>OX403612.1:5905297-8370594 GCA_948107665.1 Lomographa bimaculata | reverse complement strand
GATAGTTTGTGTGTAAGTGTGTGTGTAAGTATTTTTATTCTTTCTTCACGCTTTACCTAGAATTAACACATAGGCTACTTTTTAACTTGATAATAGCGGGCGAAGTCGCGGGGCACAGCTAGTTATTTAATAAACTATGTTAATTAAGTGGATTTAGTACAATAAATAAAATAAAAAATCTAAATGTTATTTTTATCCTTTCGACATTTATTGAAATGTCACTTAGTTATTTCCACAACCCCATAGATTAAAAACAAATGATAATCTAAGTTAAAAATAGTTGTCTTTTAAAATCTGTATATTTACACTATCATACAATGAAAGGTCCCCTGCCCTTTGGTCCTGGTTGCTCACTGAACTTTATCTCACGCGTCAAAACCTCAGGTAACCTGTCTATAAACAGGACTCCGAGTCTTTATAGTAAGCAGATTTAGGACGCAACGCGACTAAAGACAAATCTACCTATGTTAAATCGGTGTGCGTTCTATGAGCGGGTACTACATCGGGTTCGACGTTTTCTTTCCAACGGTAATTTGTGTTTCTGGTTATGGTTGTTGTGTGTGTGTGTGTGCGTGTGATGTGAATGTTTCTGAAATCCACGACGTTGTTATCGTCATAAAGATAGCAATTTTATTAACGCATATTTCGTACAGATTGGTAGCTGTCTCCTTTCTCCCTTCCGCAAATCTTATATTTTTGTTCGACCCTCAAGCACACCCACAGAAAAAGGAACGCGCGCCATTTATAACGAGTCGAGAAAAAATATTGAATTGACAGCGTCACTCGCTCGCAATCATAACCATTAACAGACTTTACCAGAAAAATCCAAGGTTTTAACTTGACACAAGAAAAAAAGTATTGTGTGGGTGGAACAAACATGTGAGGGAAGCTCATCGGAGGGCCAAGCTTACATTCCAAGAGTGGATTTTACATAGTAGACCATCATCAGGTCCAATATTTGAGCAAATGTGTGACTGTCGTAGGGTTTTCAAGGGCCGACTAAAGTGGTGCCGAAATAACCAAGAACAGATCAAAATGGATCAGATAGCTCAGCTCAGAGCTGATAAAAACTTTGGGAAATTTTGGAAATCTACAGGAAAGATGGATATCAAGCCTGGCGGTGAGTGTAGGCTGTAAGAGTGAGCCTGAGGAGATAGCAAACATGTTTGTGGAACATTTCCGGGTACGCTCTCCTCTTGGCCCATCTACTAGCTTACACGGTTCAGATCCTCGTGTGGAGACAGATGAGCCACTATTAAGATTTACATCTAGCCAGATTAAGGTTGTTATTAAGGGGATGAATAGAGGTAAATCTCCAGGGCACGATGGGCTCTCTATTGAGCATTTGAAATATGCTGGGGTGCACTTGCCGAGAGTCCTGACTTTCTTCTTTACTATGTGCATTAGTCACTCATATTTACCAGCTGACTTAATGAAAACGAATGTGGTGCCCATAGTCAAGAACAGGACAGGAGACATCTCTGATAAGGGGAATTATCGCCCCATTTCACTCGCCACTGTAATAGCCAAAGTACTGGACAGCTTGCTTGACTCTTGCTTACAAAGTTATTTGAATATACATGACGCGCAGTTTGGGTTTCGGCCCGGGCTATCAACTGAAAGCGCAATATTGAGTCTCAAGCATACTGTCCAGTATTATACAGATCGCAGAACACCGGTGTACGCCTGTTTTCTAGACCTCTCCAAAGCGTTTGATTTGGTTTCGTATGATGTGCTTTGGGGGAAGATGGAGGATAGGGGTGTACCGGTACAGATATTAAATATTTTTCGTTCTGGTATGCAAACCAGACTAACCGTGTTAAATGGTCAAACAGCCACTCCGAGGAGTACAGGTTGGAGTGTGGAGTAAGGCAAGGTGGTTTATCGTCTCCGAATCTCTTTAACCTGTACATTAATGACCTCATTTTAGAGCTCAGCAGCATGCGCGTCGGGTGCCGGGTTGCTGGTGTTAATGTTAATAATATCAGCTATGCGGACGACATGGTGCTGCTGGGTCCTACAGTGCGTTCTCTTGTAAAGATGCTTAAAGTATGTGAGACAAACGCTGCGTCGCATGGTCTCATTTATAATGTTAAGAAAACCGAATACATGGTTTTTAGGGCCGCCGGTAAGTGCCCTGATTTTTTCCCTCCTATCACTTTGAACGGAACAAATCTTAAACGAGTGTACCAGTTTAAATATCTAGGACATTTCCTTACCGACGACCTTAAAGACGATGTCGATATAGAGAGGGAGCGTAGAGCTTTGGCGGTTCGCGGTAATATGCTGGTGCGCAGATTTGCCTGCTGTTCAGACCAGGTCAAAATTACGCTCTTTAAGGCATATTGTCAGGGCCTGTACACGGGCGGTCTGTGGTTCAGGTATGCCAAAAAATCGCTAAACACTCTACGTATACAGTATAATAACATTTTCAGGATGATGCTGAGACTTCCCCGTTATTGCAGTGCCTCCGAAATGTTTGCTCAAAACCGAACTGATGGTTTTCATGCCGTAATTCGGAAAAAAGCAGCTTCTCTTTTAAGGAGGGTCAGGGGAAGTGACAACATCATACTGAAAACTGTGGCAGAAGATCTGCGCGCGCCTGTGCTGAGGCATTTCGTGCGGGTAATGACAGAAGTTGGAGATACTCACTCCTCTGATTACCAGTCGCACGGAATGCTTCTCAAGTACAGAATTAATTAATGTAAGCAAAATTACTAAAAAATTCTAATTATATTTTATTGTATAGGTACTAACATATTTTTAAGTTTTGTGTTACTAACAAATGGATCATGTTGTCCGAAATATTATATATTTTGATTTGATTTGATTTAAACATTTGTAAACATTTGCGTGTTCGGTGAGTAACGAACATAACTATCGAATTTACTGAAATACATTGTACCTATTTAAAATATTTCAGGTTCTGGGTGTTATTGTGTGTGTCATGTGAAACTTTCTGGCACCCACGACACAAGTCATAGAACTTAACGTGGGGCTGTGAGTGGTTAATTATTATTTATTTTTATGATAGTCAATCAATACTCGTTCTAAATAAAAGCAAGCAGTTATTATCGCTACGTGTAACGGCTTGATATAAAAATACCACTCCATCTGGGAGAACTCATTTTCGCTGATGACGTATATCAGACAAATACGAAAGGTGTTAATATAGAGTAAATAGGTTTTATTTTAATTGGTAAACGAGAGTGTGACGTCACTGATGTTATTCCAATTTACGCGTTTAATATTTTGTTGGTAATTTCCTGTGATAAGTACTTAAAACTGCACGTGTAACTTCCACCTGGGCTAGTTTCAAGGGATTTCGTTTTTACCCAAAAAGTTAGAACTTAGATTGGTAACAATCAATTGACACCTAAAAAAATCGGCGAATGAAATAAAAATCAAAAAAATAAAAGAAAAGGAAAAGGTGATCAGTAAACAAATTACCGTCGGGGAAACAAAAGCAAATTGTGGAATTCGATTGAAAGTGGGAAAAAATTGTTTAAATAATTATAAATTTAGTTAAATAAATCGATTTTAATGTCAAAATAAATAAAAATCGCATATTTAATTCCAGAAAAAATATGGTATACGTAAAACATATGAAATTGGTATATCATCATCATATTTTAATCCACGATTAAATATGCATAAATTAAACATAAACGCTTTCACACTCACAGCCCCACACGAAGTTTTATGACTTGTGTCGTGGGTGATTATTGAAGTACGTATGTAAACCTTTGGATTTGTAATAAAAATTTATTGTAAGACGGAAATATTTCAGAAATTAACATTTTTGTCTAACTCTTACTTAACTACCTATATTAAATCGGATATAATGCTTACTTATTTTCTTATAAGATAAGCTACAAATGTTTTTTATCTGGATATAAGAGAAATGCTTATATAGAAAAATGATTATCTAGGACGAGCGGCAGAATACCGGCGTGTAGCGTGTCGCAGATGAACCGGTTAACTATTTCCACTTATTTACCTATCAGGTAAGTTCTATATTTATCTGCATATAAGGATAATGCCTATAAGACGAGCGGCCGCTTCCCTAGTTAGCTAGCATGTCAGTCCTGCACCGGTATATGAGTGAAAGGCAATTTCCACCAAGGCTTACTTATTTACCTATCAGATAAGTTCTATATTCACTTGCCCATAAAGATAGTAACAATAAGACGAGCGCAGAATTCCAAGTCATCCAATGTGTTGGAGCTAAACTGGTTAATAAGTGATTGGCAATTTCCACCAACGTTTACTTATTTACCTATCAGATAAGTTCTATATTTACCTGCCCATAAGGATAATTACTGTAAGGCGAGCGGCCGAGCTGCCATAACCAAAATTAGCAAGCATTTAAGTACTGCATTTGAAGATGATTAGCATAAAAATAGTAACCTTAAGGCAAGCGCAGAATCCCAAGTTACCCAGCGTATCGCAATTAAACAGGTTGATGAGTGAATAATTATTTTCCACCAAACGCGCTTACTTATCTATCACTTATACGATTTTTATGTGTTTTAATGTTGTAATGTGTTATTTTAGTCAATACATTTTTTTATTTTTTTTTCTTTATAAATTTTTACTACCCATAATGCCAATAAGGCCAGCGGGTGTATCCCAAGAAAGCCGGCGCGCCAGAGCTGAACAGATTAACGAGTGAAAGACAATTTCCATCAACGCGCTTACTTATTTACCCATCAGATAATTTCTATATTTACCTGCCCATAAGGATAATGCCTATAAGGCGACCGGCCGTATCCCAAGTTAGCCAGCATGTCGGAGCTGAACCGGTTGAAGAGTCCTCCCCACGCGTGGCCCGAGGCAATGAAGCCCAGCAGAACGAGCGCGGTGAACGACATGGTGATACTGTGGGCAAGGAAACAACACGGTGAAATTATGGGCGTAGTAAACTCTGTTTCACTGTAGGCAGAGTTTTTTTTTAGACTAAGTTAGCGTTTGACCACAATCTCACTTGATGGAAAGCGACGACGCGGTCGACGATGGAGCACGCTTGCTCAGTAAATACCTATTCACTCTCTTCTTGAACAACCCCATATTATACTTTTCGGAAAACACCATAGACGGAGGGAGTTCCATTCCTTGGCAGTTCTCATATTAAAAGTGGAAGCGAAACGCTTCGTGCGAATGGTCGGTATTTTTATCATTAGCGGATGCCGCATTGCCGTCTGTCTAGATGTTCGGTAGTAGAACGGTGATGTGGGAATAATATCATGGAATTCCTTTGAGCACTCTCCGTAATGCAATTTGTAGAAAATTATTAGTTAGGCATATAGGCATAGTTAGTGCGCTTACAGTGAAAACCTTACAAAATGTACAAATTAATTTAAAACTGTTTCCATCATCCACTTCAACCAGTAAATTTTTTCTCGCTTTTTAAGTGTTACAAGCGCAAGTTTAAGTTGCTCTCACCATTTGATGCCAGCTTAGCCTTTTTATGTAGCCTTTTTACCACTTAAAAGCTGTTAAAGCACTACATAATTTCGACAGTGTTACCATTTAAAAGTTAATTGCGTAATTACGTAGTTAATAGGAGTTTGAGGTACTATTTCAGTGCTACACTTGAAATGTTTTTATTTTGAGCTTGGTACGTTTGCAGATTAAATATTTTTATTTTAAGATTTGTGATTCTTTTTTCAAATGAGGTCTCTACGGGCCAGATATATTTCCTAAAACTATATATAGCAAAGGCCTACACACAAGGCACCGAGTCTATTGGTAACTCAAGAGCTCAAGCTCACTACTAGGGAGTAACGATCAGATAATCCTAGCTGCATTGCCTCATTTTAAATAAAAAAATCAGTATAAATTCAAATACATATGTGTGTACCAGGTTTCTTTTTGTTAGTCTTAGTGCGTATTTGTGAAAAAAAGATTTAAAATATGAAGCTTTTTAAAAGTTTCAAACTTTTTTTTTAAATGTTCGACTGTATGTTTTTTTTTCATGTATGTTTACAGATTTCTCCCCCATTTGTGGACCGATTCTCAATATTTTTTTTGTTCGTAGATTAAACTTCAGAGGTGGTTCCGTATAAATTTTATCGAAATCTATCGATTCAAAACGAAATATAAGCGGTGAAGTCGGTTTTTTTAAGCTTTGCTAAAGTATAAATTATTTCAGTATAAGCTTCAATGATTTAAATGAATAGAAGTTCTAAGTATTTCCTTAATGGAGAGTAAATTTAGCGCCTACATAACATCTGTGGCAATGATATCCCACTACATTGAAAATAAAACACAAATGCCAATTGCTAAGCGATTTTCTTTCTGTACTCCCACAGGGCTTTCAAAGCCCTAAAAAAACATCATAAATTTCGTTACCCAATAAAAATACACCGAAAGTATTAACGAGCCTTTTTCAAACATCCTAGCAATCCCCAATCAGTCACTTTATTGGTTTTAAAAATAAAAAACGGGCAAGTGGGAATATTGGGGCACCGAAGGTTCCGTATCAATAAAAAAAAACAATAAAATACGCCTTACTTAAATATAGCAGTTTTTTGACCGAGTGAAGCGGTCTTTTGCACTCTGTCTGTCTTACCGTCTGTCAGAGGCCATATATACCATACAAGCGAAGAACTAAAAATTCTCCGAGAAAATGTAAAGCCGTGCTGCCGTCATAGGGAAAAAAGACACATTTAACATTTTTGACAAAATTAAGTTACATACATCAGAAATGTCTTTACTTTTTAGTATATTTTATAACTTGTAGCAGATGCGTCTAAATTAAAAGTAAGATTTAGTAAGTTGCGTATGAATATTTTAAAATTAAAAATAGTAGTAGTTTATTTTTCTTGATTCCAATGATATATTTAACTCAACTCAATTTTGTCAAAAAATCAGATACGTCTTTTTTCCTTATTCCTTATGGCCCAAGCCAAAATTGGCAATTAAAATGTTATAAATAAAAATATAAAGGGGCACACATACAATACATGTAAGTGGGAGGAATTATTTTTTCTGCATGTGCAACTTGAGATTTTAAAAAATCTTTGTTGGAAAACAAGCACATAGCAAAGGCACTGTTTTTAGACCAATTTTGTTCCGAGGTCTATCTACTACTAAATCGTATTTTCAACTTAGATTTTATTTTAAACAATTTCGTAAGCACAAAGTTCTATTCGACGATACCCCACACAGCAAAAATTAGATAGATATTGTACCCATTACATTTTTATTTTTGTATGTTCGAAATGAACAAAGCTGTTGGAACTTTTTTATTATGTAAGAACTATATTTGTACACAGTTTTACAATAAATTACAATTCTTATATACCAGTGGTTTGCCTGGAACTTAAATCCTGTGCCTACATTTTTCTAATTGAAAAATACTTTTGTCGTTATTTGTATATGACTTTTTCTTAATAGCAATTGTTTTATATTTATATTTGACACAAATAAAACAGAAATATTGAAAGCCAAAAAATATATAAAAAAGAATTGTATTATTTTCGAATATAAATTGTTCATACCTCTAAAATTGTTTATTATGTTATTTTTATTTTCTAAATATGTTTGACGAGTCCATGCATTATTACATGACATTCTTAAATGATGTTATTTTTCTGTATAACAATAAATGAATTATATTCTATTCTTTGTTCAATTTAATAAGTATACACTTTAATAATATTTCCATTTATATCATGTTAATTACCATGGTTTGTGCAATAAAATAGGTTTAAATATTTTTTGAGAATTTGGAGTTAAAATGCCACTGGCAGTCAGACGGACGGATGGACTAAGTGCTGAACCAACCCAAGTCAACTTAGAGAACTTGCTTCGCTCGATAAATAATTAGAAAATCTGATACCTGTGAACGATGATTAGCAACTTAAAAAAAATAAAGCAAATTAATAAGAAACATCCCTGATAAGCTAGCCTTTGACCTTAACTTTAACTTACAAAAGTAACGAATTGATTTTTTTTTTACAACCGTCGTAATTGAAAACTTTATTATTAAAATCAACTTTTAATAGGAGCAAATAAAAAGATTCCCTTTCTAACCTTTTAAAATGAACCGACACCGAAAGCTCTATGTTGAAAAAATTGGGATCAACTAAACAATCTCAAAAAAAAAAGAACACGCAAAAAATACGCACAAAAATAATGTATATTTGTGTATGTTACCCAAAGAAACTAAAAAATATCAAGTCGAATCGATAACCTCCTATTTGGGAAGTTCCTTAAATAATCTTATATAATCCTTAGTAAAAAATCGATTAATCGAAATCGATTTTCACGTATAAAATTGTTGCCACACGAACATACAAATAAATATGTTTGTGAAATATATAACACATCTACTGATAAACGATAAAATCTTCTACGAATATTGAGCCTTCACACATTTCTAAAACAGATTTACATATAAAATTCACAATCAACACCGACCACCGTCATCAAAGATCCCTCCATGCGTAGTATCTTATACTAGCCTGCTGTCATCCCTCACCTAAACTCTACAAAACCTCACCCCCAACCCTGATGAAAACCCTACTAAAAATTGTGCTAAAAACATTCCCGCCACACGCAGACGAAAGTTTCAAAATATCAATTCCCCAGCGGGCAATAAAACCTAAAAATAACTCGGAGAGCACTTACCGAAGCATGTTCGATCTCCTTGCTGGTCCGGGCACCACTGGCGATCCATACGGGAAGCCCGAATGCGCATGAACGAGCCCCGGACGTGGGTATAATGAAGCCAGGGATGGTGCGACTTTTGGGGAGTGCGACTTTAAGTCGCAGGTTTTGTACATGTTTATTTGTGAAATACCCGAAAGCTCCTAGGTCAATCAATCATTTATTTATAGCTAGAATATATTCTAGAAAACCAATTTTCATAAGGTTTTAAAATATTTTAGTCTTGTATTCAGCCTGCAGGCAGGCGTGCAAATGTTGCGGTAGTCTATTTATTAATAACAATATAAAATCTTGTAATCTAAATAAAATCAATACATGCCAAAATTCTTAAATAAACAAATACAGATCAAACAATTATTATATAGAAAACAGTTATAAGCAAGTAACCTCAAAAGTTTTTTTCTATATTGTGGCAAAATGTAGGCGCGAGATATCAGTTCGGCGCGAACGACTAGTACTATAAAAACAATGACCTTGATTTTTGATCTACGTTTTTTTTTGCTTGATAGGCTAGCAATTGACCACTATCTCACCTGATCGAAAGATGATGCGTCCTAAGATGTGGCATGCTTGCCTAGGTACCTATTCACTTACTTGAAGACTCCCAGATTATACAGTTTGGGGAACAAAGACGAGGGCAATGAGTTCCACTCCTTCGCAGTACGGATGACATACGTAGAAGTGAACGCGAGCGAACTGGAGGTATGTAAACCATATATGGATGATGTTTGATGATGATGATGTTTGTCTTGTTGTTAGGTGGTAAAACGGGCATTGGGGTATTAACTTGAAGTTCCAGCTTTCGAAAACGTTTTTTGAAATCCATTCATTAACATTCACTGTATGCACAATATTCCATGTTATAATTTTGTAAATATTTGAACAATGATATGTTAATAAATGTACAGCTGAATCGAAATGAAATTATTGGTTTTAAGTAGAAGAACTTCTGCATAATCTTATTCCCGCATCTCCATTCTACTACCGAACATCTAGGCAGACGGCAATGCGACATCCTCAAATGGTTAAAATACTGACCTTTTGCAAGAAGAACTGCAAAAGAATGGAACGTCCTGCGGTCTACCGTGTTCCGAAAAGTATAATATGGGGTTGTTCAAGAAGAGAAAGAATAAATGCTGGCTTAGTCAAAAATAAAAACTGTGAACTAGTGGACAGTAGAATAGTATACAAAAAGAGTCAAAATCGCAAAGCAGCTTACTCCGATAGAGCTAGCCCTTACCTATGTGAGTGGGTGGCGCGTCATTTGCCGGCAATTGAGTGGGCAGAGGAATAGAGCCTTTAATAGCACCTAGCCCGTTTTCGCAATCCATTGACATGTGTTCATTAATGGTTATATTATTCACAGGATACGGATAGGAGAAGAAACCATTCTTCACTCTTCGTTTAAGATTACAAGTTCAGCTGAACTCACTTTTTTATGCTGGATAAGGAAGATGTACTTGTCTCTTATCTCTTTATCTTTAGGAGATAGGAGATAGGATCCACTCTAAAGATTTTTATTAAATATTAAGCAATTATATACAAAAATGGAAATAAAACAAATAGCACTAAAAAATTTCGTAAACCGCTTGCCAAGGAAATGTGCCCAGAATACTGGCTGCGTTTCCACATTGAATACCTAGCTATACTAAACACGCATTATTAAAGTTATTTCAAGAACTACTGATCAGATCTTGATCAAATTTAAATGGGACCAATTGGAAAGCAAACATCTTTCAAACAAAAAAACAATTCAAATTCGGTTCACGTGGAACGCAGTTATCAGGTAACACACAAAAATAATACAGTCGACTTGAGTACCTCCTCCTTTTTTGTGAAGTCGGTAGAAAATAGTAAAAATATAAATAAAGCCGTAAAGAACAGTATATTCTATCTGTTAGATACATAAATGGTGAAACCATGTCGTACAACGAAATAAAATCTTGTTTTTATTTCATGCCCACAACAACACAACGCTCTGTCGCGCGTGGATGTTATTTTACCCAACAACTGCTTTTAAAAACATTAATTAGCTTAAGAGAAGGCTTTGTTCGTGAAGAGCTTCTTTGAATAATTGTTTTTGTCACAAAGGTAAATTGTTTTAGCTGCTTACTGATGTGCATTTGTACACTTGTTTAGTTTATACAGCTGTTTATGTTGTTCGTTATATTTTGAGAACTACCCTCCTTTTACTGTGTCATAGTAGAATAAATGAGAGAGGTCTCTATTCGCTTTTTGCGTGTTTTTTATGCGATAGAGGCAGGTAACCGCTTGACTACTTTCGCTCCTGATGGTGACGTTACAGTCCATTTCCGACAGAACCACAAATTTATTTCTTAAAGATGAGACCGTGCGTCAAACTAAAGACATTCTGTTAACAATAACTTCACAGTTAAGAATAAGAAAACATAGCATAACTTCCAATTAATTTAATAAACTGTAAAAGCAATTTCACAACTTCAATCAGCATGAACGTGAGCAGTTTAATCAAACCGCTGAGCTGGTCTGTTCCATCACTTAAACCGCTGAGCAACGTCAGCACTAGATTCAAAACCTGTGACACTAAACCAGGAACCTGTTATGGATACATAATTTCGGATCCGGATATGGGTATGGATATTGGTAAAATATAATATCGGTTTCGGTTACGGTTATGGATATTAAATCATTTCGGATTATCCGATAGTTTCGGTTACGGATATAATTTTTTTAAGGAACTGTAAAATGAAATACAAATAATATTATATTCGACTTTAATTGTACCTTGTAGGTTAGCGGGAGAGGTGTCGCATTCCAGCGGAGTGCACAGTTAATTCGTACGAGTGTAGTATTTAGTTAGACTCCGCCCTATCCGAAACTATCCAAAACTTTTATTTCGGAATCGGTTACGGTTACGGATATTTTTTTATTTCTGATATCCGATAGTTTCGGTTACGGATATGGATATCCATCTGGAGCAGCCAGCACATTACTTCTAAACAAGGAGATGAGAACGCTGAATTGTAAAAGAACAGAACTAATGCTAGATCTGTCTAGATTGCTACTTCTTAGGTTCGGAATTCGGTATCCGGCAGGTGCATAATTTACTTTCTTAAAGTAGAGATGCGATTCCTGATTTGGATGTGACTATGTTTGTATGATATGAATGTTACCGGCCGCCTGCCTGAAATCGAACTACACATTTGTGCAATTGGTTGAACCGTCTACCTTTTAAACAGTGAGTATACCGCGTTCTATTTCAGACGGAAAAACTAATTATAAGGAAAAGAAGGGTTTATATGATTGTGCGTCAAACTAAAAGCATTCTGTTAACAATAACTTCATTAACAGCTAGAATAAGAAAACACAGCATAACTTTTTATTAATTTAATAATCTATAACAGCAATTTCTCAACTTCAACCAGCACAGACGTGATCAGCTTAATCAAACCGCTGAGCAGGCCTGTTCCATCGCTTAAACCGCTGAGCAACGTCAACACTAGGTTCAGAACCTGCGACACTAAACCTAGGAGCAAACCTGGAGCCGCCAGCACATTACTTCTAAACAAGGAGATCAGAACGCTGATGTATAAGAACAGAACTGAAGCTAGGTCTGTCAAAGTGGCATACAGCAGAGGTAATGTGCAGCCGAAGTATGGAAGAACAGCTGGTGTTAAGTTCTGGACGATGTTGGATAGGTTGTTTAGGTTATTGATGAGGTTGATGAGGAACGGGAGGAGGAGACAGGCGAGCTGGTTGGCGATGGGGAGGACTGTGGAGATCTCGTCGAATGCTAGGCGGAGAGCTGAGACTGAATACGCGGGGATCATGGCTTCACTGGATCCTACCTGAAAGAGAAGAAATAGGATCTTATACATTTTCTTCTTATATTCTTTATTTTACACACATTTATGGAACAGTTTTATAATAAGGACATAACAAAAGATGTAAAAAGGTGAGAACCTTCACAGAGTTATCTTCCAGAAAACTCTTTGAGCAAGATATAATTTATAAGAGCGAAGTACTTGTAGTGTTCATATAAATATGGTATTAATTAATACAACATAATATGTTAAATATGTTGAATATTAGAGTGATATATTGCTTTTAATTACAAATATAAATACAAAATGGTAATGGAAATGTAAAAATGACCGAAAAAAAACACCCAGCCTGAAGCGACGAAATTATCCTTTCCTTCCGCTTTCGTCGCTTGAGGCAGGGTTTGAGTAGCTCAGCGGTTAGAGCAATAGAGCATGATACCCTATGGCCACGGGTTCAATCCCTGCCTCAAGCGATTATTTTTCCTTTCTAAATGTACTCCTATAGTTCTGTCTAGCATGGCTAATGCTATAAAAATAAAATATTATTATGAGAAGTTCCATAGCAATAGATAAGTCAATTTTATTAATGTCAATGTATATAATTTTAAAATGCAAGCAAAGCTTAAATATAAACCGACTTCACTGATTTATCCTCGGAGGCCTGGATCAGAATAAATTAATTAAATACGCATTATAGAGGATAACTCAAAAACCATTGATCGGATCTTGATCAAATTTAAATGGGACCTGGAAAGCACCAGCTTTTAAATAAAATAATAATCATCATAATCGGTTTACCTAGAAAGAAGTTATGAAGTAATTAATACACATAATTTCTACACACTTTTTCTAACTTCACAAAATAGGAGGAGGTACTCATGTCGATTGTATTTTTTTGTTTTTTTCTATATGTGTGTTACCTCGTAACTTAGTTCCAACGATAAAGTAAACCGGTTTTGGAATTTTTTTTTTGTTTGAAAGATGTTGCTTTCCAATTGTCCAAAGGTCCCATTTATCGCGTACCACGCGTACCACATAAACCGGTAAAGTCGGATTTTTTAAAGCTTTGCTTGCGTTAAATTATTTGTGTTCTAAAATCTTAACTCTCTTTTCTGCTTCGCCATAATCGGGTAACAATAGACACGCATGACATGACGCTCCATTTTTCAGACATTTCTCCGAAATTATCACATTTTTTATTCAAATGACGTACTTAAGGCGCAGTTCCATTACCGCGATTTCCTTAACGACGAACATTTATGTGATGGATCGCAAATGATCGTAATTTATTTGATGATCTTTGGAGCAACGAACTTACGAACACAGGTCTGAAAACATACGGACGTAAATTCACCTTAGCTCAGGCTTGAGGCAAAGAGCACATAGTACGTAGAAGTGATGGCCGAAGGGGCCGTAAAGGTTCTCAAATAGAGGCCACGGACTGGCAAGCGCAGTGTCGGAAGACCACCCACAAGATGGACGGACGACATAGTGAATGCAGGCAGACGCTGGATGCAGGCCGCTTACAACCGTTCTTTTTGGTATTAGGGGAGGCCTATGGATATAGGCTGATGGATATCAGTGGACTTTTTGCAGCTAAGATAATGATTATAAATGTTTGTATCAATAACGGGATATTTATCATGTATTTCGTTTGTTTTGAGTTTTCGATATTTCGGCACTGTTGCAAGCGCCATGATCACGGAGTAATATGATGATTATCCGTTATTGATACAAACATTTATAGTGAAAGTGACCATTGTAGCTTGAAAAATAAGATAATGATGTTGACTGGCTTGTTGGGCGGGACATATGGCTTAGACGGAACGAGCAAGATGACAACAAAGAGACCAAGACAAGGCAAACGCAGCGACAGATGTTCACCGGCGATGAGTCTACGATATCGTTAATATTGCAGGTCAAACCTGTACAAGAAACGCACATGCCCGAGGTGAATGGTGAATGACCTTTACCCAGCAGTGGGATCAAAAGAGCTGGGAATAATGACAATGCTTGCAGGCCCGGCGTTGGCGCTTCCAGCACTTTGAGAGCTATAAGTACGTATTAAGTACAATAGCGGACCTTTTCACACTCACATCGCCGCACAAGTACAAAGGCTTGTATCGCGACTACCTGAAATATTCGCATACGCATTTTCACACGGAAAAGAGATGGAGTGCACCATTAGCAAGCACATGTTTGAAAGAACATGTTACAGTCATTGTTTGTGTGACGTTGATTTGCAACATTTATATGGAGTGTCGCGAATTGGCACTACATTGCGAAATAGTTACTGCGTTGACTGCTGAAGGTTTACCTTGATATATTAGTATGAGCAAAACTGCGAAGTCTCTGTCACCGTCGTAAGGTCAAGCCTATCGGTATTCTATCGCTTAAATTTTGGAGAGTGTGCTTAGGAATTACATGATATAATTCCTCCATGCCCTTTTTACCATCAAACAACAAGACAAACTGTTAAACGTCATCCATTCATGGTTGATATACCTCCAGTTTGCTCGAAGCGTTTCGCTTTTACCTTTATCATCCGTACCGCGAAGAAGTGGAAGTCATTGCTTGCGCCTTTGTTCCCTGACAGTACAATCTGGGTGCCTTCAAGTCTAGAGTGAATAGGTACCTTCTAGGCAAGCATGTTCCATCTCCGGCCGCATCGTTACTTTCCATCAGGTGAGATAGCGGTCAAATGCTTGCCTATCCAGCATAAAAAAAAAGTATGCATATAGTTTACGTGTATGACAAACGATATTTTGAACCGGGTTGCTTCGTACAATGTGTGTGGAAACTTACTTCCGTATATTTCAACATTTTCATGAATATGATAAATAAAGGTAAGGTATGCCGCCAGCATGATGGGAACGCTACCCGCTGGTTGTGGGCTTGAGCACTTGGGTTACCTTTAAATTCGATGTCTTGTAGGTTACAAACTTAGGTCTTTGCTGTATATAGTTTTAGTTTAGTATATATTAGGAAATATTGGCAATTGGCCTGTAGATAGCAATGGATAAATGAAAAAAAAAAATAGGCGGATTAATTATACCATTTTAAAATCATGAACGGCTGAACTGATTTTTATGATCTTTGATTTGTTGGACTTGTCTCCGTCTCAAATAGTAGAATAACAATTGAAACACCAGAAAAAAACATGAAAAAATATTTAAGAAAAATAAATCACATACATATTGCTATATACATTTGCACGGGTTTTTTAATAGTATAACGTATTGTTATTTTTAATTAATGCAAGCGAAACCGCGAGGACCAACTAGTTATATTAAAAAAAAAAGTTGTACTGACCAATAATATCACTCCAAAGCCCAATAAAATACGTCGACTCATTTTTATCACTTCTTAAACTAAAGGACAAAATATTTGTGAATATTTCTAATTAAATAATTAATTATATAGACTTTTTATCGTTTATGTGAAATTTTAGTTACAAAACTAATTATGTAACTTTATTTATAAAATCTAGTATCATTTTGATAATATATGATTGTAATGTTACTGTGTTATCTTTGATCATGTGTTTTCTTTATCAATATTAGTTTTTTTATTGATTGTGGCAATCTAATTGCCTATATTGCTAAAAAACTTTAATTAAACACACATTATTGACTATAACTCAGAAACTAGAGATCAGATTTTGATCAAATTTCTATGGGATTACATGAAAAGCACCAGCTATCAAATAAAAAAATAATCATCGAAATCAAAGAAAGAAAGAAGTTATGAGGTAACTTTTGAAGTCAGTTAAACGAGAACATCGTCAAAGTAGTCCACAAAATAAGCATTATTGACGATATTTCAAGAACTACTGTACAGGTCTTGATCAAATTTAAATGGGACCAATTAGAAAGCAACATCTTTCAAACTAAAAAAAAAATTCGAAATCGGCTCACGTGCAGAGTATTTATGAGGTAAATAATTAAAGTCGACGAATTGTGTCAAGCGGGGTAAGTATCGTTGTATAGGTATACAACAATATATATAGTTTTGTTTTTTTTTAAGTTCAATTGTAAATATATTACATTAAACTAAAAACTAAATTAAAAATAAACAAAAAGAAACTATAATTAGATATAAATATGTACAAAAATTAATCTAATAGACCGCTACCAGTAGGCAAAGTACCCAAAATGCTGGCGGCATTGCCTCTCTATATGACAAATCTTGACATTGACCTACCTTAAGGCAATGAAGTAATCACACAATGCGCTGATCAGCAAAAGATAATTAAAAAATTACGAACATTCAGCAGAATTCATTTGGAGCTCGAGCACGTAATACACAATAACTAGGTGCGCCCCGCGGTTTTACCCGCGTAAGTCCCAGACCGCGGGACTTCCGGGATCGGCGATTGGCCCGGATGCAAACTCCTCCGGGCCTCTGCGCCCATGGAGGGGTGACCTTGCTCACCAAGGCCACCCCCCAGACGTGTGGGGCCGTGCAAGCCGATGGAGAGGTGCCCTGACTCTCCACCAGTGACCCCACTACAGAGGAGGAGAGAGGAGCCGTTAGAAAGCTGCATTATCACTGAGTTAGAGGCTAAATTTATTACTAATAAAAAATAGAGGTCCTTAGAAATCCCTACTCAACCAACCCAAGGTGTAAAAAAATTTGCCATATTTATCTTTCATCGCATGCGCTGCGGAAAGTATGGACGATAGAACAAAAAAATGTTCTACAATATTATAGAACATATCAATATCTACTAAAAACTTCAGGAGACCATATGTCCAACTATTGTAATTATGTCACTATAACTACTTTTTACATAAGTATTATTCACTCTCCAGCCCCCACTTTTTGATCGCGATTTTAGTTTAAAAAACCAATATTCAAAATGTTTTTAGTATTGTATTAAAGTACTAGGTGACCAGAGAACTTGCCAAGACGAAAGAAACCAGTCCAAACTCGATGGTTTTATCTTGTTCTGTTCAGAAGTTCCAATGGCCATCTTCCGTCTGCATCAACAGTCACCAAAAATACATAAGTACACCAAATCGAGTATAATCGGACATCGGGAAGTTGGTCTAATTTAGCTTGCAAGATTTGATTACAGACTGACAGATAGACAACGGGACTGGTGAAACTTATTAAAAACTTGTATAATAATTAAACGCAAGCAAAGTTTAAAAAAAACCGACCTCACCGCTTTATCTTCGGAACTTTGATCAGATTAGATGTACTAAACACGCATTACTGATGATATTTCAAGAACTACTGATCAGATCTTGATCAAATTTAAATGGGACCAATTGGAATTAAACATCTTTCAAACAAAAAAAAATCTGTTACACTCATAAAAAAATACAGTTGACTTAAGTACCTCCTCCTTTTTTGTGAAGTCGGTAGAAAAAGGAGGAAGTACTCAAGTCGATTATATTTTTTTTATCTCATAATTTCGTTCCACGTGAACCGATTTTGATTTGTTTTTTGTTTGAAAGATGTTGCTTTCTAATTGGTCCCATTTAAATGTAATATTGTGTAATCGGTAGAAAAGGGGTAGGTTTCATGATTGCGAATATTGAAGCGTAAAATATTATTATCTTTATTATCTAATTTTACCTTCTATTATAACTGAGTCACCCACGTCCGTAGGAGGATACCCCTTAAGTCTGACTCCCTACACGTGGTCCCCGGGTGGTGCTAATCAGGTGACATTTGAGAGGTGGTAGAGCATTTGTGAGTTGCTCGCCTGGCTTGCTACCAAAGTAGCTTACCACCATCAAGTTGAAAGTCTGCCGCCAAGCCAAATACGGTGTTCCGGCAGTTATCCTTGAGATCCTGCGTATTCCAGGTCTAGTGTGTTTACCAGCTTCGATCACATCGTCACTTACCATCAGGTGAGATAGTGGTCAAACACTAGCCTGTCACAAATAAAAAAAAAAAAATAGATAATTATCACTATCATTATTTTCATATAATCGCTAAAAAAATATGTTACAAAACAATTAGGTAACGCAATGTAATTAGTTCTATGTTTATCAACAATTTTGATCGTTTACATAAAATTATATCACATATTTCTTAACTTTGCCACAAATAGTGTATAAAAGTGTTATTATATTATTAGAATTAGATATAAATATAAAAAGTTGTTGGAGGAGGGGTTTTGCTGGTTTTTTTATGATTTTTAAACAATGTCTCAATTATCAATAGTTGTATTTTGCTTCGTTGCAGTTTTTTCATTAGCCGTAAGTTACTTTTATTTTCTTTCTCTTATCTTTCTTCATCTTTCTTCCCTTTCTCCCAATAATTGTGGCCGATAAAACTACTCTTCCTGGAGGGTGGTTTCTTTAAAACGCTTTCACACCCACAGCCCCACTCCGATGACTTGTGTCGTGGGTGCCGGAAACATTCACATCACACATACAACCAGAAACACAAATTTTCCTTGAGGAGAAAATTTGTGTTTCCGCCGGAAACTTATTACAACGGGTAGTAGATTTGCTAACTTGTAAATATACTTTGAGATGAATAAGATTTGGGATGAGTTTATATGGTGGTAATGGTAATGGGCTTGAGCTCTTGAGCTACCTATGATACCATGGTGGTATGCTGTGAGCTCTTTTGCTAGTTGTAAATAATTTTAGTTTAGTTTTTTTTTTAATTCAAGATAGGCAAACTTATGACTACTACCTCACCTGATGGTAAGCGACGATGTGGTCGACGATGGAGCAAGCCTGCTTAGAAGATACCTATTCACTCGCAACTTGAAGACTCCCATATTGTACTCATCAGGAAACACCAACTCAGGTAAGGAGTTCCATTCCTTTGCGGTTCGCACAATGAATGTGGAGGAAAAACGCTTAGAACGGGGATAGGGGAACTAGATCGTGCAGATGGAAAACAAAATAGATCTTGATAGGTACAAACATTCTGAAATGCACGTGTCTCCAAATCTCATCACATATTTAGAATTATTACATCACAACACATTCTTACGACCAGTGGTGGATCCAGGGAAGAGCTTAGATGATTTTTGAAAGGGGGCTTCAGCCCCTTAGGCCACCTGAATCCGCCACTGCTAACAAATGCACAACAAATTAAACAGTAACTTTGTCGGTTTGTTACTATGGAAGGGCGAAATCAACGAGCACATTTTAGTTCTGTCAAGAAGTCTGAAACTCAAGCACTCGATCCAGCTTGCCAAAAACCAAATCGCTGTGTCTCGATTTCATCAAAAGAGACGCTTTCTAAATGTAATAAGGAAGGCAGGAGATAGACGATAGGAACCGTCCCCATAAGGCCGTCGTATCAAATCTTTAAAGCTTAAAGGCTTTGGAAATGTCCAGTAAATGTTATCTGAGGTGGGCATATAATTTTATGGGCAAGGTCGGCACGATTTTCATACATTTGACACTAGTGACAAATTTTTAGGAGGTTAGGTAAAGTTAGATCTTCTATTTCCTTTTTGTGGCCTGTGTGGTCAATTGTGGACTCATTTTGATCCATTGAAGACTACCTTGGAAACCTCAGCCTAGAAACAAATAGAGCTCGGGTCTAACACAAAACAAAATAAGTGTACCGATAAGCCATACAAACGTGGATAATTATTGGTTTTGATTGTGTGTGTAATGTTTCCGACACCCACGACACCAGTCTTCAAACTTAGTGTGGGGCCGTGAGTGTATTTTTGGAACGAAAGTTCCCTATCGCTATAGTTGTAAGCCATACCACGTTCTCGTCCGATCACCGAAGTTAAGCAACGTCGGGCGCGGTCAGTACTTGGATGGGTGACCGCCTGGGAACACCGCGTGATGTTGGTTTTTGCATGTTTCTTTTAATTTGAACGAAAGTTCTTTATCGCGCGTAGCGAAAGGGGGCTAGACAGAAATTGAACTTCGTTCCATCCGGGTGTCCCTTGACACCTGTAATTTTTTTTTTATAACTACTACACAGCTTACTTTTGCTAGCAGGAATTTATCACATCTTCGACTGTAGACTGTCGCATTATTTTATACATGTCTTTATTTAGTTTCACCTGTCCCGTTGTCTGTCGGTCTGTAATCAAATCTTGCAAGCTAAATTAGACCCACTCCCTGATGTCCGATTGGACTCAAATTTGGTAAACTTATGTATCTTTAGTGACAATACAATGCATGGTACCATGGTGCTGGTTTGATGATGGAGACAGAAAATGCCCATAGGAACTACTGAAATAAACAAGAAAAACCTATCGTGTCTGGGCTCGTTTAATTCGTCTTGACAGGTTTTCTGGTTATAAAACTTTTTAGTCCTTTTCTTATTTACAATTGGTCAAAGCTTAATTTTAATAAATGAACGCAAGAAAAGCTTAAAAAAAACTGACTTCACTGCTTTATCTTCGGAACTTTGATCAGATTAGATGTACTAAACACGCATTATTGATGTTATTTCAAGAACTACTGATCAGATCTTGATCAAATTGAAATGGGACCAAATGGAAAGCAACACCTTCCAAATTTTTTTTTTTCAACATCTTTTCACGTGGAAAGTTTTTACACATAAAAAATACATTCGACTTGAGCATCCCTTTTTTGTGAAGTCGGTAGAAAATGTTTTAAAATTAATACTTGTTTTACAACTACTTTTGCTGCAATAATTTATCACAACTTCGGCTGAAGACTGTCGCACTATTTTTCATCTTTCAAAGTTTTAAGCGAGCTGGATTGCCGATTTTGCTGTCGCACAACTTAGTTTTGTCGCTTATATTCATGGACACTTATATTTGCTTTACATTTTTTTTTATCAAGATAGGCACACGTTTGACCTCCATCTTACCTGATGGTAAGTGATGATGCGGTCGACGAAGGAACACGTTTGCCCAGAAGACGCCTATTCACTCGCGATCTAAAGACATATTGTATTTTTTGGGGAACATAGACTCGGATAAGGAACTCCATTCTTTTGCATTTCTCATAATGAATGTGGAGGCAAAACGCTTCGTCCGCATTTGTGGAATATCTACCAACTATTGAGTATTTTTCCGACTTCCCAAAAAAGGAGGAGGTACTCTAGTCTAGGTACCTTATAACTTCTCTCCACGTGAGCTGATTTCGATTTAATTTTAATTTGAATGATGTTGCTTTCTAATTGCTCCCATTTAAATTAGATTAAGATCTGATCAGTAGTTCTTGAAATATCGTCAATAATGCCTATTTTGTGGACTACTTTGACGATGTTCTCGTTTAACCGACTTCAAAAGTTACCTCATAACTTCTTTTGTTGTGAGCCGATATTGATGATTCGTTTTTTATTTGAAAGCTGTTGCTTTTCATGTGGTCCCATTAAAAATTGATCAAGATCAGATTTCTAGTTTTTGAGTTATAGTCAATAATGCGTGTGTAATACATTAAATCTGATCAAGGTTCCAATGATAAAGCGGTGAAGTTGGTTTTTTTAAGCTTTGCTTGCGTTTAATTACTTATTCAATGTTCACTTCTTTCAGCAAGCAACAGTATGCGGCGTCCAACTCCCAGCAGTATACCCTCTCGTAAACATCCTCCTCCCTCTCCTGAACAACGTTTACAACCTCCTGCTCTCCCTCCTCTCCATCTTCGACACCCTCCCCCCGTCCGTGAGCTGCCTGATACCCGTGGACCTGGGGGCTCTGGAAACCTCATTACTGAAGCTCTACTCTCAAGCTCTAGCGATCGTGAACTTCTTGAGAAGTCTTCCGGAATATGCTATCGGTGCAAATCCTAATACTCCATCAGCTGGTGTGCTGAATCTCCAAGGTCTGCTGACTACATTGATAACTGCTATTGCTGAGCTCGCTGATGATGTGTTGATTGGCATTGGTGGAGGATTACTTCCTGCACTGCTGCAGCTGGTCGTGATGGTTGTACAGGCACTACTTACGCTCTTACTTTGATAAGTAGGTTAGATGTTATTTAAATAAAGTGTACCAATAGTCAGAGAGGTTTTGTTCTCACTCCTTTTTTTAACACCCCAAGAAAATGAGTAGCTTTTTACCCCACGACGCCGAAGCAAAATAGGGAGGGTTATGTTTTTGAGTTTTTTGTATGTGTGTTTGTAGTAGACGTGCTCCGCAGCTTCGACCGTTATTACTAAGTTATACACCGTCATTAGTAAGAAGTGCACGATCCTGCAGGGGGTACTTTAGAATCGACAACTAAGCAAATAATCAAAGAAAATTGTTTTTTAAGCTATTGCATAGCTTCTATCGCGGGCCTTGAGCGTGGAGACCGAATCTAGAAATTCCGTAACGAAAATAACCTTACACCCCCCACTCCGACCGGCACAGCTGTGATATTTTTTAGTTTTGCCATCTATCGATGAATAGCAGAACTTTTAATGACTTTTTTTATATATCACGCTTGTCTCTTTAGTTCAGCCACTCGCCCTTAAGTGGCAGGAAAAAAAATACTGCATAAATAAAATAAATAAATAATTATAATTGCATAAGTTGATAAAAAATGCTATGCAATAGCTTTACCGCGGCAGTCCCCGAGTGCCACACGTCTTTTTTTTTATTTAAATTTTAAAAAAAGTTTATTTTCCTTACTGGTAAGTAAATTGTGGCGCAGACAGATTAGAAGTAACTGTCAAGTAAACAATGGCAAATCTTAGACAGCTGCTAAAATAATAGAAATAGGGAAATATTGAACAAACATGTGACATAAATAACGAGAATATTAGAAACAGGGATAGATATAGGGAACAGATAAACTCCTACCTCCTATCGTACTGGATAAGATCCTACTGGATAGGAGGTAGGAGGTCATCCGTTCCCTCATAACTTC
Organism: Lomographa bimaculata; assembly: GCA_948107665.1. NCBI lineage: Eukaryota > Metazoa > Arthropoda > Insecta > Lepidoptera > Geometridae > Lomographa > Lomographa bimaculata. Next base: position 8,347,346 of record OX403612.1, on the reverse strand, counting down.
TAAACTACTTATCATACTTTGACAAATGAAGTGTCGTTGAAATGGTCTTATTTGTCCGCTGGTTATAGGCTAGTGATGTTACATTACATTTAATATGGTGTCCTCTAGAGGGCACAAGGTCAAGAACAAGACGTTTTATTTCGCCACGCCCCATGGGGTTTGTACATCATATATTTGTCAGTAGGTAAGTTAGCATACCTTTTGCGAAATATATCCCGTCAAAGTCATGAAAGTAATTTTATCAATTAAAAATAACATAAACATAGACGCTTTCACATTCACAGTCATTTTTTTTAATGAAAAATAGGTAAAAATTTGACCACATTTCACCTGATGGAAAGTGACGATGCGGCCGAAGATGTGACATGCTTGCCTAGAAGATACCTATTCACTCTTGACTTGAAAACTCCCAGATTATACCCCTCGGGGAACAATGACGTAGGCAATGAATTCCACTCCTTCGCTGTAAGGATGATGAACGTAGAAGCAAAACGCTTCGAGCGAACTGGAGGTATGTCAACCATAAATGGATGACGTTTGACGGTCCCACACTAAGTTCGATGACTTGTGTCGTGGGTGTCGGAAATATTCACATCATCAATTTCACACACACAACAAAAAAAAAATATGTTATCGATCGCTATTTACGACAAAAAATAATAAATCTGAAGAACTCCTCATTTTTCCCTGTGACAAACTTCTAACGTGTTTCATTCAATCAATTACTTTGTAACACACTTAAAATAAACACTCGAGATAAAGCGGTAATCTTTTACGAGCCCATAATGGTCATTTGTTTAGCAAACAAACCGGGGCTGGTGTAGTCGGGGTTTATTAATGCTTAATAGACAAGCATTTGACCACCATCATACCTGATGGAAAGTGAAGACTAAAAGACTCCCAGGTTACACCGTTCAGGAAATCAAAACGAAAAAGAGGTATGCTATAAGTATATCTGTCTCTTTCTGTGGCATCGTAGCTCTCAAAACAACAAAAAAAAACTAAATCGATAGTATTTTTTTTGTTTGAAAGAAGTGACTTGATTTAGACTTTTAGAGTGTTCTTATTTGGTACACTTTGTTAAGGTTGTTATGCTTGAGGTCCATTTGATTGTAGGTCAATGAGTGGAAAGAAACTTTTGCAATCAATTCTTTATATCTTTTTATTATAATAACTGTAACTTAATATAGTAAAAAGGAAATAAATAAACCACTCTCACACTCACAGTCCCACACTAAGTATTTGAGTCGTGGACGCTTAAACTTTCACATCCAACACGCAGTCACACCCAGAACCAGAAACACAAATTTCCCTAGGGGAGAAAACTTGTGTTATCATCGGGAATCAAACAGGATACCCATTGCTTAGAAAGTGGACGTGCACCCAACTAAGCTAACAGGCAGTTCAATCAAGTATATCTGGAACTACCGAATTTTGAATATTTTAATTTTTTTTTAACACTTGCCGACGACACTTATATTTAAAACGGTTTATAGTCTATACTTATTAGTTATGGTCTGTTTGGTGTTACTTCAAGATCTTTGTGAGATCCGGTTTATCAATAAAAGCAGATGCCTATTCTGAAGAACCCCAAATAATAGCAGAACTCTCGCGGCATCAAATCATCGTCAATATGCTCGCTAGCGTAGATGGCGACTGCCTTCTAAGCAGCCAGTGTCGATCCCCGTTAGAAACACAAGTTTTCTCCCTATTGGAAAATTGTGTATCTATTCTATATAATATAAATATACCATGGGTTGCCAAGAGCACAAATCTATTCTTTCCCAACTGCGCATATAACTCTATTTTCCACTGTGTATATACACATATTAGGACTCTTACTAGTATTTTAATTAATAAAGATAGATAAAATGCATAGGAAATTCAAAATAGCAAAACGCATGCTATTGGCTTTACTGGTTCGTGGCGTGAGATCACACTGATTGGTCAACTTTCCTTGAAGACGCGTTGATTCGATAGGTAGTTAATGGCCTCGATTCTGATGTCACACACTAAATTAAATTTAAACTATTCATGTCTTTTACAAAATAGGAAAACAAGACAGAGATAGCATACTGCTGTGCTGTCAAGTTAGTCAGAACTTAGATGTCTATGCAAGCTAAAAACACGCACATTTCTGCTTCTGCTGTTCATTTTTAATTGATAAACTAGCATGACAGCACTGAAATGCATGCTATCTCTGTCTTGTGTTCTATTTTGTAAGAGATAGGTATAGTTAAAATTTAATTAGTGAGTGTACATCAGAATCGAGGCCAATGTCACGGAAAGAACGTCAAAATGGCCGCGTTTAAATTAGCGTAAATAATTAATAAAAAGTATAAAAACACATGCATGTTCCCTATTACTTTGAATGCTTCTATTTAATAATGTTAAAGCAACACTTTATCTACAGGTAAAACAATCTGACTAATTCAAAGCTTCAGAGGTCATCTAAGGTAGCTAAGTCTCTCGGTTTCTTATCGGATACATTTCGGAGAGTGTGCCAAGGAATTGCACAATCTAGTTCATCCATCCCCGGTCTATCATTGGAGCGGACAAACTGTTAAGCGACACCGCTATATGGTGGACATTCCACAAATGCGCACGAAGCGTTTTGCCTCTACATTCATTGTGCGAACCGCAAAGGAATGGAACTCCTTACCTGAGTCGGTGTTTCCTGATGAGTACAATACGGGACTCAAGTCGCGAGTGAATAAGTATCTTCTAGGCAGGCTTGCTTTATCGTCGACCACATCGCTTACCATCAGGTTTTTTTTATGCTAAATAGTCAAGCATTTCACCACTATCTCACCTGATGGAAAGTGATGATGCGGTCAAAGATGTGACATGCTTGCCTAGAAGATACCTATTCACTCTTGATATGAAGATTCCCAGATAATACCCCTCAGAGAACAATGACGCAGGCAATGAGTTCCACTACTTCGCTGTACGGATGATGAACGTAGAAGTAAACCGCTTCGAGCGAACTGTAGGTATGTCAACCATAAATGGATGACGTTTGACAGTTTGTCTGTTAGATGGTAAAATGGTAAAATGGATCGCCTGATCAGGTCTTAAATTTTAAAACAAAAGCGTGTGCAATCAAGATCAAAATCTTATATCTATTACATAATATACATCGCAATATATATCACTATCTCTTAACAAACATTAATATAAAACCGGTCTTATACAATCGTCACGTAGTTTAGTAAAAAGTTTTGTTAGTGAAACGTATTTATTATTTATTTTTGTTATATTAGTGCAATGAAGGATGACCACAGTTCGAAATGATGCAAGCGTTACCCATCTATTTGGTCGCAATTTTAATATCGGTATGTACTTAGTAACATAATAGAGGTGATGCATATTACCTCATAACTTGCAGAGTCTTGGTCACCGACGTAAGGTCGCAAGTCTATCGGTATTCTACCGTTTACACTTTGGAGAGTGTGCGCAGGAATTACACGAGCTAATTCCCCCATGCCCGTTTTACCATCTAACAACAAGACAAATTGTGAAACGTCATCCATATATGGTTTACATACCTCCAGTTCGCTCGAAGCGTTTCGCTTCTACGTTTATCATCCGTACAGCGAAGTTGTGGAACTCATTGCCCTCGTCTTTGTTCCACGAACAGTATAATCTGGGAGTCTTTAAGTCAACATCATGCTACATCTTCGGCATTATCACTTTCCATCAGGTGAGATTGTGGTCAAATGCTTGCCTATCGTACATAAAAAAAAACTTCTTTCTTGGTTAACCGATTTTGATTTTTGATAAGCTTTGCTTGTGTATAAAATATATTATTCCTTTAATAATTGATAGTTTATACGTGTAGTACCCGGATGACCGAGCTTTGCTCGGCTGAAAACAGAAAAAACGACGTTTTCTAAAATTGAAACCTAGCTAGATCGATTTATCGCCCCCGAAACCCCCTGCATACAAAATTTCATGAAAATCGTTGGAGCGTTTCCGAGATCCTGATTACACATATATGAACAAGAATTACTCGTTTAAAGATAATGGCCTCGATTCTGATGTCACACTAAATTAAATTTAAACTATTCCTGTCTTTTACAAAATAGGAACACAAGACAGAGATAGCATACTGCTGTGCTGTCAAGTTAGTCAGAACTTAGATGTCTATGCAAGCTTAGTCGGGTATGTTATCGGTGTTGACTAAAAACACGCGCCATTCTGCTGTTCATATTTTAAATGATAAACTTGCTTGACAGCTCTAAAATGTATGCTATCTCTGTCTTGTGTTTCTATTTTGTAAGAGATAGGGATAGTTTAAATTTAATTTAGTGAGTGTACATCAGAATCGAGGCCAGATATATTGCCAAAAATAAAATGTCATTCTTAAAAACTTTATAATAATATATCAAATTGAAATAAATATTTAAAATACGATCATATTCGATTGATCTTAAACACGATTATTGACGTTCTTTGTGAGGCATGCATATAATAATCCAATCACCGTCAAGGAAAGTTGATCAATTGTCAAGAAATAATTCAGCCCCTAACGTACGTTTAACTATTTTGAATTTCACATGCTTTTTATCACAAAAATTCCTAAATCACACTAGTATTATATAAGCGAAATTTTGTTTGAACTGCCCGTTGGCTAAGTTGGGTGAGCGTTCGCCTTCTAAGCGGGTTCGATTCCTGGCGGGAACACAAGTTTTCTCCCCAAGGAAAATTTGTGTTTCTGGTTCTGGTTGTGATTGTGTCTGTGATGTGAATGTTTCCGGCACCCACGACACAAGTCATTGAACTTAGTGTGGGGCTGTGAGTGTGAAAGCGTTTAAACGTTTATGTTTATGTCAGTGTGTAAGTCTGTTTGTTACTTCTCCATGCTCAAAGGAGCAATTTTGATGAAATTTGAGATGGAGGTAGCTGACACCCTAGATACACTGGGTACATACAAACATAGGCTACTTTTAATCCCGGGATTTTTGCTGGTCCGGGACTTACGCGGGGTAAAACCGTGAAGCGCAGCTAGTATCATCATATAGTATAATGTTAATTCTTATATAAAACTTATTTAAATAGGAGTAATTTATAGGTTCAAACAAATAAAATGTACCCTGCCTTTAATTTTTTTTTTTTTTATGCATTTTAGGCAAGCATTTGACCACTATCTCACCTGATGGAAAGTGACGATGCGGCCGAAGATGTAACATGCTTGCCTAGAAGATACCTATTCACTCTTGACTTGAAGACTCCCAGATTATACCCCTCGGGGAACAATGACGCAGGCAATGAATTCCACTCCTTCGCTGTACGGATGATGAACGTAGAAGCAAAACGCTTTGAGCGAACTGGAGGTATGTCAATCATAAATGGATGACGTTTGACAGTTTGTCTGGTTGTTAGATGGTAAAATGGGCATGGTGGAATTAACTCATGTAATTCCTGCGCTTACTCTCCAAAATGCAAACGATAGAATACCGATAGACTTGCGACCATACGTCTGTGACCGAGGCTCTGCAATCTGGACTCAACTAGCTTATTATCGCCAATTAGTCTTTTTGCTCGTCGGTCAATAGACTCAAAACCTTCGAGCATTCCTAATATATACCTTCGAAATCTTATTCATATTTTGTGATAATAGTATATTTCACTGCCTCCTGCTAACTTTTTTTATGCTCGATGAGCAAGCATTTTACCCCTACATCACCTGATGATATCTCAAGTGATGATCGAAGATATAGCGTACTTGCTTCAGGGAACAAAGACGCAGGCAATGAGTGCCACTCTTTCGCAGAACGTAGTATTGTGTAAGTAGGTATGTACGTATTTACATAATAATATTATTTATGTTTGTTTGTTACCTATTAAATTATTGTATAATAACGCATAATTTTAGACAAATGATTACGCCTAGTACATTTTTAAATCAACAAAATAATTGATTTCAGGTTGCTTCATATCCTGTGCCTCAAGTTTCACCACCGCAACAATATTCGATATATCAACAAGGCTCACAAAATAGCCCAAACCCACCAACCACATACACATCAGTCCAAAATAGTCCTTATACTCAACAAAATACGATTCAAAATGAGAATCCAACACCTTCAAGCTTTGATGATACAATAAATCAACTTCTTATGAGCAAAATACTCGGCAATCCTGGTTTACAAAAAATTCTAGACCCAAATACAAAGCTTTACAATCAAAATGGTCAAGAAATTCGAAGAAATGTTAAAGCAGATGCAATACCTAGCATAATTAATAACTATTTCATAGTACCACCCGAGTTTTTTTGTATAAACAGTACTAAAAACGCAGCTCAACCAAATACTGCTAGTAAGAAAAAACTGAATAATAGAAAATCTAATCGAATAAAGAACAATGTAAACAATGATAAAGCCATTGATGATTCAGTTATTTTAATTGATGATAAATCGAATACTAGACAAAAACAAGCAAATCGTTCTAATAACATAGAAAGAAAGACCAAAGCAAAGATCAAACAACAACCCACTAGTAGTATAGACGAAAAAACATCTTTAAAAGAAGCTAACACTACCAAACGTAGAACGAAAAAACAGGGTTCACAAAACATAACTAAAGAAGCACAAAAAGAAACAATGCCAACTTCAAAAATATCTGAAAACGCAGATTTAAACAAAAAAGAAAACAGTTCCATTGCAAATAAGGCTCCAAACAAACGTCGCAAACGTCCAAGAAAAATCAAAACTGCTTCCCTCAAGTCCAATGATCAATTATTAGAGTCTCCATCAGATTCAGATAGTATGAAACTATCAGACGATGATCTTTCAGCTAAAAATGATCTATTTAAAACTGCATCTAATCCTGAAGAACCATCATCTTCTGTAACTCAACTAAAGACTTCATCAGCGAACTCGCCTTATTTGCAAAATATTGAATCACCTGTTGACAGTTTAGACATAATAAAGGATCATAAAGAAAGTAGGACTACACGAAATTCAAAAAATAGCAGTCCAAAAAAATCGGACCAATCAGTACAAAGTACGATACTAAATACTAACGATTATTTTCGAACATTTTTTCCGTATATGAACTATTTAAACCCAAGCGGGAACTACCCTTTTAATTTTGAACAGTTCTATACACCTTCTTACCATGTGAAAAAAAATAGAAAAAATAAAAAACGTAAAAAGAAAACTAAACAAAATATTACTCCTAAAAATGAATCTCAGCAAAATGCTATTAAAGTAAAATTAGAACCAGAAAAAGATATTGCAACTACAATGGAAAGAATTGTTAGTGAGGAAAACATGAAAGCAACACAGTTCAATTCTGAAAATGTAGCTAAAACTATACAATCTGAAGACCTTCTTACAAACACTCACGAAGAAATCCCATACATGAAGTCTAATACACAAATTCCAACAACCATGCTTACAGATATACCTTCAATTCGAGAAACAAAACCTGTGAAAACTAGGGCAAATTTAGAAATGCCTCCTACAATGCTAGAAGAATTAAATGAACTTATGATGCCAGAACTTGAGAAAGAAGCAGTGCCTACAATGTATACCAATGGTATAATACACGACTACTATCCCGTTTTCTACGATGATCCTTTTTATACAAATGAAGAAAGCTATTATCTTAGGGGTTTAGAGGATAACAGACACTTTTATACCACTGACAGCGGCCATGAAGAACTATTAAATAGAGATAGAAGGAAATATGACAAAAACGAAGAACATCTATCACCAAATCTGAATGTTGAAAATAATGTAAATTTTAGGCATGGCTCTGTTTATAAGGAAAGAGGCAAGCTGAAAGATATTGAAGAAAATCAGAAAAAATCTGTATTAAGAACCCATACACACGAAAAAATTATAGATCAATCTGATACGCCAGCTAAAATAAAAAATGAAGAAACTCAATTCATAACGCCACCACTGCTAGAAAATCCGGATTTTAGGACCAAAAAAATTGATATAGATTCCCTCAAGACAGAAAATCAAGTTATTGAAAATCAGGACCCGATATTTATTAAAGGTAATGATTTAGATAAATCAGAAACTCATTTCAGCCTTCAATCGAAACACTTTGATACCCTTATAAAGTTTGATCCTAAAATAAATAAAGAAAAACTTTCTACAAATAAGATGCCTATAAATGATCGTATCGAAACAGTCTATGCCAAAAGTAAAGTGGTAAGATATGGCGTTGCGAAATCCGAAGAAGACATATCTGTGTCTTTGCCAACATACGAAGATGATGTAGACCCGAAATATAACAACGATGGCCATACCACGTACATATTGGCCAAGACCCTGGGAGACATTGATGATTATTATTGGTGATTCTTTTTGTATGATTGTGATTTTATTTTATGATCTATTTGTTAAAAATAAATTATTTTATTACGTTATTGGTTTTATTTTACCAAAGTATGAATAAGCGCGTAAGTTTCATGGGTTTCAAATGGAGTAGGTTGGAAAAATTGCGAATAACACCATACTATACTGTAAAATAAAATGAGGAAAACTTCTTCGTTTATTTTTATATATATTTTCTTCAGAAACTCTTTGAGTGACTTACTTAAAAAAGACGTCGTAAACGACGATAAGAACGGAGTTTCTTTCGCTATAATTATTTATACAATAAATATATAAGTATTTGTATAAGACATTATTAAAATGAATGACATTGACTTGACAAGACTTTTTTAAGATTTTTTTTCAATACTAAATTAGATTGTCATCGTAATGTTATATTAAAATCAATAACTGTATTTCTACTTAACTCGTTATTATTATTTTTGACATTGTATTTTAATTATTTTATTGACATTTAATATAATATAATTAATTTAATTTAATATTGTCATTATATTAATTTAACATGTAATTTCACATGCCAACGCATGGCAAAATAGAAGGACGATTCAACCATGAAGACCAATATGTATACTCTATTTTGTGTGAAATATACTCATTTCATACTCATTTCATTTCAAATGGAGAGGCCTTATCAAGGAGTCTATACAATCGGACATAATACTATAATACAAGTAAGTATTATCTGTTTCCCTAAAAGCATAATGCGGGAGTCACGAGCAATCTTCAAGGCAAACATGTTCCATGATGTTCGATCGCATCATGACTTACTATCTGAGATAGTGGACAAATCTTTGCCTATCCTTAATAAAAAAATGGTTCTAATACCGTAAATAAGTCATAAAAAACCGGCCAAGTGCGAGTGGGACTCGCGCACGAAGGGATCCGTACCATGATCATTATTATTTAATTAATTATATTTAAAGAGAACATATAACTAAATATTCTGTGAATAGTTAAAGCGTCTACCTGTCACCGTTATTAGTATCGAGCAAGAATCGGTAAAAAAATAAAGTTTGTTGTTTCCCTTAAATTTTTTTTTTTTTTTTTTAGTATTTGTTGTTATAGCGGCAATAGAAATACATCATCTAGCTATCACCGTTCTTGAGATACAGCCTGGTCACAGACGGAAGGACGGACGGACAGCGAAGTCTCAGTAATAGGGTCCCATTTTTACCCTTTGGGTACGGAACCCTAAAAATTAAGGCATTAAGGTAACTGTGTAAAAAATTGTCTTTCTCTTCTTCGGACCTTTTGGATTTTTTAGTTCTGTTATTTTAATTTCCAATTCGTTTCTTTTCTGTTCTTGGCTGAAAAAAACTTGAATTAATAAATTAGTCCTAAATAATTAAACAACATTTGTTCAAAACATCCTTTTGAACCACGGGAAATCTTATTTTACGCCCAAACACTGCTTGCCCGAGTCCTAAGTAAATAATATTCAACAGGAGAATCAAACAAGATCCATTGTGTTGGACAGAATTGCTCAATTTCTTATTGAGCTATGCAAAACAAGAATTTCTGACGACCTTACAGAAATTTGTGTTGAGTCAATATATTGTATTTGTCTCAAGATTTGGGTAAGCTATTATTATTAGTTATGTTTATTCAGCTTAGTTACTTACTTTACTACTACTTAGGCAGTTACTTAGAGTTCATCGTTATATACATTGACCACATTTTAATATTATTTCAAACTAGCAATCCGCCTCGGCATCGCGCGGGTGCAATTTCCGGTGGAAAAAAAAAAAACATGCGGAGCAGTCTTTGGGGACTGCCGATAAGAATGAAATGAAAACTGGATAGAGACATGCCAGTAGCCAGTATACTACGCGTTCGGTGACGATGACGCGAGTTCCATGATTTTTTTCACCTAAAAAGTGCTTAACGCGCCTAAAGAAGATTTCAATCCAAAAATCTACATACAAACCTTGCCCTGGCAAACAAGAATCATCCAAATTGGTCGAGCCGTTCTCGAGTTTTTGTGAGACTAACAATTTTTTTTTTATATGGATAGATAGATACGGCTATCACTCACGTATTTTGATCGAAATTGTCAAGCTAGGTTTCGAGCGTGTACTCTTCTTCTTGCAACTTTTTCTTTTCGCGACGTAAACTCATCCATATAAAGAGCATCGTTCATGCTTGAAACCTAGCTCGACAATTTCGATCAAAGACGTGAGTGATCGTCGTATTTTTAATAATATTCAAATTATTTTATAATATGTTTCCCATTTAAACTTTATTTATTTAGCTAGTGGCACTGTTAAGTTATAACCTAGCGTATTTTCTGAAATGTTTTTATGTTGTCCGCGTTTCACCGCCACGTTGAAAATTTTTCGAAAACTGGACCGAGAAAAAATATCTATGTAACCTTCCTCACGGAATTTTGCCGCGAAAGTAAAGTTTCTACCACTTTACTAGGGCATGACTTTACTACGACTGGACCTTGACTCTTTTACTTGACTTTGACTGTGACTTGTGACTAGGACCTATAATATGAAATACACTTGAAATATATTATCACTTGACATTGGCTAAATGCATAAGATTGCGAAGCCAAAACTAAGGAAAAAAAAAACCTTCCTCACAAAATTTTACGAGAATACGATGAGGGATGCGATCTGTAGAGAAGAATAACCGGACATCCACTAAATACACGAAAGCATTTTTGCCCAAACTGAAACGGAGACGCTTTGCTCTCGCTTCTCGCTCAGTCAAATAAAAAATTGTAAAGTATTCAAAGTTGGGACGACCCAGTTGGCGCAGTGGACAGGTCTCCGCCTTCTGCGCCTTGGGTCCTGGGTTCGATTCCCGGCAAGATCACAAATGTGTGTGTGATGTGAATGTTTCCGGCACTCACGATACAAATCTTGAACTCAGTGTGGGGCTGTGAGTGTGAATGCGTTTGTTTGTTTGTTGTTTGTTTGGTACGTGTAGTATGCAGATACTTACAGTAGTTATTAGATATATTTATGTTAATACAATATTGTAGATGAATTCTACGTCTAGATAAATCATATTAGGATTTTAGGTGTAATGAATGAATTAATTAATTAATTTTAATTTAATTCCTTACACCTAAAATCCTTATATGGTTTATCTAGACGTAGAATTAATTTTTTACAATTATTTACATACATTTTACTTTGTTTTTAAACGTAAAAACTAGTGGCTCTGTGAACTGAAGATCTAAAAAATATGTATAAAACTAATTATGTCAAAAACTGTATAAACTAAAAATTCTATATAATTATCGGACCTGTTCCCAAAATTTCACGAGAATCGGCTGAGAAATGCGATCTGTAGAGGAGAACAAACGGAAATCCGCCGGACATACGAAAGCAATTTTGACCAAGAAAGGGAGACGCTTCATCCGCTCTGCACGCTCGGTCATTAAAGTGTTTATATTGGTGAATTTGGACCTTATGGATATATCTCGAAATGCTTAAAAAAACTTATTATGAACTTATTATAAAGGAATCAGGAAGGAAACACTAGGAGGTATCGAATGGTGTATTATTTGACTCGATAAAAAAATTGGTATAAATAGTAAAAATATTGGTATTGGCGCTTCAAAGCGAAGCATTTTGCTTCCACATTAATTGTGCGAACCGCAAAGGAATGGAACTCCTTGTCTGAGCCAGTGTTTCCTGATGAGTACAATATGGGAGTCTTCAAATCGCAAGTGAATAGGTATCTTCTAGCCAAGCTTGCTCCATCGTCGACCACATCGTCGCTTACCATAAGGTGAGATGTTAAACAAAAGTTTGCCTATCTTGAATTTTAAAAAATCAAGGAAGCGTCGGTAATGATTACTCGTGTTTTTCTTTTTTTTTTACTAATATAGGTCACGATAGCGTGTTCCCTATTTTTGTTACAATCTAGCTAAGATTAGGCTAATAAGTAACTTAAATTTAACTTATTCTGCTAGATTTAAAATATCCAAGAATGTGTCCATTAACACTTTCCTTAGTGTCTCTATTAAGGCGAAGACACTTGGTTCATGTGTTCTTTTTGAGCAGTACTTATAAAACACTACATTACACTAATATACTGTTTTCCATTTGATGGTAATTATGATGATCTTTCTACGCCGATTCCCCCCGATACACAATATTTCTTCCCAAGGGAAATTAGTGCTACTGGTTCTGGTGTGTGGCATGTAAATGTTACCCGTATCCGTTACCGGCATCCACGATGCAAGTCTTTGAACTTAATGTGGGACTGTGAGTGTGAATGCGTTTGTTTTTATGTCAATATTGATTACAAAATGACGACCCAGTTGGCGCAGTGGACAGGTGTCCGCCCTCTGCGCCGTGGGTCCTGGGTTCGATTCCCGGCAGGAGCGCACATTCCTTCCCAAGGGATATTTGTGCTTCTGGTTCTGGGTGTAATTTGTGTGCGATGTGAATGTTTCCGGCACCCACGATACAAGTCTTTGAACTTAGTGTGGGGCTGTGAGTGTGAATGCGTTTGTTTGTTTGTTTGTTTAAAAATATAACGAAATATTTTATTTTATTTTTTATTTCTATAAGTAACAGGTATGTACATGAATACAATAAATATCCGTAGAACTTAAATCTAATTATTTTAAACAATAAAATTTTCCTAAAAGACATAAAAAATATTTATCCTGAACAAGTTCAAGAATAGCAATATTTAACTCTATTTATTTATTATATCTTATATATTCTGATTATGTGTTAGTTATACATACATAATTATGTAAGTAGTATATTGTATTTATTTAAATATATATACATTTACTTTAATTCGTTATTTATTTTTTAAATTATTTGATCTAGTTTATTCAAAAACTCATTATTTTTATATACGCGTATCTTTTAGCTGCACACCCAAACACTTTTCTTACACGCCCAGGAATGATGGAAGAAATGGAAGATAATGCTTCATAGTATTAAGCCATTCCTTGTACACTGTTTTGTGCTAAACTATTAAATAACTAATGTACATGTGTATCTAACACATTCCAGTTACATTTATGTCCATACTAAGGTTGTCTGGAAGAAATTGCTATACGCGATAAGACTGCCGATTGTATTACCACTAAAAATCTATAATTTCTAAAAAAATTTTAGTTGTACACTTTGTAAACTGGTTATACAACAAATAGTTTTGTATTGTATAAATAAATAAAATAAGTATTATTTATATTCCGTTCTACTATATCTATATTTATATTCTAATAAGTATCATAGGTAGACAGAATATTGGCAATCAATTTAATTTTTTCATTATATGTATAGATCTTGCTCAATCGAAGTAATATAAAAATAAAACATAAAATATTACTATACACATGATATTATCAATAAAGACTATTATCGTCTATGTACCGTGGGCATTTGACAAAGGGGTCGTCCATTACCACGTGAGGCTCTAAACGGGGGCAGGGGGGATTTGTTTTGAAAAAATCACGAAATATCACTAGGAAGGAGGGAGGGATTGTAGTGATATATCACGTGAGGCTCGAAAGGGAGATGGAGATTGAGGAGATTTGGTTCGAAAAAATCATGAAATATCAATAGGAGAGGGGGGATTGTAGTGCGATATCTTGTGTATTTCTTTTTTCTTTTAACGCTCGATTTCTAAACCGAATAGCGATGCGTGACTTGTTGTTTAAGTTGCTGAAAAACATCACGTGATTAATGGACGATCCCAAAGCTGAAATTAACTAGTAACTACTTGTAAATCCTATATTGCAAGTAATGCATTAGTGGCCTCTCCATTCATAATCATTGACGACTCTAATAGCGCTATAATGTTTTCTATTTCTTTGCAACTTAAATTTAACTGAGATCCATCTTCTGAATTTTCTAATCGTGGTGGAGCAGGTGATGTACCTTCAGCGTATTCACATAAAGTTGGTATATTCATGTTAGACTCTACCAACATATCAGAGTAAGCAGGTACCGCATTTATAGAAACTGAAGATATATAAGGTAATGGTTTCTTGGGATATGAAACTCCAAATTTGGTTTTTGGAGACAATGTAGATAGTAAATCAGGTATGAATACGTTTGTAACTCCTTCTTCAATGTTAGTGCTAATTTCTGGTATATGAGAAAATCGGGACTTTGATTTTTTACGAATTTTAGGTAAGGAACAAATAGATGAAGACGTTACAGAGTACGGGTTTTCAGGAATATAATTAACAGGAGCCGATGTACAAGGTAACAAGTTATGAGTAGCAAGGGAATTAACGTGTGGATGTGATGATATAGTATTCGTTGGTAACGTGTTGAACGTAAGCGAAGATAGACTATCTTGTAAATTATTATAATGTATTGGTGATTCACAAATCGGATAATTATATGTACTTGTTATTACTTGTGGAACTTTAGGTGCTGCAACAGTGTCTAAATTTGGGGACGCTACAAATTCGTCATAATTGCAGGTAGGTGTAGAGATAACATTTGGCAAAAAAGGTCTTGATAGTTCATCTGTGAATGGCAAAATGATTGGTTCATCTAATGATTTCGGAGGCAATGTAGGGTTAAAAACCATTTGTGATTTGGCAGAGTTAAAAGAAGCTAAGCGATTGCTGAAAGATGAAATGAAATCATTTAATTTTGCTGTGACAGACCTAACTCCTTCAAAATATTTTTTTATGGAACTATTCTGATTTATTGGTAATTGAGGGAGTTCTAATGATAAAGGGTTATTAGAAACTTCATTTATTTTTGGTGACGTTGGAACACTGGGATCAAAATAAGTTGGAGCATTACAAATATTTTGTGTCGTTTGGAGATAAGGTAATGTCACAGCACCATAAATTACATTAGGATCATTGTTTACATTTAAAAATGCAGGCGCAGTTGTTATTCCAGGAACGAATAAATCGGATGACTTTGGTATTTGAGACTGGAAATCAATGCAAGGTGAAGTTGTGAAATCATTCGAATCCACTACCGAAGAAAGACCTAAAGGAAACTTATTATTTTGGTAAGGGATTTGCTGTGAACAAGATGAAGGCTGATGTAACTCAGGATTTAAAAAACAAGGATCAATATTTGAGAAATCAATAATATTATCATAAAGAGGTGTTATACAATTTGTAGGCTTAACGGAAGTGACAGTGCATGATGATGATAGCGGTGAAGTTAAAATAGGCATTGATGGCTCTAGTAATAATGTAGTTGGTAATTCAAAATTACTTGAATCAATAAATGGAGGTGAACAAACCGGTGATGGTGGATAAATGGGAGTACTAGACAAAGACAAAGGGGAATTGGTGAAAGAAGGAATTTCTGGTTCACAATGACTTTTAGTCGAAATCACGTTGCCAAGAGATTTAGTTTGTGGCATAATCTTATTTAAATAATCACTAAGGGCTGAGGTCGAAGCACATGATGACAAACTTAATAGATTCAAATTGTCAAAATCAATCGGAATATCAGTTTTCTTCTTTAAATTTGAAGCCTCAAAATTGTAAGCTGCGCATGAGTCGAATGGAAAAGCAATATTGTTCGAAAAATCAGCACCAATGAAATTAGGAGCTTTTAAGTTTGTTATATCTGATACGACTTCTGTCTTTGATATTAAAGGTGTACAAAATGATGATGGTAGTGTATTAACAATTTCAGGAACGGAATATATAACAGCCGAATTTGACGGAACCGATGACGTTACTGTGCTTACAGTCATGGGCAACTTCAAACCTGCAGGTTTTAAAGAAACTAAAGCGTTATCACAATAATTTGTAGGACCAATCAAGTTAGGCTCAGAAATCGTTAACGAGTTTCTTGAATTGATGCATACTTCAGACGGTGTTGGTAGTAAATGTATTCTATAATCTACATCTGCAATAGATTGAGTTGTAAGTAATGGGCCATTTGGTACTAGTGGTGGTACATTGAGAAATAGTTCTTGTGAATTCAATAAAACACCATTTGCTGGATTAAAACCTGGACTTACAATCGAAGGAGTTGGATCTGTAGGTATAAATGGTAAGTAAGAAAAGTCTGACGAGACGGGAACAGCTGGTGTTGGATCTATTTTTTCTGTAACTGCTACATCCTTTTGTTTTAGTTTTGTGAAAGATTCGCATTTTGTTGTTATCGCTTGTAGTGGTAGTTTGAGACCATCAACGTTGAAGATATGAGTCTGCAACAATTTGTACTAATTAAGTAAATTTCACTAGTATCTATTTCATAAACTGTAATTTGAGAGTTTCAAACGGGTATCTTTGGGTATGCAGACGATAGCACTGTTGTGAAAGATACATGTCCAATGCACGAGCTGGTGAGGTATACGTTCAGTCACTAAGAGAGAAACGGGTCGTAAGGCCGATCTTCAGAAAAAAATACTTTCAATTTCGAAATTTAAATATTCGACCGTATTTTTCAATGTAATATAAAATGTAATGTTTCGCGAAGTTTCTGTATGTGATTATTATTGTTTAAATCATGGTGTCTCTGTAGTGATCGATAGATTTGTATGAAATTCGGAATCTGGATAATCTGGATAATATGAATAAAAAGACGTAAGCTCAGTTTTTTTTATGCGGAAGAGGCAAGCATTTGACCACTATCTTACCTGATGGAAAGTGATGATGCGGCCGAAGATGTGACATGCTTGCCTAGAAGATACCTATTCACTCGAGACTTGAGAGTCTTTTTCCCCGAACGGTATAATCTGGGAGTATACCGTTCGGGGAACAAAATCGCAGGCAATGAGTTATATAGTAGAAGTTAGTTATGAGTAGAAGCAAAACGCTTTATGCGAACTGGAGGTATGTCGACCATAAATGGATGAAGATTGATAATTTGTCTTGTTGTTAGATGTTAAAGGGCATGGGGGAATGAACTCATGTAATTCCTGTACACACTCTCCAAAATGTAAGCAAAAAATACCGATTAGCTTGCCACCATACGTCTCGTATATATTGCAAGTAAGTAATAACATAAAACTTAACGATGTTAAATTTAACAGATGAAAATTCATTCCGACTAAAGCCAGGTTCGGGACAAAAGGGGTAACTAATTTAATCCTAAAACTGTATCTTTACTTAAGTAGGTATTTTAAGATAAGGTTTTAGTAATCTTGATTAAAGTATTAATTTTAAAATTACCAGTTTCTGCAGAGATCATTGTGTCAGCTTTCACATTTACACGATAATATTAATTAAATGTTATCTACCTGTAATGTAAATAACACAATATAGAGCGCTACATGCGCCGCCATCTTGACGTCAAATGTTTAACAAAATGGCGACCGCCTATTTATAACATAGCTATTTCTAATATTAGCAATTCGCTTATCGCGTTAACAGTTAGAAGTTGTGTACACTGATTTCGAAAAGGCTGTTTTAAGCAATCATTTCGTACGTTACAATTACATTGAATGTATTGCTAATTTTAATTACGTAAATGTGTGCTGATAAAACCTGCAACGATTTTTTTTTATGTGCAATAGGCAAGCATTTGACCACTATCTCACCTGGTGGAAAGTGATGATGTGGCCGAAGGTGTGACATAAGCGTTATAACATGAATCAAACATGTACACCTACCTGTTTTTCACATTATTTAAAAAATCTGTGTGATTTTTTTTTCTGTTTGTTTTTTTTTATCATATACATACATAATATATATTTATAAACATTCATACTATATTACAATAAACTTAAATAAATACTAATATATTAAACAAAAAACTATATTAAAACTAACCAAAAATAACTATAAGTAACTAGATATAAATATGCACAAAATTAATCTAATAGACTACTGTCAAAATACCCAAAATGCTGGCAGCCAGTTGTAAAAGTACTCAAATTGCCACGTTGAATGGCAATGCACAATCTCTGTCCAAAATATTTGCTAGCATTTTGGTCACGAGTTGCTTCGACCAAACGTCATGATAATTAAATTAATTTTAATGTAACGTGCTATTGTAATAACCTATGGTAGGATTCCCCTCTATTTGCAGCCATTTTATCTTCAAACTCAAATGTTCTGAAACTGAATTTTGAAGTAAAGAGCATAGACTATATAAATAGTCAAGAGCACCCTTTTAACTTCATTCAATATACCAGAATTTCTCCTAAAACGCGTGTTTTTGTAACCGGTATTCGACAATCATAACAAATTTAGACAAATATTATTTTAATTAATTTTCATTACATTTAGAAATGAAGGAGAATAAAATATCAAATCACATGCAAAAAACAGGTAATTTTTTTTCCGACATTTTTTATCATAACCCTGTAAAAGTTATATCATATACGTGTATTAACGAGACGAATTATTTCTTAAGCATTTTTCTCAAGGCGGATTTTCACGAAATTTACATTTTATAAAACCATAAAAATCAAAATTGAGAGGTGTCAAGGGACACCCGGATGGAACTAAGTTCAATTTCCGTCTAGCCCCTTTTCGCAACGCGCGATAAGGAACTGTTGTTCCAAAATTAAAAGAAACATGCAATAACCAACATCACGCGGTGTTCCCAGGCGGTCACCCATCCAAGTACTGATCGCGCCCGACGTTGCTTAACTTCGGTGATCGGACGAGAACGTGGTATGGCTTACAACTATAGCAAAAAGTGTCGTTACAACTTTTGGTCTTAATTTTTCGTCTAGCCCCCTTTCGCAACGCACGATAAGGAACTTTCGTTCCAAAAACCTTGCGTAGCCGCCGTAATATAATTTACGCGACATGCACCTTTATATGCAAGACTGTAAAGAGGAACATTCGCTGTGGTTAATGAAAGGTGCTTGCATTGACGTAAGTATATCTGTCAATTAATATAAGACATACGCTCTAGTTGCAACCAACTTCTAACTTAAGAGATTTCCGTCGTATGCTTGGACACGCCTGATATTTTATAATTAAAATGTATTTATACCAAAGGGCCTCTTAGCGTTGGCTACGGCTCCGCGAATGCCTTACAAAGGGATGGGCATAGACCCGTGAGATGCAATAAATAATAATAATAATGTACAGTATAATCAAGTCTAGAGTGAATAGGTATCTTTTAGGTAAGCTTGCTACATCTTCGGCCGCATCGTCACTTTTCATCATGTGAGATAGCGACCAATGCTTATGCTTATAGTTTTAGTTTAGTTTTAAGAAATATAGGCAATTGGCCGGTAGATAGATAATAAAAAAAAAATGCTTACCTATCTGGCATAGGTATAAAAATCACGCAAAATTCATTCGAATCGATAACCTTTATTCAAGATAGGCAAGCATTTCACCGCTATCTCACCTGTTGAAAAGTGACGATGCGGCCGAATATGGAACATGCTTACCTAGAAAGTACCTATTCACTCAAGACTTGAAGACACCCAGATTGTACCGTTCAGGGAATAAAGACGCAGGCAATGGGTTCCACACCTACGCTGTACTGATGATAAACGTAGAAGCAAAACGCTTTGAGCGAAATGGAGGTATGTCAAACATAAATGCATGACTTATTGGGAGTCGTTTTAAATATTTCATCGTGAAGTGTAAACAATTTAAATTCTAATAATAGTACCTACCATAATTTATTGTAGCAGTAAGCAATGTTTTAACAAAACAAACAACATTAAAAAGCAGTGTTTGGTACCTAAACATTAATTATTTGGTAAGCATTCTATCACGTTTGAGAAATAAGTCAGCGGTCAGCATAGAATTACCAAGTAGAACTATTAGAATACAATAACACTTTATTTTAGTTTCAGCGTTCAGTGTATAGCTGTTTTTGAAATAGACCCCGGCACAAAATAGGTCTAAAAACAGTGACTTTGGTGGCCTACCAAATTGATATATTCCAACATAGACTTTTTTCAAAAACCGGTTTCGTACTTTACTTGTCAAGCCCTTTTCAACGATACCCCACAAGGGTAGATAAAAAAATAAAAAATACTTTACTCCCCACTTACATGTATGGGAGCCCCCTTAATATTTTCATTTATATAATTTTCAATGTCAATTATGGCTTTGAGACGTAGTTTTACATATTCTATGAGAATTTGAAGTCATTCGCTTATATGGTTTAGACGCTAGATGCCTCTGACAGACGGACAGACGGACAAAGTCAACTTGAAGATCTCGCTTCGCGTGATCAATTAAAAAATAAACTACATAACAAACAACAACTACATAACACACACACAATACTTACCAATAATAATAGCAAAATATCTAATCAAATAAACTTACATAAAATAAAAAAATATATACTACGTATAAGTATCTATAATACGTATTTCGTACATTTTGTATTATAAATCAAAATGTTTGTGTGAAAGTGTGTAAGTGTGAATTGGTATCTTCTAGGTAAGCATGTCACATCTTCAGGCGCATAATCACTTTCTATCAGGTGGTCCAAAAGGCACTTGATCAAGTCACTTTTCAAACTAACACTTAAACAAATAGGCTTTTATTCTCACAGCTACACACTAAGTTCGAAGACTTCTACCGTAGGTACCGGCAACACTTAGATCGTTCACGCAGTCACAAACATAACTAGAAACACAAATTTCCCTTGTGGATAATTTTGGGGTTTTACCGGGAATATAACTAATTCGAAACTGGTTTTTTTATGTCAGATAGGTAAGCATTTGATCGCTATCTCTCCTGATGGAAAGTGATGATGAGAAAATTCCAATTCAGTCTAGACTTGAAGACTCCCAGATTATACTGTTCGGGGAACAAAGACGTGGGCAGCGAGTGGACCCTTCGCTGTACGGATGATAAATGTAGAAACAAAACGCTTCAAGCGGATATGAGGTATGACAACCATTAATGGATGACGTTGGTCAGATCGTCTTGTGGTCCGATTATAGAAAGGGCATTAGGGAATCAACTGATGTAGTTCGAGTGCTCACTCACCGAAATGTAAGCGATAGTACACCGATAGGCTAGCTACCACATGTCGATGTCTGAGGCTGTATTAAACACGCATTATTGACGATAGCTCAAAAACTACTGATCAGATCTTAATAAAATTTAATGATAAAAAAACCAAAAAAAATCAAAGGAAAAACACCAGTTTCAAAAAAAAAGAACATCAAAATCACATAGAAAAAAGTTATGAGGTAAAAAAAAACAGTTGAATTGAGTACCTCCTCCTTTTTTGTGAAGTCGGTAAAAAATCTTTATGGCACAAACAACATTGTAGGTACTTATATAGGCGAACTTAATGCTACAAAGCATTTCCTTCCAGTTAACCTGGATGTATCACTGATGATGACGATGTCGTCCGCGTCATATGCGACGATGGCAACCCTGGCTGTTTCTTGGCGTGTTCTTGTATGTGGGTGGCAAATCCAAACTGCCCGTCAGCTAAGTTTGGTGAGGGTTCGCCTTCTAAGCAGGGGTATCGAGTTCGATTCCCGGCGGGAACACAAGTTTTCTCCCCATGGATAATTTGTGTTTCTGGTTCTGGTTGTGATTGTGTGATTGATGTGAATGTTTCCGGCACCCACGACGCAAGTCATCGAACTCTGTGTGGGGCTGTGAGTGTGAAAGCGTTTAACACCCGGTCAAAAGCAGCGCAGTAGAGCTGGCCCGTGCCTATGTGTA
This sequence comes from Lomographa bimaculata, assembly GCA_948107665.1. Classification (NCBI taxonomy): domain Eukaryota; kingdom Metazoa; phylum Arthropoda; class Insecta; order Lepidoptera; family Geometridae; genus Lomographa; species Lomographa bimaculata. The sequence continues at coordinate 8,325,449 of OX403612.1, read as the reverse complement.
GTTGTAAGCGGATTTGGATCGATTCTTGCGAGTTTGGCGCTTTAAGTCTAACTCTGAAAGGCAAGACTCAAACTGTGCAACCCCCTTCGAACGCCAAATTGATCTCGTGAGAGAATCCTCTTCCCACCTTTCTGTGGACAGACTGCACGCAGTTAGGTTACGCTTAAATACGTCCTTGTAACGAAGATACTGCACGCCGGAACTGCGCTTTCCACTCGCTCGCGCTATATATTTATATATATATATATATATATATATAGATATCCCTTTACGGTAAATGTTGATCTGACGCGACTTCACGCGAGCACTTTGTTGATCCAAAAATTCATGTTGATCCGGCGCCTTTTGTTGATCCAATATGCATCTTTGGTTACTAATGTGGCTCCGACCGGATCAACATCTACACTCACGGGACTGCTTACTAGCGTTCGCCGAAGTTGATCCGATATACAAATCCACCTTGCGATAGTTACGGAAAACGTTGATCCGATTTAAATAAGCCAATCACAGCACAGCAAACGATAAGATTGGCTGAAAGCAGCCGCGACGTTGCAGTTTCGTATCTTTGTCCGTCACAAGCTACAGATTGAACGGATAACTTAACAATTCGACAACGCCACGACTTGTACCGAATTTATGGTGGTCAAATTGAATGCCAGCCCATATGAATATAATTTTTTTTTTTTTTTTTTTTTATTTACTTCTAGAGTACTTCTTACAAAGTGCCCTATTATAATTACAATCTAGCCAAACTATGGCTAATCAGTAATTTAACTTTAACTTAAACTGCTACATTGCTAAACTAAGAATGTGTCCATTAACACTTTTCTTATTGTCTCTATTTAAGGGTAATACACTTTGTTCATGTGTTCTTTTGCAGCACTCTCACTATATATTACACTGATATATATTAACATTACACAAGTTCAAATGGTTTAGTTCTTTTTAGTCTTCTCACTAAGTCTGTAACGTCAAGGAGCTGGATTGCCTCGACATTAACGTGATGATGAAGTCTATATTGGTGAGCTTCTGCGTATGTATTTATTACTTTTTCAACGATCTCTATCTTAAGGTCCCTATGAAGATCGTCATTTCTGACGTACCAGGGAGCGTTGACAATTGCCCTTAGTACTTTGTTTTGAAAGCGTTGGATAATCATTTTATTGTTCTGTTTGGTACAGCCCCAAAGCTGTATACCATAAGTCCAAACAGGCATAAGGACTTGTTTGTACAGCAATATCTTATTATGTGTTGACAACATAGAATGTCTTCCAAGCAACCAATACATTCTTTTGCATCGCATTTCTAACTCATCCTTTTTTTTCTTGACGTGTGCTTTCCAGCGTAGCTTTGCGTCAAGAGTGATGCCAAGATATTTGGCTGTGTTTTCATATGGGACTAATTTACCATTAATATACACAGGGCAGTAATGGTGTTTTTTGTTACTAAAGTCAATGTGAATTGATTTAGTTTCATTGAGTTTGATTCTCCATTTTTCTGTCCATTCACAGACTTGATTAACAGCCATTTGGACTTTGTCTACTGCTTCTTTATGGGTGCTTCCTACGGCCATAATAGCAGTATCATCAGCGAAGGTCGCGATTGTATTATTTTCTAATTTAGGAATGTCACAGGTGTACAATAGGTACAAGACCGGACCTAGAACACTTCCTTGTGGAACGCCAGCATTTATTACCTTTAATTCTGAATGTGCATCTTCTTGTCGTATCCTAAATACTCTGTTTGAGATATAGGATTCAAGAATATCTGCAAATTGGTTTGGTAAAGATGTTCTGAGTTTGTGTATAAGGCCTTGATGCCAAACTTTGTCAAAAGCTTGCGCTACATCAAGGAATACAGTCGAGCAAACTTTCTTATCTTCTAGAGTTTTTTCTATAATGTTTGTAATACGATGAACCTGATCAAGAGTCGAGTGTTTTTCTCGGAATCCAAATTGATGCTCAGGAATAAGTTGTGAGCTTTCTATGACGGGCTTGAGTCTTTTAAGTAACAACTTTTCAAATAACTTTGACATTATTGGAAGCAAAGATATGGGCCTATATGATGTTGTTTCATGGACTGGTTTTCCTGGTTTTGCTATCATTATCACTTCGGCAACTTTCCATAGATCTGGGACGTACTTGAGTCGTAATGAAAATAAATATGAACTAGAAATAACTACACATAAATGTAGTCGAGGAGCTTGGTACGATACCACCACCACCTCCACTGCTTCCGCCTCCACCTCCATCATGCACAGACCCTGCTCTCCACCTCCACCACTGTCTTCACCAACGGAGACAGTGGTGGAGATGGTGGAGGTTGGAGGATGGTTGGTGATGGTGGAGGTGGAGGCAGCGGAGGTAGTGGTGGATGCACTGGAGTGCAGTGCAGTAGGGGGAACGCGTGAGGACAAGCGTGGCTTACGTTAACGGCAGGTGATTATAGTGGGGGATAGTGTGGATCCACTTGGCTACTTAATGGTAGGTACTAGGGTGAACAGAACTTTTGTTTTGTGACTTTTTTTTTTTTTTATTACAGACCAAGCAAACGTTTGACCACAATCACACCTGATGGAAAGTGACGATGTAGTCTAAGGTGGAGCACGCTTGCTTAGTAAATACCTATTCACTTTACTTTTGAACACACCCAAATTGTACCTTTCGGGAAATACAGACGGCGGCAAAGCGTTCCATTCTTTTGCTGTTCTATAAATGAACGAAGACGCGAAACGTTTCGTCCGAATGAACGGTATCTCAACCATAAATGAACCATAAACGCGACGCCGTTCTTCTAGATGAAAGGTGGAAAAAAGGTGAAGCGGGAACAAGGTTGTGTAGTTCCTGAGCACATTCACCGTAATGTATTTTATACAATACCGATAGGCTTGCATCTTTACGCCGATGTTCAAGACTTTGCAATCTGGATTCAACTAAAGCGTCATTGTTAATTAGCCTCTTTGCGCGTCGCTCTATCGAATCTAAAGCCCGCAGCTGATACTTGGCAGAACCATCCCACAGGTGACAGTTACCTAAACACAATCACAACTCTTGTTTCGTCCGAGGTTAAAAACTGTTAACTAGGTACTAGGTATTTAAGTAAGTCCTTATTAGGTCTTATAAAGTGAATATCTATTTATTACCATATGTATCGATTATGAATGAGGTAGCGCGTTTCCACTGAAGCCGTCTCTAATACGCCCCCTTCATGTGAGCCGATCACATCCGGCCGGATTAACTCATTAATACAATACCATACAATAACACCCACATAATATCAAGTTTCTGAATAGTTAAATAATCAAATATGGATATGGTTAATAAAATTCTCACCATCATCTTCTGATTTGTCCATGACAAATGAAAATAACACATATATACATATATATATATATAATCAACCTTTAACGGTAAATGCTGATCCAGTGAGAAGTTAGAACAATTGTTGATCCGCCTATTTTACTTGTTTACTCAGCTCCGCGTCGCGCAAACTGATATACTTTGATCCGTCCTTCATGCGCGTGTGACGTCGGTGGATCTGCACTAACAGGTTTTCAACATGCTCGTCAACGATTCGACCAACATTTGTTGATCCATCAACGGTCGAAAAAATCATACTGAATATGATTTCTTAGATCCAGTGTATATTTAACTTATATGCGACATTTACTTAGACTAAGTGGATCCGGAGCCAAATTTGACTAATAGGTACTCGAACAAAAAGCGGCAACGTCGCATTCTGCGTGTGATAGAGAACCTAGTAAACTACTTCGTTAGAGTAATAAGGTAAGAAAGATGCGTTAGTTACGAGCGAATTTGTGTTGTTTTGTTCATTTGTCATGGACAAATCAGAAGATGATGGTGAGTATTTTATTAACCATATCCATATTTGATAATTTAACTATTCAGAAACTTGATATCATGTGGGTGTTATTGTATGGTATTGTATTAATGAGTTAATCCGGCCGGATGTGATCGGCTCACATGAAGGGGGCGTATTAGAGACCGCTTCAGTGGTAACGCGCTACCTCATTCATAATCGATACATATGGTAATAAATATATATTCACCTTAATAAGGACTTACTTAAATACCTAGTACCTAGCTAAAAATTTTAACCTCGGATGAAAAAAGAGTTGTGATTGTGTTTAAGTATGTGTACGTAGTACCTACTTACTATGCGTTTCAAATAACAAAATGACCAGCAAAAACGCCATCATTTCACCAGTGCTGCCTGCCAGAAGGTGAATCAGAATAATAAAAATAGATAACCAACAATTTGATTGGCCTTTTGGCTCTGTGGTCAGTCTCACTCTATGGTAGCTCTGAATGCGAATCCTGAGGTCGTGGGTTTGATTTCTAACCATGGCAAACATTTGTGTGGCGAACACGAATATTTGCTTTGTGTCTTGGTCTTAAACAACTACCTAATTATCTATGTATTTCTCAGGCCTCCATTCCTAGTACAGTAGGCTTTGCCTAGTTTGAGATCAGGGACTACATAAGTGTGAAATGTCCAGGATATTTATTTTATTTTATTTTAGTAAGTACCTAAAAAGACCAGTCATACCTACATACCTATTTACAAAATTTCAGAAGTATTGATTCCAGCTCAATCAAAATAATATAACACTTGCACGAAGTTTCGTAGCTGTAATCGATACGTGATAATGTGATTTAGACCGGGAGACCGGATTAGGATTAAGACCGCATCGAATAAAACGCTTTAAACGCTTTCACAATCACAGCCCCACACTAAGTTCGATGACTTGTGTCGTGGGTGTGGGCAACATTCACATTACACTCACAAATACAACCAGAACCAGAAACACAAATTTTCCTTGGGGAGAAAACTTGTGTTCCCGCCGGGAATCGAACCCGATAGTTGGGTGGCGTTTGCCTTCTAAGCCCCTGCATAGAAGGCAAACGCCACCCAACTAAGCCAACGAGCAGTTCACAACAGCCCCGCTTGTCCTCACGCGTTCCCCCTACTGCACTGCACTCCAGTGCATCCACCACTACCTCCGCTGCCTCCACCTCCACCATCACCAACCATCCTCCAACCTCCACCATCTCCACCACTGTCTCCGTTGGTGAAGTCAGTGGTGGAGGTGGAGAGCAGAGTCTGTGCATGATGGAGGTGGAGGCGGAAGCAGCGGAGGTGGTGGTGGTATCGTACCAAGCTCCTCGACTACAATTATGTGTAGTTATTTCTAGTTCATATTTATTTTCATATGGGCTGGCATTCAATTTGACCACCACAAAATGGGTACGAGTCGTGGCGTTGTCGAATTGTTAAGTTATCCGTTCAATCTGTAGCTTGTGACGGACAAAGATACGAAACGGCAACGTCGCGGCTGCTTTCAGCCAATCTTATCGTTTGCTGTGCTCTGATTGGCTTATTTAAATCGGATCAACGTTTTCCGTAACTATCGCAAGGTGGATTTGTATATCGGATCAACTTTGGCGAACGCTAGTAAGCAGTCCCGTGAGTGTAGATGTTGATCCGGTCGGAGCCACATTAGTAACCAAAGATGCATATTGGATCAACAAAAGGCGCCGGATCAACATGAATTTTTGGATCAACAAAGTGCTCGCGTGAAGTCGCGTCAGATCAACATTTACCGTAAAGGGATATCTATATATATATATATATATATATATATAATCAACCTTTAACGGTAAATGCTGATCCAGTGAGAAGTTATAACAATTGTTGATCCGCCTATTTTGCTTGTTTACTCAGCTCCGCGTCGCGCAAACTGATATACTTTGATCCGTCCTTCATGCGCGTGTGACGTCGGTGGATCTGCACTAACAGGTTTTCAACATGCTCGTCAACGATTCGACCAACATTTGTTGATCCATCAACGGTCGAAAAAATCATACTGAATATGATTTCTTAGATCCAGTGTATATTTAACTTATATGCGACATTTACTTAGACTAAGTGGTTCCGGAGCCAAATTTGACTAATAGGTACTCGAACAAAAAGCGGCAACGTCGCATTCTGCGTGTGATAGAGAACCTAGTAAACTACTTCGTTAGAGTAATAAGGTAAGAAAGATGCGTTAGTTACGAGCGAATTTGTGTTATTTTGTTCATTTGTCATGGACAAATCAGAAGATGATGGTGAGTATTTTATTAACCATATCCATATTTGATTATTAAACTATTCAGAAACTTGATATTATGTGAGTGGTCAATGTATTAATGAGTTAATCCGGCCGGATGTGATCGGCTCACATCTAATACGCCCCGTATTAGAGACCGCTTCAGTGGAAACGCGCTACCTCATTCATAATCGATACATATGGTAATAAATAGATATTCACTTTATAATATCTAATAAGGACTTACTTAAATACCTAGTACCTAGCTAAAAGTTTTTAACCTCGGACGAAAAAAGAGTTGTGATTGTGTTTAAGTATGTGTACGTAGTACCATACCGTACTTACTATGCGTTTCAAATAACAAAAGGACCAGCAAAAACGCCATCATTTCACGAGTGCTGCCTGCCAGAAGCTGAATCAGAATAATAAAAATAGATAACCAACAATTTGATTGGCCCTTTGGCTCTGTGGTCAGTTTCACTCTATGGTAGCTCTGAATGCGAATCCTGAGATCGTGGGTTCGATTTCTAACCATGGCAAACATTTGTGTGACGAACACGAATATTTGCTTTGTGCTTGGTCTTAAACAACTACCTAATTATCTATGTATTTCTCAGGCCTCCATTCCTAGTACGGTAGGCTTTGCCTAGTTTGAGATCAGGGACTACATAAGTGTGAAATGTCCAGGATATTTATTTATTTTATTTTATTTTAGTAAGTACCTAAAAAGACCAAACATACCTACATACCTATTTACAAAATTTCAGAAGTTTTGATTCCAGCTCAATCAAAATAATATAACACTTGCACAAAGTTTCGTAGCTGTAATCGATACGTGATAATGTGATTTAGACCGGGAGACCGGATTAGGATTAAGACCGCATCGAATAAAACGCTTTAAACGCTTTCACAATCACAGCCCCACACTAAGTTCGATGACTTGTGTCGTGGGTGCCGGCAACATTCACATCACACACACAAATACAACCAGAACCAGAAACACAAATTTTCCTTGGGGAGAAAACTTGTGTTCCCGCCGGGAATCGAACCCGATAGTTGGGTGGCGTTTGCCTTCTAAGCCCCTGCATAGAAGGCAAACGCCACCCAACTAAGCCAACGAGCAGTTCACAACAGCCCCGCTTGTCCTCACGCATTCCCCCTACTGCACTGCACTCCAGTGCATCCACCACTACCTCCGCTGCCTCCACCTCCACCATCACCAACCATCCTCCAACCTCCACCATCTCCACCACTGTCTCCGTTGGTGAAGACAGTGGTGGAGGTGGAGAGCAGAGTCTGTGCATGATGGAGGTGGAGGCGGAAGCAGTGGAGGTGGTGGTGGTATCGTACCAAGCTCCTCGACTACATTTATGTGTAGTTATTTCTAGTTCATATTTATTTTCATATGGGCTGGCATTCAATTTGATCACCATAAATTCGGTACAAGTCGTGGCGTTGTCGAATTGTTAAGTTATCCGTTCTATCTGTAGCTTGTGACGGACAAAGATACGAAACGGCAACGTCGCGGCTGCTTTCAGCCAATCTTATCGTTTGCTGTGCTCTGATTGGCTTATTTAAATCGGATCAACGTTTTCCGTAACTATCGCAAGGTGGATTTGTATATCGGATCAACTTCGGCGAACGCTAGTAAGCAGTCCCATGAGTGTAGCTGTTGATCCGGTCGGAGCCACATTAGTAACCAAAGATGCATATTGGATCAACAAAAGGCGCCGGATCAACATGAATTTTTGGATCAACAAAGTGCTCGCGTGAAGTCGCGTCAGATCAACATTTACCGTAAAGGGATATCTATATATATATATATATATATATATATATATATATATATATTGATCAAATCTTAATAAAATTCTTCTAGCTTCTTGCTGTTCCCCAACATTCCAGTTCTTTTCTTGACAATTCTTTTTCTGTTGTTGCTGTCAGACTCTGGAATGAATTGCCAGCTGACATAAAAAAGGTTACCACCAAAGTTACCTTTAAGCAGCAAACTCGAGCCCATTTCTTTAAAACGCTCCACTCTTAATGGTATCATCATCATTATAATAACATAATGTTTTGTGTTTAGTTCGTTTACTATGTTGTCGTCATAAGATACTTACTAAGTATATACAATTTTATGTTTATGTATGTGTATTGTACTTTTTATCTTATATTTTATATATTTATATTTTGGTATATTTGTTTTGTATCTTATATTTTATAATTTTTCTGCACCTTTTCGGTTGACTGGCAGAAAATGCTGTATTAGCATTAAGTCCTCCGTGTACATATGTATTGTGCAAAAGAATAAATAAATAAATATATATACAGTGCACCGTATGCGGGCCGTGATTTCACTAGAATAGTTCCAACAGCGTCCGAGATAGGTGGGTGACTACCTTCTTCGATATTATGCTGAGTTGGGACTATTTTGTGTGAGTGCACATCAATTATTAGGGTAGTTTTAAGTCTTTTAATTTCATTATATTTATTCCTGTTACTAGTAATTGATGTAACGTATACAAATAAATGTATATTCTCTTCTATCTAATATATAAAATTCTCGTGTCACAGTTTTCGTTGCCATACTCCTCCGAAATGGCTTGACCGATTTTGATGAAATTTTTTGTGCTTATCCGGTATCTATGAGAATCGGCCAACATCTATTTTTCATCATCATCATCATCAATTTTCATCATTATCAACGCGGGTGAAACCGCGAGGCGCAGCTAGTTCTATAGAAAATCCAATTAGACCAACGATACATATTCCACGTCCTGTCATAAGTCATGTATTGTCTTGACATGACAGCTTGTTATCGTCATGTAGGGATAGTAAAAATGTCAAAAGAGACAAGGACAGCGGGCACAAAATAATTTATGATTGTGGTGACTTTTAATAATACACGAGGCATTTTTTCTTTTTCTACCGACTTCACAAAAAAGGAGGAGGTACTCAATTCGACTGTATTTTTTGTGTCTTATAACTTACTAGCCGTGCCCAGCGGCTTCGCCCGCTATCCTCAAATTTAAAAGTATCCTATATGTTAATCCTAGGTATAAGCTATGCACATTCCAAATTTCATCTGAATCAGTTCAGCCGTTAAAACGTGAAGATAGAACAAACATACTTACACTCTTGTACACTTACACACCTACTTTTGGATTTATAATATTAGTTAGATAAGATTTCCACGTAAACCAATTTTAAATTATTTTTTTATTTGATTGGTCCCATTTAAATTTGATCAAGCTCAGATCAGTAGTTTTTGAGTTATCGTCAATAATGCGTGTTTAGTACATTTAATCTGATCATGGTTCCGAAGATAAAGCGGTGAAGTTGATTTTTTTAAAACTTTGCTTGCGTTTAATTATTAATTGTAATTGTTTGATTCCTGTATGTGTTGTTTGTACAACAATGTAACGGATATTATTTGTTATATTTCGTAGGTTTAGCTTTAAATGTGTAACCATTTTTGAGATAGACCTTAGGACAAAATAGGGCTTAAAACTAGGACATATGACTAAATGTGCTACCAAATTGTTATTCTTCAACATAGAGTTTTTCAAAACGATTTCGTACTCTACTTGCCGATAAGTTCCAGCTTGAAGCACTTGAGTCCATCGACCGGCGAGCAAAAAGACTCATTGGCGATGATAAGCTAGTCGAGTCCAAATTGCAGTCTCGGTCACCGACGTAAGGTCGCTAGTCTATCGGTATTCTACCGTTTACATTTTAGAGAGTGTGCGCAGGAATTACACGAGTTAATTCCCCCATCCCCGTGCAGCATCTAAATAGCGTAGCATATAAGCGAATGGCTTCAAATTATTTTAAAATATGTAAAACTACGGCCCAAAGCCAGAAAAGACATTTAAAATTATGGAAATTAAAATATTAAGGGGGCTCCCATACATGTAATTGGGGAGAAAAATATTTTTTATATTTTTATCTACCCTTGTGGGGTACCGTTTAAAAGGGCTTGACAAGTAAAGTACGAAACCGGTTTGAAAAAATCTTTGTTGGAAAATAACGATTTGGTAGGCCACCAAAGTCACTGTTTTTAGACCTATTTTGTCCCGGGGTCTATCTCAAAAATGGCTTCACACTGAACGCTGAAACTTACGTATAATATCCATTATATCCCGTACTTCAACGAACAATTAAACGCAAGCAAAGCTTAAAAAAACCGACTTCACCGCTTTATCTTCAGAACCTTGATCAGATTTAATGTATTAAACACGCATTATTGTCTATAACTCAAAAACAAGAGATCAGATCTTGATCAAATTTCAATGGGACCATAAGAAAAGCACCAGCTTTCAAATAAAAAATAATCATCAAAATCGGCTCACAACGAAAGAAGTTATGAGGTAACTTTTGAAGTCGGGTAAACGGGAACATCGTCAAAGTAGGCGTACAAAATAGGCATTATTGACGATATTTCAAAAACTACTGATCAGATCTTGATCAAATTTTAATGGGACCAATTAGAAAGCAACATCTTTCAAACTAAAAAAAAAATTCGAAATCTGCTCACGCGGAGAGAAGTTATGAGGCAACACATATTAAAAAAAAAATACAATCGACTTCAGTACCTCCTCCTTTTTTAGGAAGTCGGTAAAAATACATATAAATCAAACAATTATTATATAGAAAAAGTTATAAGCAAGTAACCTCAAAAGTTGTTCTCTATGAGGCAAAATGTAGGCGCGAGATCTCGGTTCGGCGCGAACGAATAGTATAGTACTTGAGTGCTTGATAAAAAAATGGAAATTTTCAAATTTCAAAGTGTTGATTTTGAAAATACTGCCGCTTCACTCAATCAAATGCAGTATTTCCAAAATGTTGATTTTGAAAATACTACATACGCTACGCTCTAGCGTATGCAGTATTTTCGAAATATTATTGTAAAAATACCGCATACGCTACGTTATGTTACTTATTACCTACAGACTAAATACACGACGGTTTTTGTTGTTATTTATTTTAGATTTTTGTACGAGTAGGTATTTAGGTGTCTGACTCGGTTGTTATATTTTTACTCTGTGAACACCTTACCCTGAGGCAGGGGCAGATTAAAAAACAGTGCTATGCGGACATGTAAGTGTTCACATAGCACATGCTGAATCTGTTCCTATTGCACTATAAATTTCAACTATACTAACAGTCATGGGTAGATAAAAAACAAAATATATTTAGCTCCCCACTTACATGTATGGGTACCCCCTTAATATTTTAATCTATATTATTATAATTGCCATTTCTGGCTTTGGGTCATTACATATTCTATGAGAATTTGATGTCGTTCGCTTGTATGCTTTGGACGCTAGATGCCTCTGACAGACAGACGGACGGAAGGGCTGAATTGTCCGAGTCAACTTAGAGATCTCGCTTCGCTCTATCGGTTTACTCGCAGAACGTCCCATTCGCATTTGGTCTCGCAATGTCCCATTCACAGAATATCCCATTCGCAGAACGTCTCATTTTTAAACGGTCCCATTCTCAGTACGTTCCATTGTCAAACCGTCCCATTTGCAGCCTGTCCCATTAGCAAAATTGAAGTGAACATACTTACACACAAACTTTCGGATTTAAAATACTAGTAGGATTAGAGATGTGACTAATACAGCCCAACCTAATCCTCTTCAAAAACTGTAAGTTTAAATTAGTACAATAAGTTTAATGTTTCATATACCTCCTCTACTTCTAATTCTATGGTACAGACAATCGACACTCGCGAACGAAACGATTGCGAGTTTTAAGGGTTCCTAGCGACATCTAGTTTTACGAGTTTGTACTATTGTAAGTTAGAGATAGATGGCGCTTATTGTAAATTCAATATGAGAAACAATTTTACCCACTGGGTCCGCGCGAATCTCTCTGGGATTTATTTTAAGAAACAGGCAACAATATGCCTTTACATCTTTGAAAATATTATGCATGTTCGTAAAAATATTGATCATTATAAATTAAGAGACGACGCACGCAATCTTAATACTATATAAGTATAAAATAGTGGTGCGCGCATTTAGATTAAGCAAAACGAATAAATATTTTATGGCAAAATAAAATTGTAACTGAATTACCAACGGGGAAGTTAAGAACAGTATTAAAACAGGCATTAATTAAAAAAGCTCATTATAAAACGAATTACTAGGTACATTAATGACGAGGATGCATGGAGTCAAACTGCACATAAGTGCTTTCTTGCGACTACATAATATAGATATATGTTTGGTTAACATAATTCCTGCCTTAGTGTGTTAGTGTTTAAAATAAAAATGAATGACAAAATGCGCCGCCGAGGTTCTTCTCGAGATGGCAGTGATTTTGCGAATCTGGCAGTAGAGTCATTAACTTTCATGAGTCCCATGCCTCCCATGTGAATAAAACATTTTTAATTTAAATTTTGAATTTTGATGGAACGGATATGTATGCGTATTAGAGAGGTTATGTGCAAAACGAATATTCCAATTTATCAACTAGATGTAAAGCCATGTGATATCGATTTATAGTAGACTAGTAGTGCCCCGTGGCTTCGCCCGCGTAAATTAAGTAAGAAGTAGCGTGTGTTATAAGCTTTGCAATTTCAAATTTTCTAAATCCGTTCATCTGTTACAGCGTGAAGAGAATACAAATATACTTACACACTTACACATAAACTTTCAGATTTATAGTATTCATTTGATGAATATTCGGAGAATCACAAGTTATGGAAAAGAATACAACAAAAGCGAAAAAAAAAATCACATTCACACTCACAGCTCCACACTAAGTTCAAAGATTTGTATCGTGGGTGCCGGAAAAATTCACATCAGACACACATTACACCCAGAACCAGTAGTACAAATATCCCTTGGGAAGAAATTTGTGCCACTCTCGGGAATCGAACCCAGGACCCACGGCGCAGAGGGCGGTTGTCCAATGTGCCAACTGGGTCGTCAAACACATAATAGACAATGGCGTTTTTTACTTTTGGCAAAATCCCTATCGTAGCGTTTAGCATAACTAAAAGATGCACAAGTGTCAATACGTAAGAAACTTGCCGAGTTTCTTGCCAGGTTCTTCTCGAGATGGCTGTAATTTTGCGAATCTGGCAATAGAATCATTAACTTTCATGAGTGCCTCTTTGGGGCCCATGTGAATAAACGATTTTGATTTTGTAAATTTTGAAAATACCCTCAAAGCTTTATCTGAAAAATGGCTGCATATATTACCAAACACAACTAAGAACACTCTCGATCAAGTCTTTTTAACAAAAAAAAGAAAATTAAAATCGTTCCTGCCGTTTAGGAGTTCTGCTACACAATACAAACTTTTTAATATCACTTTTTCACTTTTTCATTTCATATTTATTTTATATTTTACATAATCTGTAAATAATCAATTATTATATATATCACAACCTTACTTTTTTGACAATGTTTTCACCCTTTGAACAATGTTTTGTCTCGCTTTCACTATAGTACATTGCTAGTTACATAAGCGAGACAATACATAAACAAACTATTCCTATAAGGTTGTTAATGTACATATTGTAATGTTATTCATTGAAAGATAAAAAGTCCGATAAACCTCCTTTAGTTTAAATATGTTTGTTTTCAACCGACTTCACTCCTTTTTAATTCGACTGTATGTTTTTTTTTATTAAACCGACTTCAAAAAATTGAGGTTCTCAATCGACTGTATGTTTTTTATAATATGTATGTTACGCGATATCTCCGCCAATTATGAATCGATTTTGATGTTTTTTTTTTGTTTGGTAGAGTATACTTCAGGGTCCAATATACATTTTATCGAAACGGGTAAATCCAAAACCGAAATATAAGCGTTGAAGTCGGTTTTTCTAAGCTTTGCTTGCGTTTAATTATTTTGTCTAAATTACACCCGTGCCAAGCCAGGGCGGGTCTCTAGTTAGTCATATTTTAACTATAGAAGTTTCATTTTAATCGAAAATTTCATCATTTTATGAATAAGAACGTTGAAGATATTAAAAAGAGCATTAAATATTTAAATATATTTTTAATAAATGTAATTGTAGCCCCCAAATCCATAAGGTCCCGCCCCAGCCGACACATATTCTATAGGGGGGTAGCTTGGGACGATTACTTCATTTTGGGGTAGCCTGTTTGCTAGTAAACTGCTAACGACAAGTAACTGCAACGTATTGGCTAGACTGTTGCCTACCGAGTTGTCTTGAATGATAGTTGTCGTAGGAGATTGTAGCACATTGGGTAGGGAGGGTAGTACCGGACTGGGCAGCACGCTGGGTAGTAAGGGTCCGCTGGGTATGATGGCGCTGGGTATGTTGGGGAGGATGGCACCGGGTATGTTGGGTAGGATAGCACCGGGTATGTTGGGAAGTAAAGCACCGGGTATGTTGGGAAGTATCTCGTAGGGGTAGTCGATTAAGTTGGGTCCTATGAAGTTGGGAGGGTAGAAGAATTGATTGGGTAGAATTGCTTCTGCGATGGGGAGGATGTTAGGGCCACATCCTGGGATAATGCGGTTTATACTTTGAGCATTCGCGATCTGCAATACAAAAAAAATAATTAATACAGTTTTTATGAAGTTTTTTTAGCGTGATGGGAACTCTACTCACTAGCAGAGGGCTTGAGCACTTGAGTTACTTATATGCTGTATGCCTTGTAGGTAACTTAGGTCTTTGTTAAATAGATGTATATAGTTTTAGTTTAGTTTTAGCAAATATAAATAATATTTGATTGGCAAGTAGACAGAGGATGTTTTTTAATTGTTCAGCAATAGGTATATTACTGCACAAGCTTACGCATTTCATCTATCTTTATCCTGATTTATACTGGGTAATCTAATCTAATATCTTTAAACGAGCAATTCTTGTATATATATAATACTAGCTGTCCCGGCGACCTTCGTTCCGCCTAACAGTCAATGAATGTGCATATTTAGGAAGCCATACCCGGCATGCGTTACAATGTCACGTGACTATATTATTACAACCTTCATGTTTATGGTTGCCTAGTACTTTACCAAATCTGAATGACGTATGAGAAAATGGAAAGCATGTCGAAATGTAAAAAAAAAATTTAAAGAAATGTACGTTCTTAAAAAGTATCCTATGTCCTTTTCCTGGCTCTAAACTACCTCCCTGCCAATTTTCAGCTAAATCAGTTCAGCCGTTCTTGAGTTATAAGTGGAGTAACTAACACGACTTTCTTTTATATATATAGATATATATACATATATATAATTATATATATATGTGTGTGTAATCAGGATCTCGGAAACGGCTCTAACGATTTTCATGAAAGTTACAGATTAGGGGATTTTCGGCCCAAGGAATCGATTTATCAACGTTCCAGGTCCGAGAAATGCTCGGTTCCCAAACTGCATTTGAAAAACCAGGTTTAAGAAACTATCAGCGCCATATGTAAAAACTGAAACTATCAGCCGATGTAAAAACTGTTTCTACTCGACACTAAATGGAGCTTTCTGAGGCTACAAATTCAAACACATTCTAACAAAAACAAAAAACTGAGCAAAGCTCGGTCATCCGGATATTTTGTATAATATAAGATACATCTTGGGACATCATTTCAACCATAGTGTGATAAGACACCATCATATTATCGTCACGCTTGCCTTTTACAGTTCAGTGCCATTCAAAGTTTACAACTTATATACTTAGATCAAAATCCTGGTCAAAGCACTGCACTCGTCACCCTGAGACATTAGTTGTTACATCTCTTAAGCCCTGTTATTACACTTTAATCCGGAATTACTTAAAAAAAATATATAGTTGTTTGTAAAATCGGTATACGGATGTTAATTTTACGTGATAACGTCATAAGACGAACGCTTGGGCCGATCGTGCCTCTCTATCGCTTGTTCCGCGCTCTCGCTTGCACGCTCGCGGCGGAACGTGACACTTTTTCTTGCGTGCAGCCGGCGTTCATCGATTTATAAGACGTTATCACGTCAAAAATAGATAAATTATAATATAAACATAATAAAATTAAATGTTTACTTACTTGTAACATTGCTAGCTGTGCAAATGCAATAATTTTATATACTTTTGAATTCATTTTCTTTAAAATATTAATAAGACTGTTTTACAATAAATAATGGAATATGGCAGAACTGAAATATTTATCATCAATACTGCATTTTATATTCTAAAGTGTTTTTACATTTTATAGATATTTCTAAATATTTATCATTTTATCTAATTTGTAATACAATTGCTAGTAATCTGATAAAACTAAAATATTTATTCGTTTTGTAATAGTAAATAGAATTTACTAGCCGTGTCCCACGGCTTCGCCCGCGTTAATTAAGTTAAAAAGTATCCTATGTGTTATTCCGGATCTATATTTGTTACGGAGATACGTGTTAACAATCATTCACACACACATACAAATATTTGTATTTATAATAATAGTTCGATAAAACTGCCTGGTAGCGTAATTTGTTACACTTCTGGCTTCTTAGCAGTGGGTTCGATTCCCGGTAGGAACACAAGTTTTCTCCCAAAGAAAAGTGTTACTGGTTATGGGTGTGATAACACAAGCTTTTGACGGAATTATCGTGTAACATACATACAAAAAAAACATTTAGTCGAATTGAGAACCAACTTTTTTGTCTGTATATTCCGTTCTGTATATATCCATCGTCAACCACATCGTCGCTTACCATCAGGTAAGATTGTGGTCAAAAGTTTGCCTATCTTGAATTAAAAAAAAAGTCGGTTGACAAGAGAAACAAAAGTAATTTTCATTAAATTCAAACACCTTTTGCTATTTGGAGAATTTGATTACATAAATTAAACATAATATTATTATAGCTACACTCAAATAAATAAATTCAGCTGGAATCAAAATGACGAGGTTCTGCATGTGATTGTGTGTGTAATATGAATGTTTCCGGCACCCATGGCACAAGTCATTGAAATTAGTGTGGGGCTGTGAGCGTGAAAGCGTAAAAAAATAGATGCTACGCTTCACGTAGAGGGCTTGTAGATTTTGTAGCAAGTCTACGGGGCTACGAATGACCTCTACGAATATGGAGAAATTAGTTTCATCCAGGATTGAGTAGCTTTTGAGGGGGTGATACTAAATTGTCTCCTAAATGCGTGACTTCATAAAAAACCGATTTAAAAAAATATTTGTCAGAATTGGTATAATATGAAAAAGAACACTTTTTCAACTGACTTCAAAAAGGGAGGTTCTCAATTCGACTGTATGTTATATTTTTTGTATATATGTTACTCGATATCTCCGCCAGTAATCGATCGATGTTGATGATAATTTTTTGTTTGGTAGAGAGTTTCAGAGGTCCCATATAAATATTATCGAAATCGTTCAAGCCAAAACCGAAATATAAGCGATGAAGATACATTGATATATATTACATTGACATGTTCTCTATGGAAATTATTATTTATATATAATATATATTTCATTTTTATTTCTTAATTTTACATTTAGATTTTTTTATTTTATAATTATATTTTTAATTAAGAAATATATCATTTAAGACCTTACAATATGACGTGTAAACAAATGTTTATGAATAAATGAGTATTTGCTGTCGGTTTTTTTAAGCTTTGCTTGCGTTTTAATTATTAAAATATATAATATTATATAATATATTATAAATAGTTTTTTTAAGCCTGTGTACCTGTTTTACTATTTATCATACACTTAGCAACCGGTGACTGCTGACTGTCGAAACAATAGCGAAAGATCGAGAACGCTTCGCTTGCTACTTGATCACGGGACATATGTCAGCATTTTGGTCACGTACTGACTAACTGTACCAAAACATTAAACTAGAGTAAGTAAACAACATAATATAAACATAAACGCAACTACCTAGTTATGCATTCCGGAAACAGACCAAATACCATAGCAATCGATGCGTCAGCAATATAATTGCTGTACTTGCGTCTGGCTCCCGTCCGGTGGTCCGATATTCCTAGAACCCATCGGAATGTGTAAACACAGATAAGCTTTGTTCTCTTATAGTTTTAAGCCACTCTGTAAGCGAGTTCGAAATCAGCTCTCATATGTATCGCACATATTTTAACAATTAATTTGACATTAATTAATTATAGTTTAGTTTTTAAAAAAGAGTTTTCTTGGCCCTAAAACTTATCTGGCGCAGCCGGTAGGATTCCCGTGCGCGAAAAACTGTGTCATACGATTTCCAATTAAAATCGCGATCCAGCTATCTTCGCCGTGCCGCTTCGCACTTGCGCGGAAATCCACGAACCAAATAAATCAAGAAAGTATCGAGGAACCCAAGGACTCTCCTGGCTGACAACGGAAGCATGAGTTTGGAGGCACTGTGAGTAAACCTTTTCACTTTCCCCTCATTTCCTGTGTATTTCCGTTTGCCAGATTATAAATCGTTATTTGATTTTCCTTATAACACACTAACTTCGGTGTTATATTTTATGTGTACTTAGCATAGTGTTATTATAGTTAATAGTGTTAGATTCACACATATATCGGTGATTCGATTTAATATAGTATTAATTAATTAGTAATAATGGAACAGCTTAGAGCTATCCCAAAAGACGTGTTATGTCTCATCCCCAAATTCGAAGGTGAACAAAACCTATTAAACTTATTTTTAAGGAAATCACAATACATCCATACAGGATTTTCCACTGGTACCCCGCTACAAACACAGTATGCGTTCCAAGCAATTACAAGTAGATTAACTGGTAGAGCCGCTGCCTTACTAAGTGAACGGGAAGATATCACTACTTTTGAATCCCTAAAAGAACTATTAATACAACATTTCGGAGACCCACGGTCGGAAGAATGCATTGCCATCGAACTCGAGCAAATCAAAATCAAAAATAGCGAGTCTTACATAGAGTTTTGCCAAAGAATCCAGCATATGCGTAGTAATTTATTCGCAAAAGTAAACTTACTGTCAGATGCCGGTTTAAAAGCAGCTAAAATAACTATCTATAACCATACGTGCTTAAACGTCTTCCTATACAACTTGCCGGAAGATTTAATCCGCATAGTCCGCCTTAAGCAATGCGATAGCCTCGAAAGTGCCCTCAGCATTGTTGTCGAAGAAGTTAATTTCTTAAACCAATATAATGCGAAAAGAAAACAGATATCTGCGTCACAAAGTAGTAAACCGCACGTACCACAACCACCAGTACCATTTTCATTTGGTAACCAGCAAAACAAGTTCCACATGCCTAACCAGAACTTTAAGTTTGGGATCCCACATCCACCTCAAATGACATCCAAATTTGGTGCACATAACCAACATAGTGGCTTTAATCCTAAGTTTTCTCAGGGACCACAAAACTATAGATTTGGTATCCCAAACCAACCGCAGAACTTCAAATTCGGTATTCCAAACCAACAAAACTTTAGATTCGGGATTCCCCAACAAAACCAGGGTTACAGACCAATGATGAATAGTTTCAGTAGACCACAAGTTTTTCAGCCCCAAAATAACTTTGCAAGACCACAGCTGGGATATCAGCCCCAAAACAATTTCAAATTCGGTATACCTCACCAAAATCTCCAGAACCAAAAACCTATAGATAGCGACGTGTCTATGCGTACCGCTCGTCCGCTTAGGCAAAATATGCTAGACGCCCCGAACACAACTGACGACAATAGTAACGTATTTTATAACGAAACGGAAGCTACCCCCGAGCATGACTACGATGAATACCAAAACGCGACTTATGACGGAAACTACGAATATATGTATAACTTAGACATGCCACACTCCAATACTGAGATGCATTATGTAGAGACACCCGAAGTCTATTATCAGGACGCTGACTCCTATTACACTGAAAATTTTCAGGCACAAGCCTCCCAATCTCACCCGAGATAATACAACTAAACTGTGACTCTATCTTAAAGCTGCCTCACATCGTAATTCCAGAAATAAATGCCCGCTTTATGATAGATACAGGTAGCACACGCTCGTTCATAAGCCCCGCGAAAGTAGATGAGTTTTTCTCAAAATTCAAGTTATACGAACCGTTTGAAGTCATAAGCACACACGCTCGCAGTCAGCATAATGAAGCCATATACATACCACTTTTAAAGACTTTCAAGAGTTCAGGGAAACATAAGTTTTACGTCTATGATGTCGACGGTAGGTACGACGGGTTAATAGGATCAGACCTTTTAAAACAACTAGACGCTACCATTGACATGAAACATCAGATACTGCATACACGCGATACAAATATCCCAATAATATATAACCCTCCTTATGAAGTCACCCTTGAACCCAGGTCGGAAACGCGTATTAAAGTCCCTACCAATCTACAAAATGGAGATGCTCTGATAGACTATGTTGATTTTGGACAGGGAGTAAGAATGCCTAGTGCCTTAGTCAAGTGTCAAAATTCATTTGCCTATACCGTTATTCAAAACGCGTCTGAGGACAGGATAACAATGACATTTGGTAGGCCTCTAATGGTAGAAAGGTATGATAGAGAAGAATGTATTGTGAACACTGTGGAAGATATGAATGAGTGTGAGATGGACGAACTACTTAAACAAAATCTTAAGAAACTTCGGCTTGATCACACAAATAAAGAGGAGCGAGCATGCATCGAGAAGCTATGCCACGAATATCGGGACATCTTCTACTGCGATGAGCTGCCACTCACGTTCACTAACAAAGTTAAACATCAAATCAGGACGAAAAATGAAGACCCTATCTTCATTAGGCCTTATAGGCATCCACCCATGCAAAATGATGAAATTCAGAACCAAGTAGATAAACTCTTACGCAGTGACGTCATTACGGAATCTCACTCTCCATGGAGCGCCCCAGTTCATCTAGTCCCCAAAAAGACAGATGCCTCAGGTGAAAGGAAATTCCGAATGGTTATAGACTACAGGCGTTTGAATGATATAACAACAGATGACAAATATCCTCTTCCAAATATCTCAGATCTTTTTGACAAATTAGGTAAATCAGTTTACTTCAGCACCATAGATTTAGCAAGTGGGTTTCATCAGATCGAAGTCCACGAAGACGACAGACACAAAACTGCATTTTCAACTCAGTCAGGACACTATGAGTACAAACGAATGCCGTTCGGGTTGAAAACGGCTCCTGCCACTTTTCAGCGCGCAATGGACAATGTGCTCAGAGGCCTGCAGGGCTTGCATTGCCTTGTATACTTAGATGATATAATCGTCTATAGTTGTAGCCTCCAGGAACACATAGATAAACTGCGCATGGTATTTGACCGACTTAGAGAGACCAATTTAAAAGTAACGCTAGACAAATGTGAGTTTTTCAGAAAGGAAGTGTTATACCTAGGACACATGATAACGAAAGATGGATTAAGACCAAATGACGACAAAATCCAAGCCGTGCTTAACTTCCCCATCCCCAAAAGTGCCACTGAAATCAAAAGCTTTTTAGGTTTGATAGGTTACTACCGTAAATTCATTAAAGATTTTGCCAAAGTTACTCAACCACTCACAAACTGTTTAAAGAAGAGAAATAAGATCGAAATAACAGAACAATATATAGCAGCCTTTGAACGATGTAAAGAACTCTTAGTAAATGCCCCTGTTCTCCAGTTTCCAGACTTTCAACAACCGTTCATTTTAACAACTGATGCGTCTAACTACGCCCTGGGCGCAGTCTTATCTCAAGGCCCCATAACGGTAGACAAACCCATAGCCTATGCCAGTAGAACGTTAAATGAAGCAGAGACTCGGTATAGCACTATTGAGAAGGAACTCTTAGCAATAGTCTGGGCAGTCAAGCATTTCAGACCATATTTGTATGGTAGAAAATTCACCATATATACCGACCATAGACCCCTTGCATGGTTAAATTCTATTAAAGAACCAAACAGCAAACTAACCAGGTGGAAGCTTCGCCTTGCAGAATTTGATTACGATATCATCTATAAAAACGGCAAGCAAAACTGCGTTGCAGATGCTCTGTCCCGCATGAAAGTAAATGCCTTAGGTAGCGAGGACGAAAGATCTATGGAAGTAAATGTAGATAATGTTGACGACCTTAATAAGCTCATAGATGACGAAATGAGGAAATTCGAAAGACTCCAAAAGATCCACGAGGACTCGAATGACAGTGTAGCACCCCCGGTTATTGAGATTTCATCTGACTCCGATAAAACCATGAGCATTAAAGCTTATTCCGAAAAGAACTTTCCTATTCCATCCCCATCTATTAGTACTCTCTCAGCATCAGAAAAATCTGGTGAAACATTTACTGGACATTCTGCACACGAGATCGACACAGACGGTATTAAGATCCTTGACGAAGCAATAGATACTAAACCCAACCAAATACTTATTCACTCTTGGTTTAGACAAGATATGACTGTTAAAGATCTTTCCAGACCGAAACAGAAAGTTTTAGAAGTTCACTTGCCCCTCAATAGACCCGATTTAGTCAAGAAATTTTTAAAAGAGTATATAAGACCTAAAATTAAGCACTTCATTTACTTTGAGGAAGAGACTCACAGAAAACAATTTGCGGAAGCCACAATAGCCCTATTTAAAAAGGGGACAGTTCAACTATTCGAATGTAAACAGAGAGTAGTCTACGTTGAGGACGAAAATGAACAACGTCAAATAGTCACGAAATATCATATAGGAAAAACCTGTCACCGCGGCATTAGAGAAACATTAATTCACCTAAAACGTACTTACTTTTGGAATCACATGGACTTGACTGTAGCAACTGTAATTAACTCATGCGAGACCTGTAAATCAATGAAATATGACCGAAAGCCGTTAAAGCCAGAACTACAGCTAACCCAAACACAAAACCGACCTTTTCAAGAAATTTTTGTAGACGTTTTCACAATAGAAGGAAAATCTTTCTTAACAATAATAGACGCATTTAGTAAGCTTGGCCAAGCCTTAGAGATCAACAACAAATCGACACCCGAAATAGTTAGAGCCCTTATTAAATATTTCTCTATGTATGGTGTCCCACGCCGCATTAGCTCAGACTCTGGAACGGAATTTAACAACGATCTTATTAAGGAAACTCTAAGTTTCTATAAAGTAGACTTACACATCGGCACCCCACACAACCCCAACTCAATGGGCCTCATAGAACGGCTCCACTTAACCCTCGTAGAAATCTATCGCCTAGCTAAATATGATCATAAGATCACAGACGCTGCCTCGGTTATGTCTTACGCGATTATGGCATATAACCAAACTATCCATTCCTCTACTGGTCTCACCCCTTTTGAGGTCGTGTTTGGTCACACAGACTCGACAAGTACTTTCGATGTAGAGTTCAATAAAAACTATACCCAAAAATTACTACAAGACCACAAGAACCGCACAAAATATCTTTATGAGTACTTGACAGATAAAGCATTAAAACAGAAAGAAAAGATTAGGGATAAGAGCGGAGGAGAAAAGGAGTTCGATATACAGGTCGGAGATACTGTATACATGAAAGGCGTGAATGTAAGGAGAAGCAAAGATAAACCGCGTTACGAAAAAGCTAAAGTCATAGGTGAAATAGACAGAAATATAGTTCCTGTTAAATTCCACCGTCATGATACTAGAGCCCCTGTTAAGGATATTAAACGACCTTCGCAGGTTCGTGCTGCTCCTGACACACGTGTCCGGGACCCCGGCCCTTCTACTTCAGGCGGTCGATCACAACCCCGGGATCCTCCCAATTAAGGAAGGACAAGCGTTAATTAGTAATGATAAGTGGACATTAGTTAAGATACTAGATTTAAGTTTAATACGAGAAGATTTAGAATTTAATACAAATAAATATGCAGATTTTAATAAGCAATTTGGCAGAAAAGCGTTTAGCGCAGAAATTATTAACATAAAAATGGAAACCGATTACATGCAAAATCTTACCATTGAAAAGCTAAGCCAGTTATTACCGTCTAAACGATCCAAACGTGGAATTGTAAACCCTCTTGGCTCTCTTATAAAATTAGTTACCGGTAATTTAGATAACGATGATGCGATAAGATACGACGCTCTTATTAAAGAAGTTCAGGCAAATCAAAACGTTCTAGACAAAAAGATGACCGTAGTCTCTGAAATGATGCAATCCTTTGTGAGTATCTCAAACTCAACAAAACACAATTTTGTAATACTAGATAATGCAATTTCAGAAATCCGTAAGCAAATTCTGGATACGAAAAACTCCGTAAATGAGTTAAAAATTATTAATGTTTATAATCTCTTTTTACATAACTTTGAAACGCTTTATATTCGACTAGACGAAATAGAAACAACAATAGCATTTAGTAAGTTAGGAACACTTCACCAATCTTTGGTAAACACCAATGAACTATTCTTATTACTTAAGACTATAGAGTCAAATAGCAAACTAGTTTTTCCTGTATCTTTAGATAACATGTATAAGTTAGAATCATGTATCATCAGGCTTTTGTAAAGGAAAATCAAATAATGTTTATCATGGATATTCCCCTAGTTAAAAATGATTTATTTACATATTATAGAGTTCTCCCTCTACCTATCACTAATCCTCTAAACCAAACCTCCATGGTAGTTCCTAAATATCCTTACCTTTTGATGAAAGGGTTGAAAACAGTGTCCCTGCTGCACCCCTGTAAAGGAGTCGACGTGTCGCTGTTTCTTTGTGAAGAAGATTACTCACCCCTGTTGATGAAAGACGATTGCGTCATCGCCCTGATGAGTTATGTCACCAACACCACGGAATGCCAATCTAAAGTTGTGAGGTTTGAAGATGTAAAGATAGAGAAGATACAGATGAATAGATGGATGCTCTACACCAAGTCACCCTTGTTACTTACCAAAAACTGTACAAACGAAATAACCCATCAGCACATCCGCGGAACATACATAATAACTGCAGACGACGAATGCGAAGCCATCATCAGAGATGTTACCCTGAAAAGACATCGAGAACATCATGAGAGATATTCCTTGCCTGCTCTACCAATTATAAACCTTCCTGAAGCCTTGCTGCCGATGACATCAGAGCTGGAGCTGAAACCAGTAAACCTGGATGACGTGAACCTGAGCGATCTTCAACAACTGTCACAAGTGCTATCCAAAAGTGAAAGTGTTAGCGTAGAAAGAAACGAAAGTGTTATAAATGTAAAAGGCATAAGTGTCGGTACATTGGTTCTGTACATATTCGTAGCTTTACTAATTTTAATACATTTTAGAGATTTTGTATACCGAAATATTGTAAAACTGTGTGTTCGAAATTCTCAGGATGAAGTTAATTCTCCCGATAATTTCGAAGTTATGGTGGGAGGAGTTATGCATTCCGGAAACAGACCAAATACCATAGCAATCGATGCGTCAGCAATATAATTGCTGTACTTGCGTCTGGCTCCCGTCCGGTGGTCCGATATTCCTAGAACCCATCGGAATGTGTAAACACAGATAAGCTTTGTTCTCTTATAGTTTTAAGCCACTCTGTAAGCGAGTTCGAAATCAGCTCTCATATGTATCGCACATATTTTAACAATTAATTTGACATTAATTAATTATAGTTTAGTTTTTAAAAAAGAGTTTTCTTGGCCCTAAAACTTATCTACCTATATTCAACAAATTATTGAAACACAAGCAAAGCTTAAAAAAACCGATTTTATCGCTTATATTTCGGTTTGAGCTTGACCAATTTCGATATAATTTATATGGGATCTCTGAAGTATACTCTATCAAACAAAAAAAATCATCAAAATCGATTCATAGTTGGCGGAAATATCGCGTAATATACATACGATACTGAAGCCCTTAATATCTATAGACAATGAGATAATAGAAAGAGTCTACGAAGCCCGTAATCTTGGCCTGATTTTTGATGAACATTTAAGATTTGAAAAATATATATCTGAATCTGTCAAAAACTGTTTTTATAGACTCAAAGTTTTATACAAAATAAGAAACTATTTAAATGAAAATCTAAGAGTAATGCTTGTTAACTCGCTTGTACTCTCTAAGCTAAATTATGTCGACACCGTTTATGGTCCACGCATCTTTTCAAAAACTTCTCGCCTCATTCAGCGTGTACAAAACGCTTGCACTCGTTTTTGTTATAATGTCCCCCCCCGTTCCCACATAACCCCCATTTTAAATTTGCACAACATATTAAACATGAAGAACAGAAGACATCTGCATCTTGCCACATTAATGTTTGGTCTTGTTAAGTCACAACAGCCCCACTATCTTTTCTCTAAATTTGTATGGGCTCGTGACGTTAACAAATACACAACCAGAGCCTCATCTTACCTACTGCGCACACCACGACACGAAACTGCAGCATTTCGTGGCAGCTTTCGTTTTGCAGCCACGAAATGCTGGAATTCTTTGCCCCCTCCATTACGAAACATTAAAAGTACAATAAGTTTTAAAAGAAAATTTCAGAACCTTATTATAAATAAACAGAAAGAGTCTATTATTTAATTATTATTATTATAATTTTTTTCAATCGTTATTTAATTCTTTTTGGTTCTATAGTATGTTTTACTTAATATATTTATACAACGACACAATTATTTATTTTTATTTATAATATTGATTATTTATTTATTTTTTATTTTTTTTCTATTTTTCTTTCGTTATTTTGTTGCCGTTTTCGTGGTGTTGCGCATTTCAAATGCATATAGTCTTTTGCGATTTACTTAATATCTTTCATTATATATATATATATATATATATATATAACTCTTATCATTAATAAAAGTATATTAGCAGTTTTTCCTTATTGATGTATAGTTTTTGTGTATGTATGAATTTATTTATTTTTTATGTAATAATTTTATTTATATCTTAGACTTGCCGTACGTCACCCTACACAGGTCGGAGCTGAAAACCAGCGCTGAGGCTCTGTCTTCAGCATTATGCTGAGCTTGCAGACCTTTCCCGGCAAACTGGAATAACAATAACGTTCTTCGCATTCGGTTTATCATATAATAATAAATGTTAGTTTAAGGTAGTTAAGTTAAGTTATGTTTGTCGGAATAAATGATTATTCTATTCTATTCTATTCTATACAAAAAAACACGCAGTCGAATTGAGAACCTCCTTTTTTGAAGTCGGTTGAAAATTATATGACTTGTGTCTTGGATGTCGGGAACAATCTAGAAACACAAATATTCCTTCGAGAGAAAATTAAGAAAATAATTTAAACGCAAGCAAGGTTTAAAAAAACTGACTTCACCGCTTTATCTTCAGAACTTTGATCGGATTAGATGTACTAAACACGCATTATTGACTATATTTCAAGAACTACTGACCAGACCTTGATCAAATTTAAATGGGACCAATTGTAAAGCAACATCTTTCAAACAAAAAAAAATTCAAATCCGGTTCACGTGGAAGTTATGAGGTAAAAAACACATAAAAAAAAATCAGTCGACTTGAGTACCTCCTCCTTTTTTGTGAAAATTGGTAGAAAACAAAATCATTTA
The DNA here is from genome assembly GCA_948107665.1 of Lomographa bimaculata. NCBI lineage: Eukaryota > Metazoa > Arthropoda > Insecta > Lepidoptera > Geometridae > Lomographa > Lomographa bimaculata. The sequence goes on along the minus strand of OX403612.1, from coordinate 8,297,907 downwards.
TTCACATAACTTAAACATAGCATAATATAGCCCTTCCTTGGCAGTCAGGTACTTAAATAATAACTAAATAAGTACTACTTACATACCGTATACGTTGTAATATAAAACATCTTATTATTATCAAGATTAAGACAAAGTCGTCATAACAAAGGCATCATAATCGACGCTATAAATCCCAGATGCCGATTTCCTTTACACGTCGCGATTTTTTGCAGCGCAACAGTTACACGTAGTAGGAGTAGACGACTTCTGAGGTACAGACCGCGAATAAGTAAGCGTAACAGAGACTAGTGAAGCGATGATATACGTGCTGGTAACGACTGGAAACGAAGAGCCGAAGATCGGGCTCAGTGGCGCTCTTTGGGAGAGGTCTATGTCTAACAGTGGACTGGGGTAGACTGAGTATGATGATGATGAACAGTTGTACACAGACTTCCAAATTTATACACGGACCAAATATTTTATTAAAATAAAAATTATGATTGGGATTTATTTAATTACATAACAATTAATTTAACTCTGTATGTTTGTAATTATTGAGAGCATGTATAATGATAATTGCCGCACCACCGACGACTTTTTATCAAATTTCACTATCCTTTCCATCCTAAGGTTGTCTGGAAAGGTCGCTGCATAGCGTTAAGGCCGCCGATTGTACTGTTATATTGTTACTTTTCTATTAAACATAATTATTATTTTTGGTGTATTATAAAGAGTATTTGTATGTTATTATATTGTTGTTAAAGGCAAAGATGAGGGTTATGATTTTATCATCGTTTGTATGCACGTTTAAATGTTAGTATGTTTGTTTGATTGTTCACGCACTGCGTCCAAACTAAGAAACCGATTATCTTTATGTATAATAATTTTTTCTGTACATGTGTATGTGACTGAACTCCTCCTAAACAGCTGAACCGATTTTGAAGAGTTTTTTTTTATGTGCGTTCAGGTGGATTCAGTATTGGTTAAACTCACAATTCAATCCCATAAATAATATAAGATATTACACTTTGCGACGCCCGGGCGGGTCGCTATAATTTATTCCATTTCAATGTGTCTTATGCTAAATATTTCTTAAATAATATGATAATTTATAATAATGTGGTAATCTATAAAGTAGCGATGAAAAAAAAAATGGCTAAACACCATTGTCATGGATGTAAAATGAAAATGTTTTAAATACCATAACAAAATAATATATAGCACATGTTGTAATAAAGTAAATATTATTATAAAGCTGTTTTTTTTTGTTTTAAACTATAGGAAGCTATTTCGTACTAGTAGTAGGGTTTTAATTTTTGAACTTTGTTTTTGAATTTTATTAATTTTGTAAATCCAATAGCGTTACATGACATGATATAACGTTAAAGTAATAATTCTGTATATAGTAGATCAAAAAAAGGATTACTAAAATAAACTTTACATATAATAGATCTAACGAACTATAGGAGAAATAAAGTATATATATATTTGACGACCCACTTGGCACAGTGGACAGGTGTCCGCCCTCTGCGCCATGGGTTCTGGGTTCGATTCCCGAGAGTGGCACAAATTGCTTCCTAAGGGATATTTGTGCTTCTGGTTCTGGGTGTAATATGTGTGTGATGTGAATGTTTCCGGCACCCACGATACAAGTCTTTGAACTTAGTGTGGGGCTGTGAGTGTGAATGCGTTTGTGTTTGTGTTATATAGCAGTGCAAGTATATTAATTTTACTGGATATATGTATCAATCGTTATGTAACTATACACGGTGGCATAGGTTTTATTGGCATACACGGTTCTATAGCAGTTTTTGGCATATTGTGCATAGCATAGCCATCACCTGTGTCTGTGTTTCCCGAGGGGTATAATTTGGGAATCTTCAAGTCAAGAGTGAATAGGTACCTTCTAGATAAACATGTCACATAATCGGCCACATCATCACTTTCCATCAGGTGAGATAGTGGTCAAATGTCTATAATGCATAAAAAAAAGCATTTGCATTTTTAGGCTTAAAAGTAGTTCACAAAGTTGCTGCGTGTAAAGGCCCCTAGCACCTCATGTGGGAGCGAAGTTTGATTTATGTAACAATATAACAAGCAAAGATAAATGTATGGCTTTACCGAGATAACGTAGGGCTATAGAAATAGCTCGATAGGCAAGCATTTTACCACCCTCACCTAATGGAAAGTAACGATGCTGACTTTTGAATACACTTCTTACTACTATCATATTACCTCGACGTTACGGCAAAGTTGCATTGGCGAGAAAACTCTCTCTCTCACAAAAATAAAATAGTACAAACGTAAACGCATTCACACTCAGAGCCCCATACTAAGTTCAAAGACTTGTATCGTGGGTGCCGTAAACATTTACAGCAAATACACCCAGAACCAGAAACACAAATATCCCTTGGGAAGGAATTTGTGCTCCTGCCGGGAATCGAAACCAGAACCCGCGAGGGCGAGGACCTGTCCACTGCGCCAACTGGGTATATATAAAATGGTATATTATACAACTGGTATATTATAAAATTAAAACGATAAGTATATAGGAAGCGCAACACATCGAATCGATCTTCTACGACATTAGTTTAATAGAAAACAGCAAACACTAATAAATATTATTAATAATGAAAACAAAAAGAACAACCATATAAAGTACATATAAAAGTAAAAAACAATAATTTAAACGCAAGCAAAGCCTAAAAAAACGACTTCACCGCTTTATCTTTGGAACCCTTGATCAGATGAAATGAATTAAATACACATTATTGAGGACAACTCAAAAACGAATGATCAAATCTTGATCAAATTTAAATGGGACCACATGATAAACACCAACTTTCAAATAAAAAACAAAACCAAAAATCGGTTTACCTAGAAAGAGGTATAAAACATAAAAATACAGTCGAAATGAGAACTTTTTCCCTAGAACTTACTTAACTCTTTACTTGAACTTTTTTTTGAAGTTGGTTGATATAATACCAACCAAATAAATTAAGCATAAATGTAATTAACAAAGATACATTTTGCATTAAAAAAGAAAATCTTTTGGGTTTACTTAAAACTTTTTTCTATATAATAATTGTTTGATTTCTGCATGTGTTGTTGAAGTAAAGAATATAACGTTTATTATATGTAACTTTCAGCGTTCAGTGTGAAGCCGTTTTTGAGATAAACCCCCGGACAAAATAAAAACAGTGCCTTGAGTGGCCTACCAAATCGTTATTTACCAACAGAGATTTTTTAAAACCGGTTTCGTACTCTACATGTCAAGCCCTTTATACAAGGGTAGAAAAAGAATAAAAAATATTTTGCTCCCCACTTATATATATGGCTCACTTATTATTTTTCATTTATATAATTTTAAATGAAATTTCTGGCTTAGACGTAGTTTTACATATTCTATGAGAATTTGAAGTCATTCGCTTATATGGTTTAGATGCTAGATGCCTCTGACAGACGGACGGACGGACGAAAGGATAATGTGCTTAAATACTCAAGTAAACTTAGAGAACTTGCTTCGCTCGATCAAAAATATACATAATTGTGTGACAACGTAGAACTAATTCTCGCTTGACTAGTGGCCACGTTGGGAACATTTCCTCTTCTAATATAACTTTGAGATATCGTTTGAACTTTCAAATGATGTGCCACAATATCTCGACTTCGCAGAATATTAGTCATATAATCCATACTAATATCATAAACGCGAAAGTTTGTATGTATGGATGTATCATATCCATAGTAACAAAACTACGGGCCAATTGCCTATATTTCCTAAAACTAAACTAAAACTATGTACAGCAAAGAACTAAGTTACCTACAAGACATCGAGCTTATAGGTAACTCAAGTGCTCAAGCCCACTACCAGTGGCTAGCGTTCCCATCATGCTGGCGGCATTGCCTCTCTGAATTGCAATGCTAATACGTTGAGCCAAATAAGTGCCAGCATTTTGATCACGAGTCGCTTCAGCCAGGCGCTCTCAACCAGGTCCCCACGGACCCAGTGTCTCAACACCAAACGGCTCAAATATGTAACCACTGCCAAGGTTTCCATATTTTCGCCGTTTGCGCTGCTCTGCCGAAGTTGCCGCGACGCCAACCCTAGTAACAGACATCCATACATCCGTATGGGTGTTTGTTACTTTCTCACGCAAAAAGTACTGAATGGATTTTAATGAAACTTTACAACAATAAGTATAGCTTATACATCAGAATAACACATAGGCTATCATTTATAAAGATATTTAGTCAAATGTCCAAAATATAACGATAATTGTCAAGTAAGTAGGAAAAAAATCTGCCATCTACGAGGTATTCTGGCTCAGTTCACCTAATCCACGGACACTTTTTTTTACCTGTTAAGAAAGTTAAGCAACTGGACATTTTTAAATGTCTAAAATATATACGTGTAACATGCGTGTAATTGACATAGGGTTCACTGACTTACGTAAGGGACTTGATATACAAAACGCCGCGCGGTAATTACGCGCGCCTCGGCCGCCAAAAAAATGAGCACATAGAGGTCACGCAGAATACAAAACTATATTATACAAATTTCACCTAAAAAATTATAAGATTTGTCGCCTACACAAAATGCTCTAGGCAAGGAAGAGGCAACCCTGATTTTTTTAGCATAACTTTTTACACACAACACCCCTCATATCGGTCTTATCTTGGTACTCAAAGAGGTAGGGTTGACTACAACCGGGCCACGGTATCAAATACGCACGCTAAGTATATTTTGTTACAATAGAGCGTATAGTATACAAAACGTCGGTAGCGCGGGGGGAAGCGTCGTAGGCGCGCGCCCTCCGTCCTTTACTACGTGCCTAAGTCCTTACTATTAATTTTAAGTGTAAAGTCAAAGATAATAAGATAAAACGGCAATTCTGCTATTCGAAATTGTTAATTTAAATGGTAGATTTTTTCTAAAACGGTATATTCTACGATTAAAAAAAAGTTAAACAAATTATTTATTTCCCTCGGGCTTTGAAAACAAAATAATAGAAAATTGCCTTCAATAACCATGTGTATGGGATAATTCGGGTGATAACGAAAATAAAACTCATCGCACTTCAATAAATAACAATAATTTACTTAACAAATATCTGGCACAATACTAAAATAAATCAGACACTGAAAACAAATCCCTATGCCCATCCGCTGCCAAGATAGAAGCATACGGACTTTGCAAATCTTTTTTCGAATAACTAGGAGTATATACAGAAGACAATACAGGATCAGAATAAGGTGAACTAGGCCCTAACGCTTCATAAGGAGACATTAAAGTCATACTGGACCTAGGATTAGGTCTAACAGATACTGCAGATCCAAACATAGATGGCTCAACAAACCCACCTGACCCTAAGAAATTAGAATTAGGTAAAACTTGATTTTCCAAAGAATACATTGGTCTTGAAGATTCTAAATAAGGATAATCGGATTGCAATTTTGCTGACTGGACTGGAATCGGTAAAGATATAGGACGTATTGGGACAGATTCGTATTTAGATAAAGACTCAATCTTTGGGATTGATAATTTTGGTAAAGGTTCTTCTAATTCAGACGCTGGTATATTAAGTATATTGCTTACAATTAGAAGCTGCAACGCTATTGCTAAGTTGTTTAGTACATTAGGGTCCAAACCAGGAGAACGAAACGATTCCAATTTTGGAATTGACGGAGGCTTTTGAGGTGATACTGGGATTGCAGCTGACAATTCTGCTATTGCAGTTAAAGGTAGGGGTAGTGGAGGTTGGGGAGGATTTGATTTTGGAGGAGGAGGGTAGCGGTGGTAACTGGATGGTGGGTATCCTGAAGAGTAGCTTGGTGGAGGTGGCGCTAGTGATGAAAGAGACTCAAGGCCGGCTAGCTGCAGGTATTGAGCTAGGGATGGTTGTGCGTTTGATGATAAAATCTGTAAAAAAAGTAAACAGTTTAAGCAGGTTGACTGTACATATAGTTTACAGGGTCAACGTGATTTTATTTATGTATTTAAAAATGTTTTTGTTGATATGTGATATGGTTGTAATTACGACGACGATACAATAAATCGAACTAAGTAAGTGTAGTAGTGAACTTAGAGTAGTGGGTCTGTGATACAATACATACATATACATATAAACACATATAATAAAATTATGTCTATTTAATATGGAGAAAAAAAAAGCAAAATAAAAAGGAATGAACTTGGGCAACACTAACACTAAAACTAACAAAAAGGAACAAGAAGATTTATGAAGAAATATAGTAAGCCTTGACATTATTTTTAAAAATATTAAGTGACTGTGCCCTTCTTATTTCTACTGGAAATGTTACATGCATAAAGCATATTAATAAAAACAATATTATTAAATCGAGGATCTTAAGAACTGACTGTTAGGTTTATCGAAACAAATGTATTTTTACATATGGACCAACTAGAAATTAAAACAATAATTAAACGCAAGCAAAGCTTAAAAACTGACTTCACCGCTATATCTTCGGAACCTTGATCAGATTTCATGTATTAAACACGCATTATTGACGATAATTCAAAAACTATAGTAGTCAGATCTTGATCAAATTTCTATGGGACCACATGAAAAGCACCAGCTTTCAAATAAAAAAATAATATCAAAATCGGCTCACAACAAAATAAGTTATGGGGTAACTTTTGAAGTCGGTTAAAAACGAGATCATCGTCAATGTAGTCCACAGAATACGCATTATTGACGATATTTCATGAACTGATCAGATCTTGATCAAATTTAAATGGGACTAATTGGAAAGCAAAATCTTTCGAACTAAAAAAATATTTCGACATCGGTTCATAAAAAAAATACAGTCGACTTGAGTACCTCGTCCTTATTTGTGAAGTGTGTAAAAAGTATCATCTTAATTTGAGGTAGAGATCTTACTAAAACTCAACGCCCCTGTACCAAATTATGGACACTAAATTGTTGACAAATTTGGTGGAGGGGCGATCAGTTTCAGATTACACGATCTACTTAAAAGTATTGCTAGAAAGAACAATGTTCATTCGAATTGAAATTCTTTGTTTTAAATTACCTGAGCCGCTAAACTTTGTAGAAAGAAGAAACTTGCGATGGTAATCTTCTCCATGACCAGAATGAACAAACACGACGGAGACAGTTTCTTTTTCTAATATAAACTTTTTATCTAAAATTACGGTTGCTTATCAGTTGTGTAAGTATGTGTATATTACACGATAGATAAGTTATATTGATCAAAATGTTTACTATCTCTTCGGTATTGAAATAGAGCACGTTTTTAAATAAGAAAGAGGAAGAAAGAAAATACATTTATTATTAATGACACACACAACATTTACACTACAAACAAACAGCGAAATAAATAAAATACACAGACATATACATACATAAATGGATTATTAAACTATTTTTTGTCAATAAATTAAGAATAATTGATCGATCGAAGCGAGATCTCTAAGCTGACATGGTTCGTTCAGCACTTTGTCCGCCCGTCCGTCTGTCAGAGGCATCTAGCGTCTAAACTTTATAAGCGAATGACTTCAAATTCTCATAGAATATGTAAAACTACGGCTCAGAAATGACATTAAGCCAAAATGACATTCAAAATTATATTTATAAAAATGAAAAAATATATTAAGGGGGCTCCCATACATGTAAGTGGGGGGCAAAATATTTTTTATTTATGTTACTTCTTCACGCTCAAACGGTTGGACCAATTTGATGAAATTTTGTATGCAGGTAGCTGATGACCTGGATTAACACCTAGGCTACTTTTTATCCTGGAATTTCCACGGGAACCGGACCTACACGGGTAAACCGTTCGGCTAGTGCAGGGGTTGGCAACCTTTTGAGTCGGAAGAGTCAAAAATACAATTTACAAAATGTCAAAGTTTTATAGAGCCCCATTTTATTTCTTGTCAAGAATAATCCTTAATGCCAACAATAATACCTACTGTTCTATGAGTATCGTATCGAAAACGCTATGCACGCGTTATACCTACCTAATCATCCCATAATATGTGTAATAGGAATTACAAATTATTTAAAATATAGGCAAGCATGCTTATTTGATTGATAATAAAGAATGTATTTTAATTTGCTGTTATATTAACATAAATGCTGAACATTGAATGACAATGTGGGTAGACTGACATAACTATGTATTGCACTAACACCTAGCATAAAATATTGTATACTCAGTCTTTCAATAAATGTTTCTTGAATCTTGAATCATAATTTACTTGTTTCAACTGTATAAATGAACTTTTTTGCTACCTTTAGAGGCTTGTTAATGGCTCGATAGAAATGGCGCCTAATTCTCGTTGATCGATTCAGAAAGTATTTTCAAATTATTATTTTTTAATAAATAATATTTGCGTATGGAACTAAAGAGCCGCAGCTGCGGCTCTTTGTATGTGTACAAAGAGACGCATGTGGCTCGCGAGCCGCAGGTTACCGACCCCTGGGCTCGTGTAATATATAGGGAAGTGTAGTGCCTATTACATACATTTTTAAGCCTAGCTAAGGCATCTGAGGCTATTAATATGCTATTGTTGTTAATAATTTTGTACCTATAGTTTAATATATCACTAGAATGTAAAACAAACAAAACAAATAAACAAACGCATTCACTCTCACAGCCCCACACTAAGTTCAAAGACTTGTATCGTGGGTGCCGGAAACATTCACATCACACACACATTACACCCAGAACCAGAAGCACAAATATCCCTTGGGAAGGAATTTATACTTCTGCCGGGAATCGAACCCAGGACCCCCCACGGCACAGAGGGCGGACACCTATCCACTGCGCCAACTGGGTCGTCAAAAGCTATAATAGTCTAATAAAAAAAAATTGAATTTAATTAAATTACTTAATTTACAACTGGTACCGTTATACTAACGAACTTCTACACAGACGGGAATGCGGCATCCTCTATTGTAAAAATACCGACAATTCGCACGAAGCGTTTCGCTTCCACTTTCATTATGAGAACTGCCAAGGGATGGAACGCCCTGTCATCTACTGTTTCCCGAAAAGTAATATGGGGTTGTTCAAAAGAGAGTAGTATTTAATAAATAGGTATTTACTGAGAAAGCGTGCTCCATCTTCGTCCGCATCGTCGCTTTCCATCAGATGAGATTGTGGGCAATGGCTGGCTTAGTTCAAATAAAAAAATATATTACTTCTAAAACAAAGAGCTTATTTCTAGGAAATTTCATTATGTTAATCCCGTTGAGTACTAAAAGAATATCGAATATCCGGATCACGATTGCTATCCACGTACTGCGGATCACGTTCGACTATCCGATCCGAGTTGGTAAGGCTTTGTTTACATTGCCTGCTCCTTCTAAAGAATTCCTATAATACTATACTTATTCATTGTATACCTACTAACTATATATAATTTTGTATTCGTATTATACCTGTTGTGAGAGAAAAGAAACTATTTTTTTTTTTATATATTTGTTCTACGTAATTAAAATGTAAGGAAAGCTTTAACAAGTAATATTCTATCATCGGACATCAAGACAGACTCTTAAGTGACAGCTATAATAATATGGTAGATATTCCACAAATGTGGACGAAGCGTTTTGCCTCCACATTCATTATGCGAACTGCAAAAGAATGGAATTCCTTGCCTGAGTCTGTGTTCCCTGATAAATACAATATGGGAGTCTTTAAGTCGCGAGTGAATAGGCATCTTCTAGGCAAACGTGCTCCATCGTCGACCGCATCGTCACTTACCATCAGGTGAGATGGTGGTCAAACGTTTGCCAATCTTGAATAAAAAAAAACTTTAAATTTTTTTTTACCGACTTCCCAAAAAAGGAGGAGGTACTCAAGTCGACTATATATTTTTTTTTTGTGTTACCTCATAACTTCTCTCCACGTGAGCCGACTTCAAAATTTTTTTTTAGTTTGAAAGATGTTGCTTTCTAATTGGTCGCATTTAAATTTGATCAAGATCTGATCAGTAGTTCTTGAAATATCGTCAATAATGTCTATTTTGTGACGAATAATGCGTATTTTGACGATGTTCTTGTTTACCCGACTACAAAAGTTACCTCACAACTTCTTTCGTTGTGAGCCGATTTTGATGATTTATTTGAAAGCTGGTGCTTTTCATGTGGTCCCATTGAAATTTGATCAAGTTCAGATTTCTAGTTCTTGAGTTATAGTCAATAATGTGTGTTTAATACATTAAATCTGATCAAGGTTCCGAAGATGTCCAGTGAAGTCGGTTTTTTAAGCTTTGCTTGCGTTTAATTATTTTATTTCAAACCCCTATTTAAAGACACTTGAAATACATCCAGCCGGAAGATATGAGATAATAAACAAATAAATATAATTTTAATGTTAAAACTATCGTGAGTATTACACATTATGTTACATTCGGCTTAAAACACGAAAATTTTGACTTACTTTGTAGTCAACTAGTTTCGGACAAATTAGTTGTCCTTCATCAGGATGAGTCGCGCGTCTGTCAAGTCAAAATTTTCGTGTTTTAAGCCGAATATAACATAAATAAATATAAATATAATTTTACAAGATACGCGCAAAAACCATAGCCCTTCCTTGGCAGTCGGGTAAATATTACAGTGTAAACAGTTCTTTGTGAATCGTGTGTGGATGGGTAGAAGGTGGGTGCGGGGGTGGCAATATTGTATCCCATATTATTGTAGTTTAATATGATACACGGTGTTTCCATTAAATTGGAATCAACAAGGAATCAATTTATATTTAAATAACAGCACAGTTAATTAAGTTATTACCCACGGGCTGATTGGTGTATGTGGATTAATTAATATTTATAATAATGTACCTATGTGTCACAATCGAACTGTATAATTCCATGTCTCTGTTGTTTTAATGGCTACCCTTTTCAATCGACTTCAAATAAGGAGGTTTTCAATTCGACTGTTTTTTTTACAAGCTAGCACTGTATGTATGTATGTTTGTTCGGGTGGAATCTTGCAACTCAATTTTGAAGCAGATATCTTCAACCGATTGAGCTGATATTTTGTATTCACGTTTAGTTTGGATGACAATGCATGGTTAGCTGTGTGACGTCATTCTAAATCCAACATGGCGGAACCCACAAAATGGCGGACAAGTATTTTTTAATGCACCCCTACAATATAGGTCTCAAATGGGAGTTTTGCCGTGAAAGCGAAAATACGGCGTTGTTGACTTTATATAATTTTCCAAAACCTGTGATTTTTCATGGGGTAATATGTAATAATCGTGGATCATTAACCTTTAATACTTAGTAAACGTGCATAAGTGTAGGCAAATCATACAAAGTTAAAAACGTGATTTTCGCCTTCGCTCCAAAACTCCAATAAAAGTTCTAGTAAAGGTTCTACCACTTTACTAGGGCATGACTTGACTATGACTGGACCTTGACTCGTTTACTTGACTTTGACTGTGACTTGTGAATAGGACTTTTAATATAAAATACACTTGAAATATATTATTAATTGACACTGGCTAAATGCACAAGATTGCGAAGCCAAACTATAAAAAAAGGCAAGGTCTCAAATGAAAGAGCTTGCTGAGAATAACATAACGGAAATTACAGTGGGAATGAGATGTCAATACCAGACCTCTATTACCTATCTCTGTAGAGAACAGTTTAGAATTTGAAAATGACACATTTCATATTAATATTCATTTCATATTCATTTATTTATTGCAATCTATAATAATATACAGGTGTTTTTTAGGAGTACAGTTCTATATAGACCCTGTGGGGCACCGCAATTATCTTAGAAGAGAGGAGGACTGCTAGGTTTTGTTGACAGATAAGAAATAAACACAAATACTACATAAGAAATATTATATAATATTTGTGTTTATACATTTCGTTATAGTAATTATTCAATTTAATATTGTCATAGAAAATATATATAATTATTACTATTAGATTGATGTCAAATAATAATAATAATAAGAAGAAAATAAAGATAAAATATTAAAGTATAAGCTTGTCATTTTTTTGTCACATAAGTAGGTACTAAGAAGTAAGGTTCATTTTTGCTTAATTCATATAGAAACTCCTCGCAACAAAGATCCGTACTACAGAGTGAGAACTTTCTTTATAATATCGAGTTATAAGTCCCGTTCGGAGCTCAAAATCGAATACAACTAAACAACGAATCAAGATTTCTAACATCCACATTTCAATTTTATCTTTTTTACGAAATTAATTAGTAATCGTGTCAGTATTACACTAAATTACGTGGTAATGAGGTATAAAAAGAAGTCAGTAGATATGTAGGCCATTTCAATATGGCGACGGTGGTAATTTTGACGTTCTTGTTCCTGATTTGTAAGGTACCTACCCTCATTTTTGTATTATTAAGACCTTATTGTTTAATGTCCGCTCTCTTATCTTTAGAATCTTTGGCAGTTTGATTATTTAAGTTAATGGTACGACCTAGTTGGCGCAGTGGACAGGTGTCCGCCCTCTGCGCCGTGGGTCCTGGGTTCGATTCCCGGCAGGACCACAAATTCCTTCCCAAAGGATATTTGTGCTTCTGGTTCTGGGTGTAATGTGCGTGTGATGTGAATGTTTCCGGCACCCACGATACAAGTCTTTGAACTTAGTGTGGGGCTGTGAATGTGAATGCGTTTGTTTTTGTTTGTTATAATGGAGACTCTATGAAGACCTCGTGTATACTTCGAACTGGCTTGAAATTTATGTTTTTTACGTTTTCAATCCCCCATATCTCCGCCATTTTAAAACAATTTTAAAATACTGAATCGACAAATATAATCTACTAGCCGTGCTCCGCGGCTTCGCCCGCTATTATCAAGTTTAAAAGTAACCTATGTATTAATCCTAGGTATAATCTATGTACATTCAAATTTCATCCAAATCCGTTCAGCCGTTAAAGCGTGAAGAGGGAACAAACATACTTACACACTTACACTCAAACTTTCGGATTTATAATATTAGTAGGATATAATTATCCAACCTGCTCACAAAATGTCACGAGAATCGGTTGAGAAATGCGACCTATAGAGGAGAACAACCGGAAATCCGCCGGACATACGAAAGCAATTTTGCCCAAGCTGAAACGGAGACCATCGCGTTCGCTTGGTCATAAACACAGGCTTTTGTTTACTTCTTCTAATTGTAAAAATAGGCGTTTTGCTTCTACGTTCATCATCCGTACAGCGAAGGAGTGGACTTCATTGCCTGCGTCATTGTTCCCCGAGGGGTATAGTCTGGGAGTCTTCAAGTCAAGAGTGAATAGGTATCTTCTAGGCAAGCATGTCACATCTTCGGCCGCATCGTCACTTTCCATCAGGTGAGATAGTAGTCAAATGCTTGCCTATTTAGCATTTAAAAAAAGGTATATTATTATGTTATAACATGCTGATTGTAGATTTCATGAAATGTTGAAATAAGTAAATACCTAGTGGTTTTATCTATGAATGCATATTATGTAAGAATACATCTTTGATACGTATTGAATGTTGTGTAAGTAAATTGTAATTGATAATGCAAAATCACTGTTTATTTTGTAATGTAGTACAAGCATGAAATAAAGTTGCGGCATTTACAAAAAAGCAATCATTGATATACAAATTATTATTGTATTAGGTGCGCCCTGCGGTTTTACCTGCGTAAGTGCCGGACCCGTGGGAATTCCGGCATAAACCTTTAATTATGTTTAATCAGGGTGTCAGCTACCTCCATACCAAATTTAATCAAAATACAGAACTAAAAAAAGATCTACGGGCCAATTGCCTATATTTCCTAAAACTAAACTAAAACTATATACAGCAAAGAGCCAAGCTACCCACAAGCCATCGAGCCTATAGGTAACTCAAGTGCTCAAGCCCACTACCAGTGGGTAGCGTTCCCATCATGCTGGCTGCATTGCCTCTCTGAATTGCAATGCTAATACGTTGAGCCAAATAAGTGCCAGCATTTTGGTCACGCGTCGCCTCAACCAGGCGCTCTGATAGAATTTTGAAAATAGAATGAGCTCCCGGTCCCCACGGACCCAGTGTCTCAACACCAAACGGCTCAAATATGTAACCACTGCCGAGGTTTCCATATTTTCGCCGTTTGCGCTGCTCTGCCGAAGTTGCCGCGACGCCAACCCCATTCTGTGATTCAGGAAGATGTGACGGAGCTAAAGTATCGACACAAGTTGCATCCCACACTAAAGGCCGTCCCATCTTCCATGGAATTAAAGTCATTCCGTCAGGTCTTTTACCATCGTCACGCATCAGACCATTCGGTTCGAGAATGGCTGGAACGTTGGCACTGGTAAAAGCCCGGCGGATGATATCGTTGAGGCTGGCGTGGCGGGAAATTCGGCCAGCACTTTTCTGGCACGAGAGGCCGTGGTGACCGAGCTGGTCAACAGCAGTACCACACTGACAGCTATGGGCAACATAGCACCTTGCACCCAAACGTAAGCATATAGCGAGACGGAAAGCAGATGGATCCATAAGAGTACCAGTATTAAGCGAGGGAATGGCCTGCAACCAAAGCCCTGACTCCCATACAGAAACTGCTAGAAGTCTAGCACGCTCTGTGACGCTAGGACACGTATCTAAAAGATGTTTCCGTGCTAGTTCACAGAGCGGCCGATCCCACAGTCTCTGTGAGGATAGCCTCACTGGGAGCCCGGTATTTGGGCATGCCATCTCCCAGGCGCTTGTGGCCTCAGTCTGGTTTGAAATTTCTAAAGAACCCAAACTATGTGAAAGTATTTTTTCGACTAATTTAGAAGTACCATGAACTGAGGACAAGAAAGCCGGTAACGCAACACTAGAAATTTTACGAATACCTAAGCCTCCTAGTCTTACAGGTAAAGAAGCTTGCGACCAAGCCCTATCATCTATGTCAATATTCAAAACCGATACAAGAGTATTCTTTACGATATTGTCCATGCTCTCGAGGAGCGCGCCATGTTTCCATAGCGGACAACATCTTAAAGAATACGTAAATTTTGGGACAAAAAGGCAAAATCTAATAATTGTAAAAGCCATATGAGTGTTAATTTTGAGCAATCTGTCAGAAGAATTTTTAAAATTTTGAATTTTTTCTTCTACAAAAGGTGAAATTGATTCATCTAATATCGGCGAACCTAAAAGGCGAAGTGAAGACTTGTCGACTAGTTTTATACTGTAAGCCAATGAGTTAAATTTTTGTAAAACCGATAATTTGTCTGAACAGTTATCGCAAACAAAAAGTTCGCATTTTGAAAAATTTAGTTCAAGCCCAATCATTTTAAATTCATCTATTAGTAATTTTAGATCACTTAAGACAGTATTCACATCACCTCCCAGAGTTCCGTCATCCAAATACCAAACATTTAGTTTGGATTGGAGACGTTGAATTATCGGATTGACAGCTAAAGAAAAAATTGCTGGGCCGCACGGGTCACCCTGCTGACATCCAACGGAAGACAAAAGAACATCGTTTTTGTAAATTAATTTTGATGGTTTACCATAGCATTGCCAAATAAAATTATATAACTCTGGAATTTTATCTTTCACCTGGGTCAGAAGGGTGCCTCTATCAACAGAATTAAAAGCATTCTTAACATCCACCTTTAGCAACACCTCTCCACAATTTTGATTTAAAAATGTTCTAAGGGAATGGACAGCAGCCTCACATCCGCCCCGCGAACCAAAACCAAGCTGTATAGGCTGAAAAAGATTGCTTAAAGAAGCAAACATTTTCTTACAACCGATTTTAGCCGCGAGGCGGCGATATGTGGTGCCTACCGCTATAGGCCTGATGCCACCATCTTTTTTGTTTAGTGCGCATAAATTTGCGCCGTACAAAATATCTGTGACGTCATTATTGACTTGACCTGACAACATCAGGTTAACTAAAGCCGTAAGGTCTTTCAAAAGAGCCTCACCAATCTCGCCAGAACTAGCACATAAAAGATCTTTTAGAATTTGCGGTGTTAAGCCATCTAGGCCACCGGCAGACCCACCTTTAAAAGACATAACGGCCGCAGCAACATCCTGAGCGGTCGCCTCAACAGTGACGTCATTCTGTTGAGGTGGATCAGGTAAATGGAGATTTGTTGCCGCGGGTGGATGTTTGTCACGAAGTGACTGTATCGTATCCGAATTATAAGGGGCTAAAGTGTCGCTAGAGAACAAGACTCGTGCTGCCCCTGTAATGTCACCATCACTAATTTTGTTTTCTACAATCTTATAAGTCGCCAAATTATCTTTATTTTTAGAATTTGTATTATCCCGCCTTATGGGCGGGACAATCAAAATTGGTCTAGCAGTTTTAGCGTGACGTAGCAACAAACACACTAACAAACTGTCGCCAGTTACGCTTTAACGGCTGGACGGATTTGGATGAAATTCGGAATGTACATAGATTATACCTAGAATTAAAACAGGGGCTACTTTTAACATGATAATAGCGGGCAAAGCCGCGGGTCACGGCAAGTTATTATATAAAGGAATAATATCAATTAATTTCGGATTTGAACGTGGGTCTCTATTTGTGGGGGAAATACCTTGAACCTATAGAAAACCCCCCGCGAGCAGTTCTTCGCCGATTTGGGCAAGATAGGGTCGCTCTAGCAGCCTATATCTGGCCCCAGAGGTAGGCCCGGATGCAAACCAGGCCAATGCGCCCATGGAGGGAATACCTTGCTCACCAAGGTCACCCCACAGAAACGTGGGACTATACTAGCCGGAGGACCGCCCCTGATTCTTCACCAGTGACCCCACTACAGAGGAGGAGAGAGGGTGCGGGCAAACCGTCTTCTGCTTCGTCCCGATACTGTGGTGTCATGCCCCAACTTGTCTATCTTTTGTCATATTAGCTACTTCTTTATATTTCTTTATTCCATACTTTTATCTGCATCTGTCTTAAACCAATTTGTTTTTTAGGTCCAGTCACAAATATACGGACCATACGGACCCGGCATCTATCCTGGAGCCTACGGCTTAGACCCAGGCCTATGCGCACCTACTGACATTTATGGACCAATCGATCGGATCGGATATGGGGACCTATCAGGAATTCCTGGTCAACCCAATATAGGTCCAATAGCGCCATGCGCTTTACCAGCCCCTTGTCCATACCAATCTATTTTAAATACAATTCCAGCTCCATCTCTGATCCAGAACCCGATATATCCGATCAGTCAGCCTTTACTACCCCCTATAGCTCCTTGTTCCCAGCAAATTTTGCCGCTACCACAAGTAGCGCCATCTATTATCACAAATCCAGTACTACAATGTGCTGCAGCTCCCGTCGTTACCACAGTAGTAGATAATACTCTAGCAAACTCTCTTGCAAATGCCATACAATTGCTTATTGTCAGCAATTTGATTGAAAATACTCTTGGATCCTCCTGCGGAGACTACGAAAGTAACAATCTAGCGCAGGCATTAGGTTTCCTTGATGTTCCATGTGTTAACAACTATGAGGTTGTTTGTCCAGACTTTTATCCAACTCCTCAAGTACTTGGAATTGATTATCCAGTTATAGATCCTTGTATCAATGACATTCCTTGCTATCAAGATCCTATTGTATATCCGTCCACTTGTTTGGACGTGTCTCCTTGCAGCCCATGCTTTGGTCCTTCGATTCCTGTTATAGCAGGGGACTACAGCAACTCCTATGGATTCAATGGATACAACCAAGTGAGCTTCGATTCTAGCTTGAATCCTTTTGGATCTCCATTTGGCTGCGAGCCAGCTGTGGCTACAATAGCTCCGATGGCTGTTGAAGTACCATTCCCGGCTTCAATACCAGCCAATTTGATATGTAATTTTGGATATTTACCTAATAATGTGCCCTGCGTCAGTGTCAATGTTGATCCTTTACCTTGCAATAACTTTGTTGGAAATTTTGGTGGTTACGGCTTTTAATTTGTTTGATATGTATCGCGTATACATACCCAAGGCATCTGGTACTATCCAAGTGTCAACCTAAACCCTTGTAAATAAGAGTCAAATTACTGTGATTGGTTTACTGCCAACCTACATTTATTAGGGAAACTGAGCTTGTCCAAGAATTACAAATTCGTGGACATGTGTTTCATTTGTTAACCTATTTTGCTTGATTATGTTCATCTTTGCCTCAGGGAGGGGAGTGATTGTAAGGATCGTTGTTATATTTTAGTAGTATGT
The DNA here is from genome assembly GCA_948107665.1 of Lomographa bimaculata. Taxonomy (NCBI): domain Eukaryota; kingdom Metazoa; phylum Arthropoda; class Insecta; order Lepidoptera; family Geometridae; genus Lomographa; species Lomographa bimaculata. The sequence continues at coordinate 8,279,775 of OX403612.1, read as the reverse complement.
ATATTCAGTTTTAATAATATTAAGCTTGATTTAAGTATTATTAGCATTAAAAATATCTAAACTATGTTTACTTCGTTTATTTCCTAACCAAGTACTTAGACCTAAAATGTGCCCCACCGAGTGAGGGACCTTTTAACAATGCCGCGTCCAAGAGGTCTTCTGAATATGATCCTTGGCCCAAACATCTAGCAAGAGTCTCAGGAGGCTTTTTGGATATAAGCCCGTTCGGCAAAACATTATTTTATTGTTATTATTTATTTTCCCTAAATATTTATTACATGTTTATACTTAATTGTGACTATAAAGATCAACTTTGTTTGTAAAACAAAAAACGAAAGTTTAAAAGCAAAAAGTCTTTCTAAAATAGAAAAAAAAAAGTTAACATGACTTTAACGGGATCTCACTCAATAATGGTGCGTTTTAATATGATGTACCCGTCCCTACAATCATTTTAAAATCCTAGTTTAATGATACCACACATGATCGTGTAGGGTGATAATTTAAATGTAATGTAACGTCACGTGCCTATATAACCAATGGACAAACAAGACGCTTCCAACAACATCTCATTTGGTTCACCGTAGTCGGATAAGAGTAAAAGTACCAGGCTACCATGAATCGGAAGGGCGTCACTGTATGAAGTAAGTGATGTTTTTGTGATGACTTCTTTTTTACGGCCTGGAGAAGTTTACTCATAATCGCTTATATCTCTACTAGATGAGAAAATATCTACTAGAGATGCATGACAAGTAAACTATAGGATATGTAGAAAAAACAATAATTGGTTGCGAATCAATACTTTATTAAACACATACAATAAATAACATAATAATTTAATTGTTGATATTTGTAGATAAATAAATTAAAATGCTCCACCATTAAGTATATTGAGCAAACTGGATAAATACGCGCCATTATTAATAGGCGCAATCGCATTAGAAGGAGCAATAGGAGTAGCGGAATATGCACTCGAAGCAACCAAATTAGGAGCAATCAGATTTTGAGGTATATAGTTAGGAGCAACAATATTAGGAGCTGCTAAATTAGGAACAACGAAATTAGGAGCCACTAAAGGGCCAGTATTAGCATTTGCAAAACTTATTGGGGGACCACCAATAAAGCTTTGCGTAATAACATCCTTAGGTAATGGTGCTGCCAGCTGCATAGCCTTTTCTCCTAAAGTATTTTGCAGTAGATTGCTAACCACTAACAGGTTTATAGTATCTGTTAGGTATCTGCAAACAGAGGGATTGCAATCGGAGATGACGGTGGTTGATGGTACACAAGGTGTGTTGGGCACGTTGACTGGAATTACTTTGTTAACAGCTGGACTGATGGGCTGAGGAAGAAAGTTGGACGCTTCGACGACTCTTGGCAGGTTGGCGTAGTTTCTAAGAGCTTCAACAGGGATGTCGATGTATGACCTAGGACCGTCAATGTATGACCTAGGAGCGTCGAGGTATGCACTAGGGCCGTTGAAGTATGTTCTAGGGACACCGATGTAATTTCTGGCGTCGATTGTCTCTGTGAGGGGTAGCCCGAGGATGTTTAGTGGTGATTTGATGTTTTGGGATTTAGCCTGAAAAAAATACATTATTCGATACGTATTGATTTAAATTGCTATAAGTATGTTCACATTATATTTTCTATTATATTTGGTTTGCACTAGTTTCTTTGACATCACTGCAAAGTCTATTTAAGCTATTGCATAGCTTCTATCGCGGGCCTTGAGCGTGGAGACCGAATCCAGAAATTCCGTGACGAAAATAACCTAACACCCCCCACTCCGACCGGCACAGCGGTGATACTTTTTAGTTTTGCGATCTATCGATGAATAGCAGAACTTTTAATGACTTTTTTGAAATATCACGCTTGTCTCTTCAGTTCAGCAACTCGCCTCTAGGCGGCAGGAAAAAAACACTGCATAAATAAAATAAATAAATAATTATAATTGCATAAGTTGATAAAAAATGCTATGCAATAGCTTTACCGCGGCAGTCCCCGAGTGCTACACGTCTTTTTAAACTATAGGTAATAGAATATGACCTTGAACATTTAGATTCTTTTTTATGTCATTGAGAGACGAGAGGTCAAGTCGCTCATCTGATGTTAAGCGTCTTGCTTACCCAATACAGTTCAGTGCCAATCAAAGTTTTGAACATAAGTATTTAATTCGAACTCTTACGCGGCAGAGCACTGCTCTCGTCTCTATAAGTCTTGTCATTTTCCTGGAAACATTGCTCTTCAATCCTGCATACAGTTATGATTGGACACAACTGCTAGCGGTTGAATGATCTGGCGGGTTGAACGACATTGGTCATCAAAGTTAATTTATTATATTTAGTGTTCATCGGGATTAACACTAAATATAATAAATTAACTTTGTCGTTATGTATTTCCGAAAAGCAACGCCTAATTCAATTAAATATTTTTTTTTGACTTTGTTCAAGTCTGATATTCGTCAAATCGGCAATTCGTCAAATTTGATATTGGTCAAAGCTGTAGTTCGTCAAAAATGGTGTACTACTGCCCCAGGTGGACTGCCGGTGGACACGTGCCGGTTAAAACTTGGGTGGTTTGGCGTTATACCACCTTTCTATAGTAATAATAATAAGTCATCGTTAAAAAAAATACTGACCTGATAAGTCAAGAATATCAATGCTATAAATATCGCTGGTAATCTCAACATTTTGTTGTTTTAATCTTGATTTTCTGGCTTTGAAACGCTTTGATATTATGCTAGCCCAGAGATGGCGCAATCCACGCCTATTTCTAAAAGATCACTTCACTCATCTGCCTATCAAATGTGTAGTCATTACTATATTCTCTTTGTTTTAATAATATAGTTATCTTACAATCGTGAGCTATCTGATTTCGCTTATATTTTTACTGATAATAACTACATAACGTAATAGAATTCGTAAAATAATTGCTAAATTATGATTTATAACTAGTGTGATCGTGATCTTGTACCCACATATTATATAGCATATATAAATATTATAAAGCTAAAGAGTTTGTTTGTTTGTTTGTTTGTTTGAACGCGCTAATCTCAGGAACCGCTGGTCCGATTTGAAAAAATATTTCAGTGTTGGATAGTACATGTATCGAGAAAGGCTATAGGCTATATTAAATTTTCAAAAAAATTAGGGATCCTTACTAAAAGTCCAATAATCACGCGGACGAAGTCGCGGGCACTGCTAGTAGAGAATAATTAAAAAAAACGACTTCACCGCTTTATCTTCGGAACCTTGATCAGATTAAATGTATTAAACACGCATTATTGACAATTACTCAAAAACTAGAAATCAGATCTTGACCATATTTAAAAGGAACCACATGGAAAGCATTAACTTTGAAATTAAAAAAATAATCATCAAAATCGGCTCACAACGAAAGAAGTTATGATGTAACTTTTAAAGTCGGTTGAAAACGAGAACATCGTCAACGTAGTCCACGGATACGCATTATTGACGATATTTCAAGAACTACTTAACTGAACAGATTTTGAGCAAATTTAAATGGGACCTTAATGGATGCTTATAAGGCGGATTGTTGTGGATTGGTGGATGAAATATGTATATTGAATCTAACCCATTGCAATAATATTATTTTCGAAATAGAAAACGTGTATTTATTGATAGGAACAGAGGTAAAAAACATTAGAAGCGTAAGTATGAAGTTGGTGCTGGTGACCTTGTTAGCAGTGTTTTTGGTGAGTAAGCGAATACTTCATTACCTACGTGTGTAATCAGCTTACTTGAAATAAAATTAAATGAAATAAAAAATATTTATTGCCAGAATTTTCTTTTTCTTATATTCTACAATGCTATATAACGTGGAAATAATAATAAAATTATATAGATACATAAGAGATTCATACATATACTTATGCATTTAGTTAAACACCTACATATTTATCCGATTATGGCGACGCAACAGGTTATGTTTTTGACCGGTATGTGTGTATATATGTTCATATTTTTCCTCATAACTTTTAAACTACTTATCATAATTATACATTTAGAAAGGACGAATTATCGCTTGAGGCGGGGTTTGAACCTGCGGCCACAGGGTGTCATGCCCTATTGCTCTAACCGCTGAGCCACTCAAGCCCTGCCTGAAGCGAACAAATTATCATTTCCTTATTATTTAACGCCTATTATTAGAAGGCACCCACGACACAAGTCATCGAACTTAGTGGGACTGTAAGTGTGAAAGCGTTTAAGCTTATGTTTATGTATTAAAGTATTACGGGGACGTGTGACGTCATCAACCGAAACAGTTTTTAGAAACTAATACGGCCAACGAGTCTAACATTGCAGTTTAAAATGTGAAACTGATTTAACAGCATAGTTTTACGTTATAGATTTTAATGTTTAATCATAATTATCAAACGATGTTTTTATATTTTCTAGACCACATCTGCCGGCCAAAGATGTCGTACTCATACTCCGCCTCCACTACCTACCTCTATAGTAGAATTACAGTACGAGGCAACACCGGCTCATTGCTGTCAAAAATGCCCGCGAAAATGCTATGATGAGCTAATATTGCCCCCGTTACGAGCCGAGATCCCCCGTGGACTTGGTTACTTCCCAGCAGCTGTGCCTTTGGTAGGTTTTGCTTGTGTCTAATAATTACATTTGAATACGAAGAAAGTATAAAAATCAGGATGTGTCACACACGAAACTGTTTACTGTTACTGTATTACATATTTATATACATTCTATTTATCCAGGTCTCTTCATACTTCAATCCAGCCATAGAAGTTTGTGGCATCTGCAGTGGTGCCAGCATCCCTGTGACGTCACCATGCAGCGGCGTGACGCTTGCAGCACCTATTTGCCCTGACTTGGCGCCGTTAGTGCGACCTATTATTCTATAATTATTAAAAAGTAGGTGTAATAGGTGTAATCTATAGTGTGTTACGTAAAACGTAGTTATTACTAAATTTTATTTAGTTTCCCCTGTCCCGTTATCTGTCGGTCTGTAATCAAATCTTGCAACCTAAATTAGACCCACTTCCCGATGTCCGATTGGACTCAAATTTGGTGTAGGTACTCATGTATCTTTGGTGTCAATACAATATGATACCATGTAGCTAATCTGATGATGGAGACGGAAGATGGCTATAGAAACCCATCGAGTTTGGGCTCGAGCTCGTATGATTCGTCTTAACAATTTCTCTAGTTATGTATCGGTATTTAATCCTTTTTGTTTGTAAACTGGTACAAAAAAACTTTTATATTTATTGCTTTTTTAATTTTGTTAAACTTTATGCTCATCAATAAATATGCAAACTTAAAATAGTCAATAACCATTATCAATATGAACAGATAGTTTTAAAGACAACACTTCGTAAAGTTAGCTATTTAAAAAAAAAAAAAAAATGCATTTGGATATAAACATAAACGCTTTCGCACTCACAGCCCCACACTAAGTTCGATGACTTGTATCGTGGATGGTATAATAAATATTTATATACATCCAACTGCATTATTTTTAAACTGTTGTGTTAAAATTTTATTTAATTAAGTATATTTCTATCAATTGTATAGAATTAATCAGTACGCAATTATCTGTATTTACAAATTAGAAGATTTAGATAACAGCTTTTCACGAAATACTTAGCAATCGATGACAATAGATAATAAAATCAATTATAAATAAATTAAATACCACAAACCCACAATTATCTATTGTAATTTATTCTTTCAGTAATGGCGTCTAGGTTTCTAGTGTTTTGCTTTATCTGTTTCCAGGTAAAAATCGATAGTTTTTGTTTTAATTAAGCCTTAAATATCAACAAACTCGTAATGTAATAATCGAGTCAGCGAAACATTTATTCGAAGTTACACGAAGAATCAGAATATTCTTTATTCAAATTCAAAATCGTTTATTCACATGGGCCCTAAAGAGGCACTTATATATGTTACTGACTCTACTGCCAGATTCGTAAAATTGGAGTCATCTTGAGAAGAACCATGAAAGAAACTTGGCGGCGCATTTTTTCATTCATTTTATGAACATTTTTAAATTACTATACAGGAATTATATTAATAGGTATATCTATATTATGTAGTCGCCATAAAGCGCTTGTGCAGTTTGCCTCCTTGTCATACTGTGTTAACAAAAGAACTTAAATATAATATACAGTTTCAACAGCTTGCCTATTTCGAGCATACAATATTATCGGATACAATTTGATGTTTACAGGTAGCTAATTCACAGTACTACACTGTTCCGGCTTCTAGCTACCCTGCCTACAGTTACAGCTACTACTCCCCCTCGATACCAGCATCACCAACATTTGTGCCAACAGCTCCAACGAAGCCACCACTCAAAACACCTAAACGGAACGTCGCTACATCTCCATGCCCAAAATGCTCACCTTCAACAGCCAGTGCCTACTTTTTAACCTCGCCTTCACAAAATGTTAAAGCAACAGTGATAACAAATGATAAACTAAAAGAAATTCCACCAACCAAGTACAATTGTCCACTGTGCAATGGTTTTGCGGACGTGGCGCCAAATCCGAAAATTCCGCCCCCACCGCCGATAGGATCGCCAGTGTTGCCAGGGATATTTGATGAAATTCCTACCTTAGTCATACCAAAGGACTTGACGATCAAAGATCCAGGTTTGTTAAAAAGTAAAGCGCCTCTTTTAAGTAATACTTATGAAAAAAGCAAATTACTGAAGAATTTGAGGTTTGACCAAGATTTGTTGGAAGGGTTTTTGACTGGCCTCGGAATTGCCTAAGTTCAAATTAAATAATAATTATTTATACTATTATTCATTTTCAATGACCCTTAGATAATTTATCAATGTTTAAATAAACAGTCAGCATTTATTTCTCTAATAGTAAAAAAATAAATACTTCAATAGCCACATTTTTTTTTTTATACTAGATAGGCAAGCATTTGACCGCTATCTCACCTGATGGAAAGTGACGATGCGGCCAAAGATGGAACATACTTGCCTAGAAGGTACCTATTCACTCTAGACTTGAACATTTTGTATTAATTACTAATTAGTCGACTATAAGACGAATTATTTTATCCAAAGAGATTTTATCTATACCATCGACGACCAAAGCTGATATTAAAAAAATATCGAAGCGACAATATGTCACGCATGTTAAAGAATCCGCGCGTCTGAACCTCGGGTAGAGTAGGTATATTCTTTTCTATGGTCTTAACCATCGCCATAAATCAAATGGCTGAAAATCTTTGCTCTCAGTCTATCTACATCTAGAAAATACATCTTATCCCCTTAAAATAAGGGTAAAAATAGTTACAAAAAACTATCTAGTAGATAACACAGCATTGAAGTTAAAAAGTAAATGCCTACCTAAACAATATGTAAAGACTGTACTGACGACCCAGTTGGCGCAGTGGACAGGTGTTCGCCCTCTGCGCCATGGGTCCTGGGTTCGATTCCCGGCAGGAGCACAAATTCCTTCCCAAGGGATATTTGTGCTTCTGGTTCTGGGTGTAATGTGTGTGTGATGTGAATGTTTCCAGCACCCACGATACAAGTCTTTGAACTTAGTGTGGGGCTGTGAGTGTGAATGCGTTTAAAAAAAAAAAAAAAAAAAGAAGGATAAGAAACGCCTGATTTAAATAGTTCAATATATTTAGGTATATCGTGTTAACATCCGTTTCGACGGCTCATATATTATAATTTGTATGTTATAATTTCTTCAAAATTAAATTCTTGCTAAAATACCTAGTTAGGTATGTAAGTATATTCTAATAAGTAATTTAAAACAATGCCATCAAAAGTACTTCGAAAGTCCACAGTCGTGGAATTAATAGGCATTAAAATTAATGGTCCATTATTTAGCATACAAAAAAAAACCCACCACAAGTTGCCGCGCGCCATGTGGTCGTCCCCCTTATTTAGTTTGGCGCGCTTTGCTTTAAGACGAGCGTTTTATAATTATTCAAGTGAAAACTTCTTTAGTGGCGTTGTGCACTTTTTTTGGGATGGGTAAAAAAATTTAAACTCGCGTCAGGACACGAGGCCTGAAAATTCATAAGACGGAGGGAGGAGAGGAAGTAATATCCCCCTCTCTTTCTACCGCGCGGCGAAAATGTATGCCTGCTCCTACTGTTTACAACGTTAATGTCCAAGTTTTCACTTCTGCTGCGGCACTCCCGGAGTGCAATCCGTTGTTTTATATTTTTGTTTCCGTAATCTTGTGCATTTAGCCAGTGTCAAAAATTCATATTTTCTAGTATAATTGAATTTTTCAACATTATTGTCCTAGTCACATGTCTCAGTCAAGTAAAAGTCATGGTCCAGCCATTAATAGTCAAGTCATGCCCCAGTAAAGTGGTAGAGACTTCACTAGAATTCCTATTCTATTGGACTTCAACTTTGTGTGATTTGTGATTAATTATAGTTCGTGAACGTACAGGATTGTAGGACGCGAACTATTAATAGTTTTTAATACACTATTATTATTTATTTATTTATCTATACGTTCACAACATAGTGTAAGTCAAAACATTCACAACAGCATTATCTTAAAAATTTCAAACCAAATGCCACTATATTTAAAGGTGAAGACTACATTATACATTAATACCCAGAAAATAACATGTTCTGGATACCTACATTATCGACGACGACATATTTTCATTTTCGCGCCAAAACTCAAGTCAATCGTCACACAAGCAGTCACATGAATAAATAACCATAATAATGTAGGTAGTCGTATACACGAGTCGACAGTTTGAAAGAAGAAAAAAAGAATCCGTCAATGTCACTTTAGTTCTTTAAGTCACAGTCAATGTAAAACTGATTTTTAAAATCAAAGAGCTCGCGGTTTATTCGCAAAATTTACCCATTATTCTCCGTTTTACTCAATAAAACCGCATTAAAATGGTCGAAGCACAGAAAGTAAGAATCGAGGCAGAAATAACAGGCTTAGTAAATGACCTGGACAAGGGATTTCTGCGAAAAATGCAGGTGCGTTGAGGTTAGGTTATGATAAGCAGACTTATGCAATAACAGCAGTTGATAGTGAAACTATTGTTATTTCGTCTTTAAATTGAATGAAATTAGCGAGATAAAACTCTAGTGTAAACGTAACAGTTGTATGTATGACTTAGAAGTTACACTTCAATGTTCGTCGGTTCTTTCGGCAACTCTTTTTGCTTTACATTGCTGAAGCCCGGTATCTTTGGGTATGCAGACGATAGCACTGTTGTCGAAAGATACATATCCAATGCACGAGCTGGTGAAGTACAAGTCCAGTCGCTAAGAGAGGAAATGATAGGACGGCTGAATGCGAGACAGTCAAATGCAACTCGTTACCTGTGTATATGTTCCCCCGAGGGGTATAATTTTGGAGTCTTCAAGTCAAGGGTATCTTTTAGACAAACATGTCGCATCTTCGGCCGCATCATCACTTTCCATCAGGTGAGATAGTGGTCACATGTATGTCTAAATAGAATTAAAAAAAAATAACACTTGTGCCAGATTTCTAAAGGTAATACATTCATCTACAAGTACTTTGCTCCAGTGGCTTCACAATCTTGTATCACAACAGTAACTATCCCAAATTCTTCACAGAGTTTATGCTATAAATGTAAATGTACTGCCCATTGGCTTAGTTGGGTGGCATTCGCCTTCTAATCTATCAGGTTTGATTCCCGGTTTAGTCTTTTAGGACCGAGACTATCTAAAGTTCATTGAAATCAAGCCATTGCAAAGATAAATCTTGTTTGAACACACTCACAGCCCTATACTAAGTCAACATACATGCAAACATACAAACATGCACCCAAATATGACAATGGACATGTAAAAGCAATATACGAAGAATAATGAAGGACTGTGAGTGTGAAAGTGTTTATGTGTATGTTATAAACAAAAATTGTTTATAACATACACATAAACACTTTCACACTCATTGAAAAATAATAAAGTATTTAGAATAGAGTGAAAAGGTATTTACTGAGCAAGCGTGCTCCATCTTCGACTGCATCGTTGCTTTCCATCTGGTGAGATTGTGGTCAAACGCATGCTTAGTCTCAAATAATAAAAAAAAAATTAAATTCCAGGGCGATATGCACAGATGTGCTGCTTCATGTTGTGATGACAACTCGTCTTCATTAGAGCGGGTTCATTATTGCATAGAAAAATGTTCGGTGCCCCTCAACACCGCCAATAACTACGTTCAGGTAACTATAGTTTATAACAGTTTAAAAACTAATAACTGACTTCAATCGCAATGATCTCCGAAACTCTTTTTTTATCATTTAATGAATACACTTTCACAAGATTATTTAGATCTATAATAATATTCAAGTAATCAATTAAGGCAGCATACTTTATTACTCTGACCACTGAGCTGAAATATTAAATCCATAGAGTGACGCTCAAAGAGGCTAATTAACAATGACGCTTTAGTTGATGCCAGATTGCAAAGTCTTGATTGAACATCTGCGTAAAGTTAAAGCCTGTCAGTATTCTATAAAATAGATTAAAGTGAATGTGCTCAGGAACTACGCAACCTTGTTATATTAACAGGCGATTGACAGTCGACTGACGGGCCGTCACGGCGTGACCATAGATAGCAAACGTAAGGCGGAGTGATTGCATTGTCTTTGGTGTGAGGTGACAGACTGACATTCCGCCACCGTGTATGCACGGTGTTAGAATTAGTGTTTTTTAGAGTAAAATGTTTAGTGTATCTTTGTTTATATATATTATTATGTAGTTATATTATATTATTATGTTAGTACCTTTTTAAATTTATAATCTATAGTATATATGTATGAAGTGTTTTATAATTTTTTTAATGTTCGTTTGTATCTGTGTCCTGACGCTTGCATGGGTTTCGCCTGAAAATCAGTTACTAGGTAGGTAGTAGGGTCCTGGCCACCTACTTACCTAGTTATATGCTGAGTCGGGACCTCATTTGTGATATCACGCGGAGTTATATTGTTTATTTCTTGTATTTTGTTTTGTGCTTTGTCTTGTTTTTCTTATGTTAATAATGTAACGTCGCGTGTTGTCCCGAATAAATGTATTTTCTTTCTTTCTTTTTTTTCTTGTTCCCGCTTCACCCTTTTCCCTCCTTACTTCCAGACAAGTGTGTGAAAATGTTGTCTTAGACTACATCGTCACTTTCCATTAGGTGTGATTGTAGTCAAATGTTTGCTATGTAATAAAAAAAAAATTTAACTCCGATTACGCCATTGGGAGTCTCTCTCACTATGACTATGCCATCATAGCTTTAAAACTAATTGATAACACGTCACTAACGTTTACAGAGTGAGATCAACAACTTCCAAAATCGACTGCAGCGATGTGTGATGGACTGCAACGATTCAGCTAGAGACAGGCTTGGAGCGAACCCCTCCCAAGACGCGGTGAGTTTTATTTTGTTTTATATCTACCTTCTTCTCGTCTCCCATGTGTGATTGACTGGTAGAGAATGCCCCTAGAATTAGGTCCACTTTTTTACCAACTTCACAAAAAAGGATGAGGTACTCAAGTCGACTGTATATATATTTTTTTATGTTATGTTACCTCATAATTTCCTTCCATGTGAACCTATTTAGAAAAAAAATTTTTGTTTGATATTTGTTGCTTTACAATTGATCCCATTAAAATTTGATCAAGATCTGATCAGTAGTTCTTGAAATATCTTCAATAACAAGTGTTTAGGACATCTAATCTGATCAAAGTTCCGAAGATAAAGTGGTGAAGTCGGTTTTTTTTATCTTTGTCTGCGTTTAATTACTATACATTTTGTGCAATTAAGAATAAAATAAATAATTATTGAATACTCATTATAGTATATTTTAGTTTTCTCATATCTAGGTAATTGTGTTACTTAAATAAGAAAAAAAAAAATTATTTTTATTTTAGTTTCCTACAGTAATGATGGCTGTGTTAGCTTATTAAGCTTATTAAAGAGAACGGGTTTGATTCCCGGTGGAAATACAAGTTTTTTCCCCAAGGGTTTAGTGTTTCTGGGGGTGGGTGTGATTGTGCGTGTGATGTGAATGCTGCCAGCACCAACCATTCAATTCTTCGAACTTAGTTCAAGGCTATGAGTATGACAGAGTTTACTTTTTAATATAAAATGTTTACTTTTGTGGCTTTCTGTGGTATTGCCACCACAATTTAGCCAATGTCATGTGGAACCATGGGACACAAGACAAAAAGGTCAACTTCAACTTTTTTAAATGGCGACTATAGGGCTGTCGCACCATAATTCTGCCAATATCGCGTATAGGTAGGAACGCAGTTTAAAACAAATTAAAATTATTTATAAAATATACCCGGTAACTTCAAGTTACTAATTCTACTTCCAGCACAAAGTCAGCTAATGGAAGAGTAATGGAGAGAAGGGACAGATGAATATGAATATAAGTAATAAAAAAGTATTTATAATTTAATCTTGTGGTTAACTATATATTTAATGAGAATATTTACAAGAGGAGTATTTGCTACAGTAAGAAGAGACTTAAAAGAAATTGGGGGATTTAAAAGTTATATGTATTTTGAAGCATTCTGTGGTCATTCCACCGCAATTATGCCAATGTCAATTAATTGACATATACGTTTCTGTCATTGCAGATCGACAAAGCGGCGATAGAGTTCGAAAAGTGTGCAGTGAAGTGTGTTGACAAACACATGGGCCTGATTCCCTCCATGATGAAGACCATGAAGCAAGTACTGGCCAGCGGGAAGCCTCCGCCCTCAGTCAACTACGATTAGTGCACTCCAACTCTTTGATCATGTTACTTAGGATGGGGTGTGGTGTGTGCGAACAGAATTAAGACAATGCAAATTTTTGAGTCAGTAAGAAAAGATGCAACTACCCCTTTTGTAAAATGACCCATATTCAAAAAGTTATCTTCCCTAAAATATGTCGATTTCTCTAAATATCCCTTTCTAAAAACACCCCTTACCAATATGTCCGTTTCCCAAAACGATACCTTTTCAAAATAACCCTGAACCAGAAAGTCCCTTTTCTATAAATTCACCTTCCCAAAATGTACCTTTACCAAAGTGTCTCTTATCCCAAAGTTCTCTTCCAAAAAAGTCCCTTTCTAAAATTACTCTTTCCCAGAATGTCCCAAAAAGACCCCTTTCTAAAATGTCCCTTTCCTGAATGTCCCTTTCCTAAAATGCCAATTTTCCAAAATGTCCCTTTTCCAAAATGTCCCTTTCCTAAAACGTCCTTTTCCAAAATGTCCCATGACCCAATCTGAAAAAATATTTACCTCGCCCTCTTCCCCTGCTGGGGAAATTTGTTATAAAGGAAAATTAGCCTCGTGCGTTATCAACTAGTTTTGTAATGTTTGATTTTGGTAAATGTAATAATATTGTTAAGTTTATGGCATAGCTAAAATGAATGATTACTATAATTACAAAAATATTAGCTAAAATTAAAAAAAACTTGAGAAGTGTCAAGGGACACCCGAATGGAACGAAGTTCAATTTCCGTCTAGCCCCCTTTCGCAACGCGCGATAAGGAACTTTCGTTCCAAAATTAAAAGAAACAAGCAAAAACCAACATCACGCGGTGTTCCCAGGCGGTCACCCATCCTAGTACTGACCGCGCCCGACGTTGCTTAACTTCGGTGATCGGACGAGAACGTGGTATGGCTTACAACTATAGCAAAAAGTGTCGTTACAACTTTTGGTCTTAATTTTTTCCGTCTAGCCCCCTTTGGCAACGCGCGATAAGGAACTTTCGTTCCAATAATAATAACAATAAATTGTCTTTATTTACTCCCACAGAGGTATTCTTATGTAACAAATTTTAGTTTACTTATTAACAAATAGTTAAACTAATGTGTAAACCAGTGTTGTGAGAGACTGCACCCCTACCTTAAAACGCAAAACGCTTCAACTCTACTCTATCAAAAGAAACGCTTTCTAAATAAAACCGACCTTAAAACTTATATCAATAAGGTTTGAAATATCTTGAATTGTTATTTAGCGCTCACCGAGATTGCAAAGTTAGTAGTAAGTAGACAAGCAATTTGAATCCTTTGTATATGCCAAATACGGTGTTCCGGCAGTTATCCTTAAGAGTCTGCGTATTCCAGGTCTAGTGTGTTTACCAGCTTCGATCACATCGTCACTTACCATCAGGTGAGATAGTGGTCAAACACTAGCCTGACACAAATAAAATGATAAAAAAAAAATACAAGTTTTAAAGTCGGTTTCATTTGAAAAGTGTTTATTTTGATAGAATTGAGACGAAGCCTTTTTTTTAGCTAGGGGCTCTGCTGTAGGTTTAAAAAAACCTGTATTACAGGTCAACAGAACTACATTATCACAAAATCTCACTAATATTCAATATATCGCTTTTGTACATCTTTTGTTATGGTCTTATTGTAAAAAAAATAATCTAAATAATAAATAAATGTAAAAAAATATTTATTAGTATATTAAATGTGTGTACAATAAAGAATATAAGAATATTATAAAGGCGAAAGTTTGTGAGTGTGTTTGTTACTTCTTCACTCTCAAGCAGCTGGACCAATTTTGATGATATCTGTTATGGAGGTAGCTGTCACCCACACACAGGCTATTTATTCCGAAATTCTCGCGAGCCCGGGACTTACGCGGGGCGCATTTAGTATATAAATAAAGCCAGGCAAAATATTTGTTGTAATATGGGTCAGCTATACAATTACACGTTTAAACATATTTTCTTATTTAAATGCTTTTAATTAATATAATAAATTAAAAGCGATCAAAATGCACGGAAAATATAAGAAAACGTACGCTATTGGCTAAACTGCTTTGTGACGTCAGTTTTCAGATTTTTGATGTCAATGATTGGTCCTCTAAGGCAGCCATGTTGAATCATAGACGTCACAGAAAGTCAAAATGGCCGCGTTTAAAATAGTCCGTTCCTGATTGCATTTTCAAATATTTATTTTGATTTGAAATTATTAAGTTTTTTTTATTGACAAACAAAAAGTATATTCTCTAATTCAAATTGCAGTTATTTAATATTTTTGAATATTTTATTTAAATTGTATTTATTTTATATTATATTGTTAAGGGTTGTATCTATTTGCCATATAAATAGAAATAAGTTGCATAAATATTATGTGGAAATAATTACCTCGAATTTCTACATGTTTTTAGTAAATGTAGGTACTTTATAGAAATAAATTGTTGAACTGTATTGTGTGTTATTTTTTTTTGTGTGTGCTATTTGTGACTTAAAAAAAGAGGAGGTTCTCAATTAGATTTTTTTAACTGTTACCTCAGAACTTTTTTCTAGGTGAACCGATTTTGATGATTATTTTTATATTTGAAAGATGGTGCTTTCCATGTAATCCCATTTAAATTTGATAAAGATCTGACCTGTAGTTTTTGAGTTATCTCCAACAATGCCTATTTTATTCATTTAATCTTATCGAGGTTCCGAAGATACAGCGGTGAAGTCGGTTTTCTAACCGACTTCACAAATCAAATGTAGCGACTTAGGTATGATATACATTTCTCAATCTGTTAATAAAGGGCTGTGGATTTTGTTAATAAATAAAATATACTATTTTACTAAATAAGTTTCCGGGTTCGATTCTCGGTAGGAACACATGTTTGTGTTGAAGCGGTGCTTAGAAGGCAGACGCGTAACCTACAACGCCAGCATAGCTTACTTTTAGGTACGACCAGTTGGCGCAGTGGACAGGTGCCCGCCCTCTGCGCCGTGGGTCTTGGGTTCGATTCCCGGCAGGAACACACATTCCTTTCCAAGGGAAATTTGTGCTTCTGGTTCTGGGTGTAATGTGTGTGTGATGTGAATGTTTCCGGCACCAACGATATACAAGTCTTTGAACTAAGTGTGGGGCTGTGAGTGTGAATGCGTTTGTTTGTTTGTTTACTAAGTAATAGGTAGGAAAGTATTACACATAAAATTGCACGATATTTTTTTTTGCTTGATAGATTATTATATAATTGATATTATTCAATCGTAAACATTTTGGAGAGTGTGCGCAGGAATTATACGAGTTAATTCCACCTTGTCCATTTTACCATCTAACAACAAGACAAACTTTCAAACAATTGTAGTCAAATGCTTGTCTATCAGGCATAAAAAAAAATATATATACTTCAGAATAGGTCCCATATAAATTTTATCGAAATCGATCAAGCGATTTTTGAGAAAATCAACAAAAACCAAGCGATGAAGTCGGGTTTTAAGCTATGCTTGCGTTTATCTGTTATCAAATTAAAATCTACATTATTACCTAGTAAAAAAGTTACTGTAACAAGATTGCAACACTTATCATTAATTTAAAGATTTAAAATAATTGTGTAAGCAATTACAATGTTTATTTATCGAAATTTAGTTATAAAAGCTGACTAAATGAAATTTTACTGCACTCAGCAGTTGTTTAATTAGACCAAGATGCGATCGTGCGAAATATTGTGTTTATTAATTGGTTTACTATGTGTAAGTATAAACATTTTAATATTTCCGTAAACAATAAGCCTTTGTCGCAAAGAAATAAGGCCACCGTAAGTTTCAAGGAATTTCTTAATCAGGGACACTACGAGTAGGTGTCCGTCCTAACGTCAGAATGAACGGTCACTTTTAAATGTTTTGTTTCTTCTAGAATACGATAGAAGTAATTGTCTGAGGATATGAAGCAAATAGAAGCAATAGGGAAGCAATTCCCGGGCATAAATTCAATTTAATTTAACGTAAATACGTAAGTGACCGTTCATTCTGACGCACACGAATTTCGGATGTGCCAAGGAATAACACGATCTAGTTCCCCCATCCCCATTCTAGCATCGAACAAGCAGACAAACTGATAATCGACGTATATGGTAGATATTATACAAATGCGAACAAAGCGTTTTACTTCTACATTTATTGTGCGAACCGCAAAGGAATGGAACACCTTGCCTGATTCGATGTTTCCTAATAAGTACAATATGGGAGTCTTCAAGTCGCGAGTGAATAGGTATCTTCTAGGCAAGCGTGCTCCATCGTCGACCACACCATCGCTTACCATCTGGTGAGATAGTTGTCTAAAGCTTGTCTATAAAGAATTTAAAAAAATATAGGAAAAAATGCAATACCTATGTCACTTTTTTATGCTCGATAAGGAAGCATTTGACCACTAAAAAAAAATACTGTATCTCTAGTTATGGAAAGCGATGATGCGGCTGAAGATGTAGCATGCTTGCCTAGAAGCCTATTCAGTCTAGAAGACTCCCAGATACTAGATATCGTTCAGGGAACAAGAACGCGGGGAATGAGTTCCACTCCTTCGCAGTACGGATGATAAACGTTGAAGCGTAACGCTTAGAGCAAACTAGAGATATGTCAACCATAATGACGTTGCCAGTTTGTCTTGTTTTTTATGATATTAAGAGACACGACGAGCAAATCGCTCGTCACGCCTACCCATTTTTAATATTTTTTATGACAGATAGGTAAGCATTTGGCCGCTATCTCACCTGATGGAAAGTGACGATGCGGCTGAAGATGAAGCATGCTGACATAGAAGATACCTATTCAGTCTACACTTGAAGACTCCCAGATTATACTGTTCTGGGAACAAGGATGCAGTACATTCCATTACAGTCCAGTGCAAGTTGTCAGTCCAGTTGAAGGTCTTGAGGCTATTGACCGACGGGCAAAAAGAGTTATTGGCGATAGTAAGCTGATTGAGTCCAGATTGCACAGCCTCGGTCACAGGTCTATCGGTATTCTATCGTTTGCATTTTGGAGAGTATGCACAGGAATTACATGAGGTAATTCCACCATGCCCATTGTACCATCTAACAACCAGACAAACTGACAAACGTCATCCATTTATGGTTGACATACCTCCAGTTCGCTCGAAGCGGTTTGCTTCTATGTTCATCATCCGTACAGCGAAGGAGTGGAACTCATTGCCTGCGTCATTGTTCCCTGAGGGGTATAATCTGGGAGTCTTCAAATCAAGAGTGAATAGGTATCTTCTAGGCAAGCATGAAAAAAAAAACAATATTTGATGATTATTATTTTGCAGGTCAATGCCAGGTGCATAAAGAGGCAAAAGATCCGACAAAGACCCGCAATTTCTTCTCGGGGCTGTCGCTCTATAATTAGAGCACCATGCAGGTCATTTGAACCTACTTATAACGGCTTTGGAACTTGTTACTGCCAAAACGAACTCCTAAATGAACGGGTAAATGGATGCGGTTGTAAATACGTTGAAAATTACGGCGTGCTCAGTCCAGAAGTGTCAAATTATGACAGAGTTTCCGCAATCAAACTTCCAAAAATCATTGCCAAATATGATGCAGTCCCTATAAGCGCAGTAAATTTTCCAGGGCTATATGATATAGCATCTTGCCCATGCCAGGCAATTCCGCCTTTTGTAATGGACTTGCCATGTTCTTGCCAGACAATTCCACCTTATATAAAGGACTTGCCATCTTCATGCCAGACAATTCCACCTTATGTAATGGACTTCCAATGTCCATGCCAGGCAATTTCTCCCTATCTTATGGACTTGCCATGTCCGTGCCAAGCGTCGCTTCCTCCTTATCAAATAATTGACACTCCATGTTGTAGATCTATGATAGGTAGTCCCCCAATTGTGGACTACCTATCTCCTTGTGATGTTCCGATTCTAACATTGCCGTTTGTCGAACCTTATTATGTGCCGCCGTTGAAATACCAGCCGCAAATTGTACAGTTGCCATCTTGTGGAAGCTTACTGCCTCAAATTGAATGTGGTTGTCCAAAAATTAATTCTTGTGCTTGTCAGAAAATTATAACTTGCGATAATGGGTACAAGATCTCATACGGATTGCCATGTGAATGCCAGAACCCATTGAATTGTGGCTGTGAGAATGTCATACAATTGCCAGCGCCCTGTTCTTGCCAGTTGCCAGCGATTGAGTTGCCAGTCTACGGCTGCGGTTGCCAGTCGCTATCACCTAACGAGATTGGCTGCGGGGGAAAGTATTTGCGGCAAGTGACAATACCACCACCGTTTTTGTGACGGATGTTTTGTATACGGTGTAACCTTAAATAGTTTATTGATTAATAAAATAATTGTTAATTATATTTTATTGTTGTTATTTACTTAAATCTCTAATAGACTTTATAGTAATTATAATGACAGAAAAGGGTCATAACATCAATCTAAAAATTAAAAAAATTCTAATGTTGCTTGTATTGCAGGTACCTAGTAGGTACCTTTTACCTTTAGAATATTTCAAAATGATTATAAATACATTCTTAATATACTTATGTTTCAGTCATTTCTTACATATAAGATATATTGTATATAGAAACAAATAGGTAGTGGATATAAGACTACGCATACATTTTTTAATTTATTTAATAATCCTACTAATCCTACTAATATTATAAATCCCAAAGTTTGTGTGTAAGTGTGTAAGTATGCTAGTTACCTCTTCACGCTTTAACGGCTGAACGGATTTGGATGAAATTTGTAATGTACATAGCTTATACCTAGGATTAACACATAGGCTACTTTTTAACTTGATATAAGCGGGCGAAGCCGCGGGGCACGGCTAGTAATTCTATATAACAAATAAGTACTACAATTTTAAGTATGTTTCACACACAGGTATAAGTCAATTAAAATGCTTACCTATATGTTATATGTTAGTTATTACAAAAAACTTTTATTTCAGACAGATATCTTAGTAAGTGGTATTGTGATCAATCAAAAAATGTAAGCACATTAGGCCTATAGAATGGTAGAACCATAAAAATAATATAAGCTGATATTATTTTAATTCAAATTTAATTAATAACATGAATGGAACGAGTGAAACAGAACAGATCACTTGAAGGCCTATGCTTTTCAGGTTCTAGCCGAACACAAGAAGACGTAAGAGGGTATTCATATTATTATATAAATATATAATCACGTTTTTCTAAGTTACCTGAAATAAATTGAATATTATTCGTTATTATTACATTATTCATGGGATTTTAGCCCATTACCACCTAACTGTCCAAATACCACTTCATCAGTTGTATTTCATTTCATTTCATTTATTTATTGCAATCTATAATAATAGTAATATACAGGTGTTTTTTAGGAGTACAGTTCTATATAGACCCTGTGGGGCACCGCAATAATCTTAGAAGAGAGGAGGACTGCTAGGTTTTGTTAACAGATAAGAAATAAACACAAATACTACATAAGAAATATTATATAATATTTGTGTTTATACATTTCGTTATAGTAATTATCCAATTTGATATTGTCATAGAAAATATATATTATTATTTGGCCCATCCTTAGTTATAATTAGGGGCTATACTTATAATAACTTAATTTTACAACTTATAACATAGGTAGGTATATCACTTTATAAATATTATCAATTTATTCATATCTTAGAAAAAAATGACACGCCATATTATTCTAGGAATAACTGATAAAATAAATAGCGTCATCCTCATTTCCAAGAAATTATCAGAATTTGCTAACAGTATATCACGAATAATAATGCAATATTAGATTTATAAGATACCGATAAATTTAAAGTAATAAAACTAAGTTCAGTGTTTTGAATTAGTTACATATTATTATACTTTTGTTCTTAATTATAAAAGGTACTTTATCATTTACATGCCTTTATTTCGTTTCCTAAAAGCTTGAAAGTTATTTACTGCTTTTGCATTGATACAATAATAATTAAATAATTTCAAATAATTGTGATAGTAGAACATTAACATCTAACGATATATTTGTTTCAGAATAAATAATGAGATCAAAACTTATAACCTTGGTGTTCGTTGCATTTCTCTCAAAATGTTCAGCCAGAGCTCTATCACAAAAGGACATCTCATCAATCTTGCAAGATATTATGTCTCCAGACAATACTGATAAAGCAATGCAACTAATCAATATGGCAGCCTCGAAAGCCAATAAAAGAATTGCCATTCCAGATATATCCAATGCTCTGGCTGCCAGCAATGAGTACTTGCCAGCCAGATTGCCACCGGGAGTGATTGCCAGAGATAACATGCCTGGCAGAATAATTGTAAATGAAATGGGATTGCCAGTAGCTGTAATAACTAATGATGGAGTAATAAGGAGAATTTTAAGTGAACCAAAAGTTATTGGGCCTGAAGTGTATTCTACTCAGCGACCAATGGTCAGACAGATTGTGAGAGATGCGGCTCCTGGTTTGGTTGAATCCATCATGCTGCCAGAGGTATATCAGTCTCGGCCGGTTGGATTGCCTCAAGAAAACGCAGTCTATCCTTGCGGCTCACCAGGTCGTTACCCTAACCCATTCTTGCCAGTAGCTCCCATGTCTCCAAATTTGACATATGGAGCACCAAACCCTTACCTCCCACTGGAATCCCCAATGTCAGCAATGTCACAGTATCTACCGCTGCCTACGCAATCTAAAGGACAGTTTCTAAGGAAAATTCCCATTCCGCCACCTACATTGTGAAATATTTTGTCACTTATTTATTATTGTTGCTATTTATGTGTAGAATATTTATTTTTATTTAAAAGTTATACGTTATACATTTATCATTAAAGAATTTGAGTATAATCAAGCGTTTTTTCTTAACTTTTCCTCCAATAATAATTATCTTAATTTTCTAATAGCTAAACTAGATATTCTAAGCAGTTTCGCCCGCGTTACTGTTGATGAGAATGATGAATCAGGATTAAAATTCCCTTGTGTCCTTTTCCTAACTAAAAGACTCTCTATGATTTTTGTTATCAAGAACCATCCAGCAGTTTAGCCGTGAGCTACAGAGCTAAATTTAAATGTATGAATGTAATGTGATGTTTTATATTGTATTTATTTTCAGGTAACCTTGAACCATAACCATTCCATTTTCTGTATAGGCAAGCATTTGACCGCTATCCCACTTGATACCTGATGATATAGTAGATAGAATATAGCATTAATGACAACAATGACGTTTGTCAGTTTGTCTTGTTGTTTGATGGTGAAAGGGCATGGAGGAATTACATCATGTAACTCCTGACCATACTCTTCAACGTGTAAGCGATAGAATACCGATAGGCTTGCTACCTTACGTCGGTGACCGAGACTGCAATTTGGACTCATCTAGCTTACTACCAATAAGTTATTTCGCTCGCCGTTCAATAGATTCAAGAGCCTCTAGCTGTAACTTAGCAAAGAACATTTGAAAAGAGTGTCGCATATCATATAATGTATGATTATAATAGACTATTGAGTTAAAGCTAGAGAGATGATTTTGCATGGCTTAGATGCGGGTAAAGTCAAACAATAGTTTTCGTTATTATTTACACAAATTAACCTGTATTTAAGCAGTTTGAGCATTAAAAAGTAACTTATGTACTAAATATCAATTTATTGTATAATAATAATAATAATAATAATATGCTTGCTGCATTACCACGCTGTATAGCAAGGCTTATCCTCTGCCCAAATAAAACCCAGCATTTTTTTGGGAACTTTGCCGAACATTAAAGATCGTCTAAAGTAAACCATCTTTCACCTTTTTATTACTTAAATTGAATGAATTGATATTTAGATTAATTGCATTTATAATAATAATATGTATTTGTAAATAAATAATAATTACTTAAGTCTTACTTTTTTTACTAAATATTGTTTCAATAAAATAAAAAAAGTTTAATTGATGGCTATCACAAATAATAACTAATCTCTATCATAACTATTTGTAACGAAATTAATTGTGAAATCAAAGTAAGCAATCACAACTTACATATAATTATGTATGTAAAGTTAGGCAATTTTAAATTATGGCACATAAATAAAATAAACTCGAACAATAATTACGGTTTAGTATTTAATTACACACACGAAAATGAAGAGGCTATTAATAATTTGCTCTTTGTTAATCAACGTAAGTATATGGTATTTACATTTATTGATATTGATAGTATTTTTTTATTATTAAAAAATTAAATTGAAACAGAATCTTATAAAAAGTACATTGTACATTAGACATAAATTAAAATTTTAAAGATTAAAGAACACAATGAATATAATAATAGGTAATTTCATACAAAGGCTCATATAAATAAGTATGCAATAAAAAATACACATAAACTCATAAATGTCTTCTTTATTTTAAGGTCAAAAGTCAACGCATAGTGCCAGGATACCCACCATACGCACCCGCCTGTGGATCTCCTTTCCCACCATGTGGATGCTCACCAGCTCCCACTATAAGCCCTCCATTAAACTGTCTGGAGCCTGTCATCACGCCGTACGGAACAATAACTGAAGTCCCAGCATCTGCCACGAATCCATTTTTGCCAGGACCATTTCCACTTGCAAATCTTCCACCGTCTTTCCCATCACCTTACGCACCTGCTTGCGTAACCCCTGTTCCACCGTGTGGGTGCCCTTCAACAGTTCCCTTTACAAACTGTCCGATAGGCTGCACGGAACCTATCATCAACCCATACGGACCAATCGCTGAAATTCCAGCCGCTGCGAATCCGTTTTTGCCAGGCAACTACCCAACTTCACTGGCAATTCCGTATATGCCAGTTAACTTGCCAACACCTTACCCACCCGCTTGCACCTCTGTCCCACCGTGTGGGTGTCCCCCGCCGGTTCCCGTTGTAAACCCTGCAATAGGGTGCCTCGATCCTGTTGTCACTCCTTATGGAACAATTACTGAAGTTCCAGTCGCTGCAACGAATCTGTTTCAACCAGCTGACTATCCATACGTACTAGCAAATCCGTTTTTGCCAGTTGCGTCACCGGTTTCTGGCTATTTGCCCCTTCTTTCACCGTTATTGCCACCTCTGTCTCCTTGTAATAGCAGATGTCAGTATCTAAAAAAGATACCCATACCACCACCTTGTATTTAAGTAGATATATACGTTTTATGACCTTACATAAAACTTTATATTATCTAGGAAAAGTATGGAAAGATACGTTTGTTTTTTTACTTAAAACTTAATGTTATCCACAAAACAAAATCCTTATAGAAAGATTATAGTGAACTTATGATATTATAATATTTTTGTGGTATGGGTTGTATTATTTACTATTATTATTATATTATATTCATATAATTAGTTTAAATAGAAACACACATGCTTATGATTCTTCATAACAATACAAATAATTTAAAATTCTTTATTATCAACATTTTTTTTTCTTTTTCTGCCTGATAGGCAAGCATTTGACCACAATATCACCTGATGGAAAGTGAAGATGCGGCTGAAGATGTAGTATGCATGTGACTTTAATCGGACCTAACGTAACCTAACCATCAAGAAGTGATACCTATAAAAAAATTAAAGTAGTATTTTTAAGCTTTCACAGTCACAGCCCAACACTATGTTCGACTACTTGTGTCGTGGGAGTTGAAAACATCCACATCACACACAAAGTGACACCCAGAACTAGAAACACTAATAAAATCTAATATAATACATAAAATTCTCGTGTTTGTTACCAACCTCCACCAGAACGGGTCGACTGATTTTGATGAGTTTTTTTTTTACTTTATTTTTATTTTTTATGATTCAGCATGAAATAATGTATATGGCAAAACAAAGTTTGCTGGGTCTGCTAGTATACTATATAAATCTAAAAGAAAGTTCCTGTCTGATAACACCTTAGCTGGACTGATGTTAATCAAATAAGGAGGATAGATAAAGTCATCTAAAACTATACTTATCAAATCAAGATAAAGGTTATGATTTATTAATGTCGCGAGCGAAGCCGCAGGTGCAGCTAGTTAATATTATAGTTACATAAGAATATGACATAACATCTAAGATAGCTAAAATTGCTTTAAACATCGTGATTTATCAGTTTAAATTGCAGTAGCTCCGTATCTATTAGTTATTCAACCGGTTGCATAATCTTTATGATTTTATTGGATAATAGATTCTTGCGATAGCACCAAACGCATAAAAGCATAATTATATTTTCTGTTGCTATTTTATTGAGATAATTTTACATTATAGCAGTTATAATGCAGGTGTCATGTTTAGCTGTACTGTTACAATTTGTTTTTGTTAAAGTAAGTTAAATATAATAATAATCTAATTATTAATATCTTCTCCATCCAAAGGTTGTCTGTCGCTTTTAGCGATAAGACCGCCGATTATACACTTTAATTTAAGGTTTAAAATGTTTTGTAAGTGATTTATGTGTAAGGTGTGACAATAAAGCGTTATCTATCGATATAATATTATAAATAGATTTTTTTAATTTTCGCGAACAGCAATCATGTTTTATTATAACCACGACGACCACGACGACCCAGTTGGCGCAGTGGACAGGTGTCCGACCTCTGCGCCATGGGTCCTGGGTTCGATTCCCGGCAGGAGCACAAATTCCTTCCCAAGGGATATTTGTGCTTCTGGTTCTGGGTGTAATGTGTGTGTGATGTGAATGTTTCCGGCACCCACGATACAAGTCTTTGAACTTAGTGTGGGGCTGTGAGTGTGAATGCGTTTGTTTGTTTGTTTGTTTATAACCGGTCAAAAACCAAAACGTATCGTCTCTATTCTACCAAAAGAAACGCTTCAAAAACGTAACTGAGAGCCTGCGTATTCCAGGTCTAGTGTGTTTAACAGCTTCGATCACATCGTCACTTACCATCAGGTGAGATAGTGGTCAAACACTAGCCTGTCACAAATAAAAAATAAAAAAAACTGACTTTAATACTTGTGTTCTAAGCAATTCAAATTGCTAATCTAAAACATTGCGATCTCCGTAAGCGCTAAATAACACTGAAAATAATATAATAAATAACTGTTTTATTTTTATGCAGAATAGAGAAGCATTTGACCGCTATCTCACCTGATGGAAAGTTAGGTTTAACCTAGCTCGGCTACCAAAGAGATTTGCTACTTTAACCAATCATATGTATAAACATAAATCCTTTTTTTTAAAGGTAGGCGTTATTATTATGATATTACTATGATGAGTGTGACAGTAAGAGGAAGAACGAGTAATTAGTTTTTTAGCAAAAATATTTGTTTAAAAAGTAAACTATCACATTCTAAGTTTTTTTTTATGACATATAGGTAAGCGTTTGGCCGCTATCTCACCTGATGGAAAGTGACGATGCGGCCGATGATGAAGCATGCTTACCTAGAAGATACCTATTCACTCTAGACTTGAAGACTCCCAGATTATACTGTTCGGGGAACAAGGATGCGGGCAGCGAGTTCCACACCTTCGCCGTTCGAAACTATTACAAATTTAAATAAAATCCATTCAGAGTACACGGGTCCACACGGTTGCCAAACCTCATCAAACATCTACAAATTCAAAAGTGTAGGTAGGATTTTTGGTTTGGCTTGAAAAGGTTTACAACCGTTTGCCACCGATCCCAGCTAAGTCGATTTGTTGTTTGAAGTTTGTAGAGGTTTGAAGTTTCCCCCAATTGGCAAACGTGTGGAACCGGCATAATAGCCTAATCACACTCATACAAACTTTCGTATTTATAAAAATCATCAATATTATTTACAGTTTGTCTCCGCTCAAAGCAGCATTATACCAGCAGTGAGATCCATCCAATCTCAAGTGAACTCAATACCGACGCTGACCTCCAAACGACAGTTATTAAATTCTCTTTTATCAACATACGATGAAGATCAGATACCTCAGCGCATTGAAATAATAACATCGGCGATACAGCAAATGCCTCCTAAAAGGAACAAGAAAATTTATTTAGCTGAGATGTTTAAACAGAAGGCAATCCAAAGTTTGACAGAAGCAGCAAACGCGTGCAAAGGTGCTGGGATTTTACCTGCAGAATTCGGATTGCCACGGAGTAACGCGTTGCCAGTTGCCAGCGTGCCAGAATACGGACTGCCATTTGCCAACCTGCCAGAATATGGATCGCCATTTGCCAGCGTGCCAGAATACAGATTGCCATTTGCCAGCGTGCCAGAATACAGATTGCCATTTGCCAGCTTGCCAGAATATGGATTGCCATTGAGTAATGCTTTGCCAGTTGCCAGTGTGCCGGTAAGAGAAGGCAATTTACCGGTAGACTATCTCCAATATTTGAATAAAAATCTACGTGAAAATCTTGTTCCGAGTCGGGCAGTAAGGATTTATTATTAAGTTTGGGGTGTATGTTTAAAAGGAATCGTCGTATTTATTTAACTTATTTACTATGAAAATAAAACATTTAAATGAATGTAGGTACACTTAGTTTTTTTTCTCACCCATGCTTTATAAAACATAAACGCTTTCACACTCATAGTCCCACATTAAGTTCGATGACTTGTGTCGTCGGTGCCGGAAGAATTCACATAACATACACAACCACAACCAGAACCAGACACCATTTTTCCTTGGGGAGAAAACTTGTTCCCGCGCGGGAATCAAACCCGACACGACTGTGAGTGTGAAAGCGTTTATGTTTATGTGATCTTCCGTCTTTGCCTAGCATTGGGACAAACGAGGCTGATAATAATAACTATACAGAAGACGTATTATTATGTGTCTACCATCTATAAAATAATGTATCTGTCATGTATATACAAAGGTATCGTAAAATCTTTTATGGCAAATGGGGTTAGATTTTACAATAGAATTCCTAAAATCGTAACTGAATTACCACTGGGAAAGTTCAAATCAGTAATAAAACGGGCATTAATTAAGAAAGCTTACTATAAAACCACAGACTATATTAATGACAAGGATGCATGGAGGCAAACTGCACAGGCTCTTTCTAGCGACTACCATAATAACACCTAGGTTAAGAAAATTATAAGAAATTAAGAATGTTTTTAAAAAAATGAATGAAAAAAAAATGCGCCGCCGAGTTTCTTGCCAGATTCTTCTCGAGATGGCTGTAATTTTGCGAATCTGGCAATAGATTCATTAACTTTCATAAGTGCCTCTTTGGGGCCCATGTAAATAAACGATTTTGATTTTGTATCCACAGTTTACCTATTTCGCTTGCCGATCAATAAATTACGCTGACGTAGATTCTTTCTATAGTTATTCCTTTCTGAATATGACGCGTCTATGACGTTAATATCAAACTTACCTACGCAAAACAGCTCGAGCTTGCGCAGTCAACACGCACACAGCTACTTTATATTCTGGGTTCCTTAATAGAACTTAATTTTAATTTAGGAAATTTATAGTTACAAAATATACTTCAAGTTTACAGTGATAAATTTAGAAAGGAAAAATATATATAATAGTAATAATAATATATACTCGTTGGCCGTAGTAGTTTCTATAAACTGTTTCGGTAGATGACGTCACACGTCACCGTAAGACGTTAATAATAAGGTTAATTTCGTCGCTTCAGGCGGGGCTTGAGTAGCTCAGCGGTTAGAGCAATAGGGCATGAGACCCTATGGCCGCGGGTTCAAATCCCGCCTCAAGCGATAATTTTTCCTTTCTAAATTTATCACTATAGTTCTGCCTAGCATGGCTTATAAATAAAATTCAAGTTTACAATTCATCATACAACTACTGGCTCTGAAGACCTCGCGTATTTTCAAAATAAACGCAAGCAAAGCTTAAGAAAACCGACTTCATCGCTTTATCCTTGGAACCGTAACGTTGATCAGATTGAATGAATTAAATGCGCATTATTGAGGATAACTCAAACACTACTGGTCAGATCTTGGTCAAATTTAAATGGGACCACATTGGAAGCACCAACGTTAATATAAAAAAAAAACACTAAAATCGGTTCACGTTGAAAGAAGTTATGAGGTAACACATAAAAAACAGCAAAAAGCAGTCGAATTGAAAACCTCCTTTTCTACCGACTTCACAAAAAAGGAGGAGGTACTCAAGTCGACTGTATTTTTTTTTCTTTTTTTTATGTGTGTAACTTCAACCTCATAAGTTCGATCCACGAGAACAGATTTTGTTTTTTTTTTGTTTGAAAGATGTCTTTCCAATTGGTCCTATTTAAATTTGATCAAGATCTGACCAGTAGTTCTTGAAATATCGTCAATAATGCGTGTTTAGTACATCTAATCTGATCAAAGTTCCGCAGATAAAGCGGTGAAGTCGGTTTTTTAAGCTTTGCTTGCGTTTAATTCATATAAAGATGGTTAAAATACTTCAAACGCTCTGAAATTATCCTCTTCCATCAAAATTAAGTAGTAAATACGTGTACTTATTTATACCCAATATACAAGGCCCACGTTTCAGTTCCCAAAAGACTTACAAAGAGTCATAAAAGACTGAATACCGAAAGCCTAGGAAACAGCCTCCAAAAATAACCTTCGAGTTCAGGCGAGGTCGCCCTTCACCAAAGGACGAGGGCTGTCCTTCGTCGAGGACAAACGCGAGGTCGAGGTTATCAGTAAGGACGCGCTCTTGTTACCGAGGTCTATTTATGGAGTATTGATTTGTTCGAGGGTCTCTGGGAGTTTTCCATTGATACACAAAGCTGTAGTGTACAGAAATGAGTATGTTTTTGACAGAATAACTGTTTCTCATTTAAATTCGTTTTTATTGTGTAATTTTTAAATTGATTTCATACAATTGATCCGCCACGGCTAAGTTGGGTGAGCGTTCGCCTTCTAAGCAGGGGTATCGGGTTCGATTCCCGGCGGGAACACAAGTTTACTCCCCAAGGAAAAATTGTGTTTCTGATTCTGGTTGTGATTGTGTGTGTGATGTGAATGTTTCCGGCACCCACGACACAAGTCATTAAACTTAGTGTGGGGCTGTGAGTGTTAAAGCGTTTATGTTTTTATATTTACGTCTTCGCACGGTAATTTAGAATAGAGATGAAAAATATAATGTAACTGCATTTAAATATATAATTACTTTTTAAACAGTAAACAACGTCGCCAGAAATGCAATTTTCAACTGACTTCAAAAAAGGTGGCTCTCAATTCGATTGTAAGTCAATATATTCATGTACTAGTTGTTAAGGAATGATTTTTAAAAAAATAATGAAAAAGTATGCATCGCCGAGTTTTTCGCCAGGTTCTTCTCGAGACGGCTGTAATTTTGCGAATCTGCAGTAGAGTCATTAACTGCCATGAATGCCTCTTTGGGGCCCATGTGAATAGACGATTTTGATTGTATTTTTTTTGTATGTATGTACGCGATAATTCCGCCAATTATGAATCGATTTTGATGTTTTTTTTTTTGTTTGGTAGATTATACTTTAGTGGTGGTCCCGTATAAATTTTATCGAAATCGATCAAGCCAAAATTAAAATATGAGCGGGGAACATTTTTTTTTAAGGTTTGCTTGCGTTTAAATTATTATTTAGAATGTTATTGAAAGAAATGGTTATGAGTCAACCGGAATAAAAAACCAGATACAGACATATCATCGCGGGGTTTTAATTAGGATTTTAAAATTACTACAATTATCTAATAGATCAATTAGTATCCCTGTAGGTTCATTAGCGTAGGCTAATAAACTTACAGGGATAGTAATTGATGTATATACGTAAGGTTAGCCACGAAATTTTTTGGCCACTTGGTATTTTTTTATGCTGAATAGGTAAGCATTTCATCTGAGATGAGAAGTCATCTCACCTGACGGAAAGTTATGGTTCGGCCGAAGATGTGCTTGCCTATGCTTGCATAATTGGTTGCACAATTTTTTTTCTACATTCATCTCAAGTGTACGTTTTTGTAGGTATATTATGTATCTAATGTTAATAAGTATATAAAAGTATACTTATTTATTTAAATAGGTATTGAGGTACACCACCGTCCCTGTTCTATTTTTATCATCTCCCTTTGGTTGTCTGGAAGAAATCGCTTGGAGCGATAATACCACCCTTTGTATCCCTATGTTAAATTTAAGATTTCCTTGTAAGTGCTCTTTTTTGGTGTGCAAACAAAGAATGTATCTATCTACGATCTATCGTATCTACATTTAGAATGGTTCTAGTTTCCATACTTAAGATTATGGATTGATAAGAAATTTGACTTTAATAATGAATTAATTATTAAAAGTAAGTTACTCTGATCTTAGAATTCCGTACTTAGATAGTATGGACGATTCTTTCGCAACTTAAAATAACACGTTTTATACAGATTTTTATCAAATCATTATCATTTCTAAAGGTAAATATTCAATGTTGAGATAGGACGCGTTTTAACTGTCAAAGATTTCAATAAATATAAATGTTTTAAATACTCTTTTAAGTCATACAATATATCTGTCTTGGTCATCATAATGTTGGCAACAAAATGAGCTCTAAAAATCTAGTACTTTTCTTTTTTGTGTTATGTCGGGTAAGTTGATTAGATGGTTTAGTCTTAGGAAATATAGTAGATTAGATAAAGATAAAAGTTAGGTATATGATATCCAAAGATGATCGTATTTTTTCTAAAATAATATCATATTTCTAGTATATAATTTACAATAATATTACTTTTTAGGAAATCCATAACGACAAATTGAATCCTACTATCCTATCCTACTAATATTATAAATCCGAAAGTTTGTGTGTAAGTATGTTTGTTCCCTTCACGCTTTAACGACCTGCCAACCGCCCCGTTTGTGTTATTGAAGCCCAAAAACCTTATTGGGATGAACACTAAATATAATAAATTAACTTTGTTCATATTATATTATTTTTATTATCAATGGGTACTATAAAAAAGAACATTTATTTTTAAATATTTATTTTTATTTCCATGTCCATACGTTTTTGTATTTATTATTAATAACATATTTTTACTTTTTCAGACTGTATATGCTCAACTGTACCCCAACCAAAATTGCGGCTTTCAACATGAATTGCCGAATTCAATAGTAACAAATACAAACAATTTGCTTATTGAAAATTTGCCAACAATCAACGGCCTGCCGTTTATAAGCTCATTGCCAGTCGAGAGCAACTTGCCAGTAAACAAATTGCAGCTACTAACTGGACTGCCAATAATTCATGGATTATTCAACGATGCTTTCAATACTATACCCCAAAATAATGTATTTCAAAGTAAAAACGATATACCAAGTACCAATGTGCCTGGTAATACGATAACATCGAATAATGCACCGCAAATATTGAATAACCGGTTTGTAGCAAATAATCTTGTGAATAACATACCTACAGTCAATAATGTATCGCCACTTAACACAAATGGTTGGCCATTAGCCGAAAACTTGGCCAATAATGGGCTATTATTAAATAATGAACTGGCATGCAATGATATTTTGACTCCAAGCGGACAATTACTCAACAATGGAGCATCTGGAATTGATGGTGTTACTAACATACAAAATATAAATATACCGAATAATGCACCTCAAATGACAAGAATATCTGACGGCTTCATAGCTCAAAATGGGTTAAACTATCCAGCCAATAACATCAACGACAATAACGCTTTAATTAGTTCAATACAATCCGCATATCCATTTAAAACTGAAATGAAACTGAATGATCTCTTACAATATAACGGCCAAATCAATGGCTTATCAATCAATGGAGTGGCTTCAAATGGACTGCCGATAAATAATGGACTGCCAATAAATACTGGACTGCCAAAAAATACTGGACTGCCATTAAATAACGGACTGCCAACAAGCAATGGGCTGCCAATAAATAATGAGCTGCCAATAAACAATGGACTAACAATAAATAGTGGGCTGCCAATAAACAATGGACTACCAATAAATAATGGGCTTCCAATAAATCTCCGAATACCAAACGAGTTCGCAGTAAACGCTGCTGCACCAATTAGCTACACTTTGCCAGTTCCTACACTGCCAGCAAATATTGGGCCTTATAGCGAGAGTTCCTTTGTTTTTAATAATTTAAACAACCCACTACCTGGAAATGGATGGCCGATTCAAAATAACTTACAGATACCCTTCAACAAAGAGTTGCAATGCAATAGTGTTCCAGTGGTCAATAATATTCAAACTGTTCAAAACTACCCTCTAAATGGAGGCCAGTCTTTTTTGACAGCTTTGCCAGTTAACAAATTACCTATTACCAAATTGCCATCTGGCAACCTATTGGCAGACAATTTGTCAGTTGTCAACTTGCCAGTAAACACCCAGTCAAGTAACTTGCTAAATAGTTTGCCAGGAAGTAACATTGGCCAGGGTTTGCCAAGTAAAAATATTAACTGGCCAAGTAACTGGCCAAACTTGAACTTGTTGAATTTAGGCGAACATTTGCCAATATTGAGTGGTTTGCCAGTTATCGGCGTTACTGAAACGGTTACTGTTATAAATACTGCTCCTTCTTTATATTTATAGTAATTGTAACATTTCTAGTTACTTTATTTGTGATTTAGCGTAATATTTATTTCCAATAAATAATTTAAAAGTATTTTTAGTTTTCTCAATTTTTTTTAAGCATTTAACAGGGACCAGTTGACTGATGCTAAACTTCAGAGCTTAGGGTATCGTTGCATAGTGGCAAGTCTCTCGGTATTATAAGACACCGCTATATGGTAGATATTCCAGAAATGCGGAAGAAGCGTTCTGCCTCCACATTAATTATGCAAAAGAATTTTCATCCTTTTTTCCTTACCGGAGTCTGTGTTCCCTGATTAATACAATATGGGAGTTCTTAAGTCGCGAGTGAATAGGCATCTTCTGGGCTTACGTGGTTCATCTTCGACCGCATCGTCACTTACCATCAGGTGAGATAGTGGTCAAACGTATGCCTATATTAAATAAAAAAAAATGTACTGCGATCTCACCTGATGGAAAGCAACAATGCGGCCGACGCCGACGGTGAGACATGCTTGCCTATAAAATACCAGTTTACTCTTGACTTGAAGAGGCCTCAATTATACTGACCGGGAAACAAGAACGAAGGCAGTGTGTTTCATTCCTATGCAGATCGCAAAATAAAGGTTCGAATCGGAGTAATGTCCACCATGAAAGGATGTCTTGGTAACAGACTTCAAAAAACGAAGGAGGTTCTCAATTCAGTATCTTTTTAGTACGCCTTGTCCGATGATGGAAGAGAGCTGGGGTATTAATTGTATACCTAAGTTTCAACTTCAACAAACAAAAGAACAAACGCATTCACACTCACAGCCCCACACTAAGTTCAACGACATGTATCGTGGTTGCCGAAAACATTTACATCACACACACAAATACAGCCAGAACCAGGAACACTAATATCCCTTGGGAAAGAGTTTTTGCTTCTGCCGGAAATCGAACCCAGGACCCACGGCGCAGAGGGCGGAGACCTGTCCACTGCGCCAACTAGGTTACCTTCGTCTTCGGACATTAATAATGTTTATTTCCTTAAGAGTTTCGAAATTCAGATTTTTAGTTTGGAAATTGACATTTAATTAGTTTTAAGTTTCGTAACTTTGAATTTTTTTCACCGACATAACTCGGTGGATTAACAAATTGAAGTGGCTATGGGCAGGGCATATAGTTCGCAGAACTGATGTTCCGATGGGCTCTCGAATGGAGGCCACGGTCTGGCAAGCGCAGTGTCGGAAGACCGTGTTGACCTTGTGGGCACAAGGTCAACAGACGACATAATGAAGGTCGCAGGAAGATCCTGGATGTGGCCGCTTATATCCGCTATTGTTGGAAATCTTTGGGGGAGGCCTATATCCAGCAGTGGACTTCTTGTAGCTGAGATGATGATGACACTTGACAGCAAAACTTTTTAGAGATAAATCACTCAAGCCACTGAGAACTAACAAGAAATCAAAATCAATTTGTTACTTACTTTAAAAAAATTCATTCAGCCCCACAATAAGTTCAAAGGCTTGTATCGTGGGTGCTGGAAACATTTACTCGTACATATGACGCACACAATCACACCCAAAACTAGAAGCACAAATGTTCCTTAGGAAGGAAAATTGTGCTCCTGCCGGAAATTTAAACCAGGACCCACGGCGCAGAGGGCAGAGACCAGCCATCTATTTTATACATCAAACATAAACATAAATGCTTTCACGCTCACAGCCCCACACTAAGTTCGATGACTTGTGTCGTGGGTGCTTGAAACATTCACATCGAAACTTTTGCATAGAAATTGGTTTTTGTTTAACATTAACCATGCTAGGCAGAAGTACAGTAGTGAATTTAGAAAGAAAAAATAATAAGGAAAGGATAATTGCGTCGCTTCAGGCAGGGCTTGAGTAGCTCAGCGGTTAGAGCAATAAGGCATGACATCCTATGACCGTGGGCTCAATCCCCGCATCAAGCGATAATTTTTCCTTTCTAAATATATCACTATTTATTACTACAGTTTCTCATAGCAACTCAGGTAATCACTTACATAAATTAGTCATGTTCAAATAAATAATGCACATGCAGCGTTCATATTTATGCATTGTTATGAAGTTATTATTTACGTATAGATATACTAGATGTGCATTTTAATATATAAACAAATCATGGTAGACCTCGACATCAATGCGATTCCACGGATGAATTTGCGATTCTTCGATAATAACAGAATTAGATTATGGACAACTGTTGATGTGGTCTCTGCCTATCCCCAATGGGAATGAGGTGTGATTATCTTTATATATATAATTTTTCTGTAGGTACATAGACACGTGACGGATTAGTGTGCTCAGGTGGATTCAAGAAATCGATATATTATTTATTTGCCAGAATACATGTACATAAGATCTTAGCATAACAAATATATACTTACTTAAAACTTAAATACAATATATATTACATTAAACTAACAACAAAATAAAAATGAACCAGAAATAACTATAACTAAGAATGGTTTAGATTCAAGCAGAATAGAATAACTTTAAACGAACAATACTTGTATAATTACGATCTTGGATAATTACGAGCAATTATTGTAATCTCGGAAACGGCTCCAACAATTTTCACAAAATTTGGTACGCAGGGGGTTTTGGGGCGATAAATCGATCTAGCTAGGTTTCATTTTTAGAGAACGTAATATCGCTACGCATGCCGGGTATAGCTATTTAATATATATATATATATATATATATATATTTAAATTTATATATATATATATACATTTAAAAATATATATATATCTATACTAGTGATTCGCCCCGCCTTGTGAATCTAAACCATCCAGGGCGCCGCCTGTGTATGCGTTTGGATACAAAAAAAAACATTGAAATCGGTCCAGCCGTTTAGGAGTTCAGTGACATACACACGTACAGTAGAATTATATACATAAAGATTAGTAGGATATGTATATATATATGTGTGTATCTAACTGTAAACAAATGTTTTTATATCATTTTTATGCAAATACTAGGTGTTCCCGCGGCTTTCCCCGCTAAAAGTAGCCTATGTGGTAATCTTAGGTATAAGCTATGTACATTCCAAATGTTATCCAAATCCGTTCAGCCGTTAAAGCGTGAAGAAGGAACATACATACTTACACACAAACTTTCGGATTTATAATATTAGTAGCATAGGATGAGAAGAGTATACTGTGCGGCTGTCTGTGCAGACATATATAGCGTTAACCATCAGGCGAGCAAGTCGCAAGGCGGGTACCGGGTTCGATTCCCACTGGGAACACAAGTTTTCTCCCCACGGAAGATTTGTGTTTCTGGTTCTGGTTGCAATAGTATGTGTGATGTGAATGTTTCCGGCACCCACGACACGAACGAAGTCATCTAAATTAGTGAGGGGCTGTGAGTGTGAAAGCGTTTAAAGAAATGTATATGTGAGCGTAGTCCCCACGGTCTTACCCACCAGTGTTACTTACCTTGTCCCCGGGTGGTGCTAATCAGGTGACATTTGAGAGGTGGTAGAGCATTTTGTGAGTTGTGGTAAACACATCCAGTGTGTTTACCAGCTTCGATCACATCGTCACTTACCATCAGGTGAGATGGTGGTCAAACACTAGCCTGTCACAAATAAAAAAAAAAAAGTGTTTTGAGTCATTACAGATGAGTCATTTACAGATAAATATCCTACGATTTATACTAGTAACAAAGCACGTTCTGAATCTAATACATTCTGAATTAATTCCAATTTATAGAAGGTATTTTCACGATAACAGGTACCTAATTAACATTTATATAAAAGTAGGTCACGTACTAATCACATAGGTGGTTGTGTGTCAAGTGTGGAGCCGTGGAAATGTATTGGAAAATATGTTTTATTGTTTGTCTTTTGACCCAGTGTATGTGTTATGAAATAGAGGAATATGAGTTGGATGTTCCATATTATTATGATCATGAATTACTGTCTCCAGATTTTGAAAATGTGATTCCGGTAAGTTTTATTTAAAACTTCTTTAGCGGCGTTGTGTACTTTTTGGGGTGTGTAAAAAATGTTAAACTCGCGTCAGGACACATGACCGAAAATTCGTAAGACGAAGGAAAGGAAGTAATATCCCCCTCTCTTTCTACCGCGCGGCGAAAATGTATGCCTACTCCTGCTGTTTACAACGTTAATGTTCAAGTTTTCACTTCTGCCGGCACTCCCGGAGTGCATCCCTTTTTTTGTTTTTTATGCTAGATAGGCAAGCATTTGACTCCTATCTCACCTGATGGAAAGTGACGATGCCACCGAAGATGGGACATGCTTGCTTAAAAGGTACCTATTCAGTCTAAACTTGAAGACACCTAGATTGTACCGTTCAGGGAACAAAGACGCAAGCAATGAGTTTCGCTCCCTTAGTGTTCGGATGATAAACGTATAAGCAAAACGCTTCGAGCGAACTGGAGGTATGTCAACCATATAAGGATAATGTTTGACAGTTTGTCTTGTTGTTAGATGGTTAAAAGGGCATGGGGGAATGAAATCATGTAATTACAATGATTCTTGTACATATAGATGATGGAGACCTCAACAATTGACGACCCTATTGAAGACTTCTTTGAACCCACGGAAGAGACGTTCTTCTCTTCCGAGATACTGCCCACTAGTCTATACGACAAGCAAGCAAGCTCTTCCGAGAACGAATCAAACGAGCCCCTAACCCATGATCCAGAACCTGATGATGATGTAGAACTTGAGGCAATTGGATCAGGTGTCAGTTTTGCTGGACCAGTAAAAGCTGCAGACACTGTATCAGTTGCTGCTACATTTGGATATGAAGGTAATCTAGACCATTTACCACCAGGTGAGATAGTGGTCAAACGCTAGCTTATCTATAAGATAAAAAAAATCTTTTTTTAAGTCAATGTAACTACTAAAAAGTAAAAAAATCCAGACTGCGAAATAAATTACTTACTTTTTACTCGACTTCCAAGGAAGGGTTATGTTTTTCACGTGTTTGTATGTATGATTATTTATATATTTCTTTGTTACCTCGTGTCTTTGAAACGGCTGGATGGATTTCGATAGATAAGATATCGTTAAATTCGTCTTAAAAATCTAAGTGTCCTTAGAAAGGTTTTAAAAAAAAATTGGCGGATTTATGGCGCTGATGATTGTTGAAAAAGTTATTAATATATATGCAGATGCTCGCCACCCAAGACTAATTCATAAATCAGTATGTAAAGACAATTTAATCTACTCGTAGCTCCTCGAAAACAGACTTAGTGAGAAGACTTAATCCATAATTTCGCTAAATTATAATTAAAATAGCGCGAAAAAACATTTCAAACAAAAACCTAAACCCAAATCTTCTAGCATGTCTCATCTTCGGCCGCATCGTCACTTTCCATCAGGTGAGATAGTGGTCAAAGTATTGCCTATCGAGCAATAAAAAAAAGTCGAATTCGATTAAGATTACGATTTACACTGCAAACTAATAACAACCACCTTATTTTGTCGGGTCTTAAAATTGATGTGAAACTTTTTTTGACTCAATACTAATTGTTTTTTTTACAGCACCTGTCAATTATCCAATGAGCGCATCCTGGTTTCCCCCACTCTCTTTCTTCAACTTCTTTCCATCATCACCTCTGTACAACCCAATGCCCTTCACATTCTCCCACAATCCCTTTCTGTCCATGTTCTCACCAGGGTTTGGATACTCACCTTTTCCTGAAGATTTAAAGAAAATTTCAAACACCGGAAATTTCGATAGCCAAGACATATACCTAAAGCTCACTCCCTTGAAAGGCGTAGAAGAGAACTTGCCAGATGCTAAACTGGCTGACCGAGAGGAATTCTTTTATGAAGACTTCACGGATTATGATGCAGGGGAAGAAACTGCCAGCTTTCCAACACTAGCCGATGTCATGACGAAGTCAGATGTGTTAGAACCACTGGGTGGTGTGGTGTTTGGTGGACATGTACCAGCGAGGGGATCAGTCACTATTGCTGCAAGATACTGAAATTAAATAAATACGGTAGGTATGTAACATGTCATCATCATCTCAGCCACAAGAAGTCTACTGCTGGATATAGGCCCCCCCAAATATGTCCAAAAAGAACGGTTGTTAGCGGCCTGCATCCAGCGTCTTCCTGCGTCCTTCATTATGTCGTCCGTCCACCTTGTGGCCTCCATTCGAGAACCTTTCAGCCCCATCGGCCTTCAGTCTGCGTACTATGTGCCCTGCCCATTGCCACTTCAACTTGCTAATCCGCCGGGTTATGTCGGTGACTTTCGTTCGTCAACGGATCTCTTCATTTCTGATTCGATCTCGTAAAAAACTGCGAGCATAGCCCTTTCCATAGCTCGTTGTGCGACTCTGAGCTTATTTATAAGGCCCA
Source organism: Lomographa bimaculata (assembly GCA_948107665.1). Lineage (NCBI taxonomy): Eukaryota > Metazoa > Arthropoda > Insecta > Lepidoptera > Geometridae > Lomographa > Lomographa bimaculata. The sequence goes on along the minus strand of OX403612.1, from coordinate 8,240,241 downwards.
CAGTAAGAGGCCACGTTCCAGTACCATATGTCATCACTGGTAACACATACTGATCAAAGACTTTCGTCTTGAGGCATTGAGGTATTTTGCATATGTAACATATACTTCATTTTTAATTATTAAGGCTGAAACAGATATATATAAATAAGAGTTGGGTTTGTTGATTTTATTTGATTACTCGTAGAGATAGGTAGTGTCGTAAAAGACTGGCTTAGGTTTAAGCAATCACCAGATATAATGAAATATAACGCCCAAAAAATCGTAAGTACTTACCGTAAAGTCTGCTAACCTAAATAAGGCAAGTATCTTCAGAATAATCGCTGAGCTACCCAAAAATCCCACGCATGAACCAAATATGTAATCGCATTTTATTAAAAAATTTCATCCAAATATGTTACTTATAGTAATCAATTTTTTTTTTTTCAATTTTTTCACATTTGAAATATTTTTGTATTAATTATTAAAAAAAAATAACCTTAGCCTACTGTTATCCGATTCTTATCCGATTTTGATTTGATTTTTTTTTCCGTACAGCGAAGGAGTTGAACTCATTGCCCTCATCTTTGTTCCCTGAACAGTATAATCTGGGAGTCAAGTCAAAAGTGAAAAGGTGTCTAGGCGAGCATGCTACATCTTCGGCCGCATCATCGCTTTCCATCAGGTGGGATTGTGGTCAAACGCTTACCTATCGAACATTAAAAAAAAAATTCAAGCTCAACATTCTGGGTGGTTCTGAACTGTAATGAGCAAATGTGGCGCTTACTATCAGACGAGGGACCTGTCTTTCTCGTCTCAATTTCATAAAAAGTTGCACAATAGATTAAATGAGTTACTTATTTCTGCAAAAAATATTATCTTATCGACGTGTTTGATCAAACTTTCACAATGTATTAGTAACACTTAGATTCCTTATTGATAAATGTATGATAATATATATAAACGAATAAACTATATAGTGCCTCAAGTATTCACGAGAAATAACCGTCAGAGATGGTTTTTATTACTTGGTTCTTTTGCTTATCGGTTATACAGGTAAGACCAGTAGAAGTTAATGTATTTTTTTTTTTTTTTATTTAAGATAGGCAAACGTTTGACCGCCATCTCACCTGATGGTAAGTGACGATGCGGTCGACGATGGAGCACGTTTACCCAGAAGATGCCTATTCACTCGTGATTTAAAGACTCCCATATTGTATTTATCAGGGAACACAGACTCAGGTAAGGAATTCCATTTTTTTGCAGTTCGCATAATGAATGTGGAGGCAAAACGTTTCGTCCGCATTTGTGGAATATCTACCGTATAGCGGTGTCGCTTAAGAGTCTGTCTCGATTTCCGATAATAGAATGGGGATGGGGGAATTAGATTGTGTAATTCCGTTGCACACTCTCCGAAATATATCAAATGTAATGTATTTTTAATACAGTTAGGTACATTATGAAAAAAACCGGCCAAGTGCGAGTCGGACTCGCGCACCGAGGATTCCATACAAACCTGTAGTTATATAAGTAAAAGTTATGGTATTTTTATTGCTAAATGAAATTACTATATAATGTAACAAAAAATTTATGCTTTTCGCAATTTTTCCTTTTTCTGTGTTATAAGACGTTGCTTCGTACCAAATTTCAAGATTCTGAGTTTACGGGAAGTACCTGTAGGTTTTGATTCTCTTGCGAGTGTCGAAAATTTGTAGCATAAACGGCTGCATCTTTTGATTGCGTTGGCTTAGAAGTATGATTTTTTCACAGCTCCAAGGGACAGTAGATCTGAGTATTTGATATGAATTTCAGTTTGATACCTCCACGGGTTCCTGAGAAAAAGTATCTTGACAGACAGAAAGACGGACAACAAAGTGATCCTATAAGGGTCCCGTTTTTTCCGTTTGAGGTACGGAACCCTAAAAAAAAGTTCTATCCTTTATAGCCAGTACTATACAAAACCGAATTAGTGAGAAGACAAGAGTAACAAACCTAATAAACAAAAAAAATTGGAGTCAGTGTCAATACTCAAAATTTCAGAATTATAATATTAGTGTGATTATTTGCAGATTTCTGTCGCACAAACAGCATTATCCGGACCAAATATCAATGCAGCGCAGCAACAACAAGCTTCCATGATCGCAAATGCCAGAAGTCTGGCACAAAACGCCCAGTTTGCCAGAACATTAACCGGTGGAGTGCCAGCAGCTAACCAGTTGGCAATACCAAATGGAAACACTAACAAAGCCCTTGCTAATTTAGCAAATTCCCTAACTACAAATCTGGCAAATTCCAGCCCAGCCAATACTAATGTTGTTAGCTCCAACATAATAAATCCAAATTTGGCAAGAATGGGCGGGCAAAATTATGTTAACACAGCACAGGCGATTAAATCTGGATCAAATTCGAATCCAATATATAAGAACATAGCTCGCTCGAATCTGGCAAACTCTGGCAATTTGGCACAAAGAACTGTCCCAAATCACGCAAATTTCAACATACCTAATAATGGTTACAGTGGTTACCCCGCAACATTAGCCAGCACTTTGCCAAGCAATCTAGCCAGCGCCAGTGAGGTTGGAAATAACTTTAATGGCAATAGCAATCTGGCATCCAGCAACGTGGCTGGCGTATTCGATATAAATGGAAATCCATTCCAAATTTTGAGTTCGCCTAGCAATCAGCTCCGTATTGCTACAGATTCGTTAGAAATTAGAGGGACAGTCTCCGTAGCTGGCACGATGCCCATTCATGGCACTGTGCAGTTAAAAGGCAACTTGCCCACGGGTGGGACTGCAACCGTCAACTATGGATGTACTTCTTTGCCAGGCTCATAAGTATGTTAAGATATGTTTGTGATTGTATTTATTTTAGAGTAAGTGACTAATTTATTGTAATTTAATATTTGAATATATAGTATAAAGTTTTAAATGTTTTGGTAATCCTTTCAAAGACCTACATAGTATATATACTGTTTGTCATGCACAATATTACAATGTAGAAGCACTCAATATATGTACCATATTATCGTTATATATCGAGCGAAGCGAGATCTCTAACTTTATTTGGTCGATTTAGCACTTTGTCCGTCCATCTGTCAGAGGCATCTAGCGTTTAAACCATACAAGCGATTAACCCAAAATTCTCAGAGAATATGTAAATTATGGCATTTAATGTGATTTAAATGATATAAATATTAATAGGGCATCCATACACGTAAGTGGGGACGTCCTGCCCGTGTGGGGTATTGTAAAAAAGAACGATGAAAGTAGGATACGAACAATTTTTTATGTCTTTATTGGAAAATATCAATTTGGTAGGCCAACAAAGTCACTGTTTTAGGCCTATTTATGAGACATAGGCCTATTTATACAGAGACATAGGCCTATTTATACAGAGACATGGCCCCTGGGGGACCAGAGGTCAAAATCGACTAGATATAAAGCTGAAACTTACGTATTAATATTTGTTATATCCTGTACTTGAACACCAAATATAAAAATCAAACATTTATATCAAGAAAAAACCTATAAGCAATATACCTCTTAAGGGTTTCTCTATTAGGCAAAATGAATGTGCGATATCTCATTTCGGGGATAACTAGTATTATTTGTATATCTAAGGCCGTCACTATGTGGGAAAGTTAGATTGTAGCCAAATTAACAAACACATATTCTTAAATATATGAGAACTAAGGGTAAAAATAACATTTTTATCCTAATTGGCAGATGCATTAGTATCACTCTATAGTCTAGGGTTTGTATGAATAACAAGACAGTTTAATTTGGAAGGTTACAATAGGTCTTTAATCTTTTAGGTAAGCATGCTACATCATCGGCCGAATCATCACTTTCCACCCGATGAGTGATACTTCCAAAACTTATATATATGGAAAAAAACAAAAATGTAAGGAAAAACAAATATATTAGGTATAGAAAGTGTATCGAATATTTTATCTAATCTAATACCTTTAAACGAGCAATTCTTGTATATATATACATATATATATATATATATAGATATATATATATATATATATATGTAATCTGGATCTCGGAAACGGCTCCAACGATTTTCATGAAAGTTACAGATTAGGGGTTTTTCGGCCCAAGGAATCGATTTAGCAACGTTCCAGATCCGAGAAAGGCTCGGTTCCCAAACTGCATTTGAAAAAACCGGGTTTAAGAAACTATCAACGCCATCTATTACGCCATGACCGATGTAATAAACTGTTTATACTCGACACTAGATGGAGCTTTCTGAGGCTACAAATTCAAACACATTCTACCGAAAACAAAAAACCGACCAAAGCTCGGTCATCCGGATATTCTCTTTTTAAATAAGAGGGTTACAGTTTCAGATAATAATAATAATTTAACCAATAAAATATATTACAGTTTTGAATTTGGTCACGTTAAAACTTGTAGACTTGACACTTACTAATGGTTTACAGTTTATGTGTCAACACGTAGCAGTTCAAGTGCTAGTGCAGTAGATATTGAAAATGAAAACAAATACACTGACTCCAGAAGTTTTTATTTTAATAAAGAACATTATATACCTCACATTTCATGTAAACTTTGATTAGTATTTTTTGGTATTGTAGCATTCTGCACTGTCATCTACATCCTACCTGACAATCCGTAGCCATTGCCACACTGGCAATGGCTACGGATTAATTGTAAAGCCAGTAGGCACGAATCCATTAGGCAATCTTAATAACGAAATATTATATAATAACTTTGCTGTGGCCCACCCGCATTGTGATCAGTTTTTTAATTCTATAGCTAAATAAATAATTCTTTATTTTAAGGATAAAGTAAGAAGATAAAACAAGTGTACTTTAATTATGTTTATCTATGACGTTCCGAATATTAGTGTTCGTGGTCACTCCTCCAAGGCAAACTCAACGCTCTCGGCTGGGATGTAGCCTTTAAAGGTAACGTAGCCTATAACTGGCACATGACCTGCTCCGACAGTAGTGCCACCTACAGGCCCATCCAACCACTGCTACGTCATCGTAGCCGATGGGAGCTACGCCAGGCAGACCGTAGCCATTGCCAGCGGGTATAAAGTCAGTAGACAAGAATTCATCAGACAATCCCAATAAAGAAATCAGATTAATTTCACAATTTTTTTATGGATATGTATTTATATATAGAAAAATAAATAATTATTTATTTTATGGATAAAGTAAGAAGATAAAACAAGTGTAATTTAATTATTTTTATTAATACCGTTCCGAACAATAGTGTTCGTGGTCCCTCTTCCAAGGCGACTCTTTGTTAAAAGTTTTCAACAATCACGAAAAACTTAGCATAATGCAACTGAAAAATTGGTGTCATGAAAAAAATCAACCAATTAAACGTACTTAAAAATGTTTATTTTGTTAAATATTTAACTTAAAAAAGATCTTAAAAAATGCCGTTGTTGCAACCGCAGTTGTTGGCTACCGACACAACGCCCCCGGCTGGGATGTAGCCTTCAAAGGTGACGTAGCCTATAACTGGCACTTGACCTGCTACGGCAGTAGTACCGCCTACAGGTAGTTCTCCAACCACTGCTACGTCGCCGTAGCCAATGGGAGCTACGCCAGGCAAGCCGTAGCCATTGCCAGCAGGTATAAAGCCAGTAGGCACAAACCCATTAGGCAATATTCCGTTCGGTAGGATCCCTGCTACGTTGTTGCAACCGATGCCATTGCCAATTACTTGGGTGAAAGCGATCTGAAATAGAGGACAATTTCGGTTAAACACAAAGTCAAAGCTATTTTTCAGCTATTTAGAAAATAACAAACATTTTCACATGACACTTCAATAATTTATTAAAATTCCTAATTAAAGAGCATAATCTAAAACGAACCCTCAGTTCAATAGGGAAAGGTGTACTTAGAAAAGATTCTTTCATGCAAAAATACTTTACAGAATAAAAACTTGAGAGGTGTCAAGGGACACCCGGATGGAACGAAGTTCAATTTCCGTCTAGCCCCCTTTCGTAACGCGCGATAAGGAACTTTTGTTCCAAAATTAAAAGAAACATGCAAAAACCAACATCACGCGGTGTTCCCAGGCGGTCACCCATCAAAGTACTGACCGCGCCCGACGTTGCTTAACTTCGGTGATCGGACGAGAACGTGGTATGGCTTACAGCTATAGCAAAAAGTGTCGTTACAACTTTTGGTCTTAATTTTTTCCGTCTAGCCCCCTTTCGCAACGCGCGATAAGGAACTTTCGTTCCAAAAATACTGAACCGATTTGGTTGAAATTTGCTATATAGGTAGATAATGACCTAGAATAATACAAAGTCTACAGTTTATTGCAAGCCAAGTCGGGTTTTTCTGGTCACACTTATATTATAAATCCGAAAATTTGTGTGTAAATGTGTAAGTGTATAAGTATGTTTGTTTTCTTTTCACGCTGTAGCGGCTGAACGGATTAGGATGAAATTTGGAATGTATATAGCTTATACCTAGGATTAACACTCAAGCTACTTTTTAACTTGATGAACGCAGGCGGCACGGCTATTTTAGTATAAATTAGATGGATTCACTGAAATCTCGAGACAAATACACTCAAACACTAACTAAACTTGAGCCAATTGAACTGCTGTTGGCTTGTTGGCGAATTCGCCTTTTAAACAGCGGGCATTGGGTTCTATTTTCGGAGGAAACACAAGTTTTATCCCAAAAGGAATGTATTTCTGCTTTTGGTTCTGAACGCATGTGTGATGTTAATGTTTTCTGCACTCACGCCTCGAGCTATCGAGAACTTAGTGCTGTGGGTGTGAAAGTGTTTGTTTTGTTTTTGATTGTGTCCAAGAACTTACCTGAACAAGACCCAAAGCGACGAGAAATACGAGGCTCGTAGACATTTTGCCGTCAAAATATTGAAACAATGAGCGGGTTTACTAATATAGTTTTGTTTTATACTATACATTTCACAAATATTCTTGCAATAGATAACGCGATCAGTAACAACATGGCTTTTAGATAAAGTTGATTTTTGATCGGGAAAAGTCACGAACTATGAAATTTTTTTATCGATAGCCTTAGAATTGGCACATAATTGATTTTTCATTACTTAGGATGATTTAATACATATATACACTCACAGCCCTACACTAAGTTCGATGACTTTTGTGGTGCTAGAAACATTTATTACAATAATTCTAAAGCAAACAAAGCTTGAATAATATCTTTTAAAAACTTTTTTCAAAACAAGGAGGTTAGGAGTCCGCCATATTGGATTTAGAGTAACGTTACTTTATTTTGAAGTTATTACAGCAAGCCATTTGATACCCATATTGTAGGAGTGCATTAAAAATAACTTGTCTGCCATTTTGGGCGTTCCGCCATGTTAGATTTAGAATGACGTCACACAGCTAAACATGCATTGTCATCTAAACTAAACGTGAATACAAATTTCAGCTTAATCAGTGAAAATATCTGCTTTTAAATTGAGTTGCAAGTTTCCAATCGAACGAATATAGGTACTTACATTGCAATTGTTAAATAAAAGCTTGTAAAAAACCGACTTTATCTTTTGAACCCTCGATCAGATTAAATGAATTAAATACGCATTATTTAGGATAAGTCTAATACTACTGGTCAGATCTTGATCAAATTTAAATGGGAACACGTGTAAAGCACCAGCTTTCGAAAAAGAATCATCAAAATCGTTTCATCTAGAAAAAAGTTCTGAGATAACACAGATAATATAAAAATAACAGTTTGAATAGTTTAAAATACAAACTGAATAGTTGTCTGGAAGAGATCACTGTTACCGACTCTTCGTTTGAATACTTTAATTTGTTACTTTTCTTTATTTTATGAATTTTTTGTAAGGTGTGACAGTAGAGTTATCTATTTATATGTCATAATAAATAGATTAATAGTAATCTATTATACATAGGTGTATAGACACCTATCTATACACTTATCTATCATACAGCACGGTCATACATAATTAGACGAGCTAGTGGAGCACAAATCCAGTCCCAAAGAGAGTCAATGGTTGAGCGTCTAAACTTGTCCTTAAAGGCAGTCTCCGATTGGGGCGACGCCAACCTGGTCAAGTTTAACGCCACCAAGACACAGGCGTGTTTATTATCCGCTAAACGGAGTCAATTTGAACTTACTCCAACTTTCCTAAATGTATCCCTACCAGTAACTGACCATCTCGAGTTACTCGGTATGACTCTAACTTCAAAGCTCAATTTTGGTACTTTCATCGAGTCAAAAGCCCAACTAGCTGCAAAAAAGCTGGGAATCCTTGCAAAGGTGAGACGATACTTCACACGATGTTTTTTATCGGATACATTTCGGAGAGTGTGCTAAGGAACTGTACTATCGGTTCATTCCCGGTCGTCCGCACACGGTCGTCCCCACTGGGTACGAGTGGGAAAAAAAAGTTTCGTTCGTCCCCTGTGGTGACGATTGGAATTTTTTTATTTCTCACTCGTTCCGCTATAGACCGAGAGTCTAAATGCAATAATCGCAACATTATAGTTAAAAATAATTAAAAAGGCCTTAGTTCTAATACTTTATTGTGGTGAATGTGGTGTATTATAGACATTCAACCTAATTTACAATAATTTAAGAAAACATTAAGGAAATAGGCAAACAAAAAAAAAATATACCAAACAAAATACATATTTTAAATAAATCTTTTTATTTAAATATTTGAATCATTTAAATATATATTTTTATAATTTTTATCATTAATCATTTAAATATTTGAATCATTTTTATTTAAATTAAATATTGAAATGTTTGTTTCTCAAAATCATTCAAAAGTTATAATTTTGAGAGCAGTCGAGTTTTTTTTTACAGAACTGATTAGAATTTTCAAAAACTATTATAGGAACTTTACCTGTAATAATAATAATAATTGTAAATAAGTTGATTAGATAAATATTTTTAATTTGTTGATTATCTGTGATACGCACCTTAAACTGTAAGAATTATTGTAAATAAGTTGATTATCTGCGATAAGCACCTTAAAACTGCAAAAAATATTATAAATAAGTTGATTATCTGTGATACGACCCTTATAACTGTAAGAATTATTGTAAATTCTTTAATACTGTACTAATTACCTTAGTCTTTCAAAATTATTTTCAATCAAAAACGTTCAGTCTTGCTGACTTCCCAAAAAAGGAGGAGGTACTCAAGTCGACTGTATTTTTTTTTTATATGTGTGTTACCTCATAACTTCTCTCCACGTGATCAAGATCTGATCAGCAGTTCTTGAAATATCGTCAATAATGCCAATTTTGTGACGAATAATGCGTACTTTGACGATGTTCTCGTTTACCCGACTTCAAAAGTTACCTCATAACTTCCTTCGTTGTGAGCCGATTTTGATGATTCTTTTTTTATTTGAAAGCTGGTGCTTTTTATGTAGTCCCATTGAAATTTCATCAAGATCTGATCTCTAGTTTTTGAGTGATAGTCAATAATGCGTGTTTATACATTAAATCTGATCATGGTTTTCAAATCAAATCAAATCAAATCAAATCAATTTATTGTCATTACTACAGGTACAATTATATGATGTTAACAAATTATAGGTAGATCGCTGCAGCATGCCTGTTAGGCGTACAATATTTTTAACATGCAGTATTATTTACTTCATATTACATATTCATTACAATATTAACCATTTCTATTCTATTCGTAAAATTAATTATTAATATTAGTACATGACAATGTCAAAATGTTTATTAATTTCAATGCAGCAAAATAATTATTAAATTAAAAATGTCAACAAAATAAAAACTTTAAATAGGTACATAATTCAATCTTCTAATATTTTGTCCATTAAAAATTCGTCAATAGTATAATAGCATTTTTCAGTTAATAATTTATTTAAATTTCTTTTAAAAGTAGGTACATCTCCAGTTTTAAAACTCTCCGGTAACTTGTTAAATATGGTTCCGATGATAAAGCGGTGAAGTCGGTTTTTTTAAGCTTTGCTTGCGTTTAATTATTTTCAATTATTATAGTGTATATAATGTAAGCAAGATTATGAAATCAGTTGATAGAGTATGAGTCTAATTTTCCTTCAAAGCAAAACTCACCATTCGATTTAAAGACTTATAGATCGTATTTATCGGAAACACAGATTCAGAGTTCTACTCCTCAAAAGCAGTTCATATAAAAAATATGGAAACAAAACGTTTTTTTTTTGTTCAAGAAAGTCAAACTTTTTACCACTATCTCACCTAATGGTAAGCGATGATGCGGTCGATGATTGAGCACGTTTGCCTAGATTCTAGTAACTAACATAGTTCTTCTAGGCTCTAGAAGAACTATGTTCTTAACTATGTTTCGTGAAATTCAACTTGTATAATACACTTTTGTGTTGTATTAACTATTATACTTACTTAAACATAACATTACATATTTCACACTCGCAGCCCCACACTAAGTTCGATGACTTGTATTGTGGGCGCTGGAAACATTCACATCACACAATCACAACCAGAACCAGAAACACAAGTTTTCCTTGGGGAGAAAAAATGTTTTCACGCCGGGAATCGAACCCGATACCCTTGCTTAGAAGGTGAACGCTCACCCGACTGAACCAACGAGCTATTATAAATCTATAACTTAGTTGGTTATAGAATTATTTTATGAAAATAGTTATTTATTGCAAAATTACATACCATTATGCAATTTCGTAGAAATACAAAATGTGCTTACTTGATAGTAAGCACGTATAAGTACCTACTTTTTATAAGCAAATGCATAAAATCATTAATAACTACAAAAATAAATAACTTTGATTATGAAGCACCTAAATAAACAAGCCAAGGTATTAAAAACTCAAAAATCCCGACTACGTAAAATGTGAACCTACTTTTTATTTAACATTATTGTTTTAATTACTGACTTCACAAAAAAGGAGGAGATACTCAAGTCGACAGTTTTTTTTTTTTGTGTGTGTTGCCTCATAACTTCGTTCCACGTGAACCAATATTGTTTTTTTTTTGGTTCATAGATGTTGCTTTCCAATTGCTCCCATTTAAATTTTATCAAGATCTGACTAGTAGTTTTTGAGTTATCCTCAATAATGCGTATTCTGCGGACTACATTGACAATGTTCACGTTTTTAACCGACTTCAAAAGTTACGTCATAACTTCTTTCTTTGTGCGCCGATTTCGATGATTATTTTTTTATATGAAAGCTGGTGCTTTCCATGTTGTCCCATTTAAATTTGGTCAAGATCTGATCACTAGTTTTTGAGTTATTGTCAATAATGCGTGTTTGATACGTTGAATCTGATCAAGGTTCCGAAGATAAAGCGGTGGAGTCGGTTTTATTAAGATTTGCTTGCGTTTAAATATTTACTTAATTTTTACACCCTATTCGATACTTGATAGTAAGGTACTAAATACCTCGATAGTGCAAAAACCTAAGTTACTTACAAGATATGGAGTTAAATGGTAACTCAAGTGCTCAAGCACTATCAGTGAAGTTATTTTTATTTGACCGCTGACACCTTGACTCCTTCTAATCATCGATGATGCGGCTAAAGATGAAGCATGAGCGGAGAGTGTGCTAAGGAACTGCACGATCTAGTTTCTCCATCCCTGTTCTATCATCAGACAAGCAAACAAACTGCTAAGCGACACCGCTATATGGTGGACATTCCAGAAATTCGCACTAAGCGTTTTGCCTCCACATTCATTGTGCGAACCGCAAAGGAAAGGAACTTCTTACCTGAGTCGGTGTTTCCTGACGAGTACAATATGGGAGTTTTCAAGTCGCGAGTGAATAGGTATCTTCTAGGAAAGCTTGCTCCATCGTCGACCACATCGTCGCTTACCATCAAGTGAGATAATGGTCAAAAGTATGCCTATATTGAATAAAAAAAAATGCTTGCCTATATGATACCTAACATTGTATAAAATACTATTAATTTTGAAACAAGAATTCAAGAGAGTCTCGACCGAGTTCATGTTGTATCGACACACTTGGTCGAAAATAGGAAACGCTACAAAAGCGTTTTTTGGTCACTTTAGACCAAAAAACGCTTTTGTAGCGTTTTGAACCATAATTTCTTGGTGACCACAAAATGCGATAAGTGCATGTCACTTGTAAGTGACGCAGACTTAAATGCTTCTATATAAATGTTTTATATTTTTTATTATAATTTGTTGGTTATAAAGAAAAGGATACATTTAATATACATAAACATACTGCTTTAAAATGTTGTTAGAAGGGTATGCTTTGCAGCAAAAAATATAAAAATAGATACATTTATATTTTTATTAAAATTAATCAACTTATAGTAAACAACACATAAAAACCTAACTTACATTCAAAGAGCGCAGTTAGCTCCTAGACCAAACCGGCCTAGTCCTAGTCCGTTCAAACCGTTGAGACCGTTATAACCGTTGAGACCGTTAATACCGTTAAGACCGTTGACACCGTTGAAGGCAAGACCGCCCAGGCCAGCAGCAGCAGGGGCAGGGGAAGCGGGGGGATAAACAGCGGGACCAACGATGCCAGTGGCAATGGGACCTTCTGACACGATGCCAACAGCACCGTCACCACAGCCGTAGGAAACAGCGCCTGCACCGGCTGTGGGTAGAGTTCCTTCCAAAGCAACGGTACCCAGGAAGGGCAGGTTGCCACCCGCAGCCAGAGGTCCTTCATACGCGTTCTCTGACACTACAGACACTCCAGTAGGAGCGATGGGTGAAGAGCTGGTGACAGGCAATCCTCCACCAGTCGAAGCAACGCCAGCGCCGCAGCCTGCGCCGAAGGCACCGTTTAATCCTAAGCCGTTGGCTAGACCGTTGGCGGCGAAACCGTTACCGGCGAGACCGTTGGCTAGTAGCGAGTTGGCAGCCAGACCGTTGCCGGCGAAAGCGTTGACACCGAGACCGTTGGCAGCTATTCCATTTGCGAGACCGAAGGCTGAGTTGAAAGGGCTGCCGATGCACTGGGCGGTGATGGTCTGTAACCATAATATTAATTTAGTTTTGGATGAAAAATAGCTATGCTATTTATCAATAAATTAGTATTGAAAATGTATTGAATTAAAATATATGATACTAAGTATTATTAAGATATCAATTACCACTTTTTCAAATGGTCGTTGAACTTCATAATCTCTGGAGTATAGAAAGCTGAGACTCAAAGCCAAAAATGGCGTTTCTCGGTTTATCAAGACAAGTCAAGACTTATACTGATTACTAAAGACTGTCCGACAAATAATTGAAGTATTCGTTAGTGACTGTCCGACAAATACTTTAAAGTATATATCGGACAGGCACTTACTCATAGACAACTATCGGACAGTCCCTAACTAATTGGCTAGTGTCCGACAAATACTTTCAAGCATATGTTGAACAGTCGTCAATTAGTGGTTGCAGGTCTCAGTTTGGGCAAATTACTAGTAATGACGAAAAATTTTACCTGGAATAGGGCAAGAGCGCAGACAAAAACGACTTTGAACGCCATTTTAGGTTTGTGTGATGATTCTTTGTAAAAGTTAGTTCGAATTGATGATTGAACTTCAAAACCTTCCGATTTTATACTCAAAATTTTCGAAACTAAATAATTTAATCAATTACATCATCTGATTAAACATTATAATGATATCAACTCTTAGAAATTTATGAAACTGTTATCTGCACGTTAAGGATTGTGAAAGTTCCTGCACTTGTTAGGAGGTTGATAAGCTGGGCTTATCAAGGCGCTATCTTTTGCACTTGTTTATACATGTTTTTTAGCCCTTTTAGCATCGATCTACCAAAACATAGATTTTGGATTTGCGAAAACAGAACCTTATTTATTTATTTATTTAATCTTTTTGCACAAATCAGAGTACAGGGAATGGCCTAATGCCAAATAGCATTCTCTACAAGCCATCGTGGCCGTGAAAGAATAGCGGTGGGTGTGCGGCAGAAACAAAATTAACCGAATTTATTATAAATATTTTAGGATATTATATAAATAATAATATACATGTCTATTCTACATTATAGATATTTAGATATACATATTTACAAATTTACAATATATATATATATATATATATATATATACAATACCTATATACCTTCGGAGTAGGACCGCTAGTACTTTGTACCCTTTGTACCCTTATTTTCATTTGTTTAATTAATAAAAAATATATTAATTTACTTCACTTTACACTTTGTACCCTTGTATCGCTACTACTGTTTTGTATCCCTAGTACCCTTGAAATATTAACTATATTTGCCCCTGGTTATGCTTTCGCTAGTACCTTTACTTTGTAACCTTGAGGGTACAATTGGTACTACTGTGTGTCGCTAGGTGTTACATAATAACAATACCTTGTTCTCTTTTTTTTTTAAGAAAATAGTTAAAGAATCTAATAAGTAAATACGTATTATAAAAAAAAGTTTTAAGCTACTTGTTACAGAAATAGAACAAATTTTTTTACCGACTTCCCAAAAAAGGAGGAGGTACTCAAGTCGACTGTATATATATTTTTTTTTATTTGTGTTAAAACTTCTCTCCATGAGGGCCGATTTTGAATTTATTTTTTTAGATTGTAAGATGTTGCTTTCTCATTGGTCCTATTCAATTTTGATCAAGATCTGATTAATAGTTCTTGAAATATCGTCAATAATGCCTATTTTGTGCACTACTTTGACGATGTTCTCGTTTACTCGACTTCAAAAGTTACCTCATAAATTCTTTCGTTGTGAGCCGATTTTGATGATTATTTATTTATTTGCTTTTTTTTAGCTGGTGCTTTTCATATGGTCCCATTGAAATTTGATCAAGATCTGATCTCTAGTTTTTGAGTTATAGTCAATAATGCGTGCTTAATACATTAAATCTGATCAAGGTTGCGAAGATAGAGCGATGAAGTCGGTTTTTTTAAGCTCTGCTTGCGTATAATTATTCTGTTTATGAATATTCACATGTCATCCATTCCAAAAAGTCCACCACCATTTCATCTTCAGCTATGATGTTATAAAAAAATAAACATTGGAACACATGAAAAGTGCCAGCTTTCAAATAAAAAAGAGATTCAATCAAAATCGGTTTAATTCGAAAAAACTTTGAGGTAACACTCAAAAACTACTCACAAATGAGAACCTCCTCCTACCAGTACACGCCGAGACGCCGGACGGTTCTCGCGCGTACTCGACTGATTAAGGAACACCGAATGTTCCGAAACTAGTCTCGTAACAATGCGAGTAAACAACCGAGAGTGAAGTCGTATAAATCCTCAATAAACCTCGTCCAATTTTTTAAGTCGATATGAAATGTGATAAAAGCAACAGTTTTAGCTAATGCAAACATTCCAGAGGCACTGCAAATACGAGGCAGTCCCAACATCATCCTGAAAACATTATTGTATTGCATGCGTAAGGCCTTCAGCGATCTTTGTTAATAGTGGATCCACAGACTGCCTGTGTACAGACCTTTTTTTTTTTTTTTTTTTTTTTATTCACGATAGGCAAGCGTTTGACCACTATCTCACCTGATGGAAAGTGATGATGCGGCCGAAGATGTAGCACGCTTGCCTAGAAGATACCTATTCACTCTTGACTTGAAGACTCCCAGATTATACCGTTCAGGGAACAAAGACGCGGGCAACGAATTCCACTCCTTCGCAGTACGGATGACAAATGTAGAAGCAAATCGCTTTGAGCGAACCGGAGGAATGTCTACCATAAATGGATGACGTTTGCCAGTTTGTCTTGTTGTTACATGGTAAAACGGGCATGGGGGTATTAATTCGTGTAATTCCTGCGCACATTCGCCGAAATGTAACCGATAGAATACCGATAGGCTTGCGACCTTGGGGGCTCCCCCATAAGCGCAGAGAACCTCCACGTGGTGCCCCTGGAAACTGTCTGAACCCGGTAACGCAGGTGTTCAGACAGGCTAATACTCTGCCTCACAGTTGTTACGTGCGGTAACTGTGGACTGTGACGGGATGCCAAAATTGCGGGATGCGTCGGGGAGGTATGTCAAAGGCCCTTTTCAGGGCCCCTCCTCCGACCCTTCTACGGACCTCCTAGAGGCTCCCGTAGTAGAAAAAGGCCCTTCTCAGGGCCACTCCTACCCTCCTGTGGACCTCTTGGAGAGTTCAATGGAGGGTGTGGGAGTGACGTCGGATATGTCCGAAGTAGACGTGGGGGAAGGTAGCCACCGAAAGCGGCCGTCTTCTTCGTTCTTTGTGCCCGGGCATTTGGACTCGGACACGGAGACCGAAGGGACGGCGGCCCCTAAGGTGCATACCGCTAAACGGGGAGGGAAAAGGAACGCCAAAGCGGGTCCTACAAGAAAGGACTTCGTCAGGAGTTCTCCTACGTTGTCAGACGGAGAGCTGGACGAGCTTCTGCGGACTAGACGGTACAAGAGGGGGCCAGCCGCTGTCGTCGCCGGCATTGCGACCGGCACCGAGAGCGAGTCTGAGGCCGGTGCAATTGTTGGAGACGTCAGCGCGCTGAACGCCCAAGAGCTGAGGGCGCATGCGGGCGAAAGCCTCGCATGCATTTTGGAGGTTGCCAAGAAATCTGGTAACCTCAAAGGCGAGTTTGTGGGTCGCTTGAAGCGATCTACATCGACCTTGAGAGAGGTTGTCGACGCATTGGCTAGCAGGAGCGAGGCGGAAGAGACGCGGCGGCTTAGAGCGGAGAACTCCCGCCTGCGCCTTGAGGTCGAGTCGCGTAAGGCGGAGGTAAAGGCGCTGCGTCGAGGTTTTACTGAAGCCAAGTCGGAGGCGGCAGCGGCCACCACAGCGGCAGCCGTCGCTGAGAAGCAAGCACCCCCCGCCCTTCAGCTGGGAGGCGAAATAGTGGAGGAGCTGAGAGGGTCCTTGACCGTTACGTTCGGGCAAATGCTCAATGCCCGACTCGCGGGTGTTGAGGACCGGCTTTTGCCCGCCTCGACGGTCCGTCCACCTTTAAAGGCGGACGTTAAAAATGCCAGTAAGGCAGCGGCAGCCACCGCGCCACCCAAGCCGACTCATAAGCCGTCTCGCAATCCCACCCACAAGGTGGGCAAGAAGTCCGGTCAGGCAATAAAGACTGTCGCCGCCCCTTTGGAGGTATCGGCTGCGGGTCCCGCTATCTCTGCGGTGGCCTCCTCCATGGTGCCTCAGGCTGAGACCTGGGCGACTGTGGTGAGGAAGGGAAAAGGGAAAGGCAAGGGGAAGGGGAAGTCCTCCCTTCCTCATACCACTCCTGCGGTTGCCCCTGCGGTGCGTGCTACATCGGTGAAGGCAAAGCCGGTCCCGCCAGCCTCTACTGCCATGAAGGCCAAGGCGGTGCTGAAACCTCCAAAGTCCGCGGCTGTGGTTATGTCCCTCCTGCCTGAGGCCGCGGAAAAGGGGGTCACCTACAGCGCCGTGATGGACATGGCACAGGGGAAGATTGATCTCCAGGAGCTGGGCATTGAACGGCTTCGCTTCCGCCAGACGGCCACGGGAGCCAGGATGTTGGAGATTCCTGGCTCCCAAAATCAAGAGAAGGCTGACAGGCTCGCGGGAAAACTCCGCGATGTCCTGTCCGAGGTGGCTAACATCGCCAGGCCCGTTAAAACCGTTGACCTGAGGATAACGAGTTTGGATGATGCGGCTACCAAAGAGAAAGTGGCAGCTGCGGTAGCCAAAGCGGGAGGCTGTGACGTCCGGCTGGTGAAGGCTGGTGAAATTCGTCCCGGCATAAGCGGCGTCGGCTCCGCGCTCGTATCCTGTCCGACTTCAGCAGCCAAAGTGCTGTTGGAAAAGGGGAGGCTACTAGTGGGGTGGAGCTCAGTGCGTGTAGTTGCACTGGCGGCGCGTCCCATGCGCTGCTTCAAGTGCATGGGGTTGGGACATACGCGCGCCCAGTGTCCCGCGTCCGCTGATAGGGGAGACTTGTGCTTCCGGTGTGGAGGCACAGGCCATCAGGCGGTCAGCTGCGGGAGGGCCGAGCCTCGCTGTGCGATATGCACTGAGTCGGGGCGGCCTTCCGGGCATATGATGGGGGCTCGTAATTGCGCCCCCCCGAAGACGAAGGGGAAGGCCTCTAGGACCCAGGCCCTCCCTGCGGCAACTAGCCAGGCTGCCCCCGAGGTTGCACGCCAGTCGGCGTGCGAGGAGGTTGTGATGTCCGACTAATGGATCAGGTTAGACATCACAACTTCCTCCAGACTAATTTAAACCACTGCGCTAGGGCCCAAGATCTACTTATGCAGACACTGGCGCAGTGGAAAATAGACGTGGCGGTTGCGGCGGAGCCGTATTATGTTCCCCCGCATTCCTGTTGGGCTGGGGACCTGAACGGCTCCGTTGCCATTGTAAGGCGGGGGAATGATGGTCCGCCCCTCTCAGTTAGAGAGAAGGATTTGGGGTATGTGGTGGCAAAGTGGGGGGAGTATGCTGTGATTGGTGCGTACTTCTCCCCCAACAAAACCGTTGCGGAGCTGGAGGCCTTCCTGGACCTCCTAGCCGCAGCGGTAAGAAGGCAAGTACCACTGCCAGTCCTACTTCTGGGGGACCTTAACGCCAAGGCCCGGGATTGGGGCAATCCCTCCACTGATTCTCGTGGTGTGACTGTCAGGGAGTGGATAGTTGCCTCAGAACTGACCCTGCTGAATAGAGGGTCGGTCCACACGTGTGTGCGGTGGAATGGGGGGTCCGTGGTAGATGTTTCATTCGCCACCCCGTCTGTCGCGGCACGTGTCCGGGCCTGGAGGGTCATGTCGGAGGTGGAGACTCTCTCGGACCATAAATACATAAGGTTCGAGATCTTCGCCTCCAACAGCCAGAGTGGGTCCCAGAGCGAGGTGCGGCCAGATTTCCTGCGCTGGACAGTAAGTCGCCTCGATGTTAAACTGGCGAAAGAGGCGGCAATCGTCCAGTCGTGGCTTGCTGCCCCCACGCACCAGGATGTGGACGTCGCGGCGAGCCGTTTTCGCGAAGCTATGACGGCCGTCTGCGACACGGCTATGCCAAGGTCTGGACGCCGTCCCGAACACCTGGCGGTGTACTGGTGGAGTTCGGAGATTTCTGATCTCCGAGCTGTCTGCTCGGGGGCTCGGCGGCCCTACACCCGCTGCAAGAAGCGGCGTCGGGGCCGGACCGACGAGCAGATGTCGGCCGAGGAAATGGCTGTTGAGCTCCGGCTTTATGACGTATACCGCGAAGCCAAGCGGGAGCTGCAGCTGGCCATCGGCCGGGCCAAGTCCCAAGCCTGGAACGAAGCCCTGGAGGGGCTAGACAGGGACCCTTGGGGGCGACCGTACAGGGCTGTCCGGAAAAAGTTCCGGGGCCAAACTGCCCCCATCGCGGAGTCCCTAGAGCCAGAATTTCTGGGCAGGGTGCTGGAAGGGCTCTTCCCCGGAAGCAGCCCTGACCACGTACCCCCCATAATGGCGCCTACCCCCCCGGAAGACCTGACCTCTATCCCGCCTCTGTCAGAGGTGGAGATGGAGACTGCGGTCGGCCGTCTGCGGGGGAAAAGGACGGCGCCGGGCCCAGATGGCATTCCAGGGCGGGTCCTACAAATCGCCTTAGGGGAAATGGGCGATTGGCTTCGGGAACTGTTCGACGCATGCCTCACGTCAGGACGGTTCCCGAAGCTGTGGAAAGACGGCCGATTGTGCCTGTTACGGAAGGAGGGTCGACCTGTTGACTCGCCTTCCGGATACAGACCTATAGTGTTGCTGGATGATACGGGTAAGCTGCTGGAGAGAGTAGTAGCTTCCCGTGTCATCCGGCATCTAGAGGGGACTGGGCCTGGATTGTCCGAGGCCCAGTACGGGTTCAGAGCGGGGCGGTCTACAATAGACGCCCTGC
Organism: Lomographa bimaculata; assembly: GCA_948107665.1. Classification (NCBI taxonomy): domain Eukaryota; kingdom Metazoa; phylum Arthropoda; class Insecta; order Lepidoptera; family Geometridae; genus Lomographa; species Lomographa bimaculata. Next base: position 8,220,462 of record OX403612.1, on the reverse strand, counting down.
TCTGGCTTAAGGGGTGGACGCAGGATGCGGTCAGGGAGGGGGAAAAGGCGTTGGCCGTTTCACTTGATATAGCCAACGCCTTCAACAGCCTCCCGCATGGAACAATACAGGAGGCGCTCCGCTATCATGGAGTGCCTCTGTATCTGCGGAGGCTGTTGGCCGACTACCTCCAGGATCGCGAGATCCTTGTGGTAGGACGTGACGGTATGAGGCGCCGTCGCGTCGCCTGCGGGGTTCCACAGGGGTCAGTGTTGGGTCCGCTCCTGTGGAACATAGGCTACGACTGGGTGCTTCGTGGCACGCTTCCCGCAAACATGCGGGTCGCGTGCTATGCGGATGACACCCTTGTCTTAGCCAGGGGGAGGGACCTCAGGGAGGCGGTGCGGTTGGCTACGGTGGGTACATCTATCGTCGTTGACCGTATACGCGCTCTGGGGCTGGAGGTTGCCCTCTCCAAAACCGAGGCCCTATTGTTCCATGGGCCTCGGGGGGGACCCCCTCCAGGAACGGGGATTGAATTGGACGGGGTCTCGGTGCGGGTGGGGACCCAGATGAAATATCTGGGTCTCATTCTGGACGGGAGGTGGGCTTTCGGAGTCCACTTCTCCCAGCTGGCCCCGAGAGTTGTGGGGGCTGCTGCTGCTTTGGGGAGGTTGCTGCCGAACGTAGGCGGCCCGAACGCGGTATGCCGTCGCCTTTACTCCGGAGTAATCCGGAGTATGGCTCTGTACGGGGCGCCGGTCTGGGTGGACGCCCTCAACCGCGGAAACAAGACCCTGCTGCGACGTCCGCAGCGGGTCATTGCGACGAGGGCGATACGCGGTTACCGGACGGTGTCCTGGACGGCAGCGTGCGTGCTTGCGGGTGATCCCCCCTGGGAACTCCAAGCGGAGATCCTCGCCGAAGTTTACCACTTCGTAGCGGCGAGGAGGGCTCGAGGAGACCCCCCAGCGTGGGAAGAGGTCACCCGCATGCGGTGGCGGGCGCGGGCTGCCCTGTTGCGGCGGTGGACGGAGGACCTGGCTCCACCGGTCCCCGGGCAGTGGACGGTGGAGGCCATCCGCCCGGTCCTTCGGAGGTGGGTGCGGCGGCGTTTTGGGTCGCTTACCTTCCGATTGGTGCAGGTGCTTTCCGGACATGGATGTTTTGGAAAGTACCTGCACCAAATCGCGAGACGGGAGCCGACCCCGGCCTGCCACGAATGTGGAGCGCTGGAGGATACGGCGCTCCACACGCTGGAGGTGTGTGCCGCATGGGGCCCTCAGCGGCACACGCTTTCAGCTACCATAGGCGGAGATCTCTCCCTGCCGCGCGTGGTAGATGCCATGCTCGGCAGTGAGAGATTGTGGCAGGCGGTAGTCTCCTTCTGCGAAGCGGTGATGGTGCAGAAGGAGGCCGCGGAACGGGCCAGAGAGGTCGATCCCCTTTCTGACCCGATCCGTCGCAGACGGATGGGGGGGAGGAGGAGGCAGTTCGCCCGCCTCCTCTCTCCTCCTCTGTAGTGGGGTCACTGGTGGAGAGTCAGGGAGCTCTCCACTGGCTTGCACGGCACCACAAGTCTGAGGGGTGGCCTTGGTGAGCAAGGTCACCCCTACATGGGCGCAGTGGCCCGGTTTGTATTCGGGCCTACCGCCGGGGCAAGATAGTGACTGCTAGCGCGACCCTATCTTGCCCCACCTCGGCGAGGGACTGCTCACGGGGGGGTTTTTAGTGGGTTCGAGCCCCACATACCCCCTTCCTTCACCCCTGGGAAGGAAGGGAAGTGCAAGGCATTTTCCCCCCCACAAAAAAAAAAAAAAAAAAAGGCTTGCGACCTTACGTCGGTGACTGAGACTTTGCAATTTGGACTCAATAAGCGTATCATCGCCAATGAGTCTTTTTGCTCGTCGGTCGATTGACTCAAGAGCTTCAAGCTGGTACTTCGCTGATCCATCCCAAAGGTGGCCGCAGTACTCCATACACGATCGGACTTGAGCTTGATATAGATTGAGAAGCTGCCCCGGTGTAAAGTACTGCCTAACCTTTGCGACGATACCCAGTTTCTTAGCGGCCAGCTGAGCTTTGGCTTCAATGAAGGTGCCGAAGTTAAGGTTAGACGACAAGGAAACGCCAAGAAGCTCGAGTTTATTTCCTACCGGTATTGGTACATCTCGAAAGGTCGGAGATAGGAGGAAAAGTCTCCGTTTTGCGGAAAAAAGACACGCCTGTGTTTTAGATGCGTTAAACTGAACTAAATTGGCTTCGCCCCAATCGGCCACAGCTAATAAGCTCTCATTTAATCGGTCTATCATCTCCTCTCTTAGTGACTGGACTTGTACCTCACCAGCTTGTGCATTGGATACATAAATTTCAACAACAGTGCTATCGTCTGCATACCCAAAGATACCGGGCTTAAGCAGATCGTTGATGTGGAGCAGAAAGAGTGTAGCCGAAAGAACTGATCCTTGAGGTACCCCGGCATTAATAGCCATTAGATCGGACGAACAACTGTCAACGACCACTCGAATCGATCGTTCCCTCAAGAAGTCAGATATCCAAATACATAAATCGGGAGGTAAACCATAGGCTGGGAGCTTGCCAATAAGGCTATCGTGCCAAACCCTGTCAAAAGCCTTGGAAATGTCAAGCGAGACTGCAAGTGCCTCGCCGTGTTTTTCCAAGGCCTCGCTCCATATGTGAGTGGCATATGCAAGAAGATCTCCTGTTGACCGGTTCTGGCGAAACCCATATTGCCGGTCACTCAGAAGGTCATTCGCTTCAAGATAGCCAAGGAGCTTTTTGTTCAGTACACGCTCCATTGTCTTACAGACAATGGACGTGACTGAGATGGGCCTGTAATTAGCAGGGTCGGCACGACTTCCCTTTTTGGGCACAGGCTGCACGTTGGCAGACTTCCAAGCCTTCGGCACTTGACCAGTCTCCATAGAGAGGCGGAACAGGCGTGTCAATGTCGGAGTCAACTCAGGCGCACATGTCCTCAGAACTAAAGCTGGTATGCCATCAGGGCCACTGGCCTTGTTCACGTCCAGATTGCGTAACGCTATACGTACATCAATCTGTCGAATGCGGATTTCCTTCATGGACGACTCGCATACAGATATACTCGGAGGTATAGCGCTACCAGCATCTAGACGTGAAGATTCCGCAAAGAGAGAAGCAAACAAATTTGCTTTCTCCATAGCGGTGTGAGCCAGTGAGCCGTCAGGCTTCAGCAGTGGAGGCAGTGAGGGACGGCAGAAGTTCGCTTCAACCGACTTAGCCAGGGACCAAAATGCTTTACTCCCCGCGGGATAGGAAGCAAGTTTATCCCCTATTCGGCTTATGTGATCGAAACGAGCCTTCTTAAGAACCAACTTGCAGGACTTGGCAGCTTTGTTAAAGGCTTTCTTCTTTTCGCGTATGTCCTTAGATTTGCGGATTCGAGCATCAGCCCAGGCGGTGTAGGCCTCATGTTTTTGCGCAACTGCACTACTACATTCGGCCCCAAACCAAGGGCGAGCTTTGCTGGAAAAAGGTGCGTCTGAGAATGGAATAAAATATTCCATACCTTGACGCAGCACATCCACCACAGCATCCGCGCATGCAGAGGGATCGCTAGAAGAAAAGCATACCTGCTGCCAAGGGTAAGATGCATAAAAAGAACGCATCTCATCCCAATCTGCTGACTTGTATCGCCATACCCGCCGAGTGCCTTTAGGGCTGGGGTCAGGCGGGGAATGGACTGATACAGACTTTACCAGACAGTGGTCAGAGCTACCAAGCGGTGATGAAACTGACACTGAGTAGCGGTCTGGGTCTGATGTCAGCAGAAGGTCCAAGCAATTGGCTGTGTGGCCATCAACATCCGGTATCCTAGTTGCCTCTTGGACCAGCTGGGTGAGGTTGTGCATCAAGGCTAACTTGCGCATCTCTCTCCCAGCATGGTCAGTAATCTGGTATGGGAATATCCACTCCTGGTGGTGGGCATTAAAATCCCCCAGAAATACTATTTCGGCAGAAGGATACCTCTGATGAGCCACGTCAGCCGCCTCACTGAGGTGTGTTATGAGCCTGGTTGTCTCCGCATCTCCTGTGTGCGAACGGTAGACACCGGCATAGAGAATTTTCTCCATGCCAGTATCAACCAAAACCCAAATAGTGGAAAAGCTGGGGTCTTCAAGGTTCCGGAGACGCCGATAGCAGATGTCATCGCGAACGTACACGCAGACACCCGAGCGTGGCTTGAACTTATGCTCAAGGGTGTAGCCCGGATACGCTAGGTACGACGCGTCAGCTGGACATCTGATCTGCGTCTCCGTGAGAAACAGAAGCTGCGGTTTTTCGGTCTCTAGATGGTGATGGACCGGATTGACATTGGAGTGCAAGCCTCGAATGTTAGAGAGGTGCACTTGTAAGGAGAGGATGTGCTTCCGCTGTCTAACCATATTCTTTTTAAATCTGTTTCTCATGATTGTAGAATGGTAGGAGGTAACAGATGGGTCGCGGCGATACTCGTTGACTCATGGCATGAGACAAATTCACTACACCAGAGGGGAACCAAAAACGGAGACCGCGGGGACGCCCGAGCCCCCCCAAGAGAGTCCATCGGGTCCTCTCGTCCGGTCGATACGCCTTACGATTACGATAACCTTAACGATACGCCTTGAAGAGCGTTACTTATACCAGCCCCCTAGCCAATAATTAAACGCAAGCAAAGCTTAAAAAAACCGACTTCACCGCTTTATCATTGAACCTTGATCCACCAGCTTTCAAATAAAAAAAGAATCATCAAAATCGGCTCACAACGAAAGAAGTTGTGAGGTAACTTTTGAATTCAGGTAAACCAGAACATCGTCAAAGTACGCATTATTCGTCACAAAATAGACATTTATTGACGATATTTCAAGAACTACTGATCAGATCTTGATCAAATTTAAATGGGACCAATTAGAAAGCAACATCTTTCAAACTAAAATTTTCGAAATTGGCTCACGTGGAGAGAAGATATGAGGAAACACACATAAAAAAAAATTTAAAAAAATACAGTCGACTTGAGTACCTCCTCCTTTTTTGGGAAGTCGGTAAATACCAAAGCGCGTCGTCTCAAAGAAACGCTTTCCAAGTGTAGATAACATACTTTAAAACTTGTATACCAAAATTTTCAAATTGCTTGTCTGTGACTTTGCAATCTCGGTGAGCGCTAAATAACAATTCAAGATATTTTAAACCTTATTTCTACATGCTTTAAGGTCACATTTAGATAGCGTTTCTTTTAATAGAATAAAGACGAAGCGTTTTTGGCTTTTGGCTAGGTCCCCCTAGCAAAAGACCCGACGGCATGACTTTAATTCCATGGAAGATGGGACGGCCTTTAGTATGGGATGCAACTTGTGTCGATACTTTAGCTCCGTCACATCTTCCTGAAACACAGAATGGGGTTGGCGTCGCGGTAATATTTGAGCCGTTTGGTGTTGAGACACTGGGTCCGTGGGGACCGGGAGCACATTCTATTTTCAAAATTCTATCAGAGCGCCTGGTTGAGGCGACGCGTGATCAAAATGCTGGCACTTATTTGGCTCAACGTTAGCATTGCAATTCAGAGAGGCAATGCCGCCAGCATGATGGGAACGCTACCCACTGGTAGTGGGCTTGAGTTGAGTTACCTATAAGCTCGATGTCTTGTAGGTAACTTAGTACTTTGCTGTACATAGTTTTAGTTTAGTTTTAGGAAATATAGGCAAGGGGGACTGGTCTGTACATCGACCATACTACGGCTCAGAACTCTACCTCCCTTTTAACATTATAGTCTATGACACGGTACAAAGAAATAGACGTGACATAATCGTTTCCGATTAAATCCAACCTTTATTAGATGAAAACGATGATTCGTAATATAATTTTCTGCATCGGTCACCAACCTAAGGTCACAAGCCTATAAAAAATAAAATAAAAAAGTATTTATTGCCAGACACCAGAAACATTTTTTCTTATATTCTACAATATAATATAACGAAAAACAATTAAATTATACAGATAAATAAGATACAGTTATAAAATAGTTACATACATAGTTATAGACACAAATAATAGTGGTTGGCAATAGGAGTATGCCCAGCTCTTTTTTGCGTAAACTAAATATTTAAATAGCTTACGCATGGCTGGTTTTCAGCATATCCTTTACTCGAGCTAAGATGGTTGTCGAGCCGGAAAAAGTTGTAGTTTGCGGGGTCTTATTTTAAATTTGTACAACATTTACAGCTGATTTCGTTATTCTACCGTAAAAATTTTGTAAAATATGCGAAGGAATTACACGAGCTGATTCTCCCATGCCCTTTTACCATCGAACAACTCGACAAACTGTCAAACGTCGTCTATACATAAGTATTACATTTATGTCCATACTAAGGTTGTCTGGAAGGTGCTATACGCAATAAGACCGCCGATTGTATTACCACAAAAAAATCTATAATTTCTAAAAAAAATTTAGTTGTACTCTTCGTAAACTGGTTATACAATAAAGAGTTTTTTTTTTTTTATGTTTGATGGGCTAGCATTTGACCACTATCTTCACAACTTAAGTAATTACTTTATAGTTGCAATAAAATACTGAATACTGAATACTGAACTTTTTCACGTCTTATTCACTCGAAGCGTTTTGTTTCCACGTTTATCATCCATACTGCGAAGGAGAACTCATTGCCTGCTTCCTTGTTCCCGAATAGTTTAATCTTGGAGTCTTCAAGACAAAGTGAATACGTATCTTCTAGGCAAGCATGCTTATCTTCGGCCGATTCGTCACTTCCCGTCAGGTGATATAATGGTTAAATGCTTGCCTATCAAACAAAAAAAAATTCCGCGATACTTAAGAAAGTTAAACATACATTTCTTTAAAAAATACACAAGCGCTTTCTTAATTAATTATTTTAGTGATCTTACTATTTGGTGAATCTACCTTATTATAATAATTTTTTTACATGATCAATCGAATTTGAAATCTATTATTTTATTTAAAAATTATTATTTCATTTATTAATACTGCGCCCCGCGGTTTTACCCGCAAAAGTTTTTTTTTAATGCCAGATAGTTAAGCATTTGGCCGTTATCTCACCTGATGGAAAGTGATGATGAGGCCGAAGATGAAGCATGCTTACCTAGAAGATACCTATTCACTATAGACTTGAAGACTCCCAGATTATACTGTTCAGGGAACAAAGACGCGGGCAGCGAGTTCCACTCTTTCGCTGTACGTGTGATGAATGTAGAAGCAAAACGCTTCGAGCGGACATGAGGTATATCAACCATAAATGGGAGACGTTGCTCAGTTCGTCTTGTGGTCCGATTAAAGAAAGGGCAAGGGGGAATCAACTGATGTAATTCGAGTGCACACTCTCCGAAATGTAAAAAAAAAAGTTAAGTCCCGGACCCGCAGGAAATCCGGAATAAAAAGCTGTTATCCAGGGTGTGAGCTACCTCCATACCATATTTCATCAAAATTGGTCCAGCCGTTTGTTATTGCACATGTTTAACGAATGATAATATTTCCCTCATCTTTATTTTTGTTTTCTTCAAAAAAAAAGATGAGGTACTCAATTCGAATATACATATAAATATTATATTTATATGTTTTACCCCATATCTTCTTTCCATGTGAACCGTTTTTTTTTCTGTTACAAATCAGCTGGTTTTCCTTTGGTTCCAGTAGTTCTTGAGTTATCGTCAATAATGCGTGTCTACTACATCTAATCTGATCAAAGTTACGGAGATAAAGCGATGAATTCGGTTTTTTTTGCTTGCGTTTAATTATGTTTAGTAGATTATACTTCAAAGGTGGTACCATATAAATTTTATGGAAATCGATCCAGCCAAAACCAAAATATAAGCGTTGAAGTCGAACCTGACAGGAATCGAAAACGATACCCCAGCTGAAGGCAAACCCTCACCCAACTAAGGGCAGATAGAATAATTAAACGCAAGCGAAACTTAAAAAAACCGACTTCACCGCTTTATCTCCTGAACTTTGATCAGTTTAGATGTACTAGACACGCATTATTGACGATATTTCAAGAACTACTGATCAGATCTTGATCAAATATAAATGGGACCAATTGGAAAGCAACATCTTTCAAACAAAAAATAATTCAAAATTGGTTCAACTGGAAAGAAGTTAAGAGGAAGATAAAAAAAATACTGTCGACTTGAGTACCTTCCCCTTTTTTGTGAAGTCGGTAGAAAGAAAATCATCAAAATCGATTGATAATTGGCGGAGATATCGTGTAACACACATACAAAAAAAAAACACATACAGTCAAATTGAGAATTTCTCTTTTTTGAATCCTCCTTTTTTGAAGCCGGTTGAAAAACAACGCGCCTTTACGTGCGCCTCAGGCGCTTAGTATATCAAGTCCCTAATAGCATAGGGAACTGTTTATTAAGCAAATTATTGATAAAGCGAATTGATGATCTAACTTGTTGATCTAGTAACCTAATGATCTTGTAAAAAAATTATGCAGTAACTGTGGACTCATTATTCCGTTGATCAATTAGTTTTAGTGTTATTTTTAGCAAATTATTGATAAAGCGAATTGATGATCTAACTTGTTGATCTAGTAACCTAATGATCTTGTAACAAATTTATGCAGTAAACTGTGAACTCATTATTCCGTTGATCAATTAGTATAATTGTTATTTTTAATGCTGAATAGGCAAGCATTTGACAATCTCACCTGATGGAAAGTGATGATGCGGTCGAAGATGACACATACTTGCTAAGAAGATACCTAAAATTCACTCTTGATGTAAATCCCAGATTATACCCCTCGGGGAACAATGACGCAGGAAATGGGTTACACTCCTTCGCTGTACGGACGATGAACGTAGAAGCAAAACGCTTCGAGCGAACTGGAGGTATGTCAATCACAAACGGATTTATAAGTATCTCATCAACTCAGCTACAAGAAGTCTACTATTGGATATAAGCCTACTCCAAAGACCTCCAAAAAGAAGGTTGTTAGCGGTCTGCATCCAGCGTCTTCCTGCGACCTTCATTATGTCGTCCGTCTACCTTGTGGGCGGTCTTCCAACACTGCGCTTGCCAGTCCGTGGCCTCCATTGGAGAACCTTTCGGCCCCATCGGCCATCAGTTCTGCGTACTATGTGCCCTGCCCATTGCCACTTCAACTTGCTAATCCGCCGGGCTATGTCGGTGACTTTCGTTCGTTTACGGATCTCCTCATTTCTGATTCGATCTCGTAGAGAAACTCCGAGCATAACCCTTTCCATAGCTCGTTGTGCGACTCTGAGCTTATTTATAAGTACCTAATAGTGTTGATCTTTCAATTTTTGATCCTATGTACCTATTTTTTATTTTAACTATAAGCAAATGTTTGACTACTATCTCACATGATAGAAAATGACACTGAGGTCGAAGATCTTGCCTAGAAGATACCGGAAGGCTTCCAGAATGTAATATCACTCCGATCTTTTTAACCAACTTCAAAATAAGGAGGTTTTCAATTCATAACTACTTTGTTGTATGTAAAAATGTTATTCGAAGACGGCTGGACTGATTCGGAAAAATATTTTTTGTATAGAGATTTGATAAACAAGTTAGCCCCATATAAAAAACGTTAAGATGTACCCGTTAGCTTAGTTTGGTGAGCGTTTGCCTTCTAAGCAGGGGTATCGCGTTAAATTTTCTCCCCAAGAAAAGAAATGTGTATGGTTCCGATTGTGATTTTGTGTGTGATGTGAATGTTTCCGGCAACCACGACACAAGTCATCCAATTAAGTGTGGAGCTGTGAGTGTGAAAACGCTTATGTTATGTTTTATGTTTGATCTAGGGTTCCGAAGATAAAGCGATGAAGTCGGTTTGATTGAAGCTTTGCTGCATTTAAATTATGGTAATAATTAGATAGCATAGATTAGGGTATCATTGAATGTTCTCATTCTATGACGATCCAGTTGGCGCAGTTGGCAAGTCCTACGCGCCTTGGGTTCTGGGTTCGATTCTCGGCAGGAACACAACTTTTATCATAAATGCGTACATAAAACTTCGTGTCTGTGCTGTTAACCTTTGGGAAGTTTTTTTTATTTGGAGCTAATCATGTTGAGATTAATTTTATATGACTCTCCGTTCCATCTTCAAGGGATACTTTAGAAATCTGAATATTCTGACGCACAAAGAAAACGGTATGAAAGTATATAAAAACAAAATTAAAGTATATAAACGTAACAATCTATAATTCTCAATATCTCGTATATCTAGGTAAAACAGAAGACACTTAGTAGATGGCACCACAACCCAAACCGTTGATGCCGTATCCAGCAATACCGGCAGGTCCGATACCAGCGATGCCGCCGAGACCGTATCCAGCGATACCGCCGTAACCAGCGATACCGGGACCGGCGAGAGGGGCAGCGGGGGCGAAGGCGTTGCCAGAGGTGATGCCGGTGGCGATGGTGGGTCCAGCCTCGGTGATGCCAACTCCACCGTTGCCGCAGCCGTAAGAGACGGCGCCGGCACCAGCGGTGGGAAGCACTCCTTCGATACCAACGGTGCCCAGGAAAGGCAGGTTGCCACCGGCGGCAAGGATACCTTCGTAAGCGTTCTCAGACAGCACGGAGACGCCGACAGGGGCGATGGGGGAGGCGCTGGCAATGGGGAGGCCACCACCAGTGGAGGCGACACCACCACAACCGGCGCCGTAAGCTCCGTAGGCACCAGCCAGACCAGCACCAGCAAGAGCTGGAGCAGCCAGACCGGGACCAGCCAGACCGTTCCAGCCGGCGGAACCGGCTAGACCCCAGGGAGCCGCCAGACCAGCAGCGCACTGGCCAAGGGCGGATTCGAAAAGGGCCACGGAGGCGCAGAGAGCGAGGACTACTTTGAAAACCATTGTTATTTTGGATATGATATTCATTCGGTAAATTCTTTCGTTTTTATACGAGAGATTAATGACCAATATGTAATGTAATATAGATAACGGCATAGTTACTGTAAGGTCTCATTTCATATCAGTTTTGTAAAAGTCTCTACGTGACATCTTTGCATAATGACGCTGCGCTTAGTAACCCGTTGACATAATTTTATTTCTTGTTCCGTGTTTTAATAATCGTTCTATAATATATAGTTGTTTTACAGTGACTACAATAATTAAACGCAAGCAAAGCTTAAAAAAATCGACTTCACCGCTTTATCTTCGGAACCTTGATCAGATTCAATTAAACACGCATTATTGACAATTACTAGTAATCAGATCTTGACCAAATTTAAATGGGACCACATGGAAAGCACCACCTTTCAAATAAAAAAAATATCATCAAAATCAGCGCACAAAGAAAGAAGTGGTGAGGTAACTTTTGAAGTCGGTTTAAAACGAGAAAATCGTCAATGTAGTCCACAGAATACGCATTATTGACGATAACTCAAAAAATTCTCAGATCAGACTACGTCAGATCTTGATCAAAATTAAATGGGACCAATTGGAAAGCAACATCTATCAAACAAAAAAAAAATCTAAATCAGTTCACGTGGAACGAAGTTATGAGGTAACACATAAAAAAAAATACAGTCGACTTGAGTACCTCATCCTTTTTTGTGAAGTCGTTAAAAAATTGTATCACTCTCAAATAAGTTAAACCTATGAATAATAAGTGAATATCCTTTATTAGTCATATATAAATAATAATATACGTTAGTTTATTTATGTTTATAATAATATATTTTTTATTACAGACTAAGCAAACGTTTGACCACAATCACACCTGATGGAAAGTGACGATGTAGTCTAAAGTGGAGCACGCTTGCTTATTATTATTTTTGTAGGTGTATTATGTATCTAACATTAATAAGTATGAGTAAGTACATTTATTTATTGAAATAAGTGTGGAGGCACACCACCGCTGTTTGTAATATTTTAGATATTATCTCCCATTCGTTGTCTGGATGAAATCTCTTTAAGCGATAAGACCGCCCTTTGCGCTCCTATGTTAAATTTAAGGGACTGGTATATGCCGTTGACCTTGCTCGAATGGGCGTCACCTATGAAAATGGCCCCGCACCGACCCCGCACCTCCTGAACATAATTACGAGCAGCGCGTATATTATTACGTATACCGCGCGGCGTTCGCTGCTCTCTAAAATAGTATAAGTAGAAATTATTTTTATTCCTGCTCTGGTTCCAATGACATTTGTGTTTCTGGTTCTGGGTGTGTTTGTGTATGACGATACAAGCCTTTGTACTTAGTGTGGGGCTGTAAGTGTGAATATGTTTGTTTATTTATTATTTCAACATTTTTGAGAAAATGTTTTTGTAATCATAAGCAAAGATAGCGTGGCGGTTTCTGCATAGGGTTCCGTAGTATTTTACAAATTTTCTTCCGTAAAACGAACAATTTATGTCATTACATTAAACACACTATTATAAATCCAAAAGTAAAAAATAGCAATATTACAAAGGTCCTTGTTGGATTACTAGATGTACTTAAATAGGTATTTTTACAAGCTTTATATAACTTGCAATGTATGTTACTATGTTTGTTCGTGTGGAATCTTGCGATTCAATTTTGAGGCTAATATCTTCAAACGATTAACCTGCAATTTTGTATTCACGTTTAGTTGGGATGACAATCCATGGTCAGTTATGTGACGTCATTCTATTTATTATTTGATGCACTCCTACAATATGGATATTAAATGAAAAGGCTTGGTGAGAATAACTCGAAAAATAAAGTGACGTCACTCTAAATTAAATATAGGACAACTAGAACCTTGTTTTTAAAGTAGCTTGTTTAGCTAAAATCTGATTTCATCTCCAATATGTTATAAGAAACACTTAATTTAATTATTGTGGGATCGATAATATTGGATCTTTTTGAACCAAACAAAAAACATGAACTGGTTTAAAATAAATATAAATACGCCTATTTTATGCTATATAGGCAAGCATTTGACCACCATCTCACAAAATGAAGTTATAGCATGCTTTCCTAGAAGATACCTATTCACTCTAAGACTTGAAAACTCTTAGATTATACTTCGTTAAGGAAACAAAGACGCGGGCAATAAGTTCCACTTCTTCGCCGCCGTACGGATGATAAACGGAATCTTGCTCAACTTTGAAGCAGACATCTCAAGTATTTGAACTTAGTGTGAGTGGGCTGTAAGTGTGAATGTGTTTGTTTATTTATTATAATTATTATTTTTTAATTCATAATTTGTATGTTTGGCCACTATCTCACCAGATGGAAAGTGAAGAAGCGGTTGACAACAGAGCACGTTCCACTCCTTAGTGGTACACATGAGGAATGTATAATATAAAAAAATATATATTTCATAATGGAAGTCCTAGACACAAGTCACAGTCAAAGTCAAGTTTATTATTGCCCTTCATTACGTATAAATTTCTTTTCCTCCTTTGAAAATATTCTTGAAAATCTTCTACCCTCTTACAGTCACACCATCATTATGGGCGACTTCAATACTTGTCTCTTTAAAAATGACTATCGCTCTTCTCACTTAAAATCCATTGTAAACTCAAGCAACATGCACATACTTCCTCTCAACTCTACCCACAACTTTCCAAATGCGACCCCATCCCTTCTTGATTTAATGATAGTTTCATCTTTGGTGCATGTTGCTAAGCACGGACAGTTATCTGCTGATGCTTTTTCTTATAACGACTTAATCTTTTTGTCCTATAAAGTTCGTCCTCCTAAACCTAAACCTACTATTATTCTGCAGCGCAACTTTAACGGCATGAATTTGCAGGCCTTTATCGCTGATGCTAAGGAAATTGATTAGACGCCTGTTGTGGAGGCGGAATCAACTGATGAGCAAGTGTCAAGTTTTAATACGATTATAACCCGACTTTATGATGTCCATGCTCCTTTTCGTCGTATTAAAATAAAACACCTGGCCGCACCCTGGCTCAATGATGACATAAAACTGCTGATGCATAAAACATCTGTGGCGAAATCTAAGTACAAACTTCGTCCTACTGATTCAAATAAGGAAAAATATAATCAGTCTCGAAATCGCTGCAATAGAGTGTGTAGGGATGCTTTAAGACGCAACATCCATAAAGCAGTTGACAACGAAGACCAAGCTAAGGTTTGGACTTTTCTTTGGTCACTTGGTATTGGCAAATCCCGTCAGGATTCAATACCCAAAGATTTGGATACTGATTCATTAAACTTAAATTTTTCCTTTTCATCTAATATTAAAGACGCCGATAAACTCACAAATTTACAAACTCTTTCTTCTATATCCACTTTTGACCATCCTTCTCTTCTCTTTAGTTCTTTCACCGCTTGTGATGTTAAGCAGAGCATTCTTTCTATTACTTCAAATGCAGTAGGAATCGATGGTATCAGCCGAAACATGATAATTCCGATCCTTGACATAATACTTCCTATCCTTTGCCTAATCTTTAACCACTCTATATCAAATGGGACGTTCCCATCGATGTGGAAAGAAGCGCAAATCATTCACCTTCCCAATAAACTCAATCCTCAATCATTTTCTGAGTACCGACCCATATCTATCCTTCCATTCCTCTCCAAAGTCCTAGAACGCCTTGTACACAAACAAATTCATTCTTTCCTCGTCTCCAACAATCTCTTGAATCCTCTCCAAACAGGGTTTCGGCCTGGCCATAGCACAGTAACTGCCTAAGTTAAAATCACCGATGATATCCGATTCGGAATGGAAAATGGCCAGCTAACTGTATTAACACTGCTTGATTTCAGCAACGCGTTTAATACAGTGGATTTTGATATTCTCCTTGCACTACTCCGCTCGCTTAACATATCTCCAACGGTGATCGACTGGTTTCATAGCTATCTCTTCGGTCGCCGTCAGCGAGTTCGCTTAGGAGAGTCTCACTCTTCGTGGTGTAACACGACTGCCGGTGTACCGCAAGGCGGCGTCCTTTCTCCTTTACTCTTCGCATTATTTATTAATTCTATATCTCAAAATCTTTCTTCTTCTTACCACCTATATGCGGACGATCTTCAAATATATTCACAAGCTCCTCTTAATAACCTTCATAAAGCCGTTGACTCCATTAATACTGACCTTGAAATAATATGCGCTTGGAGTGATGCTTTTGGCTTGAAAATTAATCCACTGAAAACACAAGTTTTAATTGTTGGCAGCTCTAGTACTATATGTAAGATTGATTGGTAGGCGTTGCCTCACGTAGTTTTTGATGGAGTCAACATTCGGTCCACACGGTAGCTCTTTTTATGACAGTTCGTTCACTGTCGAAGCTGTTCGGCTGTGGAATGCTCTTCCAGTAGAAATAAGAAGGGCAAAGTCACTTAATATTTTTAAAAATAATGTCAAGGCTTACTATATTTCTTCATAAATCTTCTTGTTCCTTTTTGTTAGTTTTAGTGTTAGTGTTGCCCAAATTCATTCCTTTTTATTTTGCTTTTTTTTTTCTCCATATTAAATAGACATAATTTTATTATATGTATATATATGTATGTATTGTATATTTAAAAATATTTAGTATTTTATAATTATATAGTATCTGTTTACGTGTATGTAAATTTATTATTTATATATCCTCTGTTTTAAATCACTGTTCTTCTATCTAATCTTTTATGAACGTAGAACGACGTCCTATTATATTGCGTTATTCCAAAGGTTGTCTGGAAGAGATCGCTTTCAGCGATAAGACCGTCTATTGTTACACTTATATAATGTTTTACTGTCATTCCTATTTGTGTTCTTTGTTATTTTAAGGTGTTCTATAAAGAATATATCTATCTATCTAATAGTATAGCACTAGAAATTTACAATGATTAACAAAATAATATAACCACCATAATTTAATCATATTATGCCCTTTCCAAACTCATTAGTTACCTGTTTTTTTCACAATTTTCAGTTTGATTTTGTTTTTATAGAGAATCTACATTGTTATCAATAGCCAACGATGACTTATTAGCAGTGGCGCTGAAAATATGCAACAACAATTATTATTATAATATAATATGATTATAAATAATGACTTTCTATTTTATGGGTAATGACTTTCAAAATAAGAAATCATTTGCATCTAAACATTCGTTTTGAGCTATGTATTACATTTCCCAGCGTACTTACTTTCGACCATATTACATACCAAATGAGATGGTGGCGTTTCATTGACAGCGAAGCAGAGATAATTACTAGTTGACAAAATTCTAAAACAACATGGCCAGAAGATCGTATATCGATGTAATGTGTTATAATATGACTTGATAAAACTATAATGGGTAAAATTTTTGATATCACCCAACGGTTACGGATCCCTAAAAACAACAAGGCCGGCAGAACGTTTTTAGACGAAATTTGCTATAATATGACTTGATGAAACTATAATGGGTTCAATTTTAGATGTCATTCGGTTACGGAACCCTAAAAAATGACGAAGCCAGCAGAAAGTTCGTAGACGGAAAGTACCCTGATATAATTAGTAGATAAAATTCTAAAGGGTTCGTTTCTAGATAGGTATCGGGTAACTTGGTTACGGAACTCTAAAAAATACGAGACTATCAGAAGTATCGTGGAGAGAATATGCTTTAAAAAAACTACAATAGTATGAAGGGTTCCATTTTAGAGGTCATTAGGTAAGGAACCCTAACAAATTACGTCGTCTGCAGAACGCTCACAGATGGGAAAGTTCCATAATTTATTTAGGATACCTTTGCACACTAAACATTTCATGGATCTGGACTAAGTTCAAATCTGCGCTATCCAGAACCGTAACCGAGATGCCATCGCATCGCCATCCAGGTAGTCAGATTTCACTTGCACTATAGTTTTGACGTCTCGCTCGATTTACATATATATACGACCTACTTACTAACCTATACAACATAATACATACATATTAATACAAATATAAAATGAAAAAAACGTTTTGTTAATGATGCAATGTAACTTTTATTCTTTGTATCTCCTTTTGAATTGAATTTTTAAATTGAGCTTTTTATGTCTTTTTGTTACCCATTTTGATTCAATATACAAGAAGATACTTTAAGCGAATTATTAGAGACAACTACTTAGAACTATAATTTTATTACAAGTATTTTTATATTATTAATGTTAAATACCTACACCATACAATACATAAGCTTGTATTTACACAAATATATCCTTCTGGCGCTTAATTATAAAATATCTTTTGGGTACTATTTCCAAAGAACGAGCTTAGGAGATTTTGCCGCGAAAAGTTGCACAGGTCCACTCAGCACGGCGGCTCGTCCCGCACTGATTAAATGGGCGACCGAGGGGATACCATAGCGCTACGCATACCCGTGTGACGCTTAAAATGAATAAAAAAAATAAAAAACAATATTTGCAAAATATAGCGCCATGGTGTCATTAATGATGTATTCTACTATTTTTTTAAAATAATAAAAAAATCTTGTGATTAATACTTTAGGAGAAAAATGGTTATAAGTTTTAAAATAGAGGCGACTTTGACATTTTTTATTTTACATTTAATAAAACTTTTATTAAATTTTGAGACCACAGTGTCATGCTTCACATGATGAAAAATGACATACATTTTTTTTGGAGTTTTCACTATTACGGTTTCAGAGTAAAACGGTTATAAAAACACGCGATTTAGATATATCGCCGCCTTAAGATTTCTTTCTAAGTGTTCTTTTTTTGGTGTGCAAGTTAAGAATTTATTTCTCTATCTATCTTAGTGGTCACCCCATAAAAATATTATTAATTTAGACTTGACTGAAAAAAGTAAGCGTATTAGGAAGACTACATTGGTTACTATGGTGCAGAACAATAATTTTGAAAAAAAAAAACAAAAGTTCCAGTTGGCGCAGTGGCCGTGTGTCCGCCCTCTGTGCCGTGGGTCCTGGGTTCGATTACCGGCAGGAGCACAAATTTCTTCCCAAGGAATATTTGTGTTTCTGGTTCTGGTTGTGATTGTGTGTGTGATGTGTATGTTTCCGGCACTCACGATACAAGTCTTTGAACTTAGTGTGGGGCTGTGAGTGTGAATGCGTTTATTTTATTGGCTGTGGCCTATATATTACAACCAGAAAAAAAAATATTTGTACTTTATTACCGACTCCACAAAAAAAGGAGGAGGAACTCAAGTCGAATGTTTTTTTTTTATGTGTGGTACCCTAATATCTTCGTTCCACGTGAAGCGATTCAATTTTTTTTGTTGGAAATAGATTAGTTCCATTTAAATTTTATCAAGATCTGATCAGTAGTTATTGAGATATCGTCAATAATGCGTGTTTTGTACATCTAATCTGATCAAAGTTCCAAAGATAAAGCGGTGAAGTCAGTTTTTTTAAGCTTTGCTTGCGTTTATTTTAATACTCTATAGGTAATTATTTGATCATTGTATCTTGATGGAAAGCGATGATGCAGTCGAAGATGTAGCATGCTTGCCTAGAAGATACCTATTAACTTTTGACTTTAACACTATAAGTAGGCTGAGATTTGACATACTCGTAATGCATATTAACATTCTCTAACAGGGTTGGAATAATCAATACTTAACCTGTTACTGTGAACTGCTCTCGGCTTAGTCGGGTAGCGTTCGCGTTCTGAGCAGGGGTTTGATTCCCGGCGGGAACACAAGTTTTCTCCATAAGGAAAATTTGTGTTTCTGGTTCTGGTTGTGATTGTGTATGTGATGTGAATGTTTCCGGTACCCACGACACAAGTCATCGAACTTAGTGTGTGTCTGTGAGTGTGAAAGCATTTTTATGTTATTAGTCTTTAGACTAATAACATAAAAACGCTTTCACACTCACCATCTTATTTAATTATGCAATATCCGCATGACCGAGCTTCGCTCGGTTTTTTGTTTTTGGTAGAATGTGTTTGAATTTGTAGCCTTAGAAAGCTCTATCTAGCGTCGAGTAGAAACAGTTTTTTTACAACGGTCATTGCGTAATAGATGGCGCCGATAGTTTCTTAATCCCGGTTTTTCAAATGCAGTTTGGGAACCGAGCTTTTCTCGGATTTGGAACGTTGGTAAATCGATTCCTTGGGCCGATAAACCCCTAATCTGTAACTTTCATGAAAATCTTTGGAGCCGTTTCCGAGATCCTGATGACAAATATATACCTATATATACAATAATTGCTCGTTTAAAGATATTAGATGGACTAAAATCGAAGTTCGAATGCGTAGGCAATAAACATTTTGTTCCTTCCGCTTCAGCCTAAAACTTATGTCAAACATCTACCTTCCCCAGCAAATAACGCATTTATTATTACTAGACATGGTAATTTGAAGCTACTATATGTAAAGATAAGTTACATGCTGAAACATCTTGATATGTCAGCATGTATCCTGTCACATCCACTTATAAGTTGGAAGGCCCTCATGACAGTAAATCAGGGATAGTGTGGGATGCAACTTGTGTCGATACTTTATCTCCGTCACATCTTCCTGAAACAGAATGGGGTTGGCGTCGCGGCAACTTCGGCAGAGCAGTGCAAACGGCGATAATATAGAAACCTTGGCAGTGGTTACATATTTGAGCCGTTTGGTAATGAGACACTGGGTTCGTGAGGACCGGGAGCTCATTATATTTTCAAAAATCTATCAGAGCGCCTGGTTGAGACGACGCGTGATCAAAATGCTGGCACTTATTTGGCTCAACGTATTAGCATTGCAATTCAGAGAGGCAATGCCGCCAGCATGATGGGAAAGCTACCCACTGGTAGTGGGCTTGAGCACTTGAGTTACCTATATGCTCGATGTCGTAGGTAACTTAGGTCTTCGCTGTATATAGTTTAGTTTTAGGAAATATAAATCTACGGGCCGTAGAAACAGATGGATAAGTAATACCTACATTACTAAGTATAATAATATCAAGGAACACAAGAATAAGTTAAACTAAAACATTAGTAAAATAAGTATATAAAAAAATAGTTTTCATAACTTTGACAGGATATATCTCGCAAACAGTACCCTTGACAGAAATATATATTTATTTTTTATTTTTATTTATTTGGATAACCAAACAGCCTTCTTACAAAATAAGTCAAAAACGTGAGAAATGTTGAGAATGATGTACCAAACACTATTTTCTTTGAAAACCTTGCTTCAATGATACCTTTTATAAATGGGGCGTAGAAACATGTTTTGTTCTTGATTTCGTGCCCCCTAGAGGTCGCCATAGATACTTCTCATAGCCTATAACTAGCGGACAAACAAGACGCTGCCGACAACACCTCTTTTGTCTTGTTATGATAAGTTTAGAAGTTATGAGGGAACAGATGAACATACGTGCCGGTAAAACATAAACCTCCCTTTTGCTTCGCCCTAGTCGGGTAATAAAGTCACGTCAGTAGCCAATAGTTGAACGGTGAGTTTGAATCTATAGAAGTATTAAATTTTGCTCAGCAGTTCTTTAATAACGTAGTAAAAAAAATATAGTACCTACAGATAGATCATTAGTATGGCAATTAGTGTTTGTATGGAAACAGCCTACACGGCCAGTTTCTATTTTTTTATATGTAATGCATAAGGTAAAATGTTATAATAATGCATACCTATTCAAAGTTATGCAATGTTTATTTGCTTTGATTTTGATAGGAAAGAGTTTGTTTTGTTGGCTACAAAAACATATTAGATACTAGCCGTGCCCCACGGCTTCGCCCGCTATTATCAAATTAAAAAGTAGCCTATGTGTTAATCCTAGGTATAATCTATGTATATTCCAAATTTAATCCAAATCCGTTCAGCCGTTAAAGCATGAAGAGGGAACAAACATACATTACACACTTACACACAAACTTTCGGATTTATAATATTAGTAGGATGGTAGCAACCGTAACGGTGGTTACTGTATGAAAGTCTCAGCGATTTTTCATAAATAACTATTATTAAATTAAAACGGGAATTAGCGTGAATTACGCGTTGTCGATGTCGATGTCTAAGGCTTCCGAATGAAGCCGAAACAATTGTCGATTTAGACATCGACAACGCGTAAGTCACGCTAATTCCCGTTTTAATTTTAATTTAATAGTTCAAAATGTGCGTGAGTTTTTATCAAATTATAAATAACGATTGGTACACCACTGGAAGCTTATGGAGTTAACCAATAATAAATAGAAATAAGAAAATAAACAACGCAGGCGAAGTACGGGAAAGATGTTCATCATCAGCCAATTTCGTCAGATTAACACAAATCTACCTTGGCACTTACATCAAAGCGAGAGCTCAACTGGCCGCTAAGAAACTGGGTATCCTCGCCAAGGTCGGGCAGTACTTCGCACCTTGACGTCTACTCAATTTGTATCAAGCTCAAGTTCGTTCGTGAAGGAAAATCTGCGACCACCTATGGATTCTCTAAATACACGCTTGAGTCCATTGACCGACGAGCGAAATACTAGTTCGAATTGCAGGATATCGCTTACCGAAGTCATAAGCCTATCAGTATACCTATCATATTGTACATTGTGGAGAGTGTTATGAATTACTCGAGCTAATTTCACCATGCCCCTTTCAGTTATCGTTATAGAAAATTTTCAAAATGGCAGAGATATTTGGGTCGATAACTAATCAATAAAAAAAATCAGTCATTTCGAAAAATAGGTACGTGAGGTCCTCATCTCGTAGAGTCACCAGTTAAATTAATTCTTAAGTCAAACTTGTAAAACCATTGTATAAATAAACTTTTAACAGTTATTTTAGACGTGTTCTACTCAAATATCTATTATATAATTTATTGTGGTATCTGCGTAAGTGTACGCCCATACCAATCTTTAACTTTCTTATTATTTATTTCGACTTATTAATGATAATTAAACGCAAGCAAAGCTTAAAAAAATTTACTTCATCGCTTATATTTCGGTTTGGCTTGACCGATTTCGTTAAAATGTATATGGGACCACCTCTAAACTATACTCTACCAAACAAAAAAAACATGAAAATCGATTCTTAATTTGCGGAGATATCGTACGTACAACATACATACAAAAAAAAATACAGTAGAATTGAGAACCTCCTTTTTTGAAGTCGGTTGAAAATATTTAGCAGGTGTTCAAAAGATACAAGTTAAATAGGTTAGACATTTTATTTGCATCATTTAATATATATGTGAAATTTTAAAACATCCATTGTGTCGTTAATAACACAATGTTTAGTAGATGCCGTAACCGTAGGGGCCAGGGGCGCCGCAGCCGCAAGCGCAGTCTCCGGCGATGGTGACGACACCAGCGGCACATACGGGGCCGGCGTACTCAACAGCACCGATGATGGGGACCTGTCCGGCGACGGCGGTGGCGCCGCCCACGGGCAGCTCACCGGCGACGGCCACGTTACCGACACCAGCGCCGCCGTACGCGGGACCGGCGCAGCCAGCACCCAGACCGTAGGGACCAGCCAGACCAGCGGCGCCCAAACCGTAGGGACCGGCCAGACCGAGGGCGGGACCGGCGAGAGCGGGGCCAGCTAGAGCGGGACCGGCGAGGCCTGCGCCCCAGCCGTAGGGACCGGCGAGACCGGCATTAATGCACTGGCTGTAGACGTTCTGTAACAAACAAATGTTATTGTTAAATGTGTTATTTTTAGGAAATCGGTATTTATGATACTCGTTATTTATTATATTTGGCACTACCTTCATAAATGTTGTCAATGCAAACAATAAAGATTTTGAATATTGGCGAATCACAAAATCAGCAAAACGTGAGTTTAAAAGTTATGCTTACTAAGTCATTTTAATCGATATCATAGCTGCGTTCTGTTTTAGTAAATTGATCCTTATATCCAGAATTTCCCAGGAGCCTTGTAATGGAAGCCGATTTCCACGCTCCTTGTTAATCAAATTATATTATATTATTTATACTATTAATTATTATATATATATAAAATTAGCCACTCTTATTTACTTAATAAACACGTTGTTATGTTAAATCCTTCGAGTTTTTATAATTTAATGCTTAAATATAATAACTGGCGCTTAAAGTTAACTAACTTTTTGTCTGAACAGTCTCTCAATTTTTTTACGAGAGAAACAAATTTTAGGTATTTTCTCCGCTTAAAACATATTTGCAGGGAAACTTACTTGGATCAGGCACGCCTGTGCGCAGAGCAACAAGAAAGCGAAGGTAGACATAGTAGAAGTTTTGTATTCAAAAAAAGAATCCAGAATGATTGTTTGGATTCTGTGTGACTATTTATAATCGACACATTAGGAAAGGTTTCATGATTTACAAATAGTAAAGTAAAAAGAAATTAACCATACCGGTAAGTTAAAAATGTGTCAGGAGAACTAATACATTATTTTAATTCAGTGGCAAGTAGAAAGTCACGTACTAAATGTATTATGTATGTTATAAAGATAATAAAATATCTACGTAGTTATGAAAAATATTTTCGAAATGATAATATGAGCAGTATAAAAATTAAAACTTCACAGTTCAGCCATCATTACAGTTTAGTTAAACCCAAACAGCAATGGCATTCAAGGTTGTTCTCGCTCTCTGCGCCTCCGTGGCTCTCTTCGAATCCGCCCTTGGCCAGTGCGCTGCTGGTCTAGCGGCTCCCTGGGGTCTAGCCGGTCCCGCCGGCTGGAACGGTCTGGCTGGTCCCGGTCTGGCTGCTCCCGCTCTGGCTGGTGCTGGTCTTGCTGGTGCCTACGGAGCTTACGGCGCCGGTTGTGGTGGTGTCGCCTCCACCGGTGGTGGCCTCCCCGTTGCCAGCGCTTCCCCCATCGCCCCCGTCGGAGTCTCCGTGCTTTCTGAGAACGCTTACGAAGGTATCCTTGCCGCCGGTGGCAACCTGCCTTTCCTGGGCACCGTTGGTATCGAGGGCGTGCTTCCCACCGCTGGTGCCGGCGCTGTCTCTTACGGCTGCGGCAACGGTGGAGTTGGCATCACTGAGGCTGGACCCACCATCGCCACCGGCATCACTTCTGGCAACGCCTTCGCTCCCGCTGCCCCTCTCGCCGGTCCCGGTATCGCTGGTTGGGGCGGTATCGCTGGATACGGTCTCGGCGGCATTGCTGGTGTCGGACCTGCCGGTATTGCTGGATACGGCATCAACGGCTTAGGCTGCGGTGCTATCTACTAAAGTTCCTGTGGAAATATATTTACACTTATTAATGGTGCCATTATTTAGATGTCCTTGAAGGATAAGGTTGATGAACAATAAACTATAGATACTATCATATACCTTGTTTTGTTTAACTAAATATGTAACCTATTACATGATCGTATACAATTTAAAAACTACTGTTTCGAGGAGACAGGATTCCAGATTCTTGGTGCCTTTAATTCGAAAGGTCTAATTAATACGTTTAATAATTTAAATAAATTTGAATATCCTTTTTTGAAGGTAGTTTCGGAAAACATTTCATTATTTGTTTTATGTATAAAGAGTACTAAGTTTAAGACAATTCAATTGAAAAAAAATTGTTACAATAGATTCTTTTAGCCTTTTTAAGGAATAGTTAAACATACTTATTACACGTATTTTATCCATAATATTATTTAGTTTTTTGCTAAGTCTAACATTTTCCATATAAACTTGACGACATTATTAATTCCGTTATTTTTAACATAATTCCTGAGGATTATAAGACAATGTAAAATGCACCAACTGTCGATGTAACTTAAAGTATCGTTTTAATAAAATAATCTTGAACTCGTATTTCTCATGGACTATTCTTGATACTCAATTAAGTTAATGCTGATTGATTGTTAATTCGGACAATTAGCGAGCAAATGCTCACCGCAGCTCCTGTGATATTATGTGTTTTTGGGTTCTGAATGAGATCGTGTGTGTTAAGTAAATATATCCGTAGCCCACTACACAAATGTGTGAACTTGGCTACGTGAATACGTTTGTTATTTGTTTGTTCTAAAATTTCCGGGAATGAGAAAATACCATGTATTTCACCATGTATTTCAAAACAGAGAAAAAACAAGTGCATTTACACTCACAGCCTCACACTAAGACTTGTATCGTGGGTGTCGGTAACATTTACATATCAAACACACAATAACACTATGATGTACCTATATAACTCAATTTTGTCAAAAAATTCAGTTACGTCTTTTTTCCTTATGACGGCAGTACAGGGCGCACGCTTCGGGTGCTTTGTATATCACGTCCCTAATAGTAAAACTACATTAAGAGGCCGGGGAGGCCTTGAACGAGTCAATAGGCTGTCTCTGTTTAACTGGCAAACTGTGCCCATGCTTGATGCGATAGCACTACCGACCGAACAAATTATGATAGGTGCCGTAATACCAAAAATTATGAATGAAAATGTAATGTTTAGCCATTGTTTTTTGCATTAATAGTACCTTGAAATGATAATCTATGTTCCTGTTGTAATGCCAAAAGAAATGTGTTAGTTTTTAATACAAAACTAATAAGTTAAAGATACAACATTTATGTCGTAATAATGTGTAAAAATCAATTGGTTTATATTTCGTTTTAGGTAATTATTTTGGAATGGATCCAGGAACCTAGATTAATATGTTTTTAATCTGAATAACAGCACAGTATGGTGGTAATATGCTTGAATTATAAATAATTTCGGTATTACGATTGTATGGGCAAATCAACCTCCGCAGGCCTTTTAAGTCCGGCGTGATTTAAAGTCTAGAACGACTAATATATTTCTATCAGGCGTATAAGTTAATTTATTAGACATTATAAAAATATATCAGTTCTTATTATTTTTTTTATTAAGTTATTCATGTATGACTTTAATCAATTATAAATCTTGATACCGTTTCCTTCCCACGCCACTATCCAAGTCCTACCAGTATGACACCGGGTAAAATTACTATAATATGTTATAAGAACTAACCTGGGCTTGTAGCAGCTCGTAAAAACAAAACAAACAATCGCATTCACACTCACAGCCCCACACTAAGTTCAGAGACTTGTATTGTGGGCGCCGGAAACATTTACATATCAAAATCACAATCACACCCAGAACCAGAAGCACAAATTTCCCTTGGGAAGGCAATTGTGCTCCTGCCGGGAATCGAACCCAGGACCCACGGCGCAGAGGGAAGACACTTGAACACCGCGCCAACTGGGTCGTTTGCGAAAAAAAATTTGATGCTCCTCGTTTTCCTTTTGTTTTAATTTAATTTTATTTGTTTATGCTGTTTTGTTTATTGGGCGTACTAGTGTAAAAGAACGAAACTAGATATTGTAACTAGTTTCATAGTTGGGATTTTTTGTCCCAGTACTTCAACTGAGTATGATGTTGGTTAAGAGTTGAAGTACTGAGACTCACATTTGCCCCAATATATCATCAACAAATGTTTGTCTCTTTAGTTCAACTAATAAGAAAAAACATACTTAGTTGAATAGAGTTGAACTGGGACACACATGTCATAATTATTTTTTTAACAATTATTTCGATTTTAAAATCAACAACTGAATAGAATTTTGATTAAATTTCTATGGGACCAATTTAGAAGTATTTTAATTTCGTATTTTAATTTATATATTCGTATTTCATATATTTTATTGAAATGAATTAGGAGATCATGAATATCAGTATAGAAACTGACACACATATTGTACTATAATTTTGTCGTCTTAATTATGAATATGATCTGTAATAGTAGTAATAATATATATCGATATTATATTTCTTCAACGACTATAAACTTAACTTAAGTTAGATTAAGATTTGTACATATTTATATCTGGTTATAGTTATTTTTAACAATAATTAAGTAAACAATATTGTATGTATCGCTATTAAAGGCGTACATAGATATATTTAATAAAAGACATAATTATGTCCCGTAGAACTATGTAAATATAACAAGGGAAACCGTATTCATTAAGCTTATAAAATTAACTTATATCCAATAAATCAATTAAATAGTTTTGTTTTTCTAAAAGCTGTATAATTATGTCTAAAACTTTGTAATGGATATTCAGAATCCATTCTATGCCCACACTTCAATTGAATTTGTATCCACTTGAAAGTTGGATAAAAAAGGATGTCAATATATATATTACTAGCCGTGCCCCGCGGTTTCGCCCGCTATTATCAAGTTAAAAAGTAGCCTATGTGTTCATTCTAGGTATAATCTATGTACGTTCCAAATATCATCCAAATTCGTTCAGCCGTTAAAGCGTGAAGAGGGAACAAACATACTTACACGCTCACACACAAACTTTCGGATTTATAATATTAAAGTATATAGTATATTATGACTAGCCGAGCCCCTCGACTTCGCCCGCTATTATCAAGTTAAAAAGTAACCTATATGTTAAGGTATAAGCTACGTACATTCCAAATTTCATCCAAATTCGTTCAGCCGTTAAAGCGTAAAGAGGGAACAAACGTACTTACACACTTGCACACAAATTTTCGGATTTATAACATTAGTAGGATTATGTGAACATATCCTGTTAATATATTAATAATGTATAGGATATGTCCAGAGAACCTGTACGTACGTGTCCCAGCAAAAACATATGCTTAGTTGCTGTCATTTGATGTTTTTAACAGCCAATTGAAGATCAGAATATGCAAACAACAATCATAAACAAAACATGTAAATCTGGGACTAAGTCACGCACGAGATATTATTGTATTAGGTATAAGGTTTACAATAATAAACAACAAAGTACTTCAGTGATGCGGATATTTTAATTAAATAACTAGATTAAATCTTAGTAGATGCCGCAACCCAAACCGTTGATGCCGTATCCAGCAATACCGGCAGGTCCGATACCAGCGATGCCGCCGAGACCGTATCCAGCGATACCGCCGTAACCAGCGATACCGGGACCGGCGAGAGGGGCAGCGGGGGCGAAGGCGTTGCCAGAGGTGATGCCGGTGGCGATGGTGGGACCAGCCTCGGTGATGCCAACTCCACCGTTGCCGCAGCCGTAAGAGACGGCGCCAGCTCCAGCGGTGGGGAGGACTCCCTCAATGCCAACGGTGCCCAGGAAAGGCAGGTTGCCACCGGCGGCAAGGATACCTTCGTAAGCGTTCTCAGACAGCACGGAGACGCCGACAGGGGCGATGGGGGATGCGCTGGCAACGGGGAGGCCACCACCAGTGGAGGCGACACCACCACAACCGGCGCCGTAAGCTCCGTAGGCACCAGCAAGACCAGCACCAGCCAGAGCGGGAGCAGCCAGACCGGGACCAGCCAGACCGTTCCAGCCGGCGGGACCGGCTAGACCCCAGGGAGCCGCCAGACCAGCAGCGCACTGGCTATGGGCGGATCCGAAGAGGGCCACGGAGGCGCAGAGAGCGAGGACAACCTTGAATGCCATTGTTGTGTGGTTTGAAGTAAAGTGTTATGATGGTATGAATTATGAAGTACATATACTTTTATACTCCATAAATTATAATTACGAAAATGCATTTGTCATTTAGAAAGTAGATAATCCTATTAAAAACTAGAATGTAGAAATTATTGTTATGTAAATTAAATACGTGACTTCTCCCAACTTGTAAAAATCAAAAGAAAACGTACTCCTGACACAATTTTAAGTAACTCAGTTAAATAATTTTATCATTTCATTATTTGCTAACCATTTGTGACGAAACAATTTTCCTAACCGGGTCTTTATAAATAAGTAACACAAAATCCTTTCAATCATTCTGGATTCATCTTTTGAATACATAACCACTACCATGTCTTCCTTCGCTTTGTTGTTGCTCTGCGCGCAGGCTTGCCTGTTCCAGGTAATGTTCTATCAATAAAGATTTTTTATGTTAGTGACAAAGAAGACCGTCCAGCAAATCGACATGCAAGACGTCCGTCCTGATAGATACATCCATACATACATACGTCTACACGATGCCTTTATAAATCTGTAGTGCGAAGTGCCTGAAACTTGCTCGTATTCAGGGCTCTGAGGATATATTTCTTATAAGAGATTGGTATCATCCTTTTGACAAGGACAGTCCCTAGGTAGACTCAAAAAAGACTCATAGAAATTAGTTTTTTGGTAAAAATGTAACTTTTTAGCTTCTTAGTTCTTTTTATTTTTTTCCGTCTGACTTTGACAAAACATAAATAAAATAATTTGTTACAGAACGTGTACAGCCAGTGCATTAATGCCGGTCTCGCCGGTCCCTACGGCTGGGGCGCAGGCCTCGCCGGCCCCGCTCTAGCTGCCCCCGCCCTCGCCGGTCCCGCCCTCGGTCTGGCCGGTCCCTACGGTTTGGGCGCCGCTGGTCTGGCTGGTCCCTACGGTCTGGGTGCTGGCTGCGCCGGTCCCGCGTACGGCGGCGCTGGTGTCGGTAACGTGGCCGTCGCCGGTGAGCTGCCCGTGGGCGGCTCCACCGCCGTCGCCGGACAGGTCCCCATCATCGGTGCTGTTGAATACGCCGGCCCCGTATGTGCCGCTGGTGTCGTCACCATCGCCGGAGACTGCGCTTGCGGCTGCGGCGCCCCTGCTGGACCTTTCGGTTACGGCATCTACTAAATATCTTTTAAATTACCATCATTTCAACCCAATGGATGTTCTGGCGTCACAAATATCGCTATAAATGATGCAAATAAAAGTTTTACCATATTTCATTTGTATTTTTTAAGATTCTGGGTCGACAACGTGTTAATGTTCAAGTATAGGCGTATTTAAGCTTAAGCCTTCAAACACATTCAGAAGAGTGTATCGAGCAGCATCAACGCATATCTACGGTTGTTGCAGTAATCTAGGATGATGGACCGGCGAGCAAAAAGACCATTGAGTCTTTTATGATAATCTAGTCGAGTCCAAATTGCGGAGTATCGGTCACCGACGTAAGGCGGCAAGTCTATCGGTATTCTATTGTCTACATTTTGAAGAGTGTGCGCAGGAATTACATGAGTTAATTCCACCATGCCCCTTTTACCATCTAACAACAAGACAAACTGCCAAACGTCAACCATTTATGGTTGACATATCTCCAATTCGCTTGAAGCGTTTCGATTCTACGGTCATCATCCGTACGGCAAAGGAGTGGAACTCATTATCTGCGTCTTTGTTCCCCGAGGGGTATAATTTGGGAGTCTTCATGTCAGGAGTGAATAGATATCTTCAATACAAACATGTCACATCTTCGGCCGCATCATCACTTTCCATCAGGTGTGATGGTGGTCAAATTTTTGTCTATAAAGCATAAAATATATATATATATGAATGGAAAGGAAATAAAAAGTAATTTTTAAACTTTCGCGATTCGAACACATAGTTTAGGTAATATCTCGGGACTTAATCGCACTAAAAAACTATTTTTATTTACCTCGACGTTTCGGCCAAGTTGCATTGGCCATGGTCTCGAGCAGATTAAATAAAAATAGGTAAATCGTCGAGGTAAATAAAAATATTTTTTTTAGCGCGATTAAGTCCCGAGATATTACCTAAACTATGAAATAAAAAGTGTTGTATTATAAGGAAAAACTATGCTATGAATAAATGAGAACGCTTAGATAATGCAAAATCAACGTTATGGATGATTGTGGTCTGTTGAATCTAGGCCAAGTGCGTCTGAAGTGCATTAGCAACAGAAAGTCGTAGAGTGCAAAGTAAGGCTTCCTCTATATATGATCGAAGCTTCCTGTATATTTTATTATTGGGTGGGAAATTATATGTGATGAAAACTTAAAAATGTAATAGTGGATCTAACTAGGTGTATCTCTACGCTTTCAGCGATAAGACCGCCGATTGTTAAATCGGCGGTCTTATCGCTGAAAGCGATCTCTACCTGACCACCTTTATATAGAGAAAAAATATTTTTAATAATTCGGTGAAACGGTGGCTAAATACAAGTTTACAATAGAAAAAAATTATATATAAAAATAAAAATAGTATGGTATATATAAACTAAATCAATTCTATAAGGCAATACTAAAAAATACAAATGTTTATACTATAAATACATATATACAAAATAATTAACTAAAGTAAGGATATTTGTAACAGCTTGAAACATATTATGAAATATAAGTAGCAGAACAGTATGACACAGAAAAGTAATTGGGAGAGTAAGAAATTTTAGCTTGAATTTTAAAAGCATGAACAGTCTGAGCACCTCTTATTGCATATAAGTATCGCAAAATTATTGGTAAACATAATTTAAGAAGCGACGCACACAATCTTAATACTAGATATAAGCATAAAATTACAGTGCGCGCATTTAGATTAAGCAAAACGAATAAATCTTTTATGGCAAATGGGGTTAGAATTTACAATAGAATTCCTAAAATCGTAACTGAATTACCACTGGGAAAGTTCAAATCTGTAATAAAACGGGCATAAATTAAGAAAGCTTACTATAAAACGCTCGACTATTAATGACAAGGATGCATGGCGGCAAACTGCACCGGCTCTTTCTAGCGACTACCATAATAACACCTAGGTTAATAAAATGATGTATTAGAAATTAAGAATGTTTAAAAAAAAATGAATGAAAATAAATGCGCCGCCGAGTTTCTTTGCCAGGTTCTTCTCGAGATGGCTGTAATTTTGCGAATCTGGCAATAGAATCATTAACTTTCATGAGTGCCTCTTTAGGGCCCATGTGAATAAACGATTTTGATTCGATTTGATTTGATTGGAACAGGAAGGTAGTTCCACAAGCGAATAGCTTGTACTGTAAAGGAATGGTCGTAGTTTAACTTATTCTTGTGTTCCCTGATTTACTGCTAACTTAAAGTGTTGTTGTTGTTGATATATCAGACAGTCATTGCATTTCATATCACCACTTTATCAAACGGTAAGATAGAAATCAATATTTATCTGGGCTGCATTTATATAAACATAACTTTCATGGATATGCCTACACATTCTTAGTCCAGTTTATTCACTACATCATCTCATACCAACACATGAGATAGTGGTTAAGGGCTTGCCTATCAGAGATTTAAAAATCATTAGACTTTCAACGCGAATTGGAATTATGTTCTGGCTTTTTTAACCTGCTCTGGTGGCACCCATGGCCTGAAAAGAGTAGACCTAGAGTTCCTAGAGCTCCGTCCTTTTATGTTACTTAAATTCTTTCACACTCACAGCCCCACACTAAGTTCGGTGATGGGAGCCGGAAACATTCACATCACACACACAGTCACAACCAGAACTAGATACACAAATTTTCCTTGTGGAGAAAACTTGTGTTCCAGTCGGGAATATAACCTGATACCGCTGCTTAAAAGACGAACACGTACCCAACTAAACCAACGGGCAGTTCAATTATAAATCCAGGTTCATAGTAAAGTAAAAGCTAATAAAAGCATATAAAAAAATAAACATATGGATGCAAAGTTTTTATTTAGCAACGATCATTGAATTTCAGGATGCGATCAATGTCATCAATACATCGCTCCACAGCCGCAACCGCCACCAAAACCGGCAGCACCAAAACCACCGAATCCTGCTGCACCAAAACCACCGTATCCAGCAAATCCGTTGTAGCCAGCTGCTGCTGGGCCATAGGCGCCGTAACCACCGTAACCAGCGTAGGGCGCGATGCCAGTCGCGATGGCACCCTCTTCAGCACCAATGGCACAGATAGAGTCTCCACAGCCATAGGATACAGCGCCAGCACCGGCAGTAGGAAGCACTCCTTCTACAGCAACGGTGCCCAAGAAAGGAAGGTTTCCACCCGCTGCCAGATCTCCAGCGTAAGAGTTCTCGGACAGAATGGACACGCCGACGGGGGGGATAGGAGAAGCACTGGCGCAAGAAAGACCGCCACCAGTGGAGGCGACACCACCGTAGCCGCAACCGAATCCAGTCTCGTAGCCCATAGCAGGTCCAGCGAAACCATTGTATGCCATAGCAGGGCCAGCGAAGCCATTGTATGCCATAGCAGGGGCAGCAAAACCTTCGTATGCAGGGGCAGCTAGACCATTGTAGCCGCAGCCGGTACCAGCAAAGCCGTATGGACCAGCGAATCCTCCCATAAAAGCGCTGTATGCCGACTGAAAAAAATATAAAATTGATTTTATTGATTTAACTGTATGCCGAAGTGATTTTGGAAATAAACTTGATACAAGCTTTTATTTAGTTTCACTTGTCCCGTGGTAAATCTGTCGTCTGTAATCAAATCTTGCAAGCTATATTAAACTCACTTCCCGATGCCCGATTGGACTCAAATTTGGTTTACTTATGTATCTTTGGTGACATTATATATTATTGTATTGTCAATAATAATGGTACCATGTAGCTGATCTGTTGATCGAGACGGAACATGGCCATACATGGAACTTCTAAACTAAACAAGGTAAAGCCATCAGGTTTGGGCTCGTTTGATTCGTCTTGACAAGTCCTCTGGTTACATAACTTTAAGTCCTTTTTTTATTACTGACTGTATATTATTGAAATTCTTTGAAGTTTAGTAACTGAATATTATTCTAGAAACATAAAAGTGTTGCATTTAAGCCATTCGCGAACGTTCTGAACGTTCCCAGAAAATCCAGAGCGTAGCATAGAAATCCAGCTGCAATTTTATTTACCACGACTATTGATGGTGCAGTTGATAATTGATTTCTTGAATGGTTATTGATCATCTTTATTAATTATCCAAAACTTAACTTTCATAACTGAGCTACTTGCTGCACTGAAAGTTTCATACAAAACGAAATAAACTTATGATGAAGAGAAACTACAAATTTCTGGGTCTCAAGAAAAATCACCAGTTTCTAGTTCTGGGTGTTATACAATTGTGTGTATGATTAAATAATTTAGGTTATCGCAATCCAAGACTTTGAACTATAGAAGTTGCAGTGTCAAACGAGCGTAAAAAACAAACAATGGTACAATTTTTAGGTCAAAATATCTACCTGCACCAGTAGGGTAGCGCCGAGGAAAAGAATAACTTTAGCTGCCATTTTCGATGGGATTGGAACCGATTGAAGTTCTGTTATGATCAAAGAAGAACAATCTAGACTATATAAACCTTTTTTTTCTGTCATTGCTCCTCATTTGCGAAATTACAATGTCTATAATTGAGCAATTCGTAACGTGACTTAAGCAAAACCGATTCGCAATTTCTTGTTAATTGATAATGTCTAATGTAAAACACGACATTTTGAAATTATTAGTTTTCCTTCATAACTAGGTTATCGTTCGGATTTTCTATTAAAACATTTGGGATAAGACACGTTGGCTACAGTCATGTTCATTGTTTTATAATTTTATGTATATAACCTTGAGAATTGTATATAAACAGGACCCTATACCTAAATAAATCATTCTGTCTTAACGTTTCAGATACCTCATTATGTCTACCTTTGGAATACTCGTCCTTTGCCTTCAGGCTTGCCTGCTCTTTGTAAGTATTATTAGTCTTTACTATTTAAACATGCTACTACAACATTAATGAATATTTTGAAGATAAAACGTTACAATCTCATAGCTAAATAAAACCTAAAATAAATAACTTGTATATACTATGTGAAATTAGAAGATAGTAACTCTAAATGATCTCAACTCCAATATTATATTAGATAGATATATAGATAACATACTTGCTTATACCCTACATTACAGGGTGAATGTCTTTAGTTTCTAAGTTTAGTCTTATGACCTAATGTACATGTAATGCATATGAATAAATAAATAAAATAAATAAATAGAACACAATAGTCCCAACCATCATTGAAGCATCACGACAGCCATTTGCATTTGCAGTTCCACCAAAAATTTAATGAAAATATTTAT
This sequence comes from Lomographa bimaculata, assembly GCA_948107665.1. Classification (NCBI taxonomy): domain Eukaryota; kingdom Metazoa; phylum Arthropoda; class Insecta; order Lepidoptera; family Geometridae; genus Lomographa; species Lomographa bimaculata. The sequence continues at coordinate 8,185,840 of OX403612.1, read as the reverse complement.
TTGCTTGAACCATGGTTATACAATTGGATGTTCGAATAATATTAGAACAGCTAGTTTCACCATAGACTAGCATGCAAAAACTTTAACGATTTATTGCTATACAAATTAAATTAGACAATTAATTACCATTGCATTCATTTTTTTTAAAGATCTTTACTTTTAATTGTGAATAAACATATATCATGATTATTAACAATGTCAAGTAAAAGGAATAAAATATGTCAAAAAAAGAGAGAGTATCTTCTTAGTGAGTCCCTAGTTGTTTAGTTTCATATACTCAGAGAATATACTAGAAACTTCTAAAACTGGTAACAGTCTTATTTATCTTAGATAATTAAAAGCAAGCAAAACTTAAAAAAAACAGACTTCACTGCATATATTTTGCTTTTTGTTTAATTAATTTCAATTTCGATCAAATTTATATGGGACCACCTCTGAAGTATGATCTACCAAACAAAGAAATAATCATCAAAATCGATTCATAATTGGCGGAATTATCGCGTAACTTACATACAAAAAAAACATAACAGTCGAATGAGAACCTCCTCCTATTTTGAAGTCAGTTGTAAATTGGTTAGACTGCATCTAGACAGTATTTGTTTCTTGACAAAGTCTTTAACTCTCCGAAATTATGATATAAATTTTTGCCGAAGTTTGAAAATCGTCCATACCATCAAAATTTTTTATTATGCTTTTATGAGTTATATGATTTTTCTTTAGTTAAGATTTTCTATTTCTTTAAAATCATATTGTGATTAGTAGTTTGTTTGTGATTGTTTTTGAGTTAAGTTTTTAATGCAATATATTCAAATTCAATTTGGTTTATTCACATGGGTCTCATAGGGGCACTCGTGAACAAGACGAATTAACAGTATAAATTTAAAACATTAATCATAAATATTAATTGCTTCTCATATTTTAGAACGCACTGAACGCCTGCCTTGGAGCCGCCATGGCACCGTTCGGATATGGATCCGGCTTCGCCACCGCTGCTGGACCGTTTGGTTACGGACCTGGATTCGCCGGAGCCGGTTTCGCCGGACCCGGTTACGCCGGACGCTACGGATTCGGCACTGGATTCGCTGGCCCATTCGGTAGTGCTTTCGCTGGTCCTTTCGCATACTGATCAATCACAAATTTATGCTATTGGTTAATTACAAAACATTTTTGGCTCCATATTGTTAATAAACAAAATTACTGTATGATGGACTTTTTGTTCGTATTACCTTAACTGAAATCATTAGTCATTTTACACATGTTATGTAGAATTAGCTAAAGTCAATGTTTTTGGACCTTTTTTGCGGCGTTTGATCACAATTTCTCCTGAAGGAAAGCGACGATGCGGTCGAAAATGGAGCTCGCTTGCTCAGTAAATACCTATTAACTCTCTTCTTGAACAACCCTCTCTTCTTGATCATTATACTTTTCGGGAAACGCAGTAGACGGCAGAGCATTCTTTGGCAGTTCTCATAATCAAAGTGTATGCGAAACGCTTCGTGCGAATGGTCGGTATTTTTACCATTAGAGGATGCCGCATTGCCGTCAGATATTTGGTAGTAGAACGGTGATGCGGGAATAAGATCATGCAATTCCTTTGAACACTATCCGTAATAGAGTTTGTAGAACATTGAGAGACTTGCTACTTTTCGTCGATGATCGAGACTCTGTAGTCAAAAATCAACTAATGCATAGTTATTGATGAGTCTCATCATTCAATAGATTCCAAAGCCTCCAGCTGGTACCTTTTTTTTTTTTTTTTGTGGGATGGAAAATGCCTTGCACTTCCCTTCCTTCCCAGGGGTGAAGGAAGGGGGTATGTGGGGCTCGAACCCACTAAAAACCCCCCTGTGAGCAGTCCCTCGCCGAGGTGGGGCAAGATAGGGTCGCGCTAGCAGTCACTATCTTGCCCCGGCGGTAGGCCCGAGGTACCTAGCCGATCCATCCCAGAGGTTGCCACAGTACTCCATACATGACCGAACTTGAGCCTGGTATATACGAGTACATATATACCTACCTAAATAGATAACTATTATATTATAGTTAACAAGTAAATACAAAAAAAAAACTTAACTGCGCAAGATAAAGAAGTGAACTTACGTTTTCTATTTTTCTATATATCTATATTTTTATTCTAAGTAAGCTTTATTAAAAAATTAAGTAGTATTTGTAACCTAAATGGTAATTCGAAATGAAAAATAATATAAGAAACAAAGATAATTTTTAATTACTTACTCAATGATACCCTACTTAACATCTGCCTTGGAGCCACCATAATACCGTTTGGATAAGGACCCGGATTCGTCACCGCTGCTGGACCGTTTGATTACGGACCCGGATTCGTCGACTTTAATTTATCACAACATAGGGTTTGGTTGTCGTCATTTCGAATTTCGATTACTGTCGTGTCTTTAGTGACAGTCGCGAGATGAAAACAAATCGATTGACGTAAAAATCATTAAAATTTGCTCTAGAGCGCTCTAGTCTCTAGAGCGCCACAAAAGAACAAAAAATACAAAGGCTGATGAATACATTTAAAATTTTTACCAACATAAAATAAGGCCTAATTCCGAACGCTCCAGGAGTCGGCAATTCTAATTTTACGCTGTAGGTACTCGATTAATGATATCAGACGCACTTATTATGTTTTATCTTACTTGTTACTCGATGAGGAAATTTCCACCAAAAAAATTGCTCCGGCTATACTGCCTGCACAAAATGCTCCAAGCTAGGATCAGGTAGGGCTACCTGATCCTAGCTTGGAGCAGAACTTGGAGGTGTACTACCGAAAAGCACATACCGCCGATCGATCTGAAATTTAGTATAATAACGCATTTTTGACCTCCTCATCACAAATATCACAACGAAAATTGGCGCAAACGCCTCACTTTCTTGGGAAAGCTAAAATAATCTAAATCGGTGAGAAATGCGCGATTATTGTACACCGAACGAAAAGAGGTTCTTCTTTGATTTTTATATTCAAAATGGTATTTTTTGGCGCAGAGACGCAGGCAACGAGTTCCACTCCTTCGCTGTACGGATGATGACCGTAGAAGTAAACCGCTTTAAGCGAACTGGAGGTATGTCAACCATAAATGGATGACGTTTGACAGTTTGTTTCGTTGTTAGATGGTAAAATGGGCATGATAGAATTAACTCTCCAAAATGCAAACGATAGAATACCGATAGACTTGCGACCATACGCATGTGACCGAGGCTGAACTCAATCAGCTTACTATCGCCAATAAATATTTTTGCTTATCGATCAATTTTTCAATTTTGTTACTAAACTAAAGAGATATTTAAAACTTATAAGTGATTTAAACTAATAATTCTCGCAACTGTGTTTAGAACAAGACGGTTCAGTACAGTGAGTATATCAAAATGATCACTATTTATTGGATGAACAAACGCACCTTAGGCACCTTGCAAAGATGGCTAGCACCAGCTAGCGCAGGCCACCTGTTCAATCGTAACATTCGTAACTGATTGTGAAGGTCAAGCGATGTTAACTTCGAGCCTCACACATCCCTTTCCTTCACCCCAGGGAGGAAAGGAAGTGCAAGGCATCCCCTCACAAAAAAAGTCAGCTTTGTGATTTCCGAAGTGTTATAATGTTTATTACATAGATACAAATACAAATGGTAACTATGATTAAAACTACATGAGTCGGTGATGAGTACTGTATGATACACGCACAGTCTCGGGGGAGAGTTTTCTTCTAGTGGACTGTATGAGGTGCGCAAATGGACAGGTAAGAGGTAAGAGGTATATCGATCCTAACAATCAAAATAAGGGAAAAATGCACTCCACCAAGCTTAGATCCACGCCCGCCGAGGGCAGCAAGATCAGCGTAGTCAAATAAACACCGTGGCTTCCTTGTGTAGTCTCCTTTTGTAAAAAGCACGTACGACGCACAATAGAAAGATTGTTAGGTCCTCAGGATCCAAAATGCTGGATTTCCGCCGTAATCGAGCAGGTTAGCACAACGTGTGCTGAGCTCGGATCATCTCGCAGAACTGAACTACCCTAACGGTAGCAGATAATAAAATATTATGGAGTTTTGCAACTATGATTTGCAAAGATTGAACAAGTACAATATGGGAGTCTTCAAGTCGCGAGTGTATCTATATATATATATAATAGGTATCTTTTAGGCAAGCTTGCTCAATCGTCGACCACATCGTCGGTTACCATCAGGTGAGATAGTGGTCAAAAGTTTGCCTATCTAAAATAAAAATAAAAACCTGAATTCGAAGTAGTCGCTCTAAATATATAATAATAATAGTATGTTTGGACACGCCTGATATGTTATTATTAAAATGTAATCATACGAAAGGGCTTCTTAGCGTTGGCTACGGCTCCGCTAATGCCTTACAAAGTCCCAGGCACAGACCCGTGAGATAAAATAAACACTTGGATAGTTATAATAATGTAATCAATTATTAAAACCTAGTCCTCAAATCGATATTAGAATGCCACTATTATAACTAAGTGTATAAACTATCGATACACTAAGCCCTACATCTGTTTATACCTACACTTGAAGCAAATAAATGCATTTCATAGGTATCGGGTTCGATTCCCAGCAAACACAAGTGTTATGCTCCAAGCTCCTTCGCCTCGTATGATGTGTGTGATGTAAATATTGCCGGTACCCACGACACAAGTTATCGAATTTAGTGTGGGGCTGTGAATGTGTAACCGTTATGTTTATGTAATATCCAAACTAACTGGTAAATCAGAACAGAGCGCGTTCATTTAGCTTTGTTAAGCGTTATTTCCTGACGAAACTAGGTATTGTTTTTATATTATCTTAGATATAAGAAAAATAATGCATACATTATGTAAATGCCTATATTATTGAACTTTATCTCCGTCAGTTACACTCAGTAACAGTTACGTGACAATCGCTGGATTTGAAATAGGTACAAGGGCGTGAACTGCACTTCCTGCAATTTGCTTGCAAAATACACTAGAATAAAATAATTACTTGTTTCTTATCAACTACTACAGCTAGTATAGCTTTAGCCCGCGGCTTCGCTCGCGTTAAGAAGTATTATTTTAAAATTGACAAAGTTTCATACAAACTTTCATCCCCTATTTTATCCCCTTGGGGATAGAATTAATCAAAATCCTTTCTTAGCGGATGCCTACGTCATAGCATCTACCTGCATGCCAAATTTCAGCCCGATCCGTCCAGTGGTTTGGGCTGTGCGTTGATAGATCACTATGTCATTCAGTCAGTCACCTTTGAGTTATATATATTTAGAAGAAGAAGATTATAATAAATTATAATTGCGACATCGTTTAAAAGAACGCAAAATTGTATTTTAAGATTGATTTGTCCTTGAATTGTGTAATGTAGGCTTTTTATCTCATTTAAGTTCAATTTAAGTAACGTATTTTCAGAGGCCTTGCTCCATTAGAGCCTCAGTTTCACGGTTGTCATCTCTGTATAATTTTAAAATATGTCAAGAATTGCTTTTCTTCTGATTTGTATCCAGGCTTGCCTGGTCCAGGTAATACAAAGATTCTACAGAAACAACTAACTTACTGTATATTATTATAATATATATATATATTATTTCTAAAGTTGTATTTACACCCCCGTTTCACCGAATTATTTAAAATATTCTCTATCTAAAGGTTGTCTGGAAGAGATCGCTTATAGCGATAAGACCGCTGATTGTACACTATGTGTATTTAAGATTTTTTTTTAATTATTTTATAGATTGGTTTTTTTTTAATTTTAAATGGTGTGACAATAAAGTGTTATCTATCTATCTATCTACTAAGTGTAGTATGCGTCGTGTGTAAACTCTTTGACGCCATCGCACCCAAAGACCACGTAACAAGCTGAACTGCCCGTTGGCTTAGTTAGAGGGCCGCTTTCCTTCTAAGTATGGGGTGTGTTCGATTCCCGGCTGAAACACAAGTTTTCTTCCCTTGGCTAACACGAATTGTGTTTCTGGTTCTGGTTGTGATTGTGTGATGTGAATGTTTCAGGCACCCACGACACTAGTCATTGAACTTAGTGTGGGGCTGTGAATGTAAAAGCGTTTAAGTAAGTGGCGTGGCTGTGGCAGCTGAATCTCTCAAACGACAGAAGGATTCAAAACTTGACATAGGTTTTATATTAGTGACGTTTGGGGTTGAAACGGGGCCCATGGGGACTCGGTCCGGACGTTTCAAAGATTTGTTTATGAGATTGATTGATACGGCACGTGACCAAAATGCTGGGTTGTATTTGGGACAGAGGATAAACCTTGCTATTCGGCGCGGTAATGCAGCATTTCAGATCTTTGCTGGACATAAAATATCGTCAAAAACATCTATAAGCTTTTTAACAAGCTTTTACTTAGTTTCAACTGTCCCGATGTATGTCTATTTGTCGGTCTGTGAACAAATCTTGCAAGCTAAATTAAACCCTCTTCCCGATATCTGATTAGACTAAAATTTGGTGTACTTAAGTATCTTCGGTGACAATTCAATGATATGGTACCATGGAGCTGGACTGACGATGGAAGATGGCAATAGGATCTTCTTAACTAAAGAAGATAAACCCATCAAGTTTGGGCTTGTTTCATTCGTCTTGACAAGTTCTCTGGTTATATAACTTTTTAGTCATTTATTATTAACAACTGGTAAAAGTTTAATTTATATAACTTTTTAAAGTATTATTTGTTTTCTTTTAATAACTTCACTTTAAATAACATGTATATAGTAAAACTTGGAATAATAGATATTGTATTTCTAATTAAAAAATACATTATTTTACTTTGTTTTAGGATGCCTTAAGCGTTTGCGCCAGTCCTGCTGGTTTCGGTGCATTGAGTCCTTATACAACTGGAGTTGCTGGACCTTACGGACTCGCTGATCCGATGGCCGCTGGATACGCCGGACCTTACGCTACTGGATTCGCTGATCCATTCGGTTACGGTTATGGTGATTATGGACTAGCTCCTCCTTGTGCTGGATATTCAGCGTATGGTGGCGCTGGAACTGGAAATGTGGCTGTCGCCGGCGAGCTGCCAGTGGGTGGTGTCACTGTCCTCGCGGGGCAGGTGCCCATCATCGGCGGAGTTCAGTTTGGAGGCGTAGTACCTGCTGCTGGTGCTGTCACTATAGCCGGATCTTGCGCTTGCGGATGTGGTGGACCTTATATGTACTGATGTGGTGGACCTTATATGTACTGATGATACTGAATGTGTTGTATTACACGAAACAATTATAAACATACGACATCTATGAATTTTTTTTTGTGATATACCACATCATTCCGCCTTTATTAATTTACTAGCAAGGAAGAGAATGCATTTTGATATAAAAAACCAAAAACAATTAACACAATGTGTTACATTTTCTACCGACTTCACAAAAAAGAGGAGGTATTCAATTCGACTGTATTTTCTTGTTTATTTGTGTTACTAACTTCTTTCCACGTGAACCGTTTTTAATTTTTTTTGTTTGAAAGCTGTTGCTTTCCCTTTAGTCCCATTCAAATTTGATCAAGATCTGATGACTAGTTTTTGAGTTATCATCAATAATGCGTTGCGTGTTTAGTACGTTAAATCTGATCAAGGTTCCGAAGATAAAGCGATGTAGTAGGTTTATTTAGCTTTTCTTGCGTTTAATTATCTACCTATATAATACCTACTCCTCTTATGATATTCTATCATCGAAAAGGTTATCCAGCCTGTATCCAACCTTTTGCTGAATAAAAGAGAAATTCAATGAATTTAGTTTATTTCGATATAAACAAAAATCTAACCCATGCAGACAGAGTTTTTTTAATTAACACAAATCGTTTAACGTAATAATTCCTTTATTTTAATCAACCAATATCATCAAGCATAATAATATCCTAGTACATAGCTCCATATCCACAATCAGGACCGTATGTAAATCCACTGAAGCCATTATAAGCAGCAGCTGGTGCAAGACTGTATCCACCACACGAGGCGTAGGAGCTTGGAGCATAAGGAGCAATGCCAGTAGCTATAGCACCCTCTTCTGCACCAATAGCACAGATAGAATTTCCACAGCCGTAAGATACGGATCCCAAGCCTGCTGTAGGTAGAACACCCTCAAAGGTGACGGTACCTAAAAATGGAAGGCTGCCGCCAACAGTCAATGGACCCTCATACACGTTCTCAGACCGCACAGTTACTCCTAGTGGAGGGATGGGAGAGGCACTGGAACAGGGAAGACCACCGCCTGTGGAGGCAACGGCATTGCAACTGTAACCAAATCCTTCAAAGGGGCTAGCAAAACTATCGTAGGGTAGAACGGGGCCAGTGAAGCCGTCGAAGGGGGCAGCAAAACCTGTATAGCCGCAGCCAGTACCAGCAAATCCGTAGGGGCTGGCGAATCCTCCCATTATTGCACTTTGTGCTAGCTGTAAACAACAATAATAAAAATATGTTCCATATATAATTTACATTACTAGGTATAGATATATTTCTATTGTTAATACAATAGGTATGTTGAATGATATTGTTTATTGCCTTATTTATGAGGCACCTCGTCATTCCCAGTCAATCAATCATAACCATTAAACTTTTCTGTAACGGTATAAGTAGTATATATGAGTATAATAGTATGTAACGTTCGTGAAAAAAGAGCAGCCCCACTCTATAACATTTAAAAATTAAAAAAACAAACGCATTCACGCTCACAGCCCCACACTAATTTCAAATACTAGCATAATGCGCGCTGACAACATTTACATATCATATATATATTTTTTTTTTCATTTATTTACCATTTAAAAAGTATACAAAAATTTGATAGTATAGCATTTAAAAAACGACTAAGGTTTGTAATATAATACTACAACTAGTCTACATTATACCTAAATAATAAGAAGTTGGTAAGTGCACATGTACGTCATCATCAGCATTCAAGTTGTTGCAAATAATAAGACTTCAGTTTGAATTTAATATTACGTAGTGTGATTTGTTTACACAAATCCGGTGGTAACTCGTTAATTAGTCGAGGAACCAAATACAATGACGTATATACAATCACATGCAGAACCAGAAGCACAAAATTTCCTTTGAGATGGAAAATAGTGCTCCTGCTTGGAATCGAACCTAGGACCCGCTTTTGTAACGCTTATAGAGTAGAACTTTATTAACTAATTTCAATAATTTTTGGTATACATATTGAAATAATATTTATCATTAAACTTAATTTTCAACCGACTTCAAAAAAAGAGGTTCTCTATTCGACTGTATGTTTTCTTTGTATGTATGTTACGCGATATCTCCACCAATTATGAATCGATTTTGATGATTTTTATTGGTAAATTATACTTCAGAGGTGGCCCCATATACATTTTATCGAAATTGGTTCAGCCAAAACCAAAATATAAGCGGTGAAGTTGGTTTTTTTAAGCTTTGCTTGTGTTCATTATTATATAAAATAAAAAAATCAGTGTCAACCGCCCAATTCTTTAACAATGTCCCAAACTCACATGCAGTAGAAGCGAAGAAGCGCAAGCCAGAACAAAAATGTTAGCTGCCATTTTTGGAGTCAGTATTTGGTAAAAGTACGAATATGCTATATTTTATCAGTTGTTGCCTTTTATATTACTATTTATTACTTAATTTATGGTTATTCGCAGAAACTTCGAGTGTTGCAAACTTGACGTGACTTCAGCAAAAACATGCTGAACACTAGGAAATAGTAAAATAATCCGAAACATTTCAAAACTTATTCACTTTTTGCTATTTTTTCATTAGGGATGTTGTGAAACTAAAGTTATCAAATACAGAAATATGTATAAAATACAGCATTAATAAGATTATCAAATCATATAAGCCTTGTCTTGCCATGTCTATTGTTACGTGTCTGTTAGTCCTAGTTCAGGCATGCCTGATCCAAGTAAGTAAAATTGTGTCATATAATACTAATAGTTTAAAATAGTGCACTATAACGAACACTTTTTCGTCCATTTACTCATTTGACCAATAATATTGAACTGCCAGTTGGCTGGGTGAGTGTTTGTTTTCTAAGCAAAAGTATCGGGTTCGATTCCCGGCGGAAACACACGTTTTCTCCCCAAGAATGTGTTTCTGGTTCTGGTTGTGATTGTGTGTTTGATGTGAAAGTTTCCGGCACCCACGGCTCAAGTCATCGACTTAGTGTGGGGCTTAGAGTGTGAAAGCGTTTATGTTTAATATTGAAAGCTATAACAATTTGCTAGAACATCAAACTCACTGATTATAGACATTTCTTCCCGGGGTCTATCTGAAAGCTACTTATTTGAAGCTGAAACTTGATTACAATATACGTAATATCCTCTTATTGATTGAGCGAATCGAGATCTCTAAGTTGACTTGGGTCGTTCAGCACTTTGTCCGTCCGTCCGTCTGTCAGAGGCATCTAGCGTCTAAACCATATAAGCGAATGACTTCAAATTCTCATAGAATATGTAAAACTACGGCCCTAAGCCAGAAATGACATTGAAAATTATATCAATAAAAATATTAAGGGGGCTCCCATACAAGTTAGTGAGGAGCCAAATATTTATTCTTTTTTTATCTACCCTTGTGGGGTATCGTTAAAAAGGACTTGGCAAGAAGAGTACGAAACCGGTTAAAAAAAAATCTATGTTGGAATATTATGCTTTGGTAGGCCACGAAATCACTGTTTTAGAGCTAATTTGTCCCGGGATCTATCACAAAAACGGCTTCACACTGAACGCTGAAACTTATTAATAATATCCGTTATATCCTGTACTTGAACAACAAATACAGAAATCCAACAATTATTATATAGAAAAAAGTTATAAGCAAGTAAACTCACAAGTTTTTCTTTATTAAGCAAAATCCAGGCGCGAGATCTCAGTTCAGCGCGAACGACTAGTTATACGACAAAAACAAAATTTTAACAATGATTACTAAGAAAAAACTTACGCTCCACCTCAAAAGCTATTCTCTATAAGACAAACATAATTATTATTATCATTTAATTTTATCCTTAGAACGTATTCGCTTACTGCGGAACTGGCCCAGCGAGTCCCTACAGCATGGCTGCAGGATTTGGTCCTTATGCGACTGGATTCGAAGGGCCTTATGGAATAGCTGGTCCAATGGCCGCTCCATTCGCTGGACTTTACGCCGCTGGATTTGGTGAGCCTTACGGATACGCTGGCTATCCTGGCTACGGTCTAGCTCCTTGCTCAACATATGGAGGAGCTGGTATTGGTAACGTGGCCGTCGCCGGTGAGCTTCCCGTGGGTGGTGCTACGGTCGTCGCTGGACAGATCCCCATCATTGGTACTGTTGAGTACGCAGGCCCTGTGGCAGCAGCTGGGGCTGTTACAATCACTGGTTCCTGCTCTTGTGGATGTGGACCTTACATGTACTGAGGCCGGCTTTTATTATAAATCAAAACGAAATTAAAATTGCTTAAATTTACTAAACCTTGTTTAATTTATTAGACACTGGGTTAATTTGATCGAAAAATGCTCGTAAGCTTATTTGGGTGTAGGCTTTCGGGATCGATTCCTGGCGGGAACACAAGTTTTCTCCCCAAAGAAAATTTGTGTTTCTGGTTCTGGTTGTGATTGAGTGAGTGATGTGAATGTGTCCGGTACCTCACATCACACACAAAATCACACCCAGAACCAGACACTCATATTTCCCTAAAAAACCTTTTACTCTCATCGGGAATCGAACCCGATACCCTTTTTATAAAATGGATGCGTACCTAATTAAGCAAACGGGTAGTTTGTGAAACATAAAGGGAAACTTAAATTTGATAAAATTTGACCATGATCTCATCTGATAGTAAGTGACGACGTGATCGACGATAGAGCATGCTTGCTTATCCTATTCACTTGTGACTTGAAGACTCCCATATCGTACTTATCAAGAAATACCGACTCAGGCAAGGAATTCCATTCCTTTGCAGTTCGCACGATAAAGGTGGAAGCAAAACCTTAATCTGCAATTTGGAATAATTTACAGTGTAGATAGGCAAGTATGAGAAAATGCCTATTACTATAGATCTCGTCACGATACTATATAACTATAATAATATACCTTCATCGGTTCAAACCCGTCGCAGGATTCGAAACCGCGACCACAGACAATAATATTTCATTACGATAGAGCTATCACAACATAATCGTGAACGTGGGGATTTTGCCGCGAAGTGAAAAAATGGCGTTGTTGATTCTGGATTATTTTCTGAAACTAGTGATTCTTCGAGTGTTAAGGTGTAGTAATGGTGGATAATTAACTGTTAATACTTAGTGAACGTGCATAAGTGTAGGCAAAACAATACAAAGTTGAAAAACGTGATTTTTGCCTTCTCTCCAAAACTCTAATAGAAGGTCTAGTAAAGTTTCTACCACTTTACTAGGGCATGAGTTGATTATAACAGGACCTTACTTATTTATTTATTTACTCTTTCACTTGACTTTGACTGTGACTTGTGAGAACTTTTATTATGAAATACCCATGAAATATTTTATCACTTGACACTGGCTAAATGCACAAGATTGCGAAGCCAAATAAAAAAAAACGGTGGTCGTAATATCCATACAAGGTTATAATGGTTGTATTTTTAAAAGTTATAACTCTTATCAAAATTAGCTAGAAATCGGTAAAGGTACGCTTGCAAAATAATTACTTTTGTTAAGTTTCACATTGGCTCAGGTATCTATCCTTTGTTCTATATATTATAACAAAGTACTTGCATTGTGCAATTCTGTATCTTTTTAGCATATAAGACACATTTTATGTTTGTAAGGCATCACTCAGAGTTATATCCTCCAAACTAAACTACTAAACATGTCTACTCTTACTTTTGTCGTCTTCTTCGTCCAGGCTTGCCTGATTCTTGTAAGTATCTAATCTAATATCTTTAAACGAGCAATTCTTGTATATATATATATGTGTAATCAGGATCACGGAAACGGCTCCAATGATTTTCATGAAAGTTACAGATTAGGGGTTTTTCCGCCCAAGGAATCGATTTATCAACGTTCCAGGTCCGAGAAATGCTCGGTTTCCAAACTGCATTTGAAAAACCGGGCTTAAGAAACTATCAGCGCTATCTATTACGCCATGACCGATGTAAAAAACTGTTTCTACTCGAGACTAGATGGAGCTTTCTGAGGCTACAAATTCAAACACGTTCTACCAAAAACAAAAAATCATCCGGATATTCTTTATTAATATTAGAAAAAGTAAAAAAAGATGTTCTCAATGTCTTTGAATGGAAATTTTATATTCAAAACTAAAATTAGAGCAATCTAGAAAGCTTAAGTACAGCTCAGTTGGGTACCTCGGTAAAACATTTTGGGAGATGGCCTTGATGAGCAAGGTCACCACTCCATGGACGCAGTGGCCCGGTTCGTATCAACAACAATATACAAGGTAGTAACTGCAAGCGCGACCCTAACTTGCCCTACCTCGACGAGAGACTGATCACATCATGTGTTTTTAGTCACCCCCTATTTTACCCCTGTGAAGGCCAGTGAAGGCGATAAAAATGCCTTGCACTTCCTCTAAGTTCAAGGCATTTTCCCTCAACAAAAAATACAAAATGACCTCATCACAACAATCACAGGTACTAGTTATTATTCAAGAGAAATAATATAATTTTTAAAACATTTTATGTGGATTGCTTAATTGGAAACCCGCATATACCCGTATACTTTATTTCTGTCTATCCGTCTATATGCACCACTGTTATAAAGAAATCTTCTTTGCTTCGATTTCAATATAATTTGGTACGAAGGTGTCTTATATCTTCTATCTATCTAAATATATATAACTCAAAGGTGACTGACTGACTGACATAGGGATCTATCAACGCACAGCCCAAACCACTAGACGGATCGGGCTGAAATTTGGCATGCAGGTAGATGTTATGACGTAGGCATCCGCTAAGAAAGGATTTTGATTAATTCTACCCCCAAGGGGATAAAATAGGGGATGAAAGTTTGTCAATTTTAAAATAATACTTCTTAACGCGAGCGAAGCCGCGGGCAAAAGCTAGTACAACTATAAGATTCTAAAATGAAATTATTAAAAAAAACTTGTAATGGCATCTCCATGCATAAAGTCGGGGACTATTGATTGCTCTCCTCATCACGTAGAGTATCAAGTAGGTATAGTAGGATTTTTAAAGTTAATTTAAGGTTTCTAAAACAATTTTGTTATTTAAGTGTAGCTTTCAAAGTCAAACATTTGCAAATCCCCCCTTTTAACTTCTAAACTACACTTGATAATCTTTATATTACTACGACCTGCGCCTTGTTTTACCCGCATAATTCCCAGACCCTCGGGAATTCCGGGATAATAAGTAGCCTATGTGATAATCAAGGGTGTTGGCTACCTCCGTACCAATTTCATCAAAATTGGTTCAGCTGTTTGTTTTTCAAGTAACTCGGAAACTTTCACCTTCATATTATTAGTGTGATTTTCTTTTTCTAGAACGCATTCAGCACCTGCTTCGGAGCTGCCATTGCTCCTTTAGGTTACGGAGCCGGACTCGGTTACGGCGCCGGACTCCCTGGTTCCTATGGTTACGGCAATGGATTCGCCGGTGCCTATGGTTTTGGTAATGGATACGCTGGCGCCTATGGATGCGGCAACGGATTCGCAGGTCCCTTTGGCTTCGGCAATGGACTCCTGTACTGATGACTACCGATATCGACGTGAAGCTTTAACTTTTGAAAATATCTGCTATGGCATGAAACCTAAATAAATTCAGCAAAATGTAATGATAATTTTATTTATTTATACTTACTATGAACATTTGCGATACACACTCCCGTGTATATTTGTTTCTTGGACCTTATTCACATAAGGTTCAGTAGAGCAGAAATTTCAATAAACTTAGTAAGCGCCTAGATTTAGATCTATTCCATATAGTATAGCGTCGGCTAGACGGCTGTATGCCTAGTGTGAGTTTTGCAAACGAAATACGTTACTATCTCGTTCACGTATTTTAGTCTTATTTGTATGACAATCTATAACGAGCGAACTATTCAACTAATCATGCGAGTATGAGATTATGTCTAACTTACGTAGTTGCGTTTGGTTTCGTTCGGATACGTAAACTATACAGTTTCAGTAATTTGTGTTAGTAATTATACTCTAATCCCGAGTGTGAGTGACACGTTTGACAGTTACTGTAGTATAGAAACGATACTTCTATAGTAGAGTCATTCACTTGATATTTTGGTAGTGAGAAGCAAATTGTTGTAGTTAAATTAATACTTTTTATAATTTAGGTACGGTAAAGTTGTTTTTTGTGAAATGTCTTCGCGTTACTATTTTGCTTGGAGAATTACAGTAGTTGCAGAAGCCCAAATTGAGCGAAATAAGTTCCAAACTTGGCGATTTGTTTCTCTTTAATAACTTGGTTACTGTAGCCCAGTGCTGAATTCATTGGACTTACCCTTGAGCATTCCCTGAGAGTTTATTGAGATATCTCGTCTCACTTAAACATTTTGTAAACAAACCATAATAAAACAATTCACTCACAAACACATTATAACCACATATGATTGAAATTATTTCCATTCACTGCTCGTACTCAAATAACTCACCATCATTTCAAGTTGTTTTACAACTAATCTTATTCATTTTGATTTAATTAAAACAATGAGAAGTTGTTACAGTCGAAAATTGATGACTTCGCGCCATTCGATCGAGGGGCTCTTTTCTCTTTCGCACTTAGCGCAACAAAAGGAGAAACCATATATTTTGTTTGAGACTATTATAACTCAACCAAATAACGAAGTCAAATCTAGTCAGTTTGTATAGTAATGTCTACGTACTCACTTAAATTAGTCGCATTCGTTTACTATAGCATAGCAAGCCACCAACATTACAACCAAAAATTAACTATCAACTGAGTGAATAAACTGTTTACGGACAGTTGCTAACTATTAAACTTGCACTCGCTATCGAAGTATAACCAAAATCGTTTTCGTATACTCGATCAACGCCGCAGTTACGTTAACGATATTTTGCTGTAAAACTCACACTAGGGGTACTGTTGTGCAGTGACTTTTTTGATAACTAAGCAATATAGACAAGTATAGCCATATAGATAATTTTACAGAGTTACATTATACCTAACTATTTATTTGTTTAACTGTGTTCCTAGCTGTTCATAAGCTTGATTTGTATTATTTATATGTTTCCTAACCGTGAGGACCTTTAATTGGCTCATTGTATTATGCTTAACCTGTAAATTGTTAGATTTATAAGCTGTTGGTCTTCCTCAATATAAATTAAATTAAATTAAATAAATAAAACTGCACGATGATGTACCCGAGGAAGAGTAATAGTAAATATAAGGTTCAGCAGAACTGCACGATGATGTACCCAAGGAAGAGTAATAGTAAATATAAGGTTCAGCAGAACTGCACAATGATGTACCTACCCTAGGAAGAGTAATAGTAAATATAAAGTTCAGCATAACTGCACGAGGATGTACCCGAGGAAGAGTAATAGTAAATATAAGGTTCAGCAGAACTGCACGATGATGTACCCGAGGATGATTAATAGTAAATATAAGGTTCAGCATAACTGCACGCTGATGTACCCGAGGAAGAGTAATAGTAAATATAAGGTTCAGCATAACTGCATGATGATGTACCCGAAGAAGAGTAATAGTAAATAATAGTTTCATGACTAACTCGAGAAACTCATGTCATGTCCTTTGTTTATATGTTAATAATAAAAGTAGCAAGCAACTCCTTTGATGGTTAGGGACACGTCCGCCAATAGACAAACATCTGCAGTGCAACCAGCAACTTTGTTATTATATATATTCAAGGTTCCACAGGACTGTAATGGGCTTTGGGACTTTACGTTACGTCTCCCATTTCACTGTGAACTCGCTCTTTTTCCAAAAACCATTCCTCTATAGATCTTCTATTTAGCTTTTTACAAGGGAGAGGAACCGTCCCAGGCGGACTTGCAAAGTCATACCACCTCGTTTAATGACGGAGTTTCATCGTTCTGGTTTTGTGATTGTGGATACCCTGTTTTTGCTTATAAGGACTGCATAATATCTGAGTATTTTGGATATAGCATACCCGTCAAAACTCCGCAATCATTTCGACTTTACTGTTTTAATTCTAAGCTAAGTAGAAGGATTACGAGACATATCTCGCCCTATGTGCCTTAAATGGTAACCCCGATGTGAATTATGGCAACACTCAGAATAAAGATGTAATTTTAAAGAAACAATAAAGTGTTGCGTATATACGTGCCCTATCAGCATTCGCAGCAAACTGCACTTGTATGCAAAAAGCAAAGGTGGTTGACACGCTTCGTAACCTTGAACTTGAACCTAATTCCCCACGTACAGAGTTGATAATGCAACATCTGTTTGTATTGAATCGTCACACTTTTTTTTTAATTATTGCAAATTTCAATGTAAAAGCTATGTGACGGCTACTATCCAAATTGAGATCGATATCTTTGATTGATCCTCGATTCCATAAATGAGTAGTAATAATTACTATACTTGGTAATATAAAATAGATTTTAAAAAGTATATGTACATTTGGGGAGCATTTAAGAAAACCGCTTTTTACCAATCAAGTGCACATCCAAATTACTACAATACACCAAGGTTAACTGGAAGAAAATGCTTTGTAGCATTAAGTTCGCCTATCTACTTACAATATTCTAGGCCTATCGTGATCGCTTCGTCAATTTTTTTTTTTATGATAGATAGGCAAGCATTTGACCACTATATATATATTATGTCCTAACGAAATATATTTTTAAATAAGTTTTAGAATGATTGGAAGAGAAATAGTCTCCCCGAAACAGGGAATCCTAGTGGGGATCTATTACTCAATCTCATACCTTGTTAATACGTTTCTGCATAAATAAAATAAATAAATTATTTAAAAAAAAATTAATATCTCACCTGATGGAAAGTGAAGATGCGGCCGAAGATGTGACATGCTTGCCTAGAAGATACCTATTCACTCTAGACTTGAAGACACCCAGATTGTACTGATCGGGAAACAAAGACGCTGGCAATGAGTTCCACTCCCTCGCTGTACGGATGATAAACATAGAAGCGATAAACATAGACGCTTCGAGCGAACTGGAGGTATGTCAACCATATATGGATGACGTTTGACAGTTTGTCTTATTGTTAGATGGTAAAACGGGCATGGGAAAATTAGCTTGTGTAATTCCTGCGCACTCTTCAAAGTGTTAAACAGTAGAATACCGATAGACTTGCGACCTTACTTCGGTGACCGAGACTGCAATTTGGACTCGACTAGCTTATCATCGCCAATGAGTATTTTTGCTCGCCGGTCGATGGACTCAAAATGGATATCACATCACACTACCACACGAATATTTGAGAAAAGTTTGAGACTTTGTTACTCGCTCAAACGGCTCAACCAGTTTTTATTTAATTTGGTATGGAGGTAGCTGACACCCTGGATTAACACATAAGCCAATTTTTATCTCAAAATGCCCGGGACTTACGCTGGTAGAACCGCGGGGCACATGTAGTCAAATACAAAACAAAATAGGAATGTCCTTGCGACCGACATAGGAAGCTGATCTACAAATATTTTCACATACTATCGACATTGATTCATAGTCTAAAAATTTCATTGTAAGTTCAAGTGTTTTTACCGAACGTATATAAATAGTGTTGGTTAAAATGACTCAGATCATTCCGGGTTCTTTTTTCTGTTGAAAACACACCTGTATAGTGTGGGCTATGTCTTCTCTTATTTATTTTGTGCAGGCCTGTCTGATACTTGTAAGTTAAAGATTGTTAACTATACTATGTTTATTTACAAGCTTTTATTTAGTTTCACCTGTCCGATTATCTTGGTCTGTAATCAAATCTTGAAAGACAAATTAGACCCACTTCCCGATGTCCGATTGGACTCAAATTTGGTGTACTTATGTATCTTCGGTGACAATACAATGAAATGGTACCGTGGAGCTGGTTTGAGTGAGATGGAAGATGGACTAAACAAGATGAATCCATCGAGATTGTGCTCGTTAGATTCGTTCTGACAATTTCTCTTATATAAGATTTTATTTTTGTCCTCTTCTCCTCTATTTCCAACTGGTAAAAAAATAATTTAAAAGAATTACTTATTAAATTTCTCTTTTATATGCCTGAACCTTTGATAGGCATTAGCGGAGCCGTAACCAACACTTAAAGGGCTATTAACGTATTGTCCTAACATCCAATAGACGTATATAATATAATTTTTTAGCACGCCATTTCAAATGTTTGGACGCCTGTACAATGTTTATATCTTAATTATTAACCCATTTTGTTCCCACTGTTGGGATTAGGAGCCTTCGCTAACAGGGAAAAAGTTTTTATCGAGTGGTTCGATTTTATTACAGAAAGATCTCATGTTTTGTTTCTCTTTTCTTAGAAACGCCTAAAACAAGCAAAAAGTAACCACATATAATACTTATTTTTTTGAACTTTACTTGCTGTCTGTTCTTAATAATTTACTCGAGGAGCGCAGTGGAATAATTGTGATATTATTTTATTTAAAAGTCAGAAAAAGTGCTCGTGGAGAGTTGTCCACTATTTCGTGGAGCGCAGTGGCAAAACCCTAAATAATATCCATATTAATAAAATAATATATTGATAGGTAAACATTTTTAAGAACAAAATTTTATGTTTCGTTTTGTTTTTCAGAAAACCTTTTCACTTAATACCCATATTATAGAAGTGCTTAAAATATCTAAGTCCGCCATCTTGGGCGGTCCGCCATATTTAAAATGACGTCATTTTAGAATTAGATGTATTTTTAACGAGCAGCTGACTAATTCAAAACTTCAGAGCTTGGGTCATCGCCGCATGGTAGCCAGTCTCTCGGTTTTTTATCGGATACATTTCGGAGAGTGTGCTAAGGAACTGTACGATCTAGATCCCCCATCCCCGTTCTATCATCGGACAAGCAGACAAACTGCTAAGCGACACCGCTATATGGTGGACATTTCACAAATGCGCACTAAGCGTTTTGCCTCCACATTCATTGTGCGAACCGCAAAGGAATGGAACTCCTTACCCGAGTCGGTGTTTCCTGATGAGTACAATATGGGAGTCTTCAAGTCACGAGTGAATAGGTATCTTCTAGGCAAGCTTGCTCCATCGTCGACCACATCGTCGCTTACCATCAGGTGAGATAGTGGTCAAAAGTTTGCCTATCACGAATAAAAAAAACTTAGCTAATCATACATTGTCATCCAAACCAAACGTGTGCAAAACTCATCTCAATCGGTTAAGGTTAACTGCTTTAATATTCGTTCTGTTTACTAGAACTGCAGCTGCTAACTGTTTTAAAAAATAGTTTTCAGTAACTTCAGTAATAAATTGAACTACCCGTTGGCTAAGTTGGGTGAGCGTTCGCCTTCTAAGCAGGGGTATCGGGTTCGATTCCCGGCGGGAACACAAGTTTTTTCCCCTAAGGAAAATTTGTGTTTCTGGTTCTGGTTGTGATTGTGTGTGTGATGTGTATGTTTCCGGCACCCACGACACAAGTCATTGAACTTAGTGTGGGGCTGTGAGTGTGAAAGCGTTTATGTTTATGTTTAAATACGGTTTTATTTATTCAAAACGTGACTAGATCGAAAATGTTCTTAACTGTATTAGTGAAAATCTGAGCAGCCGGTCTCTTGTCGGTGTTATTTTTATTTTCCAGATTTTGAAAATATACTTTTTTTGGAAGGGCTTTGAAATTCTAATCCGCAACCTTCTAGTGTGACGAACGCTGGTTATGGGAATAATAATAAATTAATTGTTACAGTAATGAATATTTAAAATGTTTCCCTTTAAAACAAAAGTTTCAGTTCTATCGTGTGTCTTTACGAAACACCCTGTTTTTAATACGGGGTTTTTAACGCACTCACAGCCCCACTATAAGTTCAATGACTTGTATCGTGGGTGACGGAAACATTTACATATCACACACACAATCACACCCAGACCCAGAAGCGCAAATCTCTCTTGGGAAGGAAAATTGTGCTCCTGCCGGGAATCGAACCCAGGACCCACGGCGCAAGAGACTTGACAACCGCGCCAACTGAGTCGTCAATGTCAAATGTATATTTGTTTTTGTTTTGTTTTAGACTGTCCTCCATGCCTGTTTGGGAGCAGTAATCGGGCCTTTCGGCATCGAACCAGGTTTCACCGGTGCATTTGGATATGCCAACACTTTCGGAAGACCTAACAGTTTGGTAAAAAGCGTATCTGGGCCCTACATTTGGAATAGTTTAGCTTCTCCCTTCTAGCGGTCAGTTTTTACCAATATAACTGGATTTAGGTTATCTATAACGATCATTAGGGACTTCATATACAAAACACCCCAAGGGCGCTGTGAAGATAAAATGTATAGTGCCCAACGAACTAAATACACTTGATCTTTATATAATAAAATACCTAACGATATAAAAATTTTAGAAGGCAATAGTTTTAAGAAGAATTTGAGTGACTGGCTATTAAGTAATTGTTTTTATACTATTAACGAATTTATGAAATTTAGAGACAATAATATTTTTTAATATTTGCACGTCTGCGTGCAGGAAATAATTGTGTAAAATGAATACATTGTACACAA
The DNA here is from genome assembly GCA_948107665.1 of Lomographa bimaculata. NCBI lineage: Eukaryota > Metazoa > Arthropoda > Insecta > Lepidoptera > Geometridae > Lomographa > Lomographa bimaculata. The sequence continues at coordinate 8,164,227 of OX403612.1, read as the reverse complement.
TATTATTTATAAGACCTTTTTGACATGTATTCTGGCAAATAAACGTTTGAGTTTGAGTTTGAGAGTTTGACATCGCGGGCGCGTGCCTGTGACGCTTCCCCTGGCGGCGCTGCAAATTTTTTATAGGCTCTAGTGTAACTCGACCCAGCTGGCGCAGTGGACAGGTGTCCGCCCTCTGCGCTGGGGGACCTGGGTTCGATTCCCGGAAGGAGCACAAAATCCTTCCCAAGGGATATTTGTGCTTCTGGTTCTGGGTGTAATGTGTGTGTGGTGTGAATGTTTCCGGCACCCACGATACGAGTTTTGAATCTTAGTGTGAGGCTGTGAGTGTGAATGCGTTTGTTAGTTTTACAAATAATATATATATATATATATATATATTGAGCGGTCATGGCGCGCGTATTTGTAGTGACAATGTTCGACACGGAAAACTAGAGCAGCGGCGGCCGAGACGCGCGTACAGGGCGAGCGTCCGGGCCGCGAGCCTTGGCCGCTTTGTATATCGAGTCCCTTAAATTAGTGTAATTTTGTGTGTGACGTAATGATTAAATGTATTTTCTCTCTTTCTAATATTATTTATATATTTGAAAAAGATTTTCGTTTTCCTTAATATATTTTATCGTTATAACGTTATGGTTATTAGTTAACCGACACTACTCTTTGCCTGGTAGAGATCGCTATTAATGATAAGGCCGCCTGTTGTGATACTTTACGTATAAGCTTGTTTGTACCTTTGTTTTATCTCATCTAATAAAGTGGATCAATAAAGTATTATCTATCTATCTATCTATCTTTCTATTTGCATCTTGTCCAGTCAAAGGTTGTCTGGAAGAGATCGCTTTAAGCGATAAGACCGCCCACTTTAGCCTTTAATGTAAATTTCTATTTTTTATGTATCAATTCTTTTAAGGTGTCAATAAAGAGTAATTGTGTTTATTGAGTTAAAATTTTGCATTTAATTTGTGTAACCCATGATTGACCCCCAGACATTTTGTTTCATTCATATTGTAACTTTTTTTTATATGTTTATGCTAGATACTTCTACTATATAGAAGTAGAAGTAGTGTGTAGTAGTGTGTGTTTAGTAGTGTGTTTAGTATTGTTGCAGCGTAAGAAGAAGAAGAAGCGTAAGAAAACGTCCTACTGTACAAATTATTTCACTACGATGTATTCTTCACCGGACACTCAATCCTTAAGTAAAAGGGACAATATTATTTGATTCTCTAAAAATCTAATTGACCTATTGTAAAAATTAGCACTTCCAAATTTACTCAATTAATGTTTGGTACACTAAAATGTATTGAAACCTAGTTATAGGATTTTTTTCATAATTGATGATTTTAACAAAAAGATTAATACAATGTTTTTTTTATTTGCACCGAATACTTTAAAAGATGAATTAAATTACTTAAAAGAGGATCAAATGTTTTTTATTTACATTAATATTGATTGATTGGATTAATTTTATGTCTCGGGGAATGAGGATTTTGCTAAATTAAAACAGTTATTTAAATACATGCCTTAGTAAAATTCTAAACCGCTACTAACTGATCGGTGGGCGAGCTTACTACGGTGGAGCTGTTCAAAATAAAACGTTATAAAATCAACATTATAATTTTTGATATTAGTAGGAAACTTTATTTCGGTCTTGTATAGGATACATTTCGGAGAGTGTGCCACGGAATTGCATGATCTGATTCCCCCATCCCCCTTTTCCCATCAGACAACCAGACAATCAGTCACGTGACATCGGTTTATGGTTGATATTCCAAGGGTGCGTACGAAGCTTTCACATTTATTATACGTACTGCTAAGGAATGGAATTCTTTGCCCGAGTCTGTGTTTCCCGATAAGTACAATATAGGAGTCTTTAAATCTCGAGTGAACAGTTATTTTCTAGGTAAGCATGCTCCATCTTCGACCACATCGTCACTTTCCATCAGGTGAGGTAGTGGTCAAATGCTTGCCTATCGAGAATAAAATATAATAATAAAATAAAACTAAAACAAAATTTTTTTTTTACAAATACAGTATACTTAAATCATACTTGGTAAATAAATTAGTAAGCGTAAGGTACACCGCATCCGCAAGCACAGGTACCGGAGATGGAGACCGCACCAAGGGCTGCCACGGGGCCAGCGTATTCAACAGCACCGATGATGGGCACCTGTCCGGCGACAATGGTAGCACCGCCCACTAACAGCTCACCGGCGACGGCCACGTTACCGACACCAGCGCCGCCGTACGCGGGACCGGCGCAACCAGCCAGACCGGGGCCAGCCAGACCGGCGGCGCCCAAGCCATAGGGACCGGCAAGACCGAGGGCGGGAGCGGCGAGTGCGGGGCCGGCAAGACCAGGACCGTATCCGAGTGGACCGGCGAGGCATTGGCTGTAGACAGTCTAGAAACACAGAATCCAGTCAAGCTTTGACAGCAGTTTTAGATAATAACTTATTTAGATATTGGACCGAGTGAAGCGAGCGCTCTACCGTATGTCTATCTTTCACAGATTTATGCTTTGTAAATTGTTAAAAAATCATATTATACAAATCGTTTTTTTTTTTTATGCCGGTTTGTATTTTGCACAGCAATTAAGTATCGCTGTGCAACGATGTAACGCAGCCAGCATTTTGGGCACACTGCCGACCAATGCCTTTTTGTATAAGGTAAGTAGTTTAGCTATATCTGTATTTTGATTAATCCTGAATATATAATATTTTAATTTAAAAAATGTTTTAGATATCACAAACTGTGCCCAGAGCTATTTCTGCTTTCAAATTAACATTATATTTGTAGAATAAGAGAAAAATATATTTTAGTAAGACCTAATCGGTCTCGGCTTTCATCTATGTATATCAAAAGCGGCTATAGCACAAATACAAAAATCAATCCATTTTATTTCCAAAAATTTCTCGGAGGTGCCATCGCTAAAAACCAATTAATCTATTCGTTGGTACATTTGTGCTGATGCAGGATACTTACTTGGATGAGGCAAATCTGAGCACAGATCACCAAGAGACCAAACGACGACATGACTTAAGTTTGTGATCAACGAATAATTGAAACTAGAATACGTTTTTCTACAACGAAGGAGTGTTTTATAAACACTCTTGAGTAACTAAATAGGTAGATTGTTTTTCAGCTTCAGTAAATCCAATCGTTACCTCACATTAGGTAACAAAACTATCAAAATAATTTCCCAAACTCTGTCAGCCATTAGTAGGGCAATGTATCATTTTAAACTGAAAATATCACGTATTGTTTTATCAAATCACTTTAACTATGTAACTTTAATTTATTTCATGTTATCAGCTGCTCTATTGTAATCGAGTTTCATAATTTATATTGTATAAAAGGAACAGAATTTTAGAATCTATATCATTCAATCACACACAGTTTTCTTGGAAAAACAATGGCATTCAAGGCTATCGTCGCTTTCTGCGCTTCTGCGCTCTTGGTTCAGGTAATTGTTATTTGTTTTATTTTTATACTATAACATATAAATACCTACTTACTTATTTAAGTAAGTACTAACTTGCTTATTTAAATAAGTACATACTTGCTTATTTAAATAAGTACCGACTTACTTATTTAAGTAAGTAATTACTTACTTATTTAATTAAGTAGGTAGCTTATTCAGACTTATGATTCATCAATACATAACAATACAATAATTTAAACAGTCAGGGTAATTAATTAATTATTATTTTAGGGAGCCCTCAGCCAGTGTGCTGCTGGTCTCGGAGCCCCTTGGGGTCTAGCCGGCCCCGCCGCCGGTCTCGGAGCCCCCTGGGGTCTAGCCGGTGCCGCCGGCTGGAACGGTCTGGCCGCCCCCGGATTGGCCGCAGCTGGACTCGGCGCACCCGCCCTGGCCGGTGCTTACGGCGCGTACGGAGCCGGTTGCGGAGCCGGCGTCGCCTCCACCGGCGGCGGCTTCCCCGTCCAGAGCTCCTCCCCCATCGCTCCCATCGGAGTGTCTGTGGTGTCTGAGAACGCTTATGAAGGCGCTCTAGCCGCGGGCGGCAACTTGCCGTTCCTGGGTACTGTTGCCGTTGACGGCGTTCTGCCTACTGCTGGCGCTGGCGCCGTGTCCTACGGTTGCGGCAGCGGTGCCATCGGCATCGCCGCTGAGGAGGGTCCCATTGCTACCGGCATCTTGGCCGGTCCCTACGCCCCCGCCGCCCCGCTCGCCGCTCCTGGCTACGCCGGTCTCGCTGGCCCTGCCGGCATCGCTGGCATCGGCTACAACGGCCTCGCTGGCTACGGTCTCGGTGGCATCGGATGCGGTTTTGGTGCCCTTATTTAAGTCAAATTGTTTTCATGTCACAATTTATTGTTTGTAATAAATGTTATGCATTTACATAAGTAAAAACTTCTTTCACTTAGATATTAAGTATGATTTTCGTGATGTGAAAAGACGTTTGAGTGTTAAAGACTCTACGTAGCTGTTTAGCTACGTAGAGTCTTAAAATAAGAAACAATGAAAGCGTCCAGATAAAAAAAACCCAAAGTTTATTAAGCTTTTGACAAATAAGCCGACATTTTGAAATCTTCAGTCTCATACTTAATGAGACTTGAAAATTTTGAATCAGGTGATCAATTACTTTTGCATTTGACTACCATATCACCTGATAGAAAGTAAGGATGCCACTGCATTTAGCATATATATTATACATATACCTATCTCAAATATACATATACATACCTCTTGTCTTTAAAGATCATTACGGATGATAAACGAAGAAGCGAATCGCTTCGAACAAGCTGGAGGTATGTCAACCATAAATTAACGACATCTGAGGGTTTTTCTTGTTGTACGATGGTTAAAGGGGGATCGGGGATTAACTCATGCAATTCATGAGCACACTCTCCAAAATCTATAGTTCTATACGATAGAATAGCGATAGATTTGAGGTCATAAGTTGGTAACCGATAACAATGTTTTTCATGAACAAAACAAGCCGTGCCGCGGCTTCGCCCGCTATTATACATTTAAGTTAATCCTAGGTATAAACAATGTACATTCCAAATTTCAACCAAATCCGCTTAGGCGTTAAAGCGTGAAGAGGGAACAAACATACTTACACACAAACTTTTGGATTTATAATATTAGTAGGATTATGTTATTTTCTATTGATAATTTTAACTAATCATCGTACTATCTTTTGTCTCCTTCTCTCTATATACCTTTTTTATGTACGCCTATACCCCACTTATCGTCTATCATGTGTGGTTGAGAATGCCCCTAGCATTAAGTTCACCTTTTGTACTTTTTGTGCAATAAATAATTAAAGAATAATAATAATTATAAATATTTTTAAACTTCAAAGCCAAACAAAGAAAATATTTACCTACTAGACTACACATTAAAATATAACACTAGATATTATAGTGGCTATATCATTATAGCCAACAAGATTTAGCATAAAGGGGACTTTTTAACCGACTTTAAAAAAACGATGATATTCTCAATCCGATCGTGTTTCCTTTTTTTTAATGCTCAATAGGCAAGATGCGGCCGAATATGTAGCATGTTGGCTACTTTAAAATATCCTGTTAATATTATAACTCCGAAAGTTTGTGTGTAAGTGTGTGTGTGTGTGTGCAATGTAAGTGTGTAAGTATGTTTGTTCCCTCTTCACGCTTTAACGGCTGAATGGATTTGGATGAAATTTGGAATGCACATAGGTTATACCTAGGATAACACATAGGCTAATTTTTAACTTGATAATAGCGGGCGAAGCCGCGGGCAAGCGTGAAGAGGGAACAAACACACTTACTCACAAACTTTCGGATTTATAATATTAGTAAGATTATTTACTCTCGACTTAAAGTTATATCGTTCGGGGAGTGGGGCTGTGAGTGTGATTGCGTTTGTTTTTGTTCAAAACCCAGCGTGCGGTTAGTCTGACTCGTCTGGCACGCCTAGTTATTTGCTGCATCATGCATTCGCATCATTGTATAAACATGAAACTATGTAATCTGCCGAATTAACAATTTCCGATAAGATCTACGAGCCATTTGCCTCTATTATCTAACACTACATTAATTTTTATATCAGTAAAAGAACTTACTACAAAGCATCGAGCTTATAAGTCACTCAGGTGCTCAAGCCCACTACCGTGGGTAGCGTTCTCATCATCCTGGCGGCATTGTCTCTCTGAATTGCAATGCTAATACGTTGAGCCAAATAAGTGCCAGCATTTTAATCACGCGTCGCCTCAATCAGGCGCTCTGATAGATTTTTGAAAACAGAATGAGGTCCCGGTCCCCACGGACCCAGTGTCTCAACATCAAACAGCTTCAATGTGTAAATTTTGCAGTGTTCTGCTGAATTTGTGTTTTGTTATGTGAAACATTCAAATAACTCACACATTCGCACCCAGAATGTGTGATTGTGTGATGTAATTTTTTCTTGCAACTTCGACACAACTCATCGAACTTAGTGTGGGGCTGTGAGTTTGATAGTGTAAAAAAAGGAGAAAAACATAAAAAATTAAGTATAGGCTCGACCTTGCACGTAATAAGCATAATGATCAACTGTGGCAACAAACGTGACTCGCAATCGCAATGAATCGAGGTAGTTCCATAATACCTATAACCTATTAACACCTATCGCGCGCCTGTTATCACGGATTTCTTACATTAAACATATGAAATAATGAATCCTGATAACACTAAAATTATTCTTACCTTATTTCTAAATGTAAACGATATCAAATATCTGGGGCAATGGAATCCTTACTAATATTATAAATGCGAATGTAACTCTGTCTGTCTGTCTGTTACGCTTTCACGCTAAAACTACTGAACCAATTTGAACGAAATTTGGTACACAGATAGTCTAGAGCCTGAGAAAGGACATAGGCTACTTTTTAACCCCGAATTCTGGCTGGTCCAGGTCTTACGCGGGCAAAGCCGCGGGGCGCAGCTATTATTGTATAATTAAACGCAAGCAGAGCTTAAAAAAACCGACTTCACCGCTTTATCTTCAGAACCTTGATCAGATTTAACGTATTAAACACGCATTATTGACAATAACTCAAAAACTAGTGATCAGATCTTGACCTTTAAATGGGACCACATGGAAAGCACCAGTATTGGAAAGCAACATCAATCAAACAAAAAAAAAATTCTATATCGGTTCACGTGGAACGAAGTCAAGAGGAAACACAAGTAATTAAAAAAAAATACAGTCGACTTGAGTACCTCCTCCTTTTCATATAGTGCTATTTATATATAGTGCAAACAAGTAATAATTATAAAAAAATTTCAATATCGGTTCACGTGAAACGAAGTCATGAGGTAACACAAATAATAAAAAAAAAATACAGTCGACTTGAGTACCTCCTCCTTTTTATATAGTGCTATTTATATATAGTGCAAACAAGTAATCATTTAAAAAAGTTTTTAAAAATCAGGCTTTTACCATTTGTAAATAAAAAGGGACTAAACGTTATATATTAAACTTAGCAAAGTAATATATATAATATCAGTTCTTTGACAGACACCCACACACACACACACACACACAGGATATCTCTGCCAATACACAGACACATCCTAAGATACGTATATCAAAAGTGTGTCATTAAACGGAATAAAAGTGTGAATTTACATTAATGATGATTTGAGTACGTTTGAAAGTTTGAAATCAATCACGCCAAAAGCACTACACCGATTTCGCTGAAATTTCGAGCATGAATAGATGAATAGTGACCATGAATAACACAAAAACCTGTTTCATCATCATCATTCATAATAAAATTCCATATAATTATAGAACCTGATCACAAAATTTTACGGGAATCAGTTGAGAAATGCAACCAAGAACATATAAGAAGGGCTAGATATACGAAAGCATTTTTGCTCGAGCTGAAACGAACGCTTCGCGCTCACTCGCTCGATAATCTAGAAAATTAGTGTAACAGTTGGCGGTCTTATCGCTAAGAGTGACCTATTCCAGATAACCTTTGGGGAAACAATAATGTACGACCCGATATTTCACGGCCCGATTTTGTACAGCCAACAATGCAAACTAATAATGCATGTACATGGATTCGTAATATCAGTTCGTGCATTCCCGGGTGGCCAAATATTGCCTGTACAAAATCGGTCCGTATCGATAATGTACGGCCAATAACGTACAGCCAATAATTCATGTATATGGAATCCAAATATCATTGTGTGCAATACTGTGCGTACAATGGTTGGCTTCGTAAAATCACTCCGTGTCGATATTGTAAGGCCAGTATTGCACAGCCAATAATTGGAAGCCAACCATAGACAAACATATACTCTCTATGCATTTGTTTAGGCGAGTAGCTAGGTAGAGTTGGCACAGACTATTGAAAAGTTCTAACCTAAGAACATTAAAAATATTTGCTTCTCTGTGGTCTTTATATTCATCATCATCTTCTGATTCGATCTCGTAGAGAAATTCCGAGCATAGCCCTTTCCATAGCTCGTTGTGCGACTCTGAGCTTATTTATAAGGCCCACAGTAAGTAATTCGTAGGTCTTTATATTAATTTAAAAAAGTGGCTGCAAGTCTAGGTTAGGTTAGGTTTGAACTGTGACAAAACAAAGCGCGAGCCGAGCGAACGAAGCGAGCGTGCCGCGGTTCAAGTTGTTAAAAGAAAAAAAAAATTAAATAGAAATGAACAAAAAACAAAATATAATTTGTCATATCTCCGTACGCTCCGGCTACGCACCCCGTTGAGAGGGGAGTTCCTTAGCCCCCCCCCCCCCCCTCGCTCTTTGGGAGGAAGGTGAAATTACTGGATCATACAAACGAGGCTTTGGCAATGACATTTGATTGTACACGAATTATTGGCCTTGTATTATTGGCTGTACATTATCAGCTCATGCTGATATTTTCCGACCAGTATTGCACGAATTGATTTTTCGTGTACAATGAATTCAAATATTGGTTACGTTTTCTTGGCTGCGTATTATCGGCTGTACAAAATCGGTCCGTGTTGTTATTTCACATCCAATAATGTACGGCCCGTATTGTACAACCTGGTAATAGGAAGCCATGTCACAGAATACTAGTTGCAAATTATTGGTCGTACATTATCAGGCCGTGTATTATTGGTCGTACAATATAGGGACTCAACCTTTGATATGGAGAGGAGTAACGCATATTTAATTGCGTTACATTGCACGTTTGTGTTTTGTTTAAATATAAGAGTGTTAGTAAGTTTAAAATGTTTTGATGTGTGCTGTATGTGAATATGTCATCAACATCATCCGTTCGAACCACATGTGTTCAGTGTGTTCCAAGTATAAAATTCAAACAATAAACGCATTCACACTCACAGCCCCAGACTAAGTTCAAAGACTTAAATCGTGGGTGCCGGAAATATTTACATATCACACACACAAGAACAACATTTTGGAGAGTGTGCTCAGGAATTTCATGATATAATTCCTCGATGCCCGTTTTACCATCAAACAACAAGACAAACTGTCAAACGTCAGACATACCTCCAGTTCGCTCGAAGCGCTTTGCTTCTACGTTCATCATCCGTACAGCGAAGGAGTGGAACTCATTGCCTGCGCCTTTGTTCCCTGAACGGTATAATCTGGGTGTCTTTAAGTCTAGAGTGAATAGGTACCTTCTAGGCAAGCATGTTCCATCTATGGCCGCATCGTCACTTTCCATCAGGTGAGATAGCGGGCAATTGCTCGCCTATCCAGTATAAAAAAAAAACCGGACATACGAAAGCAATTTTGTCCAAGCTGAAACGGACACGTTTCAATATCAAGTCAATAAATTGATTATTTACAATAATCAAGTCAATAAATTTATTATTTACACAGACATAAGCAAAAAAAAGGAAAAATAAAACAAAGTAAATCAAGTCATGTGGGTGATGAACAGCTGTATACAATTAACAATGGCCTACTGCCATACATTAACTGCTGATCCTGTTAAACGAAACCAAAACATTTATTTAGCTTGCCAACTTATTTGTATACGTTTCGTATTTTCAGAGTTTCAGCATTATTAGACGGTCAAGTTCATGACCATGTTATATTACGTATTTCAAAACCCTTTTTGAATGAAGCAAAATTCTTCGAGAGAACTGGAGGTATGTCAACCATCAATGACGTTGACAGTTCACCTTGTTGTTAGATGGTAATAAGGGCATGTATTATTGTTTTTACAAGCTTTTATTTAGTTTCTCCTTATTTTTTTTATTTTTTTTCTTATTATGATGTACCAATTACGTTTGGAACACCATTGGAATTACGATCTAGCCTTAAGACTAAAAGGTAATTTAATTTTGACCTAAACTGCTAAGTGGAGTAGTAGGTATATAAAGAATGTGTCCAATAACACTTTTCTTACTGTCTCTATTACCGGGAAGACACTTTGTTCTTGTGTTGTTTGTTAATAGCACTCACTATATTACACTGTCACATCACTGCACTAGCTCAAAAGGTTTAGTTCTTTTGAGTCTTCTCACTAAGTCTGTTTAGTTTCACCTGTCCCGATGTTTGTCATCAAATCTTGCAAATTAAATTTGATCCACTTCCCGGTTACCGATTGAGCTGAAATTTTGCATACATGTGTAAATCGCGTGACAATGCAATATTATGATGACATGGCATATCTGATGATGGAGCTGGAAGGTGGCCAAAAGAACTTCGCAATGAAACGACACAGCCTCATTGAGTTTGGGCTCATTTGAATCGTCTTGACGTGTTTGTTCCCCTGAAAAGGAAACGAAGTACTAGGCATATTCCCCCCACAAAAAAAAAATGTATCAAAATTACATATTTTAAGCAACGCAATTCCTAGAACTTTGCTATTGTTCTGTTATCTACCACCTGCAATAGATTGCTGGCGTTAAAGGAACTATATCTTCAACCTCCTTGGAAATCTATTTCCAAATATTATTTTTTTATTATAACCCACTGTTACATCGACAACTATAAAACTAGAATTTTTAGTAAAAGAATAACATTCACGCTTCGAGCTTTAAAGACCTTTAGTTCATATAACAAGCTAAAGAATGGCTTTCAAATGTGTAATATTTTTGTGCGTACAAGCATACCTAGCACAGTCTGTTTTCAGTCAATATCTTGGACCTGCTTTTGCTGGCCGAGCAGGCTTAGCAGGCCCTGTTCAAGCTATTGCCCCAGGGGCTTATGGCCCCTGTGGAGCTGGTGTTGCATCGAGCGGCGGCAGATTTTCCGTCACCAGCGCCTCCCCCATCGCCCCTACAGGCGTATCTGTGGTATCTGAAAACACGATCGAAGGTGCTCTGTCTGCTGGTGGAAATCTGCCCCTTCTAGGGACTGTGGTTTTGGAGGGTACGTTCCCTTCTGCTGGCACGGGGGCGGTTTCGTATGGATGCGGGAGCGGCGCCATCGGAATTTTCAGTGAAGGCCCTTTTGCTACCGGTATCCTAGGCCCTGGTCGAGCTGCTCCCGCCCCTATCGGTCCTGGTTACGGTCCTGGAATTGGATATAATGGCTTCGGTTTTGGCCTCGGTGCACCGTGTGGTTTTCCGTACTAAAACCTTATTTTAAGTTGTTTAATTTAATTCAATTCGTATTTAATAAAAATAATAAATGCTTCTAATCAAATAGTTATTTATTTATCCTTTACTAGCCTTGATCCGCGGCTTCGCCCGCTATTATCAAGTTAATAAGTAGTCTATGTGTTAATCCTAGGTATAATCTATGTACATTCCAAATTTCATCCAAATCCGTTCAGCCATTAAAGCGTGAAGAGGGAACAAACATACTTACACATTTACACACACACTTACACAACTTTCGGATTTATAATATTAGTAGGATATTAGTAGGATTGCACATCAAAAACAATTTACAATTGGAGGACTTAATGCTAAAAGCATTTTCTATCAGTCATCCAGCAATAAGGAACAAAAGTAAAGCGTGCATCAGAACAGTGTATTGTAAAGCGTGAAGAGACCAGTCAGTGAAGATAAATATATATTACTTTTATCTTTAATTTCTATATCTTATGCTAGAAACAGTAAACGAGGCTCCAGAAGATCTCAAAGTCATGCCCAAGGTGTGTTGTAGTCAGGCAGGTTTGTCGCCCATGGTCCAACAGCGTTGTTTAACTGGTATGACAGCCTGTTCATCATCATTTACCAAATATTACAGCTTATGGCAAATTCATAATGTGCCCTCACTCGTTAGCAGAAGGACAAGAAGATACCTACCTATACTAAAGACCTGCTAGTAATATGAAAATCAGCATATTGAGGGATAGAAAATTTATAATAAAACGCAAGCAAAACTTAAAAAACCGACTTCACCGCTTTGTCTTCGGAACTTTGATCAGATTCGATGTACTAAACACGCATTATTGACGATATTTCAAGAACTACTGATCAAATCTTAATCAAATTTAAATGGGACCAATTGGAAAGAAACATTTTCCAAACAAAAAAATGAATGAACCCACGTGGAAAGAAGTTACGAGAGAGTTACGAAACACATAAAAAAAAATAAAGTCGACTTAAGTACCTCCTCCTTTTTTGTGAAGTCGGTAGAAAACCTACTTCACCACTTATATTTTGGTTTTGGCTCGATCGATTTCGATAAAATTTATTTGGGACCACCTCTGAAGTATATACTAAACAAAAAAAGAATTTTGAGAATCGGTCTACAAATGGGGAAGAAATCGGTGAAAGTACATGAACAAAAAAAATACATACAGTCGAAAATAGAACCACCTCCTTATTTGAAGTCGGTTAAAAACTATAGTTGCCGTGTTAATATACACGTCAGTGACGTTCTGCTCGTCACCCAATCACAATGATTTTTATCCTTAACTTATAATTAACTAGCCGTGCCCCCAGGCTTTGCCCGCGTTTATCAAGTTAAAAAGTAGCCTATGTGTTAATCCTAGGTATAATCTATGTAAATTCCAAATTTCATACAAATCCGTACAGCCGTTAAAGCTTGAAGAGGGAACAAACATACTTAATCAAACTGTATATACTGTGTAAGTAAATAAAATTAAATAAAAAATAACGTCATTAATTTATGGTTGACATACTTCCCTTGAGAGCCTGCGTATTCCAGGTCTAGTGTGTTTACCAGCTTCGATCTCATCGTCACTTACCATCAGGTGAGATAGTGGTCAAACACTAGCCTGTCACAAATAAAAAAAAAACTTCGCTCGAAGAGTTTCGCTTCTACGTTTATCATCCGTACTGCGAATAGTCTGCGAACTCTGTGGAACTCATTGCCCGCGTCTTTTTGCCCTGAACGGTACAATCTGGGAGTCTTCAGGTCAAGAGTGAATAGGTATCTTCTAGGCAAGCATGCTACATCTTCGGTCGCATCATCACTTTCCGTCAGGTGAGATAGTGGTCAATCATAAAAAAGGCAAAGAGGCCGAAGTAGGATTCTCATAATTTTTTTTTTAAATGCAGATACGTCTTTGTTTCTTATGACGGCAGTATACGAAACTGCAGCGCGGGGGGAGGAGTCGCGGTCGCTCGCCGCTCGGCCGCGCGCCTCGTGTGCTTTGTATATCATGTCCCTTAACTACATAATTGCACTACGCATTTAAACATAAACGCTTTCACACTCACAGACCCACACTAAATAACTAAGGCACAAGTCATCGACTTGTGTTGTGGATGCCGGAGACATTCACACACACACAATTACAACCAGAACCAGGAACACAAATTTTCCTTCGGGATAAAACTTGTGTTACTGCCGGGCATCGAACCCGATGCTTAGAAGGCTAAAGCTCATCCAACTAAGCTAACGTGTAGTTCAGATATTTTGCAGTAAATATTATTTTGATTCTAATTTCGAAAGAATTATAAGTCTTTGATTAATATCTAGGCTCTAAAATACACTATTAATAACTCATTTATACTAATCTTTATATATATAATTCTACTGTACGTGTGTATGTCACTGAACTCCTCCTAAACGGCGGGACCGATTTGAATGAATTATTTTGTATGCGTTTGGGTGGCGCCCTGTTTGGTTTAGATTCACAAATCAGCCCGGCAGATGGCGCTGCAGGGGTTGCACACGGGCGAAGCCGGGGCGAATTACTAGCATTTTATAATTTACTTGTTAAAAACTTTTTAATGACAAGCTTTCAGAAGTCCGCCAATTTGGATCTAAAGTGACGTCACTTTATTTTTCGAGTCATTCTTAGCAAACCCTTTCATTTGATACACATATTGTAGGAGTGCATTAAAAATTACTTGTCCGCCATTTTGGGTGTTCTTCCATGTTGGATTTAGAATGACGTCACACAGCTAACAATGCATTGTCATCCAAACGAATCGTAAATATAACATTTTAGCTCAATCGGTTGAAGATATCTGCTTCAAAATTGAGTTGCAAGATTCCACCCGCACAAACATACATACATTGCAAGTTAAAAAAAGGTTGTAAAAGAGGTAAAGTTTGTGACTTTGTTAGGCTGTAGAGGGTAATCTCTGAATCCACTGAACCGATTGTAAAAATACTTCTGCCAATAGAAAGCCACGTTATTTGTGAGTGTCATAGGCATGTTTTTTAACATGCTTTTAGTAGCTTCACCTGTATGTATGTATGTTTGTTTGTAACCAACTCCTTTGGACTTGATTTCGACGCACTTCAAACAGTCAGATTTAATTTAAATTTCATGGACTTATCGAGGATCGATGACAATACATTTTTAAGCTTTTGCATAGCTTCTATCGCGGGCCTTGAGCGTGAAGACCGAATCCAGAAATTACGTAACGAAAATAACCTAACACCCCCCGCTCCGACCGGAACAGCGGTGATACTTTTTAGTTTTGCCATCTATCAATGAATAGCAGAAATTTAATGACTTTTTTGAAATATCACGCTTTTCTCTTTAGTTCAGCAACTCGCCTCTAGGTGGCAGGAAAAAAAACACTGCATAAATAAAATAAATAATTAATTACAATTGCATAAGTTGATAAAAAATGCTTTGCCGCGGCAGTCCCCGAGTGCCACACGTCTTTGTTTTTTATAAAGCGTGTTTTTTTTTGTTTTTTTTACTATTATATTTTTTATTTTACCAGGGCGACGCCGGGCAGTCAGCTAGTAGTATATAAACTGATTAAATCATTTATAGCGACAAAGCGTTATCTTTTTTGTAACTTTGCAACAACAGTGATATTGATAATGTCCTACTACCCACAATTCACAAACTTTATGCAATCAGATAACATTTATCATAATTACTAAACTATGTCGTTATTTATACTGAAATTACAACCAAAATTGCATTAACAGTCAGTATAAAATCAATAACCATAACTACGGGTAATCATTCTCAAATATACCTACATTGTGTTAAGTGACAAGCAAAATATTTTAACGAAAAACAAAATGGCCGCCAAAATTGTTCTTGCTTTCTGCGCTCAGGCTCTTTTTATCCAGGTAAATTCAAATCTTTATTGCATTCTCTTAATATGATCAAATTGATATATTATATGGAAATTGATGCATTAGGTATTTCTAATATAAATTATTAAAACGCAAGCAAAGCATAAAAAGTAACATTAATTAAATTCATTAATTATTAGTTTAATTTATTATAATCAAAGTAAAAGGTTATTTAAATGGATATAAAAGCTAATAAAACCCAACTTCACCGCTTATTCCTTAGAACTGTTCACATAGAAAAAAGTTAGAAAACACATTAAAAACTAATTGAGAACCTCCTTCTTTTTTTTAATCGGTTTAAAATAAACAATATCAGCATTTTTTTTTCATGAAACCAACAATGTATTTTAGAAAAAAAAAAACAAACAACTAGTTGCAAAAAAAATTATGTGGCTGTTTTATACTGACTTACACATATTTTTTTCTTAATGTCATTGATATAGCAAATATACGAGCTGAAAAATCGTATAACCTAAGTCTTAAATCGCAAACATCTCCAAAACTCTTCATCAGGTCTTGATCAAATTATAATGGGACCACCTGGGAAGTATATGTACCCTTTTAAACAAAACATAATTCTCGAATCGATCCAGGCGTCTTCGAGCTATCGGGGAACATAAATAAAAAAAGATTCCGACGAATTGAGAACCTCGGCCATTTTTGAAGTCGTAAATAGTTGAGAAATTTCGTTTGAAGGATGTATATTGCCATTATTTTATATCCAAAAAAATATTCGAAATCATGCTTCGACATCTTGGATGCTTGATAATATTATGATCAAAATAGCATTTGTTATTTGCTTCTTTAAACTCTATATTTTTTGTATGAGACTATTGGCACCATCTTAAACATTAATCTTCATTGTTTCAGTGCGCCTTCAGTCAATGCGCTGCCGGTCTCGGAGCGCCCTGGGGTCTACCAGGACCTGCCCCTTGGAACGGCCTAGGAGCTCCCCTCGCCGGCCCAGGCCCTTACGGCGCCGGCTGCGGCGTCGCCTCTACCGGCGGAGGATTCCCAGTCACCAGCATCTCTCCAATTGCTCCCACTGGAATCAGCATAATATCTGAGAATGCCATTGAAGGAGCTCTATCTGTGGGTGGCAACCTGCCTTTCTTGGCCACTGTTGCTATTGAGGGCGTGCTTCCTACAGCTGGAAGTGGTGCTGTTTCCTATGGCTGCGGCAGTGGAAACATAGGCATTGTCAGCGAAGGCCCTATTGCCACTGGTATTGTGGGCCCCGGGCCTTATGGTCCAGCGGCTCCGGCTTACGCGCCAGCTGGTTCCGCCTACGGTCCTGGTATTGTTGGAGCGCCCGCCTATAATGGCCTTCCTGGATATGGCTGCAGTGCCATCTACTAGACTTTGTTGAATAGTTTTTACTGTTGTTATTTTTTTAATAAAATAGGTGTTTATAGTATGACACACTTTTATTTCACTTAACCTATGTGGTCGTCAAATCTTGTAAGTAATTTAGATCGAGTTCTAGCTGTTGAACTGAGTTGCAGGTATATCTGATGACAATTTACAATTCGTAACATTGATAATGTTAGTAAGATAGAAGTAAGATAAACTAAAGAATATATTTAAACATAATTAAACGCAAGCAAAGCTTAAAAAAACCGACTTTACCGCTTTATCTTCGGAACTTTGATCAGATTAGATGTCCTAAACTCGCATTATTGACGATGTTTCAAGAACTACAAATCAGATCTTGATCAAATTTAAATGGGACCAATTGGAAAGCAACATCTTTCAAATAAAAATTCAAAATCGGTTCACGTGGAAAAAGGTACAGTTACACAGTACACTTGTTATACAGTTGACTTGAGTACCTCCTACTTTTTTGTGAAGTCGGTAGAAAACAGCTTATGGCCGAGACTAGATAATTGTTAGTCCTGAGTTAATTAATTTACCGAGGGAGCAGAGCGAGCGAGCGTCTCCCTTACAGCATGGTAAATTGCCGGGTGTCTTGCAGATGTCCATCTGTTCTATAATACACGTTGCATTTCTCAACCGATTTTCTTGAAATTTTTTGGCCAGGTTCAAACATCATTAAGATATTTTTTCGATTTAATTTTTAAAATATCTGGATTTATTTAAATTTTCAGTCATTTTGAAATGGTCTTCAGCTCACAAAGCCAAACAAAAAAAGTAGTTTATATATTAATGATAACCAAAAACCCAGACGACCATGACGACCCGGTTGGCGCAGTGGACCGGAGTCCGCCCTCTCAATTCCTTCCCAAGGGATATTTGTGCTTCTGGTTCTGGGTGTAATGTGTGTGTGATGTTTCCGGCACATACGATACAAGTCTTTGAATTTAGTGTGGGGTTGTGAGTGTGAATGCGTTTGATTGATTTGTAAAAGTCAGCGAGCGTAGCGCCTCTAGCGGCAGATACGTAGTAAACATTAATTGTATTTGGAAATCAATTCAAAATCAAAATCAATCAAAATCAAAATCGTTTATTCACATGGGCCCTAAAGAGGCACTCATGAAAGTTAATGAATCTATTGCCAGATTCGCAAAATTACAGCCATCTCGAGAAGAACCTGGCAAGAAACTCGGCAGCGCATTTTTTTTCATTAATTTTTTTTTTAAACATTTTTAATTTCTAATACATAATTTTCTTAACCTAGGTGTTATTATGGTAGTCGCTAGAAAGAGCCTGTGCAGTTTGCCTCCATGCATCCTTGTCATTAATTCAAAATTGTAAGCTAATTATATCTAACATTCAATACAACATCACAATCACATAGACAAATTGTATAACTTGCACGCACACAGTGCAGGCAGGTTGTTTGTTTCCTGTTGGTAGGCAGTTTCTATTTAGTTTGAAATAACTATATATAATAATGAACTGCCCATTGGCTCAGTTGGGTAAGCGTTCGCCTTCTAAGCGGGATATCGGATTCGATTCCCGGCGGGAACGTAAGTTTTCTCCCCAAGGAAAATTTGTGTTTCTGGTTCTGGTTGTGATTGTGTGTGTGATGTGTTTCCGGTACCCACGACACGAGCCCTTGAACTTAGTGTAGGGCTGTGCCCTACGTTAAGTTCGATGACTTGTGTCGTTGGTAACGGAAACATTGACATCACTCATACAATCACAACCAGAACCAGAAACACAAATTTTCCTTGGGGAGAAAACTTGCGTTCCCGCCGGGAATCGAACCCGATATCCCGCTTAGAAGGCGAACGCTCACCCAACTGAGCCAATGGGCAGTTCATTATTATAACTAGGTATTTTAAACTAAATAGCAACAGAACCAGAACCAGAAATACACATTTTCCTTAGGGAGAACACTTGTGTTCCGGCCGGGAATCAAACTCGATACCGTTGCTTAAAGCGAACATCTGCCCTACTAAGCCCACGGGCAGTTCATAATGAGTCGATCACAATCAATGGGTACTTAAATTTCATAAAAAAAATTTAAACCTTTTGCTAAATTAAAGAAAGAATGGAACTCTATACCTAAGTCTGTGTTTTCTGATAAATACAATATGGGAGTCTTTGAGTCGCGAGTGAATAGGCATTTTCTAGGCAAACGTGTTCCATCGTCGACTGCATCATCGCTTACCATCAGGTGAAATAGTGGTCAAACGTTTACCTATACTGAATAAAAAGAAAAAAAAAACATCGATAAATTCATGTTTCGTCAAAAATTATGCCCTTTTGAGTTTATTTTGATTTTATCGTTGTTAAAACATTATACGAGTATTTATGTGTAATAATGATAGATAATAATAAGTTATTATTATCTATCATTATTGCTGTGCACCTCGCGCTGTGACGTCATTAGGTAGCGGGAGAGGTGTCGCATTCCAGCGGAGTGCACAGTTAATTCGTACGAGTGTAGTATTTAGTTAGACTCCGCCCTATCCGAAACTATCCAAAACTTTTATTTCGGATTCGGTTACGGTTACGGATATTTTATTATTTCGGATATCCGATAGTTCCGGTTACGGATATGGATATCCATAACAACACTAATAATAACTGATGTGTGAACGGGCAAGTGTATACAAATCACAATAATTAAACAAAACAAACAAACAAACGCTTTCACACTCACATAGCGTGGGGACGCTAAGTTCAAAGACTTCGAAGAATCGTGGGTGCCGGAAACATTCACACCGCACACACATTACACCCAGAACTAGAAGCACAAATATCCCTTGGGAAGGAATTTGTGCTCCTGCCGGGAATCGAACCCAGGACCCACGGTGCAGAGGGCGGGCACCTGTCAAATGCGCCAACTGGGTCGCAAAAAAACGCAAGCAAAGCTTATAAAAAACAGACTTCACCGCTTTATCTTCGGAACTTTGATCAGATTAGATGTACTAAACACGCATTATTGACGATATTTCAAGAACTACTGATCAAATCTTGATCAAATTTTAATGGGACCAATTGGAAAGCAAAATCTTTCTAACAAAAAAAATTACATTATCGGTTCACGTGGAAAAAAGTTATGAGGTAAACACACTTGAGTACCTCTTCCTTTATTGTTAAGTCACTGGAAAAGTAGAAAAACACGATTTTCGTTTTCCATCCGAAAAGCCAATAAAAGTTCTAGTAAAGTTTTTACCACTTTACTGGAGATGACTTGACCAAGACTAGAATATTTTTTTTTTTATTATTTGTGACAGGCTAGTCTTTGACCACTATCACACCTGATGGTAAGTGACGATGTGATCGAAGCTGGTAAACACACTAGACCTGGAATACGCAGGCTCTCAAGAATAACTGCCGGAACACCGTATTTGACTTGGCGGCAGACTTTCAACTTGATGGTGGTAAGCTAATTTGGTAGCAAGCCAGGCGAGCAACTCACAAAATGCTCTACCACCTCTCAAATGTCACCTGATTAGCACCACCCGGGGACCACGTGTAGGGGACAGACTTAAGGGGTATCCTCCTACGGACGTGGGTGACTCAGCCCCCTTATATATATGACACTTGCGGAGACAAAACTAAAAAAACTCGGAGGTAACTCAAGTGCTCATGCCCACTACCAATTAAATGCGTGGCTCTATGCTGGCGGCACAAACTCTAAATCACATTGATAGCGCGGCAGCGTCATTATTTCAGGTATACTTAGTTACTTCTTTTCTTTGGTTTAATTCGTCAAAGTATCGTTAGAGATTGAATATTTCATCCTAAGCAAGCGCATTGATTTAGTTGTATAAATTGAATTAGTGTAGTGATGTGACAGTGTTGTATAGTGAACAAATAACACAAGAATAAAGTGTATTCCATTTAACAGAGACAGTAAGAAAAGTGTTATTGAACACATTCTTAGTATTAGTATAGGTACTTTACTAGCAGTTTTAAGGCTAGATCGTAATTCCAATAATGTATCAAACTATTTAATGTGAAAAACTATGAAAAAATATATTTTTAACCAACTTCCAAAAATGAGGAGATTCTATGTTCGACTGTATGTTTTTTTATGTATGTTCACCGATTTCTCCCCCATGTTCACAGATTCTCAAAATTATTTTTTTGTTTGGTAGATTATACTTTAGACGTGGTTCCATATAAATTTTATCGAAATCGATCAAGCCAAAATCAAAATATAAGCGGTGAAGTCTGATTTTTTTAAAGCTTTACTTACGTTTAAATTATTAATTATAATATAAATATATTAAAAGCTCTAAATTCGCTTGAAATATTGTTTTATCTGATTTGTTACGTATATAGTCACTGTGTTTTTTTTTGAAAATGATTTGTTTCTGTGTTTGAAAGTTTAACTGAATAAAACTATCATAAAATAAGGTAAATAATAAAAATAAAATTACTGAATATGTTGCATTCACATGGTATATTAAACTGTCATTTTTGAACTTGGCATTGACGATCCCATTTAGATGAGTAGCCCACCGCAGCCGCAGCCCAGACCTCCGAGGCCGTATCCAGCGATACCAGCGGGGCCAGCGATTCCACCGAGACCGTAGCCGGCGATACCGCCCAAACCGTATCCAGCGATACCGGCTCCGGCGAGAGGGGCGGCAGGGGCGAAAGCATTGCCAGAGGTGATGCCAGTGGCGATGGTGGGACCAGCCTCGGAGATGCCGACGCCTCCGTTGCCGCAGCCGTAAGAGACGGCGCCTGCTCCAGCGGTGGGGAGGACTCCCTCGATGCCAACGGTGCCCAGGAAAGGCAGGTTACCTCCGGCGGCAAGGACGCCTTCGTAAGCGTTCTCAGACAGCACGGAGACTCCGACGGGAGCGATGGGAGAGGCGCTAGCGACGGCAAGGCCACCACCGGTGGAGGCGACACCACCACAACCGGCACCGTAAGCTCCGTAGGCACCAGCAAGACCAGCACCAGCCAGAGCGGGAGCAGCCAGACCAGCACCAGCCAGACCGTTCCAGCCGGCGGGACCGGCTAGACCCCAGGGAGCGGCGAGACCAGCAGCGCACTGGCTGAAGGCGGTCTGAAAGTGAATTAAATTCATATAAAAACATGTTTTCATGATATAACTACAAAATCACATAGTTAAACGCTGATTGGCGAATAGGAGTTTTAATTAACATAACTAACCTGGACCAAGAGGGTCTGAGCGCAAATCACGAGAACAGCCTTTGCCAACATGTTGTTGTTTGCTAAGAAAGTGAACGAGTTTGAGGCACGTCGTTGTTTTATACCTAAGCCTGCAGACCTTTATCATTTGTTTTTAGAAATAGGTCAACAGCTTGTGCAAGAAGAAGCCGATAACACTTCGTATCGACACCTTTTGAATTGTATAGCTACCAGTTTGTCCCACGTCCGTCTTAATCTCCACAATTGCGACATGACCTACGTTTCATCATGAAATTCGCTCGAAATATAAAAGGTTTTCACAAGTGTGTTTCGTTACTATTCGGCCATACGTTGCATATAAAAACTATGACACCCTCATTTGCTTTCTTGCTCGTCTGCGTTCAAGCTTGCTTGATACAGGTAAGGAATCAAAGACCAATGAGACATGATATTTTATCAAGACTAGATCAGCAAAAATCTTCAAATCTTTGAAATTAGGTTAAGACAAGTAAGGTTTAGGCAAAACCAAAATAACAACATAATACATTCATCCACAAATTGTTGAAAATAATTACAATAAATGACTATTAATTGAGAATAAAAACGATAGTTAGTTGGACATGACCAAATTAAAAAACAATTGTTACATTAATGGTTTAATGCCGTTTTTTACTCTTCAAGTTACTGCATTGAAATTGCTAGAAAACCTTTCCTTCATATTCGAACTGTACATCACTTTAATATCGGTTGCAGAATGTCTACAGCCAGTGTCTTGGAGCCCCTGCTCTAGGTTACGGTGCAGCTATCGCTGCTCCCGCCCTCGGTCTGGCTGGCCCGTACGGTCTAGCTGGCCCAGCCGGTCTAGCCGGCCCCGCCAGTCTGGCTGGTTGCGCCGGTCCCGCGTACGGCGGCGCTGGTGTCGGCAACGTGGCCGTCGCCGGCGAGCTGCCCGTAGGTGGTGTCACTGCCATTGCTGGCCAGGTGCCTATCATCGGCGCTGTTCAATTCGTAGGTCCCGTGGCCGCTGCCGGTGCCGTCACTATCTCTGGCAGCTGCGCCTGCGGATGCGGCGCACCTGGTCCTTATGGCATCTACTGAAACAACTAACTATAAATTAAATTATAATATTTATGGCAACAACTTTGATCGGTGGTTTTGATATACAAGCACCTTATGGCATTTTGTTATTCACCTAAACACACTTAGCCAGCGCAGCATGGTGGATTACAGCCAAGGCTGTCACCGTCTGAGACAACGTGAATTTCAGCAGTGGAACACAATGGGCTGATATAAAACATAAACATAAACGCTTTCAAACTCTCAGCTCCACACTAAGTTTGATCACTTGTATTGTGAGTGCCGGCAACATTCACATCACACACAAAATCCCACCCAGAGCCAGAAACACAAATTAACTTAGGGGATAAAAGTTGTGTTTCCACCGATAATCGGACCCAAGACCCGAGGCGAACGCACACCCAAATAAGCCAAAGGGCAGTTCCAGATATAGATCCTACTATCTTATCCTACTAATATTATAAATCCGAAAGTTTGTGTGTAAGTGTGCATGTGTGTAAGTATGTTTGTCTTCACGCTTTAACGGCTGAACGGATTTAGATGAAATTTGGAATGTACATAGCTCATACCTAGGATTAACACGGGGCACTACTCGTTGATGATAAAGCATCTTAAGGTTTAATATTGCATTTTGTTTTCTGCCCGATAGGCAAGCATTTGACCACTATCTCACCTAATGGAAAGTGAAGATGCGGTTGAAGATGATGAATAATAATTATAATTGAGACAAATAAGATAATGCGACAAACTTTTCATTTTCGATAAATTGTTAACAGTTTTTTTCTCTTAAGTAATATCATTGTATCATATTTTTAATTGATCTCGGTTTCGTATGACAGATTATTGTTAGATCGGAATCTGACCTTTAGATTATTCTTACTTAATAGTACTTACTGATCCAGTATACAGATCCAGGATCTTTTGTTGGAATATCAACAAGCCGAGGTGAGTAGCGGCATAGTAGAAATATATTCTACTATGACTTGAGTATCTCCTCCTTTTTTGTGAAGTCGGTAGAAAAGAGTGCGAAGCGTGTCCGTTTCGCCTTGAGCAAGAATGCTTTCGTGTATCCGGATGTCCGGCTTGTTCTTCTCTTCAGAAGACTTTTGTAGAGAAGAACAAGCCGGACATGCCGCTACTCACAAGATTGCAAAATCAAAATTATAAATATATAATTTTGGCTTTGCAATCTTGTGCATTTAAAGTTTCAAGTAATAATACATTTCAAGTGTATTTCATATCAAAAGTCCTATTTAAAAGTCACAGTCTAAGTCAAGTAAAAGAGTCAAGGTCCAGATATAGTCAAGTCATGCCCTAATAAAGTGGTAGAAACGTTACCAGAACTTCTATTGGAGTTTTGGACCGAGAGAAAAAAATCACGTTTTTCAACTTTGTATGATTTGCCTACACTTATGCACGTTTACTAAGTATTAAAGGTTAATGATCCACCATTATTACACATTAACACTCGAAGAATCACAGGTTTTGGAATATTATACAAAATCAACTACGCCATTTTTTTCTTTTTCGCGGCAAAACTTCTAAAGATGGGTTTGATAATTATGTTTTTTTTTGTTGATTTAGTTTTTGAAATATTTTCAATGCATTTATTTTTCGGCCTAGTTTTATATTTACGCATCAAGAAGTACCAATTTATCAAAATTACATATAAATTACATATTTAAGTGATGTAAGCGACAAAATATTGTAGCAAGCAATAAAGAGCAACGGAATTTTGGCTTTGTAGTACAGTCAGAAAAAAAGTGAACACGTAGTAAGCAAAAACAGTGATAAAAAAAAAAAGAAAGCTGCGCCTCGGATCGACTGGTCGGTTCTCTCCGCAACGCTTTTCCTGCTGCATATCAACGATCTGCTTAAGCCCGGCTTGTTTGGGTATGCAGATGACAGCACGGTTGTGGAGAGTTATATATCTAACGCACGAGCTAGTAGTGACCAAATTCAGTCCCAAAGAGAGGCCATGGTTGAGCGTTTGAACTTGGCCTTAAAAGCTGTCTCCGATTGGGGCGATGCCAACCTGGTCAGATTTAATGCCTCTAAGACACAGGCGTGTCTATTCTCCGCCAAACGGAGTCCATTTGAACTGACTCCCACTTTTCGGAATGTATCCATACCAGTAACTGACCGTCTTGAGTTACTTGGTATGACGTTAACTTCAAAGCTCAATTTTGATTCATATATTGAGTCTAAAGCCCAATTGACCGCAAAAAAGCTCGGTATCCTGGCAAAGGTGAGACGATACTTCACCCCTGAACAGTTGCTCAACCTATATTATGCACAAGTCCGTTCGTGTATGGAGTATTGTTCTCATCTTTGGGATGGTTCCGCTAGATATCAAATTGAGGCACTTGAGACCATTGAGCGAAGAGCCAAAAGACTCATTAACAATGACCAGCTGTCAGATGCTAGACTTCAGAGCCTAGGACATCGACGCAGGATTGCGAGCCTCTCGGTATTTTATCGGATACATTTCGGAGAGTGTGCTATGGAATTACACGATCTAGTTCCTCCATCCCCATTCCATCATAGAACCACCAGACAGACTGCATTGCGACACTGATACATGGTGGATATTCCTCAAATGCGCACGAAGCGTTTTGCTTCCACTTTCATGATGCGCACTGCAAAGGAGTGGAACTCCTTGCCAGAGTCTGTGTTCCCAGATAAGTACAATCTTGGAGTCTTCAAGTCGAGAGTGAATAGGTATTTTCTAGGCAAGCGTGCTCCATCGTCGACCGCATCGTCACTTAACATCAGGTGAGATAGTGGTCAAATGTTTGCCTATCACAGTTAAAAAAAAAAAAAGAAAAAAATCACCTCCTTGCTTCATCGCAATGCGAATCGGGTCTTTGGCTGCAAGCTTTATCTCCAAATAATATGGGTAACCTTTTAGATAATAACGCTTTCCAATCAGCCGTCTCTTTACGTTTGGGCGCATACTGCCAAGTCCCTCACCGTTGCCATTGCGGTGATTTGGTAGATCGATTGGGTCACCACGGACTATCCTGCAGCAAAAGTGCAGGTCGCTTTTCTCGTCACGCCAGCCTGAATGATATTGTCCGTAGGGGTTTTTTAGTGCTGGCTTACCGTCAGTTCTAGAACCAAACGGTTTGATGCGTGATGACACAAGAGGCCTGATGGAATGACTATTTCCTTGGAAGATGGGACGACCATTAGTGTGGAATGCAACTTGTATCGCATACACTAGCGCCGTCTCATCTTCCAATGACTAGTGTTCAAGCTGGCGGGGGAGCAACCAAAGCAGAAAACCTCAAAAGGCGTAAATATTCCAAGCTTGATAGAGGTTATATGTTTGTACCGTTTCGCGTAGAAACTTTGGGTCCGTGGGGACCGGGTGCACGCACAACTTTTAAAAAATTATTCAAACGTTTAGTCGAGGAGACAAGTGACCAGAATGCTGGCTCTTATTTAGCACATTAAATTAGCATCGCTATTCAACGTGGAAACGTAGCCAGTGTTCTGGGCACTTTTCGACAAGCGGCTTACAAAATTTTTAAGTGCTATTTGTTTTAATTTATAATTTGTAATCATATCTGACATTGTTATTATTATTTATAAGTAAAGCCGGGTGTCTCACAATATTAGATTTGTGTAAGTTTTAATGTATAAATGAAGAGCTATAACCATCTATATATAAACTTAACTAGCTACTTAAGTACTTACCTAATACAAAAAGTATGCGTGTATTTGTTTTTACTAATATACGCAGGCTGCGGGTTTTTTTTATGTTTGATAGGCAAGCATTTGACCTCATCTCATCGATGGAAAGTGATGATGCGGCCGAAGATGTGACATACTTGCCTAGAAGATACCTATTCACTCTTGATTTGAAGACTCCCAGATTATACCCCTCGAACAATGACGCAGACAATGAGTTCCCCTCCTTCGCTGTACGGATGATGAACGTAG
This sequence comes from Lomographa bimaculata, assembly GCA_948107665.1. Taxonomy (NCBI): domain Eukaryota; kingdom Metazoa; phylum Arthropoda; class Insecta; order Lepidoptera; family Geometridae; genus Lomographa; species Lomographa bimaculata. Next base: position 8,137,249 of record OX403612.1, on the reverse strand, counting down.
AAGCAAACCGCTTCGAGCGAACTGGAGGTATGGTATTTTGATTACTGTTATATTTTTAAAGACATGACAGTTATCAAAATTCATAATGACACTCTCACAATTAAAACAAATCGATCATTTTTGCTCATTGTAACGTTTTCTGTTTCACTGTTATTATGATATCTGCAATGTTGCACATTACATCACGAACGAACGATTTGATTAAATAGCAAAATAAACATAGTCTTGAAAGATTGTTATTATATCACTTGACTTACTTACCTAATTGTTAGCTTTCATTGAGCTTGCTTCTTTTGTATGTAAGTATTAGTCGGCATGATTCCTTCAAGCTGGCCTGATGATGTAGGTGAGCAAATGGAACCTCGATGACTGACAGTCGAGATTGATTGCGTTGGGTAAATATCAAATATTATTAATTTGGTAGAGCATAAGGCAAATATTCCTTTATAATAAAATTCACTATTGAAGTAAGAAGACGAGGTAGATACAGTTGTGGAAATTCTTACTTTCTGTTATAAAATATATGAAAATTTAGGTTTAGATAAATTTCTATAGATATAACGATGGCGACTACTACCACAAAATAATTAATAGTACAAAAATAGAAGATTCACTTCGTAAAGGTATTTAAATAAATAAAAACTCTTGTTACGACGCAATAAAGTTAGATTTCAGCTGGCACAGTGCTTTGGCGCGTGCCTATATTTAGATTCACCTCTATTTCTACTGCGTACTTTGTACTCATCTGGCATCATCTGGCATACAGCAAAACATTCTCAAAACCCGCCAAGGCTGATACGCTACATTCTAGCTTCACTCTGCTAGTTTTGGGTGGTTGATGTGAATGTTTCCAGGAACCACGAAACAAACTTCAAGTCATCGAACTTAGTGTGGGGATGTGAGTGTGAAAGCGTTTATGTTTTATATGATAGTACTAAAAAAGTTATTATTAAAAAAATATTATTAACAATGAACAACATAAAGACGTTTATTTGTAAAGATGGAAATATAAATCCGAAAAAACCATAAGGTACGCCAAAAAGTTGTCAATCCGGGTCTCAGTAGAAGGCTCCACAGCCACGGCCGGCGCCGTAGCCAAATCCGTAAGGACCGAAGCCTAGGCCTAGACCGTAGCCTCGGCCGTAACCGAAACCGTAGCCAAAGCCGAGGGACGAAAAAAGGCTGGCGCCGAAGGGCGCAGCCAATCCATAAGGTGCAGCGATCAAGGGCTCCACAATGCCAGTCACAATGGGACCCTCTTCAGCGACGATGGCAACTGCCCCGTCACCGCAACCGTAAGACACGGCACCTGCACCTGCTGTAGGGAATTCTCCCTCGACGCCGACGGATCCCAGCAACGGCAGGTTGCCTCCCGCGCTCAATGCTCCTTCGTAAACATTCTCAGATACAATAGTGACTCCAATTGGAGGGACGGGAGAAGAGCTCGTCACTACGAAGGAGCCGCCGGTGGAGCTAACTGAGCCTGCGCAGCCAGCACCCCACCCAAATCCGTCAAGTCCTAGAGCGGGCGCTAGGCCAGCACCGATTAAGGGGGCAGGGCCTAGGCATTGGCTGAATACAGTCTGAAACAAAACAACAATATAAATAACATAAGGTCAAAGCCTTGTAGGTAACTTGTAGGTCTTTGCTGTATAGATGCATAAAGTTTTATGAAAAATAATAGATAACATACTGAAAAAAAGTTAACCATTTAAATTGACTTTATGTTACAAATTTTGAAACTACTCATCATTGACGAACATACAAATATGTTAATAAATTAAGTATAAATTCGTGCGTAAACATAAAAGCAATCATTGTTGTTTTTGTAATCAAATTGTATAATAAATTTCCTAATATTGTATAACTATAGATTTGATGAAATATTACACACCTGTTTTTATCAGACCTAAGTTTAGCGTATACAAATTTTGTTAAGCTGCTTCTGTAATTGTAGAGTCCATAGAATGGTCATATAGAACCAGTCCAGTTCTGATACTAAAGTTAATCTATGTCTAAAACTGTTATCATCCTAAAATTCGAATAGATAGCGAAATGGGCAGCTAGCTCTACAAAGAAAGAGTTGTTTGTAAACATCAGCTCACCTGCACTAGTACAGCTTGAATGAACAGTACAATCGAAGGACTGGACGCCATTCTGCGTGATTAATCGGTTCGAGCATGCACACATAAATGGTAATTCATGTGCTCGCTATTCTTTTTATAAAGCGCGCATTATCAAGGACTATGGATTGGAAACTTCTCTTATACCGTGGAATGTTTTGTCTATGCATTGAGGTGTTATGCAACATGTTTATATTGTGTGTAACCTAACAAATCTCGTAGCAACCATGCAAGGACATACTCCGAAGGTCCGCCGCTTAACGAATGAAAAATGTTCACTCTTTTATACCTGGATTGCTATAGCACGTATATATACGAATACGTTATACTTTTGATATTTTACCTACAATTGAAATGTCAGCTTAGGTTATCTGTAGGTACTTTAAAGTTTTGAATAGGAAAACGTCACTAATTAATTTCATTATCATCAGCTGTTGGTCCTAATTGGGATAGGAACTTAAGAAATATCCTGATTTTATTCTTTAAGTTGAAATTAAAAATATGTATAATTAATTTAGGTTTAATAGAGACGTAACGAAACTTTATTATCGGAGATACCACGTTCATTGACAGTTCCATGATAATTGTTACATACGTTTCATGTTTTCTGATACTAAGTTTATTGTGTAACTACATAGAATATTCTAAATTCGTCCAATATAACGCCTAGCCGCGCTTATTGGACCTTGGTTTTTATCTCTAAATGTAATAATATTCTGAAACATTATAAGAAACTTTTTAAATTGGGTCACGTCTACATGTTTTTACTTATAATAACGCGATAAAGTCTATGCTGTGAAGAAATTATTGGTTGCTACACTGTAATAATTGGGTCACTATCTCACGTTCGAGTTCCAGCCAAACGTCGTTTAAATGTTTAACCTAATATTGCATAAGTAACATGCCTTTTATACTATAAAAGACTTTCACTGTCTATTTTCCAGCATTCTGGTACCAAAGTTCCGCTGAAAGAAACAAATATGAACACCTTCGCCATCCTCCTCCTCTGCGCTCAGGCTTGCCTGATCCAGGTAAGTGTAGAGATCCAAGAGTAAAACACTAGTTTAAAATACATCTCTTACGTATCAACACTAATCAATCTATGAATTTTCTAGAACGTGTACAGCCAGTGCATTGGTGCCGGTCTCGCCGGTCCCTACGGCTGGGGCGCAGGCCTCGCCGGCCCCGCTGTAGCTGCCCCCGCCCTCGGTCTGGCCGGTCCCTACGGATTGGGCGCCGCTGGTCTGGCTGGTCCCTACGGTCTGGGTGCTGGCTGCGCCGGTCCCGCGTACGGCGGCGCTGGTGTCGGTAACGTGGCCGTCGCCGGTGAGCTGCCCGTGGGCGGCGCCACTGCCATCGCCGGACAGGTCCCCATCATCGGTGCTGTTGATTACGCTGGTCCCGTATGTGCCGCTGGTGTCGTCACCATCGCCGGAGACTGCGCTTGCGGCTGCGGCGCCCCTGGCATTTACGGCGGATATGGCGGTTACGGCATCTACTAAGGCAATTAAGAAATGTTAAATGATGAAGTTTCATTGCAATGAAATAAACGATGATTACTAAGTATACGTATGATTTTTAATAGTTTTAATGTAAGAATATACCGAGGACATTCGATAAAATAATATCATTTATCAGAGATGAGAGAGAGATTCATGAGCAGAGGTTATAATTATAGAAATAATAAAATACCTAAACGTATACATTATTCGTGGGAATCCCCAAAAATGCGTTTCGTTTTCAAGCATAGACAATGTGTGAGTTGCCATATGTGTAAAAAAGTAAATAACTACGGATGACGTAATCATCATCTAGGCCCCCCATCCCCCCATGTCATCAAAAATAAGCCAAACAAAGACCCCCCCACTCACCCCTATAGTGCTTACGTAATACTTGAACGTCCCCTTAGTATATTTTATTACAATAGAAACAAAACGTCGGCAGCGCGGGGGGATGCTTTGCAGGTGCGCCCCCGCAGCTCTTATAGAGGTTATATTAAAAATAACTAGTCATTCGCGCCGAACTTAGATCTCGCATACATTACGCCTACATTTTGCCTCATAGAGAAAAACTTCTGAGGTTACTTGCTTATATCTTGTTTTCTATGTAATATTTTTTTGATTTCTGTATTTGTTGTTCAAATATAGGAACGCTACCCACTGGTAGTGGGCTTGAGCACTTGAGTTACCTATAGGCTCGGTGTCTTGCAGGTAACTTGGTTCTTTGCTGTATATAATTTTAGTTTAGTTTAAGGCAATATAGGCAATCGGCCCGTAGGTAGAAGTTTAAAAAGTAATAGTATAGGATATAACGGATATTATACGTAAGTTTTAGTGTTCAGTGTGAAGCCGTTTTTAAAATAGACCCCGGGACACAATAGGTCTAAAAACAGTGACTTAAGTGGCCTACCAAATCGTTATTTTCCAACATAGATTTTTTTTAAACTGGTTTCTTGCTTTACTTGTCAAGCCCTTTTCAACAATACCCCACAAGGGTAGATAAAAAATAAAAAATGTTTTGCTTTTTACTTACATGTATGGGAGCCCCATTAATATTTTCATTTATATAATTTTAAATATCATTTTTGGCTTTGGTCCGTAGTTTTACATATTCTATGAGAATTTGAAGTCTTTCGTTTATATGGTTTAGACGCTAGATGCCTCTGACAGACGGACGGACAAAGTGCCGAATGACCCAAGTCAACTTAGAGATCTCGCTTCACTCGATCAATTATTATACATAAACGGAATTAATTTTAATGATTGGTACTAATCTATATAACAAAATAAACAAGTAATACGTTAAAAAGTTTGTATAATCAAGCTTTTACTAGTTGTAAATAAAAAACCGGCCAAGTGCGAGTGGGACTCGCGCACGAAGGGTTCCGTACCATTATCATTATTATTTTATTTTAATTAGCGAGCAAGAAACGGCAAAAAAATCAAGTTTGTTGTATGGGAGCCCCCCTTAAATATTTATTTTATTTTATTTTTAATATTTGTTGTTATAGCGGCAATAGAAAATTCATCTGTGAAAGTTTCAACTGTCTAGCTATCACCGTTCTTGAGATACAGCCTGGTGACAGACGGATGGACGGACAGCGAAGTCTCAGTAATAGGGTCCCGTTTTTACCCTTTGGGTACGGAACCCTAAAAAAGGACTAAAAAGTTATATAATCAGAGAACTTGTCAAGACGTATCAAACGAGCCCACATTTGATGGGTTCATCTTGTTTAGTACAGAAGTTTCTATGGCCATCAAACTTCTCCATCATCAGGCCAGCTCCCTAGTACCATGTCATTGTATATTGTCAACGAAGATACATATGTACACCAAATTTAAATCCAATCGGAGATCGAAAAGTTAGTCTAACTTAGTTATATTACACGAGCTAATTCCCCCATGCCCGTTTTACCATCTAACAACAAGACAAACTGTCAAACGTCATCCATATATGGCTGAAATACCTCCAGTTCGCTCGAAGCGTTTCGCTTCTACGTTTATCATCCGTACAGCGAAGGAGTGGAACTCATTGCCCTCGTCTTTGTTCCCCAAACAGTATAATCTGGGAGTCTTCAAGTCAAGAGTGAATACCTTCTAGGCAAGCATGCTACAACTTCGGCCGCATCATCGCTTTCCATCAGGTGAGATTGTGGTCAAATGCTTGCCTATCGTACATATAAAAAAAAATTAGTTTGCAAGATTTTATTATAGACCGACCATAGACCGACTGATAATGACAGGTGATACTAAATAAAAGCTTTGAAATAAACATGAAATATATCTCTATATTAATAGTACCATTCTATTTATTACGTTTTAGTGTGTGTACACCACCGATAGATGCAGTTATTTTTTAAATTATATCCATGCTAAGGTTGTCTGGAAGAGATTGCTTTATGCGATATAACCGCTTATTGTGAAACTTCTTTAATTAATTTAGTTCGTTCTTATGATTTTTTGTATTGGTTTTTTAATAAAGAGTATTTGTATTGTATTGTGTTGTATCAAATTACATACCTATGAAAAACAATCACGACAAGTAATCGAGCTTAGTGTGGGGCTTTGAGTGTGGAAGGATTTGTTAACCTTAGTTACTTTAGAGCTGATTATTTAAAGTACTCTACATTATTGAAAACGAAACAAAAAATGCGATTTTCGCTCTCACTCGTACCTACAAAAGAACACTATCAGAACAACAACTTCAAAATTTGCGTTTTCGACAGCAGTACTACGAACAAATCAGGAGCTTCAAACAATTTCGTTAGATGGCGTCACACTTCCATTAAGACGTTAACAATAAGAAAAGAATAATTTCGTCGTTTGAGGCAGGGCTTGGATAGCTCAGCGGTCAAAGCGGCATAGGGTATAGGGATATAGGGTATGACATGGTATGACGGTGGTTCAAAGGCATAGGGAAGTTAAAAACGTAGTAATAATAATAACCAAGTAATAATACAAATATTTTAATAGCAACAAAAACTTAGTTTATTTCAATAAAATAACTTATTATATAGCTCCACAACCACGTCTTAGTCCGGGAACTAAGCCTGCTCGACCGCCCCTAAGACCGGGAGCAAGAGGAGCAGCTAAGCCTGATCTGACTAGAGCTGATGGAAACTTTTGTCGTGAGACAACTGGCGCTGGAGCCACCGGTCCAGGAACCAGGATGCCAGTTGCAATGGGGCTCTCAGAGGCGATAGCAGCTTCACCATTGCCGCAACCGTAAGAGACAGCGCCAGCGCCAGCAGTTGAGAACGCTCCTTCAAGCGCCACAGAGCCCAAAAGTGGCAAGTTGCCATCTACGATGAGGGCACCTTTGTACTCGTTCTCGGACAATACTGAGACGCCAGTGGGAGCGATAGGAGAGGCGCTAGTCACGGCAAAGTTACCACCGGTAGAAGCGACGCCCGCGCAACCATCGTATGCGAGAGCCGGTGCTCCTAAAACAGGCGCCGCCAGAGGGCCAGGTGATGCCAGAGGGCTAGCTAAAGGTGATGCCAAAGTCCCAGCTAAAGGTGACCCCAGAGTCCCAGCTAAAGGTGAAGCCAGAGTCCCAGCTAAAGGTGACGCCAGAGCCCCAGCTAAAGGTGATGCCAGAGAGCCAGCCAAAGGTCTAGCGAAGGAACCAGCCAACGAATTTGGTCTACGGCGTCCAAGACATTGACTGTTTACCGCCTGTAAAAAAAAAAGAAACAGGTTTTTAAAAAAAAGGTAAAAGTTGTAGAGTTCTGGTTTTAGTTTAATTAAAAGAGGAGAGCTCTAGAACTAGTGTTTGTTTAAAATAACTAGTCGTTCGCACCGAACTGAGATCTCGCGCCTACATTTTGTCTCATAGAGATAAACTTTTGAGATTAATTGCTTACAATTTTTATTTATTAAATAATAATTGTTTGATTTCTGTAATTTTGTTGTCCAAGTACAGGATATGACGAATAAAATACGTAAGTTTCAGCTTTAAATGTAAAGCCGTTTTTTAAATAGACCCCGGGACAAAATAGGTCTAAAAACAGTGACTTGGGTGGCCTATCAAATTGTTTTTTCCAACATATATATTTTTTTAAACCGGTTTCGTACTCTACTTGAAAAGCTCTTTTTAACGATACCCCACAAGGGTGTATAAAAAAAAACAAAATATTTTGCTCTACTTACATGTACGAGTGCCCCCTTAATATTTTCATTTATATAATTTTAATTGTCATTTCTAGCTTTAGGCCATAGTTTTAGATATTCTCTGAGAAATTTAAGTTATTTACTTGTACAGTTAAGCCGCTAGATGCCTCTTACAGACGGATGGACGGATGGACGGACGGACGGACAAAGTGCCGAATCACCCGTCAACTAAGAGATTTCGTTTCGCTCGATCAAATATTGATATAAATCTTTATGTTTACTGTTGTTTGATAAGATAAGATAAGATTTATAATCAAAGATAGCGTTTGTCCATAATATCATCTTTTGGTAAGTTGTGTTTTGGTCAAGGTCAAATCTCGCGCACGTACGGCCGACGGGCGTCCTGTGCTACGTACACAACGTAGCACTGGACGCCCTTTGGCCAGGTGGAGCGACGACCTGCGAAAGGAGGCCGGCAGAAACTGTATGAGAAGAGCCGAAGACCTGGCTCAGAGGCGTCCATTAGCAGAGGCCTATGTCCAGCAGTGGACAAAAATAGGCTGATGATGATGATGAAATCTCGCGAGAATTTTAAGCTATAACACAGTAAAATTGCATAATAAATCATTGTTATGCAATTGTGACATAAATTTAGTTTTTTTTATATAGATAAAGATCTACGGGCCAAATGCTTATATTTCACAAAACTATATACATCCTTATAGCAAAGACCTAAGTTACAAGACACCAAGCGTATAGGTAACTCAAGTGACGCATGATCAAAATGCTAATACTTATTTGGATCAACGTATTAGCATTGCAATTCAGAGGCAATGCCGCCAATGACGGGGACCCTATAAGAAAAATATTTCGTTGTTTCTAACATTGTACTGCTATAAGTGACAACTATAATTATAAACTAACAATCACAAAATTATTTGGTAATAAAAAATAAACGGTTACGCTTTCACACTCACAGACCCACACTAAGTTCGATGACATGTGTCTTGGTTGCCGGAATCATTCACATCACACACAATCACAACCAGAACCAGAAACACAAACTTTCCTTAGGGAGAAAACTTGTGTTCCTGCTGGAAATCGACCCCGAACCCTGCTTAGAAGGCGAACGCTCACCCAATTAAGCCAACGTGCAGTTCAAACATAGCAAATTTAAAAAAAAAAAATAACGTAGTAACTGTAATTATAAAAAAAAAATAGTTTCTGAGAACTTTAGTAGTCCCAATTTTTTTTTCTCTGTGTGTCAAATAGGGATTGCAATCCCACAAAACGGGATCATGCATTCCCGCAGGATCCCGCTGCTTTCATTAATCTGCTGGATCCCGCACTTTCAAAGCGCGGATCCGCGGATCCCGCAAATTAAAAGTTTGGCACTAAAACTTTCGCGTAAAATCGCGAATAGCAAGCCGACGCGATGTTGGCGGGTTGTCGTGTCAGTTGTTCATAAAATTAAACAAAACTATGCCAAACATTTAATGATGAATCTAAGAAAACAGATCATTAATTACTTATGCTTAATTAATAGAAAAGAAAAAATGTCAGTTGCTTAATGTAAGAAATGTTTAATAAAAATTAATTTTTATACAAAAATCTGTGGTCTCAATTTGATTTTATAACATAATATCAAAGATGCGGGATCTTGCGTGATCCCACGCGGGATTCAGCAATCCCGCATATCAGTCCCGCGGGATTGAATAAGCTGCGGGATTGCAATCCCTAGAGTCAAATTGTGCCAATTTTTTTTCTCCCTGTACCCACTGATAAATATTAGTAGATACATGTATTATGACACATTATAGAGGTTACATTTATATATATTTAACATACCTGCAGCAGGAAAATTTGAGCACAGAGGACGTAAATAGTTTTAGCTGCCATCTCGTGTAACTGTTACCGAATTGTGCCATTTCCATATAAATATGTACTGGTTATATATAGAACACATACTATCGATGTAGAATATATTGGTAAAACAAACGTGCAACATTATCGTGATGTAAGTTTATTTAGTAATCACTTTCTTCCAATTAGATAGGAGACCTATTTTCATATTTTAATTATGATAAGAATTTTAGAAGATAAATGTCACAATAAGACTTATTTACACAAAATAATTAAACGCAAGCAAAGCTTTAAAATACCGACTTCATCGCTTTATTCGGAACCTTAATCAGATTACATTAAGTACATTAAGTATTGCACACGCATTATTGACAATAACTCAAAAACTAGTGATCAGATCTGGACCAAATTTAAATATGACCACATAGAAAGCAATTGCATAATAAATAATTGTTATGCAATTGTGCCATAAATTTAGAATATTTTTATACAGATAAAGATCTACGGGCCAAATGCTTATATTTCACAAAACTATATACATCTTTATAGCAAAAACCTAAGTAACAAGGCACCGAGCTTATAGGTAACTCAAGTGAAGCGTGATCAGAATGCTGATACGTATTTGGATCAACGTATTAGCATTGCAATTCAGAGATGCAATGCTGCCAATGATGAGGACCCAATGAGAAAAATATCTAGTCCACAGAATACGCATTATTGAGGATAACTCAAAAACTACTAGTCAGGTCTTGATCAAACTTAAATGGGACCAATTGGAAAGTTATATAAAGATATGAGGTAAAACATTAAAAATAATAATAAAAAAGGTCGACTTCAGTACCTCCTCCTTTTTTGTGAAGTCAGTAAAAAATTCAATACGATACAATACAATAACTCTTTATTGACACAAAAGATAAATACAGCTTACAGAGAAACTTATTAAGATAATTACAATGAGCGGTCTTATCGCTAAGAGGGGTCTCTTCCAGATAACCTTTGGATGGAAATATAAACGAAAAGATAATGTAGGGATGGTGGTGGGATTGTACCTACTGTACCTATTGCTTACTAACCTATAGGATTTAATTATTTCTCAGCTAAAATCTAACAATAACATAAAAATCCTATGCTGTGATAGATCTTCTACAATAATTTATTGTTTATTTAACATTTCTAAAAATTTTTTAACACCTAGGTTTTCTTTTAACTCTAATATGCTATTTAATATGCTCAATGTATAATAACATCTAATTTTACCCATCAAAAACGCCCAAACAACGTATGCTAGTTGTCGATTCGGATGTTCTATTACGAAATAAAATAATACTATAAGACCGTTCCCACAAGAAAGCAGAATCAATTATTCGTGAAATAAAATGTATGACCTCATTTTACTGAGCTAGTTTCGAAAACTTTCAATCGCAATATAGGCTATCTACATTTCCTTTCGTAACTAAAATTATCAGAACATTATTTCGTTACTCAGATCTATTTCGCAAATAATGAGAACCAAATGGATGTGTAGGACTATAAAATGCACCATTCAAACTCTGTATGACATTCTATAATCACCTGTCAACTACTTCATTTTAACCATGAACACCCTCGCCGTCCTCCTTCTCTGCGCTCAGGCCTGCCTGGTCCAAGTACGTTATCAAAAATCTTTAATTGTTTCTCTATTAATATATCCCTAAAACTTAAAAAGAAATAAAATAATTGTATTCAAAATAAATCGTAACGGGTCAGCAATGTTCCCAAAATGCTGGCTGCGTTGCCCCGCTGTATACAGCAATACTTATGCGCTGTGCTAAATATAGACCAGAATTCTGGACTCGAGTCGAATTTCTCAATCGTCCAGCTAAATCTTTTTTTTTTTTCTCTTATAATTATAATCTTTGTACATTACGAGCGTACACGGTCCCCATAGGCCCAGTGTTTCCACCCCAAACGGCACTAATATAAAGCCTCCATCAAGGTTTAAATTTACGCCGTTTAAGGGTTTCTTAATTGGAAATTTGAAACTAAATTATTGTTTTTTTATAGAACGTGTACAGCCAGTGCATTAATGCCGGTCTCGCCGGTCCCTACGGCTGGGGCGCAGGTCTCGCCGGTCCCGCTCTAGCTGCCCCCGCCCTCGCCGGTCCCGCCCTCGGTCTGGCCGGTCCCTACGGTTTGGGCGCCGCTGGTCTGGCTGGTCCCTACGGTCTGGGTGCTGGCTGCGCCGGTCCCGCGTACGGCGGCGCTGGTGTCGGTAACGTGGCCGTCGCCGGTGAGCTGCCCGTGGGCGGCGCCACCGCCGTCGCCGGACAGGTCCCCATCATCGGTGCTGTTGAGTACGCCGGCCCCGTCGCCGCCGCTGGTGTCGTCACCATCGCCGGAGACTGCGCTTGCGGCTGCGGCGCCCCTGCTGGACCTTACGGTTACGGTATCTACTAAAATGAGTAAAATATGTTAAAGAGCAAATCAAATAAACTAAGTATGAATTAAATATTGATTTTTTGTTGTTTTTAACCCATGACACAATAAGAAGGATGTTGTAGCATTGAATTATTTCTGTGTATTAGTAGTTTTAACACTATATTCTAACAACACGAAATTTAGACTAGCCGTGTCCCTCGGCTTCGCTCGCGTTGATCAAGTTAAAAAGTAGCCTTTGTGTTAATCCTAGGTACAAGGTGGTACATTCCTAAGTACATTCCAATTTTCATTCAAATCCGTTCAGCCGTTACAACGTGAAGAGGGAACAAACCGCACTTTGTCCGTCCGACCGTCCATATATCAGAGGCATCTAGCGTCTAAACCATATAAGCGAATGACTTCAAATTCTCATAGAATATGTCTAAAGTCAAAAATTACTATACGAAATTTTCCTTTGTGGGGTATCATTGAAAAGAGCTTGATAAGTAGACTAAGATACCGGTTTTAAAAAAATCTATGTTGGAAAATAACGATTTGGTAGGCCACCAAAGTTACTGTTTTTAGATCTATTTTGTCCCGGGGTCTATATCAAAAACGGCTTTACACTGAACGCTGAAACTTAGGTACATATAGAAAGAAAGAAAGAAAGAAATATATTTATTGCTAATATAAAAAAACAAAATTACATCAAATTAAACTAAAATTCTTAACTATATACTTTTTATAGAGCAATCGGAGTAAATTCAGCTTTATACTGCGTGTTCATTTACATGAGCATACAGTGCTGGTTTTCAATTTACCCCGATCCTCGGCCTTAGATATTTATACCGGAATAGAAAAAAAATTGTGATATAGCGAGGTAAAACATAATGTAAATTAATAAATTAGATTGACAGAATTATAATATTAATCGGTGTAGTACATTATTAGATAAACAATTTAAAATTTTATATAAGTAAGTAGGTCACGGGTTTCAGGTTAAATTAAAAGTGTGTGTGTTGAGTGTGTTTGTGTTGGTGTGTGTGGGTGTATTTGTGTGTGTATTTATGTAAGTTATGTCTCTATATCATTATTTATTACACTGGTATCGCGGTAGAATTTTTAAAAGTTATTTCAAAGTTATGCATCTGTTGTTTAAGCAATATAAGTTTATATTTAATTTTGAATACTTTCCCACTAGACATTTTTTTCATAGGGGGTGGAAGATCGTTCCATATTTTTGTGGCACGATACTTAAAACAACCTTTAAATCCGGCAGTTTTGTGTTGGGGGATGGCTAGAATAAGTTTTAATTTAGAGCGTGTATTTAATTGATGAAGGTCATTAAAGTTAGTAAATTTAACGAACAGATATTCCGGTTATTTATTATAGAGGACCTTTTTAGTTATACAGGCTAAATGAAGCTGTCGTCTAAATGCCATGATTAAAATGCCCTTTTTACTAGGTGAGGAGTAATGTGTTCCATCCTTGGTATATTATAGCAGAAGCGAACACATGCATTCTGAACTCGTTGGATTGCTTTCTCCGTTTTAGCCCATAGCCTAGGACCGTACACAGCACAACAATAACTAAAAGGAGAAAGAACTAATAGGTCGCATAACGTCATTCTTATAATATCTGTTATATCCTTTACTTGAACAACAAATACAGAAATCAAACAATTTTTGTATAAAAAAAAAGTTATAAGCAAGTAACCTCATAAGTTTTTCTCTAAGAGGCAAAATAAAGGCGCGAGATATCAGTTCGGCGCGAACGACTAGTAGCCACTGTTTTAGTTTGTTTCTGAATTCAATAGCTTTTAAAAATTTCATTCTAAGAGCAGATGATTATAGACTTTAATAGCATTTACAAAAGTCCTTTTCTTATACATGGCTGAATGACTGACTACACGACTACAAGGATGACTGGTGATGTACATGAATAAATATGTGCATGAAATTTTTTATGTCGTTAACCTCTGGATGGACCGATTTCGATACCGTTTATTACGGGTAAGTTTATTAAGAATAAATTTATAAAATTAATGGGATAATATCCATTCTCATTTGTTTCTTTCATCATTGGATCGAATTTCATGTTTTTTACATAATTACGGCGAAAAGTGAGGGTTATATTTTTTACCGGTTTGTGTGTATGTATGTTTGTTCATCTGCTACCTCATGACTTCTAAACTACTTATCATAATTTGAAAATATGTGTCGTTGGAAGCGTCTTGATCGTCCGCTGGCTATATGATTCACTTAGCCTTACTTAAGAAGGAACATATAAAATTTCTTTTTTTCTGTTCGGGTATAACTTATCATTTAAATTTGAAACTGCCCGCTTGCGTAGTGAGGTAAGCGCTTGCCTTTAAACCACCGGGTTTGATACCCGGTGGGAACACAAGTTTTTTCCCCACGGGAAATTTGTGTTTCTGGTTTTAAAGTATGATGTGAATGTTGTGGAATATTGGATGTTTACGGCCCCACAATACAAGTCATTGAACTAATTGTGGGGCAGTGTTACTTCCAAGACTCGATATAAGTACCTTATTGATTTATCTTCCTCTCTATAAAACCCTTCTATAACTTCTATCATCATGAATATCACGTTGCATGTGCCCGACAGGGTCCATAATGATCTCAATATGTAACTTATTATGTTATGTAATTTTAAGAACCCATGTACATTATGGAAGCAATAAAGAATTGAGTATTGAGTATTGAGTGTTTATATGTGTATATTTTTTAACCGGCTGACCGACGACGCCTGGGTCTTCTTTGAACTTTGGACTACCCACTGGCGTAGATGAGTGCTCGTTCATCTTCAAAGCAACGGGTTCGAACGGGTTTTAACACGACAGCTGCGAGGGCCTGCGAGTGTGAAACGTTTATGTGTATGATTTTATTTACTCGCGCGACGCCGGGCGTGTCAGCCAGTTACATATATTCTTTCATGCATTCCGTTGGCTTAGTTGGGTGGCCTTCTAAGCAGGGGTATCGGGTTCGATTCCCGGCGGGAACACAAGTTTTCTCCCCAAGGAAAATTTGTGTTTCTGGTTCTAGTTGTGATTGTTTGTGTGATGTGAATGTTTCCGGCACCCACGACACAAGTCATCGAACGTAGTGTGGGGCTGTGAGTGTGAAAGTGTGAATGCGTTTATGCATTCGATAATTGGGAATTATTTCTAATTTTTGTTTTACATTAAAGCAAACAATTTTGTGAGACCTAGTAAGTCGGGTTTTAAGTCTCCAGACTTTCATCTCAGACATAAACGCTTTGACACTCACAGCCCCTCATTAAGTTCGATGACTTGTGTCGTGGGTGCTGAAAACATAAAATCACACACACAATCACTCCCAGAACCAGAAATTTCCATTGGAGAGAAAACTTGTGTTCCCGCCGGGAATCGAACCCGATACCCTGCTTAGAAGGCGAACGCTCACTCAACCAAGCCAACGGGCAGTTCAAGTTCATGTTTACACAAAGAGACGTGAAGACGTGTTGTTTGATATTTAACACAAACAATATACTTATTTATAATCCCGATCGTGCAAAAAATTTAACTTATAGTCGATTTGGTGCACATTAATATTATTATAAATGCGAAAGATTATGTGTGTATGTGAGTATGTTTGAAACCTAGAAACTACCTACCAAGTACTTATCTGGACAGATTTGTATGAAAATTAGTATGTAGAATGTTTAGAAAGAGAGAAAGACTGTGACTTGTGGCTCTTTTTTGTTTCGTTTAGTTTGTATGGGACATGTAGTATATGTCTCATTTTTAACCCTCTACAAAAAAAGCAGTGCTATAAGTTTATATTGTGCGTAGATACACACTGTCACTGTGTGTCTGTCTGTGACGTCTCCTTAACGACTGGACCAATTTTGATTTAGCTTTTTTTGTTTGAAAGGAGACTTTATCGAGAGTGTTCTATGTTTTGTTTCATGAAACGTAGAGTTTGAACTTAATGACAACAGATTGGTATGATTTCTTTTATGTAGTAGTCTGGACTCCGGATCAGAACTGTATAGGATTCTTGCCTAACTACGGGCCAATTGCCTATATTTCCTAAAACTAAACTAAAACTATGTACAGCAAAGAACTAAGTTACCTACAAGACATCGATAGGATATAGGATAGGATTCTTATATAAAACTGCGGAACAGCCACTTCTACGTAAATAAAAACGACAGAAATCTAAATTGCAATGTTGTATATTATTTGTCGAATTTTAAATCAATTTATATAAATTGATTTAGATGAGGAGACCACCGCAGCCGCATCCGCCGTAGCCGAGTCCGCCGTAGCCGAGTCCGCCGTAGCCAGCAATGCCAGCGGGGCCAGCGATACCACCAAGACCGTAGCCAGCGATACCGCCCAAACCGTATCCGGCGATACCGGCGGGGCTAGCGGGTGCGAAAGCGTTGCCAGAGGTGATGCCGGTGGCGATGGTGGGACCAGCCTCGGCGATGCCGACGCCTCCGTTGCCGCAGCCGTAAGAGACGGCGCCGGCACCAGCGGTGGGGAGCACACCCTCAATACCAACGGTGCCCAGGAAAGGCAGGTTGCCGCCGGCGGCAAGGACGCCTTCGTAAGCGTTCTCAGACAGCACGGAGACTCCGACAGGGGCGATGGGGGAAGCGCTGGCGACGGGGAGGCCACCACCGGTGGAGGCGACACCACCACAACCGGCGCCGTAACCTCCGTAAGCTCCGTAGGCACCAGCCAGACCGGGGGCGCCTAGAGCGGAACCAGCCAGACCGTTCCAGCCGGCAGCACCGAGACCCCAGGGAGCCGCCAAACCAGCAGCGCACTGGCTAAAAGCGGACTGTAATAAAAAAAATTACGTAAAATACATGTTAAGATTGAAAATAATTTATTTAAACAATATATAAGTTAAAAATATACTAAGTACCTACGTCAAATTACATCAATATTATTTGAAAGGCGCGTTGGCCTTCTAACCATGGTTATCGGGTTCGATTCCCGGTGGGAACAAAAGATTTCTCCCTAAGGAAAATTTGTGTTTCTGGTTGTGGTTTTGTGTGAGTGTTTTGAATGTTTTCGGCAACCACCCACGTGGGTATGGGGCTGTAAGTGTTTTTATTTGTAATAATATTAAAAAATTAAAACATAAATAATCATCAATTTAGGAATTTTAAAGCATAATTACAATCGTTATATATCGTTATAGCAATTTTATAATTTTTACTGATTGAGTTGGCACTTGACCAAAATGCTGGGTTATATTTGAGGCAGAAGATCTATTTATTCAGCGCAATAATGCAGGCAGCATTTTGAGCAGTTTGGCAAAAATTAAAGATCACCTAAACCATTATTTTGTCTTGCAAATAAGGATGGAATCGTAACTATAATTGGAGTGACTTGTATTGAGCTCGATTGGTTAAAACTGCTTAATTTTTCTATTTATTGTTCTAGTACATGATATCATAAAATAAACGCTTCTACACCTACATCCCTACACTAGGTTCGATGACTTGTGTCGTCGGTGCCGGAAACATTCACATCACACACACAATCACAAGAACCAGAAACAAAAATTTTCCTTTGGGAGAAAACTTGTATTCTAGCCGGGAATCGAACCCGATACCCCTGCTTAGAAGGCGAAAGCTCATCCAACTAAGCCAAAGGGCAGTTAAATAAATTATATAAAATTAATCGATTGAATCAAATTAACAGCATTTATATAATTAATACCGGAAACAATTAAAAATAATATATAATTTTTATCGTACCTGGGCCAAGAGGGCCTGAGCGCAGAAAATGAGAATAGCCTTGGGAGACATGTTTAATGTTATTCTAAGAAGGATGATTCTTGAATAATGACAATGTTCAATTTAACTTTATTTTTATACCCCGCCCGGAATTTTATCACATAACGTTGTCTGTTTCCTTACGACAGACCAACATGAACGTGGTAAATACAATCTCATGTAATTAACAAATACTCGATTTGTAGAATTACATTAAAACCTTAAGACCTACTGTTGTAAAATATTAAGCAATAGATAATTCTTTGACCCATCTTTATGGGGTAACCGCGATTAATGAAGTCAATGAAGAGTATAAAATGAAAACACGGTTCAAAATAAATCATACTGTACTACTCCAGTTAAACTAACAACATGTCTTCTTTCGGATTCTTGCTTCTTTGCATCCAGGCTTGCCTGATCCAGGTAATTCACTATTTGTTACATTTATCACTGATCTAAGTGACGTCTTTAAAATTTAGTTAAGCACTTTGACCGTTCATTCATCTATCCTTTCTCTAGAAACTGTCACAGGGCAATGTCCCTGGACATGTTGAAAACAACTTCTTTACCAAATAGCAAAGATTCAGTTCAACAAGTAATCATCATAATCATCATCTCAGCTGCAAGAAGTTCACTGCTGGATATAGTTCTCCCCCAAAGATCTCCAAAAAGAACGGTTGTTAGTGGCCTGCATCCACCGTCTTCACTATGTCGTCCGTCCACGTTGTGAGCGGTCTTCCGACACTGCGCTTGCCAATACATGGCCTCCATTCGAGAACCTTTCGGCCCCATCGGCCATCAGTTCTACGTCCTATATACCCTGCTCGTTGCCACTTCAACTTGCTAATCCGCCGGGGAATAAGTAGCAATAGTTTCTTTATGATCAACACAATATGATAAAAATGATTGGTCATAACAGAACAACCCTTCACAAGACATTTTAAATATCTTGGATTTTTAATAATTTTGCAACGATAATTTAGTTAATTTTACACAATTCCCAAAACAGATGTGAATCCCAGTCCGTTAGTAAACAAATAGGTACATAAACCAATACCTGTTTATCTTAATTATGACTGAAAACACGCATTTTATTTAGTTTCACGTGTTCCGTTGTCTGTCTATTTGTCGGTCTGTAATCAAATCTTGCAGGCTAAATTAGACCCACTTTCCGATGTCCGATGACATTCAAATTTGGTGCACTTATGTATCTTTAGTGACCATACAATAGAGTGGCGGAGCTGGTCTAATGGTGGAGACGGATTATGGCCGTAAAATTTTCTGAACTAAACAAGATAAAAACATCGAATTTGAGCTTCTTTGAATTGCCTTGAAAAGTTCTATAGTTATATAACTTTTAAGTCCTATTTTTACTTACAACTAGTTAAAGTTTTATTCAAAAAACGTTTTAAAGTATTACTGGCTAAACTAGTCAAAGGAGAAATTTTTAATTTCCTTATTCTACTATTACAGTATAATTTAAGATACTAACTCTAAAACATTTCTTCTTTCTTTTACAGAATGCCTACAGCCAGTGCCTTGCTGGTGGTCTCGGTCTAGGCTACGGAGGTATCGCCGGACCCGCTCTGGCTGGTCCCGCTCTCGGTTTGGCCGGTTCCTGCGGCTGCGGCGCTGGTCTGGCTGGCCCCGCCGGTCTGGCTGGTATTGGCGGCTACGGTCTGGGCGCTGGCTACGGTCTGGGTGCTGGCTACGGTCTGGGTGCTGGCTACGGCGGTGCCGCGTACGGCGGCGCTGGTGTCGGTAACGTTGCCGTCGCCGGTGAGCTGCCCGTGGGAGGCGCCACCGCCGTCGCCGGACAGGTCCCCATCATCGGTGCTGTTGAGTACGCCGGCCCCGTATGTGCCGCTGGTGTCGTCACCATCGCCGGAGACTGCGCTTGCGGCTGCGGCGCCCCTGGCATTTACGGTGGATATGGCGGTTACGGCATCTACTAAGATCAACGAATATTACAACCCAATAAGACAATGCGAACCACCAAAATAAAATCAACGAATCAGCTATGAATGAAATCATTGTTTTTTTCTTTTACTTATATTAATTTATTACATAATTATACAGAGATAATTTCCAGATTAGTAAGATTTAAGTCCTATTTTCGCTACTTCTTCGTTTGTAACGTTGGCTTACTATTATTTTTTTCTTTGTTTTTTAAACCTTTCTGCAGGGAACACAAATATAAATAGAATAGTTTACTGGGGGAATAACTAGCTTTACCCGGCATGCGCTGCAATGCCACATAAAGGAAATCTATTATTATAAATAATTTATGGTACGACGATGGTTAAATTATTTGGATTGTTCATACAACTTAGAAAAGCCGACTTCACCGCTATATCTTCGGAACCTTGATCAGATTAAATGTATTAAACACACATTATTGACGATAACTCAAAAACTTCTGATCAGATCTTGATCTAATTTAAATGAGGCCAATGGGAAAGCAACAGCTTTTAATCCATAAAAAAAACATTTCAAAATCGGTTCACGTGAAAAAAAGTTTTGAGGTAACACACATAAAAAAATAATTAAAAAAATACTGTCGAATTGAGTACCTCCTCCTTTTTCGTAAAGTCGGAAGAAAATACTATAATCACGATATAAAAAATTGTGAATGGGGTCAGGCACTACACAGGCCCACATTAAGCTCAATAACTTGTGTCGTGGTTAACGCAAACATTCACATCACATACACAATCACACCCATAACTAGAAACACAAATTTCTCTTCCCTACCACCGGGAATCGAACCCGATGTATCCTTAGAAGGCAGACGAGCACGTAACTTAGCCAACGGACAGTTTGCAGTAGCGTACTGAACTTTGATCACCCATTATCGTGCAGCACTGTGCTCCTTCCCCTGAAACTTAAGTCTCATATTATGTCTGTTATACTAACTAAACCTTTTCTTTTTCTTTCTTTAAATCCTAAATAGTAGGCAGGTGATGATGAGGTCGAGGTTAGTAAGCACGCTAAGACAAGAATTGAATTAAACGCAAGCAAAGCTTATAATAATTAAACGCAAGCAAAGCTTAAAAACCGACTTCAATGCTTATATTTTGGTTTTAGCTGGATCGATTTCGATAAAATGTATATATATATATATATATATGATACTCACTCTGCAGTATAATCTACCAAATAAAATCATCAAAATCGACTCATAATTAGCAATATCGCGTAACATACATAAAAAAAACATACAGACGAATTGAGAACCTCCGTTTTTGAAGTCGGTTGATATAATTAAACGCAAAAACCGACTTCACCGCTTTATCTTCAGAACCTTGATCAGATTTTACGTATTGAACACGCATCGTTGACTATAACTCAAAAACTAGAGATCAGATCCTGATCAGATTTAAATGGGACCATCAGGTGAGATGGTGGTCTAAATGTTGTCTATCATGAATAAAAAAAAGCAATTACTTTCAAACAAAAAAAAAACAATGTCGGTTCACGTGGAACGAATCTAATAGGTAACACAAATAAAAAATAATACAGTCAGATAGGTTGAGTACCTCCACCTTTTTGTGAAGTCGGTAGATTCATACTTAAAATCGAAGTTTGAAACGAAGGTATGACGTTGCATTACCGACAAAAATGCTTGAATTGCAGAAAGAGGAATGCTAGTAACTTGAAGATCGTTTATCAAGCGCAAATATTGCTGAAGCAGTGACTTTTTAATAGTGATGACTATACCTACATGGTATTTAATATACCTATTTTTATTTTTGTTTATTCTCGATAGAACTATGATCAAATATGGCGCGGGTCCTCGACCGTTGTCATGGCAGCCATTGACTGGCGTCTAGGTCCCCCCACCATGTATCCCGCACCCCTCAGGGATACGCCTCATTCTTTCCCCCCTCAACCCGCAGGTAATACAGCTTGAGACTAATGTACAGTACCTACTACCTAGGTACCTAGTCTCGATCGGTAAAGCTAGCCTGCCTATTTATGAACAGTATCAATCTCACTTACATGTACCATTAAGAAGTTAAGTATTCCATACCTCATTATTATTTATTTGTTGTTGAAACATTGATCTCCAATTGGGAAAAGAAAATGAAACGGTGACATTATTTATACCTGTTGGAAAGTGACGATGTGGTCGAAGTTGGAGCATGCTTGCCTAGAAGATGAGAGTGAATAGGTCACTTGAGATTTAAAGACTCCTAGATTGTAATTATCGGGAAACAGACTCGGGCAAAGAATTCCATAGCTTAGCAGTACGTTTAATAAATGTGGAAGCAAAACGTTCGCACCCTTGGAATATCAACCATAAACCACTAATCGTGGCTGATTGTCTGGTTGTACGATGGTAAAAGGGGGATGGGGGAATTAGATCATGCAATTCCGTGGCACACTCCGAAATGAATCCTATAAAAGACCGATAGACTTGCGACCCTGCGACGATGTTCTAGGCTTCGAAGCTTTGCATCAGTCTGTTCATTAAACAAACAAAAACAAACGCATCACTCACAGCCCCACACTAAGTTCAAAGACTTGTATCGTGGGTACCGGAAACATTCACATCACGCACACATTACACCCAGAACCAGAAGCACAAATAATATGTGCTCCTGCCTCGAGAACCCAGGACCCACGGCGCAGAGGGCGGACACCTGTCCACTGCGCCAACTGGGTCGTTGCAGTTTATTAGTCTCTAAGCTAGTTAGCTAGTAACAACTCTGTTAGACAATACTTTTATTTAATATTTCAATGTTATAAAATATACAGCTTAAAACACGTAAAAAAAATTACTTTGTTGTCGACTAGTTCCAGACAGATAAGTTGTCATTCATCAGGATGAGTCAGATGACTCATTGAAGGACAACTAATTTGTCCGAAACTAGTCAAAAAATTTCGACTCACATTGTATGTGAGTCGAAATTTTTTACGTATAGTGACGAAGACTTTTTATTTATTTTTTAAGACGTAACATTTATTGAAACATTATGTTTTTAACTCAAGATATTTTTAACTTTGAAATTTATTTTTTACTACGAATTAATCCATATTTTGCATAGTAAAGTAATAAATGTATAAATATAGAAAAAACAACGGGTTGCACTCCGGGAGTGCCGGCAGAAGTGAAAACTTGAACATTGTTCGCCGCGCGGTGGAAAGAGATGGGGATATTACTTCCTCGTCTTACGAATTTTCCGTCTTACAAATTTCGATCAGGTCACTTGTCCTGACGCGAGTTTACCATTTTTTACCCATCCCAAAAAAGTGCACAACGCAGCTAAAGAAGTTTTCACTTTAAAAAATATTACTCTGATATGTAAGAAAATTGGATGTAACATATACATTCGTACGCTAGCCTAAGCAAAACATGACGATAGATTTATAATTTGAATGACCAATGAGCTCATATACTATTTGTGAATATATTTTACTCATGTTTTACTAATAAAATAACTTAATCTTTATCCGAATCCCACCGACATGTTCCACATCTTCTTATATACAAACTTCTCGTGTCACAATGTTAGTTACATTACTACTCCGAAACGGCTTTACTGATTTTTACAACATTTTATATGCATATTCAGTAGGTCTGAGAATCGGCTACTATCTATTTTTCATACCCCTAAATGATAAGGGTTGTTCACCCTTAACATTTCTTTTTTTATTTTTGGACAAAATTTTTTGTTTTTATTTATTTATGATTCAGCGCTAAAAAATACATACGATCCTATTTTTTCAACCTTCTACAATCAACCCCTATTTTTTACTGGCCATTTTAATGTTCTAATATATGGCAAAACAACGTTTGCCGGGTCAGCTAGTATATTATTAAATCCACTTTCTTACCACATTTAAAATATAATATACAATGGTTTTCATTGTTTTTGTAGTGGTACCTAGGACTCTTTGAGAGTCCACCTGAGGCACTACCACATCATTGCCAAAAAAGGCAATGATTCCAGTGAAATTAGAGATTTAACACCAGGTTAACTAAGGGTGATTATGTTAATCGGAGTGGAACTCATTGCCCTCGTCTTTGTTCCCCGAACGGTGTAATCTGGGAGTCTTCAAGTCAAGAGTTAATAGGTACCTTCTAGACAAGCATGCTACATCTTCGGCCTCATCATCACTTTCGATCAGGTGACATGGTGGTCAAACGCTTGCATATCGGGCATAAAAAATAACACAGGAGAAGCCGCAGGGCTCATTTATAACCCTCGAAGCATAATCAGGGGTGTTAAAAGTATATCTTGTGTATCTGGGTGTCTGTCTGACACTCAAAATTAAAATCGTTTATTCACATGGGCCCCAAAGAGGCACTCATTAAAGTTAATGATTCTACTGCCAGATTCGCAAAATTACAGCCATCTCGAGAAGAACCTAGAAAGAAACTCGGCGGCGCATTTTTTTTTTTAATCGTTTTTTAACACTAATACATAATTATATTATCCTAGGTATATCTATATTATGTAGTCGCTAGAGAGCGCTTGTGCAGTTTGCCTCTATGCATCCTTGTCATTAATATAATCGATGGTTTTATAATAAGCTTTCTTAATGCCCGTTTTATTAGAGACATAAAGACAAAAAGACAAATATTTATTTGTGGCAAAAAAAATAATTGACAAATAATTGACACAGTTTTTTTTTTATTTTTACTTTTTTTCCACAAACCTTCCTCAACTCAGCATAACAGATTTGAACTTTCTCCTTGGTAATTCAGTTACAATTTTTGGAATTCTATTGTAAAATCTGACCCCATTTGCCGTAAAAGATTTATTCGTTTTGCATAATAATATTGTCATGATTCGTTCTTTTGAATTGCCATAACTTAATATTTTAGCATTGCAACATTATACTTTGGTCTGGCAGCACCTTGATAGCTTGTGGTTGGCTGGCATTTGTGATTGGCTGGATCCCAGCCAATCACATCAAACGCGTAATCAGACGTGACACCGGACCGGTGGGCCGAGGGAGGTGGAAAATGGAGCAAGGGATGGACAGTTCGCTGCCTACCATCGAATTGTACGGTCGTAATTTATGAAGAGAAGTGAAAGTAATAAACCAAGTGTACAGACATACAACCTGAGTTTGATTTATCATGATAAATCAGAAGAGGGAAAACTACCAAGGTATGAAAAACCGCCCACTTTTCGAATAATTCTAGTACATGATTTTATTTTGCAAAATACTGAAAGTTTTGTCAGCATATGTCGGTCGTGATAATACGAGACTACCCGATCGTGCTAATTTAATGAATAAATGTGTGATGCTAGTTTTTGAAATCGCTTGATCGAAGCAACGCTCCGACAGCGATATTTTGAATCTACCCTGCATATAATTAAAAAAAAAATTTTTTGATGAAGTAGTTACTTTACGATTTAGCTTAATGGCTTTCTATATTATTGTCATATGCATGCACAATATACTAATGATTCTGTTAGCATAGATCGGTCGGAATTATCCCGAGACTATCCGATCGTGCTAGCTTAATCACATAAAATGTACAGTGTCGGCGTTTGAAATCGTTTGATCGGGGCTACTCTCCGTTAACAGTATTTGAGACTACAGACACTGTGCTAATATTGTGAGGCAAATGATAAACTCCTCAAACCAATTGCTATACTTTGATGATAACATTAATGATGTAGTGTAATAGATTTTCTAAGAGTTGAATTTACAAAATGCCAAACATGTTGTTAGTATAGGTCGGTCGGAACTACTGCCGACATTATCCGATCGTACTAGCTTAATTAATGTGAGGTGGCTTTGATAATTGCTTCATGGAGGCAACTCTTCGATAGCGGTGTTAAAGCTTCCTACACTGTGCATACAATTACTGATCAAATTTTTTTTTTGTTTTTGTGCAATAGCCGTTCTATCATTTGCATTCACAAAATACTAAAGATTCTGTTAGTACAGGTCGGTCAGAAATATTCTGAGACTATCCGATCATGCCAACTTAGTCAATAAATGTGCGCTGTTGGTGATTGAAATCGTTTGATCAGGGCTACTCTCTGATACAGATGGTTAAAATTACCGACATCGTATTAACACATTGTGTAATGCAAATGATCAAAAAAATGTTATCAAAATTTTATTGTCTTGTTTAGAGTTAAATTGAATTTAGCATTTTGTCAGTTTGGTTATAGATATCTTCGGAATGCGGTAACAGTCCTATGACAATTGCATCTGTAATCGTTTGTAGTTATCACTTTTTATTAAAATAACTAATTAAAGGTGTATACATAAATGCTAAGTGAACTATTAATAGTGGACCATGTGTGTCTAGTGAACTGTTTATAAATGAATTAAAACAAATATAATTTATTTCGGACATAATCCATAGTTGTTAGTAACAAAATAACTTAATAACTGTTAGTAAAATTATAATTATTATAAGTTGCATCGTTATTACAATTATTAATCAATTTGAAATGCAAAGAAATAAATATAGGTAGGTACACACTTACTAGTGGACCTACTTATTTTATTCTACCCGTGCCTACATTCACCCAATGTTTCTGAATTGGGCAGTCCAGACGAGATGCAATCATAAACAAAACACTGTTGGAGCTACCACGAAGACGAAAGAACATTGAGATTATAGTGGACCATGTGTGTCTAGAGGGCCATGTGTGCCCAATGTAGGTCTGGGGCCATGTGTGCCTAATGTAGGTCTGGGGCCATGTGTGCCTAATGTAGGTCTGGGGCCATGTGTGCCTAATGTAGGTCTGGGGCCATGTGTGCCTAATGTAGGTCTGGGGCCATGTGTGCCTAAAGTAGGTCTGGGGCCATGTGTGCCTAATGTAGGTCTGGGGCCATGTGTGCCCAACGTAAGCCTGGGGGCTATGTGTGCCCAATGTATGTATGAGTTGCGTGTTAAAGTAGACAAAACAAAGTGACCAAGTGCGCCATTTTTTTTTGCCAATTAGGTGTCCATATATGTTTATTATTAGTCAGCAGGAACTTCATTATTTTAGTCACATAATTTATCAACATATTTTATCGGAACAGATTAAATTTTTCAGTGAAGTTAAAGAAACCAGAAATATTTTTCATTTAAGTTTTATAAAACTGTCTTCGTACGATCATAACAATTAAATAACTTAAATTCCATTCAGTGATCATAATAGCAACAAGATAACTAATTATTTGTTATATTGCATCAGAGGTTATGGAGCGGCCTGTACCAGAAAGAAAACGAGTAGATGTTATATAATTACGTAACCATTCTATTTGATAAGCTATCACGTAGCTTCCCTGTGTAACTGCTGTATAGCAAACGAGTAATATTTTTGAAGTCTTAATATCTAACCAAAGAATCAATATAAAATAATAAAGTTAACATTTTTTTATTACAGTATAGTCTGCGCGTGGCGATGAACATCTGTTTTACTTAATTTAACATCACTACTCTAGCAAAGGTCTTATACGAGTACCTTAATTATTCCTAAAAACGAATTATGTTATTAGTTCTTTGATGAAAATTTATTTAAGCACTAAATATTCCAATTCACCAATTTCAAGAACCAAAGAAAAGGTCGACATGTTATTCTTATGTTTAATGTTTGCTTTAGTTGCCGTTTCCATGATTGCTCTGGACAAAGTATTAAGGGAGAAGGTCGCGTAAGTGAAGGATGAGATTGGTCGACAGATGGTTATTATCACTTGTATAATCTTACGGGTACTGCTCGTTGGCTTATTTGGACGAGCGTTCGCCTTCTAAGATGGAGTTTCGGGTTCGACTCCCGGCGGAAACACAAGATTTCTCCCAAAGGGAAATTTGTGTTTTTGGTTCTGGTTGTGATTGTTTATATGATGTGAATGTTCCCAGTACCCACGACACAAGTCATCAAGTTGTTTGATTGTTATCTTTATAGACTTGAATTAGAGAAAACCAGTCTGCATTTTAGTAGATAAATTGATTCATTGTGATGTAATTTAAAAATCAAGTTCTAACTTAACAAGTTCCATTTATTTGTCAGTTCATGTTGCTTACTTTTTCGTTACAATATCTTGCCAAGGATTTTGATAACACAACTAGACCACTTGCCAACCTCCTAAAATAAATATATATTGCAAACTGTCTGGTTAGTATAGAATTGATTGTCCAAAGCAACAATTGCCTTTCATCGTTCTAGTACGATCAACATCGTAAACCATGCTACATACAGACGCAAGAGCACTAATCGGTGGGGTACCTACCTACTTTTATAGTTAAAATTTCGGCTTAGTCTAGCGTGCTTTTGCCTTCTAAACAGGGGTATCGGTTTCTATTTTGGATTTTCGGTATTTCCGGCACCAAGTGACTCGAACTTAGTGTGTCTGCCTCCGCACTAAGTGAGTGCGAATTATTTTACGTATATTTGATAACATTAAAAGCATAGGCTCGCAGACGAGCAGTCTATAATAACATATTTATTTGAAATATGACGCGCTAGTTTATTTTTGATTAAAATGATTAGTTGCTGCAAAGCAAATGACTGACTCGTATGAAACAAGTTAAAATAAAGTATTTTACAGAAAAGATAATATCTGTTAGAATAATAATCCACTGACTTGATTTTTTTAGTTATTATAATGGTAAATAATACGTAGTCATACGTACTAAACTCAAATCAAAAATCAAAATCGTTTATTCACATGGGCCCCAAAGAGGCACTGATAGTGATATCTGATACAGAGCTATCAGATCACTATATAGTGGTATATATATATATTACATTTATTTATCAAATCGAATAATTACTGACATATTTGCCAGAGTTTTATGACACTTGCTTTGACTCTCAATTGATGAAAAACTTGACAACAAATATAAGAATTACGTTCTAATGAACCATACAATTGACCTGAGGATTTTTGTGTTTAATAAAACTGGTTAGTGTAATTGGTTATGAACCTGCTTCATAAACAACGGAGATCGGTTTCGATTCCCGGTGGGTGTACACAGGATTTCTCCGCAAGGAAAATGTATTTCTATTTCTTGGTGTGATTGTTTATTTATTGTTATTATATATTTGAGCATATTATAGCACATAAGTGTCAAAAATACAGTAAAGAAAATTGTATATCGTTCCATAAATAAATGTTCAATATTAACAGATCGTCGCTCTAGAGATCTGAACATTAGTATTGTATCTAACCGAAAAAAATATACAAAAAGGCTAGGTTTGCAACCACATATTATGGAATAGTTATACTATGCGGATACGATTGTCGAGTACTTAATAAGCTCTTTTAATTTTCGCAACCATTTTGCATTATATCTGAGCACGGAACATAAACTTACAATCTTTTACCACATATTTCAATTTCCAGGATAGAAGATGCTCCTATCTATTTGGCTTATAAAGAAGTGACCTTGTTGTAGGTAGCCTGAAGACTTTTGAAATCGGATATAAATATATGTAGACTACTCCTGTCAACATTGTATTAAATGTGACAATCATATTTATGGTATGTTGATAATATTCGTGTTCGTATATACAAAACGTATGTGTTTAAAAATTACGAGTATTAAATTATGACATTAATATTTAAGTTGTATTGATGTTTTTTTTTTTTTTTTGCATGCCGGTCTGATCTATTGTTATTTGCTCATCAACCTTGTCTGTACCACGTTTTGTGCGAACAAAAATGAATTTTGTCTTTTTGAAATTGACAAAAGTCCTCGATGATGATAGATGTCACATAAAATATATGTATATTTGAAAGAAATTATAATTATTTCATTAAAGTAGTTTACAGCAGCTAATTTGAATCTTTAGTGACCGATTGGTAAATTATAAATATCTACATAATCCACTGACTAGTTCTATCTGATGCACACTATAGCAATAAGGTCACCTGTAATTGCCAATATCTGTTATAGAATTATTATCTTTACACATTTATGTAATCATAATATATTAATTCACAGTAAACATTTTTAGTGACTTATATAAATGTTGTTTAGTGTTACCTACGCATAATTGAGCATACCTGCCCTTTATGCTGACAACTTTGTACCTATTATTGTATTATTCAAAGTTGATACGTGTTGTAAACAGAGAAGTTCTGCACCTGGATAAACCATATTAGTTTTTAGGTGTCACAAATGTATAATGTAAATGTAATATTATAGTTTTTTATGAAATAAATGATAAATAAAATGTAAGCTTGATAATATTTGATATATTGATGGCATTGTGAAATTTTTACGATTCTTGCAGACATCTAAAGCCTAAAATTGTGACGCCTCGATCAGTACTTATATATTAGTTGATATTATTTAAAAGATATAAATATATAGACACCATTCAGATATTTTCAACATAACGGTTGCAGTTGTTATGGCTCTTTCTGCTCGTCATAGGCAATGCAGATATATTGTAATACCTACACGCTTACTTATGTTATTGCATTTTACTGAGTCGTTATTTTTTATGTACATTAATTAAATAAAAACTGCGAGAAGCGCTCTATATAAGTAATCACGATATGCACAATATTTAAAAAATATGTATATTAATTAATTCTTATGATCATTCATTCATATTGGTCAAAATTATATTTATCTATAATGCCACAGTTTTCAAAATTTTTCAATAAGTGTCATATATAATAGCAGATTTATTATTTTCTTAGTTTCAAGTAATGCTAGCATTATTATATATTAACCTATTTTTATTGATGTTCAAATTTCTGCATTGAAGTAATTGTAAACAAAAAAGTTGTTTATTTATGTTCATATTCATTTATTAATTTCTTCTACTGTAACGTTTGTATGTATGATACTGAAAGAGACAGAGTCCCACGACAAAGGACACTTCTTAGTGTGGCTTTAGTGCTCACCAGAAATAACATTATATATAATTATAATATTGTCTAAATATTTAAGTGTCCATGAATAAAATAATTTATTATTATTATTTATTATTCAAAAATAAATTAAAAGCATTTCTCTCGTCACGATGAACTACTCGATGTTTTTTTTTTTTTAAATTGTGGAATTGATTAAAGACAAAAAAATATATCATATATTTTGGATATACTTAGTTATTGTAACATTGTCAACATGTTTGATGTAATTTATAAAGTTTTACAAGTCATTTCGTAGATATTTGACGTTGTGTAATTAACGATTTAAGCAGTATGTTAATTAATTATATAAATCACTTTTGGAATTTTAATTAATTGGCACATCAAAATGTTAGAATATGGCTACAGAGTTCTATGTTACAACTTAGGTTCTAACTGTAATACCTATATAATAATATAGGCCTACGTTTAAGTTAAATATAAAAACTATGTACCGAATGTCATGATTATACTTAAGTAATTCTAGCTTAAGCATACATTACAATGAGCAAATTGTATTGTATAATATACCGACTGCCATGATTATAAACCCTAGTGATACAATTTCTGTTTAAATGTAATATTTTAGTTAAAATTACTAATTATTTGTCAAGAATAGCTCAACCGGGAGGTTGCTTTATGTCGGATGGCCGAATGTCATGATTCGTTCTTTTGAATTGCCATAACTTAATATTTTAGCATTGCAACATTATACTTTGGTCTGGCAGCACCTTGATAGCTTGTGGTTGGCTGGCATTTGTGATTGGCTGGAGCCCAGCCAATCACATCAAACGCGTAATCAGACGTGACACCGGACCGGTGGGCCGAGGGAGGTGGAAAATGGAGCAAGGGATGGACAGTTCGCTGCCTACCATCGAATTGTACGGTCGTAATTTATGAAGAGAAGTGAAAGTAATAAACCAAGTGTACAGACATACAACCTGAGTTTGATTTATCATGATAATATTATGCCACATTTGTTTGTGGTCAAATATTTAAAGTGCGTTCAGAAATTTATTATTTTGGTTTTAATCTTTGATCTTGACAGGTTTTGTTAGGTTTGTATAGGAAAATATATAATTAAACGCGAGCAAAGCTTTAAAAAACCGACTTCATCGCTTTATCTTTGGAACCTTGATCAGATTTAATGTATTGCACACGCATTATTGACTAAAACTCAAAAACTAGAGATCAAATCTTGATCAAATTTCAATGGGACCACATAAAAAGCACCAACCTTCAAATAAAAAAATAAACATCAAAATCAACTCACAACGAAAGAAGTTATGAGGTAACTTTTGAAACGAGAATATCGTCAATGTAGTCCATATAACACGCATTATTGACGATATTACAAGAACCACTGATCAGATCTTGATCAAATTTAAATGGGACCAATTGGAAAGCAAATTCATTCAAACTAAAAAAATTTTTTTTAAATCGGTTCACGTGGAAAGAAGATATGAGGTAACACACAAAAAAAAATGTACAGTCGACTTGAGTACCTCCTCCTATTTTGTGAAGTCGGTAAAAGTTGTATTTACTACTTTCCTTGCAATTTATGTATATTTTCTCACCTTTTAAACCTTCCTTGGACTTCTAACAACAACTACAGAAATCAAACTATTATTATATAGAAAAAAAATGTTATAAGAAAGTAACCTCAAAAGTTTTTCTCTATGAGACAAACTGTAGGCGCGAGATCTCAGTTCGGCGCGAACGACAAGTATATATAGATTTAAAAATCAGCCTTTTTCTACACAGTAACTTGGGGATATTTTCAAAATGTTGACCATTTTAAATAAAAGCTTTTACACTCGCAGCCCAAAACTAAGTTCAAAACCTTGTGTCCTGAGTTTCGAAAACATTCACATCACACACAGAATCACGACGAATCAAACACAAATTTCCCTTAGGGAAAAAACTTTTGTTCCAGCGTGCGGTATACTTCAGCTATTTGCAGCTGTATTTTGCGAATGACAACTTTAATTTGAATAACCTATTAATTTAAGACCTATTAATTTATGTAAATCTTACTTCCTACTAATATTATAAATCCAAAAGTTTTTGTGTAAGTGTGTAAGTATGTTTGTTCCCTCTTCACGCTTTAACAGCTGAACGGATTTGGATGAAATTTGGAATGTAGGTACATTTATACATACAGTAGTTACATTCCAAATTTCATCCAAATCCGTTCAGCCGTTAAAACGTGAAGAGGGAACAAACATACTTACACACTTTCACACTTACACACAAACTTTCGGATTTATAATATTAATAATTAGTAGGATAGTAGGATTAGTATAGAAGATATAGAATTGGAAGTATCCTCAAATAAATTGCACCCTTCTGCAGCCGCAGTCTCTCTTAGGCCTGGCATTTTGCCGCTGCAGCGACGCGACAACGTTGTTGTACTTAATTGTTGATTATACTTGATTATTAAATAACAATAAAAAACTGAAAACTCCATTCAAAGCATTTATTTTGTTTGCGTTATTTATGTTATTTATGGTCGTAAAGCTTGGCAATGTTTATGGATCTTAGTAGATGCCGTAACCGCCATATCCGCCGTAGATGCCAGGGGCGCCGCAGCCGCAAGCGCAGTCTCCGGCGATGGTGACGACTCCAGCGGCACATACGGGACCGGCGTAATCAACAGCACCGATGATGGGGACCTGTCCGGCGATGGCAGTGGCGCCGCCCACGGGCAGCTCACCGGCGACGGCCACGTTACCGACACCAGCGCCGCCGTACGCGGGACCGGCGCAGCCAGCACCCAGACCGTAGGCACCACCGAGACCGCCGATACCAGCCAGACCGGCAGGGCCAGCCAGACCAGCGCCCCAGCCGTAGGGACCGGCCAAACCGAGAGCGGGTCCGGCGATACCTCCGTAGCCTAGACCACCAGCAAGGCACTGGCTGTAGGCATTCTGCAAAAGAATATGGAACGTTTTAATTGGAATCGTTGTAATCTTATTTAGGAAATTGTTTGGATCTTGTAAACTTTGATCACAAAACTATGTAATTGTAGCTGACGGGTAAAGGACTTTTATGGAGCGGTTAGCTCAGTAGTTGACCTATCGGTTTTCAAACCGAAGCAGTGGGTTCGATTTTACCCAAGAGTTCGTGCGAGGTATATTCAATTGCGTTAGTAAAATGGAATCTTAAAGCACAAATTCATATGGAATCTTTAGAAAATTAT
Source organism: Lomographa bimaculata (assembly GCA_948107665.1). Classification (NCBI taxonomy): domain Eukaryota; kingdom Metazoa; phylum Arthropoda; class Insecta; order Lepidoptera; family Geometridae; genus Lomographa; species Lomographa bimaculata. The sequence continues at coordinate 8,103,434 of OX403612.1, read as the reverse complement.
GGCTGTCTACCTACTAGGATAGGGTCCAAGCAGTGGAAAATAATTTAGATAGAAATCGTTTCTATTTAAACGCATTCACGCTCACAGCCCCACACTAAGTTCAAATACTTGTATCGTGGAAACAAAATTTGTTATATGTTCGTAAATAGAGCTTTACCTGGATCAGGCAAGCCTGGATGCAGAGAAGCAAGAATCCGAAGGAAGACATGTTTGTTGATTGAACTGAGGAAATACAGTATAATTTGTTTGGAGCTATATTTTCTTTTTATACCCTAGACTGACTTAATTAATCGCAGTTACTCAATATAGGTCAAAGAAATAGATATAATATTTCATAATGAACTGAATGTTTCTATGTGGAAGCTCTATAATCGATGTGGCAATTTGACAGTTTGTATTTTTCACGTCCACGTAGAGATATGTCGTAAGAAAACAAACATTTTCCGATAAAACTCCCAATGGAGTATAAAAATAAAGTTAAATTGAACATTGTCATTATTCAAGAATCATCCTTCTTAGAATAACATTAAACATGTCTCCCAAGGCTATCCTCGTTTTCTGCGCTCAGGCCCTCCTGGCCCAGGTATGATAAAGAACTTTATGTGTTTATGTTATACGATTCCACCATTATACTTCCCTTGGGGCCTTACCACCTCATAAAGTAGAACTTTAATAATACTTTGACATTGTACGATACAAATATGGCATTGTTATATTGAAGTTAGATCTATGAGACCCCATAGTGTCACCTGAGCTTCTTTAATGTTAACTTATTGTTTTATGATTTACTTAAATTCAAGATGTTATACTGACGTGAACTTCTTTTTGTGTGATTATTGAATAACAAAACGAGCATGACGCTCGCCTGATGCGTCACGCTTGCCCATTAAAGTTAATTGTCAAAATCCTGCTCAGCAAAGAACCCTGAGATATTAGATGTTTACTTTAAGCCCTGTAATTTCACTAGGTTTTTTTGTTTATTTCAGTCCGCTTTTAGCCAGTGTGCTGCTGGCCTCGCGGCTCCCTGGGGCCTAGGTGGTGTCGCCGGCTGGGACGGTCTGGGTGCTGCTGGTCTCGCTGGTCTCGGAGGCTACGGAGGTTACGGAGCTTACGGCGCCGGTTGTGGTGGTGTCGCCTCCACCGGCGGCGGCCTTGCCGTCTCCAGCGCCTCCCCCATCGCCCCTGTCGGAGTCTCCGTGCTGTCTGAGAACGCTTATGAAGGCGTCCTTGCCGCCGGCGGCAACCTGCCTTTCCTGGGCACCGTTGGTATTGAGGGTGTGCTCCCCACTGCTGGTGCTGGCGCCGTCTCTTACGGCTGCGGCAACGGAGGCGTCGGCATCGCCGAGGCTGGTCCCACCATCGCCACCGGCATCACCTCTGGCAACGCTTTCGCTCCCGCTAGCCCCGCCGGTATCGCTGGTTACGGTCTCGGCGGTATCGCTGGCTACGGTCTTGGTGGTATCGCTGGCCCCGCTGGCATTGCTGGCTACGGCGGACTCGGCTACGGCGGATGCGGCTGCGGTGGACTCCTCATCTAAATTCAATTTTGAAAATTGATTTAATAATCCAAAGAACAATACACAACAATGCAATTCACATGTTTGTCGTTTTTCTTTAAAAAATCTATTTGTGCTTGTAGGCTTTAGGTACAGAAGATAATCAAAATAAAAAAGAACTGATTGCACTCCGGGAGTGCCGGCAGAAGTGAAAACGTGATCATTTTTTGCCGCGCAGTAGAAAGAGAGGGGGATACTACTTCCTCTCCTTCGTTTTACGAATTTTCCGTCTTACAAATTTTCGATCAGGTCACGTGTCCTGACGCGACATTTTTTTACATATTTTTTTTCAACATTTTTTTACCCGTCCAAGAAGATTTCACTTCAGAAAAACGAATGTAGGTTGTATTTTATAATGATAGGTGTTATAATAGAGTATTCAGAAGGTCATTGGTAGAATAAACCCAGTCTAATGCACCCAATCTAATGCACCCAGCATAATATTTTTTTGTCAAACTGGCAGCATGTTTGAAGTGTCAAATGTGAACGTGCATAGGGCTATATTTTATTGCAAACTAATAATTACTTTTTGCAAACTAAGTGTTACTAAGTTGTTAATTTGTTGGTCTTATTGTAAACAGGTAATTTTTACAATCATAGCAATTTATGACGATATACTTATTTATTTATTCTTTTGCCCAATACATATGTACACGGAGGACTTAATGCTTATACAGCATTTTCTACCAGTCAACCGAGAAGGTGCAGGAAAAATTCGTAGTAGTGCAGTATGCTATTAATTATTATTTATGATTTAAAATATTCCTACATATATACATAGCATAACATACAACAAATATACCAAAATATAAATATATAATATTACTAGCTGCGCCCCGCGGTTTCACCCGCGTTGATAATGATGAAAAGTGATGATGATGATGATGATGAAAAATAGATGTTGGCCGATTCTCATAGATACCGGATAAGCACAAAAAATTTCATCAAAATCGGTCAAGCCGTTTCGGAGGAGTATGGCAACGAAAACTGTGACACGAGAATTTTATATATTAGATCATACATAAACATAATATAATTTTTATTACGAGAGGTATAACACAGGAGAAAATATTTTTTTACAAAGTTTACTTGTATATTAGTATTAAAGTAAGTATGCGAGTAAGAAATTAGAGTATTGCATTGTATATCTAATGGTTTATAAAATGTCTGGATTATGGCATGAGACTATGGCACCTGCCAATTCCGCCACATTAAAAAATATGTAGGCAGGTTATGACTCGCCACTCACTGAACGGGCTCCCCATAAGGGCCGCCTGCATTGGCGACAAAAGGAGCGTTGGTGTGGATGGCTGAAGGGTGTTGATAGGTGATGCTGCAGTTTCACTAAACGCCGAGCGTGGTAGAAGCCATGCTCGGCAGCGAGAGATCGTGGCAGGCGGTGGTCTCCTTCTGTGAAGCGGTGATGGTGTAGAAGGAGGCCGCGGAGCGGGTCAGAGAGGTTGATCCCCTTTCTGACCCGATCCGGCGCAGACGGACAGGGGGGAAGGAGGAGGCGGTTCGCCCGTCTCCTCTCTCCTCCTCTGTAGTGGGGTCACTGGTGGAGAGTCAGGGGACCTCTCCACTGGCTTGCACGGTCCACACGTCTGGGGGGTTGCCTTGGTGAGCAAGGTGAGTGCAGTGGCCCGGAGGAGTTAGCATCCGGGCCTACCGCCGGGGCAAGATAGTGACTGCTAGCGCGACCCTATCTTGCCCCACCACGGCGAGGGACTGCTCACGGGGGGGTTTTTAGTGGGTTCGAGCCCCACATACTCCTTTCCTTCACCCCCGAGAAGGAAAGGAAGTGCCAGGTATTTTCCCCCCAAGTAAAAAAAAAAAAGTTTTACTAAACGCTACTCCCGACGTTTTGCCTTTTATCACTTCCACCCTAAGAGCTTAGAAACTTAGCTCTTGCGCCTCCACCCTCGGACGGGAGGGTCAGGGGTGTCACTTAGCCCCAGGGAGTGTCTCGAGGTAAGCGGTGTCGCCACAGACCAACGGTTCGCCACAAACCGCCCCTGCGTTTAATTATTATTATTATTAAGTCAAGGTGGGGGTAAAAAGGGATAGCGGCCAATCACTACTAACCCCGAGTACAAATAAAGTTTACATAAAGTTAGCCTAGGCAAGAGCCTCTACCCCATTATGTTATGAATAAATTTACTTTTATTTTCATTGGTAACTTTTTTTTATTCTCGATAGGCTAGCATTTGACAACTATAATCTGATGGAAAGGGACGATAAGGTCGAAGATGGAGCATGCTTGCCTAGAAGATGTTCACTCGAGATTTTAATACTCCTAGATTGTACTTAGGTAAGTCACAGTTATTATCCACCCAATATCATCCATCCCCTAGTCCATAGTTAATCCATAGTTAATAATATATAATTGTAAAGGCGTGTGCAAGCATAAAACGGCGTCAACTTCTAACGAAGAGATGTGCGTCGTATGTTTGGACACGCCTGATATGTTAATATTAAAATGTAATTATACCAAAGGGCCTCTTAGTATTGGCTACGGCCCCGCTAATGCCTTACAAAAGTCCGGGCACAGATCCGTAAGATAAAATAAATACTTGGATAATAATAATAATAATGTTTTATTGGACATAAAAACTTAAGTCTATTATTTATACAAAATCATAAACTATTTTTATTTATACATTTATTTGCATTTTGTCATAGACATAGATGATCCCATATAGGATCACTTTTGTTGTCTCTCTGTCTGTCTGTCAAGACCCTTTTTCTCAGGAACGCGTGGAGGTATCAAGCTGAAATTCGTATCAAATACTCAAGTCTACTGTTCCTTAGAGCTGTGAGAAAATCAAACTTCCAAGCCAACGCAGTAAAAAGACACAGCCGTTTATGCTGCAAATTTTTGACACTTGCAAGGGAATCTAAACCTACAGGGTACCTCCCGTGAACTCAGAATCTTAAAATTTGGTACGAAGCAACGTCTTATAGCACATATAAAGGAAAAATGCGAAAAGCATACATTTTTGGTTACATCATATAATACATTTAGCAATAAAAATAATACCATAACTTTTACTTATATACGTACAGGTTTGTACGGAACCCTTGGTGCGCGAGTCCGACTTGCACATGGCCGATTTTTTGTATATATGTTACGCTATATCTCCGCCAATTCTGAATCGAATATTTGTTTCTACCGACTTCACAAAGAAGGAGGAGGTACTCAAGTCGACTGCACTTTTTTTATGTGTTTTACCTGATAACTTCGTTTCACGTGAACCGATTTTAATTTTTTTTTTGTCTGAAAGATGTTGCTTTCCAATTAGTCCCATTTAAATTTGATCAAGATCTGATCAGTAGTTCTTAAAATATCTTCAATAATGCCTGTTTATCTGATCAAAGTTCCGAAGATAAAGTGGTGAAGTCGTTATTTTTCAGCTTTGCTTGTGTTAAATTATTATTGTTTGGTAGATTATACTTCAGAGGTGGTCCCATATACATTTTATCTAAATCGGTAAAGCCAAAACGGTTTTTTTTTTTTATTCGTGATAGGCAAACTTTTGACCACTATCTCACCTGATGGTAAGCGACGATGTGGTCGACGATGGAGCAAGCTTGCCTAGAAGATACATATTCACTCGTGACTTGAAGACTCCCATATTATACTCATCAGGAAACACCGACTCTGGTAAGGAGTTCCATTCCTTTGCGGTTCGCACAATGAATGTGGAGGCAAAACGCTTAGTGCGGATTTGTGGAATGTCCACCATATAGCGGTGTCGCTTAGCAGTTTGTCTGCTTGTCCGATGATAGAACGGGGATGGGGGAACTAGATCGTACAGTTCCTTAGCACACTCTCCGAAATGTATCCGATAAAAAGGTTCCGGTTTTTTTTAAGCTTTACTTGCGTTTCAATTATATTAGCGCAGGAATACTTAGCAACTGGTTAATAAACTTACATTACCTTAAAAGAATAGAGGACCCCAATTTCAATGAAAAATATTTTTTTATATATTCATATTTAATTTTAATTACTGTCGCCTTTCAAATATTTTTCTTCGTTGCTCAGTAGATACCGTAACCGTAAGGTCCAGCAGGGGCGCCGCAGCCGCAAGCGCAGTCTCCGGCGATGGTGACGACACCAGCGGCACATACGGGGCCGGCGTATTCAACAGCACCGATGATGGGGACCTGTCCGGCGACGGCGGTGGCGCCGCCCACGGGCAGCTCACCGGCGACGGCCACGTTACCGACACCAGCGCCGCCGTACGCGGGACCGGCGCAGCTAGCACCCAGACCGTAGGGACCAGCCAGACCGGCGGCACCCCAGCCGGCACCGGCCAGACCGAGGGCGGGAGCGGCGAGAGCGGGGCCGGCGAGGCCTGCGCCCCAGCCGTAGGGACCGGCGAGACCGGCACCAATACACTGGCTGAAGACGTTCTAAAACAACAAAATAACCATTAACAAAATATTTTTTAATTGTTATTCTTAAAGGTTCTGATGTTCAATTCTCTAGCGTGTTCAGGCCCATCTGAGTCACCTTTTTCGAAGTTATGGAACATTTAGCATCTTAGCCATACAAGCTAATAAATTAAAATTCTCAGAGGATATGTAAAGCTATAGTCCTAAGCCAAAAATAACAAAACAAACAAAAAACGCATTCACACTCACAGCCCCACACTAAGTTCAAAGACTTGCCGGAAACATTCACATCACACACACATTACACCCATAACCAGAAGCACAAATATCCCTTGGGAAGGAATTTGTTAAATGGCAATTAAATCTATATAAATGGTATTTTTATGGGGGACCTATAAACGTAAGTAGGTTTGCACGTATTATCCGTTAATTTAACAATAGTTTAATTCGTTTAATTGAAAAAGTATTAAAAAGCATCATACATTATTATTATTATTAATAAAATAAGATATAACCAATTAGCCTCAAAAGGTTTTCTCTATTAGATAAAATGTAGGCATGATCTCAGTTTGAAGCGAACGACTCATATGTATTAAAGATAGACAATATTTATTTTTTGTATTTATATTAATACACCACTTTGGCTACTTTTTATTATTATAATTGTTTTGATAATTAAAAATGTTATTGACCTTTACATTCTACAGACATTATATTATTGCCCTTAAATTTTTGGTTACCACTTTGCCACGAAAAATATATTAAGTTTATACCTGGATCAGGCAAGCCTGGACGCATAGAAGCAGGATTCCGAAGGAAGACATGATTGAATGCTCTTCTAACTGATTGTTGTTACAAGAATGTTTTTGTGTACAAATATATTACTTTTTATACCAACCTAATTCAGTTTATCGGGTTTCAACACTTTTCAATCAGGTATGTCAATATGTCAGAGACGTGTCTTATGTTGAGTAATTTGTTTTTCTATTCACAATATCAGTTATAAATCCAAGTTAGGTAAACAATATGATAGCAATTTCTTACGTTCTAACGCTGTCGTAATATGTTACTTAGTAACACTGATAGGTTTTTGAAAGTTTAGGGCATAAAAGGAAAGAGAAGTGAACTGAAACTATATTCTCGAAATAATTTTCGTAGTAGCAACATCAATATGTCCCCCAAGGCTATTCTCGTTTTCTGCGCCCAGGCGCTCCTGGCCCAGGTAAAATTTCAAGAAACAATGGCTTAATATTTACTTAATTAAAAAAAATCCGTAAACACTAAAATTTATATAAAATTTTAAACGCATCTAAAAAACTATTTTTTATTATTCCAGTCCGCGTTCAGCCAGTGCGCTGCCGGTCTCGCGGCTCCCTGGGGTCTAGCCGGTCCCGCCGGCTGGAACGGTCTGGCTGGTCCCGCTTTGGGTGGTGCTGGTCTGGCTGGTGCTTACGGAGCTTACGGCGCCGGTTGTGGTGGTGTCGCCTCCACCGGTGGTGGTCTCCCCGTTGCCAGCGCTTCCCCCATCGCCCCCGTCGGTGTCTCCGTGCTGTCTGAGAACGCTTACGAAGGCGTCCTTGCCGCCGGTGGCAACCTGCCTTTCCTGGGTACCGTTGGCATCGAGGGCGTGCTTCCCACCGCTGGTGCCGGCGCCGTCTCTTACGGCTGCGGCAACGGCGCTGTTAGCATCTCCGAGGCTGGTCCCACCATCGCCACTGGCATCACCTCTGGCAACGCTTTCGCCCCCGCCGCCCCTCTCGCCGGAGCCGGTATCGCTGGATACGGTTTGGGCGGTATCGCCGGCTACGGTCTTGGTGGAATCGCTGGCCCCGCTGGTATCGCTGGATACGGCCTCGGAGGTCTGGGCTGCGGCTGCGGTGCTCTCCTTTAAATTTATTTCCTGACGAATTGAACGTTATTCATATAATATAAATAAATACATGCTACAATGATAATACAAATACAATGCTATCATTTATACCTGCACCTTATTACTCTCCATTCTTTTCAATAAACTACGTCGTTTCAATTGCCTAAAATATTTTCCAAAACTATATCAAAACGAATATACCTGAAATCAGGGGCTTAAGCCTACTACCAGTTGGTAGTATGTCTATCATATTGGTGGCATTTCCTCTTTGAATTGCAATGTTAATACGTTGAGGCGCGTCTTTGTTTCCTGAGCGGTATAATCTAGCAGACTTCAAGTCAAGAGTAAATAGGTATCTTCTAGGCAGCCATGCTACATCTTCGGCCGCATCATCGCTTTCCATTACATGATAAAGTGGTTAAATGCTTGCCGATTAAACATAAAAAAAGTCAAATAACTGCCAGCATTTTGATCACGCTCAACCAGGCCCTCTGTTTTTTTTTTTATAGAATGAGGTCTAGGTCCACGTGGGCCGAGTGTCTCAACACCAAACGGATCAAAGCGCCAGCCCCATTCTGTGTTCAGGAAGATATACTAGACTTACAAACATTTCATTTATTATATTAGGAGGGCACTTGTTAGAATCAAGCCCTAAATATTTTCATATTGTGAATGTCGCGAAGTGACTGCTTAGGCATCTGATGATATCAATAAAATTACACATGACATGGCTATTTTTTATACATTGTTGACTCATTGCTAAACGTCGAAAGAAATAGTGAATACAATGCCACATTCAAACTACGATCGCAAAGTTTTAAGGATAGTCTCTGCTAAGTTTGATAAATCTTAAATTTAGGTTTTGAACTTCGAGGATTGATGATTTAGGTTAGGTATAATCGTCAAATCTTGGGTGACCATAGTACCTAATATGTGTAAACAGTATTCTCGGCTCCCTGGTGCCGAATCAATCAGATAAAATTTGTCTAGCGAGAACGTTGTTTGAGTCTCAAATAAAAATACAAAACGAAAGGGCGTGCTTATGTATAACGTGATCATTTAGGTCTACTTTGCGCTGGTTTTGAACTTATTGCACTATAGTAAATAGGCTGTCCGTTCACAAGAGATGTGTGTGTGGTGTTAATAGTCTGCTTTCTACGCTGCGGATATCGGTTTCGATTACAAATAATTTTGAGAACAAATTTTCCCATCATAACTCTGTGTTCTTGCCTACGGGTGTATCATGTATGTGTAATAATATGTTCAGCACCCGCGATACAAGTATTGGAACTTAGTCTGGGGCTATGTGTGTGTTATGTTTAAAGCACTGAGATACCAGATCCAATAAGTACCATAATAAGTAGTAGTGGGCTGGTTGTCGTCAACCCTACCTCATCGAGTACCAAGATGAGACCTATGTGGGGGTGTCGTGTGTAAAAAGCTATACTAAAAAATCAAGGTTGCCTGATATATAGACTTTTATGTTTTAAAGTGAACACCGGATCCTTCGCGGTTTTATTTTGACAACCCATTTGGCGCAGTGGACAGGTGTCTGCTCTCTGCGCCGTGGGTCCTGGGTTCGATTCCCGGCAGGAGCACAAATTCCTTCCCAAGGGATATTTGTGCTTCTGGTTCTGGGTGTAATGTGTGTGTGATGTGAATATTTCCGGCACCTACGATACAAGCCTAGTGTGGGGCTGTGAGTGTGAATTTGATTGTTTGTTTGTTTGTTTGTTATTTTCAAAATAACATTATTTTTACTAACCTCGACATTTCGGCAGGGTTGCACAGGTCGAGGTCATGAGAGAAAGGTCTCAAAAAAACATGGTTGCAGTTCGCAAAAGTATCAAAAACTCTAAGTAGTCTTGATTGTAAAGCATGCAAGCATGTTACATCTTCAGCCGCATCATCATTTTCCATTAGGTTAAATCGTGGTCAAATTCTTGCCTTTCAAACTTATAAAACTAGAAACTAAAGCAAGCTTTTACTACGTATAAAAAAAATAATTGGTAGCAACAATAAATATAGGCCATTTCCCACTGAGTTGTGGCTGAATCAAACCTTCTAAGTGGATGGTATCGGGGATGATTCTTTATATATATTCTTTTGTATCCTTTTTACCTTCTTCAAAAAATGAGGAGGTATTATGTTCGACTGTATGTATTTTTTTTATGTATGTTCACCGATTTCTCCTCCATTTGAGGACCGATTCTCAAAATTATTTTTTTGTTTGGTAGATTATACTTCAGAGGTGGTCATGATCATATAAATTTTATCGAAATCAAATATAAGCGGTGAAGTCGGTTTTTTTAAACTTTGCTTACGTTTAAATTATTCTTTCTTTATTTTATTCTATAACGAACAAACTGACAACCGTGATAGTTTAGTGACACTCGCTAGATTAACACCAATCGATTGTAATCGATATAAGAATCATTAATTAATTATTAAAGCTTCCGCGTGTGGTCTCTAGACAGCCACAGACTTGGGTAGGGTATTATCTTTTCTATGAGCCACAGTCAGTCAGTGAATCAGCATGTCAGGACAAATATTTATATATTAGGTATAAGATAATAAAATAATAATTATAGCAAATTATCATTTTTTTATATATTTTTTACGAACTATTATTTTTTACCTATAAACTTACCCTATAAATATCATAACCTACATACAGATGTACTGTACTTAAAGAAAGGAAATATGTATAGTTCAAGAAAACGGCAAGCATTTAAATTGCATTGTTGTGTATTATTCGTCGGAATAAAATATCAATCAATAAGATTGAATTTAGATGAGGAGACCACCGCAGCCGCATCCGCCGTAGCCGAGTCCGCCGTAGCCAGCAATGCCAGCGGGTCCAGCGATACCACCAAGACCGTATCCGGCGATACCGCCCAAACCGTAACCAGCGATACCGGCGGGGCTAGCGGGAGCGAAAGCGTTGCCAGAGGTGATGCCGGTGGCGATGGTGGGACCAGCCTCGGCGATGCCGACGCCTCCGTTGCCGCAGCCGTAAGAGACGGCGCCGGCACCAGCGGTGGGGAGCACACCTTCGATACCAACGGTGCCCAGGAAAGGCAGGTTGCCACCGGCGGCCAAAGCGCCTTCGTAAGCGTTCTCAGACAGCACGGAGACACCGACAGGGGCGATGGGGGAGGCGCTGGAGACGGCGAGGCCGCCGCCGGTGGAGGCGACACCACCACAACCGGCACCGTAAGCTCCATAACCTCCGTAACCTCCGTAACCTCCGAGGCCAGCAAGACCAGCAGCGCCCAGACCGTCCCAGCCGGCGACACCACCTAGGCCCCAGGGAGCCGCAAGGCCAGCAGCGCACTGGCTGTAGGCAAACTGAAAGAAGAAATAATATTTAGAATGGACCATATCCATGACCATGATTTCGCAGAAGATGCCTCCGAAATACATGACTTACTAAGTTACTGTTTTCCTTATATAAATACTAACCTTATTTCTATTTCATTGTAAGTTTTTATAGTTAAGTAAGTAACTAATAATAGATCTTGTATTGTTGTCCGTAAATAAAAACATATTATTATATCCCAAAATCAAAAAGATTTTCTTTTTGCTTTTCAGTTGTGCTTTTCAACGGTTAACCCTAAATATTATGGGCTGTACTTATTTTCTATCATCGTCATCGCCAACAAGAAAGTATGAAGGCACGAGGCTTCTCGTTGCATGTTTCATAATGCTTTCTGTTTTGACAAAGAAAATATTACGACAGAATAAAAAGTAATACCTGAGCCAGAAGTGCCTGAGCACAGACGAAGAGGATAGCTTTGGCTGCCATTGTTGTTCTGTAAGTAACTACTCAAGAATGAAAATGAACTCCAAAAGGACCACTTTTATAGTAGAAATAGTTTATTGATAACTTTTAAATTACAACACATAAACAACAATTACTAAATAGTTTCACGGAAAACTAGCGTACAATCTTTAAATTACAAAACAAACAAGAATGTCAATATGTACCTAAATAATTGGATTTATTTTTTCCTTTACAACAGTTTCTGACGGACTCCAAGGTTAGAAGATACCAGTTGCCCTTGAAAATGATGTCGCAATTCCTACATCTGGCGAGGTATTTATAAGCCACATGTCCTAGCCCATCAACATTGAACAAAGTACCCCGTTCAAGGAATAGCCAAAATGTCTCCCTTCACCATCGTCATCCTGTGTATCCAAGCTTGCTTGATTCAGGTAGTTTGATTTGGTAATTTAACAAATGCTACAGATAAGTGTAGCTTTTAAATAGTCAATGTCAGAAGCATAGAACCTTGATTTTTCTACTTAATAACGTAAAATCATAGGAACGTCGTATTATTGCGTATTTAAATGCAATTACGCAAGTTCACGCGTGTCTTACTTCGATTTTTTACGTATTTTCAAGTTGATTCAATTACACACATCCAAAAAGACGTTATGAAGGGTTATCGATAAAGTATTGCCCAAATTTGTTTTTCTAGTTTTATTTTTATTTATTTACTATGTGACGAAACTAATTCATTCATTTAGCGCATATTTAACAGAATGATGCGTTATTTTTCCGAAATTACTATGTTTCCTATATGCAAATCCGATATATTATTTATTGTGTCTAAATTAAAGGAACATCATGTACAAAAGTTTAGAGACATTTCGTCCAGCATACCCTTTCGGTAGAAGATAATATTTAATTCTTTATTGCACAAAAAGCACAAAAGGTGGACTTAATGCTAGAGGCATTCTCTCCCAGTCAACCACACATGGTAGACGAGAAGAGGGGTGTAGGCGTGCATCTAAAAGGTATAAAGAGGGAGTGAAACAAAAGAAAGAAGGATGGTTAGTTAAAATTATCAATAGAACATAATTATGTTTATAAAATAATTATATACAAATGATTACATATATATCGGTACTTATAATTTCGTACTTAAATAAAAATATAAGTGATAAGTTTTACAGCGAGTAAATTGTTGTTTGCTTAGAAATGTAATAACACTAAGAGATAATCTGGTTTCTATAGTCTCAATAGCTCAACCCGACTTAAAAATTCCTCTTATTTCGTAGAATGCCTTCGGTGCTTGCATTGGACCTGCCGGTATCGCTGGCCCCGCTCTAGGCGCTCCCGCCCTCGGTCTGGCCGGTCCCTACGGTTTGGGCGCCGCTGGTCTGGCCGGTCCCTACGGTCTGGGTGCTGGCTGCGCCGGTCCCGCGTACGGCGGCGCTGGTGTCGGTAACGTGGCCGTCGCCGGTGAGCTGCCCGTGGGCGGTGTCACCGCCCTCGCTGGACAGGTGCCCATCATCGGTGCCGTTCAATTCGGAGGCCCCGTATGTGCCGCTGGTTCCGTCTCCATCGCCGGAAGCTGCGCTTGCGGCTGCGGAAGTCCCTACATCTACTGAATACTGTTCACCAACGAAATTACTGCCTCTCGAATCGAATATACGATATGCTGCGATGAATATCATATTTGTTCTTTTATTGGGAAAGTTACTTTCGTAGTTCCCCTCTAATTAACTACAGAAAAAGTAGTCATAGCTCCATGTCGACAAGATAAAGAAGAGCGAGGTGAGTTGATAGTGGCTGAGGTCGCAGATCACATCTCTGTGGTTGAGGTATTACCATATTTCGTGCAGTCGTTTAAGTACTGCAAGATGATGATAAAATTTACCGCGTGTTGAGATATGAATTCTAGTTGATCAATCAAAATCAAAATCGTTTATTCACACGGGCCCCAAAGAGGCACTCATGAAAGTTAATGAATCTATTGCCAGATTCGCAAAATTACAGCCATCTCGAGAAGAACCTGGCAAGAAACTCGGCGGCGCATTTTTTGCTCATTCATTTTTTTTTTTAAACATTCTTAGTCTCTAATACATCGAGATCTCTAAGTTGACTTGGGTGTTCTCTCCCTCCGCCCGTCCGCTCATCCATCTGTCAGAGGCATTTAGTGTCTCACTACAAGCGATATCTTCAAATTCTCAGAGAATATGTAAATCTTTGGCCCAGATCTTTGCCTGAGAAAGCAGTTAAATTATATAAATATAAATGCAAATATTAAGGGGGCCAAACACGTAACTGGGGGGCAAAAAATATTTACATATTTCTGCCTGTGTGGGGTATATAACTTACTATATAACTTTATAAGTAGAGTAAATACTAAATCGTTCTAAAAAATCTATGTTGGAAAATATCAATTTGGTAGGACTTCAAAGCTATTTCTAGACCTACTCTGTCCCAGGTCTTTCTCATCCGCAATTATTATTAAAACGTTAAAACAAACAACTAGTTAATTAAACTAAATAGAATGAATAGAATAGAATATAATATTAATTTATTTGTATAAGTCAAATAATAACAAAGTGCTAGAGGGTATGAATAACTTGCTCTAACTAAGATACTTAAACCTACCTCGTCTTTGTTCCCCGAACAGTATAATTTGGGAGTCTTCAAGTCTAGAGTGAATAGGTAGATACTATTGCGACTGAAGCATGCTTACCTAGATTAAGATCTAGGTAAGCATGCTTCATCTTCGGCCGCAACATCACTTTCTATCAGATGAAATCGTGGCCAAATGCTAACCTATCAGGCATAAAAAAAACATCATCAGGTGAGATCGTAGTCAAATGCTTGCCTATCGAGCTTAAAAAAAATAACAGTGCACACTCAATCACATCCAGAACCAAAATCAGAATTTGTCCCAGTAAGGTAAGGAAATTGTGTTCCTGCCGGGTATCGAACCCACGGTGCAGAGAGCACATACCTGCCAACTGTGCCAACTGATAATCCTTCCTTACTAATATTATAAACGCGAAATTTTGTACGTATGGATGTTTGTTACTCTTTCACGCAAAAACTACTGAATGGATTTTAATGAAACTTTACAATAACATAGCTTTTACATCAGAATAACACATAGGCTATAATATATAAAGATATTGTGAGAATTGTCCAAAATATAACGATAAGTGTCAAATAAGTAGGAAAAAAATCTACCATCTGCGAGCAATTCTGGCGTGCAAAAACCGTTAGTGTTACATGTATATAATGTGTAATGGAAATATTTATCTTAAATAATCCTACAAAAAAGCCTGCGACAGCATATATCTATATTTAAAAAATAGATATATGGATAAAGATAGATAAGACCTTGGAGAAAAGTGATGCTCGCCTAGAAGATACCAATTCACTCTTGAATTGAAGACACTCAGATTATACCGTTCGGGGAACATAAACGAGTTCCACTCCTTCGCTGTACGGATTATAAACGTATGATAGTTGACGCTGTACGGATTATAAATGTATGAAGGATGACGCTGTACGGATCCTACTTAATATTATAAATCCGAAAGTTTGTGTGTAAGTGTGTAAGTATGTTTGTTCCCTCTTCACGCTTAAACGGCTGAACAGATTTGGATTAAATTTGGAATGCATATAGATTATACCTAGGATTAACACATAGGCTACTTTTTAACTTGATAATAGCGGGCGAAGCCGCGGGGCACGGCTAGTTAAGTATAAACGTATGAAGGATGATGCTGTACGGATTATTAATGTATGAAGGATGACGCTGTACGGATTATAAATGTATGAAGGATGACGCTGTACGGATTATAAACGTATGAAGGATGACGCTGTGCGGATTATAAACGTGTGATGGATGACGCTGTACGAATTATAAAAGGATGACGGTGTACGGATGACAATGAGCTTGTTATTATTTCTGGCATCTACGTCTTTGAACTTAGAGTGGGGCTGAGAATATGAATGTGTTTGTTTGTTTTGTTACAATAACTTGAAATAATAAAGAAAACATCAGGCTTCTATACCGAGAAGAACTTGGCAAGAAATTCAGAAGAGCATTTTTTCATTCCTTTTTTTAAACATTCGTAAATGACTAATACAGGAATTATATTAAACTAGGTACCAGTATATCTATTTTATATAGTCGCCAGAAAGCGCTTGTGCAGTTTGCCTTCACGCATCTTTGTCATTAATAATATTCATTTTAAGATAAACTTTTCTACATAATGCCCGTTTTATTACTGATTAAAACTTGCCAAGTGGAAATTCAGTTACCATTTTAGGATTTTTTATTATAAAATCTAACCCCATTTGCTAAAAGATTTATCCGTTTTGTTTAATCTAAATGCGCGCATCGCCATTTTCTACCGACTCCACAAAAATGGAGGAGATACTCAAGTCGACTGTTTTTTTTATGTTCGTTACCTCATAACATCATTCCACTTGAATCGATTTAGATTTTTTATTTTATTGTTTGTAAAATGCTTTCATTTGGTCCCATTTAAGTTTGATCAAGATCTGATCAGCAGTTCTTGAAATTTCTTCAATAATACGTGTTAAGTACATCTAATCTGATCTAAGTTCAGAAGATAAAACGGTGAAGTCGGTTTTTTTAAGCTATGCTTGCGTTTATATTATATGATTATATCTAGTATTGATATTGTATGCGTCGCTTCTTAATAAACATTTATTAGTGGCTCTGTGAGCTGAAGACCTCTATTTTCTGTAATAGCTGAATTTTTGAAAAAAAAGTCCAAGAACTGAATCGACAAAAAATCCATATAATAATTATTTATCGAACCTAGGCCTTTTTTTTTTTTTTGACAGTCTAGTGTTTGACCACTATCTCACCTGATGGTAAGTGGCGATGTGATCGAAGCTGGTAAACACACTAGACCTGGAATACGCAGGCTCTCAAGGATTACTGCCGGAACACCGTATTTGGCCTTGCGGCAGACTTTCAGCTTGATGGTGGCCTATTCTGGTCGTCTAACTACGATTGTTCGAATTGATGCGACGTCAATAATTATACTACAGTCGATCGGTTGAAAGTTCAGTCGATTCGATGGTTCATAAGAAGAGAAAATCGTTAGATTTTGACATCGATGTAAAGATATCGCTGCCCTGAATAGACCCCCTGCTGACAAAATCCGAGAATCGGTTCTGGGGGTCTATTCCGGGCGTCACATCGACGTCGAAATCGAACGATTTTCTTTTGTTATGAACATCGAATCAACTGAAATTTCAACCAATTGACTGTCGTATTGACGTCACATCAATTCGAACAATCGTATTTTTACGACCAGTATAGACCTACTGTAGAGGAGAACACCCGAAACGGACGTACGAAAGAAATTTTGCCCAAGTTGAAACGGAGACGCTTCGCGATCGTTCAGTCAGTAAATATATTTTTTTACCACTATTGCCACTAATCTCCTGTGGTAGTGAAATGCCATGTCAACTGGCGTTAATATCATAACTTTATTTCATACCAGCATCATAATAAACGTGATCAAAGCCGTATGTAACAATGTACTAATTTATGGAATAGAAGAATGACCACGTACACCACGTTCTATATAGATAAGAGCTCTGATACTTACGATATTTTTGAAGTGAAAACTTCTTTAGAGGCGTTGTGCACTTTTTTGGAATGGGTAAAAAATGTTATCTTGCGTCAGGACACGTGACCTGATCGAAAATTCGTAAGACGGAAAATTCGTAAGACGAAGTAGGCCGCCGGCGCGGCGTAGGAGAGGAAGTAATATCCCCCTCTCTTTCAACCGCGTTTCTATGGTGACGATAGTATTGTTATATCAAAAATTCAAGTTTGCACTTCTGTCGGCACTCTTGGAGTTCAACCCGTTGTTTTTTTAATCAGGTCAGGCAATTATTTTATCACTATCTCACCTGATAATTAAGCATAGCAAATAAATACTTATTTTTTATGCTTAATATGAACGCTCGTATCGCTGTATTATGCTTAAGTATAGTATTAAACCTTTACATTTTCCACACTTTTTATAATTCGGCAGCTATGCTTAAAAGCCATTCTAGACCTGGCATGTTTTCGATCGCATCATCGCATATCTTCTGTTAGTTTTTTCGGTAGACATACATTTGACCATTATGCCACATAATGGAAAGTGACGATGTGCTCGAAGATGGAGCACACTTGCCTAGCGCTCACTCAAGATTTAAAGATTCTGGTTCTGGGTGTAATGTATGTGTGATGTTAATGTTTCCGGGACCCACGATACAAGTTTTTGAACTTAGTGTGGGGCTGTGAGTGTGAATGCGTTTGTTTGTTTGTTGTTTGTTAAAGACACCTAGACTCACTTATCGGGAAACACAGACTCAGATAAAGAGTTCCACGCCTTAGCAGTACGTATATTAAATGTTGAAGCAAAACGCTTCGTGCGCACCCTCGGAATATCAACCATAAACCGATGTCGCATGACTGATTTTCATGTTCGATCGTAAAAAGGAGACGGGGGAGTTAGTTTAATTCCATTGCACACTCTTCGTAAAATATCTAGTTAAAGACAGACAGACTTGATACTTGATACCCTGCGGTGATGTTCTAGGCTTTGAAGCTTCGCACCTATTTGCTCTATTAATGGAATGATACCTTAAAAAGGCTGAAAATTCGTGGATATTGGAACCATAATAGTGAAAACTTCAAAAAAAAAGTAAGTCATTCTTCATGATGCCTTCTTCTCAAAATTAAAGAAAACTTTTATTAAATGTTAATTAAAATATCTACGCACTGCTCGTAATTATGTTCAGGAGGTGCGGGGTCGGTGCGGGGCCATTTTCATCGGTGACGCCCATTCGAGGAAGGTCAACTGCGTGTATCACACCCTTAATCTCTTAGCTATACCTATGTGTACCAATGGATTGATGGGCCCCAAAGAGACGCTCATGAAAGTTAATGACTCTACTGCCAGATTTGCAAAATTACAGCCATCACGAGAAGAACCTGATAAGAAACTCGGCGGCGCATTTTTCATTCATTTTTTTAAACGTTCTTTAAATAACTACAGGAATTACATTAACCTAGGTATATATATATTATGTAGTCACCAGATAGCGCACTGAGAAACACTTAAAGAAACGCTATTCTATTTCGATCGCTATCACCGAAAGCTAGTCACATTCCAAGCATAGCTACTTGCTACCACATCTTTTTTTTATGTGGGGGGAAAATGCCTGGCATTTCCTTTCCTTCCCAGGGGTGAAGGAAATGGGTATGTGGGGCTTGAACCCACTAAAAACCCCCCGTGAGCAGTCCCTCGCCGAAGTGGGGCAAGATAGGGTCGCGCTAGCAGTCACTATCTTGCCCCGGCGGTAGGCCCGGATGCAACATCACACATCTACATCATCACTAACCAACACGTGAGATAGCCAGAGCTAGTCTATCAAATAAAAAAACGTGTTTTTCACTATTTTCGCTGACGCACCAATCACGTATTGGTATTGATTTGAGGTCACCAATAAGGAGTCGCGAATGCTGACTGTGTAGAGCATGCTGAATTTTTGTGATATTGCTGACTGTGTTATTGCTGACACTGAATTGCTATGATGATTTAGCAGTACCTACTGACATTGCGTCAGATTAAAAACAAATAACATATTTTTTACGCTTTTGGAAACACAACGAGTAAGTTATTCAAAACAAAATCAGAGAATAATACCTAAGTTAATGACTCTAATGCCAGATTCGCAAAATTACAGTCATCTCGAGAAGAAACCGGCAAGAACCTCGGCGGCGCATTTTTTAATTATTGGAACGAAAGTTCTTTATCGCGCGTTGCGAAAGGGGGCTACACGGAAAAAATGAAGACCAAAAGTTGTAACGACACTTTTTGCTATAGTTGTAAGCCATACCACGTTCTCGTCCGATCACCGAAGTTAAGCGACATCGGGCGCGGTCAGTACTTGGATGGGTGATCGCCTGGGAACACCGCGTGATGTTGGTTTTTGCATGTTTCTTTTAATTTTGGAACGAAAGTTCCTTATCGCGCGTTGCGAAAGGGGGCTAGACGGAAACTGAACTTCGTTCCATCC
Source organism: Lomographa bimaculata (assembly GCA_948107665.1). Taxonomy (NCBI): domain Eukaryota; kingdom Metazoa; phylum Arthropoda; class Insecta; order Lepidoptera; family Geometridae; genus Lomographa; species Lomographa bimaculata. The sequence goes on along the minus strand of OX403612.1, from coordinate 8,083,738 downwards.
GGGTGTCCCTTGACACCTCTCCAGTTTTTTATTATAACTATATTACTACTAAATATAATATATATGAAATCATTTCAGTCATTTCAAATTGTGGCATCGTTGAAACTTTGCCTTATTATTACATATTATGTACCATTGAAAATGGAATCCTTTATTTTTAGACTGGAAGGATGCAATTGATCAAGCAAAACGAAATCTCAAGTTGACTTGGGTGGTCCAGCACTTCGTCCTTCGTCCGTCCGCTCGTCCATTCATACGTCTGGCCCATGCTGAGAGCTAAGCTAATTATTTATTTTATTACACCAAGCTTTTATAAGATTCTTATGAACGATATGAGGTTTATTATCCTTAAATACATGTTATCGCCTGGGTCTTACTCGACCGGTACAATCTGGGTGTCTCAAATTCTAGAGTAAAAAGGTTTTTTCTATACAAGCATGTTAGATCTTTGGCCGCACCTTCACTTTCCATGAGTTAAGATAGTGGTCAAATGCTTGCATATCTAGCATAAAAACATTACAAGGATATATTAGAAGAGGAAAAAATAACCAATTGAAGTTCTTAAATTGTCTAGTTGTATCTAATCTAAGATCTTTAAACGAGCAATTCTTGTATATATATATATATATATATATATATATATATGTGTGTGTGTGTAATCAGGATCTTGGAAACGGCTCCAACGATTTTCATGAAAGTTACAGATTAGGGGATTTTCGGCCCAAGGAATCGATTTCAGGTCCGAGAAATGCTCGGTTCCCAAACTGCATTTGAAAAACCGGGTTTAAGAAACTATCAGCGCCATCTATTACGCCATGACCGATATAAAAAACTGTTTCTACTCGACACTAAATGGAGATTTCTGAGGCTACAAATTCAAACACATTCTACCAAAATCAAAAAACCGAGCAAAGCTCGGTCATCCGGATATTAAATAATTAAATAATGTAATGAAATGTTTTTTTTTTCTTTAAATATCTTGTTAATACTATTAATCCAATTTTTTTTTCTGTTAATAATGATACTATTATTATTTGAATAATAATTATGTAACTAATCAGTAAATGAGGTAATAATACAACATATTTAGTACTGAAACAACATTATATTTTATTACTAAGTAACAAAATGACCAGATAAGTAAAACTTAAATAAGGGCACCACAACCGCATCCGATGCCACCGAGACCGTAGCCAGCGAGGCCGTTGTAGCCGATGCCAGCGATGCCGGCAGGGCCAGCGAGACCGGCGTAGCCAGGAGCGGCGAGCGGGGCGGCGGGGGCGTAGGGACCGGCCAGGATGCCGGTAGCAATGGGACCCTCCTCAGCGGCGATGCCGATGGCACCGCTGCCGCAGCCGTAGGACACGGCGCCAGCTCCAGCTGTAGGCAGAACGCCGTCAACGGCAACAGTACCCAGGAACGGCAAGTTGCCGCCCGCGGCTAGAGCGCCTTCATAAGCGTTCTCAGACACCACAGACACTCCGATGGGAGCAATGGGGGAGGAGCTCTGGACGGGGAAGCCGCCGCCGGTGGAGGAGACGCCGGCACCGCAACCGGCTCCGTACGCGCCGTAGGCACCGGCCAGGGCGGGTGCGCCGAGTCCAGCTGCGGCCAATCCGGGGGCGGCCAGACCGTTCCAGCCAGCAGGGCCGGCTAGACCCCAGGGGGCTCCGAGACCGGCGGCGGGGCCGGCTAAACCCCAAGGGGCTCCGAGACCAGCAGCACACTGGCTAAGGGCTCCCTGAAAATAAAAGAAAATATTTATGACTTTGTTTTTTATATTATTTTTGAGGAAGACCAACAGCATACAAATCTAATAATTTTCAGGTTTAGCATAATTCCTACAATACAAATCAAGCGATTGCCTACATCGTAAAACTAAACTAAAACCATATACATCTACTACTATACAGCAAAGACCTAAATTACCTACAAATTAACTTACAGGTAACTCTTGAGAACTTGAGCAGTGGGTAGCGTTACCATCATAAACGCTTTCACACTCTCAGTCCCACACTAAGTTCGATGACTTGTGCCCTGGGTACCGGAAACATTCTAATCACACACAGAATCACAACCAGCGCCAAAAACACACGGTTGTGTGTAAAGTCGGTTTTTTAAAGCTTTGTTTGCGTTTAAATTATTGTTTACTAGAAGATTTGACGCTTTTATAATATTTATGTAATAATTTAGCACATACCTTCATTAATAGGGCCTGAGCGACGATGACCAGAACTGCTTTAGCTGCCATTGTTGGTAATTCTTTGTGGAGTCTACCTGAGAATGAATTCCAAATTCAAATGCTGGCTTTTAAACCCATAACCTACATCATTATCAGTCGTCTGACACAATTATAATTACACCATTGTATACGTAACAAGTTCGAAATAGTTAGTAATAGTTATCATTGTTACAAATAACTTACTAAATATCGATAATACAACTAAGATTGTAAACGAATAGAGGTTTCGCTGAGACGCGTTGGAGAACTTGCAATACCGTGTAATAGCGGATCCAGGAGGGGCTCAAGCCCCCCTTCCCCTCACCCCTCCTCCTCTCTCCAAAAGCATTACGCGCCGTCAAAGCTTGCTAGTCGCTAAACAAATTGAGTGCAACATAACCTACCCTCAGCGGGCCTTCATGTCACCAGTACCATTGGATAGTACCATAGATGGTACAAGTGACACTACTTTGTATCTCGAGTACCATTAATTAAAACACTATTGTCACATTCCTGGGTTAACTTGTTCGGGGCCAAGCCCCTTCCTAAGGACAGTCCTGAATCCGCCACTGTAATTAATTAATGTTATTTTATATCTATTTGAGCAGTTCGGTGTTTAGACACCGGGCCCGTGGACAGGGAGCTCAATCTATTTACAAAAATCTATCAAAGCACTTGGTTGAGGCGAGGCGTGATCAAAATGTCAATTCAGAGAGGCAATGCCTAGCGGCATTGCCTCTCTGAATATATATGCCTATATAGCCTCTCATAATGGGTATAAATAAGTTTTTTTTTAATAATAATAATTTGTAAGTTTATTTAAGTATTTTGCTATTATTATTTTAGGTATTGTGTATGTATATAGTTTGAGCTATGTTAGTTTTTTTTTTTATTTCTTTAGTCATTTCATCACATCACCATCCCTACATTCACGTATCTTTTATATTTCCTTACAAAGGTTGTGGAAGAGAACGCTCTTAGCGATAATACCTCCCATTGTACCTATCTTTATAAGTTTATCTGTATCCTGTATTTATTTGTAATGTGTGTGATGTGAATGTTTCCGGCACTCACGACACAAATCGTCGAATTAAGTTTGGGGCTGTGAGTGTGAAAATGATAAATTTAAATGGGGCCATATTTGAAGCACCAGCTTACAAATAAAAAATCAATCATTAAAATCATAAATGAAAATAAAAAAATTGCAAAGGAAAGCCAAAAAAATATTATAAAATACTTATTCAATGATACCCCACTTGACACAGTTCGTCTATTTTTACCGACTTCCCAAAAAAGGAGAAGGTACTGAAGTCGACTGTTTTTTTCCACGTGAGCCGATTTTGAATTATTTTTTTTTAGTTCAAAAGATATTGCTTTCTAATTGGTCCCATTTAAATTTGATCAAGATCTGATAAGTAGTTCTTGAAATATCGTCAATAAATAATGTCTATTTTGTGACGAATTATGCGTACTTTGACGATGTTCTCGTTTACCCGACTTCAAAAGTTACCTCATAACTGCTTTCGTTGGGAGCCGATTTTGATGATTCTTTTTTTTATTTGAAAGCTGGTGTTTTTTATGTAGTCCCATTATAATTTGATCAAGGTCTGATCTCTAGTTTTTGTTTTATAGTCAATAATGCGTGTTTATACATTAAATCTGATCAAGGTTCCGATGATAAAGCGGTAAAGTCGGTTTTTTTAAGCTTTGCTTGCGTTTTATTATTCATCACAATCTGTCCTGACATGATGATGCTTCCTGGCCGATTTCGGCTTTAGCTACTGTTATGTGGCTTATTTTTAACAATTTTTATATTACGGAGCTTGGTTGTTCAGTCCGTCGACGGTGTGCTTTTTCGTGACTGGCGTACCCGATTTTAGGCAAAAAAAATGGTTGTTCGTAAAGTCGGTTTACGGATGATAATTTTACGTGATAACGTCATAAGAAAACATCGAAGTTTAAGCCGATCGTGCCTCTCTATCGCTTGTTCCGCGATCTCGCTTGCACGCTCAGGCTCAGACGGAACGTAACACTTTTTCGTGCGTGCAGCCGGTGTTCATCGATTTATAAGACATTATCACGAAGTTCTGCTGTATCTAGCTTCAGAACACTGTTTGCATAAAAGTAGGATTTGGCTGCAGGTGGTCTGGCCTTTATCGCATCTCGTTTTTTATCTAGATCAGCACGAAGTTCTGATTCAAAGTAAGACACGTGCTGATAAATGAGACGCATCCATTCTAGACGTTGCAACGCTTTATTGATTTTTACCGACTTCCCAAAAAAGGAGGAGGTACTCAAGTCGATTGTTTTTTTTATGTGTGTTACCTCATATCTTGTCTCCACGTGAGCCGATTTCGATTTTTTTTTTAGTTTGAAAGATGTTGCTTTCTAATTGGTCCCATTTAAATCTGATTTCTTGAAATATCGTCAATAATGCCTATTTTATGGACGTTGTATTGACGATGTTCTCGTTTACCCGACTTCAAAAGTAACCTCATAACTTCTTTCTTTGTGAGCCGTTTTTGATGATTTTTTTTTATTTGAAAGCTAGTGCTGTGAAGTCCGTTTTTTTAAGCTTTGCTTGCGTTTTATTATATTGTCCTGACATATTGATTCACTGGCTGACTGACTGACTGACTGACTTAGAACAACGCATAGCTGCCGGTCTTGGAGACTGGTCTTAGTACGTAGAGGTGTACTAAAAAGGATTTTTGAGAAAGAAATTCTACTTCGCAGAAGTTTAAATGGGGTGAAAATATTTGTATAAAAGTTTAGTTTTTTTTTGAACTTATAGCAATTTTTTTTTTAAGCTATTGCATAGCTTCTATCGCTGGCCTTGAGCGTGGAGACCGAATTCAGAAATTCCGTAACGAAAATAACCTAACACCCCCCACTCCGACCGGCACAGCGGTGAATCTTTTTAGTTTTGCCATCTATCGATGAATAGCAGAACTTTTAATGACTTTTTTTAAATATCTCGCTTGTCTCTTTAGTTCAGCAACTCGCCTCTAGGTGGCAGGAAAAAAAATACTGCATAAATAAAATAAAAAATTATTATAATTGCATAAGTTGATAAAAAATGCTATGCAATAGCTTTACCGCGGCAGTCTAGTAGTTTTTAATGATTGAATGGGGATGAAAGATCATGTTGAAAGTTCTTTATTTATAGTAAACAAATCAATTGACGTTAGAATCCTTTTATTTATGCTAGATAGGCAAGAATTTGACTGCTATCTCATCTGATGGAGAGTGACGTGCGGCTGAAGATGGAACATGCTAGACTTAAAGACACCCAGATTGTACCGTTCAGGAAACAAAGACGCAGGCAATGAGTTCCAATCCTTCGCTGTACGGATGATGAACGTAGAAGCAAAACGCTTCGAGCGAACTGGAGGTATGTCAACCATAAATTAGTAACATTTGACAGTTTTTCTTGTTTTTAGATGGTAAAAAGGCCGTGGAGGAATTATTTCATGTAATTCCTGAGCACACTCTCCAAAATGCAAGCGATAGAATACCGATAGGGTTGCTTTTTAAGAATCATCGAAATTGGCCCACGCGTTTGGTCTCTAAAAAGCCTCAAGGGAACAAACATACATAGGCTGACAAACACGTTACCCTGCTTTGCGTCGCACAGTCGGGTAAAAATGTATGGTATATCAAGAAAGAAATTTTGGCTGTTAAGACGACAAACAAATTTATTTTTTCGTACGAACTTTTACTCGCTTTCATTAAAAAGAGCATATAGATCAGTAGGTCTTTTCTGGTCGTCAAACTACGATTGTTTGAATTGATGCGAGACGTCGATACGACAGTCGATCGGTCGAAGGTTCAGTCGATTCGATGGTTCATATGAAAAGAAAATCGTTCGATTTCGACGTCGATGTAAATATAATCGACAGCCAGAAAAGACCCCAGCCAAGTCTCATTATCTCGAAAAAGCTGTTTTTATCATCCATTTATAGAGTCAGAAAATTAACGATATTAGAGTTTCATTAAACTGCTCGCTGACTTAGTTGGGTGGCGTTCGCCTTCTAAGCTAGGGTATCGGGTTCGATTTCCGGCAGAAACACAAGTTTTCTCCCCAAGACAAAAATTGTGTTTCTGGTTCTGGTTGCGATTGTTAGTGTGATGTGAATGTTTCCCGGCACCCACGACACAAGTCATCGAACTTAATGTGGAGCTGTGAGTGTGAAAGCATTTTTATATAAATTTAGTTATACTGACTCTGTGGTTCGAAATTGAAGTAAAATGTTAGCAAACATTTTTGAATATCTTTAAAAAGTATTAAAATTTAAGTGATAATTTGATCGAAATATTTATATTACTTCGATGGATAATTGACGCTAGCTAGCTTTACTTCGATATAGATCCCAAATGGTAATTTAAAATAAAATAAGTAATACTTTAATAAAGTATTATTTAAATCAAGCTTTTACCTTTAAATTAAAAATTACTTAAAAGTTACATAACCAGAGAACTTGTCAAGACGAATCAAACGAGCCCAAACTCGATGGGTTTATCTTGTTTAGTTCAGAAGTTCCTATGGTCATCTTCCATCATCAGACGCTGGTTACCATTGAAAGACAAATTACACGTCAAGACAATTCAAATGAGCCCAAACTCGATGAAGTTGTGTCGTTTCATTGCGAAGTTCCTTTGACTTCCAGCTCCATCATCAGATCAGCACCATGTCATCGTAATCATTATCATCGATTTACACATGTATGCAAAATGTCAGCTCAATCGGTAACCGGGAAGTGGATCAAATTTAATTTGCAAGATTTGATGACAAACATCGGGACAGGTGAAACTAAATAAAGGCTTGTAAAAAGTGGTAAATGAAACCTAAAGATGATTTTTAATACTTATTAAATGATAAAGTATGTCGACTTTACATTTTTTTTACAATATGGCGCCTGGCTGTCTCCATATTGAATACAAATTGCTGTTGAGTCTTAAGTGACACTCGCAAGATTAAAACAAATCGGATTTCATAAGAATCATCAAACGTCCACGCGTCTTTTTTTTTGTTTGTTAGTTTATTTTTGTTATTTTTCCTAGATACCGGTTGCTTTTGTTTTTGCAACAATTTTCTTTCCAGATCTTTAATACTAACTTAATTCAATGTTAACCTTTTTTTTTTTCAATTTTTCACTTACTATTTTTTTTACTATCGGCCCACGCGTTAGTTCTCTGGAGTATCACAAAGGAACAAACATGCATAGGCTGATTTATTTATTTGACATTACCTCCTGCGTCGCGCAGTCGGGTAAAAACAATAGATTGATAATAATGCCATCTCGATGTTTGCAAGGAATTTAAAACAGTTTCATATTTTTTTATTTTTTTTTATTTCACGCATTCACAAAATTAAATACACATGTATGATTTCTACTTACAATAAAAACCTTAGCATATACCTAGGTACAATGGTATTACTGTCAACACCACAATATATACCTAGCCAAGCCAAACTAGCTCTTAAAAACCGTAGCCAAAACCTGGACCGGCTAAACCGGGACCATAACCAGCCCCGGCGAGACCTGATGTAGCCAGATTTGGTCCATAACCAGGATTCACTAAACCAGGACCGGCTGGACCGAAAGCTTGACCAGCCAGGCCGTAGGGACCTGGAATTCCTGGCCCAGCTGGTCCTTCACTGGTTATACCGATGTTCCCGCTGCCGCAGCCATACGAAACTGCCCCTGAACCAATTGCTGGCAGGGCTCCTTCAATGCCTACAGTTCCCAGGAATGGAAGCTGTCCACCGACTGACAGAGGGCCCTCGATTGCCAAGTTTTCAGCTAGAACTGAGACTCCAGTGGGTTGAATAGGAGAGGTGCTGGTGACTGCGAAGCTTCCCCCGGTTGATCCGACTCCACATCCTGGTCCTGCTAAGCCAGGTCCGGGTAAGCCAGGCCCGGGCAAACCAGGCCCGGGCAAGCCGGGTGCCAGTCGGTTGACATTGTTGACGCCGAAGGGTTGACCGTTGAAATTGAGACCAGGATTTAATGGGTTTCCAATGTATTGACAGTTGATAGCCTAGAAATAAACAGCATTAAAATATTATTAATTTCCACCATATTTTTTTTTTATTTTTTATTCGTGATAGGCAAACTTTTGACCACTATCACACCTGGTGGTAAGCGACGATGTGGTCGACGATGGAGCAAGCTTGCCTAGAAGATACCTATTCACTCGTGACTTGAAGACTCCCATATTGTACTCATCAGGAAACACCGACTCGGGTAAGGAGTTCCATTCCTTTGCGGTTCGCACAATGAATGTGGAGGCAAAACGATTAGTGCGCATTTGTGGAATGTCCACCATATAGCGGTATCGCTTAGCAGTTTAGTTTTTATACTCTGCTTTAAGGAGATGGTAAATGATAAAGAGTGGTAAATGATAAAGTGGCACAATTATTTATTTACTAACTGTGCTCCGCGTTTTGACCCGCGTAAGTTCGGTAATGGAATTCCGGGATAAAAGAAGTATGTGTGTTAATCCGAGGTGTCAGCTAACTCCATACAAAATTTCATCAAAATTGGTCCAGCCGTTTGAACGTGAAGAAGTAACAAATATACAAACACACTTACTTAATTTTTAGTGTAATTGTTTCCAGTTATTTTCTTTTTTATTGGTGTACAATAAAGAGTTCATCTATCTATCTATCCCTCTATCTTAAAATTTTTTGCCTTTATAATAAGTATATTAGTAAGTCAGAGGAGGTGCAGTAAAAAATCGTGATAGTGCAATGTTATATATAAAAATGTTTTATGCTATTAAGGAGGGATACAAGAGGATAAATAAACAAAATTAATTAAAAAATGCGCTGCCGAGTTTATTGCCAGGTTCTTATCGAGACTACTGAAATTTTGCGAATCTGGCAGTAGAGTAATTAACTTTCATGAGTGCCTCTTTGGGGACCACGGAAATAAATAATTTTGAATTTTGAGATTTTGCTAGATTTAAAATTGTTTTATATACATGCCCCGCAGCTTCGCCCGCTATTATCAAGTTGAAAAGTAGCCTATGTGTTAATCCTAGGTATAATATATCTACATTCCCAATTTCATCCAAATCCGTTCAGCCGTTAAAGCGTGAAGAGGGAACAAACATACTTACACACTTACACACAAACTTTCGGATTTGTAATATTATTAAGATATATTTACAAAACTAGCCGTGCCCCGCGGCTTCGCCCGCTATTATCAAGTTGAAAAGTAGCCTATGTGTTAATCCTAGGTATAATATATGTACATTCCATATTTCATCCAAATCCGTTCAGCCGTTAAAGCGTGAAGAGGGAACAAACATACTTACACACAAACTGTCGGATTTGTAATATTAGTAAGATATATTTACAAAATTACAACAGAATTTGCGGTAGAATTACCACGAAAGACGTTGGTGTCAATAGTTAGAATGATGTCCGAAGAATTTAATGCTATTTCACAAATTACCATCTGCATAATAATATTCAATGTGTAACAAAAAGGTGTAGTAAAACTCAAGCCACGCACTCTAACAGGAACTCCTTAATTTGCGTCAGCACCATGAATATTGAGTTATGATGAATTATAGTTTCTAAACAATAATTTCATTTGCAACCCTATTTCATCAGCTACCGTTCTACATAGTCTTTGGAACTAGACGTCTGACAGTGGTGGCCATAACAAAAGTCAAGTTCACGCACCACAGATGTATCCATAGGGTTGTCAAAAATATTTGCAAAATTAATTTATATATTTGTATGAAAATAATATCTCCGATTTTGACTTCCGTTCTCTGACAGATTCCTGGCACGATACACATACACACCACCAAGTATTACTACATATTTTTGTTAGAGGTTGTATAACACTTGCAGACGTTAATTAAATTTTAATATGTATTACCTGAATCAGAGCTAGCGTGCAAAGTATAATGACTGGATGCTCCATCTGATCCTAAGTAATTAGGAAAATAGATAACTAATGATGAAGCACTAAGTTCTACATAAGGTTTTATACAAAACGATTATTTCAAACCTAAGATTTAAGATAAGATAAGGCCTTCCGAACTTGCTACACTTGGTAACAAACTATCGCGAATTGACTAATATTTTGATGTTACATCATTGATATCAATAAAATCTGATAAATATTGTGTGAAATTAACTTTGTATATAAGCTAGCTTATGTTATTTTCAATCATTCACATTTGCTACGCTTTAGGAAATATATACTGGCATAATGGCATCATACACTACCTTGTTCCTGTGCCTTCAGGGTTGCCTCATCCAGGTAATAAAAACTTTTAAAATGATTATAGTTATAAGTTGAGTAACAAAAATAAATATGCATAATATTATATTAAATTAAGCTAAAGACTAAATTAAAGCTAACAAAAAACAATTATAAGAAAATATAAAATAATACATATAAATAACTTTAAAAAAACCGACTTCACGGCTTATATATTGGTTTTGGCTTAATCGATTTCGATAGAATTTATGTAGGACCTCTGAAGTATAATCTACCAAACAAAAAAAAACATCAAAATCGATTCTTAATTGGCAGAGATATCGCGTAACATAAATACCAAAAATAATACATACAGTCGATTTGAGAACCTTCTTTTTTGAAGTCTCATTATTAGGCTAACTATCTTTATTTTGTTTTTAAAATCAATTTAAAACATTAGTTATACACGGGCCAATTGCCTATACTTCCTAAAACTAAACTCAAACTATATACAGCAAAGAACTAAGTTTGTTGTTAAAAAGAATATCACATGTTTCTAGTGCCGTATTTTTTCAATAGTACATCTCATGCTCATCTAGTGGTTGTGATTGTGTGTGTGATGTGTAAATGTTCCTGTGTATGATATGTAAATATTCTCACGATACAAGTAATTGAGCTTAGTGTGGAGCTGTGAGTGTGGAGCGTTTTTTTTTTGTTTTTTTTTATTAAGACTATTAAAAGATCTTCTTTTATTTCAGACTGTTCTCAGCCAGAACGCAGCTGGTCTCTATGGTCCAGGTCCCCTAGGACCTAATCCCGGCGCAATTGGCCCCATTGGACAAATCGGCCCAATTCCTGGACAAATCGGCCCCATTCCTGGTCAAATCGGATCCATTGGAGGTCCATTAGGTGCAGGCCCTATAGGCGCTATAGGACAACTAGGCGGTCCATTTGGTGCAGCCGGACTTAATGGATTAGGAGCTCTAGGAGCTGGTCCTATTGGGCCTCTCGGTGGTTCCATTGGATTAGGAGCTGGAGCTATTGGACCGCTAGGCGGCCCTATTGGTCCTTCAGGGGTTGGACCCATTGGTCCATTGGGACCTGGTCCTATCGGGCCTCTAGCTGCACCCGGTCCTTACGGAGCTCCTTACGGCTATGGCCCGTATGGCCCTGCGACACCGTATGGTGGTGCTGGATCTGGTGACGTAGCGGTGGTTGGTGAGCTTCCCGTGGCAGGAACCACCACGGTGGCAGGACAGGTGCCAATCATTGGTTCCGTCCAGTTTGCCGGAGCAGTGCCAGCCGCTGGAGCTGTCACCATCTCCGGTACTTGCGCTTGCAGTGCTCCATTTGGTTATTAGGGTTTTGTAGTATATAATGCTTACTTTAAATAAACATATTATTTATTCAATAGTTTGATCTTTGTTAAACCTAGAACCTGACGTTAGAGTAATGTTAATAGGAAAAGCAATTTAGGAATTCTTGAGACAAGAACAAAGTGTCTTTCCGATAATAGATACAGTAAGAAAAGTGTTACGTTGTAAAAGTGTAGTTGTTGTTGACGACCCAGTTGGCGCAATGGACAGGTGTCCGCCCTCTGCGCCGTGGGTCCTGTGTTCGATTCCCGGCAGGAGCACAAATTCCTTCCCAAGGGATATTTGTGCTTCTGGTTCTGGGTGTAATGTGTGTGTGCAACAAGAGGCTGCGCCAACTGGGTCGCCAAGCCTACCTTTTTAGATGTATTTTTGTAGATATACGAAACGGAAGTATTTATTTTAAAAGTCAGAATCGTATATAATACATATTTGAGCCGTTTGGTGTTGAGACACTGGATCCGTGGGGACCGGGAGCTCATTCTATTTACAACAATCTATCAGAGCGCCTGGTTGAGGCGACGCGTGATCAAAATGCTGGCACTTATTTAGCTCAACGTATTAGCATTGCAATTCAGAGAGGCAATGCCGCCAGCATGATGGAAACACTACCCACTGATAGTGGGCTTGACCAGTTGAGTTAATAAGCTCGATGTCTTGTAGGTAACGTAGTTCTTTGCTGTATATAGTTTTAGGAAATATAGGCAATTGGCCCAATAGTCCTAACGCATTTACAAAAGAATAGTAGGTAGGTATAATACCTACCTACTTATTCATGCCATAGTAACAGACAACGGAAGCAATTAAAACTAAAACGTGCAATTTTCAGATTCACAAAATCGAACCATCAGCATTAAATCAAGTTCAGTGTAAGCAAATTATTTCACTTAATGAAAATAAACATGAAAATGTTTATTTTCATTAACCTCCTTAGGGACTTGATACACTAAACGCCCGCGACTCTCGCTGCCATTTTGTATACTGCTGTCATAAGAGGAAAAGACGTAACTATATTTTTGTCAAAATTGAATTATATAGGTACATAATCGAATTCAGGAAAAATAGACGTCGACGAACTACTATTATTTTTTATCAACCGACTTCAAAAGAGGAGGTTCTCAATTCAACTGTAGTTTTCTTTTTTTTTGTATGTATGTTACGCGATATCTCGGCCAATTCTGAATTATTGATGTTTGTTTTTCTTAGTTAGATATACTTCAGAGGTGGACCCATATAAATTTTATCGAAATTGATCCAGCCAAAACCAAAATATAACCGTTGATGTCGGTTATATTATTATAAACTTTGCATTGTTGAATTATTTAAAAATGGCTTGTGTTTAAACACCGCCCAAAAAAGTACCTATTTTACTACCAAAAAAAAATCTAAACGGTTACTAAAATGGATAAATAGTCACAAAATTACATTGAATAAATGGTCACAAAATTACATTGAATAAACCAAATTACGTTTGCTAAAATACTATGAAATAAATCCATTTTTCGTTTTATAAATATTTTTGTATTTTAATTTTAAAAAAATAACCTTAACGTACTGTTTTCCAATTCGGTTCTGTCACAGGAAATTTTATTTTAGGAAACGTAATTTGGTGACCATTCCATCCATTTTGGTAACCGTTTAGAATTTTTGGTGGCCGTCTAAATTATACCCTTTTAAAATATTCAAACGCAACCTACCAAATTTTACTTTTAATTTAGACGCATCTGCTACAAGTCATAATATAATATAGTAAACACATTTCTGATGTATACAACTCAATTTTGAAAAAATGACAGTTACGTCGTTTTTCCATAAGAATATGACGGCAGTACAAGGCGCGCGTCTCGGGCGCTTAGTATATCAAGTCCCTAAGAAGGTAAACATTTTCATGATGATTGAAATATAATGCTTACGCAAATAAAGCATCACTCCCACTTGTTATTATTTAGTTATTTATTTATTATTTTGCACAATTTAGCTAGACACAAAGGATTTAATGCTAATACAGTATTTTCTGCCAGTCATCGGAGGAGGTGCAGGAAAAATCGTGGTAGTGCAGTAAAATGATGTTTGAATGGTGTATAGTAGTCTATTTAGCGACCATTTAACTTGATGGAAAGTGAAGATGCGGCTGTCACAAAAGAACAAACATTCATACATACAAAGGCTGATTAACTAATTACACTTCCTATTCGACGCGTATACTGGAAATAAAAAATAAAATCACTTTGGTATAATATAAAAATCAGACTATATTTTATTAATAATACCCTCCACACCCGCAACCCCCATAACTAGGTCCAACAATGCCAGTAGCAATGGGACCCTCTGTGAATATAGCAATATCCCCCCCACAGCCACAACCATAGGAAACCGAACCGGCGCCATAAGCGGGCAGTGCGCCTTCAAGCGCCACTGTGCCAGAGAAAGGTAGCTTCCCAGCTACCACCACTGGTCCATTGATCAACAGGTTGTCTGAGGCAATGTACATTGCAGCGGGGATGTTTGGAGCACCTGGTAGTTGGCAGGGGGAGACTGTTAAGGACGCGGCGCATGGTCTTGCGTAGCTGTTGGCGCAGCCGGTAGGAGCGAGGATCACGGGGTTGCAGCCACATTGAGCGGAGATGGTCTGGAATGGAAAATGTTGATAATTTTCATTGTATACATTTAACTACACGTTGGCTTAGTTGGGCGAGCGTTCGCCTTCTAAGCAGAGGTATCGGGTTCGATTCCCGGCGGAAACACAAGTTTTCTCCCCAAGGAAAATTTGTGTTTCTGGTTCTGGTTGTGATTGTTTGTGATGTGAAAGTTTCCGGCACCCACTCAAGTCATCGAACTTAGTGTGTGGCTGTGAGTGTGAAAGCGTTTATTTGTAAAAAAACTATATTTTATTACAATTGGATTTCGATTCGAAAGAAAAGTTATCGTCATGTATAGATAATTGATTAGTCGCCGAACTGTTCAGTAGCGAATTTCGGAACTAATCCTACTAATATTATAAATCCGAAAAATTGTGTGTAAGTGTGTAAGTATGTTTGTTCCCTCTTCACGCTTTAACGGCTGAACGGATTGGATGAAATTTGGAATGTACATTATTTATTTATTTATTTATTTGTTACAGGCTAGTGTTTGACCACTATCTCACCTGATAGTAAGTGACGATGTGATCGAAGCTGGTAAACACACTAGACCTGGAATACGCAGGCTCTCAAGGATAACTGCCGGTATACCGTATTTGGCTTGGCGACAGACTTTCAACTTGATGGTGGTAAGCTACTTTGGTAGCAAGCCAGGCGAGCAACTCACAAAATGCTCTACCACCTCTCAAATGTAACCTGATTAGCACTACCCGGGGACCACGTGTAGGGAGTCAGACTTAAGGGGTATCCTCCTATGGACGTGGGTGACTCAGCCCCCAAAAAATACATAGATTATACCTAGGATTAACACAAGCTGCTTTTTAACTTGATACCAGCGGGCAAAGCCGTAGGGCACGGCTAGTTGACAATAACTCAAAAACTACTGATCAGTTCTTGATCAAATTTTAATGGGACCAATGGGAAAGTACCAACTTTCGAGCAAAAAATAATCTTCAAAATCGGTTCAAAATGTACGACGATGACGAGTCGAATTGAGTACCTCCTCCTTTTTTGTCGGTGGAAAATAGACTCTTAATGCTCGCTACGTCTCCGCTAATGGCAGACAGACCCGAAAGATTAAATAAACTATGTGACATAGGTATTCACTTTAATTTATACTATTTTATTATGTTTAGATATTGACAAAAGTTCCAGGTATACAAGTCTGCAATACTTGTACTATAATCAAGCTTTTACCAGCTCTAAATAAATAACTAAACGCAAGCAAAGCTTTAAAAAACCGACTTCACCGCATCTACCGAACTTTGATTAAATTCAATGTATTGAACACGCATTATTGACGATAATTCAAAAACTAATGATCAGTTCTTAACCAAATTTAAATGGGACCAATAGGAAAGTGCTAGCTTTCAAGCAAAAAAAAATCTTCAAAATCGGTTTACGTGGAAAGTAGAGAGGAAACACAAATTTAAAAAAAATCACCGATAGGAAAGTACCAGCTTTCAAGCAAAAAAAATCTTCAAAATCGGTTTACGTAGAAAGAAGAGAGAGGTAACACAATTTTTTTTAAAATCAGTTGACTTGAGTACCTCCTCCTTTTTTGTGAAGTCGGTTAAAAAGGACTAAAAAGTTATATAACCAGAGAACTTGTCAAGAAGAATCAAACGAGCCCAAACTCGACGGGCTTATTTTATTTAGTTCAGAAGTTTATATTGCAATCTTCCGACTCCATCATCAGACCAGCGCAGTGCATGTTACCATATCATTGTATTGTCACCGAGGATACATAAGTGCACCAAATTTGAGTCCAATCGGACAGCGGGAAGTGGGTCTAATTAAGCTTGCAAGATTTGATTACAGACCGACAGACAACGGGACAGATGGAACTAATTATAAACTTATGTATATTGCTGTTACCACCAGGCAGGACCATCGATTCTGAACTCTACTACGAACAACTGAGGAGATTAAAGCAAGAAGTTAAGAGAAAGCGGCCGGAATTAATCAACAGAAGGGGTATGGTTTTTCATCATGATAACGCTAGACCTCACACATATTTAGCCACTCAGCAAAAATTAAGAGTTTGGCTGGGAGGTGTTAATGCATCCGCCGTATAGTCCTGACCTTGCACCTTCAGATTTCTACCTGTTTCGGCCTCTTCAGAATTCTTTAGGCAGTGTCAGGTTAACATCACGAGAGGACTGCCAAAACCAATTGTCGCGGTATTTTGATCAGAAGCCCCAAAATTTCTATAGCAATGGGATCATGTCTCTACCTACAATATGGCAAAAAGTTATCGAACAAAATGGTACCTACATACTTTAGTTAAATGTAAATAAACTATGTTAAAAAATGTTTTAAATTTTCTTAAAAATGCGAAGAAACTTTTTCCCCAACCTACATCGTTGAGACCGTAGGGACCGGGAGCACATACATTCTACAATGAATTAACAAAGCGTTTGGTCGAAGCAACTCGTGACCAAAATGCTGGCAAATATTTTGGACAGAGATTAAGTATTGCCATTCTTTTTTTTTTATTATTATTATTTCATGACCATGGATGCATAGTCCTTCAGTCGAAATATTAAACAAATGTTATCAATTTCTATTTTTTATAATAAAAGTCTTAGTCACAAGTCACAGTCAAAGTCAAGTAGTCAGTCATAGTCAAGTCATGCCATAGTAAAGTGGTAGAAACTTTACTAGAACTACTATTGGAGTTTTGGAGCGAAGGCGAAAATCACGTTTTTAAACTTTGTATGACTTGCCTACATTTATGAACATTTACTAAGTATTAACGGTTAATAATCCACCATTATTACAAATTAACACTCGAAGAATCACAGGTTTTGGAAAATTATACAAAATCAACAACGCCATTTTTTCACTTTCGCGGCAAAACTCCGGTCATACTCAGTATTGCCATTCAACGTGGCAATGCTGCCAGCATTTTGGGTACTTTGCCTACTGGTAGCGGTCTATTAGATTAAGTTTTGTACATATTTATATCTAAGTATAGTTTATTTTATTTTTTTCGTTTAATTTTAATTTCGTTATTACATACCTGGATAAGAAGGGCTAATGCGCATAAAATAACTCTCTTGATATACATTGTGTTTTGTTGATTTATAATAATAAACTGACTAGAATGCACCTGTCCACGGTTTTTATATATAATATAAAGTCCTATACATAACTTTAGTAACCCATATTTATACATATCGAAGTGTACTATCACTTCTTAGCTCATTCGGTTCGTGACCTAATCTACATATCAGAAATAGATAATATAATATGACAGATTTTGAAATTAGTGTTACTTTATTTAAAATAAATGGTTTTATGTAGTACTAGCTGCGCCCCGCGGCTTTGCCCGCGTAAGTCCCGGACCAGCCAGAATTCGGGGTTAAAAAGTAGCCTATGTCCTTTCTCAGGCTCTAGACTATCTGTGTACCAAATTTCGTTTAATCGGTTCAGTAGTTTTAGCGTGAAAGCGTAACAGACAGACATACAGAGTTACTTTCGCATTTATAATATTATAGTAAGGATTTACATATATGTGAAATATATTATTTTTTTCATACTGGACTGCTTGTCAGTCACTTCTTTTTCTTCACTTTCTAGTACTGCAGTCTAATTGTACTCACGTTATTTTCAAGTTTAATAATGTATATGTAGTAATCGTGGAAATGTATTTTTTTTAATGCTAGATAGGTAAACATTTGACCGTTAACTCACCTGATGGAAATTGACGATGCGGCCGGAGAGGGAACATGCTTGCCTAGAAGGTACCTATTCACTCTAGACTTGAAGACACCCAAATTGAAGCTCTACCAGGCAACCTTCATTTTGTTTATTTAGATTGTGATGTTTAGAACTATGTAGATGAGTAGTCTACTTAATAAAATGTTCAAAATTGAAAAAAGACATGAGGCAAAGACGCAGGCAATGAGTACCACTCAATTGTTTTTTTTTTTGGGTGAACAAAAATCATGGAACTCGCGTCATCGTCACCGAACGCTTCTAGCTATACTTGCTACTGGCATCTGTCATCTAAGTTGTCACTTATATCGGCAGTCCCCAAAGACTGCCCCGCATGTTTTTTTTTTGTATGTATGTTACGCGATATCTCCGCCAATTATGAATCGATTTTGATGTTTTTTTTGTTTGGTAGATTATACTTCAGTGGTCCAATATAAATTTTATCGAAATCGATCAAGCCAAAATCAAAATATTAGCGGTGAAGTTGGTTTTATTAGCTTTGCTTGCGTTTAATTATTTCTTTACTTTTACATTTCTACTTTGACACAACAGCTGAAGCCCACTATCAATATGCAGCGTGCCTGTAATGCTGTCGGCATTATATCAACAATTTTTTTTTATTTATAACTGACTAAGAAAACCTTTGACCACAATAACTCCTGATGGAAAGTGACGATATAGTCTAAAATGGAGCACAAGTTAAATATAAATCTTTATCGTAATACTAATGCATAACGTTGAGCAAGCGTTACGCTTACCAGCAAGCAAGTGACTTGCTCGTCTTTTAATCCTACTATCATACTAATGTTATAAATCCGAAAGTTTGTGTGTAAGTTTGTAAATATGTATGTTCCCTCTTCACGCTTTATCGGATAAACGGATTTAGATGAAATTTGGAATGTATATAGATAATTTAGTTTCGGGTTAGCAAGTTGAAGTGGCAATGGGCAGGGCACATAGTACGTAGAACGGATGGCCGATGGGGCCGAAAAGTTCTAGAATGGAGGCCACGGACTGGCAAGCGCAGTGTCGGAAGACCGCCCACAAGGTGGACGGACGACATAGAGAAGGTCGCAGACAACCGTTCATTTTGGAGATCTTTGGGGGAGGCCTATATCCAGCAGTGGACTTCTTGCGGCTGAGATGATGATGATGATGATATAGATAATACCTAGGATTAACACATACGCTACTTTTTAACTTGATAATAGCAGGCGAAGCCGCGGGGCACGGCTAGTAATCAATATTTCAAGTTTATAATTTATTAGTCGTGCCCTGCGGCTTCGCCCGATATTATCAAGTCATAAAGTAGCCTATGTGATAATCCTAAGTGTAAGCCATTTACATTCCAAATTTCAGCAAAATCCGTTCAGCTGTTAAGCGTGAAGAGAGAACAAACATACTTACACACTTACACACTTGCACACTTAGGCACTTACACACAAACTTTCGGATTTATAATATTATTAGTAGGATTAGGATTACTTGACACTAGGCTATATGTAACAAGTCTGCGAAGCCAAACCAAAAAACTAAAAAGATTTGTGTAGAACAATGTGAGGTCTCATTTTAGATCAGATTATGCAATTGCTTAATTGTTTTCAAAATCAAAAATGTTTAATGTAAAAACTATGTTACAAAAAAGTCATAGAGTGGTAACATTACAAACAAAAACAAAACAAACGCATTCACACTCACAGCCCCACACGAAGTTCAAATACTTGTATCGTGAGTGCCGGAAACATTTACATATCGCACACATATACACCCAGAACCAGAAGCACAAATATCCCTTAGGAAGAAATTTGTGCTCTTGCCCGGAATCGAACCCAGGACCCACGGCGCAGAGGGCGGAGACCCGTTCACTGCGCCAACTGGGTCGTCGTATTACGGACTTACAAACAGTATTATTGTGTCATACTGTTCTCCTACTTATATTTCATAATATGATTCAAGCTGTAACAAATATCCTTACTTTATTATAATATGTTGTATATATGTATTTAGATATATTATAAACATATGTATTCATAAGTATTGCCTTATAGAATTTATTTAGTTCAAGTATGTATATATATTCCTTACTTTATATTTATATATATATTTTTTGTTTTTCCTAAACTTGTATTTACACCCCGTTTCACCGAATTATTTATAATCTACTCTATCTAAAGGTTGTCTGGAAGAGATCGCTTTTAGCGATAAGACCGCTGATTTTACACTATAATTTAAGTTTTGTTATTTTGAGTGATTTATGTAAGGTGTGACAATAAAGCGTTATCTATCTATCTATTATTTTTATACACTAAAACAGGAATCAAAATCCGTTGACATACAATTTTACAGACAGTAAAAATGACATAGTCATAATTTCAGTGAGATAGTGGTCAAATACTAGGTAAAAAAAACATATTATTTACCTACACATAATTTTGCAATAACATAATCAATAAAAGCAAGCAAAGCTTTATTCATCTCCACTCAGAATCTTCAATTCAGATCCACTTCCCGGTTACCGATTGAGGTGAAATTTTGTATACATGTGTAAATCACGTGACAATGCAATATTATGATGACATGGTACAGATCTGATGATGGAGTTGGAAGGTGGCCAAAGAAACTTCGCAACGAAACGACACAACCTCAACGAGTTTGGGCTAATTTGAATCGTCTTGACGAGTAGTTTGTCTTTCAATGGTAACCAGGGTCTGAAGATGGAGCTGGAAGGTGGTCATAATGAAACGACGCAACCCCATCGAGTTTCGGCACGTTTGATTCGTCTTGACAAGTTCTCTGGTTATATAACTTTTAGTCCTCTTTATTTACAACTTGTAAAAGTATTTTTAAAGTATGACTTGTTATATTAATTTAATAGTTTAAATTTCAGGGGTAGATAATCATAAATGTTTATAGTTGATATGTAACTTAAAAACATGGCAAAAAATTTGACGATGTAATCTAGTAAAAACATCCTCACTTAACACTGACTTTATCAGTAAAGTATCACATGAATTCACGTATATTTATTACAAAATAAAGTTACTGTAACACGTTATCGCAAAATTTCAATAGATTGAATAATGATAGCTTTCGTAAGCCTTCTTTAACACTGATAAACAGAGTTTTATAGGATATCGAAAGTCGATGATATAAAAACAAATGAAACCGTGAGCGGTGTTCAGTGAGTTATATATTATATTAACAAAATGTACCGGAGATATATTATTTTTGTTTGTGTACAGGCATTCCTTGTCAAAGTAAGTTTTTGAAACAATTAAATCTTAATCTTTATATATAAAAGAACGTGTTTGTTACACTATTTGTAACTCGGCTGAACCGATTTGGCTGAAAATTGGTGGTAAGGTAGATTAGAACCAGGAGACGGACATAGGATACTTTTTAGGAACGTCACAATTTTTATTTTATTATAGGTGTATAAAAATCATTTTCTCATACGTCACTCGGATTTGGTAAAGTACTAGGCAAACATAAACATGAAGGAGGTAATAATATAGTCACGTGGCATTGTAACGCATGCCTAGTATGGCTTCCTAAACATTCATTGACTGTTAGGCGGAACGAAAGTCGACGGGACAGTAATAATATAAAAAGAAACAGGGAAAACCCGCGTTTATATTTAAAAAAGATGTATTTAAGTTAGTCATCCCATCTCATCATCATCATCACCATGGCGCAGAGTGACTGAATGAAAGGCAGAACTACAACCATATAGATATAGAGAAAGATAGATAGAATAAGCAAACAATGCAGCAGCATTCTCAAATTCTAATAATTTTCTTACAAAAGCAAAGCGAGCAATCATATTACAAACTACAATAGACGCTGTAAGCGAAGCGAGCGCTGCACGAATTCTTTTATAGTCTTCGCTCTTCTCAATTCCGCTTTCATTAGAAGAACTGCAAAAGAATGGAACGCCTTACCGTCTACTGCGTTTCTCGAAAAGTGTAATATGGGGTTGTTCAAGAAGAGAATGAATAATCGTGAACTATTATTGACATTAACACTAGTACTTTGACAGAAATAGAATTAATTTGACATAACAATATTTGATTTTTAAGCTATTGCATAGCTTCTATCGCGGGCCTTGAGCGTGGAGACCGAATCCAGAAATTCCGTAACAAAAATAACCTAACACCCCCCACTCCGACCGGCACAGCGGTGATACTTTTTAATTTTGCCATCTATCGATGTTAAGCAGAACTTTTAATGACTTTTTTGAAATATCACGCTTGTCTCAGCAACTCGCCTCTAGGTGGCAGGAAAAAAAACTGCATAAATAAAATAAATAAATAATTATAATTGCATAAGTTGATAAAAAATGCTGTCCCCGAGTGCCGCACGTCTTTTTTTTTCTATAATAAAAAACTTTATTTTGGTTACAAAATATGTTAACACTTTAAAAAATAAATATAATAAAGTTACATTAGTGCTTGTTATGTGTTAATTAAGGATCCCTGAATCCCACACTTTCTATTGAATAGCTTCATTATATTTTCATTCATCATTCTTTTTTTTATTGAATAGATAGATATATATTACATGAAATAACAGATGACTGGTAGAAAATGTACCAAGTCCAATATACATAGTATTTATTCATAAATATTTTTAAATAAAAAATATATATTATATGTTGTTAATGTGTTTTTAAGACGCCAACTTTTAAATTCGTAATTTTTAGGTTTGACAAATTTTAATAAGTAATTTTTGTCCATAGGAAGCCTTATCATTCGCAATCAACGGACCCTGCACAGGTGGACCTCCTAGCGTCATTCCTGGCAACGCCGTCACCACTGTCACCGCTCTACCCACCTTCAACACCAACATCGGATTAGCGTCACCAGTATCAACTTCACAAGTGACACCCTTAGTGACAGAGATCGTCCCATCACTTCAGCTTGGAGATATATCAGTTGGAGGTGATATACCTATAGGAGGGTCTATCAAAGTCAGCGGGTGCTTCCCTGTCTATGGTCTCGTGTCGGTGGACGGAACAGTGCCCTCAGCTGGCACTGCTGTCATTAATGCAGGCGGTGGACTGCTTGCGCAAGTCATCGAACCTGCTTACAGAGTGTTCTGATCCGGCTTAG
This sequence comes from Lomographa bimaculata, assembly GCA_948107665.1. NCBI lineage: Eukaryota > Metazoa > Arthropoda > Insecta > Lepidoptera > Geometridae > Lomographa > Lomographa bimaculata. The sequence goes on along the minus strand of OX403612.1, from coordinate 8,060,443 downwards.
TTGTTAAATAAAATTAAATATATAGTTTATAGATTATTTTTTTATTTTATTTCTGTTGTGACACACTGTTTTGCCCGAGTTAATTGAGATTAAGTCAGAAAACACAGGCATAGACTGGTGCCGAACTCTAACAGGTGGCTGTGCTGCCACAGTGTTCGACTCTCCTCTCCTCTCTCCCCTTGGTGAGATGTTGTGAGATTTTGCTCGACCCCCTCCTCCTACCCTTAACTCACGAGAGATTTTTAAAATGCATATATATTTTTAATTGTTGAAATTTATCTTTATCACTGTTTTTTCGACTTCTTTTTATTTAAGATTAACACGTAGTTTTTTTTTACTTCATTAAAACTCAGTTTTCTCGCAATTTTATACTGTAACTTGCAAAATATAATACGTGATATTTGCAGAGACCCCTCTTCCCCACGTGAGATTGGGTGAGGTTTGGCACGACTCCCTCCCCCCCTAAACGCCTCAAGTAAATAATGGATGCCCCCTGAGTCTCTGCGGGCCGCTGTGGCCGCGCAGCGGTATCGTCGCGTATAGTCATGTAGGTATAGTGCTGTGCTTTCCTCATTTTGATGCTACCAGTATTGTCATCAATATACGAGTAGGTATATATTGACGTGATAACGTCTTATAAATCGATGAACACCGGCTGCACGCAGCAAAAAGTGTCACGTTCCGCCTGGGCCTGAGCGTGCAAGCAAGAGCGCGGAACAAGCAATAGAGAGGCACGATCGGCCTAAACTTCGATGTTTTCTTATGACGTTATCACGTTAAAATATCGTCCGTAAACCGACTTTAAAGACAACCTTTTTTTTTTTAATGAAAATCTGACTGTAAGCGAACCGAGCGCTAATTACTTATTTATTAGAGAACAGATTTGGTTGTAAATTTTTTTTCTCTTATTTTTATTTTGGCGTCGTAGTCTTTGTACATTTTGCCAGTGTCAAGTATAATGTAACATTTTCAAGTTTTTTTTTACGCTCGATAGGCAAGCATTTTACCACTATCTCACCTGATGGAAAGTGAAGATGCGGCCGAAGATGTAGCATGCTTGCACATAAGATACCCATTCACTCTTGACTTGAAGACTCCCAGACTATGCCGCTCGGGAAACAAAGACGCGGGTAATGAGTTCCATTCCTTCGCAGTACGGATAATAAACGTTAAAGCGAAACGCTTCGAGCGAACGAGAGGTATGGATGACGTTTCACAGTTTGTCTTGTCGTTAGATGGTAAAACGGGCATGGGGGAATCAGCTCGTGTAATTCCTGCGCACACTCTCCAAAATGTAAGTGATATAATACCGATAGACTGGCAACGTGACGTAAAAGAAGTTCAGGTCACAAATCAATGCCAAAGTCAAGTAAAAGAGTCAAAGACCAGACATAGTAGAGTAGGCCGAGTAAAGTGGTAGAAACTTTACTAGAACTTCTATTGGAGTTTTGGAGCGAAGGCGAAAATCACGTTTTTCAACTTTGTACGATTTTTTTAATCCACCATTATTACACAAATTATAGAAAATAATACAAAATAGATATCGTATTTTTTTTTACTTTCCCGCCAAACTCCTTTGTTAGCTTTCTGTATGTTATGTCAACAGAACTTACTTGAAATCTATATATATTAAAATCAATGCCACTTTTCGTTGTAATTTTATAACTCAAGAACGGGCTCACCTATCCAAACCAAATGTTTAGGCTTTGTTCGGACTATTTAGTAGATGGTTTATGTGAAGTTTCTATGTCATACTATGACGGATACGGATCGCTAGTAAGTTTATAAAAACTTTTATTGTATGCTCGTAATGGGCAAACTGTCTTGTACCTATTCACTGTCTTGTACTGAACATTTTTATTTACATCTTGCTTACACAGTTTACACAATAAATATTTTCTGATTTCTGATTTATGTTATTCTTATAGTAGGTACTCAAGTTACGATCGACCAGGCGGACCGCGCTTCGCACAACAAGGCATCTAATTATTCTGTGTTTGTGTGACATTAGAAATAGAAATAGAAATCATTTTATTGCATAAACTGTGTGTGAACTAAGAATTAGGTACATGGTCTTAAACTTAAAAAGTAGTATGTATCAACAGTTTTTCCCTTTCAGGCGTACAATTCGACATTTGGATATTATACATGTCTTGTTATTTTAAAAATAGTTATAGCCTTTTGTTTACATACATTTTTTTTTACATAATATCTTTAAATATCTTTAAATTATTTACACATTATAATTAAGCTACTTACAATATTATACTAAGGGATGTCAAAATATTCCTTTAAATTATAATAAACCCTGCTTAATAGCCAATCTTTCAGACCATTTTTGATTTTTTTTCCATCCAAAAGTTTGAATTCTAGCGGAAGATGGTTGTAAATTTTAACTGCATTTATATAAGGACTGTTATAAAACATGCTATTGTTTATTTGAGGAATACATATATTATATTTATATTTATTTCGTAGACAGTTAGCACGATTTGATTTAATGTTAAAAAATAATTGTTCATTATTTTTTATGAAAACACATATTTCCAATATGTAAATGCAGGTTACAGTCAGGATACATTGTTTTGTCTAATAAATGTACTATCGATCTTGAAGTCTATTAGACAGCCAAGTCCGCAGGGACGTCATCTGGTGCCCTATTTGCCCCAGACGACCCTCGCCGCCATCTTGCTGCCGTAATTATGTTTTGGAACTTGGAGATATTATGATATGATGGTTAATTTAACTGAATAATAAATGTTTGGAGAGCACTGAATTAATATTTAGATTAAGGGACGTGATATACGAAGCACCCGAGGCGCGCGTATTGGCCTCTCTGTATAGCAAGATCTCTTAGGCGCCATACATTTTATCTTCACTGCACCCGGAGCTTTGTATTATTTTATTTTATTTTATTAGGCTCACAATACAGATAACAGAAATGAACAATAATAACAACAGTGATAATACAATAAAAATCGATTCTGCAATCCTACAATTTGTGTACACAGCATGCTTAACAGATGATAGTACAACAAGAGAAAATATGTCAACATTCTATTAAATATATAAACTTACTAGCCGTGCCCCGCGGCTTCGCCCGCTATTATCAAGCTAAAAAGTAGCCTATGTGTTAATCCTAGGTATAATCTATGTACGTTCCAAATTTCATCCAAATCCGTTCAGCCGTTAAAGCGTGAAGAGGGAACAAACATACTTACACACTTACACACAAACTTTCGGATTTATAATATTAGTAGGATTAAATACAAATTAGAAAATTAAATTAGCAAAATAAAATACTATTAAATTAAATTAAAACAAATAAGATTTAATACCAAATCTATTGCAATTAAATAAATTAAATTAAATAACTTAAACCTACATAATACAATTATATACAGCTCCTTTAAAACGGTTGAGACTAAGACCGAATATGTCAATGACGTTTATGCCACTATCATCATCAAGTCCTTAAAAAAATAATTCTTTAGTAGAAAACTAGCAGATGCCCGCGGCTTCGCCCGCGTTAATTAAGTTAAAGAGTAGCCTATACATAATATGTTAATATTAGGTATAAGCTATGTAGGTTCCGAATTTCATCCAAATCCGTTCATCCGTTACGACGTGAAGACATAACAAAGATATTTACACACACTCACACACACTAACTTTAGTATATATAATGTTAGTGAGATAGGGTTCGATTTTAGAATAAAATTCCTAAAATTGTATCTGAATTTTTTTTTATGCCAGATAGGCGAGCATTAAGCCGCTATCTCACCTGATGGTAAGCGATGATGCGGCCGAAGATGAAGCATGCTTACCTAGAAGATACCTATTCATTCTAGACTTAAAAACTCAGGGAACAAAGATGCGGGCAGCGAGTACCACTCCTTCGCTGTACGGATGATAAACGTACAAGCAAAACGCTTGGAGCGGACTTGAGGTATTTCAACCATAAATGGATGACGTTGGTCAGTTCGTCTTGTGGTCCGATTATAGAAAGCCATTAGCCAATTACCATTGGGAATGTTTGAATCTTCTAAATATATATAACTCAAAGGTGACTGACTGACTGACTGACATAGTGATCTATCAACGCACAGCCCAAACCACTAGACGGATCGGGCTGAAATTTGGCAAGCAGGTAGATGTTATGACGTAGGCATCCGCTAAGAAAGGATTTTGGTTAATTCTACCCCCAAGGGGATAAAATAGGGGATGAAAGTTAGTATGAAACTTTGTCAATTTTAAAATAATACTTCTTAACGCGAGCGAAGCCGCGGGCAAAAGCTAGTCAGTAATAAAACGGGCATTCATCAGAAAACTTATTATAAAACGAATGACAAGGATGCATGGAGGCAAACTGCACAAGCGCCTTCTAGCGACTACATAATATAGATATACCTAGGTTAAGATAATTCTTGTATTAATCATTGAATGTTTAAAACTCAAACTCAAACTCAAACGTTTATTTGCCAGAATACATGTCAAATAGGGCTTATAAATAATATTGTGTACAATGTATTCAGCCTGCATGCAGACGTGCAAATATTAAAAAATATTATTGTCTCTCAATTTCATAAATTCGTTAATAGTATAAAAACAATTACTTAATAGCCAGTCACTCAAATTCTTCTTAAAACTATTGCCTTCTAAAATTTTTATATCGTTAGGTATTTTATTATATAAAGATATACACATATGATATACGTTCTTTTTGTAAATATATTTTTGACAAGTAGGTTGATATAATAGTGAGGTGAATTTTGCACGCTTTTGTTTTTTATAAATGTCACTGCGATTTTTTAAATATGCTTTGAAATAATAATAAAAAAATGCGACGCCGAGTTTCTTGCCGGTTCTCCTCATGATGGCGAATCTGACGGTAGAGTCATTAACTTTCATGAGTGCCTCTTTGGGGCCCACGTGAATAAACGATTTTGAATTTGAATAGCTCTTAATTAAATCATAATAAGTGCTAAATAAGTAATAAAGTCTAATCTGCTATAATACTGCCGCTGAACAGTGTAGTGCGCATCTGCCTACTAAGCAGCCGGTATCGGGTTCGATTCCCGGTGAAAACACAAGCTTTCTCCCCAATGCAAATTTGTGTTTCTAGTTTTGTGATTATGTGTGTGATGTGGATGTTTCCGGCACCAACAATTCAAGTTAACGTGACGACTCAGTTGGCGCAGTGGGCAATTCTCTGCCCTCTGCGGCGGTAGTCCTGGGTTCGATTTTCTGCACGAGCATTTTCTTTCTCTTTTCTGTTACTTACTGGGTGTGATTGTGTGTGTGATATGTCAATGTTTCCGAGACCCACGATACAAGTTCTTTAACGTAGTGTGGGGCTGTGATTGTGATTTTTTTCTATCTATTTAAGAGACACTGTAGTTGTCGGACTCTTTCGTTAAGTCTGCCTGAGCAGTACCACACCATTGACAGACATTCAACCGCCATCAGTAATGTGCAAACGAACAAACAAACAAACGCATTCACACTCACAGTCCCACACTAAGTTCAAAGACTTGTATCGTGGTTGCCGGAAACATTACATCACACGTACACATTACACCCAGAACCTGCACAATCCCTTGGGAAGGAATTTGTGCTCCTGCCGGGAATCGAACCCAGGACCCACGGCGCAGAGGGCCTCCTGTCCACTACGCCAACTGAGTCGTCGACACATAAATGTAAACATAACATAAAAAACATTTCTGTATGCAGGATTGAAGGTCAATGGCTCCAGTGAAATTACAGGACTAGAAGACGTTTAACATCTAATATATCAGGGTAAGGAGCGCATAGAATTTCCGCGCATAGGATTGTGAACTGTAGAAGTTTAAACTCTAGGTAACACTAATAATAGGCAACCGTGATGTACGGTCCAAATAAGGAAAATATAAGTTCTCCGCTTAAGGTGAAGTAGGCTCCAAATTTAACGATTCATCCTCACGAATATTAAAGATTTGACCTTTAAAAACGGTTGATTAACAGCATTTGTTTATGTTTAATAAATGAGTCACCCACGTCCGTAGGAGGATACCCCTTAAGTCTGACTCCCTACACGTGGTCCCCGGGTGGTGCTAATCAGGTGACATTTGAGAGTTGGTAGAGCATTTTGTGAGTTGCTCGCCTGGCTTGCTACCAAAGTAGCTTACCACCATCAAGTTGAAAGTCTGCCGCCAAGCCAAATACGGTGTTCCGGCAGTTATCGTTGAGAGCCTGTGTATTCCAGGTCTAGTGTGTTTACCAGCTTCGATCACATCGTCACTTACCATCAGGTGAGATAGTGGTCAAACACTAGCATGTCACAAATAAAAAAAAAAAACAAATTTTTTTATTCGGATATGTTCAGCGATATACGATTGAATAAATTAGGCTCGATAGAAAAGAAAAATTAAACTTTACTAAAAAACACCAAATTTCCCGTTCCCGTCAGTGGAATGAATCAACTTTATTCTGTTTCTATAAAAGATATTTTTTACAAAAATTATTGGGTGTAATCCCAACAAACATTCAAACCTCGTTGTGAACTCAATTGTTTTGTAAAAGGATAAGATTAATTTTAGGTAATTAAACGGAAGCAAAGCTTAAATAATTAAACGCAATATTATAAACACGCATTATAGACTTTTTCCAGACCAATTTTTTTTGATTCCAATGCGACATAAAAAGCACCAGCTTTCAAATAAAAAAGAATCATCAAAATCGGCTCACAACGAAAGAAGTTATGAGGTAACTTTTGAAGTCGGGTAAACGAGAAGATCGTCAAAGTACGCATTATTCGTCACAAAATAGACATCATTGACGATATGGACGATTGGGAAGTCGGTAAAAAATATATGAAGGCGCGCACGCTGACTATGCAGGCAATTCTACAAGGCTACAGTTTGGCTCCAGTCCGCCAACTCGATACCAAGTCGCCTTAAGGCAGGTAGCGGGGCAAAATAGTGACTGCTTTTTTTTTTTTTTTGTGTGGGGGGGAAAATGCCTTGCATTTCCCTTCCTTCCCAGGGGCGAAGGAAGGGGGTATGTGGGGCTTGAACCCACTAAAAACCCCCCCGTGAGCAGTCCCTCGCCGAGGTGGGGCAAGATAGGGTCGCGTTAGCAGTCACTATCTTGCCTCGGCGGTAGGCCCGAGTACAAACCGGGCCACTGCGCCCATGTAGGGGTGACCTTGCTCACCAAGGCCACCCCTCAGACTTGTGGGGCCGTGCAAGCCAGTGGAGAGCTCCCTGACTCTCCACCGGTGACCTCACTACAGAGGAGGAGAGAGGAGGCGGGCGAACTGCCTCCTCCTCCCCCCCATCCGTCTGCGACGGATCGGGTCAGAAAGGGGATCGACCTCTCTGGCCCGTTCCGCCGCCTCCTTCTGCGCCATCACCGCTTCGCAGAAGGAGACCACCGCCTGCCACAATCTCTCACTGCCGAGCATGGCGTCTACCACGCTCGGCAGGGAGAGATCACCGCCTATGATTGCTGAAAGCGTGTGCCGCTGCGGGCCCCATGCGGCACACACTTCCAGCGTGTGGAGCGCCGTATCCTCCAGCGCCCCACATTCGTGGCAGGCCGGGGTCGGCTCCCGTATCGCGATTTGGTGCAGGTACTTTCCGAAACATCCATGTCCGGAAAGCACCTGCACCAATCGGAAGGTAAGCGACCCAAAACGCCGCCGCACCCACCTCCGAAGGACCGGGCGGATGGCCTCCACCGTCCACAGCCCAGGGCCCGGTGGAGCCAGGTCCTCCGTCCACCGCCGCAACAGGGCAGCCCGCGCCCGCCACCGCATGCGGGTGACCTCTTCCCACGCTGGGGGGTCTCCTCGAGCCCTCCTCGCCGCCACAAAGTGGTAAACTTCGGCGAGGATCTCCGCTTGGAGCTCCCAGGGGGGATCACCCGCAAGCACGCACGCTGCCGTCCAGGACACTGTCCGGTACCCGCGTATCGCCCTCGTCGCAATGACCCGCTGCGGACGTCGCAGCAGGGTCTTGTTTCCGCGGTTGAGGGCGTCCACCCAGACCGGTGCTCCATATAGAGCCATACTCCGGATTACTCCGGAGTAAAGCCGACGGCAGGTTGCGTTTGGGCCGCCCACGTTGGGCAGCAGCCTTCCCAAGGCGGCCGCAGCACCCACGACTCTCGGGGCAAGCTGGGTAAAGTGGGCCCCGAAAGCCCACCTCCCGTCCAGAATGAGACCCAGATATTTCATCTGGGTCCCCACCCGAACTGAGACCCCATCCAGATCGATCCGCGTTCCTGGAGGGGGTCCCCCACGAGGCCCATGGAACAATAGGGCCTCGGTCTTGGAGAGAGCGACCTCCAGCCCTAGGGCACGTATGCGGTCAACCACGATAGTTGTACCTACCGTAGCTAACCGCACCGCTTCCCTGAGGTCCCTCCCCTTGGCTACGACAAGGGTATCATCCGCGTAGCACGCGACCCGCATGTTTGCGGGAAACGTGCCACGAAGCACCCAGAAAATAGTGACTGCTAGCGCAACCCTATCTTGCCCCACTTCGGCGAGGGACTGCTCACAGAGGTTTTTTAGTGGGTTCAAGCCCCACATACCCCTTTCCTTCACCCCTGGGAAGGAAAGGAAATGCCAGGTATTTCACCGCCCACAAAAAAAAAAGGTAGTTTCTTTCAAACTGTCGAAATTCGAATTCTAAGTGGTACTGAACTGGTTGGACTTAGAGTAGGGTCCTAATAGGGAAACTATAAATTCTTCGCTTGATGTAGAGCTCGAGAAGCTCAGTGGTTAGAGCAATAGGGTTATAGCAACCGAAGGAAATATAAAAAAAATCTGTTAAGTAATCATTGTTTATTTATTCTTTAGAAATATATAAAATAACTATAAATAACTATATATAGAAAAATATAAAAGGTACTATGTAAATAACATATGTAACATATAAATCAATGCTATATTTACAAATATACCTAATAACAATAATATTGATAGGTATAGGTAGACATCGCAACGTGACAAAACCTTTGTAGGTACATATTTTAATATAAACATATAGTGCATTACTAGCAAATTTCAAATTATAAATAAACATATATATCTAAATACTCAGAAGCATGTTATACATATCACAGCGATAAGCAGTTACCTAATAACGAAAATTGAATATATTTACGTCTTTTACGTACCCTATAGGGTAGGTATGTAGATATGGTGGAGACTTTGTCGGTCTTTTATCGGTTACATTTCGGACAGTGTGCCAGGGAACTGCACGATCTAATTCCGCCATCCCCATTCTATCATCGGACAACCAGACGAACTGCATTGCGACATCGTTATGCAGTTGATATTCCACAAATACGCACGAAGCTATTTGCTTCCACATTTATTATGCGCACCGCTAAGGAATGGAATTCCTTGCCTGGGTCTGTGTATTCCGATAATACACGGGAGTCTTTCAAGTCACGACTGATGACTGATCTTCTAGGCAAACATGCTCCATCGTCGACCGCATCTACTTACCATCAGGTGAGATAGTGGTCAAATGTTTGCTTAAGATAAAAGATAAAGATAAAGATAATTTATTTGTAAAACATGCGTTTGCATGTAAGTGGAATGCTTACATGCAGGTTGTTATACAATTTAGTTGGTGTCGATACATGTTTTGCCCAAGAGTAGGCGTACAAATATGGTGTTGGCCATAATGACCGAATACAAAAATTAAACATATTAATAATAACACACATAATTAATTAATTACTAAATTTTGTTAGCAAAGAAATTAATTTATCAAAATAATATTCATAAATGTCATAATATAATAAATTCTATATAAATGTTATTGTAAAAAAAAATATAAAAATAAATTAATAATTTTTATATAAGTAAGTATTTATATAATTAATGTCACAATGTGGAGTCATTTATAAAATCATATATTTGGTAGTAGCATTTGTCTGTTAGTAAATTTCTCATCTTCTTTTTGAATATATTTAGATTGAGGTCTTTAATACATCTTGGCACCTTATTATAAATTGCTGGGGCCATGCAAAACACGCTTTTATGCATAAATGTAGTTTTAGCAGAGTGCAGTCTGAGTTTGCTGTTGTCTCGTCTGTTACGGATGACAGTGTCTTCCAGTCGTGGAAATAACAGAGGGTTGGATTTGACAAATGAGGTTATTTCTAATATATACAGCAAAGGAAGTGTAAGTATGTGATACTTTTTAAAAAATGGTTTGCAACTATCTGTAGATTTTAAGTTAAACATAGCACGTATGCATCTTTTTTGGGCCTTGAAGACTAACTCTTTATCTGTAGAATTGCCCCAAAAAATACATTGAATAAAACAAATTGTTACAAGCGGCTCAAGCTATCCTAAATCATCTGATTTCTTCTGTGACAAATCTTGTCTCGTGATAATTACTGCTGCAGCGACAGCAAAATCTACTCTCAGCTGGGTCAAGCCCCTCTCAAACGACAATCTTGGATCCACCACTGCCTGGTGCAAAGCTGCCTATGACTCATCTATCGCAAGTCTGCCCGTATTGTACTTGGTGCAAAGCTGCCTATGACGCATCTCTACGATGGATGATCTACAATCATGGCCAACCTATGCACCAGAAACGAGCTGGAGTGGAAGTCCGTTCCATTCCATACCTTTCTCAAATAAAAAAAAAAAGACGTGTGGCACTCGGGGACTGCCGCGGTAAAGCTATTGCATAGCATTTTTATTATTAGTTCAAATTTTAGTTCTGTCCAGTTTCTAAGCATAGATGACGCCCTCTAGCGACTGAAAACGCAATGCAGTTTCATTTTTCTTCACATAAAGTTTTCGGTCACGTTGAGATACGAACTCCCTATCGATGCATTCTAGTCAGTATCCAATACCAATCGGATACTGAGCCTTTTAACTATGGTTTCGTAATAAGCGTATAGGTCTTAACGTTTATTTATTGAGTGTTAGATTATTTTCATTACGGAATTTCTGGTTTCGGTCTCCACGCTCAAGGCACGCGATAGAAGCTATGCAATAGCTTAAAAAACAACAAATCAAAATCAAAAATGTATGTATTGTCAGAGTATGGTAAGTAATTAATAGTAGGACATAGTATAAGTTCCACATACTCTACCGTTTCCGGTGTGCAAATATTTCAATGTAGATATCAAATAAGTAACATTACAAATAATAGTATTAATTTTGGAATATTGGATGAAAATTAGTAAATAAGTCAGAATATCATGTCAATAGAGAATATAATATAAATTATGGTGAGATGTCAAATAAGTAAGTAAATGAATAATTAAGAATGTCAGTTGGTGGTCTCTTATACAGCGCCCTATCTTCGCGGCTTTTTCTACCTATCTTTGCTTCGAGATATATTATACTAGCCGTGCCCCGCGGCTTCGCCCGCTGTTATCAAGTTAAAAAGTAGCCTATGTGTTAATCCTAGGTATAATCAATGTACATTCCAAATTTCATCCAAATCCGTTCAGCCGTTAAAGCGTGAAGAGGGAACAAACATACTTACACACAAACTTTCGGATTTATAATATTATTATAGTAGGATTAACTGTATAATACTTATAATAATAAATTATAATCACATATGTGAACAATAAATAAATACATAAATAAATTGTGTCAATAATAGCATATGTATGATGAATAACAAATAAATACATAAATAAAGAAATATACCAGGATGACCGAACTTTGCTCGTTAAAACGACGTATTCTAAAAATGAAACCTAGCTAGATCGATTTGCCGATTTGCCGATCGAATGCCCCCCGAAACCCCCTGCATACTATACATAATATACTCAAACGGCTGGACCAATTTTGATTAAATTTGGTATGGATGTAGCTGACACCCCGAATTAACATCATGGGCTAGTTTTTATTCCAGGTCCGGGACTTAGGCGGGTAAAACCACGAGACGCACCTAGTAAGGTCATAAAAATGCATCTACGATCTGGTTTTTTATTATTGAAAATTTGTCTTCAAAAAAAAATTCTCTAACACAGTTTTTACAATGAAAAAAAATGTTTTGATGACAGCGCAGTGGTGATAGCACTCGACTTAATGGTCAATGTTTCGAACACTATCACGGGCTTTAGACTAAAGGTAACATTGCGGTGACCATGACAGATTAAGGACTATGGAAAGTACCTTATAGAACCTTTTCCTATTCCTGATATACTGTATATAATGCAGTCGCAGTTTACCAACATGTAAAAACAATCGGAAATAGTGAACTGTGTTCCAGCAGCAATCCTTTAGCAACCAAGCTGGGCCTAGTTTACCATCCTTGTCTACAATCACTTAATATCAGAAATAGTGGTCACTCTATTGATAAATTTAGAAAGGAAAAACGTTAAAAGGAAAGGATAATTTCGTCGCTTAAGGCAGGGCTTAAGTAGCTCAGCGGTAAGATTAAAAGTAAGCAAGTAAGGTTCAAACCCCGCCTCAAGCGATATTTTTTTCCTTTATAAATTTATCAATATAGTTCTGCCTAGCATGGCTAATGCTATATAAACAAAATCATTCAGAGGCCAATCATAAAACTATCATGGCCTTTTTAAAAAAACGTACTACGTGGAACCCAAATGTGACAAAAAAAATTTTGATGTCAACTGTCAATCGCTTTTGACAAGTAAGAATATACAGAGCCCTCTAGCGGGAAAGCTTAACAAATCTTCTCCCAACACAGGCGTAGTCTCTTTTTACAAGCGGTCTGTAATCAACTCTTGCAAGCTAAATTATACCACTGCCCGATGTCCGATTGGACTCAAATTTGGTGCACTTATATAATATCGGTGACAAAATGATATGGTATGATGGAGCTGATCTGATGATGGTGACGGAAGGCCATACGAACTTCTGAACTAAACAAGATAAACACATCGAGCTTGCGCTCGTTAGATTCCTAACGAGTTCTCTAGACTTTTTAGTCCTATTTATTTACAAGTAACAGCTAGATTTTTAAATGCTTTTTAAATTATTTACTTGTTTATGTTCAGCGCCATCTAGTGGAGCTTTCTAATCAAAAAATGTCTAATATTTTCCTGTGAATGTAATCAATAACTTTTGACAAGTAACATGACATCTCGCGGAGCTTTGGTAAACTTTTTCATTAAAATAGTTACAAGATGTTCGGACCGCTATACAAGTAGGGCTCCACGTATAGACAGTACCGGAACTCGCACCCCCCGTCCACAGAACACTATCTTAAAGCAACGCGTCAACAATTTAATAATATACACCGCCATAGCCGTATCCTCCGTAACCACCGCAAGGGGGCGACACTAGTACATTGGGTCCTAGCGGCAGGGTATCAGCTAGAAGACTGCTGACTGTCAGCAAAGACAGGGTGTCTGCTAAGCTGGCTGCTACAGAACTGGGCTGGACGATGGTGGGACCTGGGATGATGGAGGGAGCGTAGGCTGGAACCCCGCAGCCGCATCCGTCGATGATGCCCGGGTAAATGTTTCGGATTGCTTGAGCAGAGATGGACTGAAAAGAAAATTTAAATTAAACATTTATTTACAAGGGCTTTGAAGAGGTTACCATCAGACCACCTATTACCTATCTCTGTTGCAAACGGTTTCAATACGAAATTGACAAAACTCCTAAGAAATAAGGTTCATTTTTGCTTAATTCAAATAAAAACCCTGTGCAACAAAGATATGTAATAGGGGGGCAGGTAAAGAGTTTTAGCGAAGAGCCTTATTGGCTAAGACCATTTGACTGATACAAAGAGATGAGAGCTTCAGCCCCTCGATTACCTATATTTGTTGCAAACGGTTTCAATACTAAATTGACAAAACTCCTAAGAAATAAGGTTCATTTTTGCTTAATTTTAATTGAAACCGCGTGCAACAAAGATACGTAATAGGGGGTCAGAGCTCGCTATGCAGTTTTGCTTTGAGAAACTCGCTTGGATTGAGAGTCTCTCGATATTTTATCGGATACATTTCGGATAGTCTGCCAAAGAATTAAGAGGCAAGGTTCAGTCATAGTCAAGTCATGTATTAGTAAAGTGGTAGAAACTGTACTAGAACTTCTATTAGAGTTTTGGAGCGAAGACGAAAATCACGTATTTCAACTTGCTTTCATTTGCCTACACTTATGCACGTTTACTAAGTATTACCGGTTAATAATCCACCACTGTTACACATTATCACTCGAAGATCACAGGTTTTAAAAAATTATACAAAATCAACAACGCCAAATTTTCACTTTCGCGGCAAAACTCGTTTTTAAATTACTTGACACTTCTAAATGCCCAAAGATGGCGGAGCCAAAATTAAATAATTTCAACGCAATCTTCACGGCTTTATCTTCGGAACCCTTGATCAGATTAAATGAAGTAAATACGCATTATTGAGGATACCTTATAAACTGTTGGTCAGATCTTGATCTAATTTAATAGGGACATCATGGAAAGCACCAGCTTACAAATAAAGTCAGATGATAATAAACACAAGCAAAGGTTAAAAAAAAACCGACTTCACCGCTTCATCGGAACTTCGATCTGATTAGATGTACTAAATACGCATTATTGACGACCTTTCAAGAACTACTGATCAGATCTTGATCAAATTTAAATGGGTCCCAATTGGAAAGCAACATCATTCAATTAAAAAAAATTTCAAAATCTGTTCACGAAAAGAAGTTCAAAGAAGATATGAGGTAACACAAATAAAAAAAAAATTAAAAAATACTACTAGTTGAGTACATCCTCTTTTTTTGTGAAGTCGGTAGAAAATAGAAAGACATATACCTCCACAACCACAGCCATGAGAACGACGACCACGAATGTCTTCATTTTAAATTTGTATATGACAATATGTTAGGCCTTCTAATTTTATAGAACATATTTACACAATTTAATAAGAAATTTCTACAATTATTTAATAAATTATTTAATTGCTTATCTAGTGGTATTACAATGATCACGTGTGTGGTACAATGTAATAATAGTTATCACGATTTTTATGGAATTGATAAGGTAGATAGGTCGATTACGTGATGTTAACTATGACACCTGTGTGTATTATTGTTTGGGGATGTGAGTGTGAAAGCGTTGTTTTATTTTGTTACTAGCCGGGCCCCGCGGCTTCGCCCGCTATTATCAAGTTAAAAAGTAGCCTATGTGTTAATCCTAGGTATAAGCTATGTACATTCCAAATTTCATACAAATCCGTTCAGCCGTTAAATCGTGAAGAGGGAACAAACATACTTACACACACACGCTCTCGCGCCCTCTTCACGGTTTAACGGCTGAATAGATTTGGATGAAATTTGGAATGTACATAGATTATACCTAGGATTAGCACATAGGCTACTTAAACATGATAATAGCGGGCGAAGCCGCGGGGCACGGCTAGTATTATAAATGCGAAAGTTTGTGTGCAAGTGTGTGTGTAAGTATGTTTGTTCCCTCTTCACGCTTTAACGGCTGAATAGATTTGGATGAAATTTGGAATGTACATAGATTATACCTAGGATTAACACATAGGCTATTTAAAAATGATAATAGCGGGCGAAGCCGCGGGGCACGGATAGTGATTTAATAACACTGCGTGATAAACGATGTGGTTTGGACAAGTATAGAGGGTTTAATCTGTATCTTCGGACCAATTTCCTATATTTCCTAAAACTAAACAAAAACGATATACAGCAAAGACCTAAGTTACCTACAAGACATCGAGCTTATAGGTTACTCAAGTGCTCAAGCCCTCTACCAGTGGATAGTGTCCCCATCATGCTGGCGGCATTGCCTCTCTGAATTGCAATGCTGGCACTTATTTGCCAAATAAGTGCCAGCATTTTGATCACGCGTCGCTTCAACCAGGCGCTCTGATAGATTGTTGTAAATAGAATGAGCTCCCGGTCCCCACGGACTCAGTGTCTCAACACCAAGCAGGGGAGAGGATGTATGCAATGAACATTATTATTACCTACCAGCTAGTGCCCGCGACTTCGTCTGCGCAGGACTAGTACTTCGAGTAGCTTATTTTCTTCTCTTAAGTCCTATCTATCTTTATCACCAATAAACGTAAAGTCTGCTAGCCTAAAAAAGGCAAGTCAGAATAATCGCTGAGCTACCCAAAAAGGCCACGCATGCACCAAGTATGTACTCGAATTTTATTTAAAAATTTCATCCAAATATGTTACTATATATCAATTTTTTCGTATTATAAATATTTTTGTATTAATTATAAAAAAATAACCATAACCTACTGTTATCCGATTCGGTTCTGTCGCAGGAAATTTTATTTTATTTTTGGTGGCCATCTAAATTATATCTACCCCAAGTTAAAATTTGGTGCACGCGTGGCCTTTTTGGGTTATGAAAAGTTTTTGTAGTGCAGGCATGACTTAAATAGCCTGAAAGATTTTGGTTCGAACTTGGCAGGCTTCAAAAGTTCAGGAACTCCTGATCGTTATAGATCTTAAATAGTCATTCAAAATTAAAAATGGTAGAAGAAGCTTAAATATGTTGATCAAATACATATTCAATGATACAACATGTACATTGTAAAGGTTTCATTTATTTGTACATATTATGTTTTTTTTAAATGAGGCTGTTTAGGGCAACGATTGATTTTTTTGTTATTAAATTTTATCCCAATATAAATTATGTCGAGTTTTTTGTTGAGCCTATTGTATAGCCTATTGTACAGCCTATTGTACAGCCTATTGTACAGCCTATTGTACAGCCTATTGTACAGCCTATTGTACAGCCTATTGTACAGCCTATTGTACAACCTATTGTCAAGCTGATATAATAATAATGATTACAGTCGCCGTAATCCGGTATTCTATGTTGCAGACTGCTTTCTTTTGCAAATACTTTCTTAGGACAGTTTGAAGGATGAAAAGTTGTCTTACAGAAGGAACATGACAAAGCGAATATAAATATGTGGTGGAAAAACGTAACGGTTTATTCAAAATGAACAGCTCTCTGGGCTCTTTCCACAACCTTAACTCTTTTACTTGACTTTGACTGTGACTTGTGACTAGGATTTTTAATATAAAATACACTTGAAATATATTATCACTTGACACTGGCTAAATGCACAAGATTGCGGAGACAAAATTAAAAGAAAAAAAACCGTACCAAATTAATATTAGACAATAAGAATAAGAATAAGAATCATTTTTATTGTATTTATTGATTGTAAGATATCAAACAACGTAGAAAGCTACATTAATAATTAATTAATACTTTATCGTATTACAACACGTCATATTAATATTCATATTGCATAATGATTATGTTTTAGATTGTAAATTTTTTTGTTGATAACATCCGCCATTATTTTTGAAACACTGGGTTTCATTATCTAGTGTAGCGAAATGCATATAAAATCGATTATGGAAATCGAATGACGTAATCGATATCAATTGAATACATAAATTTTTACTCGGTATCGCTTTCTTTATTGATAAAAGGTTATTGTCTCGAGCCTGGCGTGTTGTTAAACGGGATATTAACGTTTACTAATTGTTTCTTGAAAATGCAAAGAGCTCTCTTCGCAATTTCCTTATGCATTTCTTATGTAAGTTTTTATATTTTTTTTGATTTTTAACATCTAACTTAATATACAGTGTGTTAAGATGAGTACTAATAGTGTAAATAAAATAAAAAATGGTACCTAACTTAGTAGTACGTTGTTGGCATGTTGGATGAATTGAAACGAACGATGATATCACTTTCAGCATTGAATATCCCTTTTAAAGCCACAAACACAGTATATGCAAGCAATTAGTTAGATATGTATTATGTTGACTTGCATTATTGCATTAGGATAATCCTGTAATGATGTAATTGGAATTTAATAAATAAATAAATAAATTGTTTATCCAAACGGTGCCCTGTTTTGTGGCTTTTTTATTTAAATTAAGCGAAAAGGATTCTTATGTCTCTGAGGTTTTATCGGTTTTAAATAACATATCGCTACAAAATTACGTTAAACGACGCCAACGTAACAGCTTAGATTAGTTAACATATAAAGTACTAAATGAAAATGCGAAGAAAGACAATACAAACCACAGTTTACCTATTTAAAAGATTATAAATGGTAATACTAAATTTAACTTTTTTACAGGGAGTAAAAGCACAGACGTCGAACTCAATTACTACATCATCATTATGGCTTGCTCCTTCACCGAAATCAAACTGGGAAGAGTCATCTCATCAAGCTTTAAAGGAAACAGCCAAAATAACAAAGGATAAATTATCATGCGTATTAAATATATTAAAAACGGCTTTATCTGAAGAGCTGGCAACATCGCAACTTAAAATTTTAGAAGAGACCACTCAAGAGCCACACTCTTCTTTAAATATTATTCTAGAAGATGAAAATAAGAAGATAGACACAGTAGGGAGTGATGTTCAGATTGTGAAGAACGAAAATGAGAAAGCTGCAGAAAAAGCTTTATACGACAGAGTTGTATCTAAAATTGCATCATCTCTTTCAGAACCACAAAATATCACAAATAACGAAAACAATAGTGAAATCCCAAGTATGATACCTATTTTTAAACCAAGGCAACAGATAAGAAATTCATTAAAACAAAATCCAGTTGATTATAATCCTATGCCTACAACGAAGCAAGTACTAAATTCAAGAGCAGTGTCTTTCATACCAGAGAAGATAGTTCAAACGAATATGAGCCCAGTTTTAAATCAACCAATATTTAATATCCCGTGTCAAAGAGCTACAGATGTCTTGGATATGAACATTCCAATCCCAAAGGAAGTATTTAGCAATGCTAATCTGAAATCTAATCTGAACCCAGTTATTGCAGCACCTGAGTCTAATATGCCAAGTCAAATACCACCTCCAGTTACGATGTCAGTGAATTGTGCTGATTCAGATACAGTGGCGATGCTGTTCAAACCGCAAAATATTTCGCTAATGCAGATGTATGGAAATCTGCTGAAGAAAATTACTATTACTGTTCTGGTGCCGTATCACATGTCCAAGTTAGGAAACACATAGACATCTACTAGTAATATGCGTTGTTATAATTAAGATAATAATATTCTGTAACCTTGTCTGTCGCAAAATTATGCAAGTGTGAAGAAACAATATTTTAAATACCTACGTAACAACATTTCATCATGTATTTTGGTATGTTTCAATTGTCGATAAATGTTATTAGCACGTCTCTAGAATATTTAACGACGGATAATTATTACTACACACGTGTAAAGAATAGTTAAAGGTTTTAGTTATAATAAGTTATTTAAACCAAGGGTATATTTAATTAAATTATTTAATATTAAAATGTCACAATAATGTTATTGTTAAATAATGTGGTATTTTTGGTTCCCTATTGATTCGACTAATATCTTTAGCCCTAAAATTGAATCGCATAAAAATTTGCCTCCTAATATTAGTTACTACTAATCATCATTACATACAATATCACTGCCCCTAATATCACTTGTCATAATGTTAGTATTGCTAATATTTAAAAGCAATAACCTTAAACGCCCTAACTATTGAGAAACATAAAGTTTTATGCCATAAATATTTAATGTCATAAGTTATAATTGCCCTAACATTATTCGACATATTGGTTATAACGAGGTTTCCGGATGTATGTACAGTTAAGTATACGTTTTTGATATATGTAAGTTTTGTCTGCCTAGACTAGTAAACAGGGGCCAATTCGTTTCCAGTACTTCGCCGGCCGCTGCCGCGGCACGCTCGCTTCGCTCGCTCGGCTCGTGCGATATGGTCACAAGCAACCTAACTAACCTAACCTAATGACTTTGCCCTATAATCGGTTTAGGCAACGAAATAATTGTTAGGGCATGCAAATATAGTAAATTCAAAAATATGAACAAGAAATAGTATGACTAGGAACAATAGGCGTTTTAACCAATATGGACATGACATTTATTACAAGCAAATGATATGACAACATACAAGTATGGCTTTAAAAAAATATGCGCATCTAATATTATGACTACAAAATATTATGACAAGATATGAATGCAGAACAACTTAAGGACTAAAAATATTATGCGAATGAATAGGACACCGGTATTTTTATTTCATGTAGGTACTATTTAAGTGTTCAATTCATTTTACAGAAATCAAATGTTCTTTAGATGTCATTTACTAACACATAAACACATACAACCTCCGGCAAGTACAAATATTTGAGTCGTTAGCGATAACATTCCCAACACAATCACAGCCATAACCAGAAGCACGAATTTCTCATTGGGAGGATCATTTTGCTCCTATCGGGAATTTAACTGGGATCTTATGGCATCGAAAGTAAGTACATGCCAACAACGCCAAAAGGGTCGTCACTTAGAACTAAAATCAATACTAGTCGGCTATTTTTCTCTTAAGTCACATTGCTTTTGCTATAGTATGAGGTATATAGAGTGAATAGGTATCTAAAGCAAGCATGTTACATCTTCGGCCGCATCTTCAGTTTCCATCAGGTGAGATAGTAGTCAAAGGCTTGCCTATATAGCATAAAAAAAAATATAATTAACCAACCAAAATGAGGTTTCTTAATTAACTTGGATGGTCCAGTAATCAGCAATTTGTCTGTCCATCCATTTAAAAATATGAAAGAGACTTAAAACGCCACTCCATCTGCATAAGATGAGGTCTATTTACAGTCCCCAATGCAAGGCCTGCATGAAGATGGACAAAACTATAGATTCTATAACATGGAGACGCAACATAGGCGATATGTACGAACAATTGCATGCCTAATGTTTTGGCTGAATAGTTACGTTATCGTTACTACCTACATAAGATCTACAATGTTCTTATATTCAAAATTACCGCTTTGAATTTGAATTTGAATCTTTAACAGTGATGAAGGACTGAAGTAGCTCACATCACATGAGGTCGCTTTCGGCATAAGCTCAATTTTTCTTCCCAAGAGATTACAGAGGCATTTATGCGTATGTTTCTAGGTGTAATTGTGTGTGCAAAATCAATGTTTCCAGCACCCACCATACAAGTCTTTGAGCTTAGTATGGGGCTGTGAGTGTAAATGTTTTTTGTTTGTTGTGAATTAACAATTCGTTGGCATTGGAAAGTCGCCATTTTGTTGCGGGCGACTTGTCTTATAAATAGTAATTATGTGAAATTCTATTTTTTATCCTGTACTCGAAATAGTATAATTTTATTTGAATAGTCCGTTAGGTGTGCATCCCCCTTTTAAGCAGC
Organism: Lomographa bimaculata; assembly: GCA_948107665.1. Classification (NCBI taxonomy): domain Eukaryota; kingdom Metazoa; phylum Arthropoda; class Insecta; order Lepidoptera; family Geometridae; genus Lomographa; species Lomographa bimaculata. The sequence continues at coordinate 8,039,242 of OX403612.1, read as the reverse complement.
GGGTATCAGGTTAAATTTCCGGTGATAACAGAAGTTTTCTTCTCAAAGAAAGTTGTGTTTCTGGTTTAGGGAGTGATTGTGTGTGTGACGTTATCGGTTCCGGCACCCACGACACAAGTCATCGAACTTAGTGTGAGACTGTGAGTGTGAAAGCGTTAATGTTTATATTATAAATACCCAAGAAAATGTGAAAATAATAATTATAATGTATGTACAAGAAAACAATGGCCAACTATTTTATGATATTGATTTATGATATTTTATGATTAAAGCAAGATAAATATGAATTTTAATAAAAAAATACGCGAGCGATGCCGTATGAGCCACACCTAGTAAGAAATTAAATATAGTTTAAGAATGATATTTCCAGTTGAATCAATATATTATAACAAAAGCCTGCAGAGGTGGTATGAAAAACAAAACAATTGACTCGCGTCGCCCGGGGTGTAAACAGACCGTGACGTCATAGAATCCAACAACGCATGCGTGAAAAAAGGGTGGGTGAAAATACACGGGTGATAATTATTATTAAAAAAAAACTCCTATACAAGTGTCTTTATTTATCTGTAAACAGTAATTGTTTTGGCAACAATTATTGTTAACCTAAACATAAAATTTGTATTAATCATAATTATATATGTATAATGTATAATAATTTGTGTATGTTTATAATATATTATTATTATTTATGTAGGTTTTTGTAGGTATATATGTATCTAATATTATAAAAGTATGTGTAAGTACATTTATTTATTTAAATAAGTGTTGAGGTACACCACCGTCCCTGTTTATAATTTTTTTATCATCTCCCTTTGGATGTCTGGAAGAAATCGCTTTGAGTGATAAGACCGTCTTCTGAGCTCCTATGTTAAATTTATGATTTCTTTGTAAGTGTTCTTTTTTGGTGTGCAAATAAAGAATTGATTTATCTATCCACCTTTGACAACGCGTAAGGCACGCCAATTCCCGTTTTAATTTTTTAATATGTATATTGATAAATTTAGAAAGTAAAAATTATCGCTTGAGGCGGGATTTGAACCCGCGGCCATAGGGTCTCATGCCCTATTACATTTATCACTATAGTTCTGCCTAGCATGGCTAATGCTATATAAATAAAATCAATATGTATATTGTTTAATGAACCTTCCCTTATAGTGAAATGATACTGAAACAACCAATATTATTAACATAACTCAATGTACTTTTTAGTTCCTGTCTAATGTAAAATAATAAGACACTATTCTCTACTAATGTTAAATGTGTTAAATCATAATAATAATGTAAAATCTCTCTCTTCTAATGGTAAATAATAAGACGCCGTCTAAATAATAAGACACTATTATTTAGATTTCTGTGAGTTTACTACTGTTTTATAGGTAAGTTTTATCAGGTTTATAATGGGTGTAGGTATTATATGTTTTTATTACAATGAGTCATTACGTTTTGATTATTCTGCAGTAACCACAACTTTGTACTAAACACAACTGTTATTCTTATCAACCAAAATAACTGTAGGTACTAATTTTTATTTTTTCATGCATTTCAATAATCTACGGGCCAATTGCCTATATTTCCTAAAACTAAACTAAAACTATAAGGTTAAAATAAACATAAAATATCAAAAATGAACATAATGTTTGCCACCAATCTCTTTTTATGTAAACTTTTAAGGGAGGGCTATGAAATTATGATCTACGCCTTTTTTAACAGACTTCAAAAAATGAAGTTCTTAATTCGACTTTTTTTTTACTAATATAGGGCACGATAGCGTGCTTACCGACATATTATTATAGTATTTTTACCGACTTCCCAAAAAAGGAGGAGGTACTCAAGTCGACTGCAGAATTTTGTTTTTTAGTTTGGAAGATGTTGCTTTCTAATTGGTCCCATTTAAATTTGATCAAGATCTGATTAGTAGTTCTTGAAATATCGTCAATAATGTCTATTTTGTGGACTACTTTGACGATGTTTTCGTTTAATCGACTTCAAAAGTTACCTCATAACTTATTTCGTTGTGAGCCGATTTTGATAGCTATTTTTTTATTCGAAAGCTGGTTTTCATTTGGTCCTATTGAAATTTGATTTCTAGTTTTTGAGTTATAGTCAATAATGCGTGTTTAAAAGAAGTCGGGGTTTTTAAGCTTTGCTTGCGTTAAATTATTATAGTATTAGGATTCATAACTGCTGCTCCTAATTAGGAGGCGGATTTCCGACGAACGGCGCCATCATGGCTCCAAGTCTGAACTAAACTAGGAGTCGTAGAATGTGATGTAGTAAAAATAAGTTTTGTTCCTCGGGTTTAAAAACACTGACTCTTATTACAACGCAACAAAGTGAAATTCAGCTCACACGGTGCTGCCTGTATAAAATGTATATTAACCTCTTTAACGCGCACTCTTATCTCTTCTTGTTCCTTATCTTTGAGACTTGGAAAATACATTGGAAGGCCTACCAGTGTAAATGGCCAATATACGTGAGCTGTGCTCGTGGAAAGTATAATTTCCACTGAGTTGTTTTTTTTGGGTTCCGTACCCAAAGGGTAAAAACGGGACCCTATTACTGAGACTTCGCTGTCCGTCCGTCCGTCCGTCTCTCACCAGGGTGTATCTCAAGAACGGTGATAGCTAGACAGTTGAAATTTTCTCAGATGATGTATTTCTATTGCCGGTATAACAACAAATACTAAAAATAAAAAATTAAGGGGGCTCCCACACAACAAACTTGATTTTTAATAGATAAAAGTTTAATGACTTTCCGTGGGTGCTGGAAACATTCACATCACACAACTAGGACCAGGCACATCTTTTTCTTGGGGAGGAAACTTGTTTCCCCCCGGGAATCGAACACGATAATCCTGCTTAGAAAGCAAACGCGCACCCATCTAAGCCGGGCAGTTCAAAATATGTATATGAACATGTGATATGCTCGCCTAGAAAATACAAATTCACTCTAGACTTGTTATATTATTGACTATTATTTTTTATCACACATTTCAGCTTTTTTTATCGCAAAAGCTATCCTTGTGTTTTCACCCCAAAGCTCTCTTCTCTCCCTAAAGCATTATACATAGCTACATTCAAAGTATGAATGCGGGCGGACTACGACAGTCTTGATCGTACCGCCAAACCTGAATGTCGTTTTTGAGGAACCAGCCCCATTCTCTAAAATACAAAGTCCGTGAATTTCTGTTCCTACATGTTATACGAGAAAAAACCGAATATCCAGTGAGTGGAGGTTATTCAAGTGAGGTGCTAATTTAAAGTGAGATATGACGTTACATGCCACACCGGCGACAAGTTATATGAAACAAAGGTTTAAAAGTATCGATTCGGATCTGAGTAGTATGCCGTCGTTAATTTTTCGCAATCGGTAAGTTTAATCGATTATTTTGTTTATACGCAATGACGTCGTAGCACTATTGATCGAATGAAATGCAGTTAATTGTTGCCAACTTCACCATGGTACTGTTTTGACGTTTAGCTGAACGTGAAACGGAACGTTGAATAGGAATTTCAAGTCGGAGAAAAATTGGTATAGCTCAAAATTTAAGTTTCTCCACTCATTTCAGGACAATTTACTTAATAAATTATGATTGTGATGTGATGTGAAATATAAAATTGATGGTTTATCCTCAATTAAATATCAATTTTATTTATTTCTTTGTTACTAAGGTTCTTATATTCCGCCATATTGTGAACAGAATTTGCATACTTGCGTATAACGAAACGTTACACATATGTCGAAACTTCAAGAAACGTCACATTTCCGGTAGCCATACTGGAAAATTCTAAAACGCAACTAAATTCAGATGTTATCAGGCACGTCAAGTTTGTTTGATATGACTGAACTTTCCATTTCGGTAGCTTTAAGTCATTCAAACGAACTTCAAATAGATTAATCATCACATTCATCAGGAATTTCAACACTGTACACTTTGCTTTGATTGTTGAAGTTTGTTGCTACGCAATTCTCGAAATCTCTACGGTTTTGACCGTGTTTTTCGTTCAAAGTATATAAAGGCTTAACTACGATTTGCCAAGATGACGAAGATAATACAACAGTTAAATTTTAGTAGTAGTATTAGTAACTACTTCGATGTTGATGTTGCTGGATTAGAACCTGCTGCTGCCAAGAAAAAGTACAAGTAAGTGCAAGTGTTACCTACCTACATACATGGTAGCTATAGATTTTGTCTTATCGTTTGTTTTAGTCTTTGTCTTTAGTCACGCTTGAAAAAGAATGAATTTTGAAATTGGAATACTCCGTGTTCGTCCTTCAAATAACTACGTCATCAATGTACTGCTGTTTACCTTCACATTTCAATCTGTTTCTCGTGTTTATTATCTCCTAATTATAAATATAATTTTAGGTTATTTCTCTCCACGATTTAGAAGCTGTCGACTCGACACAGATTATACGTTGTAAAATATTTATTCCACTAGATATACATAGCTGCCTGACCTATTTGATCTGAAATGTAGATTACCCTCAATTTCATACCTATTACTTTTCAACGGTTACCACAGATTACTTAGTAGTAGAAGCACAGAAGTTTCTCTGCATAGACATTCAATTAAAAATCGTGCTGTACAATGTGCAATGTACATTGTACAGCAACAGTATAGCATTACCAATCACACAAACATATAGCTCAGCACTTAATTGCCCATTGGCTTGGTTGGGTAGGTGTTCGCCTTCTAAGCAGGGGTATCGGGTTCAATTCCCGGTGGGAACACAAGTTTTCTCTGGAATTTGTGTTTCTGGTTCTGATTGTGATTGTGTGTGATGTGAATGTTTCCAGCACCCACTACACAAGCTATGAACTTTGGAGCTGTGAGTGTGAAACCGCATATGTTTTTAATTGAGGAAGAACAAGATGCGATGGCTAAAACGTAGAATACCTCAAGACAGTAGACTAGAAGCTCACTGTGTACTAAAACAGGGTTATACAAAACTCAGATACCATATGTTCAGATACAGCCCCACCCAGTTTAAATGCCCCCCAGAGAAGGTGACAGATTGGAGGGAAAATAGAGTAAAAACAAGATTGCGTATTGCTCGCTGCCTAAAATTTACATTCACTTATCTCTTATGGCACAAGTTAAAGGCGTTGTGTCCTTAGAAAGCTCTTGGCAACACAGTTATAATGGCGGTCGGCCGAATCCTTACATTTAACGATCACCTCACATAATTAACCAATATATGAAGAGTTTTAGGGCTTTTGTGCGCTTGGCAGTTGCCAGATCAAAACTATCTCATCAGCGTGAATAACAGCAAAGTACTGAATGTCACAGATTGTAGTATCGTCAACTACTTGTGTAGGCCGCCAGAAGTTGTGATCTGTTACGATGCGTTGAGCAATATGTTGGCATGTTTTAAACCATTCATTATAAAAAAAAAACTTAAATATTCAACTACAAAGTATGAAGTACTACAAGAGATATTCCTCCGATTCCAACCATGGGATTCACCACATCCTTTATTACGCGAACTGCAAAGGAATGGAACACCTCGCCTTCATATGTAGCATGCCTGCTTAGACCAGTTTTGCCCTACCATAGTCCTTCAGTCATTTCTCTCATGCAAAAGGGCTTGTATCTTGTTTCATATTAACAGGAAACTGCCTTCAAGTCATATCATAGTCATGCAAATGCAGCAATGACACCAATGTCAGCTATATCGCTAAGGAAATAAAGTTCAAATTATCTGTGAAACGTTGCCTATTGATTTATGTGTTACATTGCTGGGACTTCTATCCAATTAGGTTTTTTATTATGTGGCAGGTAGTTAGGTACAGTCAGTGTATGCTTGCAAGTTTCTAATTAGTTATGTCAAATGTACTACAACTTGTGAAATGGAAATTTATTTCTGGTTCTGATGTTTATCAGAACCAGAAATTAATTTCCATTTCACAATGTTATAAGTTCAGCTACTATAAGCCATGTTGGATGCCTTCTGATGGCTTGAAAAATCCTGACACTAGGGCTGCCCACTAATCTATACGACAAGCAAGCTACGATGGTCACTCACTATAAATGTTTGTATTGTAACACTGTTAAGAGCCTGACCATAAACTAATTGAAGTAGTGCAGATCTTGACAGATGTGCTACATCTTCAGTCAAATGCCTATCTAGCATAAAAAATATAAAGTATTACAGTTTTGACACCTTCATCAAAATTGGCTCAGTAGTTTAGTAGCTACAATAGAACAAATATAAACTTAACATAATACGCTTTCACACTCACAGCCCCACACTAAGTTCGATGACTAGTATTGTGGGTTCTGGAAAAATTAACATCGCACGCACAATCAAAACCAGAACCAGAAACACGAATTTCCCTGGGGAGAAAACTTGTGTTCCCGCCGAGAATCAAACCTTATACCCCTGCTTAGAAGGCTTTAATCCACCATAGATCATAACTTCTTTTGTGTTTGCATTCGTTGGGTAAAATATAAAAATAAACTCTTACACTAATAGATGAAGCGACGACTTTCAAAACATTCGTGTCCATGCTTCAATTGGACATTTGCATTAATAAATAACAATCACCAATTGATTACATATTGTACCAATTGAGGCATGTTAGTTGTTGTTCAACCTTGAGAAGACTATCTTATATACAACTACTTATATATATGTATAATACTCAAGACTACTTTTTTATATGGCTTTAGTCTTTGAACTTTTTATGGAGCTGTGCGAAAGCATTCATTTAGGTACATAATAATAAAGTCATGAATTAATTATTATGTCAGTGTCTTTGCTATCGCATACATAAAGGTAATACTTTACCTATATGTACAATACATATTAATAGGTAGGTATATATGTCACATGTTATATATGACTCAATTATGTGTATTTAAAATAGCTTGTCAGCCTGCAATGTCAACAAAAGTTTGTCCTGTATTCAATCTTTCTTCTTCTTATATATAAAAATGAATTGCTGTTCGTTAGTCTCGCTAAAACTCGAGAATGGCTGGACCGATTTGGCTAATTTTGATCTTGAAATATTTGTGGAAGTTCAGGGAAGGTTTAAAAGGTGAGAAAATATAAAGAAATTACAATAAAATTAGTAAAAAGTAGTATTTTATTTTCCCATACAAACTGTTCGTACCTGTCAAACAGATGTTTCTGAATATTTGACCACAGACAATTGGCGGTATGAAGTTCGCCGGGTCAACTAGTTATCAATATATTACACTGTACAAAATATCAACCTTTTATCACAAGCTTTTATATAGTTTCAACTGTCCCATTGTTTATTTGTCGGACTTTAATCAAATCTTGCAAGCTAAATTAGACCCACTTCCCGATGTCAGATTGGACTCAAATTTGGTGTACTTATGTATCTTCAGTGACAATAAATGGTATGATACCAAGGAGCTGGTCTGATGATGGAGCATAACTAAACAAGATAAACCATTGAGTTTGGGCACGTTTCATTTGTCTTGACAAGTTCTCTGGTTATATAACTTTTTCATTCTGGTAAAAGCTTGATTTTAAAATTCTTTTTAATGTATTACTTATGTAACCCTAAAAAAAAACTGGCCAAGTGCGAGTCGGACTCGCGCACTGAGGGTTCCGTACTAACCTAAAGGTATATAAGTAAAAGTTATGGTATTTTTATTGTTTGATGAAATGATTATATGATATAACTAAAAATTTGAGACATTGCTTCGTACCAAATTTCAAGATTCTGAGTTCACAGGAAGTACCCTGTAGATTTTGATTTCGTTGGCTTAGAAGTTTGATTTTTTCACAGCTCCAAAGGGTCAAGTCTACTGTTAAGACCTGAGTATTTGATATGAATTTCAGCGTAATACCTCCACGCGTTCCTGAGAAAAAGGGTCTTGACAGACAGACGGACAACTAAGTGATTTGGGCCAGTTTTTTCTTTTTTGACCTCAAACGGCAGCCGTTCTGTACCTACAAAACCCTATTAATTTAGTGAAACATTACTACAAAACAAAGAACTAATAAGCGAATATGATAAACTAAACAAAACTAAATTTAGTTAACTAAGCTATGCAAGTAAGGTTCGTCTAGTCTAGAACTGAACGCTAATCTATTCAAGCTTGCATTTTGGAAACTGCTGGTTTAATTAAACAAGCCTCGATCATTTGTCATGTCACGTGACACGACATGACACTCGATCGATGGGTATATAGTTTCTCGGTGAAATATCGAGCGTTATTTTGCGTCTTTGATATTTTTATTTTTTCATTTTAAACTAAGCCAGCGTTTGACCACAATCTCACCAGATGGAAAGCGAAGATGCAGTTAAAGATGGAGCAAAGAAGTGGGGCAAGATAGGGGCTGGCCCAGCTTTGATTGAGATTATTTTTAGACATCCGCGCCTTCGTATAAAATCTATATCTATGTTCGCAAGACGGACTTAATACCTTTTATAAATAAAGAAAAGAATCTTTCTTGGAAGTAATCCAATAAACCACGCCGGTGTAAAAATAATACGTAAACAATTCGCTCGCCAACTCACGTGGTTATGTTGTTGTGCCTATCTCTCAAACGCTTGCACACTCACAGCCCTGCATTTCGAAAGACTTGTAATGTAAGTGCCGGGATTATAACAAAATAAAATTACACCAGAACCGTGAAAAGTTTCAAAAAGGAAATTATTTCTGGAACTTCGTACCTGAAGCGTTGATGCCAGCTAGCAGTTCAATTTTATTTTTTATGTCAGATAGGTAAGCATTTGGCCGCTATCTCACCTAATGGAAAGTGATGGTGCGGCCCAAGATGTAACATGCTTACTTAGAAGATTGCTTCATGTTTTATCAATCGTAGCGAAAAATTGTCGCTTACTTATTTCGATTATTTCGAACAGATTCCGTCACTTTCGTTTTTATCATATTAGTTCGTAAACGTTTTAGTATAAATGTGTTTGATTTCTCTTCACGCTGTAACGGCTGAACGGATTTGGATGGAATGTACATAGCTTAAACCTAAGATTCACACATAGACTAACTTAATAAACGCGGGCGAAGACGCAGGGCACAGCTAGTACCCTAATAGAACCCAACTATACCTAAACACACTCCAAAAATCATTCAGCAAGAAATTTGTGCAATCCCATATTGTTCTAGCCGGTGCTCCAAACATTAATAGATTCATAGGAATTGTAAGTACGTTAACTTTGTAACGCTAGACTATTGTAATGAAATAAACCGACGTGCGTCACTTGAAACGATGCCATAATGGTGCCACTGATATTGGATATAATTATGATTGTGTTGCCAGTTGAGGCTAAAGTGATTTTTGTACCCAGTTGTGATTTGATGTCTTGCCCCACATTTGTTATTTATTGTATTTAGCTATTCCGATCAATTACCCAATGGTTGAGAAGTCTTTTGAAAAATTTACAAAATATTTTGATGAAAGACGTAAAGAAAGATGCTTTTCGTCTAAAACACTTGAATGTCAGCCACCTCGCTTGGTTCTAGGTGCCTCAAAAAGTTCCCCAATGTTCATCTTCATTTCACCATACATTTTTGGAACGAAAGTTCCTTATCGCGCGTTGCGAAAGGGGCTAGACGGAAAAAATTAAGACCAAAAGTTGTAACGACACTTTTTGCTATAGTTGTAAGCCATACGTTCTCGTCCGATCACCGAAGTTAAGCAACGTCGGGCGCGGTCAGTACTTGGATGGGTGACCGCCTGGGAACAGCGTGATGTTGGTTTTTGCATGTTTCTTTTAATTTTGGAACGAAAGTTCCTTATCGCGCGTTGCGAAAGGGGGCTAGACGGAAATTGAACTTCGTTCCATCCGTGTGTCCCTTGACACCTCTCAAGTTTTTTAAATTCCGATTTGTTATTCTCACGCGTAACAATTCTAAATATATTTTAAGTGGTTTGTTTTGTCGCGAATGCTAAATGGGTATTGTATTGAGGCCAATTCGGTAATTTTCCTTTTTGTCAATGTCATAAACTAGAGAAAGTGTTGGCACACGTTCCAATTCTTCGCTCAATGTCTGGGGTAAGTAGGTGTATGAGTTGTTGACAGTATCGTTTATGTATATGTAAATACAATAGGGATGATGCCTCGGTAAAAAACAATCTAATTAGTCCGCTAATTAGTTATTAAAAAAATATTGGAATAAATTACAAAGATAAAGAGCGTCAAAGTTCGGGAGTGGGGGCTCGTGACGTCACGCCTCAGTAAAAAGTGTACTGATGCGTGACGTCTCGAGGAATTTCAACGCACTACATCTTCGTATTTTTTTGTTTAATTGTTAAAAGAAAAAATACGTGTCCTATATTTTTTGATAATGTAAATAATGGACTAAATATAAATTTTCTGGCATCTGGCCTGCTAAAAAGTAAATTGCGTTTTCTCTATATATCTCCAACAGAAGTTACAGTAAATAATCTACCACTTAACTAGTGTATGACAAGTCTACTGGTCTACGGCTCTTTTATTCTGCTGTGCTAGGACTTGTTTTAGGAAACAAATTAAAAATATTAATTACTTAAGGACACCTTGGCTTGCAAAATACATTTTTAGGGTCTTTACCACTATGCCGTGCACTATCTATTAGATTTTTATTATATTGACCCAAATACATATCATGAACTTGTATTTGTTAAAAATTATTTATAAAATTATATCTATCGATCGTTAATCGATATTTAGTCGATCGTTTGTCCACTTTTGTGTGCATCGATGTAAAAACACGATGCATCACGATCGCGTTTCCGTATTTTTTTTAGAAAAGTAACAAATATATCAAAATTGTAGCTTAACTATAACTAGAATAATATTTTTTCTAATTGATCGTATTTATTTCTGACACAAACGTAAAGCCAATTCAAAGAAAATACCAAAATAAACTCAAAAGTGCAATAATTAAACGCAAGCAAAGATCAAAAAACCCGCATTTATATTTAAAAAAAACAGTCGATTTGAGTACCTCCTCCTTTTTTTGTAAAGTCGGTAATAATGGTCTGAATTTCAAAGCCATCAAATTTTTTTTTTATTTGATTTAAGCTTCAATAATATTTCATTTTCATACAATCCAGGAAACAGTTAGAACCGATCTGGATTTGTTAGGCCAGACCCAGTACATCTCTCGGTAAATTCACCTCATCGCTATCACTCTCACTGCTATTTATACACTTGGCAAGGTCTCTATTATTTTGGTTCCTTCATGTTATTTTAGTCTTCCCAGTATGCTGTTATTTCTCGAAGGAAGCACACGTTCGCGAACAGGAAAAAAAACATTAAAAACATTTCCAAAGAACGTAATATGCTGTATACGACATACGGCATTAAAATTTTCTTTAGAAAATTGCCTTTGAAAATTCGTACAGTATTTTAATTCTTTTTTTTTGATTAGCTGTTGAAGCATTCCATTCGTTGTGATAGTTTGTTTTGTGTTGATATTTTGTTACGAATTTTACTTCGTTTTTTTGTTTAGGGGTTTTATTTTTGTATAAAATACAAAATGGTGAAACTGTACCGGTAAGTAGAGACATTTAGAACAATGTAATTATCATTACACACTAATATTATAAATCAAAATTAACTGTTTATGTATGTATGTCGCGTTTAGTGCAATTCGCGAAATGTCCGCCGGTCGCAAAACGTCTTGTTCGCGGGATGTCGCAGTTCTCGGTATTGTGCGTGTGTGTGTGCTGTGTATAACCTTTTACACCCCTCATATAGTTAAACTTGTGTTTGAAAATCAAACTTATATTGAACTGCTCGTTAGCTTAGTTGGCTGGCGTTTGCTTTCTATGCAGGGGTATCGGGTTCGATTCCCGGCGGGTGCACAAGTTTTCTCCCCAAGGGAAATTTGTGTTTCTGGTTCTGGTTGTGATTGTGTATGTGATGTGAATGTCCGGCACCCACGACACAAGTCATCGAAGTTTGTGTGGGACTGTGACTGTGAAAGCGTTTGTTTATATGTGTGTGTAAATAAATCTGAAGACGATTATTTTTTTACACTACTTGTCGATTTTAACCTACTTCAGTGTTAAAGGGGATACCTAATGGGGATTTTGACACTAACCCGTGTACGCCACAGTGTTTACCCCCACCACTTTTCGTCACATAGAAAGGTTGCGGATCAGAATTTCAAAGCTTTATGAAGTTTCACTTCAAATAATTGAAACGCAAGCAAAGCTTTAAAAAACCGACTCCACCGCTTTATCTTCGGAACCTTGATCAGATTTTACGTATTAAACACGCATTATTGACAATAACTCAAAAACTAGTGATCTGATCTTGACCATATTTAAATGGGACCACATGGATTGCGTCAGCTTTCAAATTTTTTTTTTTTTTTTTTTATTCAAGATAGGCAAACGTTTGACCGCCATCTCACCTGATGGTAAGTGACGATGCGGTCGACGATGGAGCACGTTTGCCTAGAAGATGCCTATTCACTCGCGACTTAAAGACTCCCATATTGTATTTATCAGGGAACACAGACTCAGGTAAGGAATTCCAATCTTTTGCAGTTCGCATAATGAATGTGGGTGCAAAACGTTTCGTTCGCATTTGAGGAATATCAACCATATAGCGGTGTCGCTTAAGAGTCTGTCTCGATGTCCGATGATAGAATGGGGATGGGGGAATTAGGTTGTGTAATTCCGTTGCACACTCTCCGAAATGTATCCGATAAAATACCGAGAGACTCGCCACCATGCGACGATGCCCCAAGCTCTGAAGTTTTGCATCAGTCAACTGGTCGCTGTTAATCAGTCTCTTGGCTCTTCGCTCAATGATTTCAAGAGCCTCAAGTTGGTATTTAGCTGAACCGTCCCAAAGATGAGAACAATACTCCATACTTGAACGCACCTGCGCTTGGTACAAGTCGAGCAATTGTTCCGGAGTGAAGTACCGTCTCACCTTTGCAAGGATTCCCAGCTTTTTGGCGGCTAGTTGGGCTTTTGTCTCAATGTAAGACCCAAAATTGAGTTTTGAGGTTAACGACATACCAAGTAACTCAAGATGGTCAGTTACTGGTATGGATACATCTCGAAAAGTTGGAGTCTGATCGAAAAGACTCCTTTTAGCGGAGAATAAACACGCCTGTGTTTTGGAAGCGTTAAACTTTACCAGGTTAGCATCGCCCCAATCGGAGACTGCTTTTAAGGACAAGTTTAGACGCTCAACCATTGCCTCCCTTTGTGAATGGATTTGTGCACCACTAGCACGTGCGTTGGATACATAACTCTCAACAACCGTGCTGTCATCTGCATACCCAAATATTCCGGGTTTAAGCAGGTCATTTATATGCAGCAGGAAGAGTGTTGCAGAGAGAACCGACCCCTGAGGGACCCCAGCATTTATAGCCAATTGGTCAGACGAGCAGCCATCAATGACTACTCGAATTGACCGGCCCCTCAAGAAATCTGATATCCACACACAGAGACTAGTGGGCAAACCGTATGACGGAAGCTTACCTATAAGGCTATCATGCCAAACCCTGTCGAAGGCCTTCGAGATGTCGAGAGAAACGGCGAGCGCTTCTCCGTGTTTCTCGATGGCCTCACTCCAGATGTGTGTGGCATACGCTAGAAGATCACCAGTTGACCGGTTTTGGCGAAAACCGTACTGTCGGTCACTGAGAAGGTCGTTAGCTTCTAGGTATGCCAGGAGCCTGTTGTTCAGAACACGTTCCATAGTCTTGCAGAGTATGGACGTGACTGAGATTGGCCTGTAGTTGGCAGGGTCGGCACGACTACCTTTTTTTGGTACGGGCTGTACGTTAGCAAGCTTCCATGATTTCGGCACATTTCTAGTTTTCAAATAGAGTCGAAACAGGCGTGTTAAAACAGGAGCAAGCTCAGGCCTACATGTTTTGAGTACTATGGCTGGAATCCCATCAGGACCACTGGCTTTGTTCACATCTAGATTCAGCAGCGTTTTTCGAACTTCGGTTTGTCGGATGCGAATTTCTGACATAAATGTTTCGCTTGCCGACAAACTCGGCGGTTCCTCGCCTGCTGCATCCAGACGCGAAGAATCAGCAAAGAGGTTAGCGAACAAATTTGCTTTCTCTTTAGCCGTATGTGCCAGTGCACCGTCAGGTTTCAGCAGTGGAGGTAGTGAGGGGCGACAGAAGTTCGATTCGACCGACTTAGCCAGGGACCAGAACGCTTTGCTACCAGCTGGGTATGAAGCTAGTTTGTTCCCTATTCGGCTAATGTGGTCATATCGAGCCTTCCGTAAAGCTAATTTGCACGACTTGGCGGCTTTGTTAAAGGCTTTCTTCTTGACTGATATATCCTTGGCTTTGCGGTTTCGAGCGTCAACCCAGGACAGGTACGCCTCGTGCTTTAGCGCTTCTGCGCGTCGGCACTCTGTCCTGAACCAAGGTTGAGCTTTGCCTGACATTGGTACGTCAGAGTATGGAATGAAATATTCCATCCCTTGACGCAACACATCTGTCACAGCATCCGCGCATATAGAAGGATCATCCGAAGAAAAGCAAATAGGCCGCCAAGGATAAGACGCAAAGAACGATCGCATCTCATCCCAATCCGCTGACTTGTATCTCCACACACGCCGGGTGCCTCTAGGGCTGGGATCGGGCGGTGAGTATACAGATACAGATTTCACCAGACAGTGGTCGGAGCTACCCAGCGGAGATGATATCGACACTGAGTAGCGGTCTAGATCAGTCGTCAGCAGAAGGTCTAAGCAATTGGCTGTTTGGCCGTCAACATCAGGAACCCTTGTAGCTCCCTGGATCAGCTGGGTGAGATCTAACGCCAAAGCAAGTTTTCGCGTCTCTCTCCCAGCATGGTCAGTGCACTGGTGTGGAAAGAGCCACTCCTGGTGATGGGCATTAAAGTCCCCCAGTAGCACGAGTTGGGCCGAAGGGTACTTTTGCTGGCCGGCATCCGCCGCCTCAACTAGATATTCCATGAGACTGGTTGTTTCCTGATCTCCCTTGTGCGACCGGTAGACACAGGCATAGAGAATTTTCTCTATGCCTGTGTCCACCAGGACCCAAAGTACCGAGAAGCGGGAGTCTTCGAGATTTCGGAGACGCCGACAGCAAATGTCATCACGGGCGTACACGCATACCCCCGCACGGGGTTTAAAATTGTGCTCCAAGGTAAATCCTGGGTAAGAGAGGTACGCCACGTCAGGCGGACATCGTATCTGCGTCTCCGAAAGGAATAAGAGTGCTGGTTTTTCAGTCTCTAGGTGGTGATGGACTGCATCGAGATTAGAGTGCAAACCTCTTATATTAGTCAGGTGCACTTTGAGTGAGAGGGAGTGCAGCCGCTGTTTAACAGTACTCTTATTTCTTTGTTTTTTCATATTGTATAAACTTTGGAGTGAAGAAAGATGAAAAGACGGCAGTGGAATGCGGCGTTACGCTATTGAACCTCAGACACATCACTATGATACAATACCAGCGGGGGACTAGTTCGGAGACTGCGGGGACGCCCGAGCCCCCCCGGGGATGTCCATAGGGCCCTCTCGTCCGGTCGCCAACCGGCACTATGACGCATCCCGGGATTTTTCGCGAGGTGGCGGGGCAGCCTTTTGCGAGTGGCTAGCTTGCTACTTGGGCTCCCTACTGCCTGCGGTCGGCCAGCGGTGCACCGTGCCTCGGATCCCGCTACCCTCCGTAACTAGTCTCCCGGTGCTGCACTAACAATGTGTGGCAGATCGGTCATTGAACGTGACGCAACTATTTCGACCCGTCTCTCCAGGCATGGCTGCACCGGCCTACGTACCTTAAAACGATAAATCGCTGTGGAGGCACGATTTAGACCGGTGGGTGGTCGCGAGCCTCGGCGTTAACCTCCCACCTTTGTCACCCGATTAGCACCACCCGGGGACCACGTGTAGGGTATCATTGTTTACGGGTATCCTCCTACGGACGTGAGTGACTCAGCCCCCAATAAAAAAATAATCATCAAAATCGGCGCACAAAGAAGAAGTTACTTTTGAAGTCGGTTAAAAACGAGAACATCTTCATTGTAGTCCACAGATTACGCATTATTGAGGATAACTTAAAAACTATTGGTCAGATCTTGATCAAATTTAAATGTGACCAATTGTAAAGCAACATCTATCAAACAAAAAAAAATTCTAAATCGGTTCACGTGGAACGAAGTTAGAGGATAACATGATGAAAACACACATTTAAAAAAAATACAGTCACAGTACAGACTACCTTCTCCTTTTTTGTGAAGTCGGTAAAAACTAAACACGCATTATTGACGATATTTCAAGAACTACCGATTAGATCTTGATCAAATTTAAATGGGATCAATTAGAAAGCAACATCTTTCAAACAAAAAATATTTTCAAAATCGGTTCACGTGGAACGAATTTATGAGGAAACATACATAAAAAAAAAAGAAATACAGTCGTCTCGAGTTCGACTTCACAACAAAGAGGAAGGTCTCCTTTTTTGTGAAGTCGGTAGAAAAGCCTGTGACGAAAACTCATTAACCCACTGCTTTAACAAATTTCTGTGACGTCAAAAAAGTTTTTTGTTTTCCTTCGTCTACAGTGTTGCCAAACGTGTCGAAAGCCAACACGTTTCTTGACAACGTAGAA
Organism: Lomographa bimaculata; assembly: GCA_948107665.1. Taxonomy (NCBI): domain Eukaryota; kingdom Metazoa; phylum Arthropoda; class Insecta; order Lepidoptera; family Geometridae; genus Lomographa; species Lomographa bimaculata. The sequence continues at coordinate 8,022,684 of OX403612.1, read as the reverse complement.
ACACGTGACTTTGTAACGATAAAAAATCCATCGTTATTGCGATAAGCGCGATGCTTATCATTTGCAACAAGACAGTTTAAAACCAAAACCCGAGTTCTAGTACTAAACTATTTTAAAACAAGCATTTAGAAGTCCGCCATATTGGATTTAGACGTCGCTTTATTTTTCGAGTTATTCTCAGCAAGCCCTTTCATTTGATCAATACCCATATTGTAGGAGTGCATTGAAAATAACTTGTCCGCCATGTTGGATTTAGAATGACGTCACACAGCTAACCATGCATTGTCATCCAAACTAAACGTGAATACAACATTTTAGCTCAATCGGTTGAAGATATATGCTTGAAAATTAGTGCAGGATTCTACCCGAACAAACTACTTCTAGATAATTAAACGCAAGCAAAGCTTAAAAAAACTGACTTCGCCGCTTTATCTTTGGAACCTTGATCAGATTTAACGTATTAAACACGCATTATTGACAATAACTAAAAAACTAGTAATCAGATCTTGACCAAATTTAAATGGGACCACAGCAGAAAGCACCAGCTTTCAAACAAAAAAAAATAATCATCAAAATCACAACAAAAGAAGTTATGAGGTAACTTTTGAAGTCGGGTAAAAACGAGGACATCTTCAATGTAGTCCACAGAATACGCATTATTGAGGATAACTCAAAAACTCCTTGTCAGATCTTGATCAAATTTAAATGGTACCAATTGGAAAGCAACATCTATCAAACAAACAAAGAAATTCAAAATCGGGTCACGTGGAACGAAATTATGAGGTAACACCATCGAGATAGGAAACAAACCTACGGTTTGTAAAGCTGCAACATCCTTGGGTAACACACATAAAAAAAAAGTACAGTCGACTTGAGTACCTCCTTTTTTGTGCATGATTGATGCAAAAGCGTCCGTGATAGGAGCGAGAAAAAAAATGACGGGAAAAGATTTTTAATTACTTCTCAGGGAAAATTGTCCACCCGCCATTCTAGCATAGTAGAATATAATATCTACGATGATTCTAGGGTTGCTGCTCAAAGCTAACTAGTCTATATTAAATGGAATTATACGAGTTAATTCCAACTTGTCCAATTTACCATCTAACAACAAGACAAACTGTCAAACGTCATCCATATATGGTTGACATATCTCCAGTTCGCTCGAAGCGTTTCGCTTCTACGTTTATCATCCGTACTGCGAAGGAGTGGAACTCATTGCCTTCTTCTTTGTTCCCCGAACGGTACAATCTGGGAGTCTTCAAGTCAAAAGTGAATAGGTACCTTCTAAGCAAGCATGCTACATCTTCGGCCGCATCATCACTTTCCATCAGGTGAGATTATAGTCAAATGCTAGCCTATCAGGCATAAAAAAAAAGACTGTAAATAGACAGTCAAATTCAAACCTTACTGCGTTTAGATAGAAATCACGGTTCTGAAAAGAAAATTCTCGAAGTTTAAACATTGATACCCTTTTTATGGTAAGTAAAATGCGAGAAAATGTATGTTATGCAAGATTATGGCGTATGACTCACGAGTCACGACGTATACTTAGTAAGTACATATGTAATGTAGCACAAATAATGCTTACATGCATAACTAGCTTATTTACCTACGATAGCCGATCGATAAGGGAATTGTTTAGCGCTGAACTGCGTCAGTTCGCTGGTAATCCATTAGACTCAGTTTAATCACACTAATACGGTGTTCCGGCAGTTATTGAGAGCCTGCGTATTCCAGGTCTAGTGTGTTTACCAGCTTCGATCACATCGTCACTTACCATCAGGTGAGATAGTGGTCAAACACTAGCCTGTCACAAATAAAAGAAAAAAACTAATATTATAAATATGAAAGTTTGTGTATAACTAACTATGTTTGTTTTCTCTTCACGCTGTAACGGCTGAACGGATGGAATTTGGAATGTACATAGCTTATACCTAGGATTAACACATAGGCTGCTTTTTAATTTGATAAATGCGGACGCCGCCACGGGGCACGGCTAGTATGGAATACTTCTGACAACGGCTACTAGGTAATTAAGTGCTCAAGCCCACTACCAGTGTAAGTGTTGTAACAAACCCAACTTTGTTTTAAATATATAGATAGTGCTACTTCTCTTTCTCATTGACGTGTATGGAAAATATGAATAAAAGAATTTCAATAATAATTATATGTAATTAAAATAATTAAACGCAAGCAAAGCTTAAAAACCCTCTTCACCGCTTATATTTTGGTTTTGCCTTGACCGATTTCGATAAAATGTATATGAGATCCTCTGAAGTGATCTACCAAACAAAAATGAAATCATCAAAATCGCTTCATAATTGGCGGCCTTTTTTGAAGTCGGTTGAAAAATAAATAGTAATACTTTAATACGCGCAATATAATAACTATTTTCCGTGACAGTAAAGTCTTTTACGAGGTACTTGTTATCAAAAGATCTTCACAATCGTATTTACTCTGATATTGTGTTATCTATAGCAGAATAGAAACGTCGTAACCTTTTCTATGGTAGCTAGCAATTGGAAATTGCCCCTTGAATTATTGAGCGTTCGCTTCCTCGGGTTCGATTCCCGGTAAAATTCATTCTATTTTCAAAATTCTATCAGAGCGCCTGGTTGAAGCGACGCGTGATCAAAATGCTGGCACTTATTTGGCTCAACGTATTAGCATTGCAATTCAGAGAGGCAATGCCGCCAGCATGATGGGAACGCTACCCACTGGTAGTGGGCTTGAGCACTTGAGTTACCTATAAGATCGATGTCTTGTAGGTAACTTAGTTCTTTGCTGTACATAGTTTTAGTTTAGTTTTAGGAAATATAGGCAATTGGCCCGTAGTTAGGAGTTAGCATAGACAATTTAATGTCAGTTAAAAAAAAAAAAAAACCCGGTGAACACAAGTTTTCTCCCAAAGGGGCCGTTCAAGTATTACGTAAGCAGATTTATTACATTTATTTACCCCCCATCCCCCTTGTTAGCAAAAGTAAGCAAAGCTCTTACCCTCCCCCCCATGCTTACGTAAACATTTTTCTATTACCTACTTACTGTATTGTTTTTCTTATTGATTAATGAGCATAAGTTATTTATTTATTACCTACTTAATTCTAGAAATAAGAAAATACCTAAACCTATACATTATTCGTGGGAATCCCCGAAAATGCGTTTCGTTTTCAAGCATAGACAATGGCCTCGATTCTGATGTCACACACTAAATTAAATTTAAACTATTCCTGTCTTTTACAAAATAGGAACACAAGACAGATATAGCATACTGCTGTGCCGTCAAGTTAGTCAGAACTTAGATGTCTATGCAAGCTTAGTCGAGTATGTGTTGTATTGGTGTTAACTAAAAACAAGCGCCCTTCTGCTTCTGCTGTTCATATTTTAATTGATAAACTAGCGTGACAGCTCTAAAATGCATGCTATCTCTGACAGGGATAGTTTAAATTTAATTTAGTGAGTGTACATCAGAATCGAGGCCAATGTGTGAGTTGCCATATGTGTAAAAAAGTAAATAACTACGGATGACGTAATCATCATCTACCCTACCCCCCATGTCATCAAAAATAAGCAAAGCAAAGATCCCCCCGCCCCGCTATAGTGCTTACATAATACTTGAACGGCCCCAAAGGAAATTTGTGTTTTTTTTTTAAATATTATTGAGTGATTAGCAAGTCGCTCGTCTGATGGTAAGCGTCACGCGTTCCCATTACAGTTCTGTGCTACCCAGATTTATAAACTTACCATACTAATACATCATACCATACATCTAGTGTGTTTACCAGCTTCGATCACATCGTCACTTACCAACAGGTGAGATAGTGGTCAAACACTAGCCTGTCACAAATAAAAAAAAAAATATTAATCTGAAAGTTTGTGTGTAAGTATTTTTGGGTAAGTTTGTTTCCTCTTTACGCTGTAACGTCTGAACGGATTTGGGTCCAATTTGGAAAGTACATAGCTTATACCTAAGATTAACTTTTACTTACCTTATACTTAACTTTTTATCTTGATAAACGCGGGTGAAACTGCGTAAAAGTTTGATATTAAAACATTTTTTTTTTTTTTATAATGTACCAGTTACTTTTGGTACACCATTGGAATTACGATCTAGACTTACGGTAATTAAATTTTGACCTAAACTGCTAAGTAGAATAATATATTAAGAATGTGTCCAATAACACTTTTCTTACTGTCTCTATTACCGGGAAGACACTTTGTTCTTTGTTAATAGCTCTCACTATATTAACATATTATATTAAACACTTTTTATAGTATCACTTGTTTAGTTAATAGGTAAGCGAAATCTAACATGACGGTTTTGTAATGAGACAGGCTATTAAGGAGATTTAAAACGAGATAACAAAACAAATATTATTCTGAGTGTTGCACAGTCTATAGATCTACAGTTTAGACCGCACTTTGTCAAGATATAAACATGCTTGATATATCTAGTTGTCCGATTTCAATTAAAAATGTGTTACATTTCTGGTAGGTACTACATCACAATCAATTCATCACAAGCAAATTAACCCTAACAGAATCAAAGGCCCCGTTATGCTACATAAACGCTTTCACACTCTCAGCTCCACACTAAATTTAATGACTTGTGTTGTCGGTTCCGGAAACGTTCATATCACAATCAGAACACAAATTTTCCTTGGGGAGAAAACTTGTGTTCCCGACGGGAGTCGAAACGATACTTGCTTAGAGGGCGAACGCTTACCTAACTAAGCCAATGGGTAATTCATTCTCGCGCTAAGTTTAAAAAATGACAACTATTTGAAACTGCGTTTTCTTTTTACCTCGTTTGCTGAATTTATTCTTCGGGATGTCAAATGTTGCGTTTTATTGTTGCAGTGGCGATGGAGCGTCCTTGAGCGCGTCTGCCGGCAGCAAGCGCTCGGCTCTGTCGGCTTCGGACGCCGAGTGCTTTTCGCTGTGCCTGGGCGCCGGGCCTCTGTGGTAAGTATCTTTAGCCAAAGTTTTTGTGGACCTGTTTCGGAGCCATCCGTGGCGTCTTGGCTGAATTAGTATTTCTCGTTGTGTCTGATAGCTGGATTTCTGTGTTAATTCAACTTAGCCCAAGTTTTGTGGACCGGTTTCGGGGTAAACCGTGGTGTCTTCTGGCTATATCTGGACGCTGAATTTATACGCCTATGCTAAATATTCTTGCCGCAAGAATATTCTTAGACCGGTTTCGGATTAATCCGTGGTGTCTGGTAAAACCAGTGCTTATCGGTGTGCTTAGGCACCGGATCTCTATGCTAACTTAAGAGCAAGAGTTATCAAAGACCGATTTCAGGCCAATCCATTGCTTCTTATCAAGCGCTTTATTTAGAAAAGCTGACTGTTCAGAGCCTACATGATCACAGTAATATTAAAAATTAGAAAGAGATCCCTTCCTCATTACCTGGATTAAAAACCTTACCGAGTTTCTGTCGTTTATCACTGACCTTTGTACTGGTCTAAGGAGTCCTTAGGCTCACCTAAAGAGTCCTTTAGCCTCCATACTGATGACAGCATATCGCAGGTGGTCCTGATGTCCCTGCTCACGGCTCGGCCCCGCCCGGAGGGGTGAGTGGCGGGGCTTCGAGCCCCGCTACCCCATCCACCCCCACTCACGACGACAACGACCGTGAGTACATTTCAACATTATCCTTAACATTATTTTCAGGTGATTGTCCTATTGACGGACTAGTTGGCAGTGTCAGGTTCTACAAACCGCCTGAAGGCATCCAACTCGGATTACAGACTTAAGGTCATAACACACATATCAACTCGGAAAGGGATCGTCACCGTATCGCATTTCGCTTCGCCGTCAATCAGGCGTGAACCTAACGTAATCAAAGCGGATCGGCAGCGCTGATACGTCGACTCGGCTACGGCTCGCCGACCACTGACGGCTATACACGTAGGCACCAGCACCAGTTGAGTGCACGTTCATCAATAGTAGTGCTTCAGGCAGGCCACGGGAGGGGTGAAAAGGGCAAGGGTGGACGAAGAGACGTAAGCGCGGGAACTACAAGTTGAACTCGCATCGCACTACGGTTTATGAGCTTGTCCCGAAGCTTACAATTACGAAGAGTGTGCGTTGATTGTAATATTGAAAAAAAAATGACAATGACTTGTAATTATAAGATTTAACTACAGGTAAACTTTAGTATTATTTGTAGTTTTTCACAATTCTCAAATTGATGATTATGTCGAAAACTGAGACTTCTACTGGGCACAATTTTTTATTTAATGGGCTTGATAGTCCATACCGCCCTACCTATAGGTATAGGGTTATTCATTCATTACGCCACACCCTGTATAGGGCTTCCTATAGGACCGAAGGGTTCCATGAGCCCTATAAATGATTGACATGTTGTTAATATGTTGTGACAGGTGACTTGTTGAGCGCGTTACTATGGAGCAGTGCAAGCTCTCTTTGCAGCAGCAGCGAGAGTCTCGCCGAGCCGCCGCCCCACCCCGCGCGGCACTCGCAAGAAAACGCGCAGGTAAGTTCCATACTTTTGTATCCCTACTTATATACAATCTGACGGAACTATCTATCAATGATCTATATATATGTCAATGTGTTAGCTATATGTGCTCTGTGCTCGAGGGTATTCACCTAAAAGTATGTAGAAATCAGGGGAATACCCACACATTGCGGGGAATCACTACCTCGGCAAATTCGACGATCGATGATGATCACAACAGTAATAAATCGGGCATTCATTAAGAAAGCTTAATATAAAACGATGACTACTTTAATGACAAAGATGCATGGAGGCTAACTGCACAAGTGCTTTCTAGCGACTACATAATATAGATATACCTAGGTTAATATAATTATGTATTAATGATAAAGCTTGATTTCTAAAACAATGCGCCGCCGAGTTTCTTCCGAGGTTCTTCTCGAGATGGCTGTAATTTTGCGAATCTGGCTGTAGAACCATTAACTTTCACGAGTGCCTCTTTGGGGCCCATGTGAATAAACGAATTTGATTTGATGAGGAGACTTTCCCACTGTACTTTACTGAGGGCTTTAATTATAATAGATTTTCATCCTGGTATCTCATTTAATTATTTCAAATCTCATTTCATCATTAAAATAGAATATCAATTCCAAGGTGCAAAAAGCATCCTATTTGCAAAGAATTTATATCAATCGCTGAATAAAATACTGCACTGAATTATACGATCTGCTGCAGAAAAAGTAATCTAGACCAATGTCTAGATTATTAACAATCAAATCACACACAATCATAACCAGAACCGGAAACATAAATTTTCCTTGGGGAGAAGAAAAAACCTTGTGCTCTCGCCGGGAATCGAACCCTCGAAGATAGAGCTTAGAAGTCGAACGCGCTACCAACTAAGGAAACGGGCAGTTCATTACATCATACATCCTACTAATGTTATAAATCCGAAAGTTTGTTTATTCCGCTTTAACGGCTGAACCGATTTGGATGAAATTTGGAATGTACATAGCTTATACCTAGGAATAACACATAGGCTACGTTTTAACTTGATAATAGCGGTTGAAGCCGCGGGGCACGGCTAGTATCTAATAAAAATTGTCTGTAAAGTCGGTTTACGGACGATAATTTTACGTGATAACGTCATAAGACGAACGCTTGGCCGATCCTGCCTCTCTATCGCTTGTTCCGCGCTCTCGCTTGCACGCTCGGCTGAGGCGGAACGTGACACTTTCGTGCGTGCAGCCGGTGTTCATCGTTTTATAAGACGTTATCACGTCAAAACTTATACATAACAATATTCAAACACACCACTACCCATCTTCATACATTTCGAGTCATCTTAATACATTCAAAGAAATTCCGTATGCTTTTCAGGTATTGGCTAAGATCCTGGAGCGCAAGGATGTCCGCCCCGTGAAGATTGACTTCAAGATCTTTGTTACGCAGAACACGGCCACAAGATGGGAGGCTGTAAGTATTCACTCTTCTACTAATCTACTAATATTATAAATCCGAAAGTTTGTGTGTAAGTATGTTTGTTCCCTCTTCACGCTAGCCGCTCAGCCGTTAAGGCTTAACGGATTTGGATGAAATTTTAAATGTACATAGATTATACCTAGGATTAACACATAGGCTACTTTTTAACTTGATAATGGCGGACGAAGCCGCGGGGCACGACTAGTCATATATAAACATAAACGCTTTCACACTCACAGCCCCACACTAAGTTCGATGACTTGTGTCGTGGATGCCGGAAACATTCACATCACACACGCATTCACAACCAGAACCAGAAACACAAATTTTCCTTGGGAAGAAAACTTGTGCTCCCGCCGGGAATTGAATCCCGGATCCTGTGCTTGGAATATTCACAAAATATTTAGTTTTATATTCGCTTTAAAAATAAATAATTTAATTAAAATGAAATAAATATTTAAGGGCTCCCATACAGCAGACATGATTTTTGCCGATTTTATAGATAATGGTACGGAACTCTTGGTGCGCGAGTCCGACCCGCATTTGGCCGGTTTTATTAGTGTAAATATCAGCCTTTTGTACCAGCTTTATTGAACTAGAGATTACTCAATCGAATAAATGCAAGTTTATGTAGTTTAAAATGTTAGTATTATTATTTTTATAATCTATTTCATTCATTTTATCGCACCACCATCCCTACTTTCACTTTTCGTTTATATTTCCATCCAAAGGTTGTCTGGAAGAGATCGCTCTTAGCGATAAGACCGCCCATTGTACCTTTATTTTATAATTTTATCTGTAAGCTGTATTTATCTTTTGGTGTCAATAAAGAGTTATTGTATCGTTAAATCAAAAGTTATAATATACTTATCGACGTTTCCTTCTCCTTATCGACGGGTGCGTTGACTGCGTGATAACCTTGTGTGTTATATACTATTTCATAATAGTTTGCACACGCCTCGAACTTATTTATATGTACTAGTTGTGGCCTGCGGCTATACTCGCGTTTATGATTGTTTACTGGCTTGTGTAGACTAGTAACATAGTAGAAATATATATTTCTACTATGCTAGTAGGCAGTCCTGTCAAGTCAAGTGAAATAAGGCTTCTTTCGATAGTCAAGATGAAATATGTATATATATATATATGTGTGTTTGTAACCGACTCCTTTGGGCGCGGTTTTGACCCACTTTAAACGGCCAGATTTCATTCAAACTTTGTAGATTTATCGAGGACTGATGACAATACACTAATTTGAGAAGATTATTCCATTATTCAATATGCAAAAAAAAAGTTAAAAATAAATAATAGTTAAAAAAAAAGACGTGTGGCACTCGGGGACAGCCGCGGTAAAGCTATTGCATAGCATTTTTTATCAACTTATGCAATTATAATTATTTATTTATTTTATTTATGCAGTATTTTTTTTCCTGCCACCTAGAGGCGAGTTGCTGAACTAATGAGACAAGCGTGATATTTCAAAAAAGTCATTAAAAGTTCTGCTATTCATCGATAGATGGCAAAACTAAAAAGTATCACCGCTGTGCCGGTCGGAGTGGGGGGTGTTAGGTTATTTTCGTTACGGAATTTCTGGATTCGGTCTCCACGCTCAAGGCCCGCGATAGAAGCTATGCAATAGCTTAAAAATATGGTTTAGAAAACCTAACTAAAAAATAGAAAATAAATTTGAATTTAAATAAGAAAAAAAAAAGTTTTTTATTACAACTGGTAAATGCTTGATTTAATAAAAATACTTTTTTAAGTATAACTTATTATTCTTACAAATCCTTACCACTGGATATGAATCAAATAATCTAGTACGGTGTTTGTGGTCGAACTCCTCACGGCTCGACCGATTTTAATGATTTTTTCTTGTATATTTAGTAGGTATGAGAATAAGTCGTAAAGCATTTTCATCTACCCACACACCTTAATCGTGATTTTAGTTAATCAAAATCAATCAACATTAACAAAAAAGTTTTCAGTATGGTATTAAAATACTAGGCGACCATAAACGTGAAAGAGTTAATACACTTTTTCTCTACGTGGCATTACGACGCATGCCGGGTACAGATAGTATCATACTTAATTTTATAAATCCGAAAGTTTGTGTGTAAGTATGTTTGTTCCCTCTTCACGCTGTGACGGTTGAACAGATTTGGATGACATTTGGAATTTACATAGCTTATTCCTAGGATTAACACATAGGCTACTTTTAACTTTACCAACGCGAGCAAAGCCGCGGGGCACGGCTAGTCTGATATATATGTTGGTACATATTCTCCAGGTGGTAAGCGGAAGCAGCATGTACCTCCGTGTGCCGAGCGTTCTTCAAGCCGGGAGCAAGGACAGCTTCTTGCTGCTTCTGGACTTCGCGGAAGAACATCTTCGCTGCACCAAGTGAGTAGGCATACAAGCTCTTTTTTTCCTTTTAATTTTGGCTTCGCAATCTTGTGCATTTAGCCAGTGTCAAGTAATAATATATTTTAAGTGTATTTTATTTTAAAAGTCATAGTCACAGTCAAAGTAAAGTAAAAGAGTCATAGTCTAGTCATGCACTAGTAAAGTGATCCGATTTCTCCCCCATTGGACCGATTCTCAAAATATTTTTTTTGTTTGGTAGATTATTAGATTATACTTCAGAGGTGTTCCCATATAAATTTTATCGAAATCGATCAAGCCAAAACCAAAGTATAAGCGCAAAGTCGGTTTTTTAAGCTTTGCTTCAGTTGAAATTATGTGTTTAATTGACAAAGGAAAAAATACGTGTCCAATATGTTTTGATGAGATTTGTTTTACCCAGACCTCATTCTAGTGAAATAATGGTTAGAATAAAAAAATACTAACGAATTTAAAATTCGATCGCGACATACGACTATATATTAAAAAATATAGCTTTCACACCCCATTTAAATTATTTGAAGTCGGTTAAAAGGAAACATATAATTCTAACCATAGTCGTATCCTGAGTCGTGACCTATATTCATGACACTCACAATATCACACTTCTTTTTCTTTTACTTGTTCTATTTTTCTTTGTTCATATCTAATACATAAAATTCTCGTGTCGCGGTGTTTGTTACCAAACTCCTCCGAAACGGCTCGACCGATTTTTATGAAATTTTGTGTGCATATCGGGTTGGTCTGAGAATCGGCCAACATCTATTTTTCATACCCCTAAATGTTAAGGGTGGTCCAAACCAAATTTTTCAATTTTTTTTCGGACAAAATTTTATGTTTTTATTTTTTTGTGATTCACCAGGGTCAGCTAGTATACTTATATTTTTGTTTTTTACTTATTTTGCTGTTTGTTTTTTATTGTAATGTTGTATGTGTCATAAATAAATGTATTTATCTTGATGTATCTAGATGTATTATCTTTCTTTCTAATTCGACGTCATTCCCTCTCCAGCTGCGTGATCTGCGTACTGAAGTCCCGTCCGGACCGCGCTACACTTCTCCGGACCTTCATGTTCATGGGCTTCCAAGTACTGCCGCCAGCTTCGCCAGTACTACCGCGGGAGATAAACAATCCAGATTATATATTCCTCCACTATACTATGCAATAGACTGTGGCGCTCGGAGAATGGATCGGAATGTATGGAAACTTGATGGGATTAGGAAAAAATGTTTTGTAACTAGAGTCAATGCTTGGAATTTTAAAGATAATGCTATTATAACATCTCTATAGATGTCCTAGTGTTTGACAATGTGTTGAGATTGTATTGTGAAATAATTGATAAGATCTTGGTAGTAAGGACGAGATCATTTTGGCAAGCGGCTGGATATAAATTGGATCGAGTAATAGTCTGCAATGTAACATCTATAGAGAAAATTTCGCTTTGGAAGGTTATGAAATTGTTTGAAAAACCATCGGACATTATCTTGGTAGAGTATCGTATATATGGTATAGATGGTCGCTTATGGAATATCGCTGGGTAATATCAGTATGAAAATGATTTTAAAACTTGTCGGTGAAGATTGTATGGAAAGTCATCAAAATATGTGCACTGAGAGAAATTGCCAGAATTAGTTACAAAAAAGATGCCTCGTTTCTCTTATTATTCAAGTATTTAATAATGAGCTTTCAGATAACAGAATAACTAATAACAGTAGTTGTTTATAGGTCACACTGTATGTGGCAAATAATACCGGCACATACTTTTAGGCCGTTTTTTTTTTCTAAAGCGGTAAAATTTAGATTTTTCTCGTAGATTAGCTCAAGCAGTAATGGTTAAATTTAATAATAAAATATATTATTGTAGAATTCATAGTATTTTATGCATTTAGTTTCTATATCCAATCCATTTCTCCGAGATTCATGGTTCTTCTAATTTTATCTGTCAATAATATCCCACATATTAAAATCAGTATTTGGTATTGCACTATCTTATTAATAAAAAAATATATTTGCTTCTAGTAACAATCAACAAGTTTTGTAGTCTTAGATATTTAGATGTAATTTTTAATGTATGGAAAGCTGGAATTTTTTATAAGAAAAAAAAACCAGAAAATTTTGTTAAGTCCTCTGGGACTTATTACATGATATGTATAAGAAATTCTAGCTATCCAATATTTCTACAATTTCAGCTTTGAACGAATAAAAAAAACAACGATTTATTTTAATTTCCATCTTCTCAAAACTGAAAAAGTAGGAATTTTCTATATTATATTACTTATATTTTTCTTTAACATTTATCACATTGTATTAATATAAGTATATGTCGTCGTTTACTTTCGCCCACTCCGGGGGTAGAGCAAAAAAAAAATATAAAAATAAAAAATGTATAAAAAAATATATTAAGGTTTATTACTTCCACCATAGTTCACGAGTTCACATTGTTTACAAACTCCTTACACGTAAGCAAAACCTGTTTTCGTGAAAGGAAGCCTTCAAACGAACTAATTTGACTCGATGAGTAGATTTTTAATACTTAAACTGGTAACACTGGCAAAAAATCGCCAAGTAAACGAAAAAATTTACTAAAATAATAATGAATAAAAAAAACATTAAATTGTTTTGAAAACTAGCATTAACAGTTCAAATTCAAAAGTTTTCATCCAGGCTCCAACGAGGCACTCATGAAAGTTTGCCACTACAGCCATCACAAGATGAACCTGGCAAGGAACAGGTCAATGCATTTTTTTTTAAATTCCGCTCGCCGATTCAAATTAGTTCTCAAACTGTCTTATGATATGGAAACCAAGAACTATAATAAAAAATAGTTTTAGGTGTATTTTTAAGCGTTTAATGTTTTTATTTTTCTAGTATTGAACGATCGTAGGACTGTACTTGCGATCGGTATTTAGATATATTTCTTTCTTCGGGAATCCACTTTCAGTATTTCTCACCACAGCCTGTTTACGTTTGGATACCCGTTGTTAGTGTAAGTTGTAATAATTGACAGATTAAATATAATAATAATCGTCTTGTGTTTCATTTTGATATTAATAAGTATCCTTCTGCTGCTGCATTCTCTAAAATAACGCGAAGACATTGCAAAAAAAAATACTCGTACCTAAAATCTAAAAAAGCAAAATTCTAACTACAATAATTTGCTTATCTCACTACCACAATCTCAAATGAATGAGTCTACTATCGAAGTTTTGTTTCCATTCTGCAACAACTGTCAAATGTGTCACTTATTAGGTAAAATGAAGGTACAAGATCTTAGTTCGTGGCGAACGGCTAATACAAGTGGAACAGGGTGTATAAATAAAACAATTTGTAACGGTAGAAACGTTTTTAATACTATAATTTTTTTTATCCACGGGCCGACAATTGCCTATATTATTCTTAAAACTATATACATCTATACAACAAAGACTTAAGTTTCAAAAGGCATCGCTTATTGGTAACTCAAGTGGTCACACCCACTACCAGTGGACAGCGTTCTCATGCTGGCGGCATTGCCTGAATTGCAATGCTAATACGTTGAGGCAAATAAGTGCCAGCATTTTGATCACGCGTCGCTTCAACCAGGCGCTCTTATAGATATTGGAAATATTCTACTATTATATTGAACTTATAGTGAATGCAGTTTGCTTAGATAACTATTCGACTATTTTTTTTGTTTGGGAGTACATACTTCAGAGGTGGTACCCGTCCATATATATATATTTCCAAATTGATTTAGCACTTTTTGAGAAAATCGGCAGTAAAATATAAGCGGTGAAGTAGTTTATTTAAGTTTTGCTTGCGTTTAAATTGTTAATATAATTGACATTAGATTATTAGTAAATGTAAGTGGGTATTTACATTTTCTGATAATCTAAGGTACTATGATTGATTATTAATACTATTTGATTTGTCTAAGTGACTGATTGATTCGGCACATGACCAAAATGCTGGGTTGTATTTGGGGCAGAGTATCCTCTGCTCCAAATACAACCCAGCATTTTAGTCATGTGCCGCATTTTAGGAACATTCAAATAGCCAAAAATTTTAGGAACATTTTCATATAGCCTTGCTATACAGCGTGCAACAAGCATTTTAGGAACATTCAAAATCGTCTAAACCATCATTAATATTTTTTTATAATTTTAATATTACTATTGTAAAACTAGTCTTGGAATAAGTAAATACTCAGGTACTATTACGCTTACGAATTGACAAAGCGGTTTAAATGTTTGTAGTGTTTATCTGTGGCACCATAGCTCCCAATCAGTGAACCTATTTTGATTTAGATAGATATATAAATAAAAGAATGTATCTATACATTATTTGAAGGATTACAACCATGAAAATATATTGTGTATTTTCATAACCCTATGATAGATCGTGGAAATAACTTATTTATAATTATTATTTATAACTTTTTTTGCTAACGCTACTTGAGAACTGTCATATATTTACTTTGGCAAGGTTCTATCGCATTCTCATCTTGCGCTTATTGTAATGTGAAAATCTACTTATAATTTCTCATAAATTCTAAAATAGTAGCTTACATCCCCTTCTACCTGCAAATCTCTCGGCACCCCTTCTTCCTCGACCGATCGGTAAAGATTCCTGTCCATTGAGGGGAAGAAAGTATCGCATTCGAAGGATTTCTGGATCTCTGTTAGGTAAATTCTGTAGCAGTTTGTATGGTCCATTGCCAACTGAAAATAAAATAACGTAACTTTATAGTAAAACAAGTCAATTTTCGTTGGGTTAGTTGGGTGGCGTTGGCCTTCTAAGCAGGGGTATCAGGTTCGATTCCCGGCTGAAACACAAGTTTTCACCCCAAGGAAAATTTGTGTTTCTGGTTGCGATTGTATGTGATGTTTCCGGCACCCACAACACAAGTCATCGAACTTAGTATGGGGCTGTGAGTGTGAAAGCATTTATGTTATGTTAGATAATATATCAATAGTAAAACAAGTCGATATACTATTTTTTTTTAATAATTTAAATGCATAGATTGCCAATTTATTATTCCTTGTTAAATTTAAACATAATAATAATATAATTTTTTAATATATTTTTCTAATTTCCTTCATTTTCAACCGACTTCAAAAAAGGAAGTTCTCAATTCGACTGTATGTTTTTTTTTTAATGTATGTTACGCGATATCTCCGCCAATTACGAATCTATTATGATTTTTTTGTTTGTTTGGTAGATAGTTATATAGTTCAGAGGTGGTCCCATATACATTTTATCGAAATCGATCCAGCCAAAACCAAATTATAAGCGTTGAAGTCGGTTATTTAAAACTTTGCTTGCGTTTACTTATGATACCCTACTGAGTAGGGTAAAAAAAACATAACATAAACATAAACGCTTTCACACTCACAGCCCTACACTAAGTTCGATGACTTGTGTCGTGGGTGCCGGAAAGATACACATCACACACACAGTCACAACCAGAACCAGAAAGACAATTTTTCCTTGGGGAGAACACTTGTGTTCCCACCGGGAATCGAACCCGATACCCCTGCTTAGAAGGTTCACCCAACTAATCAGTAATAACGGGCGGTACATTATACCTCATAATTATATGGGCCTTGACCAATCTAATTACTCTAATTGGTCATAGCAATTTCAATAATACCGCATGCTTAGATTTTTTTATTTCCACTATCTAATACCTTTAAACGAGCAATTCTTGTATATATATATGTATATAATGTGAATCTCGAAAACGGCTCCAACGATTTTCATGAAATTTAGTATGCCCGGGGTTTCGGGGGCGATAAATCGATCTAGCTAGGTTTCATTTTTAGAAAACGTCGTTTTAACGAGCGAAGCTTGGTCATTCAGGTACCTAATGTTATTAATAGTGGAAATAAAAAAGAACTAACGAAATAGAATTGATTTTAATTGCCGACCCATTTCGCGCAGTTGGCAATTCTCTGCCCTCAGAGCCGTGGGTCCTGGGTTCGACTCCTGGTAGGATCGTAGGGTGCCGCAAACATTCACATCACACACACAATCACAACCAGAACCAAAAACACAAGGAAGAGTAGGAGTGGAACTCATTGCCCGCGTCTTTGTTCCCCGAACTGTATAAATTTGGGAGTCTTCAAGTCAAGAGTGAATAGGTATCTTCTAGGCAAGCATGCTACATCTTCGGCCACATCGTCACTTTCCATCAGGTGAGATAGTGGTCAAATGCTTGCTATTAAGTGCAAAAAAACACAATATTTTTTGGAAAGAATCTATCAGTTTTAGATTATACAAATACAAAACAAACTACCATACTTGTTTTACTACTTAGGTGAGCCAGTCTACCTTCAGAACAGGGATATCGGATTCGATTCCCGATGGGAACACAATTTTTCTCCCCTAGGGACGTTTCTGGTTCTAGGTGTAAACTGCGATGTGAATGTTTCAGCACCCATCACACAAGGCTTTCAACTTAGTGTGGGGCTGTGAGTGGGGAAGCGTTTATTATTTAAAACATACCTTGTATATTAAAGAGCCTCCTATCACCCATGAAGACTCTATATCAGCTCTTCCGCTGATATAACTGATGGCTTCATCTAAGCTTTGCACAACAATAACTCCTACGGGCATCTGAAATATGTTAAAATAGCCTAGTTAGACAGTGTTCCGGTAACTATCCTAGTGCCAAATCTCATTGCGTTTACCAGCCTTGACCACAAAGCACTAAATAAAGAATGGAATGGAACTCCTTGCCTGAGTCGGTGTTTCCTGATGATTACTGTAAGGGAGTCTTTAAGTCACTAGTGAATAGGTATCTTCTGGGCAAGCTTGCTCCATCGTCGACCACACCGCTTACAGGTGAGATGGTGGTCAAAAGTTTGTCTATCTTGAATAAAAATAACAAACCTACAACATCCATCTAGACTGGTGTAACTAAATGCTGCTTCTCTCTTAATCATACACATGACAGTGATGTTTGTCGTGAGTTTCATGATGTGTGGATCTCCTTGGTCACAGAGGCTCCGGCGATATATCTCCATCTGCTACGATTGGTCGCATTACGAGAACACTCTATCATGGCATCACCCGAGATTGTACTTATCTAAGTCTCGGTGGCCACTGTTTTTCTAATGTGTCTCGCTTACCAGTTATTATAATGTAATTTTGCGAATCTGGCAGTAGAGTCATTAACTTTCATGAGTGACTCTTTGGGGCCCATGTGAATAAACGATTGAGAATTTTACATTGCTGGAGCCCCTTAACTTTTTTTTATGACAGATTGGTAAGCATTTGGCCGCTATCTCATCTGATGGAAAGTGACGATGGGGCCGAAGATGAAGCATGCTTACGTAGAAGATAACTTGAAGACTCTTAGATTATACTGTTCGGGGAACAAGGATGCTGGCAGTGAGTTCCACTCCCTCGCCGTACGTTTAATTTGCCCTCGTCAATGAGTCCACGCACATTCCATTTACCTATGCGGGTGTCCTTCAGTAATTGCATGTGTCATCAATGCTACTTACATTTTCTTTAGCCATATTTAGATCCCTGGTCAGCACAATGTTGACTCGGCCAGCCAGAGGCCTATATTTCAGCGGGATGCCATCCCAGGTCTTTCGGCCCATGATTACTGCATTCACTTTACCAGCCTTGGACACCTTGGTGGTCATTGAGGAGAAGTAAGCCATTTCTTTTCTGGAAGATAGAGTTTAAGGTACGTAAGAATACCATATTAACGAACTCTCGATTAAGTCTTAATTAAAAACTTCTAATAAATAAGGAACTCCTCTCCAGAGACTGATTCCCAGATAAGTACAATCTTTGAGCATTCAAGTCGAGAGTGAATAGGTATTTTCTAGGCAATTGTCTCCATCATCGTCATTTAACATCAAGTGAGATTATAGGCAAATGTTTGCCTATCACAGATTAAATAAAAAACAGTTTATCAATTTGGGAGCTATATGCCAAAGACAGACATACTGATATACATGTCAAACTTATAACACCCTCTATTTGTGTCAGAGTCATATAATTTAAATGCAAGCAATGCCTAAAAGTAACCCACTTCACCACTTATTGAACGAGCAAAGTGAGATCTTTAAGTTGACTTGTGTCATTCAGCACTTTGTCTATCCGTCCGTCTGTCAGAGGCATCTAGCGTCTAAACTGGAGATGAAACGGATAGCAGTTTGGTCGGATACCGGATATTCGGCCAACCATGTGGCCGAATAGCCAAATATCCGGCCGCTGGATATCCGCCGGATTATTATCTCAAGTCAGTACGAAATGATCGCAATCGTGACCCTTATTCTTGGTGGGCAGCTAATGCCAAACAATACCCAAATTTAACGAAGTTTGCCAAAATCTATCTTTCAGCACCTTGCAGCAGAGTGTACAGCAAAAGACTTTTTTCTGAAGCTGGCCTTATTTATGAAGAGAAGGTAAACTGCCAAAGGCCACCGGATAGGCCGGATACCGGATAGTTACCAGATATCCGTTTCATCTCTAGTCTAAACCATATAAGCGAATGACTTCAAATTCTCAAAGAATATGTAAGATTTTTAATATCATTTCGAACAATTAAAGAATCTTCAAGTCAATGGTGAATAGGTATATCTTTTAGGCAAGCATGCTACATCTTCGGCCGCATCATTACTTTCCATCAGGTGAGATGGTAAAATGCTTGCCTATATTGACTAGGTATATTGAGCATTAAAAACATGGTTAACGGAGGTGAGTACTGAGAAAGTCTATTTGTAGCTTCATAAAAAAAAGTGGTATACCTTTTCATTTGAAAAAACACAACATTCAACTATTTCAAATAGAAAAGAAAATCATAAGAGTTTCCGAAGGCTCACATCCATGGCACTTTCTAGAATTCATCTGGATTTCGAATAAGAATAATTAATTTAGTCAATGTTGCTGGCCGAGGTTTTTAATCATGTAAAAATAATAGGTACCTACCTACATATTTATGTACTTAGAATGATAAAACAATATTCATATTAATTTACATAGCCAGCGAAAAGCGCGGCACAATCACTAGTTTTAAAATTTCCCGCGGCGTGCCATGATGTTCGCTATTCGCGCTTCCCGCACGAGATAAGGAAAAATATATTTACGTCACATTCAGAAGATTTGAGAGGCCATATATTTAGGCGGGAAATCGCGCATAGGTTAGATTAACGAATATAGCTAATTTTAAGCAGTAATTATTAGTTCACTTTTTACTTCAGTCTCCAAGGAAGTGTTCCATTGACACCAATGCCCATGTTTTCAGCAGCAGCAGCTATTAAATTCAGTTTTACTTTCGACATCTTCTGAGTTTGTACAAGGCAATCAACTGAATAGATCCAGGTCAATGTTGAAGTTAATATGAAGATAAACAACACTTGCATCAATAAATTATGATTTATCGTAGCAAATAATATAATATACACAATGGAAAGTAAGAGTTTTGAAATAGTTTGGCGAAAAATCACTAAATATTTTTAATACAAAATTTAAAGTTGTTCACTGAACTTTAACGTTACGTTACTGGCTAATTAGCGATTATTACACTAACAGAATCATGTTCATGAGACCTAAGGAGAGGGAGATAGAACCAATAGATTATATGAAAGCCGAAAGAGACAGACATAATAATGCTTTCAAAAAGTACATTGAAGCTGACTGGAGATGTTAATCTCAGGTATCGAATCGATTGGTGTTGGTTGACTTATCGATTAATTACAGTTAAGTATAATTGTCATTAATACAACAGCGATCAAAAATAATTAATTATGGTTTGGTAATGATATGCATATTTTTATGCTTCCAGTCATGGTTAATAAAATGCCGGTAAAAAAATTAAAAAACACCTACATTGAAATATCATATTAGATATTAAAGTATGAAAAGAAATATTTGAAAATGCAACCAGACTTCCTATTACGTATTTCTATTGCAATCGGTTTCAATTCTAAGTTGACAGAACTCGTAAGAAAGAAGATTACTTTTAGCTTTATTCAAATAGAAACCGATTGCAACAAAGATACGACATAAGTGGTGTAGTTCAGGCAATCCTAAACGCGGTTTTTTGACATTCTTTCTTTGACGTCAGAGTCTGAGACACAATATATTATCTAGAGGTGCCTACCACTTTGATTGTTCAATTGCTTATATCTACGCGCGATGGCTCTGAACGATATGGCACCATGGAATATTAAATAATAGAAATCTGTCTGAAAATTATGAAAGTCAATTTTATGCATCAATCTTCATCGTTAACTTTCAGTTTAATTTCACGCAAAGAGCTGCGTTCGATGCCTTATGGGAGGGCGTCGAAATTCTGATTCACAACTTTTTTGTGTGACGAAAAGTGGTGGGGGTACACAGTAACGAATAACTATAATATTTCTCTGTAAAATTTCACTTCTATCGTGTGTCTCTCAAGGCGGTTATTTGATTGTGATTAACCGAGACACATAAACATAACATAAACGCTTATACACTCGCAGCCCCACACTAAGTTCCAATGACTTGTGTCGTGGCTGTCAGAAACATACACATCACACACACAATCACAACCAAAACCAGAAACACAAATTTTCCTTGGGGAGAAAACTTGTGTTCCCGCCGGGAATCGAACCCGATACCCCTGCTTAGAAGGCGAACGCTCACCCAACTAAGCCAATGAGCAGAGCGCTAGAGCGTTTCAACTGACACTAACCGAACTTCGGGTAGAGTATGTTCTTTTCTATGCTCCGTACGGGCTTGGGAGAACGGTTGCTACTAGACGCCCAATTTCCTATCTCTGTTGCGATCGGTTTCAATTTGAAAGTGACAAAACCATGACAAATTAAGAAACAAGGTTCATTTTTACTGAATTCGAATAGAATCCGCTTGCATTAAAGATAAGTAGTTAGTAAACGAATCGCTACTGTGAAGGAATGTTGACAGGTTATCAATATCAAAAATACTAAAGTTGACATCACGAATAAAGCCAATAATAATTATTTTATTTATTTAATTGTGTGCGTTTTGTTATTGTGAATATCACAAGAATTTTTATTCATTAAAATTCCTAATTGAAAAGCGCTTACTTAAGAAAATTATATTATATGTGTAATTATATAGCTTTTGAGATTAAAATAACCGTTGAACTTTTTTTTCATCTCACTTATATACGTAAAAGTGACGTCGATTGTACATAACATTTTCTAAACTGGCATAATCTACTATATAAAAATAAGTCGGGTTTTCCTTCCTGACGCTATAACTCCAGAACGCACGAACCGATTTCCACGGTTTTGCATTCGTTGGAAAGATCTCGGGTTCCGTGAGGTTTATAGTGGCGAAACGGAGTTCGCCGGGTTTGCTAGTCTCTTATAAAATCATGATCAATCTGGATTAATTCATAAAGATTTGAGATTTGTGCCTCTCTTGTAATAGTGACGTGGTCACTTTGTAGGTGTGTTTCTATTGTTCAGTTTTCGCTAAATGGCACTGTGGACTGAGTCACATCACCATTTCTGCATGACCAGGTTCTAGAGTGTTAGGTTCTAGTTGATTTTTTAATTGTTCAATACAATATTCCTCTTGCTTAAATTCAGCAATGCATTTGCCATAACAACGTTGAGTTTTTGGTAAGTCAAACTTTGTGTGAAAATTTCTAAAGGCAATTTTTCGAAATGAATTTCTTCCAAGTAATCGACCAGGAATGACGCAAAAGTAATTGACCAGACCCCCTATTACCTATCTCTGTTACAAACGGTTTCAATACTAAATAGACAAAACTACTAAGAAATTAGGTTCATTTTTGCTTAATTCAAATAGAAATCGCGTGCAACAAAGATACGTAATAGGGGGGCAGGAATGACGTAAAAGTACTCGAGGTTAAGTCAGAAATCCCATCAAACCGATAGCAACCATAATGTTTATTATCAGATTGTACACTGTAAAATCACGGCACGCTGTTCTTTGCAGCTAGTTAGCGAGGAATAGCTCCACAATCGACACGTTTTCAACCGACTTCAAAAAATGAGGTTCTCAATTCGACTGTATGTTTTATAAGCTATTGCATAGCTTCTATCGCGGGCCTTGAGCGTGGAGACCGAATCCAGAAATTCCGTTACGAAAATAACCTAACACCCCCCACTCCGACCGGCACAGCGGTGATACTTTTTAGTTTTGCCATCTATCGATGAATAGCAGAACTTTTAATGACTTTTTGAAATATCACGCTTGTCTCTTTAGTTCAGCAACTCGCCTCTAAGTGACATTGGTTGTATTGGCGTTACTGCGCATGCGTAATCCCCCTCTTCGCCCCGTAATCTGGTGACTCATGCCTGCTTAGAGTTTCGGCGTTATTATACTGCATAAATAAAATAAATAAATAATTATAATTGCATAAGTTGATAAAAAATGCTATGCGATAGCTTTACCGAGGCAGTCCCCGAGTGCCACACGTCTTTTTTTTTTGCATGTATGTTACGCGATATCGCCGCCATTTATGAATTAATTTTAATGTTTTTTTTTTGGTAGAATATACTTCAGAGGTGGTCCCATATTTTTTTTATCGAAATCAGTCAAGCCAAATCCGAAATATAAGCGATGAAGTCGGTTTTTTTAAGCTATGCTTGCGTTTTAATTATTAGGCGTAGCTATTAGGTATTACAAGCAAAAATCGTACACGATGACTTATGAAAAGAGCTTCGAAAGTGAGTACGAAACCATTTTATTATTATCTAATATCTTTAAACGAGCAATTTTTGTACATATAAATATATAGGTATATGTGTGTGTGCGTAATCAGGATCTCGGAAACGGCTCCAACGATTTCATGAAAGTTACAGATTAGGGGTTTTTCGGCCCAAGGGATCGATTTATCAACGTTCCAGGTCCGAGAAATGCTCGGTTCCCAAACTGCATTAATTGAAAAACCGGGTTTAAGAAACTATCAGCGCCATCTATTACGCCATGACCGATGTAAAAAACGGTTTCTACTCGACACTAGATGGAGCTTTCTGAGGCTACAAATTAAAACACATTCTACCAAAAACAAAAAACCGAGCAAAGCTCCTCATCCGGATATTTATTATTGTATATTAATTAACGTTGGAAAATAACAATTTGGTAGGACGCAGTCAACGTTTTTAAACCTATTTTGTCCCGGGGTCTATCTCAAAAATGGCTAAATATTTTAGTCTGAAACTTGCTTATAAAATCCTTTATAAACAAATACCGAAGTAAAACAATTATCATACCGATAATAACGTATGTGTGTGTGTGCGTAGGTATTTATGTATAGAACGCACGCAAGAAATTTTATTTTGGCTTCGCAATTTTGTGCATTTAGCCAGTGTCAAGTAAAATAAAAATTCAAGTGTATTTCAAGTCAAGTCAAGGTTCAGTCATAGTCAAGTCATGCCCAAGTAAAGTGGTAGAAACTTTACTAGAACTTCTATTAGAGTTTTGGAGCGAAGGCGAAAATCACGTTTTTAACACAGGAATCATTTGCCTACACTTATGCACGTTTACTAATTATTAACGGTTAATAATCCACCATTACTACATATTAACACTCGAAGAATCACAGGTTTTGGAAGATTATACAAAATCAACAACGCCATTTTTACACTTTCGCGGCAAAACTCGCTAAAAATGTAATCCCGTGTGCCAGTACTCTTTGTTTGTGAAAAACTTCATGGTGTCGCTTTTAGGTGTCGGTGTGTATCATAAAAATTCTCTCTCATCATTTTTTCCAAACATGCCAAAAGAAGTATAACTTAAAAAAAAGTTATAAGCAATTAACCTCAAAAGTCGAGTTTTGCCGCGAAAGTAAAAAAATGGCGTTGATGATTTTGTATAATTTTCCAAAACCTGTGATTCTTCGAGTGTTATTGTGTAATAATGGTGGATTATTAACCGTAAACGTGCATAAGTGTTAGCAAATCATACGAAGTTGAAAAACGTGATTTTCGCTTTCTCCTCAAAATTCCAATAGAAGTTCTAGTAAAGTTTCTACCACTTTACTAGGGCATGACTTGACTATGACTGGACCTTGACTGTTTTACTTGACTTTGACTGTGTCTTGTGACTGGGACTTTTATTATGAAATACTCTTTAAATACATTATAACTTGACACTAGCTAAATGGACAAGATTGCGAAGCCATTATAAAAAAAAATCCTCAAAAGTATCTTTAAACAAAACTAAGGCGCGAGATCTCAGTTCGGGGGGAACGACTAGTTATATATTGAAGTTTCCAAAGTCCACAATTGTGGCGATGTTTATTCGCCCAGCTATTCTGGGTTTAATTTGAGATTTAATGAGCGTGCTCGTGGTGATTAACTACGTATATGTGTTTAGAACTCTAAATAGAGCTAGACTGTTAGGCCCTTTTAACCGACTTCAAAAAAGGAGGAGGTTCGTGATTCTCAATCCGATTGTTTTTTTTATTTTTTTATTTGTGTTACCTTGAACTTCTTTCGTTGTGAGCCGATTTTGATTATTATTTTTTATTTGAAATTGGCTCACAACCTACCTTGTTATTTTCCAAATTGTTATTTTCCAACGTTGATTAATAATAAAACGGTTTCGTACTTACTTTCAAAACTCTTTTCAACGATATCCAAGAAAATAAATTAAAAATTATTTTTCTCGGCACGTGTGTATGGCCCCCCTTAATATTTATATTGCCTATGGCCTAGCTTACATTTTCTCTCGGAATTAGAGGTTAATTGCTTGTATGGTTTAAACGCTGGATGCCTTTGACAGACAGTCGGACGGACGAACAAAGTTATGAACCACCCAAGTCAACTAAGAGATCACGCTTTGCTGGATCCAATATAGTAATACTCGTAGGTGGTCTAAAAAAATAATAAATAGACAATCTATCTCAGTATCTATGATATCTTTAATGTTTTAAATAATTGTAACGCAAGCAAAATTTAAAAAATCCGACTTCTCCGCTTTATCTTCGGAACCTTGATCAGATCTTGACCAAATTTAATTGCAACCACATGAAAAGCACCAGCTTTCAAATAAAAAAATAATCATCAAAATCGGCGCACAAAGAAAGAAGTTATGAGTTGGAGTTTTTGCCGCGAAAGTGAAAAAATGGCGCTGTTGATTTTGTATATTTTCCAAAACCTGTGATTCCTCGAGTTTTAATGTGTGATAATGATGGATTATTAGCCGTTAATACTTAGTAAACAAAGGTGTAGGCAAATCATACAAAGTTGAAAAACATGATTCATCATTCGCTTCAAAACTCCAATAGAAGTTCTAGTAAAGTTTCTACCACTTTACTAGGGCATGACTTGAATATGACTAGTTCTTGATTGTTTTACTTGACTTGGACTGTGACTTTTGACTAGGACTTTTAATATAAAATACACTTGAAATATATGATTACTTGACACTGGCTAAATGCACAAGATTGCGAAGCCAATATTAAAAAAAAAAGTTATCAGGTAACTTTTGAAGTCGGTTAAAAACGAGAACATCATCTATGTAGTCCACAGAATACGCATTATTGAGTTTAACTCAAAAATTACTAGTCAGATCTTGATCAAATTCAAAACGGGACCACCAGATTTCAAATAAAAAAATAATCGTCATAATCGGCGCACAAAGAAAGAAGTTATAAGGTAACTTTTGAATACGGTTAAAAACGAGAACTCCGTCAATGTATAATTGATGTTGTGTACGGCTTGAAACACGTCTAAATTTCGACTTACTTTGTAGTCGACTAGTTTCGGACAAATTTGTTGTCCTTCATCAGGATGAACATCAATTATGTGTAATACTCATGATAGTTTTAATTTTCATACCGTCAATGTAGTCCACAGAATACGCATTATTGAAGATAACTCAAAAACTACTACTCAGATCTTCATCAAATTTAAATGGGACCAATTGGAAAGCAACATCTCATCAACCAAAATATAAACGATGAAGTCGGTTTTTTAAGCTTTGCTTATATTTCAATTATTTTCACACACCTATATGAGGTGCACTGTTAACACAAAACATAGCTAAAACAATCTCCATCAAGGCGGAAGAAAAAGAAATCTCTGAATCAAAATGGGTTGCTATCGGAACTACAATGCAACAAACAGACACACAGTTACACACACACACACACACACACACACACGCGCGTAACTTATACCTACACCTCTGTATGCTTCACGTCTTAAAAATAATCACTTGTATTGTTATCGTGTCAAATTAATAAAACATTGACAACCAAGGCAAATTTTAATCAAGTTAATTAAAATTCCATCTCCATGGAAGCTTTTGTTATAAATAATAATTAAGTTAATTCTTGAACTCCAAGCGCTCGAAATAAAATAACGAATTTACTGAAAAACCTCTGTGCCAAATTCTAAAAGGAAAAACCATTCCTCGTTTCATTTCACGCATAATGACTTTAATAAGGTATTTTTGCACAGCGTTTTTCAGTTTCAAAGTGGCAGGATAATAAATGAAGGAGAAAGGAGTCGCAGCTTCTTTATGGTCAGAGCGGGACGGAGATATTGTGTACTTTCTATTATAGATTTGCTGAAAGCTGTGCCAGAGTAAAACAGAAACGTTGGATGCTTCCCTTTCCAGTCCAGTGTCAAATGATCGCTGTCGGGGATCGGACGCACGTCCCGTAAAAGCGGAAATTTTCGCAATTTTTCATGATTTAAAAAAATGTGATGACGCTCTTTCTCAGTTTTAGGACGAAATGTACTCAAATTTTTACTGTATTTGTGTAAATAGTGCTTTCAATGTGTACTTAATGTAATTATTATATAAATAGCTTTATTTTGAATTTGCTATTCGTGTGAATTGTTGTTTACTGTGTTGGTTTGTGATACGAACTTTTCCAAAACATAATGCGATGTGAGATATTCTGATCTTCGGGGCAGATAAATAAGGTAAAGTTATTCATACTTTTTTAAACAAAACTGCATAGTTATTGTGTTATATATAGTAAGGATATAGGAAAAAATAATTTAACGTGTAACATTTTTTTATCCTGTTTTGTGGTCCAGTCACATATTTTATTATAAGCAACGTCGTGGATAATAGAAATCATAAATGTCATAGAAAATTCAGATTTATACCCATGTATGGTTTTTCATAAACAATTTCATCAATGATAAGGCGCGTTGGTATGTAACTAGTACCTATTAAAGTAACTTGTACCTATTGAAGTACCTAGTACCTATTGAAGTACCTAGTACCTATTGAAGTACCTAGTACCTATTGAAGTACCTAGTACCTATTGAAGTACCTAGTACCTATTGAAGTACCTAGTACCTATTGAAGTGAAATTGTTAGTGTAGGTAGGTAACAAATTATAGTTACTAGTACATGAACCTATTAGGAGTATTTGAATTCCATCGTACTATCGTAGGTACTCAAGTATTTTTCTGTAATGTACATTATTAATTTACTACTATAGCTGTGCCCGCGACTTCGTTCGCGTGGAATAGTTAACAGATGTCTCACCGTCGATCGCATCGTCGCTTTCCATCAGGTGAGATGGCGAATGTTAGACTATTGGTCATAAATTTTTATCTAAAAATGACGATACTTCCATACAACTTTTCATTCCCCCTTTACAGGCAAAACTTTTCATTCCCCCTAGACAGACAGAGTTACTTTCGCATTTATAATATTAGTAAGGATTAGCAAAATCAACATTTTGAACATATCTGTAACTAACTGTATTTGGTGTAAAATAAAGAATTTTCTATTCTATTATATTCTATACTAGCCGTGCCCCGCGGCTTCGCCCGCTATTGGCCTCGATTCTGATGTACACTCACTAAATTAAATTTAAACTATCCCTGTCTCTTACAAAATAAAACACAAGACAGAGATAGCATGCATTTTAGAGCTGTCACGCTAGTTTATCAATTAAAATATGAACAGCAGAAGCAAAAAGGCGCTTGTTTTTAGTCAACACCAATACAACACATACTCGACTAAGCTTGCATAGACATCTAAGTTCTGACTAACTTGACGGCACAGCAGTATGCTATCTCTGTCTTGTGTTCCTACTTTGTAAAAGACAGGACTAGTTTAAATTTAATTTAGTGTGTGACATCAGAATCGAGGCCATTATCAAGTTAAAAAGTAGCCTATGTGTTAATCCTAGGTATAATCTATGTACATTCCAAATTTCATCCAAATCCGTTAAGCCGTTAAAGCGTAAAGAGGGAACAAACATACTTACACACTTACACACAAACTTTCGGATTTATAATATTAATTAGGATCTCCGATCTATCTGGAAAACAGCACCGATTTTCACAAAACATAGCTAAGAACACTCGAAGAAGGGGAACCCTATCAAATAAAAAATACCAAATCAAAATCGGTCCAGTTGTTTCGATGTGTACGATGCCACAGACAGACCCACATACACACTACAAACTTATAACACCCTTCTTTTTCATCGAGGGTTAAGATATAGATAGAACTAGTCTCATCTAGCTAAGTATACGCTGTAGATTTAAGGTAGGTTTGCACATCGAACTACATACAGATACAGCAGGCGCCCAAGATTAGAAGCTAAGAACGGATTTGGATGAAAATTTTAATGCACATAGGTTATTCCTAGGATTAACACATAGGCTACTTTTGATTTGATAAATGCGGGCGAAGAGCGTGGCACGACAAGTTAGCAATGAATATGATTTTATTTACTTAAGTTATACTTTTTTTGGGGGCTGAGTCACCCACGTCCGTAGGAGGATACCCCTTAAGTCTGACTCCCTACACGTGGTCCCCGGGTGGTGCTAATCAGGTGACATTTGAGAGGTGGTAGAGCATTTTGTGAGTTGCTCGCTTGGCTTGCTACCAAAGTAGCTTACCACCATCAAGTTGAAAGTCTGCCGCCAAGCCAAATACGGTGTACCGGCAGTTATCCTTGAGAGCCTGCGTATTCCAGGTCTAGTGTGTAGTGTGTGTGTTTACCAGCTTCGATCACATCGTCACTTACCATCAGGTGAGATAGTGGTCAAACACTGTCACAAATAAAAAAATAAAAACTTTTTTTTTACAATGCAAAGAACTATACCACTAATAGCCACTTCCCTGAAATTTAAAACAAGAAATTTACTTAACTTCTCAAGAAGTGACGGATAGTAAGTAAATTATTTTTAATTATATATATATTTTACTGCTAAAAGAATAAGTTATTTAAAGTAGTGTCCACTTTTTAGGCTTCACTCCCATGTTCCATGTGTTGTTTATCTGTAATTTTAGTAGATCGATGGGTTTGCATAACAATCTAAACACGGGTATAATGATTATAGTTATGCGCAAATAACGTTCAAAGGAATACATTATCATTAAAAATACAATTCAATCTGCAAAGTGATACCCGTGTCAACTTTATTTATAAAAAAATGACCATGGAAATGTTTAAGATTGGCAAAGAATGTCCACACTATGACGGGAACACAGAAATAGTGTTTTGTATATGTTACAATGTCTAATAAAAAATAAAAATTACTATAGCAGCTGCGCCATCGATGATCTATGGTTTTATGTTACTCGTTTGTCTGTTAAACATTTTGGAGGGAGTTTTGCCGCGAAAGTGAAAAAAATATAATGTATTATTTTCCACATCTTGTTATTCTTCGACTGTTAATGTGTAATAATGGTGGATTATTAGCTGTTTATAGTTTGTGAACGTGCATGAGTATAAGCAAACCATGCAAAGATGAAAAACGTGATTTTCGTTTTCGATCCAAAATTACAATAGCTGTTCTAGTAAAGTTTCTACTTTATTAGGACATGACTTGAATGTGACCGGAACTTGAATTTGACTTATTACTAAGATTTATATTATGAAAGATGTAAATAATGCACATGAAATATTTTATAACATGACACTGGCTAAATGCTCATAGTGTGCGACGCCAAAATAAACAATATTCTGACGGGACTTTTGCCGCGAAAGTAAAAAAATGGCGTCGATTTTTATTATATTTTCCAAAACGTGTGATTCTTTGAGTGTTAACTTGGGAAAAGGTACGTTGTAACTATAATGTAAACCGTGCCATAGGGGCTTATTGATTAGAAAGCGCAATAGTAACACTGCTCCATCGCTGCTTTATTTTTGTGGTAATTGAATAAGTTTACTGCCTTTTAATAGTTTCCAATTTCCATGATTGCATATACATCTGGTTAGCACGTGCAGTTTTACCTTCGAGTTATGTTGGTCTCAGATAACCGACTGTTTAATTAAGAGATACTGCATGATACGGCTAGAGATGCGCGGTCAGCCGCGATTTACCGCCAAAACAAAATGGCCGGAATGGATACAAGTCAGAGTAAACCCTCTGGAACTGTTTTCCTCGAACAGGCGTACATCATACCGTTATCATCTACTATTAGACTTTGTTTTGCACAAGCGTGAACTCGGCGAGGCGGCTGCTATGTAGCGACTTTGATAATTAGACTCAATTGTTGAAATAATTTACAATATTCTGATTATTGTCTTCGTTTCGATGTATACCTTACTCAATTTTTGAAATTTTGTTACGTTTTTTCTTACTTTTTCTTTGTGTTACGATGCGTTAATGTCATGTTTGCGATAAATAGTAAAATATTTTGTTTCTAGCCTTGAGGACCAGTAATTGGCATCGGCAGTTGGTCTTCCTTGTAAATAAATAAATAAATCTCTTATTTAAATTAATTGCACGAATAGTTATGTAGGTCATAAGACTAAACTTAAAACTAAAGGCATTAGTTAGGGTGCAAGACATGCACTCTCAAGTGTGTGGTATTATAAAATATGCAACCTAATAATTTTATAAACGAGATGAGATCTTAGGTTTTTCAAAGGTTTTATTTATCTATCAGATTGCCTAGTTGAAGCTACGCGTGATAAAAATGCTGGTACTTATTCGGCTCAACGTATTTGCATTGCAATTCAGAGAGGCAATGCTGCCAGCAAGATGGGAACGCACCCACCGGTACTGAGCTTGAGCACTTGACTTACCTATAAGCTTAGCCTTGTAGGTAACTTGGGTCTTTGCTGTATAGATGTATATAATTTTAGTTTAGTTCTACGAAATATAGGTAGTTGGCCCGTAGATAATCCTACTCATATTATAAATCCGAAAGTTTGTGTGCAATTATGTTTGTTCCCTGTTCACGCTTTAACGGCTGAACGGATTTGGATGCAATTTGGAATGTACATAGATTATACCTAGGATTAACATATAGGCTTCTTTTTAACTTGATAATAGCGGGCGAAGCCGCGAGGCTAGTGATAGATATAAAAATATCTAGTAAGTTTTGTTTTGCATATTTACGCCGAATAATCGCCATGAAATTCGCCATATACATTATTTGCGACATCTCTATAATACTTCATTTCAAGCCTATTTGCTACAGATAACCGCAAACAATCATGTTTTGCTATCTACAGTTATTTACCTTCAATGTAACGTTTGCAGATAGTTATGTGTTATGAAAATAATGGCTGAATTATTTGCTTTAACGGGCAGATATACGTCAATGCGAGCATCTTTTTAACTACAGACAATTTTTTACCGACTTCACAAAAAAGGAGGTACTCAAGTCGACTGTATTTTTTTATGTGTGTTACCTCATAACTTCGTTCAAGTGAACCGATTTTTTTTTTTTTGTTTGATAGATGTTTCTTTCCAATTTAGTCCCATTTAAATTTGATCAAGATCTGACTAGCAGTTTTTGAGTTATCCTCAATAATGCGTATTATGTGGACTACATTGACGATTATTATCGGCCACCTCCCAGATGATAGGCATCGTACATGCCCGAAACTAGTCGGAAAATCCGACAAAAACCGCCGCGAGTACCAGCCGGTTAGTAAACATTAATAATGCATAACACTCGCGATGGTTTTGAAACTCAAATTACATTGACGATGTTCTCGTTTTTAACCGACTTCAAAAGTTACCTCATGACTTCTTTCTTTGAGCGCCGATTTTGATAATTATTTTTTTATTTGAAAGCTGGTGCTTTCCATGTAGTCCTATTTAAATTTGGTCAAGATCTGATCACTAGTTTTTGAGTTAATGGTGTTGTCCAGAATTAGACTAAACTAGCCTAAAATTAGTTTTAGTCCTGCTTTAGTCCAAAACCTATTCAGAAAATGCAAGATTAGACTAAAATTAAGTTGGACAGGACTAAGTTAGTTTAGTTACTCTATTTAGTGAAAATGACCAAATTCTTATTCTGATGTACATGTTTTACGTCAAATTAAGACTAAAAATAGAAATTTTAAACTCAAATTAGTCTGTATGAAAAAGGTCTGGATTATTTTAAATGTGATCTTATACTTGAAAGAATAACACGTGCAATAAATGAAGCAAATACTGACCTACAAAGTCTATAATGGAGGAATATGTGATTGCGGCTCTTGTGAATACAATTCAATTTGGTTGCTGTCAAAATCAATTTTAGTCCTGTCATTTCAACTTTTAAATTAAGTTCAACGTAAAATCAGAATAGCGTTTAGGTATTCTTTGACTAAAATTAGTTTATTTTTAGTTTAGTTTAGGTTAGTTCGGTGCTCAACAGAATTAGCACCATTGTCAATAATGCGTGTTTAATACGTTAAATCTGATCAAAGTTCCGAAGATAAAGCGGTGAAGTCGGTTTTTTTAAGCTTTGCTTGCGTTTAATTATCTCCCTTACACCTATATAAATGCTATATTGCATAGTTTATAGTATGGATGCTACGCAAGTTCAAGCGTGGATTTAACATCAAATATCTCAGGTTGATTGAGGTCAAATGATTTCCAATCAAACAATAAAAGAACATTAATCGAATATTGTCAGCTCGTGTCGAAAACTCGACAGAAGGTGACTCGAGTTCGACGTGACGAGAATCGATACAACTCGCTGCAGAGAGACTCGGCAAGCCGGGAATCATTCAAAACTTTTTGATTGCATTGCCATGTTAGGCCAAACATACCACCCCCATAAGCCGTTATAACAAGGATAGGATAATGCCACTACGCTCCACGGCTATTGTTCTCAAACGATTGAATGTCCATACTTTGTATCCACTGGGCTCCACTGAACAAAAAATAAAATTATATTATTAGTCGACATCGCTCCATGGAAATTTTAGTACCGCCGCTTGAGACAAGGCTGGAGCAGCTCAGTAGTTAGAGCAATAGGGAATGTGACCCTATGGTCGCGGATTCAATCTCCGTAATTTTTTTCTACTTTTCTATGGACTTAGTTGAAAATCTCACGCCCTATTAAAGTTCAGTCATCCTGAGATATTAGATAATTATTCTCAGGGCACTGGAAACATTAAATTGCACACGGGCTAAGCCGGGGCGAATCACTAGTATTATTAAAATATTGTTGTATGAATTACCAATAAAGTTTTTAGTATGATATTAAAGTACTAGGCGACCATAAAAGTGAAACAGGTGAAACACTATTTCTAAACGTGGCATTGCAACGCATGCTGGGTACAGCTCGTGTATAATCTGAAATTCTGAAATATGGCACAGAATACCTACTATTTATTTATTTACTAGCTTTTGCCCGCGGCTTCGCTCGCGTTAAGAAGTATTATTTTAAAATTGACAAAATTTTATACAAACTTTCATCCCCTATTTTATCCCCTTGGGGGTAGAATTAATCAAAATCCTTTCTTAGCGGATGCCTACGTCATAACAACTACCTGCATGCCAAATTTCAGCCCGATCTGTCCAGTGGTTTGGGCTGTGCATTGATAGATCACTATGTCAATCAGTCAGTCAGTCACCTTTGAGTTATATATATTTATATATATATATATATATATATATATAAGATTTATTTATAACAAAAACTGCCTACTGCACTCACAGTCGTGACCAAAGCGTGCAGCTAGCCAACAATTGGAGCTCGAATACAAAATAGTAACTATTAACTTACTAAAAAATGTTACACATTCATTACAAAATACTGTAGGCTTACAACAAAACACGTCTAACTCTGATTCTTGGGCAGAGAAATAGCTTAGGACGTCGTCGAAGCGAACTTCTATTAGTTAAAGAAGGATATCTCTAAAGACATTTAAATAAATACCAACTATTTCTTCAAAGCAATAAAGTTGCAACTCAGCTGGCACAGCGTTTTGTTTCTGGATCTTCACACTTGACTTTGCCCAGCTGTGGACTAATTTAAAAACCTATCGTACTCATCGAGCGTTAAAAATACTATTGTTTAGTTTTCTCCAAATACTCTTACATTGATAAATAAACACTGTTATTTAGACATCACGTGGAAAGCCACGGAGTGTGATTTCTTGAGATAAACTAGACCACGCGGTTGAGTCGCCATCTTTAATTTTTAACTGACTTCAAATAATTAAACGCAAGCACAGCTTAAAAAACCGACTTCACCGCTTTATCTTCGGAACTTTGATCAGATTAGATGTTCTAAACACGCATTATTGAAAATATTTCAAGAACTACTGATCAGATCTTGATGGGACCACATGAAAAGCACCAGCTGGGGGCTGAGTCACCTACGTCCGTAGGAGGATACCCCTTAAGTCTGACTCCCTACACGTGGTCCCCGGGTGGTGCTAATCAGGTGACATTTGAGAGGTGGTAGAGCATTTTGTGAGTTGCTCGCCTGGCTTGCTACCAAAGTAGCTTACCACCATCAAGTTGAAAGTCTGCCGCCAAGCCAAATACGGTGTTCCGGCAGTTATCCTTGAGAGCCTGCGTATTCCAGGTCTAGTGTGTTTACCAGCTTCGATCACATCGTCACTTACCATCAGGTGAGATAGTGGTCAAACACTAGCCTGTCACAAATAAAAAAAAAAAAGCTTTCAAATAAAAAAATTATCATCAAAATCGGCTCACAACGAAAGAAGTTACGAGTTAACCTTTGAAGTCGGTTAAAACGAGAACACCGTCAATGTAGTCCACAGAATACGCATTATTGAGGATAACTCAAAAACTACTAGTCAGATCTTGATCAAATTTAAATGGGACCAATTGGAAAGCAACAACAATCAAATTAAAAAAAAATTCAAAATCTTGAGTACCTACCTCCTCCTTTTTTGTGAAGTCGGTAAAAAGGAGGAGGTTTTATATTCGACTCTATGTTTTTTTAATGTATGTTCACCGATTTCTCCCCATTTTGTGGACCGATTCTCAAAATTCTTTTGTTGTTTGGTAGATTGTAGTTCAGAGGTGGTCCCATATAAATTTTATTGTAATCGATTAAGCCAAAACCAAAATATAAGCGGTGAAATTGGATTTTGTAAGCTTTGCTTACGTTTAAATTATATATTTCCATCTTCGTCATTTTTCAACCGACCAAAAAAGGAGGTTCTCAATTTAAACGCATTCACACCCAGATCCCGGAAACATTTACATCACACACACATTACACTCAGAACCAGAAGCATAAATTTCCCATGGGAAGGAATTTGTACCCCTGCCGGGAACCCAGGACCCACGGCGCAGATGGCGGAGACCTGTCGACTGCGCCAACTGGGTCGTCGGAAATTCGACTGTATGTTTTTGTTACATAAAATTAATGACAAATTAATGTCCATTATTTTTTACCGACTTCACAAGAAAGGAGGAGGTACTCAAGTCGACTGTATGTTTTTTTTATGTGTGTTAACTTCATTCCACGTGAACCGATTTTGAATTTTTTTTTATTTGATTGTTGTTGCTTTCCAATTGGTCCCATTTAAATTTGATCAAGATCTGACTAGTAGTTTTTGAGTTATCCTCAATAATGCGTATTCTGTGGACTACATTGACGGTGTTCTCGTTTTAACCGACTTCAAAGGTTAACTCGTAACTTTTTTCGTTGTGAGCCGATTTTGATGATTATTTTTCTATTTGAAAGCTGGTGCTTTTCATGTGGTCCCATTAAAATGTGATCAAGATCTGATCTCTAGTTTTTGAGTTATCGTCAATAATGCGTGTTCAATACATTAAATCTGATCAAAGTTCCGAAAGTAAGACGGTGAAGTCGGTTTTTTTAAGCTTTGCTTACGTTTAATTATTGTAATGTAAAATTGTAAATGATGGACTAAGTATAATTTTTTCAGACGTAATAATGATAAAAATGTAAACAGTTACATGTATTGTCATAACATTAGGCATATACATTGACAATTTACAACTATAATTAGTCAAACAGGCCGACCGCGACCCTGATAGTTACAGGAGCAAAGGTGCCCAATCCAGCAGCATTGCCACGGCTTATTGCAATAGCTATCCTTTGCACCAAGAACGATCCGGAGCGGGGGTCACCAACCTTCTCTCTTAGCCTAAACCCGATCTCTTTAATTAACCTTTTAGCCTCAGCGCCCCAACAGCCCCTATGGTATCTACCACATTTAATTAAATATAATGAAATGTGGTATTTATTAAAATAGATTTTTTCAGACTTAGCCATTATTGTAACACAGGTTCGACGTAGCACGGTTACGGAGTTTTGCCGCGAAAGTGAAAAAATGGCGTTGTTGATTTTGTGTAATTTTCCAAAACCTGTGATTCTTCGAGTGTTAATGTGTAATAATGGTGGATTATTGACCTTTAATACTTAGTAAACGTGCATAAGTGTAGGCAAATCATACAAAGTTGAAAAACGTGATTTTCGTCTTCGCTCCAAAACTCCAATAGAAGTTCTAGTAAAGTTTCTACCACTTTACTAGGGCATGACTTGACTTTGACTGACTACTTGACTTTGACTGTGACTTGTGACTAAGACTTTTATTATGAAGAATAGAAATTGTTAATATTTGTTTAATATTTCGACTGAAGGACTATGCATCCATGGTCATGAAATAATAATAATAAAAAAAGTAGCACGGCTACCAAAGTGTTGTGTTACTTACATTGAATTATTGCATTGTATACCTTTCTACCACTATTCGATATTATTGTTTGAGTGCACTTAGTTACTGTAATTACCTAAACACAAGCAAAGCTAAAAAAAACCGACTTCAAAGCTTATACTTTGGTTTTAGCTCGATCGATTTCAATAAAATGTATATGGGATCACCTCTGAGGTATATACTACCAAACAAAAAAAAAACATCAAAATCGATTCATAATTGGCGGAGGTATCGCGAAACATAAATACAAAAAAAGCACATTCGAATTGAGACTGAGATTGAGAACTTTTTTGAAGTCGGTTGAAAATGTTAACTTTAAATGAATAATTTTAAACTTATAATTAATAATTAATTAATTGTAGAAGTGAACTAAGAAACACTACTCCTTTTTTATGTTAGTTATTTTACTAAATAGGCAAGCATTTGACCACTATCCCACCTGATGGAAAGTGACGATTAGGCCGAAGATGGGACATGCTTGCCTAGAAGGTACCTATTCACTCTAGACTTGAAGACACCCAGATTGAACTGTTCAGTTCCCTCCAAATAAATTGGTATACATATAAACAGTGTTTAATTTGTTTATCACGTGGGAAGCCATGAAGTTTGATTTCTTGGCTCAATTATTTTTACTAGCTAAAGGTCAGCGACTGGAGATATCGATTAAATGGGCGTCCAATCATGGTGGTCCAATCTTCTAAATATATATAACTCAAAGGTGACTGACTGACTGACTGACATAGTGATCTATCAACGCACAGCCCAAACCACTGGACGGATCGGGCTGAAATTTGGCATGCAGGTAGATATTATGACGTAGGCATCCGCTAAGAAAGGATTTTGATTAATTCTACCCCCAAGGGGATAAAATAGGGGATGAAAGTTTGTATGAAACTTTGTCAATTTTAAAATAATATTTCTTAACGCGAGCGAAGCCGCGGGCAAAAGCTAGTATTCTATATG
The DNA here is from genome assembly GCA_948107665.1 of Lomographa bimaculata. NCBI lineage: Eukaryota > Metazoa > Arthropoda > Insecta > Lepidoptera > Geometridae > Lomographa > Lomographa bimaculata. The sequence continues at coordinate 7,984,544 of OX403612.1, read as the reverse complement.
TATTGTTTACTTAGTTTTCTTTTCCGTGGATTCAAAACACGAACAGCTATATGAAATACAATTGAACTCCTTCAACTCCTGCAAAGTTCTCCTTCTAGAGCACAAGTTTTATCTCCAAGGAAAATTTGTGGTTCTGGTTGTGATTGTGTGTGTGATGTGAATGTTTTCGGCACCTACGTCACATGTCATCGAACTTAGTGTGGGTTTAATGGATGATGAATTTTGAATAGATGCGGCTGAAGATGTAGCATGAGATTCACTCTTAACTTGAAGACTTCCAAATTAAACCGTTCGGGGAACAAAGACGCGGGCTATGATTTCCACTCCTTCGCAGTACGGATGATAAACGTAGAATCGAAACGTTTCCAGCGAATTTGATATATGTCAACCATAAATGGATTGACAGTTTGTCTTGTTGTTAGATGGTAAAATGGGCATGGGGGAACTAGCTCGTATAATTCCTGCGCACACTCACCAAATCGTAAGTAGAATACCGATAGGCTTGCGACCTTGCGTCGGAGAATACTTACCTTACATAATGGGAGATGAAGCATTTTGTTAATAATTAACCCACTTGCTATTGCTTTTCCAAATTTGTATATTCAACCGACTTTAAAAAAAGAGGATTCTCAATTCGACTATGTTTTTTTTTTTTTTTTTTTTATAACAACGCTTTCTAATTCACAGCCTCACACTTTGTTCGATGACTTGTGTCGTGGGGGCCGTCAAGATTCACATTATATCATATTCGAATTGGCTTAGTTGGTTGGGTGTTTTAAGCATTTTTCTCCCCAAGGTAAACTTGTGTTTCTGGTTCTGGTTGTGATTGTGTGCGTGATGTAAATGTTTCCGGCACCGACGACACAAGTCATCGAACTTAGTGTGGGACTGTGAATGTGAAAGCGTTTATTTAAAAAAAATGTGTACCTGTACTAACATTATTTATTTACGAAGTTCATAAAGCACATCAACAACATTAAAATAAATCTCAAATATTGATACACTCGTTAATGTTTCCATCCGTCTGTCTATCATACGTCATAAATGTATCATTATAATATTAACATGCGCTCGCGCATATAGCATTCTGTCAGTGAAACCACTTGAGTCGTCTGACTCAGAACATTTTGCACTGTGGATCTAGAATATAACAATAGTGTAAACGAAGCTTAAAAAACCGACTTCACCGCTTTATCTTCGGAAACCTTGACAGTAAATACGCATTATTGAGATAACTCAAAAACTATATATGGTCAGATCTTGGTCAAATTTAAATGGGACCGCATAGGGCAGGGGTTGGCAACCTGCGGCTCGCGAGCCACATGCGGCTCTTTGGATGTGAAGCTGCGGCTCTTTAGTTCCATACGTAAATATTAGTTATTTGAAAAAGATCATTAAAAAAACGTTCTGAATCAATTAACAAGTAAATTATGGGATGATTAGGTAGGTATAACGCGTGCATAACGTTTTCTATACGATACCCATAGTACAGTCGGTATTATTGTTGGCATTAAGGATTTTTGTTGACAAGAAAAAAAAATGTGGCTCTATAAAACTTTGAAATTTTGTAAATTGTACTTTTTGACTCTTCCGACTCAAAAGGTTGCCGACCCCTGGCATAGGGTGCTACCTATATGGTCCCATTTAATGAATCGAGCGAAGCGAGTTCTCTAAGTTGACTTAGGTCGTTTAGCACTCGGGGGCTCCCCCATAAGCGCAGAGAACCTCCACGTGGTGCCCCTGGAAACTGTCTGAACCCGGTAACGCAGGTGTTCAGACAGGCTAATACTCTGCCTCACAGTTATCAAGTGCGGGAACTGTGAACTGTGACGGGATGTCTAAATTGCGGGATTCATCGGGGAGGTTCGTAAAAGGCCCTTCTCGGGGCCCCTCCTCCGATCTCACTACGGATGTTCTAGGAACTACCGTAGAAGAAAAAGGCCCTTCTCAGGGCCACTCCTACCCTTCAGTGGACCTCGTAGAGTCTTCAATGGAGGGTGCGGGAGTGTCTTCGGAGTTTTCTGAAGTAGACGGGGAGAGCAGTTGCCGAAAGCGGCCGTCTTCTGCGTGCTTCGTGCCCGGGCATTTAGACTCGGACACGGAGACCGAAGGGACAATGGCCGCAAAGGTTCATACTGCTAAGAGAGGAGGGAAGAGGACTTCAAAAGCGGGTTCTTCTAGGAAGGACTTCATCAGAAGTTCCCCGACGTTGTCGGAAGGGGAGCTGGAGGAGCTCTTTCGAACCAGACGGTTCAAGAGGGTGCCAGCTGCTGCCGTCGCTGGTTTTGTGACTGGTACGGAAAGTGAGTCCGATGCTGGTGCAATTAACGGTGACATCAGCACGTTGAACGCCCAGGATCTGAGGACCCGTGCAGCTGAAGATCTATCCTGCATATTGGAGGTTGCCAAGAAGTCTGGCAACCTCAAAGGCGAGTTTGTGGGTCGTCTAAAGAGATCTGCATCAAATCTGAGGGAGGTAGTTGATGCCCTAGCTAGCAGGAGCGAGGCCGAAGAGACGCGGCGGCTAAGGGCGGAGAACTCCCGCTTGCGTCTCGAAGTCGAATCGCGTAAGGCGGAGGTAAAGGCGCTGCGTCGCGGCTTCACCGAAGCTAAATCAGAGGCTGCTGCGGCTGCCACAGCGGCAGCCGTCGCTGAGAAGCAGGCACTCCCCGCCTTTCAGCTAGGTGGAGAAATAGTGGAGGAGCTGAGACGGTCTTTGACAGTTACTTTCGGGCAAATGCTCAATGCCCGACTCGCAGGGGTTGAGGACCGGCTTCTGCCTGCCCCGACGGTCCGTCCACCTCTAAAGGCGGACGTCAGAAACGCTAGAAAGGCAGTGGCAGCCACCGCGCCAACCAAGCCGGCTCCTGAGCAGACTCGCGATCCCAACCACAAGGTGGGCAAGCGGGCTGGAAAGGCGAAACAAACTGTCGCCGCCCCTATGGAGGTACCGGCTGCAGCTCCTGCTACCTCTGAAGCGGCCTCCTCCGCTGTCCCTCAGGCGGAAACCTGGGCGACGGTGGTGAGGAAGGGCAAAGGGAGAGGCAAGGGGAAGGGGAAGTCCTCCCTTCCTCATGTCACTCTTGCGGTTGCTCCCGCGGCGCATGCCTCATCCGCGAAGGCTAAACCAGCAGCCTCTACTGCCATTAAGGCTAAAGCGGTGCTGAGACCTCCAAAGTCTGCGGCTGTAGTTATGTCCCTCTTGCCTGAGGCCGCGGAGAAGGGGGTCACCTACAGTGCCGTGATGGACGTGGCACAGGGGAAGATCGATCTCCAGGAGCTGGGGATCGACCGGCTCCGCTTCCGCCAGACGGCCACAGGAGCCAGGATGTTGGAGATACCTGGCTCCCAAAATCATGAGAAGGCGGACAGGCTCGCGGAGAAACTCCGCGGTGTCCTGTCTGAAGTGGCCAAAATCGCCAGGCCCGTTAAAACCGCTGACCTGCGGATTACGGGCCTGGATGATGCGGCTACGAAAGATAAAGTGGTAGCGGCGGTCGCCAAGGCTGGTGGCTGCGATGAACGTCTGGTGAAGTCCGGAGAAATTCGTCCCGGCTTAAGCGGCGTTGGCTCCGCCCTTATATCTTGCCCGATTTCAGCAGCCAAAGTGCTGCTGGAAAAGGGTAGACTTCTAGTGGGGTGGAGCTCAGTGCGCGTGGTGGCGCTGGCGGCTCGTCCCATGCGCTGTTTCAGGTGCATGGGGCTGGGTCATACTCGCACCCAGTGTACCGCGTCCGCTGACAGAGGAGACCTGTGTTTCCGATGTGGAGGCACAGGCCATCAGGCGGCCAACTGCGGGAGGGCTGAGCCACGCTGCGCGATATGTGCGGAGTCAGGGCGGCCTTCAGGGCATGTTATGGGGGCACGCAATTGCGCCCCCCCAAAGACGAAAGGGAAGGCCTCTAGGACCCAGGCCCTCCCGGCAGCTACTAGCCAAGCTACCCCCGAGGTTGCACGCCAGTCGGAGTGCGAGGAGGTTGTGATGTCTGACTAATGGATCAGGCCCGACATCACAACTTCCTCCAGACTAATTTAAACCACTGTGCTAGGGCTCAAGATCTGCTTATGCAGACCCTGGCGCAGTGGAAAATAGACATCGCGGTTGCGGCGGAGCCGTATTATGTTCCCTCGCATTCCTGTTGGGCTGGGGATCTCAACGACTCCGTTGCCATTGTTAGGCGGGCGGGTGATAGTCCACCCATCTCAATTAAAGAGAAGGGTCCGGGGTATGTGGTGGCAAAGTGGGGGGAGTATGCTGTCGTTGGCGCGTACTTCTCCCCCAACAAAACCGTAGCAGAACTGGAGGCCTTCCTGGACCTCCTGGCCGCAGCCGTAAGAAGGCAAGTGCCACTGCAGGTTCTCCTTCTTGGGGACCTTAACGCCAAGGCCCAGGATTGGGGTAATCCCTCCACTGACTCTCGCGGTGTGATTGTCAGAGAGTGGACGGTTGCCTCAGGACTGACCCTGCTGAATAGAGGGTCGGTTCACACGTGCGTGCGGTGGAACGGGGGGTCCGTGGTGGACGTATCGTTTGCCACCCCGTCCGTCGCGGCACGTGTCAGGGCCTGGAGGGTCATGTCGGAGGTGGAGACTCTCTCGGATCATAAATATATAAGGTTCGAGATTTTCGCCTCCGACAGCCAGACGGGATCCCAGAGCGAAGTGTGGGCGGATTTTCCGCGCTGGACGGTAAGCCGCCTTGATGCTGAACTGGCGAAAGAGGCGGCAATCGTCCAGTTGTGGCTTGCTGCTCCCACGCATCCGGATGTGGACGTTGCGGCGGGCCGTTTCCGCGAAGCGGTGACGGCCGTTTGCGACACGGCTATGCCAAGGTCTCGGCGTCGTCCCGAACATCTAGCGGTGTACTGGTGGTGCTCGGAGATTGCTGATCTCCGAGCCGTCTGCTCTGGGGCTCGGCGGCCCTATACCCGCTGCAGGAAACGGCGTCGGGGCCGGACCGACGAGCAGATGTCGGCCGAGGAGCTGGCTGTTGAGTTCCGGCTTTATAGCGTATACCGCGAAGCCAAGCGGGAGCTGCAGTTGGCCATCGGTCGGGCCAAGTCCCAAGCCTGGGACGAAGCCCTGGAAGGGCTAAATAGGGACCCTTGGGGGCGTCCGTACAGGGCTGTCCGGAAAAAGTTCCGGGGCCAAACTGCCCCCATCGCGGAGTCCCTAGAGCCAGATTTTCTGGGCAGGGTGCTGGAAGGGCTCTTCCCCGGAAGCAGCCCTGACCACGTACCCCCCATAATGGCGCCTACCCCCCCGGAAGAGCTAGACCTGACCTCTATCCCGCCTCTGTCAGAGGTGGAGATGGAGACTGCGGTCGGCCGTCTGAGGGGGAAAAGGACGGCGCCGGGCCCAGATGGAATTCCAGGGCGGGTACTACAAATCGCCTTAGGGGAAATGGGCGACTGGCTTCGGGAACTGTTCGACGCATGCCTCACGTCAGGACGGTTCCCGAAGCTGTGGAAAGACGGCCGATTGTGCCTGTTACGGAAGGAGGGTCGACCTGTTGACTCGCCTTCCGGATACAGACCTATAGTGTTGCTGGATGATACGGGTAAGCTGCTGGAGAGAGTAGTAGCTTCCCGTGTCATCCGGCATCTAGAGGGGTCTGGGCCTGGATTGTCCGAGGCCCAGTACGGGTTCAGAGCGGGGCGGTCTACAATAGACGCCCTGCTCTGGCTTAAGGGGTGGACGCAGGATGCGGTCAGGGAGGGGGAAAAGGCGTTGGCCGTTTCACTTGATATAGCCAACGCCTTCAACAGCCTCCCGCATGGAACAATACAGGAGGCGCTCCGCTATCATGGAGTGCCTCTGTATCTGCGGAGGCTGTTGGCCGACTACCTCCAGGATCGCGAGATCCTTGTGGTAGGACGTGACGGTATGAGGCGCCGTCGCGTCGCCTGCGGGGTTCCACAGGGGTCAGTGTTGGGTCCGCTCCTGTGGAACATAGGCTACGACTGGGTGCTTCGTGGCACGCTTCCCGCAAACATGCGGGTCGCGTGCTACGCGGATGACACCCTTGTCGTAGCCAGGGGGAGGGACCTCAGAGAAGCGGTGCGGTTGGCTACGGTAGGTACATCGATCGTCGTTGACCGTATACGCGCTCTGGGGCTGGAGGTTGCCCTCTCCAAAACCGAGGCCCTATTGTTCCATGGGCCTCGGGGGGGACCCCCTCCAGGAACGGGGATTGAATTGGACGGGGTCTTGGTGCGGGTGGGGACCCAGATGAAATATCTGGGTCTCATTCTGGACGGGAGGTGGGCTTTCGGAGTCCACTTCTCCCAGCTGGCCCCGAGAGTTGTGGGGGCTGCTGCTGCATTGGGGAGGTTGCTGCCGAACGTAGGCGGTCCGAACGCGGTATGCCGTCGGCTTTACTCCGGAGTAATCCGGAGTATGGCTCTGTACGGGGCGCCGGTCTGGGTGGACGCCCTCAACCGCGGAAACAAGACCCTGCTGCGACGTCCGCAGCGGGTCATTGCGACGAGGGCGATACGCGGTTACCGGACGGTGTCCTGGACGGCAGCGTGCGTGCTTGCGGGTGATCCCCCCTGGGAACTCCAAGCGGAGATCCTCGCCGAAGTTTACCACTTCGTAGCGGCGAGGAGGGCTCGAGGAGACCCCCCAGCGTGGGAAGAGGTCACCCGCATGCGGTGGCGGGCGCGGGCTGCCCTGTTGCGGCGGTGGACGGAGGACCTGGCTCCACCGGTCCCCGGGCAGTGGACGGTGGAGGCCATCCGCCCGGTCCTTCGGAGGTGGGTGCGGCGGCGTTTTGGGTCGCTTACCTTCCGATTGGTGCAGGTGCTTTCCGGACATGGATGTTTTGGAAAGTACCTGCACCAAATTGCGAGACGGGAGCCGACCCCGGCCTGCCACGAATGTGGAGCGCTGGAGGATACGGCGCTCCACACGCTGGAGGTGTGTGCCGCATGGGGCCCTCAGCGGCACACGCTTTCAGCTACCATAGGCGGAGATCTCTCCCTGCCGCGCGTGGTAGACGCCATGCTCGGCAGTGAGAGATTGTGGCAGGCGGTGGTCTCCTTCTGCGAAGCGGTGATGGTGCAGAAGGAGGCCGCGGAACGGGCCAGAGAGGTTGATCCCCTTTCTGACCCGATCCGTCGCAGACGGATGGGGGGGAGGAGGAGGCAGTTCGCCCGCCTCCTCTCTCCTCCTCTGTAGTGGGGTCACTGGTGGAGAGTCAGGGAGCTCTCCACTGGCTTGCACGGCCCCACAAGTCTGAGGGGTGGCCTTGGTGAGCAAGGTCACCCCTACATGGGCGCAGTGGCCCGGTTTGTATTCGGGCCTACCGCCGGGGCAAGATAGTGACTGCTAGCGCGACCCTATCTTGCCCCACCTCGGCGAGGGACTGCTCACGGGGGGGTTTTTAGTGGGTTCGAGCCCCACATACCCCCTTCCTTCACCCCTGGGAAGGAAGGGAAGTGCAAGGCATTTTCCCCCACACAAAAAAAAAAAAAAAAAAAAAAGGTCGTTTAGCACTTTGTCCGTCCGTCCGTCCGTCTGTCAGAGTCATCTAGCGTCTAAAGCTAAACCATATAAGCGAATGACTTCAAATTCTCATAGAATATGTAAAACTACGGCCCAAAGCCAGAAATTACATTTAAAATTATATAAATGAAAAATATTAAGGGGGCTCCTAAACATGTAAGTGGGGAATATATGTTTTTTTTTTTTTTTATCTACCTTTGTGGGGTAACTTTAGAATGGGCTTGACAAATAGAGTACGAAACCGGTTTAAAAAAAAATCTATGTTGGAAAATAACGATTTGGTAGGTCACCAAAATATTTTGACCTATTTTTCCCGGGGTCTATCTCAAAAACGGCTTCACACTGAACGCTGAAACTTACTAATAATATCCGTTATATCCTGTACTTGAACACCAAATACAGAAATCAAACAATTATCATAGAAAAAAAGTTATAAGCAAGTAACCTCAAAAGATTTTCTCTATTAGGCAAAATATAGGCGCGAGATCTCAGTTCGGCGCGAACGACTAGTTATCTAAATTAACCATGCGAAGCCGGGGCTGGTTGCTAGTTTACTATACTTTAGTATTACGTTAAACATTTTTAACAGCGATTTGTAAGATGTATTGTCGCCGCAGTGACTTGTCTTCTTGTTACAAATTGGGGTCCATTATCATTAGACTGAAGTACCTATTGTAACACGTACCTACTATTATTTATTCTATTCTATTGTTAAAACTATTGAATCGTCGGATGTAATATAAGACTTTATAGCCTATCGTGTTCAACCTTGACTCCCTTATAGAGAAGTTATTTTATCCTTACTTACTACTTTGAGAGGTGGTAGAGCATTTTGTGAGTTGCTCGCCTGGCTTGCTACCAAAGTAGCTTACCACCATCAAGTTGAAAGTCTGCCGCCAAGCCAAATACGGTGTTCCGGCAGTTATCCTTGAGAGCCTGCGTATTCCAGGTCTAGTGTGTTTACCAGCTTCGATCACATCGTCACTTACCATCAGGTGAGATAGTGGTCAAAGACTAGCCTGTCACAAAAAAAAAAAAAAAAGTTATAAACGCGAAAGTTTGTATGTATGGATGTTTGTTACTCTTTCACGCAAAAACTACCGAACTACTGCCCGCGTCTTTGTTCCCTGAACAGTATATTCTGGGATTCTTAAAGTCTACACTGAATAGGTATCTTCTAGGTAAGCATGCTTCATCTTCGGTCGCATCATCACTTTCCATCAGGTGAGATAACGGCCAAATGCTTACTATCTGTCATAAAAGAAAAAAAAACTGAGGCAGCCGTAAAAGGATTTTAAAAGAACTATAATCTTTAAAAAGTGACTGACTGACTGACATAGTGATCTATCAACGCACAGCCCAAACCACTGGACGGATCGGGCTGAAATTTGGCATGCAGGTAGATGTTATGACGTAGGCATCCGTTAAGAAAGGATTTTGATTAATTCTACCCCCAAGGGATAAAATAGGGGATGAAAGTTTGTATGAAACTTTGTCAATTTTAAAATAATACTTCTTAACGCGATCGAAGCCGCGGGCAAAAGCTAGTTCTCTTATATATCAAACAAACAAACACAATCGCACTCACAATATCATTGTTATGTATCTCCTAAGGCTTAGCCTACGTAAGTCATGTTAATTTATTTCTCGGAGACTTGGTTGCAAAACATATAATTAAACGCAAGCAAAGCTTTGACGACCCAGTTGGCGCAGTGGACAGGTGTCCGCCCTCTGCGCCGTGGATCCTGGGCTCGATTCCCGGCAGGAGCATACATTCCTTCCCAAGGGATATTTGTGTTTTCTGGATAGTAGTGTGTGTGTGATGTGAATGTTTCCGGCACCTACGATACAAGTCTTTTAACTTAGTGTGGGGCTGTTAGTGTGAAGCGTTTGTTTGTTGTTTAAAAAACCGACTTAACCGCTTATATTTTGGTTTTGGCTTGACCGATTTCGATATAAATTATATGACTACCTCTGAAGTATAATCTACCAAAGGGGACATCCATTTACTTGAGGTGATTTTGGCGATTTCTCGGCCCCCTTGGAGAGTTGTCGCGAGATGTTGTTCGAACCCTCCACCCCCCTAAACTCACGTGAGATTTTTCAAAATGACATAAAGAAGACATATATTTATTTGTGACAAAAAATTCAATTGACAAAAGGGTACAAAGAAGTTCGCTCGAAGCGTTTTACTTCTACGTTCATCATCCGTACAGCGAAGGAGTGGAACTCATTGCCTGCGTCTTTGTTCCCTGAACGGTATAATCTGGGTGTCTTCAAGTCTAGAGTGAATAGGCACCTTCTAGGCAAGCATGTTCCATCTTTGGCCGCATCGTCACTTTCCATCAGGTGAGATAGCGGTCAAATGCTTGCCTATCTAGTTTAAAAAAAAAACCAATAGTTTTTTTTTTAACTTTTTTACCACAAACCGTCATCAACTCAAAATGCGTATATTTAATGTAAAGAAGTTAATCTGTGCTTGATTGCGGTACTGCCCTTTGGCTTAATTAGGTGAGCGTTCGCCTTCTGAGCAGGGGTATCGGGTTCGATTCCCGGCAGGAATACAACTTTTCTCCTCAAGGAAAATTTGTGTTTCTGGTTCTGGTTGTGATTGTGCGTGTAATGTGAATGTTTCCGGCACCCACGACACTTGTTTTTTACGTTTATGTTTATGCGTTGAATTTATTTAACACACATTTTGTTTAATTCTTTTTATTTAAGACTAACCCCGTCCGATACGATTTAGCCATATTTCAGTAGTTTTTTTACTTAATTTAACCCAGTTTTCCCGCAATTTTACACTTTTTCTTGCAAAAAAATATGTGATATTTGCTGAGACACCCCCTCTCGCCCACGTGAGATTAGGCTCTTAACGCCTCACGTAATTAATGCCCCTCCCCCTTCAAACAAAAAAAAAACAAAATCGATTCAGGGGGTCTATTCCGGGCGTCACATCGACGTCGAAATCGAACGATTTTCTTTTGTTATGAACATCGAATCAACTGAAATTTCAACCAATCGACTGTCGTATCGACGTCGCATCAATTCGTATTTCGACTGTCGTATCGACGTCGCATCAATTCGAACAATCGTGTTTTGACGACCAGAATAGACCTACAGAATCGTATTTTGACGACCAGAATAGACCTACAGAAATGGCAGAGATATCGCGTAACATACATACATCGCCGAAGTATAGTGTATAGAAACGAAAAGTCGCGAAAACTCAAACCTTTGAAAGCAAAAGAATGTCTGGATGAATCCAATTCTTTAAAAGCCTCCCATCAATATCAATCTTTCAGGTATCACCGCTACCTGCCAATCAGGCCATCAATCTATCAATCCAGGTCATCAATCAAGAGGCTGGAAAGTAACATCTGATCAATGGACTGAATAGAACAAGGACGTTTTTATTATTGACTGGCCGTGCCCCGCGGCTTCGCTCGCTATTATCAAGTAAAAAAGTAGCCTATGCGTTAATCCTAGGTATAATCTATGTACATTCCAAATTTCATCCAAATCCGTTAAGCCGTTAAAGCGTGAAGAGGGAACAAACATACTTACACACTTACACACAAACTTTCGGATTTATAATATTAGTACGACTAGCTGATCCGCCCGGCGTCGCCCGGGTAAATAAAAGCTTACACATAAACGCTTTCACACTCACAATCCCACACTGAAAGTACTATAACTTGTGTCGTGGGGCCGTAAACATTAACACCACACACACAACATTATGTCGTACCCAGAACCAGAAACATAAACTTCAAACAAACAACATGTGTTATTGTGTTCCCATCGAGATTCGAAACCGCTGCTTTGAAGACGAACGCGCACCCATCTACGCCAGTGGGTAGTTTAAAGTTCAAAATAATCCATCCTGCGTCTCATTAAAAAACACTTCCACATTCACAGCACTACACTAAGTTCAATGACTTGTAGCGTGGGGCCTTACCTAAACATCCAATATTTACACAACATTCACAACATATTTAAAACCAGGACCACAAATTTCCAGTGGGGAGAAAACTTCTGTTATCACCGGGAATCGAACCCGCTGCTTTGAAGACGAACGCGCACCCATCTACGCGGGTAGTTCTAAGTTCAAAGATTACCTACCTTGCGTCGCCCGGTTAAAAATATTCAAATAAACATTCCACATTTACAGCCTCACACTAAGTTCAATGACTTGTATCGTGGGGCCGTAAACATCCAAGATTCACACAACATTAACAACATACTCAAAACCAGGAACACATGTAAATGGGTGCGCGTACGCACCCATCTACGCCAGTGGGTTACTATTACCCACTCTGCGTCGCTCTTCTAAAAATATATACTGGACTTAGTGTGGGGCTGTGAGTGTGAATGCGTTTATTTTATTAACTTGTTGTTGAAGTCTATGTTGGATAATTACAATTTGGTCAAGTCACTGTTTTTAGACCTATTTTGTCCCGGGGTCTATCTCAAAAACGGTTACATATCTAAATCTGAAACTTGCGTATAATATCCGTTATACCGTGTGCGATAATATGTGGACTTAATCTTAAACTAGCTTTTGCCCGCGGCTTCGCTCGCGTTAAGAAGTACAACAAACTTTCATCCCCTATTTTATCCCCTTGGGGGTAGAATTAATCAAAATCCTTTCTTAGCGGATGCCTAATTCACAACATCTACCTGCATGCCAAATTTCAGCCCGATCCGTCCAGTGGTTTGGGCTGTGCGTTGATAGATCACTATGTCAGTCAGTCAGTCAGTCACCTTTGAGTTATATATATTTAGATATATTTAGATGTATGCGAAAAATGGTTACGAGAATAAGGGGTCAAAGGTCGGGCTCGAGAACAATTAACGAATCGAGAAAATATTGCTCACCTGAAGCCGCGAGTGTGTGGGCTCTGGCGTTTCTTCCAGTCGACGGGGTTTAGGATCAGAGGTTTGGGAAGGAAAGGGTTGATGTCACCTGGAAAATAGCGCGGATGCGCTGCTACCGGTGTCCACTCTCGACGTCCCTCAATCCTCAGCCCTACATAGGGCTATATTTGCGAAATACGCGACTATCACCGCACAATCGACAAGATAATAGTTTTATGCGGAAATAGAGCGCCCGACTTTTGCAATAGCGATAAACGAAAAATCCAGAGTCGAGAAAACGTCCACGCTTTTGAGCGGGAAAGAACGGAATGACGACCCAGTTGGCGCAGTGGACAGGTGTCCGCCCTCTGCGCCGTGGGTCCTGGGTTCTATTCCCTGCAGGAGCACAAATTCCTTCCCAAGGTATATATGTGCTTCTGGTTCTGGATGTAATGTGATGTGAATGTTTCCGACACCCGCGATACAAGTCTTTGAACTTAGTGTGGGGCTGTGAGTGTGAAAGCGTTTGTTTTGTTTTGTTTTTGATGTTTTATGAACTAAATTAGGATAAGTGTGAAAAAATTATAGGTTAATTAGATGTCAAACTTTGAAGGTGTCAACATTTGTACGTTCTCACCAGGGAGGTTCAACTTCTGTTCTACAAGTAGCGGCAAAAATGATTAAAATCTGTTTGGTCTAGTTTAGTCCAAAACCTCCTTCCGGGCATTTAGTTGTATTGCCATATATAAATGCGCAATGAGTTAACGAATATATTTAGCGGTATTACTAGACTGGATAATGATAATTTGTGTCTTGTGTGTATTGTTTTAAATAATAATTGTATACTTGAAAGTACATAAATAACACTAATAAATATAAGGTAAGTTGTATTATTGAATCTAGACCTACTTTTTATAGGAGACGAGACGGGGAATAAAGTGGGGTAATATGGGGGGAAATTTAGTAAAGTTTTTAGTGGCTGATCTAAAGACGAAAAAGTAGTAATTTAACTGTTAGTACAATTACTGTTGTAATTAATTATTTTTTAGGCGTGAATACTAGTGAAGATTTACAAGGATTTAAAAGCACGTGGTGGGAAACGAAAATATTAACAGTTATAGTCACGTTCATATAAACCCTTGTTTAAAGAACATTCCAAATTGAAAAATTCCCGGTTTTTTATTTCTGTTTTAATGGTCAAAACATAGATGGCGTATCTATAAATATATATAACTCAAAGGTGACTGACTGACATAGTGATCTATCAACGCACAGCCCAAACCACTGGACTGATTGGGCTGAAATTTGGCATGCAGGTAGATGTTATGACGTAGGCATCCGCTAAGAAAGGATTTTGATTAATTCTACCCCCAAGGGGATAAAATAGGGGATGAAAGTTTGTATGAAACTTTGTCAATTTTAAAATAATACTTCTTAACGCGAGCGAAGCCGCGGGCAAAAGATAGTTGTGCTATAAACGTAAAAAATGGTTCACTGGTTGCCATTCTTTTCGGGTAGAGTATATTCTTTTCTATGGTTCTCACTGTCAATAGTGAACACCCCCTAATTAAACAACAAATACAAAAATCATTCAATTATTAACAAAAATGTTGAAAGCAAGTAACCTCAAAAGATTTTCTCTATGAGGGAAAATGTAGGCGCGAGATCTCAGTTCGGTTTATCAATGACTGAACAATGAACCTTCTAAATTTAATATACATTAAATTTTCTTTGAACTTAGAGTGGGGCTGTGAGTGTGAAAGCGTTTGTGTTTTTTTATTTTTGATGTATATGAACTAAATTAGGATTAGAGTGAAAAAAATTTTAGGTTAATTAGATGTCAAACTTTGAAGGTGTCAACATTTGTATGTTCTCACCAGGAAGGTCAACTTCTGTTCTACAAGTAGCGGCAAAAATGATTAAAATCTGTTTGGTCTAGTTTAGTCCAAAAACCTCCTTCCGGGCATTTAGTTTTATTGCTATATATAAATGCGCAATGAGTTTACGAATATATTTAGCGGTACTACTGGACTGGATAATGATAATTTGTGTCTTGTGTGTATTGTTTTAAATAGTAATTGTATACTTGAAAGTACATAAATAACACTTATAAATATAAGGTAAGTTGTATTATTGAATCTAGACCTACTTTTTATAGGAGACGAGACGGGGAATAAAGTGCATGTGCTCATTCGTGGGGCAATATGGCGGGAAATTTAGTAAAGTTTTTAATGGCTGATCTAAAGACGAAAAAGTAGTAATTTAACTGTTAGTAAAAGACATAAAGACATAAAGACATAAAGACATATATTTATTTGTGGCAAAAAAATTCAATTGACAAAAGGTACAAATAGTTTTTTTTTTACTTTTTTACCACAAACCGTCCTCAACTCAGCATAATGCTGGTTTAAAAACCAGCGCTGGTCTTCCGTTGAGAACGGCAGGTGACGTCGCACACGAAAAAACAACATTACACTGAACAGCGGTGACAAGAAAACAATTACAAACAATTTGTTATTAAAGTTAAGTGAGACAGGCAATATAATTTAAATACATAAACGCAGCGCAGTGAAGTGGGTAGTGTGGCAACATTGTCGTCACACTACCCGTAACAAATTAATTTATTTGAACAATGTATCCCGTGGAGTTTAAAGAAATTACATTTTAGTTAAAGAGGAGTTTACAAGTTTTTCAAAATGTGTTTTTTATAAATCAAACCATAACATGGAAAATAAAATAAAAGTAGGTAAGTATGAGTCTGTTATATAGCACTTGTGTCATAAATAAGAATTTCCTCGCGTTTTTGGTGCGCGCAAATAAATCTTTTTAGCTTTAGTCTAAATACATATATACTTTGCAGGTTCCTTATTGGCGGTGGAATGTTGTTCCAACACTTGGTCGCAGCATACCGGAAACTTCCACGAAATGCAGCTGATCTATGCTGCTCCGTAATAAGCTGCGTCGAGCACTGGCGAGGCTCAAGGGACTTGCGACTAGCTTTCCAAGACAACTTATTATATAGATAAGTCGGTTCTTTGTGTTTAATAACACCGAACAAAAGACACGCTAAGTGAAGCTTACGGCGATGCAATATTTTTAGAAGTAGGTGTTTGTTCAAAAAAGGTGTCACGTGTGACCTGAACGGAACGTTAAAGCAAAAGCGGGCACAAGCATTTTGGACTCTTTGCATTAACTTTTGTGTTTTGACCAGTAGCCGTGGGCCAAAAACAGTGTCCATATAGTTTAATTTTGACAAAACTAATGATTCAACTAATTTGATACGCAATTCTTCTTTAAGATATGGTCTCATTTGGTACAGTACTTTCAGTTTGTAAAAACAATTCTTTATACAATTACTAATGTGTTTTTTGAATCGCAGTTCACAGTCCATTAGTAACCCCAAATACAAGTACAATTACTGTTGTAATTAATTCTTTTTTAGGCGTGAATACTGTGAAGATCTACAAGGATTTAAAAGCACGTGGTGGGAAACGAAAATATTAATGTTTATAGTCACGTTCATATAAACCCTTGTTTAAAGAACATTCCAAATTGAAAAGTTCCCGCTTTTTTATTTCAATTTTAATGGTCAAAACATAGATGGCGTATTTGTGCTATAAACGTAAAAAGTGGTTCACTGGTTGCCATTCTTTTCGGGTAGAGTACCTATATTCTTTTCTATGGTTCTCACTGTCAATAGTGAACACTCCCTAATTAAACAACAAATGCAAAAATAATTCAATTATTAACGAAAATGTTGAAAGCAAGTAACCTCAAAAGATTTTCTCTATGAGGGAAAATGTAGGCGCGAGATCTCAGTTCGGTTTATCAATGACTGAACAATGAACCTTCTAAATTTAATATACATTACATTTTCTTGTATTCCCGAGCCCTTAAATACGGTTATCAATAGGGCTTACAAGGTAAATGGGGCTCATTAAGGGGCTTAGTCAAATGGGGCCCGAACATTAAAGGGCTTAAACAAACGGGGCCGTATCGAAGGTTGTTTACGAGGTATGTTTAATATCATTATTAAGGTATTTTCTTGTATTTTGTATTTATGTATCAACATAATTAAACGCAAGAAAAGCTTAGAAAAACCGAGTTCACCGCTTTATCTTCGGAACTTTGATCAGATTAGATGTACCAAACACGCATCATTGAAGATATTTCAAGAACAACTGATCAGATCTTCATCAAATTTAAATGGGTCCAACATCTTTCAAACAAAACAATTTTTTTAGGTAATATCTCGGGACTTAATCGCGCTAAAAAACTATTTTTATTTACCTCGACGTTTCGGCCAAGTTGTCTTCTCGAGACCATGGCCAATGCAACTTGGCCGAAACGTCGAGGTAAATAAAAATAGTTTTTTAGCGCGATTAAGTCCCGAGATATTACCTAAACTATGTGTTCGAATCGCGAAAGTTTAAAAATTACAAAAACATTGTTTTTCTGCCGTCATAAGGAAAAACGACGTATCTGCATTTTTGACAAATTTGAGTTATATACATTATAGGAATCAG
The DNA here is from genome assembly GCA_948107665.1 of Lomographa bimaculata. NCBI lineage: Eukaryota > Metazoa > Arthropoda > Insecta > Lepidoptera > Geometridae > Lomographa > Lomographa bimaculata. The sequence continues at coordinate 7,967,652 of OX403612.1, read as the reverse complement.
AAAAAATTGACGCATCCATTAGAATTTTTTATATTAAAATATTCCAACGCAACCTACCAAATCTTACTTTTAATTTAGTCTGCTTTTAATCTGCTACATGTTATAACATATATTAAGTAGTAAAGACATTTGTGATGTATAATATGTATAACTCAATTTTATCAAAATTGACAGTTACGTCTTCTTTCCCTATGACGGCAGAGTTGAGTACCTCCTCCGGTTTTGTGAACTCGGTAGAAAAATAACGCCTTTTCTTCCGTCTCTCTAATTGTTATATTGCAAAATGCTTAAAACTGTACCAAGTCCTGTATAAAGAAAATGCCGCCATTTTCGTCAATTTTCTCGCTAAGAAATATGCCGAGATAACAGCAGTCTACTTCCATCACAAAAAATATTAAATTCAACATCTTTTCAACAAACCGAGGGGCACATAGTAACGTTCTTCCTAGTCCCATGGACAATAACGTCGAAAATCCTTTGTGCCGCACGAGTATTATGTTGGGAAAACAAAGGAGGTCTAATTATGTTACATGCCATTTTGGGCTTTATGAAATAATTATTGTTGTTGGGGGCTTTGGCGGTTATTTTTGATAAGGGTTATCTATTTGTTGGGTAACTTAATCTTTTAAGGCTTTGATAAATATTAATCTAGCTGCATATCCAGGCGTTGCCCGCGTTATTAGATCTAAAAAAAATAAGTAGGTACGAGGTCTAGACTATTGTTTTTTTACCGACTTCCCAAAAAAGGAGGAGGTACTCAAGTCGACTGTATTTTTTTTTTTTTATGTGTATTACCTCATTACTTCTCTCCACGTGAGCCGATTTCGAAAATTTTTTTTAGTTTGAAAGATGTAGCATTCTAATTGGCCCCATTTAAATTTGATCAAGATCTGATCAGTAGTTCTTGAAATATCGTCAATAATGTCTATTTTGTGACGAATATTGCGTACTTTGACGATGTTCTCGTTTACCCGACTTCAAAAGTTACCTCATAACTTCTTTCGTTGTGAGTCGATTTTGATGATTCTTTTTTTATTTGAAAGCTGGTGCTTTTCATGTGGTCCCATTGAAATTTTATCAAGATCTGATCTTTAGTTTTTGAGTTATAGTTAATAATGCGTGTTTAATACATTAAATCTCATCAAGGTTCCGAAGATAAAGCGGTGAAGTCGGTTTTTTTAAGCTTTGCTTGCGTTAAATTATTTTATTCTCGATAGGCAAGCATTTGACCACTATCTTACTTGAAAGTGACGGTTTGGTCGAAGATGGAGCACGTATCAATTTGATTTTTAACACGGTTTTATTAGCTTGACCTGTATGTGTACGAGTATGTATGTTTGTTTGTAACCAACTCCTTTGGGCTTGATTTTGACCCACTTCAAACAGTCAGATTTCATTTAAACTTCGTATATATATTCGGTACATTCGGTACCGACGACAATACAAAAATATTAATTCTTTTAAAACCCTGCATTTTGCTTCGTAGTAGTCGGGTACATAATTAAACGCAAGCAAAGCTTAGAAAAACCTACTTCACCGCTTTATCTTCGGAACTTTGATCAGATTAGATGTAATAAACACGCATTATTGACGATATTTCAGGAAATACTGATCAGATCTTGATCAAATTGAAATGGGACCAATTGGAAAGTAACATCTTTCAAACAAAAAACAATATATTTTTAAAATCGGTTCACGTGGAAAGAAGTTATGAGGTCACAAACATTTAAAAAAAATACAGTCGACTTGAGTACCTCCTCCTTTTTTGTGAAGTCGGTAAAAATGTAACGTGACATGCCTAGAATAACGATCACTGTTATTATTAAGGTGAATAAAGAATCTGAATCTGGAACTCAACAAACAAACGCACTCACAGTCTCAGCCCCACACTAAGTTCAAAGACTTGTGTCGTGGGTGCCGGAAACATCTAAATCACACACACATTACACCCAGAACCAGAAGCACAATTTTTGCAAAATTGGAATTTGTGCTCCTGCCGGAAATTGGACCCAGGGCCCACGGCGCAGAGGGCGGAGACCTGCCAACTGGGTCGTCAACGTGCCAAGAATCGGCGTAAAAGACCTCGACGCTGTGTAACTCACCAGAGAGGCTCTGAATACCGGGAACCATTCTCCGTTAACACAATTTCAGTACAGAACCCAAATGTAAGTTGACCATCCCTTGTTTCAGCAGATGTTTGACTTATCTCGTTTACATAGGCCTTTTCCTTATGTATCCCTCGAGACAAAACAAACCTTGTCTTAGGGGGTTAGGATTACTCTCGCCCTCTGGCGAGGTCTACCATTCTATCTATTTTATCTGACGAAGTATTTATCTAAAGCGATGTCTTGAACTTAAGTACATAGGGATGATGTGTTTGTAGATAGATTAACTGTATAGTTTGTATTAAAACATAATCGCTTACACACACAGCCCCACATGATGACTTGTGGGTGCCAGAAACATTTACATCACACACACAACTAACAAACACTCCACTAGCACTCTCATTCTTTTAGGCAATGACGCCAGCATGATGGGAACGCTACCCACTGGTAGTGGGCTTGAGCACTTGAGTTACCTATAAGCTCGATGTCTTGTAGGTAACTTAGTTCTTTGCTGTACATAGTTTTAGTTTAGTTTTAGGAAATATAGGCAATTGGCCCGTAGTTTGAGTAGTTTACAATATTCCGAATGTATAACAACAATGTAAAACTGGTGAGTAGTCATTATCGCGTTCGTGACACATCCAGCTGAGTAACAGAGTCTCTGGTCACCAAGAACAGGCGTAGCCTAGTTTGGGGTCCGCAGTAACATAACTAAATGACTGTAACTATGTTGATACAGAATGCATGACAAATTGTAATGTAATATTTATGTATAATGTGTTAAATAAATAAATAAAATAAAATATCACAACCAGAAACACAAATTTTCCTTGGGGAGAAAACTTGTGTTCCCGACGGGAATCGAACCCGACACCCCTGCTTAGAAGGCGAACAGAGTTCTAATCTCCCTATTGTTCGAACTCTATTGTTTTGGGGGAAAAAATTGTATATATTTAATCAAACATGCACATTTCAAATTTCATCCAAATCCGTTCAGCTGTTCAAGCGTGAAGAGGGAACAAACATACTTACACACTTACACACAAACTTTTGGATTTATTATATTAGTAGGATAGCTTTGAAGCCAGATCACGAAATCATGCCTTATCTCCCTCACATCGGTTGTTAGAAACAAGAGGTCAAGGCGCAGGCTATCAACAAAAATGATGATATGACAGTAATAGATGTAAATTTTATACAAGTTATTACGTGATATAAATATCTAATATTAAATATTCTTGCACATTCAACAAGAACACATTGACATGAGGTGAAACGTCATGATTTATGATCGTGCGAATCTAGATCTCTATACAGTACTCTCTCGCTAATCCGCCACCATAAAATCCTAACCATCGGCGGATTACTGAAAACGGCTGATTATAATGTACAGGAACAACAAATTGAAAAAAAAACCAAAATGTATGATTTATTTTTATATTGTATTTAAGAAATCAACAAACATGAATCTTTTATTGAAGTAATTACTCATATTTCGAAAAAAAATGTCTAATTTTGCTTGTTTTTTACCAAAGTATATCTTCGTGATAACTTCATCGCGCATTTTACGTAAATTTGCAACCATATCGCATGACTTTCTATTTTCTTGGGCCCATTTAATACAAATATCTACGCTATTCAGGGCATTATCTCGAGTCCAAAAAACGGCGGATTATAGTACTTGTCGGATAATCGAGCGGCGAATAAGCGAGAGAGTACTGTATTCACTTGGGTTGCTCAGCACTTTATCCGTCCGTGCGTCCGTCTGTCACAGGCATTTAGCGTTTAAACCATAGAATCGAATGTAATGTAATTATACAGATTTCACCAGACATTGGCCAGAGCTACCCAGTGGAGATGAAATCGACACTGAGTAGAGATCTTAGTTCGAGACGAACGATTGTTCAAGATCATAATGATATTATATCCACAGAAACTAATGTAATTCCATATAACTATGCTATGTAATAAACTAAAACAAACTATACTATGTAATGGATGAACTTAAGTTTCTGATATAATAGATGTAATTACTGATATTTAGCTATTAATTTTTTAAATAAGTCTAGTTTATGTATTATAGTAGCAGTAGGTATAATTAAGATTTGAGCATGTTAGGTTCACATATTTAGGCTTTAAAGTAGCAAGGAAAATTACCTTTAAATTATCAAAATGTACATATTTTAATTACTTTTATAGCTGTTCTGTGAACTTGAAACAAAAAAAAAAACAATCGATATCGATAAAAAAAAAATTGCTATTTTTATCGCAATAAACGCGAACGTAACCACAGAAAAGCTACACACTAATATTACAAATGCGAACGTTTGTGAGTTTGTTTGCATGTTTGTTACTTCTGCACGCTCAAACGGCTGGACCAATTTGAAATAAATTTGGTGTGGAGGTAGCTAACACCCTCAATTAACACATAGGCTACTTTTCATTCTGGAATTCCCGCGGGTCCAAGATTTACGCGGGTAATCCCGCGGGGCGCAGCTAGTATATCCTACTTCCTACTAATATTATAAATCCGAAAGTTTGTGTGTAAGTGTGAAGTGTGTAAGTATGTTTGTTGCCTCATCACGCTTTAACGGCTGAACGGGGGCTGAGTCACCCACGTCCGTAGGAGGATACCCCTTAAGTCTGACTCCCTACACGTGGTCCCCGGGTGGTGCTAATCAGGTGACATTTGAGAGGTGGTAGAGCATTTTGTGAATTGCTCGCCTGGCTTGCTACCAAAGTAGCTTACCACCATCAAGTTGAAAGTCTGCCGCCAAGCCAAATACGGCAGTTATCCTTGAGAGCCTGCGTATTCCAGGTCTAGTGTGTTTACCAGCTTCGATCACATCGTCACTTACCATCAGGTGAGATAGTGGTCAAACACTAGCCTGTCACAAATAAATAAATAAACGGATTTGGATGAAATTTGGAATGTACATAGCTTATACTAGGATTGACACATGGGCTACTTTTTAACTCGATAATAGCGGGCGAAGCCGCACGTCTAATACATAATAAATTCACAAGGTAACTGAAGTGGAAGCTTCCCGATTCAATTGCCCTAATATCACTCTCGGCTGAAATAACGTAAACCGAATTTATGCCAATAATAATATACCGTTATTTGTCATATCAACCTGTTGACCTCAATAGCACCGCTTCCGTCAATTGCCTTCCTTCTAACAACACTTTACAATTTCATTGGGTCGAGTTGACGTTTATTATTAGAATCATTTAAACGCTAGCAATATTAATAAAACAGAAACTTCAAAGCCTAGAACATCGTCGTAAGGTCGCAAGTCTATCGGTCTTTTATAGGATACATTTCGGAGAGTGTGCCACGGAATTGCATGATTTGATTCCCCCATCCCCCTTTTACCATCGGACATCCAGACAATCAGCCACGCGACATCGGTTTATGGTTGATATTCCAAGGGTGCGTACGAAGCGTTTTGCTTCCACATTTATTATACGTACTGCTAAGGAATGGAATTCTTTGCCCGAGTCTGTGTTTCCCGTTAAGTGCAATCTAGGAGTCTTTAAATCTCGAGTGAACAGGTATCTTCTAGGCGAGCATGCTCCATCTTCGACCACATCGTCACTTTCCATCAGGTGAGATAGTGGTCAAATGCGTGCCTATCGAGAATAAAAAAATAATAATAAAACAGACTTCACCGCTTTATCTTCGGAACCCTTGATCAGATTAAATGAATTAAATACACATTATTGAGGATAACTCAAAACCTACTGGTCTGATCTTGATCTAATATAAATGGGACCACATGGTAATCAGCAGTTTTCAAATAACAATATATATATTATATAATATATTTTCAAATAGGTTCAGCTAATTAATAAATATGAGTTAACTCACATAACTTGCTTTTTTGTTTTGTTTACCTAAGTATGCTAATTGTTCATGGCCATAGAGATCTAGTTTCTGAGATCTGTGTTCATGACCAACCAATCTTGTTACAAAATGTTAACACTCATTATGTTAAATCGAAACCTACTGTTACTACCTACCTACTTAGTTACCCACCCAAACCGTAAGGTGTCGCGCGATAAATCTAACATATTAAAAATTGTTTTGTTCCGGGCTTCCAAGATACAGGCCTAGCCGAGTTTGGAGCTCTCAAGAAAATGGCTACACGAACGAAGTGCTTATGTTTTCACACACTGTACCTTGTTTCTAAGAGTGATCTAAATGAATAAATTACATTATTATTAATATAAAAACAATACGGTCGAATTGTGAACCTACTCCCATTTTTGAAGTCGGTTAATTATTTAAAATAAGAAAGAAATTTCTAGAATTTCTCTCTGCCTCCAGATAAAAATGCAGAGAATGTCTTGGCCATTACTTCACTGTTAAATATTGGAATTTGCAAGTGAACTAATTGACTTCAGTTAGTAATTATTCAGTAAACAACCTCCAAGATAACTTAAACGCAAGCAAAGCTTAAAAAAACCGACTTCACAGCTGATACATTGGTTTTGGCTTGATCGATTTCGATAAAAATATATGGCGACCACCTCTGAAGTATAATCTACCAAACAAAACAAAATTTGAGAATCGGTCTACAAATGGGGGAGAAATCGGTGAACATACATAAAAAAAAATACAGCCGAACATAGAATTTTCTTCTTTTTCGAAGTCGGTTAATGAAGACGGTTAAAACAAGTAATACTATAAAAAACATTTTCAAATCAAGCTTTTTAAATAATAGTTCTCCAAAAGAACTTGTCCAGACGAGTCAAACGAGCCCAAACTCGATGGGTTTATCTTGTTTAGTTCAGAAGTTCCTATCGCCATCTTTCGTCTTCATCATCAGACCAGCTCCATGGTACCATATTGTCACCGAAGATACATAAGTACACCTTGAGTCTAATCGGACATCGGACAGTGGGTCTAGATATGATTACAGACCGACAGATAACTGGACAGGTGAAACAGAGTCATATCGAGTAACTCGAGATGGTCAGTTACTGGTAGCGTTTCGGAATTGGAGTCTGTTCAAATTGACTCCGTTAAGCGGAGAATAAACACGCCTGTGTCTTCTTGGTGGCATTAAACTTGACCAGCTTGGCAAATGGGGTTAGATTTTACAATAGAATTCCTAAAATCGTAACTGAATTACCACTGGGAAAGTTCAAATCTGTAATAAAACGGGCATTAATTAAGAAAGCTTACTACAAAACCACAGACTATATTAATGACAAGGATGCATGGAGGCAAACTGCACAGGCTCTTTCTAGCGACTACCATAATAACACCTAGGTTAAGAAAATTATGTATTAGAAATTAAGAATGTTTTTTAAAAAAATGAATGAAAAAAAATGCGCCGCCAAGTTTCTTGCCAGGTTCTTCTCGAGATGTCTGTAATTTTGCGAATCTGGCAATAGATGAATTAACTTTCATGAGTGCCTCTTTGGGACCCATGTGAATAAATGATTTTGATTTTGATCGTCCCAATCGGAGACTGCCTTTAAAGACAAGTTTAGACTCTCAACAATTGCCTCCGTTTGGGACTGGATTTGTGCTCCACTAGCTCGTCCGTCGGAAACGTAACTCTACAACCGTGCTGTCATCTGCATACCCACATACACCGGGTTATAAGGTTAGTAAGTATGTTTGTTCCCTCTTCACGCTTTAACGACTGACCAGATTTAGATGAAATTTGGAATGTACATAGCTTATACCTTACACATAGGCTACTTGATAATAGCGTGCAAAGTCGCGGGGCACGGCTAGTAAATCGTATTTCTCAGATGAGAAACTAAAAATAAAGACGAAAATACCAACATTACGAACAAAAGCACAAAACGTTCGGAGCAAAATAATATTTGTTTTTGGCCGAAGTTTGCTCCAAATTATTTTTTGTTTTTGTTTTACGATTGTTCGTTATTTCTGGCAATGTTTATTGTTAAAGCTTTCGCTGGAAATAATTATTGTAAAAACATTGGATTGGATTTATATCTAACATTGGATTGGATGTATACCATACGTTTATAGAGGAGGTATACTCTCTTTTATGCTGGATAGGAAGCATTTGACTACTATATCACCTGATGGAAAGTGACGATGCGGCCGAAGATGGGACATGCTTGCCTAGAAGGTACCTATTCACTCTAGACTTGAAGACACCCAGTTTGCACTGTTCAGGGAACAAAGACGCAGGCAATGAGTTCCACTCCTTCGCTGTTGGGATGATAAACGTAGAAGCGATACGCTTTGAGCGAACTGGAGGCTTGTCAAGCATTAATTTGACAGACTCTTTTATTTTCGACCTGAATTTTTTTTATGACTGATAGGTAAGAGTTTGGCCGCTATCTCACCTGATGGAAAGTGACTATGCGGCCGAAGATGAAGCATGCTTACCTATAAAATTGAATGTTATAAGCTACTTTCTATTTATAATTGGAATTTTAAATAGAAACTAATAGAAAGTAGCTAGTAGAGTAGGATTCACAAACACTACAATTATAAAAAGCAAAGATTTTCAGTACAATCGTTCTATTTGTATTCAGCCGCAAATAGCCACTAGTTAACTATGTAAACATAGTGTAATCTGCAATTTACATTATACGTGTTGTACGAGGTACGAGGACTGAATAACCGGGCAATTACGGTATTCAAATTAATATCGTTTATTCACATGGGCCTCAAAGAGGCACTTATGAAAGTGAATTACTCTACTGCCAGATTCGCAAAATTACAGCTATCTCGAGAAGAACTTGGAAAGAAACTCGGCGGTGCGTTTTTTTCATTCAGTTTTTTGTATTTATCAGTCTTAATTTAGCTGCATGTGGCTCGCGAGCCGCAGGTTGCCGATCCCTGACCTAGGTGTATTTACATTATGTAGTCGCTAGAAAGCGCTTGTGCAGTTTGCCTCCATGCAATGCCTTTGAAATAGCGGTATTCAGTCAAATTAAGAGCAGAGTTTGTTAGTTTTTACTGTACAGTGAAGGACTACTTCCTTTGTACCGATTTCACAAAAAAGGAGGAGGTACTCAATTCGACTGTATTATTTTTATGTGTGTTACCTCATAGATTCTTTCCACATAAATCGATTTTGAAAATTATTTTTTTGTTTAAAAGCTCTTGCTTTCCCATTGGCCCCATTTAAGTTTGATCATGATCTGATCCCTAGTTTTTGAGTTATTGTCAATAATGCGTGATTAATACGTTAAATCTGATCAAGGTTCCGAAGATAAAGCGGTGAAGTCGGTTTTTTTAAGCTTTGCTTGCGTTTAATTATTACTTCTGTGATACTAATATCTACGGGACAATTGCCTATATTTCCTGAAACAAAAAAAAATAGATAGATAAAATTTAATCGTAAAGCGTGACAAATAAAATACTATTGCGAATGATTGTTTACTAAGGTTTGTAAAGAATAAATTATGATTTATTCTTTACATATAAATAAAGTAGTCTATGTGTCAAACCTAGGTATAATCTATGTACATTCCAAATTTCATCCAAATCCGTTCAGCCATTAAAGCATGAAGAGGGAACAAACATACTTACACACACACACATACACTTACACACAAATTTTCGGATTTATAATTAGTAGGATTAGTAGGATTTGGGATCTCCCTGTCCGGTTTTCACAAACACTTTTTGAAAACCTCCCGGACTTACCCCGGACTCCGTCTAAACTAGGACAAATCCAGGGAATCACGGACGGATGGCAGCCTTATAGAGACCAAAGACGTGCTTAAAAATAGGTACCGTAATACCGTTTTTTTTTTACTCTACCATCCTTGCCCTTAATCTGTTACGTCTTTCATCACACCCGATCTTTAGTGTTTCACTGTCGGTGAGTTGTAAATCTTATTTGGTAGATCATCCAACGTTTGTTATCCTTAAGATAAATTATGTTTAAGGATAAACTTTGTAGACCCTCAAAGGATATGAGATAAGTTTAGGAGATATGGGAAATGTTTTGTGTAATGTTTTATCTTCGAATCGCATTACTGTTGATGTTGTTTTTAACCCTCGACGCAAAAACGGGTTGTTATAAGTTAGACTTGTCTGTGGGTGTGTGTCTGTCGGTGGCATCGTTGCTCCCGAACGGATGAACCAATTTTCAATCGACTTAAAAAAATAAGGTTCTCAATTCGACTGTTTTTACCGACTTCTACATTCATCATCCGTACAGCGAAGGAGTGGAACTCATTGCCTGCGTCTTTGTTCCCCGAACGGTATAATCTGGGAGTCTTCAAGTCTCGAGTGAATAGGTATCTTCTAGGCAAGCATGTCACACCTTCGGCCGCATCATCACTTTCCATCAGGTGAGATAGTGGTCAAATGCTTGACTATTCAACATAAAAAAAAGTGTGTATTTTTTTTTATTTATTTAATTCTTTAGTCATATAAATTAATTTTATGTGTTTTACCTCATAACTTCATTCCACGTGAACCGATTTCGAAATATTTTTTTTGTTTGATAGATGTTGCTTTCCAATTGGCCCCATTTAAATTTGATCAAGATCTTACCAGTAGTTTTGGAAATATCGTCAGTAATGTGTGTTTAGTTCATTTAATCTGATAAAAGTTCCGAAGATAAAGCGGTGAAGTCGGTTTTCTTTAAGCTTTGCTTCCGTTTAATTATTCAGATAGAGCGTCGTCGGGGGTTTTGTAAAAAAATTTATATTGCCACTTGGTAATGCTGAATTTTGAAATTCAAACTTGAAATTGAAACATGAAATTGAAATACCTATTCAACGATATCCCGCTTAAAATTATAATTATAATAAACGTTTGCACACTCACAGCCCTACACTAAGTTCGATGACTTGTGTCGTGGGTGCCGTAAACATTCACATCACACACAATCACAACCAGATGCAGAAACACAAATTTTCTTTGAGGAGAAAACTTGTGAAAAAATACGACATCTTCGTCCACATCATCACATTCCATCAAGTGAGACGTAGTGGTCAATTGCTTGCATATTCAGCATTAAAAAAATGAGTTTCCGCAGGGAATCGAACCCGATACCACTGATGAGAAGGCGAACTCTCACCCTACCAAGCCAAAGTGCAGCGGGAAGTTCAATTATGGAGCATGACATTGCACGAACATTACACTAACACATGGTTTTTACTGTACATATTCATATTCATTTATTCATTTTTTCCATACACGTCAACGAGAAAGAGAAATAGCACTTTTATAATTAAAAATAAAAACAAATGTCATACATAATAAATTCATAGGCATTAAAAATTAAAATTAGATAAATAGATTATATTGTTACAATTTCCGACAATTTCAAATTTATTTTAGGCACATTCAGAAATTCAGCGTAGCTATAAAACGACTGTTTGATCAACCAGCGTTTCAGCCTTGACTTAAAGATTTGCAGGTTGGTCGCTTCAATTATATTATCCGGCAGACGATTATACACTGTCGGACCCATAACATGTGTCAATTTCTCAGACTTAGTACAATGTACTTAGTACTTCAATCTTCGTTAGTAACCAATTTCCCAGCGACTGCCGCCGAAAATAAAGCGCCATAACAGTAGCGGATCCAGGGGAGGGGCAAAGGGGCTATATATCGCAAAAAAATTGAACTCCTTACCAGATTCTGTGTTTCCTGATAAATACAATATGGGAGTCTTTAAGTCGCGAGTGAATAGGCATCTTCTAGGCATACGTGCTCCATCGTCGACTGCATCATCGCTTACCATCAGGTGAGAAAGTAGTCAAACGTTAGCCTATCCTAAATAAAAAAATATATAGACGATAGGCTATATATTTTTTTATTAGCGGGGTAGAGGTAGAGTAAAATAGAATATTTGTTTGACGTAGAATAATTGTTGTTAGGGGGAGAGGGGCTCCCCCGAACGACAATCCTGGATCCGCCGCGGCGCCATAACAATTATTCTATTTTACTTATAAACACGGCCGTGCGCTGCCGCTTATTTTAGGTGCACAACAGAAGGCGCAGTATAGGGTTATTGGCAGTAAGGACTTTTTTTATACAAGAATAGCACTTTTTATTTTTTTATCTTCGGCCACATTTCATCATCACTTTCCATCAGTTTCTGTAATAATTATTTTGTAACAATTAGATTTTATTTTTATTTTGAATTAGGTATATAGAAAGAAAAAAAAAGAAAGAAAGAAAAATATTTTTTTTCTACTTGTAGCGAAAATATAACATTCTTATTTTAAAACACTAATCAACTTATTTATAACTTATATTTGAACTGCCCGTTGGCTTGGTAGGGTGTACGTTCGCCTTCTAAGCAGGGTATCGGCTTCGATTCCCGGCGGGTACACAAGTTTTCTCCCCAAGGAAATTTTATGTTTCTGGTTTTGATTGTGATTGTGTATGTGATGTGAATATTTCCGGCACCCACCACACAAGTTATCGAACTTAGTGTGCTGTGAGTGTAAAAGCATTTAAATATTACATAACACTGGTTATTTCTTCTTATAATATATAAATTATAAATAAATGTATATGGAGTAGTTTGAGAACTAATGTACGGCTTGTTTAATTTTGTAAAACCAGTAGTTTGCTGTGCTTTGAGAAACATAAACATTTTTATATTCTCCTGAAATAGAATGAACCTTAATTTATATCATGTTTTCTTGGAGTGATTTAGGAACCTTTCTTGCAGTACTTTGAAACTAACCCGTTATATTCACATAGTTTGCCAAGAACAAAAAAACAAATGGAAGCCATCTTGTTGGGTAAACAGCCTTACTGTCAATATTGTGTCCGGCCAGAGAATATAAACGTAAAGGTCTTAACGAATATGTACTGGGAGTCGTTAATTAATCAATGCACATAGTTTGCCAAGCTAAAAAAAACAATATGGAAGCCATCTTGTTGCGTAAACAGCTTTACTGTCTATATTGTGTCCGGCCAGAGAATATAAACGTGATTGTCGTAACAAATATGTACTAGAAGTCGTTAATTAAATAATGCACTTAGTTTGCCAAGCCAAACAAAAAACTATATGGAAGCCATCTTGTTGCGTAAGCAGCCTTACTGTCTATATTGTGTCCGGCCAGAGAATATAAACGTAAATGTCTAAACGAATACTGGGAGCCGTTAATTAGTGAGTTTAATTATAATTCCCTGGATTTTCGGGAAAATTCGCTCGCGGCGTCCTTTGTGGGGTCAGGGGAGAAATTAGACGCTTGCGAAATGGTGAATTCGGATTGCTTGGTCGCATCGCTAGAATAATTTAATTAAGAATCTATATAAGTGAGAATGAGTACGCGTTATTATGTTATTGACCTTAATTATCTGATATCTTTAAACGAGCAATTCTTGTATATGTGTAATCTGGATCTCGGAAATGGCTCCAACGATTTTCATGAAAGTTACAGATTAGGGGGTTTTAGGCCCGAGGAATCGATTTATCAACGTTCCAGGTCAGAGAAATGCTCGGTTCCCAAACTGCATTTGAAAAACCGGGTTTAAGAAACTATCAGCGCCATCTATTACGCCATGGCCGATGTAAAAAACTGTTTCTACTCGACACTAGATGGAGCTTTCTGAGGCTACAAATTCTAACACATTCTACCAAAAACAAAAATTCGAGCTAAGCTTGGTCATACGGATATTTTTTTTTATATACAACTAGCCGTGCCCGCAGCTTGCGTTAATCAAGTTTAAAAGTTGCCTATGTGTTAATCCTAGGTATAAGCTATGTACATTCCAAATTTCATCCAACTCCGTTCAGCCGTTACAGCGTGAAGAGGGAACAAACATACTTACACACTAACACACAAACTTTCGCATCTGTAATATTAGTAGGATTACAAATACATTATTAATACACTATATTACACAACCTTTTGTAGGAACCCGTAATTAGTAGGAATGTGAACTAGGTAAAAAAAATTTGGTCCCAAATTTCCCGTCTTTGAATTGCCCGTTGGCTCAGTTGGGTGAGCGTTCGCCTTCTACGTAGGGGTATAGGGTTCGATTCCCGGCGGGAACAAAAGTTTTCTCCCCAAGGAAAATTTATGTTTCCGGTTCTGGTTATAATTGTGTGTGTTATGTGAATGTTTCCGGCACCCACGACACAAGTCATCAAACTTAGTGGGGCTGTGAGTGTGAAAGCGTTTATGTTTATGTTATGCCGCCCTAGGCTCCAGCCTACTCAGCCTGCTTGTAAATCCGCCAGTGAGTCTGAAAACCACATTTACCCTCCTTTGCGCCGCGCAGTCGGATAAAACTTGTTTGATGCCTCTACCCGAGATTCTCAACCAGCTCTAGGTCACAACACTTGTAGAGAGCTATTCTTATCTCACCTTTCAAATGCTTTTCTTCAACAAATTAACAACTCAACGTCTATACTCGCAGAGTTGGAAAGGGGCTATAAATATACTGGGTGGATTTTAAACAAACAACAACAACAACAACATACGCATTTACACTCACAGCCCTACACTAATTTCAAAGACTTGTATCGTGGGTGCCGGAAACATTCACATCACACACACATTACACCCAGAACCAGAAGCACAAATATCTCTTGGGAAGGAATTTGTGCTTCTGCCGGGAATCGAACCCAGGACCCACGGCGCAGAGGGCAGACACCTGTCCACTGCGCCAACTGGGTCGTTAATAAGTTTTTTTTCATTTGAGAATGTTTTTTTTTTATATTAAATAGGCAAGCATTTGAACACTATCTCACCTATTCACTCTTGATTTGAAGACTCCCAGATTATACCCCTCGGGGAAAAATGACGAAGGCAATGAGTTCCACTCCTTCGCTGTACGGATGATGAACGTAGAAGCAAACCGCTTCGAGCGAACTGGAGGTATGTCAACCATAAGTGCATGACGTTTGACAGTTTGTTTGGTTGTAAGATGGTAAAATGGGCATGGTGGAATTAACTCATGTCATTCCTGCGCACACTCTCCAATGCACGATAAAATACCGATAGACTTGAGACCATACGTCTGTGACTGAGGCTCTGCAATTTGACCCCCTATTACCTATCTCTGTTGCAAACGGTTTCAATACTAAATTGACAAAAATCCTAAGAAATAAGGTTCATTTTTGCTTAATTCAAATAGAAACCGCGTGCAACAAAGATAGGGGGGCTCAATCGCCTATAAGTCTTTTTGCTCAATAGCCTCAATGTATGTTGTTTTCGAAAAAAAAACATGCGGGGCAGTCTTTGGGGATTGCCGATAGAAACCTAAGTAACTTAAGTATAGAACTAGAAAGAGACAGATGCCAGTAGTCATGGAAAGCGTTCGGTGACGAATGACGATGACGCGAATTCCATGATTTTTGTTCACCCAAAAAGTGCTGAACGCGTCCAGAGAAGTTTTCACTTCAAAAAAAGCTGATCGAATGAAGTGAGATCTCTAAGTTGACTTGAGTGATTCGGCACTTTATCCGTCCGTCCGTCTGTCGGAGGCATCTAGAGTCTAAGCCGTACAAGTGAATAACTTCTCAGAGAATATGTAAAGCTATGGCCCAAAGCCAGAAATGACGATAATTGAAACGCAAGCAAAGCTTAAATAATTAAACGCAAGCAAAGCTTAAAAAAACCGACTTCACCGCTTTATCATCGAAACCTTGATCCACCAGCTTTCATATAAAAAAAGAATCATCAAAATCGGCTCACAACGAAAGTTGTGAAGTAACTTTTGAAGTCGGGTAAACCAGAACATCGTCAAAGTACGCATCACAAAATAGACATTATTGACGATATTTCAAGAACTACTGATCAGATCTTGATCAAATTTAAATGGGACCAATTAGAAAGCAACATCTTTCAAACTAAAAAAGAATTTTCGAAATCGGCTCACGTGGAGAGAAGTTATAAGGTAAAAGTAAAAAAAAAGTAAAAAATTGTTTATTTCATAAATTATTGTACATTTTACAAATTGCGGCCCTAGTTACCAAACTGGGTGTGAGTAACACCCGTATCTTGGTAATTAGTTCCTTCCTAAAGTGAACATTTTATTAAGTACTTCTTATCTAGGTCGTTAAAACATTGCAAAATTTGATTAAGAAACAAGACAAAATAAAATTTAAATAAAGCGTTATTTTAAAATTATAAGAACATTTTTTACAGTTTATATAAGTAAAATAAGTTCCGCAGCTCAATTTTAGGGTAAACTACCTAAGTCTACATAAGTCACGTTTCTAAGATAATTTGTATATATATTTATTCTTACATGTTTATTTTTACATTTATTAAATATTGAATTCATTGAAATTAATTGATTCATTAAGATTTTTAAATATCACTGTAATTAACAATATACCATAGATATATTTCGGTTTTGGCTTGACCGATTTCGATAAAAATTATATGTAACCACTTCTGAAGTATACGCTATCAAACAAAAATCAAAATCACATACAATATAATGTAACACACATGTAATATACATACAAAAAAAACATACAGTCGACTTGAGAACCTCCTTTTTTGAACTCGTTTGAAAACTTCGCAAAAAAGAAACAAACATTTCGGGTAAAAAGCAGCAACTCGGCTGTTTTACCTTCCATGCCCCCGGGAGGTTCTGCGTATGAATAATGTTCAATCGAGCAAAATATGACTCGTACTACAATATTTGTGCCTCGTCGCTATATTTTCAGATAGAAATTGCAAGGTAACAAAACTGCCGACGATGTGAATAACCTGGTTTTTATTGAGTTTTTTTTATTACAGACTAAGCAAATGTTTGACTACAATCACACCTAATGGAAAGTGACGATGTAGTCTAAGGTGGAGCACGCTTGCTCAGTAAATACCTATTCACTTTACTTTTGAACACACCCAAATTGTACCTTTCGGGAAACACAGATGACGGCAAAGTGTTCCATTCTTTTGCTGTTCTATAAATGAACGAAGACGCGAAACGCTTCTTACGAATGAACGGTATTTCAACCATAAATTGGTGACGCGACGCCATCCTTCTAGATGTAAGGTGGAAAAAGGTGAAGCGGGAACAAGGTTGTGTAGTTCCTGAGCACATTCACCGTAATGTATAATAGAATACCGACAGGTTTGCAACCTTACGCCGATGTTAAAGACTTTGACTTGGTTTTTTATTGAGTTTGTAGGAAATAGGTATATAGTACATGTTTGTGTGCATAGCAACTTTGACGTTGATTACGTAGCAATTAACATATATCTAGATGATCAAGTGATTTTTTAACTGGGACCGTGGTGACCGGGTTTTCTTTTTTTTTTTTTTGAGACTAAGCTAGGCTTTGACCACAATCTCACCTGATGGAAAGCGACGATGCGGTCGAAGATGGAGCACGCTTGCTCAGTAAAAACCTATTCACTCTCTTCTTGAACAACCCCATATTATACTTTTCGGGAAACACAGAAGACGGCAGGGCGTTCCACTCCTTGGCAGTTCTCATAATGAAAGTGGAAGCGAAACGCTTCGTGCGAATGGTCGGTATTTTTACCATTAGCGGATGCCGCATTGCCGTCTGTCTAGTTGTTCGGTAGTAGAACGGTGATGCGGGAATAAGATTGTGCAATTCCTTTGAACGCTCTCCGTAGTGCAATTTGTAGAAAATTGAGAGGCTTGCTACTTTTCGCCGATGATCGAGACTCTGTATCCATTTTCATAATTCAACAAGACATACCTTACAAAGCTTTTTAAAATCAAGCTTCTACAAGTTGTAAATAAAGAGGATTAAAAGTTATATAACCAGAGAACTTGTCAAGACGAATCAAGCGAGCCGAAACTCGATGGGGTTGCGTCTTTTCATTACAGAGTTCCTATGATCACTTTCCAACTCCATCATCAGACCCTGAATACTATTGAAATACAAACTACTCGTCAAGATGATTCAGATGAGCCCAAACTAGATGAGGTTGTGTCGTTTAATTGCAGAGTTCCTTTGGCCACCTTCCAGCCCAATCATCAGATCAGCACCGTGTCATCATAATATTGCATTGTCACGCGATTTACCCATTTATGCAAAATACTAATTTCAGTACAATCGGTAACCGGGAAGTGGATCAAATTTAATGTGCAAGATTTGATGACAAACATCGGGACAGGTGAAACTAAATAAAGGCTTGTAATAATGTATTCAGAGGTTGAGGCGGCTCATGTTCCAAAGTTCCAAATTCTTCTTCTATTCCCCAAGCCCATTTTACCATCTAACAACAAGACAAACAGTCAAACGTCATCCATTCATGGTTGACATACCTCCAGCTCGCTCGAAGCGTTACGCTTCTACGTTTATCATCCGTACTGCGAGGGAGTGGAACTCATTGCCCGCGTCTTTGTTTCCTGAGCGGTATAATCTGGCAGTCTTCAAGTCAAGAGTGAATAGGTATCTTCTAGGCAGGCATGCTACATCTTCGGCCACATCATCGCTTTCCATCAGGTAAGATAGTGGTCAAATGCTAGCCTATCAAACATAAAAAAAAAAAACTGATACTTATTTGGCCCCACGTATTAGAATTGTAATTCAAAGAGAGATATTTAATAAGTCCTCTTTGTTTGCTTCAAATCTTCAATACGCTGTCACACTTACAGCTCCATACTAAGTACGATGACTTGTGTTGGTAATTGTATCTTCAGTCATTGTCATCATATCATTGTAGGTGCCGGAAAATTCACATCATACAGCCAAAACCACAAAAAATCTTGTATTTCCGCGAATCTGTAATCAAATCTGTAATAAAACGGGCATTAATTAAGAAAACTTATTATAAGACCACAGACTATATTAATGACAAGGATGCATGGAGGCAAACTGCACAGGCTCTTTCTAGCGACTACTATAATAACACCTAGGTTAAGAAAATTATGTATTAGAAATTAAGAATGTTTTAAAAAAAAATTGATGAAAAAAAATGCGCCGCCGAGTTTCTTGCCAGGTTCTTCTCGAGATGGCTGTAATTTTGCGAATCTGGCAATAGATTCATTAACTTTCATGAGTGCCTCTTTGGGGCCCATGTGAATAAACGATTTTGATTTTGATTTTGAATCGATACCCTTTGCTTAGAAGGCGAACTACTAACCAACTAAGCCATTGGGTAGTTCATACTTGCATAGTACTATAACACACACACGAACACACGCATTCACACCCACAGCCCCACACTAAGTTCAAAGACTTGTATCGTGGGTGCCGGAAACATTTACATATCACACACACATTACACCCAGAACCAGAAGCACAAATATCCCTTTGGAAGGAATTTGTGCTCCTGCCGGGAATCGAACCCAGGACCCACGGCGCAGAGGGCGGAGACCTGTCCACTGCGCCAACTATAGGTATAGCTCTGTGTATGTTGTCTGTGTTGTTGCTGTCTAGTGATGTAGATAGTCTAGACACTTTTCTATGAATTCTGTCTGGTTACAAAAAGTTGAACGAACTAGAAAATAACTATTGGAGATAATTATATGTAAATTATTTACACGATTTTAGGTTTTTTCTACCGACTTCACAAAAAAGGAGGAGGTAATCAAGTCGACTGTATTTTTTTTTGTTTTTTTAGTTTAACTATTAAAGTTTTTCGTGAGTTTGACACATTATACTTTATATAAATGAAACGACTTGACTCACGATTTAAGGTCGACTCTTGCGACCTTAAATCGTGAGTCAAGTCGTTTCATTTATATATTATTAAAAGATATTGATAGTCCCGCCATATTGCCTCCTAGCAAGGTTTGGACTAGGTAATGGCGGTGTTTAATTTTGACAACTATTTAAGCTTTACTTTACTTAACGATCTTTTAACGCTAAACAGCGTTTATGAGTGAAATGTTTGCTGTAGCTAAGCAATTGATTAAAAATTAAGAGGAGTATATAAGTAAGACTGTATAAATCTAAGTATGGCACGCGCGACTTTACGTAATCTCTAAATTTTTACTTAAACGCGCCCCTATGTACTTCAATATGAGCTCATTTGTTTACCCATACGTTCTTCTACAATGCCCTCATCTCCCTAAGACTTCTGCATCTCACAATCTATTTCTAATTTTACGGTCACACATCTGGCGTTATTATTTTTAAGCAAAAGGGCTTTGTTTACAAAACTATTTCTACCATTTTATGTCCTATTACGTAATTAAAATTTAATTTTCGTCCAGTGCTGCCATTAAATACACATAAAACCTTCTATAAAGTTATGTGGGCGAATTATTCGTCTTTGAGCAAAAGCAGTTAAAAACGTATAAACCTCTTTTGTTGTTAGCTAGTAAATAGTTCCCATTCATCATACTCTTTGGTAACGGTGGAAATAGAGTTAGTGCTTCCGTTGCACAAGGCAACTTTGCCGCCAAAATGAAAAAATGGCTGCCATATTGTTTTCTTATTTATTTATTAATCAAAACAAGATAAAACTTTTTTTTCGTTTAATTTTGGCTACGCAATGTTATATAATGTTCAAGTATATGTCATAATAAAAGTCCTAGTCACAGGTCACAGTCAAAGTCATGTAAAAAAGTCAAGGTCCGGTCATAGTCGAGTCTAATAAAGTGGTAGAAACTTAACTAGAACTTATATTGGAATTTTGGAGCGAAGGCGAAAATAACGTTTTTCAAACTTATAGTTTGCCTACACACATGCACGTTAAGTATTAACGGTTAACAATCCACCATCATTACACATGAATACTCGCAGAATGACATTTATTGAAAATAATACAAAATCAACAACGCCATTTTTTCACTTACGCGGCAAAACCCAGAGACAACTTTTTGAGTAGGAAATTTTATGTTTCTGGTTGTAGTTATTGTGTAATTACATTCACAATGTTTCCGGCACCACACAAGTCATCGAACTTAGTGTGGGGCTGTGAGTGTGAAAGCATTTATGTTTATGTTATGTGTCCTCATGTCAATGGGTTGTTCAAGAAGTGAATAGATATTTACTGAGCAAGCACCATCATCGCTTTCTATCAGGTGAGATTGTGGTCAAATGCTTGCCTATCGAACATAAAAAAGCGGCTCAAATATGGCTCCGAGTGAGTGACCTCCTATCACTATATAGTGACAGATGCTTTCCACGGTCTTAAATGATACACACACATTTGGTCATATGTTTGGCTCGCCGCCAAATCCACGGGCTCCTGTATGGAAGCAGTCTTTGAACTTCTGAACTGAGTTTAGCAATTTGGATAACCTTGGGATGGGAGCCATTGAAGATCATCGCGCTTGAGTGAAAAAACTCACACAATTAAAGATATTAATATTAAAACTATCGTGAGTCGTATTCATGTTGATAGTACGCGCCATGCTCTCGTTGCCGCTACCGCGCATGCTCTTGAGGATGAGCATCTATATCGCTCGAACACCGGTCGAGATCTTTTTTTTTTTTTTTCCTTAGTTTTGGCTTCGCAATCTTATGCATTTAACCAGTGTCAAGTGATAATATATTTCAAGTGTATTTCATATTATAGGTCCTAGTCACAAGTCACAGTCAAAGTCAAGTAAAAGAGTCAAGTCATGCCCTAGTAAAGTGGTAGAAACTTTACTAGAACTTCTATTGGAGTTTTGGAGCGAAGGTGAAAATCACGTTTTTCAACTTTGTATGATTTGCCTACACTTATGCACGTTCACTAAGTATTAACGGTTAATAATCCACCATTATTACACATTAACACTCGAAGAATCACAGGTTTTGGAAAATATACAAAATCAACAACGCCATTTTTTCACTTTCGCGGCAAAACTCCACCGGTCGAGTTTCTCGATTAAATAAAAAATAACGTGAGTACAACCGGAACTAAATCAACACAATAAGAGATGTGCCATATAATTACCTAGATCGGCAGTGGTAAATAAATATGTATTCTCGTCAGTGGTTACATTTATGAGCCGTTTGGTGTTGAGACTGGGTCCGTGGGGACCGGGAGCTCATTCTATATTAAAAAAATAAAATATAAATAAAATATGTTCATAAAATCCTACTAATATTATAAATCCGAAAGTTTGTGTGTAAGTGTGTAAGTATGTTTGTTCCCTCTTCACGCTTTAAAGGCTGAACGGATTTGTATGAAATTTGGAATGTACATAGATTATACCTAGGATTAACACATAGGCTACTTTTTAACTTGATAATAGCGGGCGAAGCCGCGGGGCACAGCTAGTAAAATATAAATGCGAAAGTTTGTGTGTAAATGTGTAAGTATGTTTGTTCCCTCTTCACGCTTTAACGGCTATACGGATTTTGATGAAATTTGGAGTGTACATAGCTTATACCTAGGATTAACACATAGGATAATTTCAAACTTGATACCTAATAGCGGGCGAAGCCGCGGGGCACGGCTATTATGTCATAAGTAAACGAAATTGCTGACTGTTTAGTTTATGTTGACTTTTATGTCACATCACACACACAATCACAACCAGAACCAGAAACACAAATATTCCTTGGGGAGAAAACTTGTGTTGCAGTTGGGAATCGAACCCGATACCCCTGCTTAGAAGGCGAACTAAGCCAAAGAGCTACCTAAAACTAAAACTAATACTAAAACGCTACCCACTGGTAGTGAGCTTGAGCACTTGAGTTACCTATAAGCTTGATGTCTTGTAGGTAACTTAGTTCTTTGCTGTACCTATATAGTTTTAGTTTAGTTTTAGGAAATATAGGCAATTGGCCAATAATTGATGTTTTTTTTATTCAAGATAGGCAAACTTTTGACTACTATCTCACCTGATGGTAAGCGACGATGTGGTCGACGATGCAGCAAGCTTGCCTAGAAGATACCTATTCACTCGCGATACATACTTCTATTATCTTTAGTTTGTTCATATTATGTTGCTGTACATTTTTTTTGACGACCCAGTTGGCGCAGTGGAAAGGTCTCCGCCCTCTGCGCCGTGGGTCCTGGGTTTGATTCCCGGCAGGAGCACAAATTTCTTCCCAAGGGATACGTGTGCTTCTGGTTCTGGATATTTTTGTGTGTGTGATGTAAATGTTTCCGGCACCTACGATACAAGTCTTTGAACTTTGTGTGGGGCTGTGATTGTGAATGCGTTTATTTATTATTTACTAGCCGTGCCCCGCGGCTTCGCCCGCTATTATCATGTTAAAAAGTAGCCTATGTGTTAATCCTAGGTATAATCTATGTACATTTCAAATTTCATCCAAATCCGATCAGCCGTTAAATTGTGAAGAGGGAACAAACATACTTACACACTTACACACTTACACACAAACTTTCGGATTTATAATATTAGTAGGATTTAATTCTTTATTGCACAAAAAGTACAAAAGGTGGACTTAATGCTAGGGGCATTCTCTACCAGTCAACCATACATGGTAGACGAGAAGAGGGGTGTAGGCGTGCATCAAAATGGCTGTTTGTTGTATGCCAGAAAATATAACCCTCCTGCGCAGTCGGGTATAAAGCAGAGTACAGTGGGTGAACAGCTCTTTAAAGCACTTTGATGTTTTTAGGTGACGCCACTAATTGGGCGATTCTGAGATAAATATAGAAAGCAATTGGGGCAAGTTATTTGAATATGTGCCTGAATGTTGTGTATTATTTCTAAGATTGATATTTCCTGAAAAACAGCGGTGAATTAGCACGGAAAATTATGTCAATACTAGCCGTGCCCCGCGGCTTCGCCCGCTATTATCAAGTTAAAAAGTAGCCTATGTGTTAATCCTAGGTATAATCTATGTACCTTCCAAATTTTATCCAAATCCGTTCAGCGGTTAAAGCGTGAAGAGGGAACAAACGTACTTACACACTTGCACACACACTTACACACAAACTTTCGGATTTATAATATTATTAGGATATACGACGAGTTGTTCGCCCCGAACTGAGATCTCGCGCCTACATTTTGCCTAAAACAAACATTTTTGAGGATTTTTCTTTGTAATTGTTGTTTGATTTCTGTATTTGTTGATTTTAATGATTCTTTTTATATTTGAAAGCTGGTGCTTCTGTGTCCCATTTAAATTTGATCAAAATCTGACCAGTAGTTATATATTATGTTTCATTTATTTATGTATTGTACGTATATTTTTGTTTATGCATTTATTATATTGTATATTATGTATTTATTTATGATATCTTATGTACGTACTTATTTATTTTAGTATATGAATGGTAATTATTTCGTTTAGTATCTTAATCCATTATTATAAAGTTTGCGTAACTATGTGGTACACCTGAGTCCCAATACATTTTGCTGTCTCCTCTCCATCCAAAGGTTGTCTGGAAGAGATCGCTTTAAGCGATAAGACCGCCCATTGTACTAGCCTAAGTTCGTTTTTAATGTCTTTAATGTATTTTCATCTATTTATGGTGTATAATAAAGAGTTATCTATCTATATATACCAATAGTTATATAGTACTAAGGTGTTTGTTGTATAGATGTATTCAGTTTTAGTTTTTTGTAAGAACTACAGTCAATTTCTTTAACATTATTAAGTGACTAGTCTAGCAAGTCGTTTACCTGATGGTAAGCGTAACGCTTGCAAAAGAATCCTACCACTACTTAAATGAACGTAAGCAAAGCTTAAAAATAAGTTATAATTCAAAACGTTTTTAAAATCAAGCTTGTACAAGTTGTAAATAAAGAGGACTAAAAGTTAAATAACAAGAGAACTTGTCAAGACGAATCAAACGAGCCGAAACTCGATGGTGTTGCGTCGTTTCATTACAGAGTTCCTATGAACAACTTCCAGCTCCATCAGACCCTGGTTATCATTGAAAGATAAACTACTCGTCAAGTCGATTCAAATGATCCCAAACTCGATGAGGTTGTGTCGTTTCATTGCGAAGTTCCTTTGGCCACCTTCCAGCTCCATCATCAGATCAGCACCATGTCGTCATAGTATTGCATTGTCATGCGATTTACACATGTATGCTAAATTTCAGCTCAATCGGTATCCGGGAAGTGGATCAAATTAATTTGCAAGATTTGATGACAAACATCGGGACAGGTGAAACTAAATAAAAGCTTGTAAAAACCAACTTCACCGCTTTATCTTTGGAACCCTTGATCAGATTAAATGAATTAAATACGCATTATCGAGGATGACTCAAAAACTTCTGGTCAGATCTTGATTAAATTGAAATGGGACCACATGGAAAGCACCAGCTTTCAAATAAAATAATAATCATTAAAATCGGCTCACAAAGCGAAAGAACATATGAGGACACAAAAAAAATACAGTCGAATTAAGAACCTCCTCCTTTTATTTGAAGTCGGTTATAAATGTCATTTTTAACCGATTGGTCGGTAGATATAGTTACATTAGTTATTTGCCTATCACTAATTAGTTCAAAGAGCGTGTCGATCGCTCATTGGCTGGCCGCACCACAAACAGAGCTGATTCCCCACGTAGCGAATAGCGCGAAGTCAAACGCGCCAATTTCCCAAAAAACTTTACTTTTTCTAAGTGTAAAAATATTCACCCCTTTTCCCCTTCGAAAACAATTGTCAGCGATAAGCTGGCACTTTGATTTATGAGATAAGTTTTATGTTGGACTTTTTGTTGAGGATTATTTTCTAGAAAGTTTGTTGCGACGTTGTCGACGCTTTTTCTTTTTATAAAATTTGACAGATATTGTACATTGTTTTACATTCTTTGAAAGTGTACATTGATATAAATTGTTTTCCTTTTTATTAAACAACATCAATGTGGCAGAGTATTTTGTATTGTTTTCAACCGACGCGCATCGACCGCGTTGTGCGCAGTATTTTACTCTGTGGATAATTCTCTTTTTTTATTCAGTATAGACAAATGTTTGACCACTACCTCACCTAATGGTAAGTGACGATGCGGCTGACGATGGAGCACGTTTGCCTAGAAGATGCCTATTCACTCGCGACTTTAAGACTATTTATTTGTATGTATCAGGGAACACAGACTCAGGTAAGGAATTTCAATTCTCTTGCAGTTCGCATAATAAATGTGGTGGCAAAACGCTTCGTCCGAATTTGTGGAATGTCTACCTTATAGCAGTGTCGCTTATGTCTGTGTCGATGACTGATAATAGAATGCGGATGGGGAAATTAGATTGAGATGATAATTAAAACGTATACTGTCTAAGACGCTCCGTTCAAGTCTCATCCTACATTGGCAGTGAAACGTTGGCGTGAAAATATTGTATTATATCTCAAGAGATTGGACTGTGGGCTAAAGCGCAAGTTATTAGCGATTTAGTTTTAGAAAAAAAAAACATGTTTTTATTTTTTTTTATTTGTGACAGGCTAGTGTTTGACCACTATCACATCTGATGGTAAGTGACGATGTGATCGAAGCTGGTAAACACACTAGACCTTTTATGATGGTTTATTCCTTTTGTGTTCTCTCTCGCTCGCACAATTCGATATTTAAAAATAATAAAAATTGTGTACGTGTGTTTTTGAAAATGTTTTCAACTATTTATATGGATTAATATAAGGATGTTTCAAACTTCTTTTCGCTATCATATCCTTCAATAAGATGAGTAAAAACACAGTTCCCAAATTTCAATGTAATTTTCACGCTTTCTTCGTCTTCAGGGGTCGGCAACCTGCGGCTCGCGAGCCACATGCGGCTCTTTGGATGTGAAGCTGCGGCTCTTTAGTTCCATACGCAAAGATTATTTATATTATTAAAAATATATAAAACATTTAAAAATCGTTCTGAATCGATAAACGAGGATTAGGCACCATTTATATCTCTCAGCCACTTTTTATCGTTGTACATGCTTTTCACCGCACTTTGCACCACACTTTGTCACGGACAAAACATTTTTATGGCTCTTTAAAAACTTTGAAATTTTGTAAATTGTAATTTTTGACTCTTCCGAAACAAAAGGTTGCCGATCCCTAACTGAAAGATATGAATAACAAAAGGTAGATTAAAACATTCATCGTATTAATGTCCATATAGTTGGTTGAAAACATTTTCAAAAACACACTTAGCTAATTGTATTTATTAAAAATATCGAAATGTGCGAGCGAGAGAGAAGACAAACGGAATAAACCCTCTTAACATCACGAGCTTTTACTTAGTTTCACTTACCTGTCCTGTTGTCCGTCTGTCGATCAGTAATTAACTCTTGCAAGCTTAATTATTGCTAAATCGGATAGTGGGTCTAAACCCACTCCCGATGTCCGATTGAATTCAAATTTAGTGTACTTATGTATCTTTGGTGACAATACAATGATGTGTTACCATGGAGCTAGTCTGATGATGGAGACGTAAGATGGGCATAGGATAATAATAATAATTGATAATGATAATGATAATTAGTATTGATAATGATAATTCTGTATGATAGGGATATAACATAAGCATAACATAAACGCTTTCACACTCACAGCCCCACACTAAGTTCGATGACTTGTGTCGTGGGTGCCGGAAACATTCACATCACACACACAATCACAACCAGATGATAATGATTCGGGCATAGGATTTGTCTTGACAAGTTCTCTGGTTATTAAACTTTTTAGTCCTTTTTATTCACAACTGTTAAAAGCTCGACTTTAACAAATTTTAAAAGTTTAACTTGTTTAGTTAATAATATAAGTAGACTGCGTGATTTAAAATAATATTAAAAATCTACGTAAGAATAGATAAATATCATATTTAAGTGTACTCGTAAACATTACATTTTGAAGAGTGTGTTCAGGAATTACATGATATAATTCCTCCATGCCCTTTTTACCATCAAACAACAAGACAAACTGTCAAACGTCATCCATTTATGGTTGACATACCTCCAGTTCGCTCGAAGCGTTTTGCTTCTATGTTCATCATCCGTACAGCGAAGAAGTGGAACTTATTGCCTGCGTCTTTTTTCCCTGAACGGTATAATCTGGGTGTCTTCAAGTCTAGAGTGAATAGGCATGCATGTTCCATCTTTGGCCGCATCGTCACTATCCATCAGGTGAGATAGCGGTCAAATGCTTGCATATCCAGAATAAAAAAAAACTCGTAAGTTGTCCAATCATGTCCTGTCTGTTCCTATATTGTGTCGTAATTAAATCGCTCATCACTCCTAACTCGAACCTTATTTACCCGACTGTTATTTATTAACAAGATCAAAGCTGCAGCGTTATTATGGAAGGTTTGATGTGTTTTTTATGAGAAAAGAAAAATATTATCGTAGATTATATACAGACATTTCGAATTGTTGGGAAATACAGTTGTTAGTCATGGGCTAGGTCACGTAAACTTGGCCTAACTCACGTACGTTGTTTACCTATTGAAAATATATGCTCTCACAGTTAGGAATTATCGTAAGTAATTGTTGTCACGTAAACTTGGCCTAACTCACGTACGTTGTTTACCTATTGAAAATATATGCTCTCACAGTTAGGAATTATCGTAAGTAATTGTTGTCACGTAAACTTGGCCTAACTCACGTACGTTGTTTACCTATTGAAAATATATGCTCTCACAGTAAGGAATTATCGTAAGTAATTGTTAGTTTGATTTAATCCCTTCTTCGACATTGTTGCGACAGACATATAGCAGTACCTATGCCGGACAGAATATATGACTGATTGATAACTTAGATTTTAGGACTATGACTTAATTTTGACTTATATACATAATTATTATAATATTTTCTGACATCAATAGTTAAATTGTTTTAGTATTTAATTATTATCTGATTTTTTTTTATTTGTGACAGGCTAGTGTTTGACCACTATCTCACCTGATGGTAAGTGACGATGTGATCGAAGCTGGTAAACACACTAGACCTGGAATACGTAGGCTCTCAAGGATAACTGCCGGAACACCGTATTTGGCTTGGCGGCAGACTTTCAACTTGATGGTGGTAAGCTACTTTGGTACATATAATTTGACATTGGCTTTTTTTAATAATTTTTATTAATGTGTACACTAGATAATGTAAAATGTATGAGTCTTAACCTGAAATAAATCATTTTCATTAATTAATTAATTAAAAAGTGTATAAACGTTTTTCACAGGGTTGCTCCATGGACTGTTTCATGATTTGAAGCTCTCGGATAGAGTGACGGATTTATGTTTTCTCTCTTTTACTCTTTTACATACTACTTACAATATGACCGATAGCAAGTAATAATTATTATTAATTAATATCGATTACTACGACTATAAATATTTGTCTGTTGTAAATGTATAAAGAAACTAGCGGCTTCGCCCGCTATTATCAAGCTAAAAAGTAGCCTATGTGTTAATCCTAGGTATAATCTATCTACGTTCCAAATTTCATCCAAATCCGTTCAGCCGTTAAAGCGTGATGAGGGAACAAACATACTTACACACTTACGCACGCACTTATACACAAACTTTCGGATTTATAATATTAGTAGGACAATATAAAGATATTGCAAATCGTCGACATCGTCGTATATCTTCTTGAGTATATATATTGAAGACGCATTTAATACTCATCATGACAAGCTCGTGACAAGTATAGATAATTGTCATTATTTACCGACTTCACAAAAAGGAGGAGATACTCAAGTCGATTGTTTTTTTTTATGTGCTCATAACATCTTTCCACGTGAACCGATTTCAATTTTTTTTTTAGTTTGATAGATGTTGCTTTCCAATTGGTCCCATTTAAATTTGATCAAGATATGATCAGTAGTTCTTGAAATATCGTCAATAATGCGTATTCTGTGACCTACATTGACGTAGTCTCGTTTTTAACCGACTTCGAAAGTTACCTCATAACTTCTTTCATTGTGAGCCGATTTTGATGATTATTTTTTATTTGAAAGCTGGTGCTTTTCATATGGTCCCATTGAAATTTGATCAAGATCTGATTTCTAGTTTTTGAGTTATCGTCAATAATGCGTGTTTAATACATTAAATCTGATCAAGGTTATACTATAATCTGATAAAGAGTTGAAGTCGGTTTTTTTTAAGCTTTACTTGCGTTTAATTATTTTGAGTTATTAATTATCTAAATATCTAAATCACAATCATTACTATACCTAGATTTTTTTACTATAATACCACCTGTCTGCTGATCTTTCTAGACTTCTAGATCACTAAAATACCTTGTAACTATATCTATGGGCTAAGTGCTGATAGATATAGTTACAAAATAAATCAAACAAATCAACCAAAATAATCTCAATCCATCCCCAAATGGGGGTGGATGGGCTTGAGATTATTTTGGAGTTTCTTTACAAGGGGGGTCAGAGTCATGGACCCCATGATTCTGACCCCCTGTGTGATGAAAGTCCCTTTGTTAAAAATCTTAAATTCGATGTATTTAGTTTAAGTAAATATAGGCACTTGGCCCATAGATGTTACAAGGTACTTTAGTGATCTAGAAGTCTAGAAAGAACAGAATACTGAAGGTATTATAGTAGAAAATCTAGGTATAGAGTATAGACACAGACACACCCCCGCTGAATATTATACAATGTTCCAAATACCTGCTCCCGATTGCTCGATCATGCGCCGGCGCAATCAATCGCTGTATATTTAGCTGCGACACAGTGTAGCCAGTAAATCAACTTCACGAAATCCCCATTTATGAATAAAATAACCAAAAAAATTCATAGTCAAGTCAGGCAGAAAAGTTTACATAAAAACTTTTTTTAATGCCTATCGATCACGTTTCTTACTGGCATCAAAAAATGCATGAACATTTAAATAAGGAGATAGATTTAAAAAAAATACATGACCTTTATTTAAAACTCATACATATTAGAGCGAGCAAAGCGAGATCTCTAAGTTGATTTAAGTGATTCAGTACGTTGTCCGTCCGTACGTCCATATGTTAGAGGCATCTGGCGTCTAAACCACACAAGCGAATAACTTCAAATTCTCAGTGAGTATGTAAAGAAAAAAAAAAATGACGTAAATGGCCCAAAGCAAAAAATTACATAAATGCTATAAATGAAAATATTTAGAGGGCACCCATTCATTTTGCCCAGTGAGGGGTATCGTTGAAAAGAACTGCGCAGATATAGTACGAAACAGTAAAAAAAACCCGTTAGAACATAACAATTTGGTAGGACATCAAAGTCACTGTTTCTAGACCTATTTTGTCCCGGGGTTTATCTAAAAATTGGCTACGTATATGTATAACGCTGAAACTTACATATAATACTCGTTTTATTCTCTAATTAAACAACAATTTCAGAAATCGAATAATTGTTATTAATAAAAAAGTTAACTGTCATTTTTGTCAATATTTAGTTATAGGTTCCGTTTGAATATTTAAAAAAATAAAAATAGTAGATGCGTCTATTATTCTTGATTCCGATGATATATTTAACTCAATTTTGTCAAAAATGCAGATTTGTCTTTTTTCCTTATGACGGCAGTGTAACTTCACCTACTGCGTGTATCATGTACTGCGACTGTACTATTTATGTATGCCCCAGTCGAACATTCAACTCGGCGAATTAAAACATATGGTTTTTATCACTTAATGAGCGAGTACGTAATTACAGTTATTTTTATCATTGGATATAAACGTTTATTTTTAAGTAACACGAATGATCACTGCCTGATTTACGCTAAACAGCTCTGTGTAATTGTATATATGCGTGAATAACGTTAATGCCCGGGCATTAACGTTATTCACGCATATATAAGACCGGTCTTGCTGGTTGCTGTGCTAGGTGAGAGCTTTCACACACTTTCAGCGATCATAGGCGGAGATCTCTCCCTGCCGAGCGTGGTAGACGCCATGCTCGGCAGCGAGAGATCAACTTTTGAGGTTAATTGGTTAAAACTTTTTTCTTAATAATAATTGTTTATTTTTTGTATTTGTTGTTTAATTAGAGGATATGACGGATTTACATTTGTTGTAGGTGTTTTAGAGATACATTTATTTACTTTGGTTTTCAACTGACTTCAAAAAAGGAGGATCTGAATTCGACTGTATTTTTTTTGTGTTATATATCCGCCAATTATGAATCGATTTTGATGTTTTTTTTTTTTGTTTGGTAGAGGTGGTCTTCAGAGGTGGTCCCATATACATTTTATCGAAATCAAGCCAAAGCCGAAATATAAGCGATGAAGTCGGTTTCTTTAAGCTTTGTTTGCGTTTCAATTATTACTGAACCAATTATTAGCGGCTCGAAAAATTTACATAAAACTCACCGGAAGGTCACGGCGCTCACCTTCCGTCATCAGGCGAGTTCCGTCGTGAACTCGCTTGATGGGGATCGAACATCCCCGAAGCCTAGGTCGCATAAGTCGACCTTAAATCGTGAGTCAAGCCGTTTCATATATACATACAATGTTTAACAGAAAGGTGTAGTAATACTCAAGTCACACATCTAGCTAAATGTATGGAGTCTAACAGGAACTTCTGCATTCGCGGCAGCACCATTAACATTGAATTATGATGAATTAAAGTTTCTAAAAAATGATGTCATTTGCAACCCTATTTCATCAGCTACTGTTCTACACCACATAGCCTTTGGACCTAGACGTCTGACAGTAGTGGCCATAACAAAGGTCAAGGTCACGCGCCACAGAAGTAATCGTAGGGTTGGCAAAAAAATATTTTTTTATTTTTGTGCAGTACAAATATCTCCGATTGACGCACATGTAACTGTAGGGTTGTCAAAAGTATTTGAAAAATATAATTTTTAATTTTTGTACGCAAAAAAATTTGTCCGATTTCGACTTTCGTTTTCTGGCAGACGATTCCTGGCACGATACACATACACACCACCAAGTATTACTACACCTTTTTGTTACAGGTTGTATAAAGTATAATGTGTCAAATTCACGAAAACTTTAATAGTAAAATATTTGTGCGTCTCAATTTGCAGGCGATACCGCAGGGCTCAGCTAGCTAAATATATTGTTTTCAAAGGGCAGACACCCCGACCTTTTAACTTACGCGTCATCGTGAACTGTTCGTTAATATCTCATGCCTGCGTCTGAAGGGATTTATTACTAAAGTTAAGAGTTCGTCCTTTAATTTGTAGGGTTAAGGACAATGTATACGTCGGTTAATTTTAGATAGGTTTTGAGTCAAAAGGCTCTTAAGCAATCTAAATAATAATAATCTCTCTTAATAATCTAAATAAGGGCTGTAGTTCTAAGACAGGATTGTATGGCCATATACAAAACAATAGGAAATAGAGAGATAATTGATGTTGTGTACGGCTTGAAACACGTCTAAATTTCGACTTACTTTGTAGTCGACTAGTTTCGGACAAATTTGTACACAACATCAATTATGTGTAATACTCACGATAGTTTTAATTTTCGAAATAGAGAGAGTTTTTTTATGCTGGATGGAAAGTGACCATGCGGCTGAAGATGGGGCATGCTTGCCTAGAAGGTACCTATTTACTCTAGACTTGAAGACACCCAAATTGTTTTATTCAGAGAATAAAGACGCAGGTAATGAGTTCCTCTCCATCGTACGGATCATAAATGGAGAGCAAAGAAAAAATATGGAAAGAAAGAGAAGCAAAACGTTTCGAGCGAACTGGAGGTATATCCTACTAATATAAAACTAAAAGTTTGTGTGTAAGTGTGTAAGTATGTTCGTTCCCTCTTCACGCTTTAACGGCTGATCGGATTTGGATGAAATTTGGAATGTACATAGCTTATACTTAGATTTAACACATAGGCTACTTTTTAACTTGATAATAGCGGGCGAAGCCGCGGGGCACGGCTAGTCAGTCATAAACTAAAGCCGAATTTCCCCGAAGATGCTCTCAGACAAAACCTCCAAGTGGAGTCCGCAAAATTCATTACTTCAAGAGGCCCTTGAATTGAAGTGGAAGCCATCTAGAGGTTCATAGTTGTAATGAGGTCGTATTCTAAGCCCAGCTCCTTTCTTAGAACGTTTATATGAAATTCTTCAGGGGTTGGAGCGAAACGTAAGGGGTAGCGGGTAATTTTTACAGACTTCCCAAAAACGGAGGAGGTACTCAAGTCCACTGATATATATATATATATTTTTTATGTGTGTTACTCATCACTTTCCATCAGGTGAGATAGTGGTCAAATGCTTGCCTATTCAACATAAAAAAAAAAAAAAACCTCATAACTCCTCTCCACGTGAGCCGATTGCGAATTTTTTCTTAAGATTGAAAGATGTTGCTTTCTCATTAGTCTCATTTAAATTTGATCAAGATCTCCGTTGTGAGCCGATTTTGATGATTTTTTTTTATTTGAAATCTGGTGCGTTGAAGTCGGTTTTGCTTGTGTTTAATTATTGTATTAATTATTTAAAAAAAATAACCTTGACTTACTGTTATCCGATTCGGTTCTGTCACAGGAAATTTTATTACAATCTTTTATTTAACTTGCACTGTATGTATTGTATGTTTGTTCGGGTGGAATCTTGCAACTCAATTTTGAAGCAGATATCTTCAACCGATTGATATGAAATTTTGTTTTCACGTCTATTTTGGATGACAATGCATGGTAAGCTGTATGTCATTCTAAGTGTCATTCTAAGTAATTTAATTCCAACATGGCGGAACACATAAATGGCGGACAAGTAATTTTCAATTCACTCCTACAATATGGGTATCAAATGAAAGGGCTTGCTGAGAATAACTCGAAAAATGAAATGACGTCACTTTAAATCCAATATGGCGGACTTCTAAAAGCTTGTCTTTAAAAAAGTTTTTAACAAGTAACTTATTACAAGTGTTTATTTAGTTCCACCTGTCCCGTTGTCTGTCGGTCTGTAATCAAATCTTGCAAGTTACATTAGACCCACTTCCCGATGTCCGATTGGACTCAAATTTGGTTTACTTGTGTATCTTCGGGGACAGTATAATGATATGGTACCATGGAGCTAGACTGATGATGGAGACGGAAGATCGCCATAAGAACTTCTTATTATACTTAAGGTCTAATCTTAGTCGTATGCTGAGAATAACCCATATTCACGACACTCACAACATTTCACACTTCTCTTTCTTTTATTTTTTTTAGTCTTTATTCTTTTCTATGTATATTTCTGTGTATTTTATTTTTTTATTTTATATTTTATTTTACGCTACCCACTGGTAGTGAGCTTGAGCACTTGAGTTACCTATAAGCTCGGTGTCTTGCAGGTAACTTAGTTCTTAGCTGTACATAGTTTTAGTTTAGTTTTAGGAAATATAGGCAATTGGCCCGTAGCTATATATATGAGTAAAGAATATTTTATTTATGATTACATATTTGACGACCCAGTTGGCGCAGTGGAAAGGTGGCCCGCCCTCTGCGCCGTGGGTCCTGGGTTCGATTCCCGGCAGGAGCACAAATCCCATCCCAAGGGATATTTGTGCTTCTGGTTCTGGGTGTAATGTGTGTGTGATGTAAATGTTTCCGACACCCACGATACAAGTCTTTGAACTTAGTGTGGGGCTGTAAGTGTAAATGCGTTTGTTTGCGTTTGTTTATATTGCTGTTTGTTTGTAGTGTAGATGTTGTGTGTGTCATTAATAATAAATGTATCTAATATATCGTTTAATTTGTCTTAACAAGTTCTTTTTTTAAGTATTACTTGTTTATTATTGATCTAGTGAAGCGAGATCTCTAAATTAATTTGGGTGGTTCAGCACTTTGTCCGTCCGTCTAAAACAAACGACTTACTTTAAATTCAGAGAATACAAAAACCGGAAATGACTATTCAAATAATGTTTGCTGCAAAATATTTTTTATTGCATGTTTCTGCTCGTGTGTGAGAGGAGTATCGTTGAAAAGAGCTTGACAAGAGGACGAGACCGTTTTAAAAAAAAAAACTAGATGCATCGGCCGGGAATCGAACCCGGGCCGCCCGCGTGGCAGGCGAGCATTCTACCACTGAACCACCGATGCTTGTTAAACATACATATAAAGCAATAACTGATTATGATTATTCTAATGTTACTACATAATGACGTCACAGTATTGTACGTGACGATCGACGTAGAAATAACAATAATCATTCAGTTTATTTACTCAAGTGTTTTTCAAGATCCATCTACATGAGCATCGGTGGTTCAGTGGTAGAATGCTCGCCTGCCACGCGGGCGGCCCGGGTTCGATTCCCGGCCGATGCAATTTTTGTTTATTGTTTGAGCGAAGTGAGATATAAATTAAGATATTAAGGGGCAAAAATACAAGTACCTTAGTGAGGAGGAGTACATTTTTTTTCTGCTAAGAGCTTGGCAAATCGAGTATGAAACCGTTTTTCATAAAAATATATTTTGGAAATTAACAATTTGGTAGGGCAAAAACAAACAAACAAACGCATTCACACTCACAGCCCAAACTAAGTTCAAAGACTTGTATCGTGGGTGCCGGAAACTGTTTCTAAACCTATTTTGTCTATCTCAAAGTCGGTTACACATTTGTAGCGAATACTTGCAATACTATCTGCTATATACTGCTTTACTTGAATTGTATTTTGATCCCGCCAAAAACCAACCCAGATGGGGTTGGTTTTCTCTCAAGCTTATTTAAAACTAATCTACTGCCGCGCGCTCTTCTCAAACAATATCCGTATTCCGTCTCTTTCTCTCCCATTCAAAACAAACGAGACAAAATTACTTGTTCTGTCAGTAACTGCGAAATTGTCTTCCTGATCCAATAACTTGTATCCAGTGGCGGATCCAGGATTGTCGTTTGGGGGCTTGACCCCACAAAACCTACCCTCGGGTTTTGTTCCCGCTGTCCCACTGCCTGCGGTAGTGTTCGTGCTTTTAATTCAGGGGGGGAGGGGCTAAAGAGCTCATACCGGTTATGTTTTTCTTTAAAACCGGTTTAGGTGGTGTTATCCGGAATCTCCGGTCTAGGACGCGGTCTTGACGCGGTTTTCCTTGTTCCTCTGCGCTGTGGGATCAATTCAACAACAATTTGCCTTCCCTGAGGACATTTGTGCTCCTGGTTGTGGGTGGGATTGTGTGTTACTGCTTTTCACCGACTTCACAAAAAAGGAGGACGTAAGTCGACTGTATTTTTTATGTGTGTTACCTCATAACTTCATTCCACGAGAACCGATTTTGTTTTTTTTTGTTTGATAGATGTTGCTTTCTAATTGGTCTCATTTATATTTGATTAATATCTGACTAGTAGTTTTTGAGTTAACCTCAATAATGCGTATTCTGTGGACTACATTGACGATGTTCTCGTTTTCAACCGACTCAAAAGCTACCTCATAACTTCTTTCTTTGTGCGCCGATTTTGATGATTATTTTTTTATTTGAAAGCTGCGTTCCATGTGATCCCATATAAATTGGTCAAGATCTGATCACTGGTTTTTGAGTTATTGTCAATAATGCGTGTTCAATACGTTAAATATGATCAAAATTCCGAAGATAGAGCGGTGAAGTCGGTTTTTTTAAGTTTTGCTTGCGTTTATTTATTTCCTTATGAAGGCAGTGTACAAAACGGCAGTGCGTGGGAAAGGAGTCGCGGGCGCGCGTCTCGAGCGTTTTGTATATCAAGGTCCCTTACGCGCTACACATTTTACCTTCACAGCGCCCGGGGCGCGCGCCTCGTTCGCTTTGTATATCATATCCCTAAGACAAATTGTTTAATGTAAGAATCATCAAAATCGGCACACGCATTTGGTCAAAGGAACAAACATACACACATACATAGGCTAATAAACTAATTTCCCTCCTTTGCGCCACGTAGTCGGGTAATAAAGATGCTCGATATATAGCTTACCCTAAAGTAGCATCGCTCCGCTCATAATTGTCCCCGTCGTGCCCCGCGACTTCGCCCGCTATTATCAAGTTAAAAAGTAGCCTATGTGTTAATCCTAGCATAATCTGGGTACATTCCAAATTTCATCCAAATCCGTTCAGCCGTTGAAGCGTGAAGAGGGAACAAACATACTTACACATAAACTTTCGGATTTATAATATTAGTAAGATATGTCAGTATGTTATTATAATATAATTACTTACTTATTTTTTAATAACAACTTTTTTTTTCAGGTAAATACCATATTCTGGTGATGGTCACAAGAAAAAGGTAAAAGTTAATAAAATGGATGTGTAATTTTAAATTACTTTGCTTCTAAACCAACTAGGACCAAACATAAAAGGAGAAGGTTATCAGTTTTTAACCGACTTCATAAAAGGAAGAGTTGTTCGACTGTATGTATTTTTTTTTATGTATGATTACCGATTTCTCCCCTATTTGAGGATGTTTTTTTTGTTTAGTAGATTATACTTCAGAGGTATATATTTATATATATACCCATATACATTTTATCGAAAATGATTTAGCCAAAACCAAAATGTAAGTGATGAAGTTGGTTTTTTTAAGCTTTGCTTGCGTTTCAATTATTTAAGCTTAGCTAACGTTTAAATTATCATTATATTCTATTTCATTATATATTATAACATATTTAATTATTCTTATAAATCTAAGTGTAATAATGTCAAAATAATGCATTTGGTTAAAATTTTTTTAAAATAATTAATGTCAAATCTAAATATCAAACAAAAAAAATAATTTCGAAATCGGTTCACGTGGAACGAAGTTGTGAGGAACCACACATAAAAAATATACAGTCGACTTGAGTACCTCCTCCATTTTTGTGAAGTCGGCAGAAAAAAAAATCATCAAAATCAATTCATAATTGGCGGAGATATTCATATATATATAGATACATACAAAAAAATGAGGAGGTTGCGTTTAATTATTTTTAATTTAGTTAATATAGCGGCGTCTAGTCGCCATATTGAATTTTCATTACTGTTGTCCGAAGTGACTCGCTAAGACAAATCGATTGCCGTAAGAATTATCAAAATCGATCCACGCATTTGATCTCTCGCCACATAGGAACAAGCAAACGACCAGTTGGCGCAGTGGACAGGTCTCCGCTCTCTGCGCCGTGGGTCCTGGATTCGATTCCCGGCAGGAGCACAATTTCCTTGACAAGGGATATTTGTGCATCTGGTTCTGGGTGTAATGTATGTGATGTGAATGTTTCCGGCACCCGCGATACAAGTCTTTGAACTTAGTGCGTGGAGGATAAAAACAAAATAAAACCGGCCAAGTGCGACTCGGACTCGCGCACGAAGGGTTCCGTACCATTATCAAATATTTATTTTATTCTATTTTTAGTATTTGTTGTTATAGCGGCAATAGAAATACATCATCTGTGAAAATTTCAACTGTCTAACTATCACCGTTCTTGAGATACAGCCTGGTGACAGACGGACGGACGGACGGACAGCGAAGTCTCAGTAATAGGGTCGCATTTTTACCCTTTAGGTACGGAACCCTAAAAATACATACAAACAGAGGCTGATAAACACATATCTGCGCCGCGCAGTCGGGTAAAAACGGGGCGACATAATTGAAACGGATATAAACTCCAGTCCATCGCTCATAAAACCAATTAGAACCCTGAAATCATCCCCCGGAACTTATTTCCTTCAGCGCCGTAATAAATCTCTCGAGGAACGCTTTGCTTAATTCTCCGACGAGGAAAGAATGCCGCAACCCTCAAATTAACTTGAGTCCTTAATAACTTTTATTATGGTTTAAATTACAATGAAATTTTGATGCCAGCTTGTAGGGAACTTAGGAGATAAAAGAGGTAATTTAATTTAAGACACTTCGTGTGAAATATGCAAAATTAAACCTTGTGATGAATTCAAAAAAGATTGTGGTGTGACGCGGCTTGATAAAATACGTAATGAATTCAAAATCGTACCAATCTGCTTATTGTATAATAGCCGTGACCCCGCGGCTTCGCCCGCTATTATCAAGTTAAAAAGTAGCCTATGTACACACTCACACGCACACACACACTCACACACACACACACACACTCACACACACACACGCACACGTACGACATAATCCGCAGTATTATTAGTGGGAGAAGCCATTGGAGCCTGAAATACAGTGCTAGACACTAGTTCAGGAGCCTATGGGTTAATTTATCATGTACACCATATTATGTCAGACAATAAATGTTTTATGTTATTTTTTTATGTGTTATCCTAGGTATAGTCTATGTACATTCCAAATTTCATCCAAATCTGTTAAGCCGTTAAAGCGTGAAAAGGGAACAAACATACTTACACACAAACTTTAGGATTTGTAATATTAGTAGGATATAAAAATCTATTGAAGTTTGTTAGTCTCACAAAAACTCGAGAACGGCTCGACTGATTTGGATGAGAATTTATTTGTTTTGTCAGTTATTGTAAGGGCAAGGTTTGTATGAAACATTTTTTTTATCTACCGGAAATTGTACGCGCGCTAAGCCGAACGAATCGCTAGTCTTCTATATATAAAAAATAATTGACGTTTGTTAGTCTCACAAAAACTCGAGTTTTGTATTTGTGTATATATATATGTATTTTGTATGCAACAATTATTTTTTTAATCTACCTGAAACTGCACGCGCGCATATCCGGGGCGGATCGCTAGTCACAGTTAAAATCACCGAAAACCGCCTTGGATGGTATGGACATGTCCCTAATAGAACTCGATTTGGAAAATATTTTTTTAATATCATCTCGCTTAATTAAAAACTTTCAATGCGTCTTCAGGTGTTTGACAGCGACCATGAGGCAAATTAAATTAGTTTAGAAAAAAGTAACAAGCCTCTGATAGAAGGACGGAGGAAAATTTTGAAGCATTCAAATTAACTCAAAGGCAGTCTTCGCTCGTTCTAATAAAGAACTATTTAAAAAACTTTCAAACGCTAAAAAATAATGTTTTATATTTGGCTTTGCAATCCATGTGCATTTAGTCAGTGTCAACTATATTTCTAGTTATTTTGCTCATATTTTCAGATCTAGCCCAAGTCCTAGTCAATAGTCATGTTTCAATTATAGTCAGGACCTAGTAAAGTGGTAGAAGCTTAACTGCTTCAGTTGAGTTTTGGAGTGAAAGTGAGTAATTACTTTGTTCAATTTTGTATGATTATTTTTCGCTCATGCACGTTCACAATCTATGAACGGTTTATAATCCACCATTATTACTCAAATACTTATTTATTTATTTATTAGAAAACATAACAGAATACAATTAAAACACTACTCGAAGTATCTGAACTCATTGCCTTCGTCTTTGTTCCCCGAACGGTATATACTAGGAGTCTTGAAGACAAGAGTGAATTGTTACCTTCTAGGCAAGCATGCTACATCTTCGTCCGCACCATGGGTTTCTATCAGGTGAGATTGTGGTCAAACAATTGCTTATCGATCATAAAAAATATAGTAATAATAATAGTAATAAAGTATTATTACTATAATTTTTATGGTCGATAAGCAATCGTTTGACCACAATCTCACCTAATAGATTGGCAGATGCCGTAGTCTCATGCCATAATCCAGATATTTTATAAACCATCAAATATACAATGCAATACTCTAGGTTTTTACTCGCATTAGACACAGCTATTGTCAACCCAATATCTTTCATCCCCCAGTCCATATTATTTTATTAATCATATATTATTATTGTAAAGGCGCGTGCAAAGTAATACGGCATCAACTTCTAACGTAAGAGATGTCCGTCGTATGTTTGAACACGCTTGATATGTTATTATTAAAATGTAATTATACCAAACGGCCTCTTAGCGTTGGCTACGGCTCCGCTAATGCCTTACAAAAGTCCGGGCACAGACCCGTGAGATTAAATAAATACTTGGAAAATAATACTAGTGATAGTAATAATACTAATAATACTGAGTTGAAGACCTCGCGTATTTTTACGTTTTCAATCCTGACATAACATCTACGCCATTTTGAAAACAACAAAAAACTGAATCGCCAAAAAAAACTATATAAATATCGATTCTGCTCACAAAATTTCACGTAAATCGGTTGAGAAATGCTACTTGTATAGGAACAGCCGGAAATCCGCCGGACATAAGAAACAATTTTCCCAAGCTGAGACGGAGACGCTTCGCGCTCGCTCGGACAAATACAAAATTACAATCGCTACTTTTAATATTCGCGGCAAACTCCCTGAGAACATTTTTACACGATTTATGTGCAGTTGTCGGGTACTCACCCCACAACTCAGCTCCACACAGTACTCACTCGGCCATCTTCAAAGTAATTATATCCTCCACTGAATGTAAACAAATACAAACTCTTAACAAACTTCCCGACGGTAAGGATGAACCTTCAAGACGGAAGCTGGATACTTTTTTCACTCCAGTTGGCATTCACAAACAACCGTTGTGAACTCAAAGGGCGCAGCTTCAACTTCAATCAGACGTTTAAATATACAGAGATTTGGAGAAAGGACAGAATAAGGTTCTTGAAGGAAGAGGACGGTATTCAGGCGCTGTAAAAGGCAATATTTACTCGGAAATTTTTATTTTTCATGGAGTTATCTTTTTTGGGCTTTGAATATCTGATCTGCAATCTTTTTGTGTGATGAATAGTGGGGGAAGGGGGGTTACTCTGTGATGAATAATTAAAATATTTCCCTATAATACAAAAGTTTCACTTCTATCGTGTGAAACACACGTTTGACTACTACCTCACTTGATGGTGCGACAATGTGAAAGACAATCGAGCGAGCTAGCCTAGAAAATTACCTATTCACACGCAACTTGAAATCTCCCATATTGTACTTACTGGCGACACAGACTTAAGCAAGCAGATGGCCCTTTGCGGCTCGCACAATGAATGTAGAAGCAAAACGCTTCGTCCGCATTTGTGGAATATTTGTCACATAGCGCTGGCACTTAGTAGCTTGTCACTCGTAACTCCTTTTTTCTGTGGTACACTATCACACTTACAGCCCGCACTATGTTCGAAGACTTGTATCGCAGGTACCGGAAACGTATATCACACAATAAGGAATCGAACTTAGCTCCCGCAGTGTAGAAGGCACACATGTAAACTCCCAACTACGCTAGCGGGCAGTTGAAATCCAAAGTATCAATTCATACACCAAAATCACTCCGTTCTGTTCTTTAATACATTACATTAAAATAAAACCTTCTAAATTGTCGCATTATGTATATCACCGGGCTTAATGGGTCGCCTTGAAGTATGCCTAAATTAAATTATGAAGCGTTAAAT
The DNA here is from genome assembly GCA_948107665.1 of Lomographa bimaculata. NCBI lineage: Eukaryota > Metazoa > Arthropoda > Insecta > Lepidoptera > Geometridae > Lomographa > Lomographa bimaculata. The sequence goes on along the minus strand of OX403612.1, from coordinate 7,924,656 downwards.
TCAAAGGAGTTGTAATAATTAAGCTTGCTCCATACAAACTTAGGTAGGTAATATTTATGATGAAAGGAAATCAAACTTCATGTTTATTAAATGTGAGTGTAGTATTTACGTTTGAAGTTAGTCATATTACTGAATATTGTTCTAAATTTTAACGGGCTCGTGGAATTGCTGATTTCTTTACTGAAAGCTAAACTTTAAGTTACTTTTTAAAGATAATAAATCTATTTTATAGCCATCCTTAAAAATGGAAACTTAGGAAGTATAATTAATTTATCATACTTATATTATAAATCTGAAAGTTTGTGTGGAAGTATGTTTCTTCTCTTTTCACGCTGTAACGGCTGCAATGAAATTTGGAATGTACATAGATTATACCTAAGATTTCGAAAGCTATTTAAAAAAATTAAGCTCGATAGGCCGCATTTGACCACAATCTCACCTGAAGGAATTGTGTGTGATTATGTAGCCGAAGATGTAGGATGCTTGCCTAGAAGATTAGGTATCTTCACTCTTGACTTGAAGACTTCCAAATTATACCGTTCTGGGAACAAATACGAGGGCAATGAGTTCCACTTCTTCCCAGTATGGATGATAAACGTAAAAGTAAAACGCATCAAGTGAACTGGAGGTATGGAGGGCAAGATTATATTTTTTATTCCATTTTTTTTATTCTACACTGCTGTCGATTCTTAACCACCCCATGCAGGATTGTTCACTACTTAACCAATGACGGTATATATAAGCGATGTCGCTTACCATCTAGCGAGCCCCTTGCTTGTTTCTTATTGGGTATACGAATATAAAAAACACAGTCGCACAGCCAATCAGAACACTTCTCAAGGATTCCAATGAGAGTTGCTTGAGGCTCATTCAATTAATGTTTCTGAGTGCGTCACTTGAATTGATAATATTAGATATCTCGACGAATCTCAAATATCACATCTCGACTAATAAATCAAGTGACAACACTCGCAGGCGTAAGGCAATCTCGATTATTCATTGAATCGATCTTTCCACCTCGGAGGCTGTGATAACATTACCCGGGCGCTGCTCACACCGTGGCGTGACAAATGAACAGTCACGGAGCGCTGTAGAGCAACTAAATACTATTTGGCGTGAACTGTCGTTGTCATCCTTGACTACATCTTCGTATTTATTGAGATAGTGGTTAAATGCTAGGAGAGATAAAAAAAACAATGTCTGTAAAGTCGGTTTACGGACGATAATTTTACGTGATAACGTCATAAGACAATGCTTAGTTCGATCGTGCCTCTCTATCGTTTGTTCCGCGCTCTCGCTTGCACGCTCAAGCTCAGGCGGAACGTCACACTTTTTCGTGCGTGCAGCCGGTGTTCATCGATTTATAAGACGTTATCACGTCAATAAAGAAATTTAAACTCTTGTGACATGAAAAGGTCTATCAATCAGTTAAGTGTTAACTGCTGTGGCATATTCAAACGTGTGTGTGAAATAGACTGCGAGCTGCTGCCTTCTAGAAAAAACCCCAAGCACTCCACTAGGGTTAAAAATCAACGTTAAACAAGAACAGTGAAAGTCGCTCTTGTGTGTGTGCGCTTAGATTGTCCATTTGCTTTCACTTGTGTCAATCAAATCAAATCAATAGACAATATCTTAGGGTGACAAGTGCAGTGCTTTGCCGCGCAAGATTTTGACTTATATACGTTAAAATAAGTAGCACTGAACTGAAACGGGCAAGCGTGACGCTTACCACCAGGCGAGTGACTTGCAATCTTGCTTACCTTAAAAAGTTAACTGCTTATAATATAAACATTATTTCACTGAATAGTAACAAAATAAATCGCGGGAGTAAGATATCATGCCAGCTGTCGTCAAAATCAGAAAATGTCTATTAAATCGGGTTATATTATGTGCTCTCGGCTCATTTCGGTGTAAAGGCGGCGAGGCTAACATTGTCGCTTCCAGCTGCTGATTTCGTTTCCTACATCATTATTGCCTTTGGATAGGGGATTCTTGATTGAGTGGGGATGCTGGTTTCTATCGATTGTGTTTCTGTCGGTATGCGAAATAAGAAATCATATTATTTAATGCTGTCGTTCGCCCTGGACTGAGATCGTGTGACACGTGTCTTTCACTTTTGAGTTTAATTGTTTATAACGTTTTAGCTTAATACTAGTCTTACTTCGTGGCTTCACCCGCGATTATCAAGTGAAAAAGCCTATGCGCTAATCAAATCAATTCCGCATTCATCAAGTGAATAAGCATTATGCCTAGGTTTATAGATCTATTTTGTCCCGGGGTCTATCTCAAATACGGCTTCACATTTTCAGCTGAAACTTACTTATAAAACCACGTACAGACATCGCCAGGCGTGCGTCTCGAATGGTTCGTCACGCACTCAGAATACAGAAAGAACCGCATGCCTCGAGCTGTGTGGACGTGTGTAATGCTGGGGCCACACTTATGCACCTGCTCCATCTGCGTCTTTACGCGTTAATTAGCACGTTAATCAAGACGCTAAGCAGGTGTGGCCAACGTTTTAACGCGTTAACGTACTAGCGTCACTACTAATGGCATTAAACGCTAAGCGATAGCTCGGGAGTCGGTTTTTTGGACACATCAAAGGGAATTCACGCGCAGTGTAGTTTTTTTGCAGCGTTAATGCCTAAATGTAGCCAACGCGCAATGTTATTGCATTAAACGACGCGCAGTTTGGCATTAAGTTAACGTTGACGCTAAACGCAGGTGGAGCAGTAGCATAAAGGGGAAACGTCAATGCCTATAAACGCGATAAATATTGCGTTAATTATTAACGCGAAAAACTGAGTGGCTACACTTGAACGGTCAAGAATGCCCATTCTAGGCGATAATATTTGGCGTTCTAGAATTTCAAGCCTAAGTACGTGTTGAACGAAGAAAAACACAGACATGTAGTGTGGCCGCTTCAACGCTTTAATTCTCGCGTTAATCTCTTTGATGTACCACCACTTGAGCTGTCGCCTAACGTCAAACGGCAATGTGAATGCCGTTGTTAAATTATCACGTCGTGGCTACACCTACGTTGAACGTCCATCAACGCGACAATTAACGTCATTTCCCGCTAGTGTGGCCCCAGCATAAGCATTCGTCGCATACACTCGTTGTGAACACTGGCTCAGTGCGAGCTGTGCGCTACGTGTAGTAGGGTATGGCCTGCACTGACGTCCCGCTTTGGGTGTATTGTACATTTCCCCTGACGGCAACTACCCAAGCCATCCCAGCTCCTTTATGTAGCGTAGGATGGCTCTGGTTCGCCGACGAAGCTATTCCAAAGAAGGTATTTTAGATGATGATGGTGATGAAATATGTGAAAGTGGTGTGGAATGTGTACGAGCAGTAATAGCTGATGCATGAGTTTTTGATGTGGATGGCTGAGGCAAGTCTGGCTTTTTGGCGACTCTCGTTCTCTATCACATTCTAAAAGAGTTCTTCTTCTAATTTCCTCTGTAGCGCTAAGTGTGGACGGGCGGGTTTTTCTTGCGTTGCGCGTCCATGCGTCATGGTGACCGATACCGAATCACTGCGTGAACTTGTCCAACTTAATGAAAATTACAGTGTTATGAAACATTCAGACTATCACAATGAATGTATACGGGAAGACGCGTGGCGTCAAATACGACAGCAAGTCAACATTTCCGTCAAAGAAGAAACAAATTTTAATACAGTTACTAACGGGATCCTTTTGCACTGACGAACACCGTGCGTGATTGTTTGTGTGCTCAGCTTGAGCATGTGTCGTTCGGGACAGTCTTTGTTCGGGACGCATGCATAAATCTATCGTCGTATGCCTCAGGTTGAGGCATGCGTGGTGAACCATTCGGGACGTACGCCTCACAATGTCTGTACGCGCCCTAATATCTATTATATTCTGTACTTGAACAACGAATAATTAAACGCAAGCAAAGCTTAAAAAAACCGACTTCACCGCTTTATCCTCGGAACCTCGATCAGATGTAATGTATTAAACATGCATTATTGACGATAACTCAAAAACTAGAGATCAGATCTTGATCTAATTCAATGGGACCACAAGAAAAGCACCAGCTTTCAAATAAAAAAATAATCATCAAAATCGGCTCACAACGATAGAAGTTATGAGGTAACTTTTGAAGTCGGTTAAACGAGAACATCGTCAAAGTAGTCCACAAAATAGGCATCATTGACGATATTTCAAGAACTACTGATCAGATCTTGATCAAATTTAAATGGTACCAAATACAAAGCAACATCGTTCAAATTAAATAAAAAATACAGTCGACTGGAGTACCTCCTCCTTTTTTGAGAAGTCGGTAAATTAAGTAATTGATGTAAGCATAACCAATTATACGGTTCAACACCCGCCAGGCTTCAACAAAACAATTAGGAAATCATTGCGCTTAACTTATTTCATTAGCTTAATTGTTAACCGCTTAACACGCAAACGTTTCGAGCTTATAATTATATCGAAAGCGAATATAATGAATAGGTACTTACTTTATTACTTACTAGCTGTGCCCCGCGGCTTCGCCCGCTATTATCAAGTTAAAAAGTAGCCTATTTGTTAATCCTAGGTATAATTTATGTACATTCCAAATTTCATCCAAATCCGTTCAGCCGTTAAAGCGTGAAGAGGGAACAAACATACTTACACACACACACACAAACTTTCGGATTTATAATATTAGTAAGAAGTTATTAGTAGGACTAGCTGCACACCACGGTTTTATCCGAGCCGGGGATCGGTATTTTACAGGTGGCGGTTAGAGAGAAAAAAAAGTAAGAAAGTTGATTTCTACCAACTTCCTTCCTGGTCACAAGTTGAGAGGTGGTAGAGCATTTTGTGAGTTGCTCGCCTGGCTTGCTACCAAAGTAGCTTACCACCATCAAGTTGAAAGTCTGCCGCCAAGCCAAATACGGTGTTCCGGCAGTTATCCTTGAGAGCCTGCGTATTCCAGGTCTAGTGTGTCTACCAGCTTCGATCACATCGTAGCTTACCATCAGGTGAGATAGTGGTCAAACACTAGCCGGTCAAAAAAAAAAAAAAAAAAGTCAAAGTCAAGTAAAAGAGTCAAGGTCCAGTCATAGTCATGCCCTAGTAAAGTGGTAGAAACTACTAGAACTTCTATTGGAGTTTTGGAGCGGAGGCAAAGTCACGTTTTTCAACTTTTTATCATTCACATACACTCATGCACGTTCCCGAACTACTGACAGTTAATAATCCACCATTATTACACATTAACACTCGAAGAATCACTTTTGAAAAATAATACAAAATCGGCGACGCCATTTTCACTTTCGCGGCAAAACTCGCGTACAGATTACGTTCAAGAGCTCCCGACGTTCCAAAGAACAATGGCGAACTCCCATACATCATTTTAGTTGAAGTAAAATAGCATCGTATATAGATAAAAAAATATCTTACGTAAGGCCGGTTGCCTTCTGAGCTTCATTTTAAAAGAATTATCGTTTAAGAAGGCCTAGTTATAGAGATATTAAACAAAACATATTTGTAGGTTATGGCTCGGCACACTTCGCCCATCTCTTTTTTAATAAGCCAACAGTTCTGACAGTCGTGAATTCGCGATAAAAGCCCATTCCAAAGAGCCACCACTACGTTTTAGCTTAAGTTTTATCTATTTACAAGAGTTGGACGAGAAAACAAACGTTGCAGTTTTGCCGCGAAAGTGAAAAAATGGCGTTGTTGATTTTGTATAATTTCCAAAACCTGTGATTCTTCGACTGAATAGTAGATTATTACCCGTTAATTCTTAGCAAACGTGCATATGTGTAGGCAAATCGTACAGTATTGAAAAACGTGATTTTCGCCTTCGCGCCAATACTCCAATAGAAGTTCTAGTAAAGTTTCTACCACTTTACTAGGGCATGCCTTGGCTATGATTGGACCTTGACTGTTTTACTTGACTTTAACTGTGATTTGTGACTAGGACTTTTAATATTTTATGAAATAAACTTGAAATATATGATTACTTGACACTGGCTAAATGCACAAGTTTGCGAAGCTTATATTAAAAGAAAAAAGAAAAAAAAACAAACGTCAAAAGTAAAAACGTCATTCATACGACAGTTTGGTATTGCCATGACATTTGCTTTTCCCCCTTAAATGTCGATGACTGCAATCGCAACCGCAGCTGTTTTTAGAAAACCTGTGAATGACAGACGGATTCTAGGCAGCTGATGGTTCATACATAATAAGCCTAAAAAGTACCCTAACAGTTACCGTAGTATTTTTTGTTTTATGCATACATCATAAGCATGAGTATTGCGGCTTAGGAATATAGAGATGAGAATGCACTAGGGTAAGGCAATGGACATGGTAACATCCTATTATATAACCACAGTATAGACAACAACAGAAAAATGAAAAATGGTTGAAAGTAATCGTTTTGTTTCTTTTAATGTGTATTTTTTTACCTGGCTTCGTCTGCCTTTTCTGTTGTATTAGTAAATCTTTGTAATTTATTTGAGTGAATTTCGTTAATTTAACATTTAAATACGATCAAACTTAGACCAAATAAAATTTCGCCATTGTTCTTTGAAGGTTTCACTAATGTCGTGACGTCAGCTGTCACATTAACGTAGAAGTTAGCCGCGGGAACAATTACAGCGAGCAATTTACATGGAAATGTTCCTCACGATCGATAGAGTTCATGTTTGTATGGAGCGTGGAGCCAGTTCGAGACTAAGACCAAACGATCTAAGGCAGGGGTTGGCAACCTGCGGCTCGCGAGCCACATGCGGCTCTTTGGATGTGTAGCTGCGGCTCTTTAGTTCCAGATGCAAATATTATTTATTCAAAATGTAATCATTTACATAAACGTTCTGAATAGATTAACGAGGATTAGGTACCATTTCTATCGAGCCATTAACAAGCCTCCAAAGGTAGCAAAAAAGTACATTTATACAGTTGAAACAAGAAAATTACGGGATGATTAGGTAGGTATAACGCGTGCATAGAGTTTCTTTACGATATTCATAGTAGATATTATTGTTGGCATTAAGCATTATCGTTGGAAAGAAAAAAATTGTGTCTCTATAAAACTCTGAAATTTTGTAAATCGAGTCCTTTGACTCGAAAGGTTGCCGATCCCTGATCTAAGACGAAAATGCAATAATAAATAACCAGCCAATTTTTTTCAACCGACTTCAAAATAGGAGGTTCTCAATTCGACTGTATGTTTGTTTTTGTTGTATGTATGTTACGCGATATCTCTGCCAATTATGAATCGATTTTAATGTTTTTTTAATGTTTGGTAGAGTATACTTCAGAGGTGGTCCCATATAAATTTTAATGAAATTGGTTAAGCTAATACCGAAATATAAGCGATGAAGTTGGTTTTTTTAATTTTTGCTTGCGATTCAATTGTTAATGTATAGTTTCCTATGTCTGTAATCTGAATTATGAAAAAAAAAATAACCAGGAACAAAGTAAAATAATTTTAACGCAAGCAAAGCTTAATAAAAGCGGCTTCACCGCTTTATCTTTGAGACCCTTGATCAGATTAAATGAATTAAATATTGTAGGGTGTGCATTTATATTTATACCACATAGAAGGTAGTTCCGTCACCTGGCAACACTACATCGCGTCCTAACGCGATCTCCCACCACGAGTTAGTTGAAAAATTGTATCGGAAGCGAATGCATGCGCGTTCGCCATCCTACACTGGCGCTCAACTTGCGGCCGACGCCATAAACGCGTAGAGAATGAAATAGTTTTCCGCGTTCGGTGTCGTGAACCCCTGCAAGAACTTTTCTTTTATTTCAACTGAGGACTAAGTGATAAAATGACAAAACCAAAAACGCGTTCCCGCAAATCGCGAGCTCAAGATGACGAGGACGCCGCGTCTTTTGGCAGTGCTGCCGACTTCGATAACGCGATGCCTGCCACTGCGTCGGCGCCGTCAACAGTTACCGCTAGCGACGCCGCCTGTTCCGCCGCGGTGATGATGTCCGAAGAACAACTTGCGTCCTTGTTTACGTCCTTCGCTAGAACCCAAGCCGACGCAAATATGCAAGTGATGCAACGCGTCGATCAACTTATTGCATCAATGACACCGCGCAGCAGTGATGGACCGTCGTCGCCGGCGCCTCCTGTGTTCGAAGTCAACTCGTTGCACCCACGCGCCACAGCCGCCGCCACGGGAATCCAAGCAACGCCGCCGTTTATTCCAACGAGTCCCGGTAACTTTACCCGATGTACTGCGAGATTCAATGGATCGTCACGAGACGCCGACAACCTAGAAGCATTCATAGACGCTGTGGAAATTTATAAGGAGTGTGTTGGTATGCGGGATGATCATGCGCTTCGTGGTTTGCCTCTTTTACTAGAAGGCCAAGCGGCGGTGTGGTACGTAGGAGTGAAAAGCACTACGTATAGTTGGGCCGAAGCCATTCAAAAACTACGCTACGCGTTCGGACAACAACGGCCGCCACACCAAATATATAGAAAATTGTTTGCTCTAGAACAAGAGGCGAACCAGAGAGTGGATATTTTCGTGGCTAACGCTCGCGCTCTCCTCGCAAAGATACCGGTCGGAGACCTTAGTGAAAAAGTGGAACTGGACATTGTTTTCGGCCTTCTTCATCCCATATATAAAAAACGCATTCAAAGATCGTCGTTTGATAGCTTTGTGGGTTTGTTGGACTTAGCGAGAGCAATTGAAGAGAGCCGGGAAGAGAAGAAAAACATCGATCAAACCAAGATTCAAATTTCGCGCGATAATACAAAGCACTACAATAACTTCCGTGCTACGCCGCGCGCGCCGCCACCGCCGCCGTCATATGCTCGTAGCCAATCGCCGAGGCCGGATCGCATAGGTTCCAGAGAAGAGGGCGCTGCTGTGAAGACTCGCTCGCGCCAATCGTTCGCCATGGGAGGTCATTCACCGACAAAAGCGAACATGGCGAACCGTTCAGTGAAGTTTAGTGCAATCACACTTAAACAAGCCGTCGAAACGGATACATCGGATTGTTCGGATCTAGCCACGCCGCCGGCGCCGGTAAGCGACGTGCGTTCCCGTCGTCGCCGTATGCGTCGTTTTCATGGGCGCCGCGGCACCGCCGCCAGCGCGTCCGCAGAGCACGATCCACCGCAGCACATCGCGCCATCCATGACTTCGATTTGCCCAGCGGAAGAAACGGCTACACTGGTAAACGCGTCGCCTTTTGAATCAGACTGTAAGTACAGTGATGGTCTTGAACAAAGTGATCAGTGTAGTAGTATAAACATGAACACTAAGATAGGTAAACAGTGTGATAACAGTTACAGTTGTGATAACAGTAACGTTATAGATTTAAGTTGTTTGTCAGAGCGGGGTCACCCAAGTCGTCCCATACTCGAAATCCAAATTAATGGCCTGGATGGCACGGCTTTGGTAGACACAGCTGCTAAGCGTTGTATTGCGGGTAGCACACTCTACACCCTCCTCCTTAAACAAGGTTTTTCCTTTCGCGCTACTAACATGCTTATTAAGCTCGCAGATGGTAGCATGCAGGACACAAGGGTGAAATTAGCTGATGTGAATGTTATGATCCATGATGCTATGCTTTCGGTGCCGGTGACATTTGTTATATTACCTGCTGCTATTAACAATGATACATTGCTGGGGATTGATTTTATTACTCAGGCTGGTTTGGTTATGAATTTTGCTGCAATGACCTGGCACTTGTTTGACAGACCTCAGGTTATACACCAACTTAAATGTGAGGATTCTATCGCTAGGCCGGTTGAATGCTACTCTGCTGCTACACTACGAGAGGATGAAGGGACAATGCTGTCTGCGGAGGAACGGATGTCATTAACTAACCTGCTTATGTGTTATGATGATGTTTTCAGAGAAATCGGTGAATGCACCCCATTTGCCGAACACCACATTGACACAGGTGAACATCTACCCATCGCTGTACCCCCCTATCGTCTCACCCCAGCCAAGCGAGCTGTAATGGAGACTGAGGTCAACAAAATGCTTCAGGATGGAGTGATAGAGGAATGTGAGTCTGCATGGGCCTCTCCAGCTCTACTAGTTCCGAAGAAGGATGGGACATTCCGTTTTTGCATCGACTACCGTAAGCTCAATGCTATTACTAAACATGATTCATATCCTCTCCCACTCATCGACGACTTACTCCAGTACACCAAGAAGAATTGTTTCATGAGTACCATTGACCTGCGGTCGGGTTACTGGCAAGTGAGTCTATCAGAACAAGACAGAGACAAAAGCGCATTCACTTGCCCGCTTGGAGTTTATCGGTTTAAAGTCATGCCATTTGGAATGTGTAATGCTCCGGCAACCTTCCAAAGATTAATAGACAGGTTCAAGTCTGGTGTTGCCTTAAAAGAATCTTTAAAAGATTCTTCTCTTCTCTGTTACCTCGATGATTTAATATTGATAACAGAAGGGAGTTACTCAAAGCATCTCGCAGATCTTCAGGCTGTATTTGACCGGCTGAGGGCTTTCAAGCTCCGTGCCAACCGAGCAAAATGTATGTTTGTCCGTGGCAGCGTCAAATATTTAGGCCACATAATAACAAAAGATGGCGTGTCACCAGACCCAGAGAAAATCACCGCCATCAGTAATATGAGAAAGCCAAGTTCACTCAAACATTTAAAGAGCTTTCTCCAAACCTGTTCATGGTTCAGGAAGTTTGTAGCTGGATTTTCCCAAATTGCTCAACCTCTAACTCAACTGACAAAAAAGGATGTAACATGGACATGGGGACAGGCTCAAGAGATGGCTTTTAATAAACTTAAAGAGATACTTACCTCTGCACCCATTCTAACACAGCCAGATTACAATTGTGAGTTTATACTCAGGACTGACGCCAGCAACTACGCCCTGGGAGCCGCTCTACTCCAGGGGGAGTCGCCGCAGGAGGAGCGTCCCATCGAGTACGCCAGCCGCCTGCTCACGCCGGCCGAGCGGAACTACTCCACCACCGAGCGTGAGGCGCTCGCCGTCGTGTGGGCGGTCGACAAGTTCCGCGGCTACATCGACGGACACCGCGTACGAGTCGCCAGCGATCACCAGCCGCTCAAGTGGCTGCTCACGCTCAAATCGCCGACCGGTCGTCTCATCCGATGGGCTATGAAACTCCAGGCGTACGACCTCCGACTGGAATATACCCCAGGTAAAGCCAACGTTATCGCTGACACCCTAAGTCGCCCCCCCTGCGAGGAGGGAACACGCTCGGCCTGTGGGCTGTGTGGCGTCGTCATAGAGACCCCGCGCTGGGAGGCACCCGTATTACGGGAAGCGCAGTTGGCCGACCACGATGTTGCAAAAATTATTAATGACCTGGAGGGAAACGAACTAGTGGCCAGTACTAGATGGGCCGAGAGAGGGTACTGTATGACTCAGGGAGTACTCTACAGATATACTTTGGATGAAGACAATGAGGAGCCCCAGCTCGTCATCCCCGAGAGTATGCGCAAGGATGTCCTAATAGAGTGCCACGATAGAGCCACGGCTGGACACGGAGGTATCGAGAGGACTCTAAAACGCATCACTCAGCGCTACTATTTTCCTGGAATGCGCAGATTTGTCGCGGACTACTTAAAGACGTGCGTAGAATGTCAAAAGTATAAACCGTCGAACATAAAACCTGCTGGGCTTTTACAGACTCCCGTGCCGGCGCAACGTTTCGAGGTGATCGCGGTCGACCTCTTCGGGCCGCTCCCCAAGGGTGCACTGGGCGAGCGCTGGATCCTGGTGGTGGAGGACCCCGCCAGCAAGTGGGTGGAGCTGTTCGCGCTAGTTGACGCCACGGCCGAGGCGTGCGCGCGCGTGCTCATCGACGAGGTATTCCTGAGGTACGGAGTGCCGCGCCGTATGCTCTCCGACAACGGTGTCCAGTTTCTGGCCGAAGTCATGAAGAACGCCTGCGCCGCGCTGGGCATCACGCAGAATCTCATCCCGCTCTATCACCCTGAAGCGAATCCAGTCGAGCGAAAGAATCGCGACATTAAAACGCAGCTCGCCATCCTCGTCGAGGGGCACCACCGCGAGTGGCCAGAGTCGTTGCCCGCCATTCGTTTCGCCTTGAATACGTCGGTCTGCAAGTCGACGGGGAGAACGCCGGCATATTTAACGTTCGCGCGCGAGTTGCGCTCCCCTCTAGATGTGCAAGCCGACATCCGCGAGGTGACGACAGCCGTTAACTACGTGCCACAGATTACGCCGTACTTGCGGAAGCTCACCGCCGCCATCGCCGAGAGTAAAGAGCGCCTCGAGCATCAACAAGACGAACGAAAGTCAGAGAAGGACCGGACCCGTAGAACGGGCGAGACGTTTGCTGTCGGCGATCTTGTTCTATTGAAGACGCAAGCTCTCAGCAACGCTAGCAAAGGCGTGACTTCAAAACTAATGCCGAAGCGAGATGGACCGTACGTAATTATGAATCAGGTAAGCCCTACCACTTATATCCTGGCCCATTATCGTAACAGGAACGATATAATTGGCAAGTATCACGTCTCTCACTTAAGAAGATACCATTCTAGGGAGGGTACAGAATCTGGGGTCTGTCAACCGATAGTACCGAAACGAAGACGCGGTCGTCCGCGTAAAATTGTCTAAGTGGTAAAATTATACACAAACTAGTTTGATCCATAGTGGAGCCCACAGCTGATCAAAAGGGGGAGTATGTAGGGTGTGCATTTATATTTATACCACATAGAAGGTAGTTCCGTCACCTGGCAACACTACATCGCGTCCTAACGCGATCTCCCACCACGAGTTAGTTGAAAAATTGTATCGGAAGCGAATGCATGCGCGTTCGCCATCCTACAATATGCATAATTATAAAATAACTCAAAAACTACTGGTCCGATCTTGATTAAATTATGCGTATTATGGGACCAACAGGAAAGCACCAGCTTTTAAAAAAAACATCAAAATCGGTTCATCGCGTAAAAAGTTCTGAGAGAGAACACACAAAAAATACAGTCGAAACGGGAACGTCCTCCTTTTTTGGAGTCATATTAAAAAGGAACAAAATGTATAATTAAATAAGCAGAAATAATAACAGTTTGTTGTTTTCCTGTTTTTATTTCTACCGACTTACAAAAAAGGAGGAGATACTCAAGTCGACAGTATTTTATTTTATGTGTGTTACCTCATGCCTTCGTTCCACATAAACAGATTTGAAAAAAAATTTGTTCGAGAGATGTTGCTTTCCAATTGGTCCGATTAAAATTTGATCAAGATAGTAGTTCTTGAAATATCTTCAATAAATAATGCGTGTTTAGTACATCTAATCTGACTAAAATTCCCAAGATAAAGCGGTGAAGTCGGTTTTTTTAAGCTTTGCTAGCGTTTCAGTTATTTCATAAAATAATGTATTACTATTTATGTACATAAGTCAGCCTTATTGCTCAACCCAACTTTCACTCTATCCGAAAGAAAAACGTCCATATTCCCGCTCCCGTACATACCGTAATTCCGTGTTGTAACGCGTGACGTCACTGTCCCGGGATTACCATAGAGATTGCCTCCGGATCGACGGTATTACCATGGACATGGCTGAATATGGGCGTAATAGGTTTTTGACGCGAGTTCCTTTTGTCGTCTTGTGAATTGTTGGCGGATGATTGTTGTTTTGGCAAGACCATGGGCGGAATTTTGCCGCGAAAGTGAAACAATGTGTGCTTAGGAAACACAGGCGGGAGCCGCGGGAAAGCCACGCTCCGGGACGGGATTTTTTGTAATATTCGAATTTGTATGCAACTCGACACATATCGATTAGGCGCGATCATTCACATCACACACACATTACATCCAGAACCAGAAGCACAAATAATTGAAAACGAATTTGTGCTCCTGCCAGGAATCGAACCCAGGACCCACGGCGCAAAGGGCGGACACCTGTCCACTGCGCCAACTGGGTCGTCATAAATAATGTTAACCTTATTTTGTTGAATGTAAAAAACACTATTATTTTCCTGTTGTCCCAAAATCAAACCCCCTGTCCGATCACTACGTGACCTCGCAGTGTAAACACCCCCTATAGAAACAAACATTACCTCCAGTAGATATTCAACCTAAAACGTTAGAAGTTAGAGTCTATATTTATTTGAATATTAGACTTTTTGATATAGAATAGAAATGATAACGAATAATATATACAAACTATTATGAACATAAACGTTTAAGAGATAAGGTCTATAGTAAACAATTCATGAACTTCGTTTTTGTATCAAAGAACATTATAAGTATTAGGTTCTATTTTGAATATGTAAAAACAAGTGTATTTGTTAAAAGTATTAAAATTTTTACCCGACCACAGCGAATCAAAAGGGAGGCTTAAATTTTTGACCGGAATGTGTGTATTTATGTTCGTATGTTCATCTGTTCCCTCATAACTACTTATCATAATTTGACAAATGAGGTGCAGTTGGAAGCATCTTATTGAATAAAAAAACGAAAAAAAATTGTCACACCCCATCATTGAATAGAATTGATAAAATTTTGTACATCATATTTTTGTCAAGCGAGCCGTTTGCGAGATAATATATATATATATATATATATATACCTATATATTTTGAAAAAAAAAAGAATAGTTTTGATTTTATATATACCGCCATGGGTAAGTAGTGCACAATACTGCAGAGGGTGGTTTGGAATCGACAACTGAGCATATTAAAAAAAAAAAAAAAAATTTTTTTTTCACTTTTTTATCGACTGACCTTCTGGCAGTTCAGTGGTAATTGTCAAGTAAAGTATGGCCCTCCGTAGACAGCCGCTACAACAATAGCTTCCAGAGTAGGTTAGGTGAGTGCTACGAGTGCTACGGGGTCATTGAACTAACATGTGACGAGAGGTCACACTGAAAGGCGGTTCAGGAATTACGAGAACCAACCAACTTGTTAAGAGAATGGCAAATTATTATTATTATTATTATTTAGCATAAAAAAGCTTCCGTTTCAGTTATGATAATCGTTATTTATTTAGTCGGTCCTAGTTATTATGAGGTAATTAATTCCTGAACCGCCGAGAGGTCACACTGAAATGTGACCTCTCGTCACATGTTAGTTCAATGACCCCGTAGCACTCGTAGCACTCACCTACTCTGGAAGCTATTGTTGTAGCGGCTGTCTACGGAGGGCCATAGTTTAATTGACAATTACTACTAAACTGCCTGTAGGTCAGACGATTAAAAATTGAATTTTTTTTTTTTTTTTTTAATTTGCTCAGTTATCGATCCCAAACCACCCCCTGCAGTATTGTGCACTACTTACCCATGGCGGTATATATATATATACATAAAGTCAAAACTGTTTTTTTTTTCAATTATAGGAAAGCATTTTTGGCAGTATAGCTGGGTTTTAGTTTTTTAATCTCTTGTTTCTTGTATGTTATAAAAAATGAAAATCAAAATCGTTAGTTCACATGGGCCTCAAAGAGGCACTCATGACTACTGCCAGATACGCAAAATTACACCCATCTCGAGAAGAACTTGGGGAGAAACTCGGCGACGCATTTTTTTTTTATCATTCCTTAACGGTAATGTAACTAATATTATAAAGTTGTAATTCGTTCGTGAATATATATCCCAACGGGCATTGCCCTAAGCGCCACATTGAGAATATTTTTCAATTTTATTTAGAAATCCAATCCTCCGTCTCCAGTCACTAATACGCTTTGTAAACCACCCTGTATATACAATAACAACTAGCATACCAAATTAAACCTTGTTGCTTCGCACTAAAGTTAACTTTTATTTGTATGTTCAGCTACATTGAGTACTTTTAAACAAAACAATCTACAACATTGATCCTAGAGCTCAATTTGCTGTGTATTTATAATGTACATTATCCAAATTCTAGTTAAGCAGTAAGTTACCTTAACTACTACTGTTTAGAGCTTGATTTTCTGTGCAGAGAATATTTTCTGCTTCAACCGAAGCTAAAAATCTACTTTTAAAAGAAGCTTTATAGACTATGTAATAAAGCCCTATTCCTTTTGAATTTGTGTATTAAATACTTTTGTAAATATGAAAGTTAAATGTATCGTAATCCTAATTAGACAAGGTTGTATTTTTACCCGTCTGCCAAGGAAGGGTTATGTTTTTGCGTGTATATTGTATGTATGCATGTATATTTGATCGAGCGAAGTAAGACTTGTGCAGCACTTTGTCCGTCCGCCCGTCTGTCAGAGGCATCTAGCGTCTAAACCATACAAGCGAATAACATCCAATTCTCTTCATTTTATTAAAGCTTGACGGATTCCATTTGGTTTATGCAAGATAGGCAAGTATTTGACCACAATCTCACCTGATAGAAAGTGATGATGCGGCCGAAGATGTAGCATGCTTGCCTATTCACTCTTGACTTAAATTCTCACAGATAATACCGTTCGGGGAACAAAGACGAGGACAATGAGTCCACTTCGCAGTACGGATGATAAACGTAGAAACGAAACGCTTCAAGCGAACTAGAGGTATGTCAACGATAAATGGATGACGTTTGACAGTGTGTCTTGTTGTTAGATGGTAAAACGGGCATGATGAAGATTTTGTGCAGACCTGTGTTATTATTTCCTCATTCCCTGTCTCGGAATTATTTTTAATATTTCTTTCACAAAATCATAAAACAAATCCCTATAAACTCCTAACATGAAAGCACATCAATAACAAAGCGGTATCGAATAACAACCCTATTACCGATATGAAACCGGATCGCCGCTATAACCGGTTAAAGCGGTCATAACCGGTTATAACGTCAGCAGTGATCGATAGACGAACACGATAGTGGCTTACAACTCAGAAGTGGGATCGTTGAGTTTATATGGAGTATATAACTTTTTTAGACTTACGTGACTCATATTATTTTTATTTTATGCTAGATATTGGTGCTAATTCTGTTGAGCACCGAACTAACCTAAACTAAACTAATTTTAGTAAAAGAATACCAAAACGCTATTCTGATTTTACGTTGAACTAAATTTAAAAGTTGAAATGACAGGTCTAAAATTGATTTTGACAGCAACCAAATTGAATTGTATTCACAAGAGCCGCAATCACATATTCCTCCATTATAAACTTTGTAGGTCAGTATTTGCTTCATTAATTGCACGTGTTATTCTTTCAAGTATAAGATCACATTAAAAATATTCCAGACCATATTCATACAGACTAATTTAAGTTTAAAATTTCAATTTTTAATCTTAATTTGACGTAAATCATGTACATCAGAATAAGAATTTGGTCATTTTCACTAAATAGAGTAACTAAACTAACTTAGTCCTGTCAAACTTAATTTTAGTCTAATCTTGCATTTACTGAATAGGTTTTGGACTAAAGCAGGACTAAAACTAATTTTAGGCTAGTTTAGCCTAATTCTGGACAACAGAATCGGCACCATTATCGAACCCGTGTCTCCCGCGAGGCAGGCGAGCATTCTACCACTGAACCACCGATGCTTGTATTTATAGTCTGCTTGTATCTTTAGTTACCTATTGCGCCGTGTACGTTACTTTAGTGATGTTTTTATACCTACTAACATCTACACTTTTTACAATATATGTTACCCGACTAAAAAAAGTGAACTTACATTTCAACCGACGTCAAAAAACCTATATATGGATTTTACATCGATTCAGTTTTTGGAAAGTTTTCAAAAAGGCTGAGATACTTGAGTTGAAAAGGTAAAAAAAAAAAAAAATTTAAGCCGTTTCAAAAATACGCGAGATTTTCAGCTCACAGACCCACTAGCTTATAATTACAGTTTCAAAATGAAAATCGTTTATTCACATGGGCCCCAAAGAGACACTTGAAAGTTAATTAAATAACTTTTATTTATGATAGTTAGGCAAGCATTTGACCGCTATCTTACCTGATGGAATGTGACGATGCAGCCGAAGATGGAGCATGCTTGCCTAGAAGGTACTTATTCACTCTGAACTTGAAAGGGAACAAAGATCCCGGAAATGAGTTCGACTCCTTCGCTGTACGGATGATAAACGTAGAAGCAAAAAGCTTCGAGCAAACTGTCAACCATAAATGGATGACAATAACTCTGAGAGCCTGCGTATTCCAGGTCTAGTGTGTTTACCAGCTTCGATCACATCGTCACTTACCATCAGGTGAGATAGTGGTCAAACACTAGCCTGTCACAAATTAAAAAAAAAAACCCTACTGCCAGATTTGCAAAATTTGTCTTTTTACGTTTAATTACTTGTACTTAAGTAATTAATTATTATTCAAGGATATTAAAAAACTTTTGCAATATCTGTTCAGAGTAATGACGGTCATTCTTCAAGCTCGAGGCTGATATTGGAGCTTGATGGAAGTCACATGTGCATGACGTTTATGGCCTATCCACACCCTAATAAAACATTTTTACGTTTCATAATAATCCACATAAAAGGAGAAGATCGCATAAAATTTTTAGATGCTGGAATTTTCTAAGGGAATAAAATTTTTAACCGACATAAAAAGTAGGAGTTTATACCCACTATATTCAAGTCTTCTTCTGGTTTTTTTAACTCTATTTGGGTGGAAACTAAGCCAAAGGGCAGTTCATTAATCCAATTAATAAACAATTTGAATTTAAATAATTAAACGCAAGCAAAGCTTGAAAAAACCGACTTTACCGTTTCATCTTCGGAACCTTGATCAGATTTAATGTATTATACACGTATTATTTGACTATTACTCAAAAACTAGAGATCAGATCTTGATCAATGGGACCACATGAAAGCACCAGCTTTCGAATAAAAAAATAATCATCAAAATCGGCTCATAACGAAAGAAGTTATGAGGTAACTTTTGAAGTCGGTAAAACGAGAAAATCGTCAAAGTAGTTCACAAAATAGGCATTATTGACGATATTTCAAGAACTACTGATCAGATCTTGATAAAATTTAAATGTGACCAATTACAAACCAACATCTATCAAACTAAAATTTTCGAAATCGGCTCACGTGGAGAGAATTTATGAGGTAAAACACATTTAAAAAAAAGAAAAAATATACAGTCGACTTGAGTACCTCCTCCTTTTTTGGAAAATCGCTAAAAAGTAATCGGGGCGATCGACTAGTTTATCTATAAGCTGAAAGGTAAAATTAAAGTAGAGACCATTTTTAAAATTTATTATAACACCCTTAGTACACAGTAATTTGGTAATTTTACCTGGAAAGCTTTTTTGGAGTTTTGAAAATTGGCAATTTTGTAGATTTTGATGTGCTCGTTCCAAATTCCGACTTACCCACCTCGTATTTTTGCAGCTTGGGCCGCCATATTGGAAAAATGGCGCCTAGTAGCAGGTTTTTTCCTTTCCGAATTATTTTACGAAAAAAACAGTTATATACAAAATGAAACTAGAGACAAATTACCTACAATTTATGGAGCCATTTTTCCAATATGGCGGCGCGAGCGGCAAAAATACGAGGTGGCAATGTCGAATTCGGAAAGAGCAAATCAAAATCTATAAAATTACCAATTTTCGAAACTCCCGTAAAACTTTCCAAGTAACCACTATTTTCGAACAAAATGACTATACTACCTTACTATATTTCACTGCTACAATATAAAAGAAAAATGTTCACAAAACAGGCTTTCATTCATCTCATATTCATGACGCCGTACGTTTTTCAAACACAGGAAAATGTTATTTTTCTAAACGGATTTACCTTACCGGATGAAAAGGGCCATTTAAAAATCAACAAAGGGCTAACCTGAACGTGGGCATTATTTTTCACTTATCCCTGGCATTGGGTTTGACTCAGGACTGCCGGGTGGGGGCTCTATACCCGCTTGCGCGACGCATAGAGGACGCTGTTTTTATGCGGAATTAGCAAGTATTTTTTTTGTGTTGAATATGTAAGCGTTTGACCACTATATCACCTGATGGAAAGTGATGATGCAGCCGAAGATGTGATATGCTTGACAAGAAGATACCTATTCATTCGAAGACTCCTAGATTATACCGTTCGGGGAACAAAGACGCAGGCAATGAGTTCCACTCCTTCGCTGTACGGATGATGAACATAGAAGCAAAAGGCTTTGAGCGAACTGGAGTTCCAGTCACGTAAATAGAACCTCGGCGTTTACCTGCACACTGAGCGATTTATCGATAAAATTGACGGCATGAAGGGGGAACACTCGCGCCCGCAAAAAAGTATGAACATTTTACGCAGAAGAGTTCTTTGAATTTTTGGTATGTTCGAATTTTAGGTACTTGGTAATTTTACATTCCCAGTTCTCATGACTAACGAAAATAATTAGCTGATTGTAATTCGATTTTATACAACTTGAAATAACGTTTTGCTGATCACGCCCGGTGTCTCGTCCCCCTTCCCTGAGTACGCCCACTGCCGGGTCAGGTTTCGGCCGGTTATAAATTCAGACAACATCCGGGGAGCGAACCCGGGTATTCATGAAAATAATATATGATCAGCGTACGTTTGGAAGTTGCATGAATACCGATGTTTAGTATTACCACAGAATATTGTAATAGTATCTAATACAAAATGGTTTCTTAAATAAATTTAATTTTGTGCCTTGAAAAAAATCTTGTAATATTTCAAATTTACTGTCCTTCTCCCTTTTTAATAAAATGAATAAAACAATATACAACTGATATTCATGTCTTTTTTACCCAAATACGGCGAAGTTTAAAGGAGGGTTATGATTTTCGCACTATGTGTATGTATGTTCGTTTATTGCCTGACAGCGTTCAAACTGTTAATTAAGGGCTGTGGATTTTTTAAATAATAAATTCAAAAAAAATAAAAAAATCGATCGAAGAAACATATAATATCGTTGAATCCGTCTCTAATTCTACGTGTGCTGGAAGCTAGGTTTTCAACCGACTTCAAAAAAGGTTTTAGGAGGCTCTCAATTCGACTGTATGTTTTTTTTGTATGTATGTTACGCGATATCTCCGCCAATTATGAATCGATTTTGATGTTTCTTTTTT
Organism: Lomographa bimaculata; assembly: GCA_948107665.1. Lineage (NCBI taxonomy): Eukaryota > Metazoa > Arthropoda > Insecta > Lepidoptera > Geometridae > Lomographa > Lomographa bimaculata. The sequence goes on along the minus strand of OX403612.1, from coordinate 7,903,723 downwards.
GGTAGATCATACTTCAGAGGTGGTCCCATGTACATTTTATCGAAATCGGTTAAGCCAAAACCAAATATAAGTGGTGAAATCGGTTTTTTAAGATTTGCTTACGTTTAAATTATTGAAATAGCAGACCACCGTCGATGTTGTGTCGTGACGTCACGCCTCAGTAAAAAGTATACTGAGGCGTGACGTCACGCGGAATTTCAACGCACTATATCTTCGCATTTTTTGTTTAATTGACAAAAGGAAAAATACGTGTCCAATATTTTTTGATCATGTAAATGACGGACTAAAAATAATGTATCAGGTATTTATTGAAACGCATTCTAGAATACCCTATACGTTACAATCAGTCTACTAGATTGGACGCTATGACAAACCACCACCTTGATCTCCTCGGCGTCACTTTAACGTCTAACCTCAATTTCGGTACCTACATCGAATCCAGAGCCCAACTGGCATCCAAAAAACTTGGCATCCTCGCTAAGGTCAGGCAGTACTTCTCACCGGGGCAGCTTTTAAATCTGTACCAAGCACAAGTCCGATCATGTATGGAGTATTGTGGCCACCTTTGGGATGGCTCTGCCAAGTACCAGCTTGAAGCTCTGGAATCCATTGACCGCCGAGCCAAAAGACTTATTGGTGATAATAAGTCGCATTCCATCAGGTGAGATAGTGGTCAAATGCTAGTCTATCAAATATAAAAAAAAAAAAAACATACATACGTACGGTACTAATCATAACCTTAGAGGTTGTCCATTAATCACGATGTTTTTTACTAACTTTTTAACCCCCCGTTCCCCAAAGCGATACGTTACGATACGATGTTGTAGACTACCCCACACGAAATCCCGTGTAATTTTTTGGTACAAACTCTCTTAAAATAAAACAGAATATTATATTTAAATACAGGTTCACAAGTATAATCTATTTTAATTCTGGAAAATAAAACATCGCGATAATAATTAAACGCAAGCAAAGCTTAAAAAAACCGACTTCAACGCTTATCATCGAAACCTTGATCCACTAGCTTTCAAATAAAAAAAGAATCATCAAAATCGGCACACAACGAAAGAAGTTGTGAGGTAACTTTTGGAGTCGGGTAAACCAGAACATCGTCAAAGTACGCATTATTCGTCACAAAATAGACATTATTGACTATATTTCAAGAACTACTGATCAGATCTTGATCAAATTTAAATGGGACCAATTAGAAAGCAACATCTTTCAAACAAAAAAAAAAAATCGAAATCGGCTCACGTGGAGAGAAGTTATGAGGTAACACACATAAAAAAAAACTAACATTACACACCCCCCCCTCTAGTGATATTTCGTGATTTTTTGAACACCTTCACCCTCCCCTTTTTGAGCCTGACGTGACTAATGGACGACCCCTTTTTGTTCGTTTCGCCGTATTTAGGGAATTAAGGATAATAGCAACATTTTACCAATTTCACGAAAGCCAACCTTTACCTCACCAAACCGCAAAAAATAAATAAACTCCGTTTCGAACAACAAAACTTTTCACCCTCACGTCATGTTATCAAACACATTTCAGGTAAAGCTGAAACAAAGGTTACCCTAACACTGGGGAGGGATGTGTCGACTCCAATGTATGTTTAAATAATGGAACAAAAACGTACACATATTGTAAAGTTTATCTTATATTGATCGGGATCGCTAACAAAATCATTAAAAAATATGCAGAAGCTCATGAATATAGACTTCACCATCATGTAAACATCGAGGCCATCCAGCTCCTCGATCACACGTATATAGTGAGACGACTTAAAAGAACAAAACCGTTTGGACTTGTTTAGTGTTAGTGTATTAGTGTAATGTAGTGTTTTATAAGTGCTGCTCAAAAAGAACACATGAACCAAGTGTCTTCGCCTTAATAGAGACAATAAGAAAAGTGTTAATGGACACATTCTTGGATATTTTAAATCTAGCAGAATAAGTTAAATTTAAGTTACTTATTAGCCTAATCTTGGCTAGATTGTAACAAAAATAGGGAACACTCTATCGTGATCTATAATAGTGGAAAAAAAAATTGATCGAGATTCAACCAAGTTAACACAGGGTCCGTAGGGACCGGAAGCTCATTATATTTTCAAGAATCAGAGCGCCTGGTTGAGGCGACGCGTGATCAAAATGCTGGTACTTATTTGGCTCAACGTATTAGCATTGCAATTCAGAGAGGCGATGCCGCCAGCATGATGGGAACGCTACCCACTGGTAATGGGCGTGAGCACTTGAGTTCCCTTTATGCTCGATCTCTTGTAGTCTCGAGTTCTTTGCTGTATTTTTTGGGAAATATAGGCAAGTGATCAGTAGACAGTCTTTTGATTGGAAAGAACAAAAATTAAGTTAACATAGAGATCGATATCGATTGATCTCTATGTTGGCTTGGGTGGTTTAACACTCTGTCTGAGGCATCTAGTTTTTAAACCATACAAGCGAATTACTTCTAATACTCAGAAGATTTAAGTAAAGGCAGAAATGGCAATTAAAATGATAATATCCGGATGACCGAGCTTTGCTCAGTTTTTTGATTTGGTAGAATGTGTTTGAATTTGTAGCCTTAGAAAGCTCCATCTAGTGTCGAGTAGAAACAGTTTTTTACATCGGTCATGGCGTAATTGATGGCGCTGATAGTTTCTCAAATGCAGTTTGGGGACCGAGCATTTCTCGGACCTGGAACGTTGATAAATCGTTTCCTTGGGCCGAAAAACCCCTAATCTGTAACTTTCATGAAAATCGTTGGAGCCGTTTCCGAGATCCAGATTATACATATTTATACAAGAATTGCTCGGTTAAATGTATTAGATTAATGACAATATTAAAGAGGCACCCATACATATAAGTATAAGGGTATTCTTATTTTTTCAATAATTTTTTTTAAACCCAATAATTTATTCAAAACTAAACCAAACGCAGAATTGATAGCGTGTTTGGTCTGTGACTAAGCCCAAAGATTATTTTAAACTAACTTGAGGCAGAATTGATAGCACATTTTATCTGTGACTAAACCTAAAGATGTATTCTAAACTAAACCAGAGGCAGAATTGATAGCACAATATGTTTGTGACTAAACCCAAAGATTATTCATAACTAAACCAGAGGCTAAATTGATGGCGCATTGTGTTTGTAACTAAATCTAAATATTATTCAAAACTAACCTGAGGCAGAATTGATAGTACATTGTTTGTGACTAAAACCAAAAATTATTCATAACTAAACCAGAGGCTGAATTGATGGCGCATTGTGTCTGTAACTAAATCTAAATATTATCCAAAACTAAACCAGAGGCAGAATTGATAGCACATTATATTTGTGACTAAACCCAAAAATTATTCATAACTAAACCAGAGCCTGAATTGATGGCGCATTGTGTCTGTAACTAAATCTAAATATTATCCAAAACTAAACCAGAGGCAGAATTGATAGCACAATATGTTTGTGACTAAACCCAAAGATTATTCAAAACGAAATAAGAGGCTGAATTGATGGCGCATTGTGTCTGTAACTAAATCTTAATATTATCCAAAACTAAACCAGAGGCAGAATTGATAGCACATTATGTTTGTGACTAAACTTAAAAATTATTCATAACTAAACCAGAGCCTGAGTTAATGGCGCATTGTGTCTGTAACTAAATCTAAATATATTCCAAAACTAAACCAGAGGCAGAATTGATAGCACATTATGATTGTGCCTAAACCCAAACATTATTCAAAACGAAGTTAGAGGCTGAATTGATTGTTTTGTCAGTGACTAAACCTAAAGATTATTCAAAACTAAACCAGAGGCAGAATTATCAAAACCTACAACTTTGAAAGTGTAGCATTTTAATACCGACTTTTTATGTATACATTTACTTTTTTTTCTGTAACTGGAAACCAACAATGGTTACCCTTTTCGTGGCGTGCCGAATCCATTTCCTTGCAAATAATGGATGAAATGGAAACGGATCGGGATCTTTAAAACAGTATGGGTAGTATATTATATCTTTTAAGTGTTTTTAAGCTATTGCATAGCTTCTATTGCGGGCCTTGAGCGTGGAGACCGAATCCAGAAATTCTGTAACGAAAATAACCTAACACCCCCCTCCGACCGGCACAGCGGAGATACTTTTTAGTTTTGCCATCTAACGATGAATAGCAGGACTTTTAATGACTTTTTTGAAATATCTCGCTTGTTTCATTAGTTCAGCAACTCGCCTCTAGGTGGCAGGAAAAAAAAACTGTATAAATAAAATAAATAAATAATTATAATTGCATAAGTTGAAAAAAAATGCTATGCAATAGCTTAACCGCGGCAGTCCCTGAGTGCCACACGCCTTTTTTTTTAAAGGAGGTCTTTGATCTTTGACCTTTTCGTGCGACGAAAAGTATTTGGGTTAAACACTGTGATGAATAGTTAAAATGTTTCCCTGTAATACAAAAGTTTCATAGAGTCTTTACGAAACACCCTTTATTGCGTCGTATTAAAGATGCCGGTTTGAGAGTAAATAAAATAAAATTCCCTAAGGAGTGACATTGATACCCTTTTTAGTCCTTTTTCACGCCTACCTGTCACTCAGGACGTAGGTATAGATTAGAAGCAGTAACTCAATTTCAGATTGAAACTAAAAAAAAATACATTCCAATAATATACTCCACCCAAAGGTTATTTGCTGATTGTACATTTTATTTTAAGTAGAAAATTTTATTAATTTAAATGTGTTTTTATGTAAGGTGTGACATAATTAAGAGTTATCTATCTATCTATCTAATACTGCAGGCCTACCATGAACTTTTTAAGCCTGTTAAAATCCGGGCAGTTCATTTATTGGACCGATATTTGTCCAGCTAAAATTTGTATTTGATTAGATAAATTACTCTGTGATGCCCGAAGAAGGTCAAAATAGTTCAGCAATTGTATGTGGTAAGTACACATTGTAGCAGGACAAATATCGATCCATTACATGAACTGCCCGGAACTTGGCAGGCTTAAAAAAAACATGGTAGGCCTGCAGTACATTACAATACAATACAATACAATACAAATACTCTTTATTGCACACCAAGAAAAATATTAATTAACAATAGAAAACATATCAATATAGCAGTACAATCGGCGGCCTCATCGCTAAGCAGCGATCTCTTCCAGGCGACCTTTGGATGGAGAGGATAAAAAAGTTTAACAAAAAGTGATCGGTGGTGCGGCAATGATCATTATACATACATGCAATATTTTAAACATACATATAATTACATTTTAATTTATTATCGGATATTGCTGGTGACTCCATACAAGTAACAATAACTTAAAAAACCTACGGTGAGGTCAATGAACGGCGCAGCTGATGTACATTGTATCGGATGTAATGGCTTATCACGAGGTCAATGGAACGCAACATGTATTATGCGTGTGTAGATGTATACCATCAATACCAGTTTGTGCGAAAATGAAATTTATTTAATTTAATTTAATTTATTTAATTTATATTGAGGAAGACCAACAGCTTATAAATCTAACAATTTACAGGTTTAGCATAATACAATGAGCCAATTAAAGGTCCTCACGGTTAGAAAACATATAAATAAAACAAATCAAGCTTATGAACAGCTAGGAACACAGTTAAACAAATAAATAGTTAGGTATAATGTAACTTTGTAAAATTATCAATATGGCTATACTTGTCTATATGGCTTAATTAACAAAAAAGTCACTGCTCAACAGCCGTCTAGCCGACGCTATACTAGTATGGAATAGATCTAAGTCTAGGCGCTTACTAAGTTTATTGAAATTTCTGCTCGATGTATACTAAGGTATATCACGAGGTCAATCGTCGAATTCAACTCGGCTGGGCAGCGTTCTACGAACTTTACAGCGAACTACGCAACGTCTTTTCGTCCAAAATCCCTCAATGCCTCAAGACGAAAGTCTTTGATCAGTGTGTGTTACCAGCACAACGAGCTATGGAAAGGGCTATGCTCGGAATTTCTCTACGAGATCGAATTAGAAATGAGGAGATCCGTAGACGAACGAAAGTCACCGACATAGCCCGGCGGATTAGCAAGTTGAAGTGGCAATGGACAGGGCACATAGTACGCAGAACTGATGGCCGATGGGGCCGAAAGGTTCTCGAATAGAGGCCACGGACTGACACACTGACACACTCATTTTGGAAATCTTTGGGGGAGGCCTATATCCAGCATTGGACTTCTTGTGGCTGAAATGATGACTAAGGTATATAGATATCTTCCTCAGTATACATTTTATTTTCTCATAAACTTGTATTTACACCCGCGTTTCACCTAATCTCCATCCAAAGGATGTCTGGAAGAGATCGCTTTTAGAGATAAGTTCGCCGATTGTACACTTTAATTTAAGTCTTTTTAATTTTGAAAGTGATTTATGTAAGGTGTGACAGTAAACAGTTATCTACATCTATCTACGTAACTATCTTTGTGCTTATTTTTACCTATTTCTACGTAAGTACATAGTAGAAACAAAATTTGTTTATACTAGGGTAAGTACGGGCTCATTCTTTATAGACAGAGCGAGCGAAGCATCTTCGTTTCAGCTTGGGCAAAATTGGTTTCATACGTCCGGCGGATTTCCGGTTGTTCTCCTCTACAGGTCGCATTTCTCAACCGATTCTCGTGAAATTTTGTGGGTAGTTTCGATAATTATATAGATTTTCTGTCATTTTTGTTATTGGACATTTTTCTAAATGTCGGAAATATGGAGTAAAAAAAAAAACATATTTCAGCCATTTCGAAAAATGGGTTTTCAGCTCACAGAGCCAACTAGTATTAGTCGATTTATCTTTTTAAAAAATTGACTGGGTTAGTTTGAAAAAATAGTAAAATACCTACCTGTTTAAAATGGAGTTACTGTTCATATCAGATAGTGACGGAGGCGTGAAAAAGGCCTAAAAAGGTTAACAATGTATCACCTTCGAGAATTTTCTTTATTCACAACCCTGCTTTAATCTAAACGCTATAACGCTTGAATTTGGTTGTCTAGTTACAGAGTCATTTAATATAGATAAATGAGGGTATCACCTACAGAGTATGGGACTCGAGCGAGTTTCATACTCTGTGATATCACTCCTAAGGCTATCCGTCCACTGGAGCGGGGCGAGTATGCGAGATGCGGAGTGGAGTTGCGAACTGTGTTTGTCCTTTGACGCGGAGCGTGGAAGCGGAGCGAGGGAGATGCCTCTTTTTACAATCTAACTAACGTTATTAATTTATGATTGACTTATCACCAGGTCACTCAAAGAGTTTCTCTTCTACTTTTATCATCCGTACAGCGAAGGAGTGGAACTCATTGCCTGCATCTGTTACCCGAATGGTACGATCTGTCTCAAGTCTACAGTGAACTTTCTAGGCAAGCACGTTCCATCTTCGGCCCCATCGTCATTTTCCACCAGGTGAGATAGTGGTCAAATGCTTGCATATGGGCATGAAGGGAAGGAGAGAATCAGGAACCTCTCAACATGCTTAGAGAAAGTAGTCGAATATGTCTAGTGTCTTTTGCCACATCATCACTTTCCATCAGGTGAGATCACTATACAATACAATACAATACAATAACTCTTTATTGACACCAAAAGATAAATACAGCTTACAGAGAAACTTATAAAGTATAGGTACAATGGGCGGTCTTATCGCTAAGAGCGATCTCTTCCGGACAACCTTTGGATGGAAATATAAACAAAAAGTGAAAGTATCTATCACTTTTTGTTTATATTTCAATTATCTATCTATGAAACTATCTCACTTTATCACTATATGTTTTTCCGCATTATTTTATGAGTTTATGTGCGATATATATATTTTTATTATAAAAAAACCGTAATCACTGCTTATAATTTGGTTTTGGTTTGATCGATTTTGATAAAATTTATGTCGGACCACCTCTGAAGTATAATCTAACAAACAAATTAAGAATTTTGAGAATCGGTCCACAAATGGGGAAGAAATTGGTGAACAAACATAAAAAAAATACATACAGTCGAACATAATACTTCCTCCTTTTTTGAAATCGGTTAAAAAATATCTTCAGTGATAATTTGCTAACATTATGCTTACATGTTTTACTTGCTTACACAAATTTTTAGGGTTCCGTACCCAAAGGGTAAAACGGGACCCTATTACTAAGACTCCGCTGTCCGTCCGTCTGTCTGTCCGTATGTCATCATGCTGTATCTCATGAACCGTAGACAGTTGAAATTTTCACAGATGATGCATTTCTGTTGTCGCTTTAACAACAAATACTAAAAAACAGAATAAAATTAATATTTAAGGGGGCGCCTATCGAAAAAAGTTGATTTTTTGCTCGTTTTTGCTCGACATTGATAACGGCAACTTTAAAAATAAATAATTGAATTAAAATAATACAAACATTTAAGGGGACCTCCCATACAACAAACGTGTTTTTTTGCCGTTTTTATAGATAATGGTACGGAACCCTTCGTGCGTGAGTCCGACTCGCACTTGGCCGGTTTTTTTGTTTACATTCACACTTACTCGCATTTATTGCGTTCTTGTGTGTAATATTACGTGATTATAGATTGCTTTATAATTTGTACGTGACGATCCAAGATTATTAAACATTTGTTATGTTTACATTACCGTGCCGTTATATATTGCAAAGTTTAAAAAAACCGACTTCACCGCTTTATCTTCGGAACCCTTGATCAGATTAAATGAATGAGGATAACTGAAAAACTACTGGTCAGATCTTGATCAAATTTAAATGGGACCACATGGAAAGCACCAGCTTTTAAAATAAAAAAGAATCATCAAAATCGGTTTACCTAGAAAGAAGTTATGATTTAACACACACATAAAAAAATACAATCAAATTAAGAACATCCTCTTTTTTTTTTAAATAAGTTATATACTTATCAATAAGTATTTATTTTTTGTGCATGATAGGCAAGAATTTGTTCAGATGATATTTGATGCCGATGCGGTCGAAGATGTAAAATGCTTGCCTAGAAGATACCTACTTAAGAATGCCCAGATTGTACAGCTCGGGGAATAAATAATTATTTTATTTAACATCTCTTTAATAGAGTTGTTATTTATACATTTTGAATTCTCGTTCACACTTACAGCCCCACACTAAGTTCTAAGACTTGTATCGTGGTGCCGGAAATATTTACACATCACACACAAGCACACCCCGAACGAGAAGCACATTCGCAATTTGGGGAGAAAAATTGTGCTCCTTCCGAGAATCGAACAGAGGACCCAAGGCGCAGAGGGCAGAGACTCTCCCATGGCGGGTTTTAAGATCTTCTCTAAAATAGTTGAGAGAAGGTCAATTTGAGCAGGTAAATTATGGCTCGACCCATTTCTTTTTTATGCTGGATAGGCAACTACTTTATCACTATCTCACCTAACGGGAAGTGACGATGCGGCCGAAGATGGAACATTCTTGCTTAAAAACTAAAATATTCACTAATTCTAATATTCTAAAGATATTCAGTCTAGACTTGAATACACTTTGGACTAGACCTATTTTTTGTACAAATCTGTTTTTTTTATATAAGATTAATTTAATAAAGGCGGGTGCAGCCGCGGTGCATAATTAGTAAGCAATAAAAAACGTAATAGGTCATCGGAATTATATTTCCTTACTATACGTAGATACATAGTTCGAAAGACACGTAAGTTTTGTTGGCCGTTGTTTTACAAGCATCGGTGGTTCAGTGGTAGAATGCTCGCCTGCCACGCGGGCGGCCCGGGTTCGATTCCCGGCTGATGCATATTTTTTTATTAATTAGGCATAATTATCTTTGCTTTTTTTAATTTTTTTGTTTTGTTACCTCAGGTCTCCGTCATAGGACCGATTTGGAAAATACTTTTTTTATTAGATAGTTTTAGCTTAATAAAACCGACTTCATCGCACATATTTTGGTTTTGGCTTGATCGATTTTGATATAATTTATATGACCACCTCTAATAATCAACCAAACAACAAAAAGATCATCCAAATCGATTCATAAATTGGCGGAATTATCGCGTAACATAAATACAAAAAATAATAAAAATATACAGTTGAATAGAGAACCAGAGAACCTCCTTTTTTGAAGTCGGCCATGTTGGTTCAAAAGATATGGTTTATCAATTGATTCCATATACATTTCTTCAAAATCGGTTCAGTAGTTTTTGATCCAAAATAACTGGAAAAAATATGTCATCCAAGTACACAAAATTTTTCACAATTTACTTTATATTTACTATTTTGAAGTCAGCTTAGTTTTTTTTTAGGTTTGCTTTTTTAATAGCAACCATGTAACTACTACTTACTACAATAATGCGTACCGCTATAGTGTGGAACTCATGTTTCTTCTATGTTTTTTTTTATGCCAGACTTGGCCGCTATCTCACCTGATATAAAGTGATCATGCGGCCGAAGATGTAGCATGCTTACCTAGAAGATACCTATTCACTCACTTGAAGGCTCCCAGATTCCACTGTTCGGGGAACAAAGATTTGGTAGTGTTCCAGTCAAAAGAGAACTGCGGCTAACTAGTATCTTCTGGGCTAACGTGCTCCAAAGTCGACGGCATCGTCAACTCTTTAACCGGCTTAAAAAAACCTCCGCTTTCAATTCGTCAGTTTTTTTTTTTTATGTATATAACAAAATTCAAGACTCAAGTTTATCAAATTATAAACAGAAAAAAGAAGAAAATAATATATAGTATTGTTATATATATTATATAATAGAAATTATTAACAGAGTTTAATAAATCGCATCGAATCTGGCAATAGATTCATTAACTTTCAGGAGTGCCTCTTTGGGGCCCATGTGAATAAACGATTTTGATTGATTGATTGATTTTGAATAAATTTAAAGCCAATAACGGATTTAAATCTATATATATAAAAATCAATGCCACTTTTCGTTGTTGTTTTATAACTCAAGAACGGGCTCACCTATCCAAACCAAATGTTTAGGCTTTGTTCGGACTATTTAGAAGATGGTTTATGTGAAGTTTGCACAAAATCGGTCGAGTGGTTCTTCATTTATCACACCCGGGCGAAGCCGGGGCGGATCGCTAGTTTTATATAAATTGAATTCTGCAGATTTCTTGCAACAAAAAAAAGATTTGCATCGGCCGGGAATCGAACCCGGGCCGCCCGCGTGGCAGGCGAGCATTCTACCACTGAACCACCGATGCTTATATATATGGATCGTATAATAATTATACCATTGCGCCGTGTACGTGACTGTATTAATATTTTCATACTTACTAACATCTACATATTTTTTTTTTTGTTCAACAAATATATCTATCTACGTGCCAATTGCATATATTTCCTAAAACTAAACTAAAACTTTATACAGCAAAGAACCAATTTACCTACAAGACATCGAGCCTATATGTAACTCAAGTGCCCACTTATATATATATATATATATACCGTCATTGGTAATTAGTGTACAATCCTGCAAAGGGAGGTGTTTTAGAATCAACAACAGGGCAGGGTTTTTTAAACTCAATTTGTTTAAATAAAAAAAAAAATTTTTTAACTAGTGTACACCACCGTCCAACACATTCCAGCTACATTTACGTCCATACTAAGGTTGTCTGGTAGAAATTGCTTTAAGCGAAAAGACCGCCGATTGTATTACCGTTAAAAATATATCTATCTATTATTCTAAAAATTGTTTAGATGTACACTTTGTAAACTGGTTATACAATAAAGAGATTTGTATTTTTTATTTATTTTTTTTATTCTCACCGTGACTATTTTATAATTTGATTATCCATTTTGACATTTGTATTACAGGACGAACTTCTGATTTGACATTGTATAATTATAATATTTTTTTATTTGTTATTAATTTAAGTTGTATCATCTTTTTTTTTTCTATAGTGTAAGTATTTATTCATATAAAAGTATCAATGGTTTATAAATAAAGAAAATACAGATTTAACTAAACTACTAACCTAATACAAAAAGTCATTGGTCGGCAGTGTGCCCAAAATGCTGGCTGCGTTACCTCGTTGCACAGCGAGACTTAATTGCTGTGCAAAATACAAACCGGCATTTTGGTCACGTGTCGACTCTTTCAGTCTCCCAGCCAAATCTTTATAAATCTCAAGTGCACCTGGTCCCCATGGACCAAGAGTTTCTACTCCGAAAGGCACAAATATGTAACCTCTGTCGAGGCTTGAGTATTTTCGCCGTTTCGAAGATTCAGCTGCGGTAGCAGCGCCACTTGCCTGCTGCGATGTTGTTGGAAGATGAGACGGCGCCAAAGTGTCGACACAAGTAGCGTCCCACACTAAGGGTCGACCCATCTTCCAAGGAATGAGTGTCATTCCATCGGGTCGTTTACCGTCGTTGCGCATAAGGCCACTAGGCTCTAAAATTGCTGCGATATTCGCACTCCCAAATGCCCGACGGATGACGTCATTCAAAGCACTGTGGCGAGCTATACGACCAGCACTTCTGACACAAGAAAGCCCATGGAGGCCTAAGCGATCTACTTTTTCTCCACATGAGCATCGGTGTGGAACAACGCAAGGAGCACCGACACGCAGTGACATTGCTACACGGAATGTGTTATTATCAAGCAGTGTCCCTAAATTATTTGAAGGCAGAGCCTGCAACCAAACACCCGATTCCCAACGAGAAACAGCTAGAAGACGAGCACGCTCTGTGGGGCTACTGGATGTTTCTAAATGTTTTTTCCATTCCAACTCACAAAGCGGCTTATCCCACTGTCTCTGAGAAGATGGGTGTTTAGGCAGACTACTGTCAGGGCAGGCTAATTTCCAGGCATCGATAGCCTCAGTCAAATACGATACATCAGAAATAACTAAGCTTGGTGTCAAAATTGTTGTTGCTAAATTTTGTGTGCTTTTAACTGAGGATAAGAAAGCCGGCAAAGAAACGCTTGAAATTTTCCGGATACCAAGACCACCCAACCGAATTGGTAGGGAAGCCTGACACCACGCACGATCATCCAGAGAAATATTAAAAATGGAAGTGAGTGTATCTCTAACGATGTTATCTAACTTTTGTAGAAGGTTAGGGTGATTCCATAGTTGACAACACCGCAGAGTATACGTAAATTTTGGTACGAATAAACAGTATTTTATAATTGTGTAGGCCATGTGTGAATTAATTTTCACAAGTCTGTCCGAAACACTTTGGAAATTTTGTATCTTCTCCTCGACAAAATCTGGAATAGATTCGTCAAGGATAGGAGAACCTAGGAGGCGCAGAGAACTATTGTGAATAATTTTAATGTTTGGAGCAACAGTATTGAACAAATCGACAATATCGCGTTGTGCGTTACATGACTCAGACAAATATAATTCACATTTTGAAAAATTTAGTTCTAAACCAATAGTTTTAAATTCAGAAATAATATTAGTCAAGTCCTCGAATACGGTTTTAGCGTCACCTCCCAGAGTTCCATCATCTAAATACCATACATTAAATTTTGACTCTAAACGTTTAATGATGGGATGAATCGCGAGGCTGAAAATAGCCGGCCCAAGAGGATCTCCCTGTTGACAGCCAACTTCAGAAGATATTAGGTCACTACGATATACTAATTTAGAGTTTTTACCATAACATTGCCAGAGAAAATTGTAGAGATTTGGAATTTTTTCCTTAATTTCTTTCAACAGGGCACCTCTATCGACGGAATTAAAAGCGTTTTTAACATCTACCTTCAACAGCACCTCTCCTCCTTTGAGTATAAGATATGTTCTTAGTGCATGTACCGCTGCCTCACAGCCTCCACGTGTACCAAAGCCTAGTTGTATAGGTTGAAACTCCATTGAGAGATCTTCGCCTATGTATCTGCAGCAGATTTTGGCTGTGGGACGGCGGTACGTAGTACCAACAGCAATAGGCCTTATACCACCATCTTTTTTTTCCAATGCACATAAATTGGCGCCATACAAAATATCGGTAATATCACTATTTACTTTACCTGCCAGCATGTAGTTAACAAGTTTTGTCAGAGCTACAATTAGACCATCACCAACGCCACCACAACCACCACCAGTCAAGTCCTTGATGTGTTGCGGGGTGAGTGCATCAAGTCCGCCGGCAGAACCACTCGGGAATGAAGCAATAGCGCTTACCACATCTTCACTAGAAATCCTAAGCGCATTAGAATTACTTTCTGGGGCTACTGGAAGATTGGAAAGTGCTGGTGCAGGTGGATGTTTAGAACGAAGAGCTGAAAGAGTATCAGCATTATTTGGGGCCACTGTATCATTTGAAAACAACAAACGTGCCGCACCTCTGACATCCCCATCGGCCAATTTATTTTCAATGAGATGGTAAGGGACAGAAGATGAATGAGTCCGTGGTGGCGCTTTTGTTATTAATGGATTTGCAGATAAAGCTATGAAACTAGTATTACCAGTATCATGGTTATTACAATTTTGTTTTATGCGTGATGTCAAGGATGTGTGATTAGTATTGATGCGCGGTACATGGAGGATTTTGTACGGGAATGTCAGAAGGTTTTCCCAAGCTCGCTTTGAGTTTTCATCAACCGCTTTATTTATAACGGAAGTGAGACTTTGTGCTACAAGAACGCGTGCCCCCCTTGGAATTCGACGCACTACAGGGTAATTATTTTTGTAATTAGAGAGAAGTGACCAAAATGGGGTATTTCCTTCTGTATAATCTGTGTTAGGTGGAGAATTTTGATTGGAACTGGATGCGGTATTCCGGTGAACTTTGCCAATGTGTATTTTGAGCCCTCTAATATTTTTTTTATATTTTGGGAGCATTCGGTACATACCACTGAGTTATTCAAAGATACAGGGCTACGAGACACATCCCGACTAGCCATAAGATTTGACTGGGGCCGAGTTGTATCATCTTATTGTCATTGTTAGATTCTATTTAATTTTTATTTAATTGTATTAATTTTATTTCGATAATGTAATTGGTGTTTGCCGTTTAAATTGAAATAAATAAATTGAAATTGAAAATTGAAATAAATAAATTGTAATTGAAAATTGAAATTAAAATTGAAATTGAAAATTGAAATTAAAATTGAAATTGAATTTATATTGAATTCCTTACTCTAATAATTATGTAATATTTTACGTCTCCTTAACGTCGCGCAGTCGGGTAAAAAGCACTACTAAAAGGCAGTAAAGCCAATAAATCCAGATAATAGTATTACTCTACGTGTGACCCGAATCAGTGGGCGGGCTAAACGTATAGCTCCCTCGAGGGTCCATTTTATTGTTTTCCTCATCAAAACCTATTGGGAGAAATTACTTGGGATTTATTTATAGGTATTAGTGGTATTTTGTGAGGTTTGGGAGTTTGTTAGGAGGAAATATATATAAAATTCTCGTGTCGCGGTGTTTGTTACCAAACTCCGAAACGGCTCGAACGATTTTTATGAACATTTTGTGTGCATATCGGGTAGGTCTGAGAATCGGCCAACATCTATTTTTCATACCCCTAAATGTTAAGGGTGGTTCAAACAAAAAAAAAACTTTTAATTTTTGGTCAAAATTTTAAGGCGACTTGGTATCGAGTTGGCGGACTGGAGCCAAACTGCAGCCTTGTAGAATTGCCTGCATAGTCAGCGTGCGCGCTTTCATATATTGTTTAAAATTAATCTTACCCTTTTACAAAAAAATTTAGTTCACAACGAGGTATGAATGTTTGTTGGGATTACACCCAATATTTTTTGTAAAAAATATCTTTTATAGAAACAGAATAAAGTTGATTCATTCCACTGACGGGGACGGGAAATTTGGTGTTTTTTAATAAAGTTTAAAATTGTTTTCTATCGAGCCAAATTTATTCAATCGTGTATCGCTGAACATATCCGAATAAAATATTTTGTAAACATTTATTACACATAAAAAAATGGTGTTAGTCTAAGATCCCGCTATACAACGACCTTCACCGAGATGCTTATTTAATGAAACGTATTTTATATTTAATTTAATATGTCAATAAATATAATGCATATGGGTTGCCTGGCAAATTTCAGTCCAGAGTATGTTTAATTAATAATTTAAAAAAAATATTTTTTTAAACATTTCACCGGTATGATTATTGGATAAATTCTATACCAATCGAAAGTATGAAGCCCATACAATATGCGAACGTTAGGTTGCCTATTCTTTTCCGGTCACTACTATCGGGTTGCCAGGTATAAACAGGTAAATCTATACTAGCATTTTGCAACGGTCTGCTTATTGAATGAAAATTAAATGAAATTAAAGATTATTTTATTCTGAACACGGTGGTATAGGGTTGCCTGCGAAAAATCAGTCCAGAATTGCAGTTGTCGAATTTTAAAAAGTAAAATATTGCTCCGAGTGAATGTGTGCGACTGAGAGGTCCCAACCAACCATCCCATGCGATAGAAGAGGACACAGCATAGCAGCTGTTTAAAGTCCGCCCATTTAAAGAAAGAAAGTACATACTAGCCCTAAATTCTTGAACGGTCTTCATTTTTTCATCAATGAAAATATCAGCAGCATCTGTTAATGATGTAAAAACTGTTTGATATTTTTCATTTTTTGAAAATAGCTGAAAAGGTTTTACTTTCCCTTTGTTGTAAAAGGCTGCCGTGTAATCGCAACCTGTAAATGCATGGAAGACGGGAAGACTTAGGCATAATTTAATTCCCAACTTCAACGCTAAATCGGTGGAATTAATGCAATCAACGGTTTGATTATTATTATTTGGCCCTAACGCGTGCAATTTCTGTGCATCGTCAATTTCAGGGGTATATTCCGAGTATAAAATATTAAAATATTAGTATAAAAGTATACACATTTTAGTTTTATTTTAGTAGAAATATATAAAGCTTTTTATAAAAACATAAAAACGAAAACATAAAACAATTTATATTCTATACAAATACCCACTTTTTCTAAATTACAACTATTTATCAACTTTCTGTACAAAGAGAGGTCTGTGTAAAATAAAATATATAAAAGTATAATACAAAACAAGTATACATTGTCTTATAGCTTATTTCAATACCTTTTAAATAAAGTAACTCAAAGCAGCCTAGCTATAACTAATCTATCACTAGGTGTAAAATAATACGCAACGAGCGAAGCCGCGCGCACGCGCATAGTTTCGCCGGATAATCATGTTTTCAGAAATCCGCGATCTCGATGACTAAAAAGGGTTAAATAGGCGGACTTTAAACAGCTGCTATGCTGTGTCCTCTTCTATCGCATGGGATGGTTGGTTGGGACCTCTCAGTCGCACACATTCACTCGGAGCAATATTTTACTTTTTTAAATTCGACAACCGCAATTCTGGACTGATTTTTCGCAGGCAACCCTATACCACCGTGTTCAGAATAAAATAATCTTTAATTTCATTTAACTTTCATTCAATAAACAGACCGTTGCAAAATGCTAGTATAGATTTACCTGTTTATACCTGGCAACCCGATAGTAGTGACCGGAAAAGAATAGGCAACCTAACGTTCGCATATTGTATGGGCTTCATACTTTCGATTGGTATAGAATTTATCTAATAATCATACCGGTGAAATGTTTAAAAAATTTTTTTTTTTAAATTATTAATTAAACATACTCTGGACTGAAATTTGCCAGGCAACCCATATGCATTATATTTATTGACATATTAAATTAAATATAAAATACGTTTCATTAAATAAGCATCTCGGTGAAGGTCGTTGTATAGCGGGATCTTATACTATGTTAATCGACCGTTTTTAAAGGTCAAAATTTTAATATTCGTGAGGATGTATCGTCCAATTTGGAGCCTACTTTACCTTAACATTTTTATTTTTTTATGATTCAGGATGAAATAATGTATATGGCAAAACAACATTTGCAGAGTCAGCTAGTATGGCTATAATAACTAGCTATGCCCGCGGTTTTACTCGCTGTGACGGAATAATGGCCTATGTGTTAATCTAAGGCGTCAGCTACTTCCATAACAAATTTTATCAAATATGGTCCAGCCGTTTGAGCGTGACGAAGTAACAAATATACAAACACACTCATCAAACTTTTGCCTAGCCGTGCCCGCGGCTTCGCCCGCTTTTATCAAGTTAAAAAGTAACATATGTTTTAATCGGAAGTATAAGCTATGTACATTCCAAATTTCATTCCAAATCGTTCAGCCGTTAGAGCTTGAAAAGTAAACAAACATATTTATAAACTAACACATTTACGCCTTACACACACACTTTCGGATTTATAATATCAGTGTTATTCAAACAAAAAAAATATTCTTTTTATGGCTTATAATCTACGGAATTGTTTGACTGTGTATAGTTATGTATAGTACCAGTAACATATTAAAAAAAAATTGCATCGGCCGGGAATCGAACCCGGGCCGCCCGCGTGGCAGGCGAGCATTCTACCACTGAACCACCGATGCTCATGTAGATGGATCTTGAAAAACACTTGAGTAAATAAACTGAATGATTATTGTTATTTCAACATCGATCGTCACGTACAATACTGTGACGTCATCATGTAGTAACGTTAGAATAATCATAATCAGTTATTGCTTTATGACTATGTTTAACGAGCATCGGTGGTTCAGTGGTAGAATGCTCGCCTGCCACGCGGGCGGCCCGGGTTCGATTCCCGGCCGATGCATTGTCTTTATTTATTTCGCCAATAGTTCAGGAAGTTGATTTTAGACTTATTAAACCCCGAACTATAATAAATTTTTAAATCAATAATTTACTAGTCATTCGCCCCGAACTGAGTCCTCGTGCCTACATTTTACCAAATAGAAAGAATTACATTTTGGAGAATCTGCACAGGAATTACACGAGTCAATACCCCCATGCCCGTATTACCATCTAACAACAAGACAAACTGTCAAACGTCATCCATTTATGGTTAACATATCTGCAGTTCGCTCGAAGCTTTTCGCTTCTGCGTTTATCATCCGTACTGCGAAGTAGTGGAACTCATTGTCCGTGTCTTTGTTCCCTGAACGGTATAACCTGTGAGTCTTCAATTCAAGAGTGAATAGAGGTATCTTCTTATATTCTTTATTGTACACACATTGATAAAAAAAATTACAATAATGCCATAACAAAAGATGTACAAAGGCGAGCTTAACCCTTCACAGAGTTTTCTTCCAGCAAACCCTTTAAGTAGGATATAATTTATAGGAGCGAGTAGGTTGTTGTGTACATAGAAATATGATAACAATACAAGTAACTAATAATAAGTTACAAATATACGTTCAATTTTTAATAATAATAGACAACATCTTCTTTCTTATATATAAAAATGAATTGCTGTTCGTTAGTCTCGCTAAAACTCGAGAATGGCTGGACCGATTTGGCTAATTTTGATCTTGAAATATTTGTGGAAGTTCAGGGAAGGTTTAAAAGGTGAGAAAATATAAAGAAATTGCAATAAAATTTGTAAAAAGTAGTATTTTATTTTCCCATTCAAACTGTTCGTACCTGTCAAACAGTAGATGTTTCTGAATATTTGACCACAGACAATTGGCGGTATGAAGTTCGCCGGGTCAACTAGTATAAAATATAAATAGATAAATATAAACAATATAATAAAGTAAGAATAAATACCAATATCAATAAATAAATATCACCTATCACTTAATACCTACAATATATATAAATTTAAACTTTACTTAAATAGTGATTTTTCACTCTTCTTTGAAATCTTCTATGCAAACATGCCACGTCTTCGGCCGCATCATCACGTTATCAGGTAAGATAGTGGTCAAATGCTAGCCTATCGAACATAAAAAAACATACAATATAAGAAACTTCAAGTCGCGAGTGAATAGGTATATTCCAGGCAAGCTTGCTCCGTCTTCGACAACATCGTCGCGTACCTACCATCAGGCGAGTTTTTTTTTTTCGATGGGCAATCATTTGACTACTATCTCACCTGATGGAAAGTGACGATGTGGTCGAAGATGGAGCATGCTTGCCTATAAGATACCTGTTCACTCGACATTTAAAGACTCCCAGATTGTACTTATGATTGTATTATTGGCCTACCGAACATAAAAAAAAATGTTATTTATTTAACTACGGTGATAAAATCAATACTCTCCTATTTGGAACCGCAGTAGAGTAAGAAATCATTAATGTAAAATTACAAAATACTTGCATCGGCCGGGAATCGAACCCGGGCCGCCCGCGTGGCAGGCGAGCATTCTACCACTGAACCACCGATGCTTGTGAATAAAAGCCACAAAATACACTGAGATCTTTACTTTTTCGATCTTTACTTCAATTTTTGTTTCGTCATAGGACATAGGATATGTTTGTCGTAATTGAGAGACGAGACGAGCAAGTCGGTCGCCTGATGGTAAGCGTTGCTTATTTTCAATGCCACTTAGAAATTTTAAATAAAGAATTTTAAATAGTAAAAAAACCCGGCCTAGTGTGAGTCGGACTCAAGCACGAAGGGTTCCACGCCATATCTATAAAAAACGAGCAAAAAAATCACATGCGGCTCTTTGTATGTGAAGCTGCGGCTCTTTAGTTCCATACGCAAATATTATTTATTTTATTAAAAAATATAAAACATTTAAAAATCATTCTGAATCCATAAAGCGTAGTCCAGATCTAGTGTGTTTACCAGCTTCGATCACATCGTCACTTACCATCAGGTGAGATAGTGGTCAAACACTAGCCTGTCACAAATAAAAAAAAAAAAATAAAAAAAAAAAACGAGGATTAGGCACCATTTATATCTCACAGCCACATGTGTTGTACTCGCTTTTCACCGCACCCCTCCCCCGTGACAATTTTTTTTGTGGCTCTTTAAAAACTTTGAAATTTTTTAAATTGTAATTTTTGACTCTTCCGACTCAAAAGGTTGACGATCCCTGGCCTAGATCGATCCTTACCAAATTGCCCATTCACACTCGGCTAAGAAGATTGCGGTGTGGTAGAAGATGAAGTAGAAGATGTGGCAGAAGGTGTGACAAAGATTGAGAAAGGGATGCTTAGATGGTTTGGACATGTAGAGAGGATGGACAAAAATAGATTGACGATATATAAAACTAGCGATCCGCCCCGGCTTCGCCCGGGTGTGATAAATAAAGAACCGCTCGACCGATTTCGTGCAAACTTCACATAAACCATCTACTAAATAGTCCGTACAAAGCCTAAACATGAAAATTAAAACTATCGTGAGTATTACACATAATTGATGTTGTGTACGGCTTGAAACACGTCTAAATTTCGACTTACTTTGTAGTCGACTAGTTTCGGACAAATTAGTTGTCCTTCATCAGGATGAGTCAGACGCGCGATACGCAGAGGCGAGCGGCTCGAGCCTCGGCGCGTGACTGGCGACGTAAGTCGAAATTTAGACGTGTTTCAAGCCGTACACAACATCAATAAAGCCTAAACATTTGGTTTGGATAGGTGAGCCCGTTCTTGAGTTATAACATAACAACGAAAAGTGGCATTGATTTTTATATATATAGATAGATAGAAGATAGATAGATAGATTATACGATGGTGAAATTTGGTCAATAAAATAAATTAATGACAAAAATGCATCGGCCGGGAATCGAACCCGGGCCGCCCGCGTGGCAGGCGAGCATTCTACCACTGAACCACCGATGCTTGTTAAACATACATATAAAGCAATAACTGATTATGATTATTCTAATGTTACTACATAATGACGTCACAGTATTGTACGTGACGATCGATGTTGAAATAACAATAATCATTCAGTTTATTTACTCAAGTGTTTTTCAAGATCCATCTTCATGAGCATCGGTGGTTCAGTGGTAGAATGCTCGCTTGCCACGCGGGCGGCCCGGGTTCGATTCCCGGCCGATGCATACTTTTTTATTTTAAGTGCAGTGCCAATAGTTATTGGAAGTAATTTTTTTTTGCCTTAAATTAAAATTAATACTGGAATTGGCGTGAAATATGAGTTGTCAATACAAGAATGAGTATTTTGAGTACAAATTTCAAAATCTAAACCTCTTATTATAATTTCAATCTAACCAAACTATGGCTAATCAGTAATATAACTTTAACTTAAACTGCTACATTGCTATTACTACCTACTACATGTTCTAGATGTCCACTATATAAGCGTTGGATTTGTGTTCATATGACTGAGAACAAAACATGTCGACTCGGCATTCTTTGCGATATTTAATTGTATTTTTTTTATGTACTATTGTATTTTAACATTTAGCTGTATTTCGTTTTTTCTTAAGTTATATTGTCTTTCAGCGTTTTTAGCTGTGTATTGGATATGGGTTTTTTGCGTGAATTAAATGACTTATTATTATTATTATATTATTACGAAGAATGTGTCCATTAACACTTCTCTTATTGTCTCTATTTAAGGGTATGACACTTTGTTCATGTGTTCTTTTGCAGCACTCTCACTATATATTACACTGATATATACTAACATTACACAAGTTCAAATGGTTTAGTTCTTTTAAGTCTTCTCACTAAGACATAATTTGATAACGATGATTTAATTAATAAGAATCAGGGAGTTGTGAAAGAAAAAATGCAATTCGCCATTTTGTGATAGCGGCCATCTTGGACTAGAAATTTGTCATAGTGTATCGCATTTTACTACTCTAGCGCTCTCATTTGATACCCATATTGAGGGAGTTGTAAAAAAAATGTTATTTGCCATTTTGTGGTGGCGGCCATCTTGGATTTGAAATTTGTCATAGTGTATCGTATCCTACTACTCAAGCAGTTTCATTTGATACCCATATTGAGGGAGTTGTGAAAAAAATTGCGGCGGCGGCCATCTTGGAACGATTTGCATCAAACATAGGCAAAAACAATCCAGACTAATTTACCTTTCAAACTAAAGAAAAGAAAATCGGTTCATCCGTTTGGGAGCTACATGCCACAGACACAAACACACACACAGACACGTCAAATTTGTAACACCCCGTCGTTTCTGCGTCAGGGGTTAAAAATACAATTGTAACTGACTTAATTTCCGACAAAAGAGAGCTTAGACAGACAGGTCATATCGATTATCGATTCGATGAATAATTCAGTTATGTACTGAGCACGATCTGGATGCATATTTCATAAGGGTGCATAATGTGATGTCATTGTACGGGATCTGTGCATATACGGTTTAGCATAGCAACAATAAACGGCAAATTCTTTTCATCATCCAGTTCGCGCGGTGGGCAAGTCTGCCCTCTGCGCTGTGGGTCCTGGGTTCGATGCCCGGTCGGAGCACACTTTTCCTTCCCAAGGGACATTTGTGCTTCTGGTTCTGGGTGTGATTGTGTGTGTGATATGTAAATGTTTCCGGTACTCGCGACACAAGTCATCGAACTCAGCCACACGGCTGTGAGTGTCAATGTGTTTGTTTGTTTTGTTTGTTTTACTTACACTTTTTATGCTAAACAGGCAAGCATTTGACCACTATCTCATCTGAGGCCGATGATATGACATGCTTGCCTGGAAGATACCTATTCACTCTTGATTTGAAGACTCCCAGATTATTTCCATTGGGGAACAATGAGACAGGCAATGATTCCCTCTCCTTCGCTGTACGGATGATGAACGTAGAAGATACCTATTCACTCTTGATTTAAAGACTCCTAGATTATTTCCATTGGGTAACAATGAGACAGGCAATGATTTCCACTCCTTCGCTGTACGGATGATGAACGTAGAAGATACCTATTCACTCTTGATTTAAAGACTCCTAGATTATTTCCATTGGGTAACAATGAGACAGGCAATGATTTCCTCTCCTTTGCTGTACGGATGATGAACGTAGAAGATACCTGTTCACTCTTGATTTGAAGACTCCCAGATTATTTCCATTGGGGAACAATGAGACAGGCAATGATTTCCTCTCCTTTGCTGTACGGATGATGAACGTAGAAGATACCTATTCACTCTTGATTTAAAGACTCCTAGATTATTTCCATTGGGTAACAATGAGACAGGCAATGATTTCCTCTCCTTTGCTGTACGGATGATGAACGTAGAAGATACCTGTTCACTCTTGATTTGAAGACTCCCAGATTATTTCCATTGGGGAACAATGAGACAGGCAATGATTTCCACTCCTTCGCTGTACGGATGATGAACGTAGAAGATACCTATTCACTCTTGGTTTGAAGACTCCCAGATTATTTCCATTGCGTAACAATGAGACAGGCAACGATTTCCTCTCCTTCGCTGTACGGATGATGAACGAAGAAGATACCTATTCACTCGAGACTTGAAGACTCCCAGATTATACCGTTCGGGGAACAAAGACGCAGGCAATGAGTTCTACTCCTTCACTGTACGGATGATGAACGTAGAAGCAAAACGCTTTGATTGAACTGGAGGTATGTCAACCATGGATTACGTTTGACAGTTTGTCTGATTGTTAGATGGTAAAAGGGGCATGCGTGCTCATGTAATGCGCACTCTCCAAAATGCAAATGATAGAATACCGATAGGCTTGCGACCATACGTTGGTGACCAATCAAAATCGTTTATTCACATGGGCCTCAAAGAGGCACTCATAAAAGTTAATGACTCTACTGCCAAATTCGCAAAATTACAGCCATGAGCCATCTGGAGAAGACCAAGACTCGACTAGCTTATTATCGCCAATGAGTCTTCGCTCATTGGACAATAGACTCAAGGCCTTCAAGCTGGTACTTAGCGGATCCATCCCAGAGATGACTCTATACTTATATGACTTACAGCCCCACACTAAGTTTGATAACTTGCGTCGTGGTTGCTAATAATTAAACAAACAAACAACAAACGCATTCACACTCAGAGCCCCACACTAAGTTCAAAGACTTGTATCGTGGGTGCCGGAAACATTCACATCACACACTTTACACCCAGAACCAGAAGCACAAATATCCCTTGGGAAGGAATTTGTGCTCCTGCCGGGAATCGAACCCAGGACCCACGGCGCAGAGGGCGGGCACCTGTCCACTGCGTCAACTGGGTCGTTAAATTAAACGCAAGCAAAGCTTTAAAAAAACCGACGGCACAGCTTTATCTTCGGAACTTGATCAGATTAAATGTACTAAAACTCAAATACATATAAAATAACTCGAAGACTACTGATCAGATCCTGACCAAATTTAAATGGGACCAAGGGAAAGCAACAGATTTAGACAATTAGACAAAACAAACAAAAAAAAAACAAAATCGGTTTACAGAGAAAGATGATATGAGGTAAAACACATAAAAAAAAAAAAAGTTACATTCGAATTGGGTACCTCCTTTGTGAAGTCGGTAGAAAACATTCACATCTCGTTCACAATCATATCCAGAGATAATATAACTTATTCGTAGATCCAGAACCACAAACACAAATTTCCCTTGGGGATCGAACCCGATACCCGTACTCAATACACAAACGAGCAGTTAAATAAATACATAAACCCTTTTACACTCTTAGCCCCACACTAAGTTTGATGACTTGTGTTTTAGATACCGTAAACATTTTTGAAATGAAAACTTCTTTAGCGGCGTTGTGCACTTTTTGGGATGGGTAAAAAATGATAAATTCGCGTTAGGACACGAAAATTCGTAAGACGGAAAATTCGTAAGACGAAGGAGAGGAAGTAATATCCCCCTCTCTTTCTACCGCTCGGCGAAAATGTATGCCTGCTCCTGCTGTTTACAACGTAATGTTCAAGTTTTCATTTCTGCCGGCACTCCCGGACCCGTTGTTTTTTTAAATATTATTTATACATTGACTACATTTTCTTTTTTTTTATGCCTTATACGCAAGCATTTGACCACAATCTCACCTGATGGAAAGTGATGATGCGGCCGATGATGTAGCATGTTTGCCCAGACTGTACCTATTCACTCTCGACTTGAAGACTCCCAGATTGTACCGTTCGGGGAACAAAGACGAAGGCAATGAGTTCCACTCCTTCGCAGTACGAATTATAAACGTAGAAGCGAAACGCTTCGAGCGAACTGGAGGTATGTCAACCATATATGGATGACGTTTGATAGTTTGTCTTGTTGTTAGATGGTTAAACTTAACTTATCATTTAACTTTAAGTATGTAAATATGAGCTTCCTCAATGTAACTGCAGCTGTGCCAAATAAGGCACACATTATAAACATTACATAACACAGTATACAGGATTGAAGAGCAAAAAAATAAATAAAAAAAAAAACCGAACCGAACTTGGTGCTGAACCGGACTTGATGCCGAAGCGGACTTGGTGCTGAACCGGACTTGATGCCGAACCGGACTTGCTGCCGAACCGGACTTGGTGCTGAACAGGACTTGATGCCGAAGCGGAACCAGTGAAATTACAGGGCTTAAAGATATTAAAAATCTAATATCTCAAGGTGACGAGCGCAAGGCCTTGCCTCGCAGAATTTTGACTTATATTAATTAAAAACTTTGGGTGATGAAAACTGATGGTAAAGCGTGACGCTTACTATCAGGCGAGCAACTTGCTCAATTACACAACAAAAAACAACATTCACACTCGCAGCACTAAGTTCCGAGACGTGTATCGTGGTTGCCGGAAACATTTATACAATGTGTAACATAAAGGTGTAGTAATACTCAAGTCACACATCTAGCTAAATGTATGGAGTCTAACAGGAACTTCTGCATTCGCGGCAGCAGCATGTATATTGAGTTATGAAGAATTAAAGTTTCTGTAAAATTATGTCATTTGCAACCCTATTTCATCAGCTACTGTTCTACACCACATAGCCTTTGACAGTGGTGGCCATCACAAAGGTCGAGGCACGCACAGATGTAATCGTAGGGTTGGCAAATAATATATTTTGTATTTTTTGTACGGAACAAATATCTCCGTTTGCCGCACATGTAACTGTAAGGTTGTCAAAAGTATTTGAAAAATATAATTTTTAATTTTTGTACGCAGATAATTATGTCCGATTTCGACTTTCGTTCTCTGGCAGACGATTCCTGGCATGATACACATACACACCAAGTATTACTACACTTTTTTGTTACAGGTTATATATCACACACACAATAACACTCAGTACCAAAAGCACATAATTTAAATTGTTTATTTTAAAAGCCTATCAAATCAAATCAAATCAAATCGTTTATTTGCAATATACATGTACATAAGATCTTAATGTAAAAAGTGACACAATATATTCAGTCTGCAAGCAGACGTGCAAATGGTAATGTCTATGTCTACTATAATATCTAGACTAATTTAAAATTCTTAAACTCCTTAACACTATAAAAACAATGAATAAGAAGCCAGCTAGTTAAAGATTTTTTAAATTTGTTACCTTCCAATATTTTTATGTCATTAGGTACACTGTTAAAAATTGCCATCGCCATGTAGGTCATACATTGGCCTCGATTCTTATGTACACTCACTAAATTAAATTTAAACTGTTCCTGTCTTTTACAAAATAGGAACACAAGACAGAGATAGCATATTGCTGTGCTCTCAAGTTAGTCAGAACTTAGATGTCTATGCAAGCTTAGTCGAGTATGTGTTGTATTGGTGTTGACTAAAAACAAGCGCCTTTCTGCTTTTGCTGTTCATATTTTAATTGTTAAACTAGCGCGACAGCACTTAAATGCATGCTATCTCTGTCTTGTGTTTTATTTTGTAAGAGACAGGGATAGTTTAAATTTAATTTAGTGAGTGTACATCAGAATCGAGGCCATTACCTGCCTAGTATCCTTTACTAGAACTGTAACTAGGTTATCGCGAGCGATCGATAACTTTATCTGCAAACATGCAGGCCGTGGGTCAATCCCATACTAACATGCAAGGTCACGTGACGCGCACACCGGATATTATAATAGGGATATCTAATCTTATATATATAAAAGAAAGTCGTGTTAGTTACTCCACTTATAACTCAAGAACGGCTGAACCGATTTAGCTGAAAATTGGCAGGGAGGTAGTTTAGAGCCAGGAGAAGGACATAGGATACTTTTTAAGAACGTACATTTCTTTAAATTTTTTTTTTACATTTCGACATGCTTTCCATTTTCTCATACGTCACTCGGATTTGGTAAAGTACTAGGCAAACATAAACATGAAGGTTGTAATAATATAGTCACGTGACATTGTAACGCATGCCGGGTATGGCTTCCTAAATATGCACATTCATTGACTGTTAGGCGGAACGAAGGTCGCCGGGACAGCTAGTACTAAAATAAAAGAATCTTCTGTCATACTGATTCACGACCCAGTTGGCGCAGTGGACAGGTGTCCGCCCTCTGCGCCGTGGGTCCTGGGTTCGATTCCCGGCAGGAGCACAAATTCTTCTCAAGGGATATTTGAGCTTCTGGTTCTGGGTGTAATGTGTGTGTGATGTGAATGTTTCCGGCACCCACGATACAAGTCTTTGAACTTAGTGTGGGGCTGTGAGTGTGAATGCGTTTGTTTTTGATTTTTTTTTACTGACTGGCTGGCTGACTGACTGACTGACTGACTTAGAGACAACGCACAGCCTAAACTGCTGGTCGTAGAGACTTGTTATTTGGAGGGTACATTCGTCTTAGTACGTAGAGGTGTACTAAGAAAGGATTTTTAGAAATTCTACCCCGAAGAGGGTTGAATGGGGTGAAAATGTTTGTATGAAAGTTTTTTGTTTTTGAACTTATAGCGATGAAAATTGGTATTTGAGTAGTTTATTAAATATAAAAAATATTAGCCGTGCCCCGCGGCTTTGCTCGCTATTATCAAGTAAAAAGTAGCCTATGTGTTAATCCTAAGTATTAGCTATGTACATTCCAAATTTCATCCATATCCGTTCAGCCGTTAAAGCGTGAAGAGGGAACAAACATACTTACACACTTACACACAAACTTTCGGATTTATAGTATTAGTAGGATATTAGTAGGATGATTACAATATTTTATTGCCAGGGGTGCATTAAGATCGTGCCATGGGGGATGAAAGTTCTTTATTTATGAAGTTATACTATTAGAAATTGCTATTTCAGTAATAATTTTTTCAAATATATAATCAACTAGCCGTGTCCCGCGGCTTCGCCCGCTATTATCAAGTTAAAAAGTAGCATATGTGTTAATCCTAGGTATAATCAATGTAGGGGCTAGTTAAATATGTTT
Source organism: Lomographa bimaculata (assembly GCA_948107665.1). Taxonomy (NCBI): domain Eukaryota; kingdom Metazoa; phylum Arthropoda; class Insecta; order Lepidoptera; family Geometridae; genus Lomographa; species Lomographa bimaculata. The sequence continues at coordinate 7,874,664 of OX403612.1, read as the reverse complement.
CTGAGAACTTAAGTTATCCCCAATTTTTCTCCGTGTAGACAAGAATGTTGTAGTAAGTTTTTCTTAGACCACATAAATACAACAATATTATAAGCATTTCTTTTAATTTTGGCTTCATAAATCTTGTGCATTTAGCCAGTGTCAACTAATAATATATTTCAAGTGTATTTCATACTAAAAGTACTAGTCACAAGTCACAGTCAAAGTCAAGTAAAAGAAACAAGGTCCATTAAAGTTGTAAAAACTTTACTGGAACATCTATTGTAGTTTTGGAGCGAAGGCGAAAACCACGCTTTTCAACTTTGTATGATTTGCCTACACTTATGTACGTTTACTAAGTAAAGTATTAACGATTAATAATCCACAATTGGTGCACATTAACACTCGAAGAATCACAGATTATGGAAAATAATACAAAATCAACAACCATTTTTTTTCGCGGCAAAAAACCAAAAGCATAATTTTAATGTCTCCACTACGTCATTTTTCCAGAGATCGCCATTATGACGTCACTACAAAGCGTTCCTTCATCGATTACTTGCGATGGCGGGTGGTCCATCAGCTCATGTCTTCTTTGTAAAACTGACATGCAAGGAATCTTGCATCAAATATATATAAATATAAACGCTTTCACACTCACAGCCCCACACTATGTTCGACGGCTTGTTTCGTGGGTGCCGGATACATTCACATCATAAACACAATCATTCACGTTATAAGACAACGCTTAGTTCGATCGTGCCTCTCTATCGCTTGATCCGCGCTCTCGCTCAGGCTCAGGCGGAACGTGACACTTTTTCGTGCGTGCAGCCGGTGATCATCGATTTATAAGACGTTATCACGTCAAAAATAATTAAGAGAAAAGAATTAAGAGTTTTAAAACTCTTGGTTAAGAAAGTTACAGTAACGCTAAAAGTTATCAAGCATAAACTTCATTGTAAAGTAAAGAGGAAACTCCCTATATTACTAAACCACCACCGCCACAAAATATCATGAGAAAATATTACTATATATGGTACTAGTGACACTACTTTGTATTTCTAGTAAAAAATATTACCAACAGACAGAGACAATGAAGTACAAGGGTTCCTTTTTCTTTTGTAGGTACGGAACCCTAAAAACAGATTAACGTTGCCATTACATAATAACGTCAGTACAAAACGGGCCTTCATCCATCACTCGGGACGGTCGGTCCATCAACGGCCGATATATTTATTTGTAGAGCACCGCTGGACGCATGTTTCCAACAGATCGGCGGCGGCGCGGAGGCGCGGCGTTGTGCGGTATTGCGGGCGCGAGCACTGCTGTGTGGCCTTAAGAGCCATTTCGCACGTTCAGTGAATAATCGAAGATTTTGAGCGCCTAATTTACTATCTTTGGAAAACAAATCGTACTGTTTTATATTTGTTAAAAAAATATATATCTTTTCAACAGATTTATTTTATTTTATTTTATTAGGCACACAATACAGATAACAGAAATGAACAATAATAATAATAGTGGTAATACAATAAAAATCGATTCTGCAATCCTACAATTTGTGTACACAGCATGCTTAACAGACGATAGTACAATAAAATATAATATGTCAACATTCTATTAAATATATAAACATTTTAAATACAAATTAGAAAATTAAATTAGCAAAATAAAATCCTATTAAAAAATACAATTAAATTAAATTAAAACAAATAAAATTTAATACCAAATCTAGTGCAATTAAATAAATTAAATTAAATAACTTAAACCTACATAATATAAGAATTTTTCCTGAAATAAAAAATTGCTTATTATGTACCTAACTTATTTGAAACCTACAATAGAGATATGGCAGCGCTTCCGCTGTGACTTAGGTGCTAATTTGACTCTCCTGCATAGTACCTGCCTTGTAGATGACGTCAATTCCGGGTGGCGCCACTGTGCAGCTAACGTCAGAGCGCTAGGCTCGATCGTTTCTTCAGTTAGGCTCAATTACCATGCAGCACTGACCTAGGTTTCAAATAAGTTAGGTACATAATAAGCAATTTTTTATTTCAGGAAAAATTCTTATATTATGTAGCCTGTAACTTATTTGAAACCTACAATTGAGATTTGTTTATTCTCGCATGGTGGCGCCACTACAAGGCGTAGAAATGCCAACTGTGATTAATTAAAGAAAAAGCATCATTCAACCACACAATATTTATTATAAGCAAAACGTTTAAGCATATAAATAATAATAATTTGCACTTCATCATGAAATATTTTAAGGTAGACAAAAAATAATCATAAATATGCACTTCGTAACACAGTCTTTTAAGGCAAGCAAAATTTAATCATACATTTATTTACAGGTATAATTACACAGGTGTGAAATTGTCAGCAAGGGATGGAACGCCCGCTACTTGAGATGTTCCGATTGGCCGCCGATAAAAGCGAACTAATGTATTAGGAGTGGTCCAGTTTCCACGGGCTAATATGTCCTCTATTGGCATATCACTCACCCAGTTTAACGATGCCACAGCAGACCTTACTGAACCAGGTGAGTCTTGAATTCCCGCGTCCATAAGGATAGTCTTAATCCATCCACCAATAACTGTACGACTGGCAGACTTTGGTTCTCCTCTTGTAGTTATAAATAAAGTTTGTATATCGTTTGCTTTAAGACGCCGTGACCGAGAAATATCTATAAGCTTTTTGATCCAAAAAACTGGGTCAATATTCTTATTACATCCGGATGACAATAACCAACCAGACTGCTTATGCGTGATGGTGTCCGTCTTTGATCCATACAATGGCCAAAAGGTAACCGAGTCCTTATTGAAAATGCACTTGTCTTCTTTTACAGAGAGGAGGGTCAGATCGTGTATCCTTCTGCCAGAGGCCAACAAGAGCAAGATAGCACAACGTCGAGATACATCGAACAAGCTGTTAACGTTAGGTTCATTATGCAATAACCATGTAACAACTATTTGTGGATTCCATACAGGAGGCTTGACTTTATCTTTGTAAGCCGATTTATTGGCAATACCTTTTAAAGCCTGTCGTACCAATATGTGGGCACTGAGTTTTATTTCTAAATCTGGTTGACAGAACGATGACACAACGGATTTATGTACTAGTATTGTTTTGTAACTCAGACCTTCAATACAATGTAAATAAATGAGATATTTGGCCAAACCTTGGCCTCCAGGATTTTTATTATCTATCCCTGCACTCCTGCACCATGAAAGCCAACGCGTCCAAGCCTGTTTATATGTCTTAAGGGTACTAGGTCTCCAACTAGATTTGATAACGTCGATCTCGGGAGTAGACCAGTTTCTTAAGAGGTCATCCCACCCCGACATTTCCATGCCTCCAATACCAGGTCTTCTACTTGTGGAGGGGGATGATTGGTCCTCGTGTCTATTAGTACCGACTTCAGATCCCTGATAGTGAATGGTGGGCCTAATGCTCGTTTCTTCAAGTCGGCCCTCCAAAAGACGTTCTTCCGTCTCGGGCATATCACTATGTATAGACCTTGAGCTTGATTCAGCCATGCTAGGACTTTGTACATTAGGCAAGGTGGTGGGAATACCCAAGCCAACTGGTATCTCCAGATTCGACTGAATGTGTCGTGGTAAATTGCTTGTTGATTTCGTAGGTCGAGTGTTACGTACCTCGGAACAACATGCGCTTGATTGGATGCCATCAGATCTACCTGAGGCGTCCCCCACTTGTTGAATATTAGCTGGCAGGCTTGAGGTTTCAAGTGCCATTCCGCTAGCTTCTTTTGTCTGGACAATCCGTCCGCTACACCGTTCAAGGGACCAGGGAGGTAACTCGTCACTAGGCTTATGTTGTACGGCTCTATTATACGATAAATCAGTCTTGTCAGCTCCAGTAGCCCTTTTGATTTTGTACCACCCTGTCTGCGTAAGTATGCTAGTGCCGTTTTGTTGTCGCTCTGTATCATAACTGTCTTGTTTTGACATTCTTGAGCAACACTGCTTTGGGAAAGTACTTTGTAAATTACCAGCAATTCTTTTACGTTCGAGTGGTAATGAACTTCTTCGTTTAACCAAGACCCTTGCATGTGCTGGCCGTTGACGTAAGCTCCCCAGCCGATAGCTGACGCGTCGGTAACCACGTGGTAGGACACTGGGGCTTTCCAAATTTCGCTTTTTGTGTGCGAGTTTTGTAGCCACCAGTGTATATCGTCCTTGGCGGGCTGTGTCACTGGAACTGGTATAGACGTTTTCATAGCCCGATGTAGGCATGATTGCAGATCTCGGTAGTGTAGCATTCCGTGGTTTACCACAAACGAGGAAAACTGAAGAGTACCTATCAGTTTTTTAACTCTAGAAGAGATAGGGTCTTTGATCGTTGAGCCTGATCTAAGCGGGCCAGCAGCGAGTTTATTTTTTTCTGTGGTAGACTCTTTTTGTTTGAATGAGTGTTCCAAATAATCCCCAGAAACTCTATTTCTTGACTTGGTACTGTAGACGACTTCTTTTTGTTTATTATCCATCCAAGGCTTGTCATGAAGTTGGTGGCCTTCTTCATGTGCTCTTTCAGGGTTTGAGGACATTGATTTACAAGTAGATAGTCGTCCAGGTAAACCAATACCCTCATGCCTTGCTCTCTGAGTTTTTGAGCCATCCAATTGGACAAAGTGGCGAACGTTCTTGGGGCACTTGCGAGACCGAAGGGAAGGCAGGTCATTTGGTATGTTGTGTCGTTGAAAATGAACCTGAGAAAGCGACGATGCGTTTGCACGACTGGCACGTGAAACTATGCTTGGTGTATATCGATTTTCATCATGAAATCCCCTGTCTGAAGGAAATGTGGCACCTTTTGCATGTTTATTAGCCAAAACTTCTTTGGTTTTAGGTATGCGTTTAGGGCTTTGAGGTTTAGCACAGGTCTTAGGAAGCCATCTGCTTTCTTTACTGGAAACAAACTTGATATAAAACCCGCATTTGGCGGAGCTCTTTCGATTACAGAGTCTTTCAACATCTGGCTTATTTCCATGTGTGAAACAGGTGTTGCATGTACATGAGATTGGTTTTTGTATATTAGCCGTAATGGGGGCTTTTCTACGAAAGGTATTCGATATCCCTGTATTATTTTCAATATGCGAGGCGGAGCTCCCATGGATTGCCAGTTGCTTTGGTATAAAAGTAATTGGCCGGCTTTGAACACGGCATAGTCATTGTTTCCTGTGATCTCGGTACTCGTCTCTTGGCCTCTGAAGTGACTTGCCCTTTGCGGCGTAATTGTTTCTCTTGCCAGCAAGGGATTTGCCTTTGCCAGAAGCTGGTGCTTGCTGGGATTGGTTTTGATTATGTCCGCGAAAGGATATTGAAGGGTCAGTAAACCGCCTCAATACAGCCTGTTTGCCCTCAGCAGGCAAATACGGCCGGTTTTTGCCTCGCGTCACCTGACTACCTTCGGCAGGCAGATTCGGTTTGCGGAAAATTCTCGTGCCTCCTCCTAATTTAGCCACAGTATCGGTAAATTCTTTAGGCTGAAATAGATATTCGGCACTGGGAGGTATTCTTCGTAATATCGTCTTATTGTATTTGTCTTTAACGGCTGATAAGGCGTTGTCTCTTCGAAGCTCAATCACACTTGCACGCCTGCCGCAAACAATCTGTAAAATATCTTTAGAAATGCCCATGTAAGGGCATGTGTTCGAAAACAAATCACGCACTTTAGAAGAGAGCGAAGCATGTGTTAAATTCGTATTGCTATTATCACTCCACTCGAGTAAGTCCTTTAAAGCCGTTTGCAATGCTTCTTTTTGAGCCACAAGCATGTTTGTCATTGCCCCAAAAGTCTGATCTAAGGAACGCAAGTTGCCATTGGATTCAAAAGCAAGAATTTCATCGTTTAAGGTTAAATTAGTGAAACCAGGAGCGGATAGGTACTTCTTTTGAACGTCTGTATAACGGACACTGTTCCACTGGCTACTGTCGAGGTGCTGAACTTTGCGTAGATAATTAATCTTATTGTCTGAAGTCCGCGTTATAGATTCAGAAGCAACCGTATCATCATCCCACTGAAAACCATCGCTCGGCCTAACCAGAGTAGATACGATCGAAAACTCATCCTTTCCATCGTCGAAGGCGGCGTCGTTCATCGAATCTACTTCTCTAGAGGACGACACGGGAACCTCCCTGAAGTTTCTTGTTATTAGGTATTTAAGTTCGCTAACCTGCTTTTGGAGATAATCCAACCTCTGATCCGAAATATCATTTTCTCCACATGGTCGCTTTGATGGAGGCAGCACGTGGGAGTCCTCATGGTCGCCATCATCATCGCTGCTGCTATACAAACGCTGCGGCCGCTTAAAGTTGATCCTCCGCACTCCACTCGTTCCCGCTGCAGGAAAGCCATCGTTGTTTTCTGCGTTATCATTACTCATTTCCAATTCGGAGCTGTAATATAGACGCATTTTGGTAAAATATTAGCAAAATTTAAGAAATATTCCATTAATATAAATTACTTACTGTTTTGAGTTGCGATTTATTTATTTAAACCAATAAAATTCAAAATTATTACGAACGACGTATGTCGTTATGCACCCAACCAGTCGCAACGAAAAACCAAAGCCAACTGAAGAAACGATCGAGCCTAGCGCTCTGACGTTAGCTGCACAGTGGCGCCACCCGGAATTGACGTCATCTACAAGGCAGGTACTATGCAGGAGAGTCAAATTAGCACCTAAGTCACAGCGGAAGCGCTGCCATATCTCTATTGTAGGTTTCAAATAAGTTACAGGCTACATAATACAATTATATACAGCTCCTTTGAAACGGTTGAGACTAAGACCGAATATGTCAATGACGTTTATGCCACTATCATCATCATCATCATCGTTTGGTTTATTGTTATGAGCGATTATTAGAGATTTTTTTTAAAATCTCTAATTATTTTGTAATATTATTTTTCAGAACTTAGTTTTAGTAAAAACGGCAACAGAGTAAAATTTAAGCTCCTTATACACTGATTAAAATGGATTGAATCGATTAGTTAAATATGCCTAAACATCAGGCACGTAATATTAAAGACGCATGATGTAGCGGAATTTAGATTTTTATTTAAAAACCTATTTTAACCCTACTTTACTTAAATTTTTTATTTAAAATAGTCACATTTGTGACACAAAATTCATGCGTTTATGTGACTTTGGTCTTTATTGAATCTAAATCAAAAGTTAAAAAAATAATCAATTCATTACATTATTCACTAAATAATATTTATCATCACTTGAAACTGCTATAAATTGCGATGTACATGCAAGCGCCGTAAATTACGGCGCGAGCGCCTACATTTTGCGATATGGCTCTTAAGTATTTGGACGGGTCGGTTGTAGTTATCCCATTCTCAAACCGTCCTATTCGCGGTCTGTCCCATTCTCAAATCGACCCATTCGCAAAGTGTCTCATGCATACTGTAGACTAGGGCAGCATGTTTTTGTTAGCATTCCATACGAACATAGTGTGATTATTTACTGCCTCAGGCAATAAACAATTTTGATTTGAATTGATTAATAACCGGGACTTATTATATATTAAACATTGATAGGATAATGATTGTAACTTTAAAACTTGTGAATCGAACAAATAATTTAGATATCAGTCTTCTCTAGACCATGGCGAATGCAACATGGCTGAAACGTCGAGGTAAATAATAATTTAAGCAAAGCTTCAATAATATAACACAAGCAAAGCTTAAAAAAACCGACTTCACCGCTTTATATTCGGAACCTTGATCAGATTTAATATATTAAACACGCATTATTGACGATAACTCAAAAACTAGAGATCCGATCTTGATCAAATTTCAATGGAACCACATGAAAAGCACCAGCTTTCAAATAAAAAATCGGCTCACAAGGAAAGAAGTTATGAGGTAATTTTTGAAGTCGGTTAAAAAGGAGAACATCGTCAATGTAGTCCACAGAATACGCATTATTCACGATATTTCAAGAACTACTGATCAGATCTTGATCAAATTTAAATGGAACCAATCGGAAAGCGACATCTTTAAAAATAAAAAAATATTTCGAAATCGGTTCACGTGGAAAGAAGTTATGAGGAACATACAAGAAAAAAATACAGACGAATTGCAAACCAAAGGAGGAGTCCTTTGGTAAAATATTTTAATATATAATATTTAGCGCGATTAAGTACCGAGATATTACCTAAACTAGGATAATGATTGACTCAGGATATTATTAATCATAATCATAATCATTTATTTGCTGAAAATGTAGGTTAGTAAGATGGAAATGGTTAGTATAGTACCAGATACATTTTGCCGTGTCACGGCGTGCAAATTTTAAACATTTCAATTCTATTAAATTATACAATATTAAATTAATTACAAAATTGAATTATATTAAATAATGTCACAGTCAATTTATATTAATTACTAGCCGTGCCCCGCGGCTTCGCCCGCTATTATGAAGTTAAAAAGTAGCCTATGTGTTAATCCTAGGAATAATCTATGTACATTCCAAATTTCATCTAAATCCGATCAGTCATTAAAGCGTAAAGAGGGAACAAACATCCTTACACACTTACAAACTTACACACAAACTTTCGGATTTATAATATTAGTAGGATTAAAACTTAGTCTTATAGAACTTTATAATAGTCCTTACAATGTCAAGCAGTTAAATTAATATTATTTAGATTTCAAGAATTCCGAATAGTAACACTTTACTAATAATAATGTTTTAGTTTCCTTTTCATTGCAAAACATCATGCAATTTTTAAAGACCTTGCCCTTAAAATAATATTCACAAACATTACAGGGATTTTTTTTTATTAGTGACAGGCTAGTGTTTGACCACTATCTCACCTGATGGTAAGTGACGATGTGATCGAAGCTGGTAAACACACTAGACCTGGAATACGCAGGCTCTCAATAACTGCCGGAACATCGTATTTGGCTTGGCGGCAGACTTTCAACTTGATGGTGGTAAGCTACTTTGGTAGCAAGCCAGGCGAGCAACTCACAAAATGCTCTACCACCTCTCAAATGTCACCTGATTAGCACCACCCGGGGACCACGTGTAGGGAGTCAGACTTAAGGGGTATCCTCCTACGGACGTGGGTGACTCAGCCCCCGAAAAGGCTTGAAGAGATTTTACATCAAATATCTCAAGCCGCGTAGTGACATCGCGAGGCTAGCGTCGCGAATGGCTCGTTACGCATGCCTCGGGCTGTGTGTGCTCACTGTGAGCATTCGCCGCGTACGCTCGTTGCGATCGCCGGCTCAGTGTGAGTGCGAGCCGTGCGCTACGTGCAGACGGACGGGTTTTTTTTACATGCGCAATGCAAAAAAATCATGCTTCATTGAGACCGATACCGAATTACTTCGTGAACTTGTCCGACTTTATCAAAATGATAGAGTATTATGGGATTAATTCCCATTTTAATTGCGTTAGTGCGTTAGTTTTTATCAAATTAGTATTATGGGACTCTAAACATTCAGACTATTACAATAAATGTAAACGAGAAGACGCGTAAATACTTGAAAAAAAATACAGTTACAAACGAGATCATTTTGTACTGACGAACACCGTGCGTGGTTGTTTGCATGCTCAGTCGTTCAGGACGCATGCATAAATGTGTCGTCGTATGCCTCAGGTTGAGGCATGCGTGACGAACTAATCGCGACGCACGCCTCGCAATGTCTGTACGCAGCTTTAGAGTGACGTGCGCAATGCTTTGCTGAGCAGGAGCTCGAACTACAATGGGCAAGCGTGAAGCTTACCATCAGACGACTTGCTTGTGTCGTCACTTAACATTAAAAAAACCTATAATACGAATGGGTTCTTTCATTCTTTGTTCCCAGGTGGAGATGCCCAACCAGGCGGCCAGCAGCGCAGGCTGCAGCTTCCAGTGGGACAAACTCTCTCCAGCAGAGTTCCAGCAGCTCCAGGAGTTAGCCTCATGTGAGTATTTTTTTTAATTTCAGAAATAAAGTTACTTGTAAAATAACCTTTTTAGGGATGATGTCGGCTTATAACCGACTTACCTACCGAAAATATTTCATCGTCTTACGTAGTTCATGTAGATACAATTTGCCCTTTACTGCATATAATTTCGACAAATAGTCTAGGAGAAATCGTTAAATATATTTGAGGATAAAAGTGGTGAGCCACAGAATTAGTAACAGTTACTGCGCAATCCGGCACACTTCAACGTTTTGAACTGACTTAAGAAGGAGCGCATGAATTTTACTGTTTTGCCGGTTATAGCTTATTTTTGAACTTCTCGTTGGCGTAGTTAGGTGCGCGTTTGCCTTTAAAGTACCTGGTTCGATTCCCGGTGGGAACATAAGTTTTCTCCCCACGGGAAATTTGTCTTTTTGGTTCTGAGTATGATGTAAATGTTGTGTATTTATTTTTACGGCACCACGACACAAGTCATAGTACTTTTAGTGTGGGGCTGTGAGTGTGAAAGCATTTATGTGTATGTTTTTTTTACCCGGGCGACTCCGGGCGGGTCAGCTAGTTTTTAATATAGCAACAGCAACTGCCCGTAACTTTGTAATTTCTAAATGAAGTCATATATATATAACAGTTTCATTTGCTAAAACATTTACCCTATACAATCCGGACGCAGTATGAGCATCTTGTCGCTTTTGATTAGACGTGACTTTCGTGCTAACCATACCTTTGCAAGATTTTTTCTAAACTCTTTGTTATGTCAATTGATCGAATGAAAGTAGATATCTAAGTTGTCCTAGGGGATTCAGCACTTAGTCCGTCCGTCCGGCTATCCGTCTCTTTAAGGCATTTAGCGTCTAAACCATACAAGCGAATGACTTTAAATTCTCACATAATATGTAAAATTTTGGCCCAATTTGTCTGTACGTCCGTCAAAAGTAATGACTCGGTCGAAGATGTTCCTGACCTTCTGACCGTTGCTTAGAAGGTTCTTATTCACTCATGACTTAAAGACTCCCAAATGTTTTTATACTCGATAGGAAAGCATTGAATTGTGGCCAATGCTTGCCTTTCGAGCATATAATATATCTCTCCTGATGAAAAGCGATGATGTAGCCGAAGATGTAGCATGCTTGCTTAAAAGAGACTTGAAGACTCCCAGATTATAGCGCTCCGGGAACAAAGACGAAGGCAATGAGTTCCACTCCTTCGCCGTACGGATGATAACCGTAGAAGCGAAGATTGTAACATACTGGGATTCAATTATTTCAGAGAACTGTTACTGTTGTAAGCTGTACTGTGGTTCCCATATACTTAATTGCAATCACTTTAACCGGACCTCCCTGTGGATTACGTACGGATCAAGACACGGGCTACGGCATAGAAATAAAGGCCTTAACAAACGTGAAGCATATCTGCTTAAAATACTTGAAATCCATACTGCGAGGGAGTGGAACTCATTGCCTTCGTCATTGTTCCCCGAACGGTACAATCTGGGAGTCTTCAAGTCAAGAGTGAATAGGTATCTTCTAAGCAAGCATGTTACATCTTCGGCCGCATCGTCACTTTCTATCATGTGAGATAGTGGTCAAATGCTTGCCTATTATGCATAAAAAAAAAAGTTTTTTATGTTATTATGACGAAACGATCATGTTGCGCCCCCTATGAACTTATAAAGGCCAAAATCCTGCGCGGCAATACACTGCGTTAGTCACCCTGTGATTTTAGATATTAAATCTGTTAAAACTCTGTAATTTCCCTGGAAAATCTAGTTGACCGAGTAAAGCGAGGTCTCTAAGTTGACCTAGGTGGTTCAGCATTTTGTCCGTCCATCCGTCTGTGTTATTTTTAGCGTCCAAACCATACAAGCTAATAAATTAAAATTCTCAGAGAATCCTACTAATATTATAAATCCGAAAGTTTGTGTGTATGTGTGTAAGTATGTTTGTTCCCTCTTCACGCTTTAACGGCTAAACAGATTTGGATGAAATTTGGAATGTATATAGATTATTCCTAGGATTAACACATAGGCTACTTTTTATCTTGATAATAGCGGGCGAAGCCGCGGGGCACGACTAGTATGTAAATATGTGGTTCAAAGCAAAACATTGCATTTCAATTTTAATTTCAATAATGAGGGAGATACACGTCAGTGGTGAGCCGAATGTTTTATTTGTACGCCCGTGTGGGGTTACGTTGAAAAGAGCTCTGCAAGTAGAGTACGTAATCTATACAAAAAAATTGCCATAGAACAATTTAAAAGGCCACCAAAGTCTCTGTTTTTAGACCTATTTTGTCCCGGGGTCTATCTCAAAAACGGCTTCACATTTAAAGCTGAAACTTACGTATAATATCCGTTAAATCCTGTACTTAAACAACAAATACAAATATCTAACAATTACTTTAAAGAAAAAAGTTATAAGCAATTAACCTCTCCTAAAAAGATTTTCTCTATTGGCCAAAATGGCGTGAGATCTCAGTTCGGGCGAACCACTTGTTTTAAGTGTAGTTTTTTTATTACTGATGATACGTTTGACGTTTGCCTCGTCGCTATATTTTCATAGAGAAATTGCAAAGTAACAAAACTGCCGATGTGGGTAACCTGGTTTCTTATTGAGTTTTTTTTTATTACAGACTAAGTAAACGTTTGACTACGATCACACCTGATGGAAAGTGACGATATAGTCTAAGGTGGAGCACGCTTGCTCAGTAAATACCTATTAACTTTACTTTTGAACACACCCAAATTACAAAATTGTGTTTACCAGCTTCGATCACATCGTCACTTACCATCAGGTGAGATAGTGGTCAAACACTAGCCTGTCACAAATAAAAAAAAAAAAATTGTACCTTAGTCTTGCGACCCCTGACCACATAAACACAAATAGGACTTTTGATGCTATTGATGATGATGATGATAGGTTACAGTTAAAATCTATCGTCTGTAGGACACCTAAGTTAATCTATTATTAGATATATATGGATCGCATGCTGCCGCTAGTTTGAAACGTCTATTACTTGTTTTAAAAGTCTCTACTTATATATATTTACTAGCCGTGCCCCACGGCTTCGCCCGCTATTATCAAGTTAAAAAGTAGCCTATGTGTTAATACTAGGTATAATCTATGTACATTCCAAATTTTATCCAAATCCGTTCAGCCGTTAAAGCGTGAAAAGGGAACAAACATACTTACACACTTACACACAAACTTTCTGATTTATAATATTACTAGGACTAGGATAACTCTACCGTTTTCCATAGCACAAGACGCAAGCAGTGGAGGGAGGGTAGGGAAGCATTTGCCCTATAGTGGGACAACGTTGGCTCATACTAACTAGTCGTTCGCGCCGAACTGAGATCTCGTGCCTACATTTTGCCTCAAAGAGGAAAAATTTACCGACTTCCCAAAAAAGGAGGAGGTACTCAAGTCAACTGTTTTTTTTTATGTGTGTTAACCTCATAACTTCTCTCCACGTGAGCCGATTTCGAATTTCTTTTTTAGTTTGAATGATGTTGCTTTCTAATTGGTTCCATTTAAATTTGATCAAGATCTAATCAGTAGTTCTTGAAATATCGACAATAATGCCTATTTTGTGGACTACTTTGATGATGTTCTCGTTTAACCGACTTTATAAGTTACCTCATAACTTCTTTTGTTGTGAGCCGATTTTGGTGATTATTTTTTAATTTGAAAGCTGGTGCTTTTCAAGTGGTCCCATTGAAAATTTGATCAAGATCTGATCAGTAGTTTTTGAGTTATAGTCAATAATGCGTGTTTAATACATTAAATCTGATCAAGGTTCCGAAGATGAAGCGGTGAAGTCGGTTTTTTTAAGCTTTGCTTGCGTTTAATTATTTTCTATGATATAATTGTTTAATTTCTGTATATATTTTTTCAATTACAGGATAAATATCCTGTAATTGATGGATATTATACGTAAGTTGCAGCCGTTTTTGAGACCCCGGGACAAAATAGGTATAAAAACAATGGTTTTGGTGGCCTGCCAAATCGTTATTTTCCAACAAAGATTTTTTTTAAACCGGTCGTACTCTATTTGTCAAGCCCTTTTCAAAGCTACCCCACAAAAGTAGATAAAAAATTAAAAACAATATGCTCCCCCTTACATGTAATTTAAAATGAAATTTCGGGCCTTGGGCCGTAGTTTTACATATTCTGTGAGAATTTGAAGTCATTCGCTTGTATGGTTTAGAAGTTAGATGCCTCTGACAGACAGACGGACAGACAAAGTGCTCAACGACCCAACTCAACTTAGAGATCGCGCTTCGATCGATCAATAAATTTGACGACCGGTAGTTTTACGACCCAGTTGGCGCAGTGGACAGGTGTCCGCCCTCTGCGCCGTGGGTCCTGGGTTCGATTCCCGGCAGGAGCACTAATTCCTTCCCAAGAGATATTTGTGCTTCTGGTTCTGGGTGTAATGTGTGTGTGATGTGAATGTTTCCGGCACCCACTATACAAGTCTTTGAACTTAGTGTGGGACTGTGAGTGAGAATGCGTTTGTTAAAAAAAAAAATCGATCATGTTTCTTACAGGCATCAAAAAAATTTATTAAACAATGAGGTAAAAGTAAAAATCGCTAAAGACTTGTTGTTTATTTCGAAGTACAATATGAGATATATCCACTTGTTACAATAATTAATTGATGGACATTAATTAACAGTAAGTGATGGATTGCAGTTTTTCTCAAACGCAAGCAAAGCTTAAAAAAACATACTTCACCGCTTTATCTTCGGAACTTTGATCAGATTAACACGCATTATTGACGATATTTCAAGAACTACTCAGATCTTTATCAAATTTAAATGGGACCAATTGGAAAGCAACATCTTTCAAACAAAAAAATTCAAAATCGTTTCACGTGGAAAGAAGTTAGGTAACACACTTAAATTAAAGTGTCAACTTGAGTACCACCTCCTTTTTTGTAAAGACGATAGAAAAGTAAATTTTGCTGCATCAATTGACATAACAACTGGACATAATTTACTTGACACTGGCTAAATGCACATAGGTTGCAAAGCCAAATATAAACCTAAAAAATCTCAGGCCGTTGAGCTCG
This sequence comes from Lomographa bimaculata, assembly GCA_948107665.1. Lineage (NCBI taxonomy): Eukaryota > Metazoa > Arthropoda > Insecta > Lepidoptera > Geometridae > Lomographa > Lomographa bimaculata. Next base: position 7,859,657 of record OX403612.1, on the reverse strand, counting down.
TGGTCAATGCCAGGGTTGTTAGATATTTTTTTTCTTTTTTATGCAGAATAGGCAAGCATTTGACCACCATCTCACCCGATGGAAAGCGATGATGCGGCCAAAGATGTGTCATACTTGTCTAGAAGATACCTATTCACTCGAGACTTGAAGACTCCCAGATTATACCGTTCGGGGAACAAAGACGCAGGCAATGAGTTCCACTCCTTCGCTGTACGGATGATGAACGTAGAAGCGAAACGCTTTGAGGCATGTCGACTATAAATTAATGTTTGATAGTTTGTCTTGTTGTTGGATGGTAAAAAGGGCATGGGGGGATTAATTCATGTAATTCCTGTGCACACTCTCTAATTCTACTCTATATTCCTTGATATATATTTGTATTTGTATATATATATATATCCTACTATAATATTATAAATCGGAAAGTTTGTGTGTAAGTGTGTAAGTATGTTTGTTCACTTCACGCTTTAACGGCTGAACGGATTTGTATGAAATTTGGAATGTACATAGATTATACCTAGGATTAACACATAGGCTACTTTTTTAACTTGATAATAGCGGGTGAAGCCGCGGGGCACGGCTATTACTTTATAAACAAATATATATCTATATTTGAAATTGTTTTTAATAATACTTTGTTTCATTGCAGATTCCACGAAGAAGCTACAAGATGTGCTCAACGAGTTTTGTGAAGTTAAAAAACAAAGTCCGGATGGGGTAAGTAAATTTAATAATTAAAATTAAATAATTATTATTTTTAATTTAAATTCTAACAATGTAAAAATAAGGGCTGTTTTTGAATGACAACGACTGTCTAACTATAAACAAATTTTCAAAGTTTTGGAAAATAAACCAAAATGAACAACAATTGTTTTTTCGGCCCAAGGAATCGATTTATCAACGTTCCAGGTCCGAGAAATGCTCGGTCCCAAACTGCATTTGAACCGGGTTTAAGAAACTATCAGCGCCATCTATTACGCCATGACCGATGTAAAAGACTGTTTCTACTCGACACTAGATGGAGCTTTCTGAGGCTACAAATTCAAACACATTCTACCAAAAACAAAAAACCGGATATTGTATCTTTAACATAAGATAAATATAAACGCTTTCACACTCACAGCCCCACACTAAGTTCGATGACTTGTGTCGTGGGTGCCGGAAACATTCACATCACACACACAATCACAACCAGAACCAGAAACACAAGTTTTCCTTGAGGAGAAAACTTGTGTTTCCGCCGGTTTCTTTCCGCAGCTGCACCTTGCAGTTTTACCCGACCTGGACTCGTAAAAATTTCAGGATGAAAAGTAGCCTGTTTTAATCCAGGTTGTCAGCTACCTTCACACCAAATTTAATTAAATTTGGTCAAGCCGTTTGAGCGTGAACAAACAAACAAACACACTCACAAACTTTCGTCTTTATAATATTATTGTGATTAGAGCCACCACTTGAGAGCTAGAGATTTCAAAAAACCAAAAGACTAACATACAACAAACAGCTGCACCACTTACATGTATGGGCGCCCCCTTAATATTTTCATTTAAATAATTTTAAATGTCATTTCTGGCTTTGGGTCATAGTTTGCCATATTCTATGAGAACTAGAAGTAATTCGCTTATATATGGTTTAGACGCTAGATGGCACTGACAGACGGACGGACGGACAAAGTGCTGAACGACCCAATTCAACATAGAGATCTCGCTTTGCTCGATCAAAAAAGAATCAACAAAATCGGTTAACTTAGAAAAAGTTCTGAGATACACATAAAAAACGGGTTTAAATTTAATGACCACCAAAAAAACAATCGTTGCCCTAAACAATTTCATCCAAAAAAAAAAAAAATGTACAAATAAATGAAACCTGAACCAAAATCTTTCGGGCTATTTAAGTCATGCCTGCACTACAAAAACTTTTCATAACCCAAAAAGGCCACGCGTGCACCAAATTTTAACTTGGGGTATAATTTAGATGGCCACCAAAAATAAAATAAAATTTCCTGTGACAGAACCGAATCGGATAACAGAAGGTTAAGGCAATTTTTTTTATAATTAATACAAAAATATTTATAATACGAAAAAAATTATTTATAGTAACATATTTGGATGAAATTATTAAATAAAATGCGAGTACATATTTGTGCATGTGTGGCCTTTTTGGGTAGCTCAGCGATTATTCTGAAGATACTTGCCTTATTTAGGTTAGCAGACTTTACGTTTATTGGTGATAATTTCATATTAAAATGGGGATTAAATTCTGGTAAGTACTTACGATTTTTTGGTCGTTATATTTCATTATATCTGGTGATGGCTTAAACCTAAGCCTAAAAAAACAGTCGAATTGAGAACCTCCTTTATTGAAGTCGGTTAAAAAACAAGTTTTACCACTGGGTGATATTTCAGTAAGTCACATAAATGATAAATATAACATGCATGGAAAAGTTTTTTCCCAATATTATTGCAAAAATTCCAACAAATATTTTCATTATCTGTTAACCTTGTCATAATAATTTGGCAATTAATAATAAACAAAATAGGTCAAGTACGTACCACATTAAAAAGAACGAGAGCGCGCTATGACGTCACATCTCACCTCTCTCTCCCGCATGACGTCATGACAAATCGACTATCTGAAAATGGACTCTATATATATGTACGATCGGGAAAACTAAGATGGCGTCAGCGATGACGTCATCAGAGGATGTTATCGAAAGACATTCTAAAGATATTTTGCTGATATTGCGTTGATTATAGTTGTTTATGGGGAGCTAAAAATAGAGGGATTATTTTTATGGGGTAGTAAAATCGGATGGGTGGTGTTTTTTGATGGGGGAGTGATTTTCGGTTTTGTTTAGGGAACGGTAGGAGAGGTTTTTAGCTGTTTGGTGTGCTGTCATCAACATTTGGTAGGTTTTTACCCGACTGCCAAGGAAGGGTTATGGTTTTCGCGCGTATCTTGTATGTATGTTTGTTTGTATGAACGGCTGGATGAATTTCGACGGTCAAGGTATCGTTATATTTGTCTTATAAACCCAAGTGTCCTTAGATAGGTGTTTGAGCAAAAAACAAAATGGCGGATTTTAGGCGCGAAAAATAATAACCTAAAATTACATTTAAATATATTAATAAAACCTATCGATTGAAAGAAATTAAAAGAGGATTACATAAACTACATTAAAAGTAGGATCATGTTATTCGCAGTCGGGTTTATTGAATTTTTGACTTGTTTTCAGTATTTTATTGCAACTATAAATTAATTACAAGGATGTTATAATAAAATTGGTTAACAGTTCTTTATAGACCCTGGTAGGGCACGGCAATTTACAATTTAGAAGAGAGGAGGACAAAATAAACATTTATTATATTTAGAATACATTTAGAACAAAATATTATAATCATGCACAGTACTTTTTTTTATTTTTTTCAATATAAACCATGTATTTGTTATTAAATATTAGATCAAAATTTATCATTAAAATATTCTTCTATGGAGTAATAGATTTTTTTAATAAGGAATTGTTTTAATTGCATCACTAAGTTTCTGTTTTGGGATTGATTCTTTATAGTATCCGGTAGTTTATTGAAGATCTTTACAGACATAGCCAGAGGACCTTTGGAATGCATATTAATGCGGGATGAAGGTAGCATTAATCGGTTGGCATGTCGTGGTACATTGCTACGTGAAGACGCATCTGACCGTGTAGTATAGAAGTCAGGATATTGTGAGACAAATTTACATACTTCATGAATGTAAAGGCATTGTACGGTGCGTACCGTACTCCTTGATTGTAGTTAGGTAGTTGTAGTGGTTGGTTAAATAACAAACACGTGTAAGTCCAATCGTTGTTTTATTGAGTGCAATAGTTATTCGCGCGGTGTCGCGATGAGCACTGACTCGGATCCACGTTAACTGCTGACCCGCGGGAATGTGTGTTTTGTACGGTTTGCATAAAGCGTACAGGCATGTTTGTGACATATTTTCAAAACTTGTGTAATAATTTACACAAGTTTTTTATAAAAGATAGGAACACTATCTCACTTGAAGGTAACCACCTCATTCGTCACCCTGAGATATTAGATATTAAATCTCTTATGTCCTGTAAATTACTGGAAACATTGTCGTACAATCCTGTATTTTTTATTTATGCACGATAGGCAAGCATTTGACCACTATCTCACCTGATGGAAAGTGAAGACGCGGCCGAAGATGTAGCATGCTTGCCTAGAAGATACCTATTCACTCTAAGCTTGAAGACTCTCAGATTAATATACCGTTTGGGGAATAAAGACGCGGGCAATGAGTTCCATCCTTCGCAGTACGGATGATGAACGACGAAGCGAAACGCTGCGAGCGAACTGGAGGTATGTCAACCGTATATGGATGATACTGCGGACGGTTAAATGTCTGGCAATGGTGTGGGTCTGCTCCACGCCGACTTTAAAAAAAAACCTATCATTACGAATCCAGTATACCATAATAAAACTGAACTGCTCGTTGCCTTGGTTGGTTGAGCGTTCGCCTTCTAAGCAGGGGTATCGGGTTCGATTCCTGGCGGGAACACAAGTTTTCTCCCCAAGAAAATTTTTTGGTTCTGAGTGTGTTTGTGTGTGTGATGTGAATGTGTCCGGAATCCACGACACAAGAAATCTTAATGTGGGGCTGTGAGTGTGAAAAAAAAACAATCTCTATACAAATGTGCTCCGTCGACGTCTGCATCGCCGCTAACCGTCAAGTGAGTCCTTTGCCAATCTTGAAAACAGCAATCATAATGATTTTTTTATTTATTTATTTTTTTTTTTTTTCGTGATAGGCAAACTTTAGACCACTATCTCACCTGATGGTAAGCGACGATGTGGTCGACGATGGAGCAAGCTTGCCTAGAAGATACCTATTCACTCGTGACTTGAAGACTCCCATATTGTACTCATCAGGAAACACCGACTCGGGTAAGGAGTTCCATTCCTTTGCGGTTCGCACAATGAATGTGGAGGCAAAACGCTTAGTGCGCATTTGTGGAATGTCCACCATATAGCGGTGTCGCTAAGCAGTTTGTCTGCTTGTCCGATGATAGAACGGGGATGGGGAACTAGATCGAACTAGATGATGTGACAATCAAACAAGACAAACTGTCAAACGTCATCCATTTATGGTTGACATACCTCCAGTTCGCTCGAAGCGTTTTGGTTCTACGTTCATCATCAGTACAGCGAAGGAGTGGAACTCATTGCCTGCGTCTTTGTTCCCTGAACAGTACAATCTGGGTGCCTTCAAGTCTAAAGTGAATAGGTACCTTCTAGGCAAGCATATTCCATCTTTGGCCGCATCGTCACTTTCCATCAGGTGAGATAGCGGTGAGATGCTTGCCTATCTAGCGTAAAAAAAAAGTGCCTACATCATTACAGCTTTATTTCAACACCACTTATTAATTTTAATTAAGTTACTTTTTACAAACAAACAAATTAATAAGTCATTAATAAGTAAACAAAAAGTGTTTTGGTTTTCATACTCTATTATACTTAGCGTGGTTTGGAATGTTTAGAGTAGAGTTTGACGATGGTCTTGGTCTTGACTTAGCAGTCTTGTTTGAAAAATTTATAACGTGTGTGTGTACTTATATAAGAAGTAGAACTTTTAACAGACTTCCCAAAAAAGGAGGAGGAACTCAAGTCGACTGTATTTTTTTTTATGTTTGTAACCTCATGACTTCGTTTAACGTTAACCGACTTTAATTTTTTTTTGTTTGATAGATGTTGCTTTCCAATTGGCCCCATTTAAATTTGATCAAGATCTGACTAGTAGTTTTTGAGTTATCCTCAATATAGCGTAGTCTGTGGATTACATTGACGACGTTTTCGTTTTTAACCGACTTCAAAAGTAACCTCATAACTTCTTTTTTTGTTCGCCGATTTTGATGATTATTTTTTTATTTGAAAGCTAGTGCTTTCCATGTGGTCCCGTTTGGTCAAAATCAGATCACTAGTTTTTGAGTTATTGTCAATGATGCGTGTTTAATACGTTAAATCAGAGCAAGGTTCCGAAGATATAGCGGTGAAGTCGGTTTTTAAGCTTTGCTTTAATTGCGTGTGTGTGATGTGAATGTTTCCGGTACCCACGATACAAGTCTTTGAACTTAGTGTGGAGCTGTGAGTGTGAAGACGTAAAAAGAAAAATTTGAAGTGAAAACTTCTTTAGCGGCGTTGTGCACTTTTTTTGGGATGGGTAAAAAAATGTTAAACTCGCGTCAGGACACGTGACCTGATCGAAAATTCGTAAGTCGGAGGGAGAGTAGACCGCCGGCGCAGCGTAGGAGAGGAAGTAATATCCCCCTCTCTTGCCCCCGGCCCCCTGCAGTGCCACGTGGGTACAGGGCTAAATCAGCTCAGATGACCACTAGGTACACCTGTGCAAAGCGGCTTCCTTTGTTGAAATTTTGCAAGCCTCCCATAGAAATTGTCACCTTAAATACCCGGTTTTTTTTTTAATTTTTTTATTTAAGATAGGCAAACGTTTGACCGCCATCTCACCTGATGGTAAGTGACGATGCGGTCGACGATGGAGCACGTTTGCCTAGAAGATGCCTATTCACTCGCGACTTAAAGACTCCCATATTGTATTTATCAGGGAACACAGACTCAGGTAAGGAATTCCATTCTCTTGCAGTTCGCATAATGAATGTGGAGGCAAAACGTTTCGTTCGCATTTGTGGAATATCAACCATATAGCGGTGTCGCTTAAGAGTCTGTCTCGATGTCCGATGATAGAATGGGGATGGGGGAATTAGGTTGTGTAATTCCGTTGCACACTCACTGAAATGTATCCGATAAAAAACCGAGAGACTCGCCACCATGCGACGATGCCCCAAGCTCTGAAGTTTTGCATCAGTCAACTGGTCGCTGTTGATAAGTCTCTTGGCTCTATGCTCAATGATTTCAAGAGCCTCAAGTTGGTGTTTAGCTGAACCGTCCCAAAGATGAGAACAATACTCAATACATGAACGAACCTGCGCTTGGTACAAGTCGAGCAATTGTTCCGGAGTGAAGTACCGTCTCACCTTTGCAAGGATTCCCAGCTTTTTGGCGGCTAGTTGGGCTTTTGTCTCAATGTAAGACCCAAAATTGAGTTTTGAGGTTAACGACATACCAAGTAGCTCAAGATGGTCAGTTACTTGTATGGATACATCTCGAAAAGTTGGAGTTTGATCGAAAAGACTCCTTTTAGCGGAGAATAAACACGCCTGTGTTTTGGAAGCGTTAAACTTTACCAGGTTAGCATCGCCCCAATCGGAGACTGCTTTTAAGGACAAGTTGAGACGCTCAACCATTGCCTCCCTTTGTGATTGGATTTGTGCACCACTAGCACGTGCGTTGGATACATAACTCTCAACAACCGTGCTGTCATCTGCATACCCAAATATTCCGGGTTTAAGCAGGTCATTTATATGCAGCAGGAAGAGTGTTGCAGAGAGAACCGACCCCTGAGGGACCCCGGCATTGATAGCCAATTGGTCAGACGAGCAGCCATCAATGACTACTCGAATTGACCGGTCCCTCAAGAAATCTGATATCCACACACAGAGACTAGTGGGCAAACCGTATGACGGAAGCTTACCTATAAGGCTATCATGCCAAACCCTGTCGAAGGCCTTCGAGATGTCGAGAGAAACGGCGAGCGCTTCTCCGTGTTTCTCGATGGCCTCACTCCAGATGTGTGTGGCATACGCTAGAAGATCACCAGTTGACCGATTTTGACGAAAACCGTACTGTCGGTCACTGAGAAGGTCGTTAGCTTCTAGGTATGCCAGGAGCCTGTTGTTCAGAACACGTTCCATAGTCTTGCAGAGTATGGACGTGACTGAGATTGGCCTGTAGTTGGCAGGGTCGGCACGACTACCTTTTTTTGGTACGGGCTGTACGTTAGCAAGCTTCCATGATTTCGGCACATTTCCAGTTTTCAAAGAGAGTCGAAACAGGCGTGTTAAAACAGGAGCAAGCTCAGGCCCACATGTTTTGAGCACTATGGCTGGAATCCCATCAGGACCACTGGCTTTGTTCACATCTAGATTCAGCAGCGTTTTTCGAACTTCGGTTTGTCGGATGCGAATTTCTGACATAAATGTTTCGCTTGCCGACAAACTCGGCGGTTCCTCGCCTGCTGTATCCAGACGCGAAGAATCAGCAAAGAGGTTAGCGAACAAATTTGCTTTCTCTTTAGCCGTATGTGCCAGTGCACCGTCAGGTTTCAGCAGTGGAGGTAGTGAGGGGCGACAGAAGTTCGATTCGACCGACTTAGCCAGGGACCAGAACGCTTTGCTACCAGCTGGGTATGAAGCTAGTTTGTTCCCTATTCGGCTAATGTGGTCATATCGAGCCTTCCGTAAAGCTAATTTGCAAGACTTGGCGGCTTTGTTAAAGGCTTTCTTCTTGACTGATATATCCTTGGCTTTGCGGTTTATTAATACATATTAATGACAAGGATGCATGGAGGCAAACTGCACAGGCTCTTTCTAGCGACTACCATAATAACACCTAGGTTAAGAAAATTATGTATTAGAAATTTTGAATGTTTTTTAAAAAATAAATGAAAAAAAATGCGCCGCCGAGTTTCTTGCCAGGTTCTTCTCGAGATGGCTGTAATTCGAATCTGGCAATAGATTCATTAACTTTCAAGAGTGCCTCTTTGGGGCCCATGTGAATAAACGATTTTGATTTTGATTGATATATAGGCCATAGGCCCGTAGATACTCACAATAAGACTCAAACAAGACTAGAATAAAAGATCGTGGCACATCCCTAGCTATTCTCGGTAACAGCCAAAGTTTGCGTGTTGCCATTCAGCCTCCAGTGGGGGTGAAAGTGGTGGAACGTGCTCTCACCCCTCCGTAGCTATTATTTGACCATCAGAAACTTGGAAACTTGAAGATTTTTGTAGGGCAAACAAATGTCAAGCCGTTGACATTTTTAAAGTTATCTTGCTGACAGCGTAAGTACAATATAGTACAGTACTTTTTTGTTCACCAAGTTCTAATTATAGTAATTTTAGCTAGATAAGTTGAAAAAAAATGGTTTCTTATTTCGTGTGTTTTATAAGTTTGAGTCTACACTAACTAATAAAACCTATATTTAAATATCATGTATCTCTTCGTTAAAAAAATACACTACTGCTACGATTTAACTAAATTTACATGGTCGAAGCAGCGGGTAACTTGTATGTGATAAAAAAATTTGGAATCATTTTGTATCAATAAAAATTTTGCATCGGCCGGGAATCGAACCCGGGCCGCCCGCGTGGCAGGCGAGCATTCTACCACTGAACCACCGATGCTCATATTTATCCTTACATATTTTTATGATTGCTTCCACTCATAGCTATTGCATTTGTATTTATTTGTACATATAGATATCAATCGTTCAAAAAATTAAAGATAATGTACTTAGATATTAAGTACAACAAACATTATACTTAAGTATTAATAATTGAAACGCAAGCAAAGCTTAAAAAACCGACTTCACCGCTTAAATTTGGTTTTAGCTGGATCGATTTCGATATAATGAATACGAGACCACCTCTCAAGTATTCTACCAAACAAAAAAAAAACATGCTCATACTCATTTATTGATAACAAAAAAAAATCATCAACATCAAAAAACATACAGGCGAATTGAGAATCTCCTTTTTTGAAGTCGGTTGAAAAACCCGACTGCGTAAAAGTGAACTAAGTTTTTAACATTGGTACAATTTTTCGTTAAGAAACGTGTTACTACTGGTAGTAAGACTGGTAGTAACACGGGCAAAAAAGGAATAATTATTCTATTATTTTTCTTTCTTTCTTTCTTTCTATTATGCTATTGTATGTAGATATAAAAACTTTATCACAGCTGTTTTTTTACTGTGCTATCTACGGGCCAATTGCCTATATTTTCTAAAACTAAACTAAATAACTATTTACATCTATACAGCAAACACCTTAAATCACAATACTATACACAAGGCACCGACCTTATAGGTAACTCAAGTGCTCAAGCCCACTCCTAGTGGGTAGCGTTAATAATAAGGAAAGGATAATTTCATCGCTTTAGGCAAGGCTTGAGTAGCTCAGCGGTTAGAGCATGACACCCTTTGGCCGCGGGTTCATACCCCGCCTCGAGCGATAATTTTTCCTTTCTAAATTTATCAATATAGTTCTGCCTAGCATGACTAATGTTATGACTATATAAACAAAATCAATTACTTTTTTATGTAATTAGGTTCAGAATCAGCACGATTCATTGAAATACCTATAATTATGTGTCATCATCGCAATTTCTGCAGAACTAGCGTCTACGTGTTATTTGCGATTTATAAGCAAAATTAATAATAGATTCAACAATTTTTATAATTATTTTTTTATTTCAGAAAATAGTAAGCTTACAGCGATTGCCAAGGCGCTAACTATATCTATTGGCAAACAATTGACCACCATCTCACCTGATAGTAAGTGACGATGCCATCGACGATGGAGCATGTTTGCCTAGAAGATACCTATTCATTCGTGACTTCGTTTGATAATAATAGTGTGATACTCAGTTGACGTTGGCAGGTATCGCCGAGGGTCTTGGGTTCGAATCCCGGCAGGAGCACAATTTTTCTTGTCAAAGGACATTTGAGCTTCTGGTTCTGGGTGTGATTGTGTGTGTGGTACATGTACACGCATAATACAAGTCTTCGAACTCAGTGTGAATGCGTTTGTTTGTTTGATAACCTTAGTATTGTACAAAAGTGAGAAAAATATCTCGTTGCTGTTACTGAGAACCGTCTTGTTATTTGGTAAAATGTCGCTTATTTTGTAAATAGAAAGTAAAAATAGTTTTTTAAGTCAAAACCTGTTTTAGAGTTTTTTGTATTCTAATTTAACCATTTTTTTTTTCCTTAAAAATAAAACTATCAAATGTAGATAAATAATTCATTGTAGAACATTATGGACCATAATTATAAATACAAAATCAAATCTAAATAAAACGTTGTATAAAAATGTGTCTACTAATATGAGATTACTACTTTTTTTAACTCTGATAGGCTTAAATCTATATATAAATGAATTGACGTTTGTTAGTCTCACAAAAACTCGAGGACGGCTGAACCGATTTGCCTAATTTTGATTTTGAAATATTTGTAGAAGTCCAAGGTAGGTTTAAAAGGTGAGAAAATGTAAACGAATTGCAAGGAAAGTAGTAAAAACAATTATTTTAAAAGTAGTAAAATCAACTATTATATATTTTCCGAACGAACTATACATATTTGACCACAGACAAATGTGACATATACAATGTGTAACAGAAAGGTGTAGTAATACTCAAGTCACACATCTAACTATACGTATGGAGTCTAACAGGAACTTCTGCATTCGCGGCAGCACCATTAATATTGAGCTAGGGTGAATTAAAGTTTCTAAAAAAATATGTCATTTGCAACCCTATTTCACCAGCTACCGTTCTACACCACATAACCTTTGGACCTAGACGTCAGACAGTAGTGGCCATAACAATGGCCAAGGTCACGCGCCACAGACGTAATCGTAGGATTGCCAAAAAAAATATTTTTAATTTTAGTACGGAACAAATATCTCCGATTGCCGCACATGTAACTGTAGGGTTGTCAAAAGTATTTGAAAAATGTAATTTTAAATTTTTGTATGAAAAAAATAATGTCCCATTTCGACTTTCGTTCCCTGGCAGACGATTCCTGGCACGATACACCTCTTTGTTACAGATTGTATGTTTGTTGTCAAAGTTCAGACAACTTTTATTGGCGGTATGAAGTTCGCGTGGGTTGTTCCGTACTCATCCTACGGCTATTTTTTTTTAACTCAACCGATTTGTATTCTTAACTTAACCGATAGCAATTTATATTTTTTTTATTCTTAATTCATCCTATGCGTATTCTTAACTCAACCTATGACATTTTCTTTTTTAAATACTTCGATTTTCGTGTGTAAGGTTGGCATAAAAATATAGTACTGTTAAAAGTATTATTATTTTAATAAAATAAAACGATTATAGTGACAATAATGTTATATATTTTTTTTAATTAACGTAACAAATGTAGGTGACCCCACCTGGTATATTATAAAATAAAATTTAGACATCACATTTTTTATAAAAAACATAACAAATTAGATAGATAGATAGATAACTCTTTATTGTACACCAGAAATAGAGAAAAATACATTAAAGACATTAAAACGAACTTAGGCTAGTACAATGGGCGGTCTTATCGCTTAAAGCGATCTCTTCCAGACAACCTTTGGATGGAGAGGAGATAGCAAAATGTATTGGGACTCAGGTGTACCACATAGTTACCATACCATACCACGCAAACTTTATAATAATGGATTAAGATACTAAACAAAACAATTACCATTGATATGTTAAAATAAATAAGTACATACATAAGATATCATATACATTCTATACATATTATAACAACAATAGAATAAATACATAAACAAAAATATACATACAATACATATAAACTTGCTTAATGAGCTGATATTTATATTTAAATACCGCTTTGAGCTAAGTAATGTTTCTTGTCTCTCTCTTTGAAAACAGATAGTGATGTCGAGTGCCGGATACAGACTGGTAAACTGTTCCAAAGGCGAACAGCCTGCACCGTGAACGATTCATCGTAAAAAGAAGTAGTGTTATTTCTCTAACTCTCCGGATTTGTTTTAATACAAAACCTATGCATAGATAGGGAACTTCGGCCTCTTGTCAGGCTTGGGGAGTCGAGGCCAGGGTTTAGGGTTAAAAGGTGGGGTGGTAACGAAGTCCGGGAGGTGCACGGAACGAGCGTTACGACGGTTATAGCCAGGGTGAGTCGCGCCGGTGTCGTGGCTGCTGTATAAAGAAATAAACATTACTCACAGCCCTGCACTAAGTTTGATGACTTGTTTCGTGGGTGCCGGAAACATTCACATCACACATGTAACCAGAACCAGAAACACAAATTTTCCTTGGGGAGAAAATGTGTGCTCCCGCCGGGAATCGAACCCAACGGGCAGTTCGATAAAAGTTATTTTAATAACAAGTGACTGACGTAAGGTCGCAAGCCTATCCGTATTCTACCGTTCACATTTTGGAGAGTGTGCATATTTTTTTATTTGTATGTATTTTTTTTTATTCAGGATAAGCAAACATTTGACGTCTATCTCACCTGATGGTAAGTGATGATGCGGTCAACGATGAAGCATGTTTGCCTAGAAGATACTAGTTCACTCGTGACTTTAACACTACCGCATTATACTTATCGGGGAACACAGACTCGGGCAAGAAATTCCATTCCATAGCGGTGCGCACAATAAATGTGGAAGCAAATCGCTTCGTGCGTATGAATTACACAAGTCAATTCGACTATGTCCGTTTTACCATCTAACAAAAAGTTTGACTTTTTGTCAAACGGCATCCATTTAATGGTTGATATACTTTCAGTTCGCTCGAAGCGTTTCGCTTCTACGTTTATCATCCGTAATGCGAAGCAATGGCACTCATTGCCCTCGTCCTTGTTCCCCGAACGGTATAATCTGTGAGTATTCAAGTTAAGAGTGAATAGGTATCTTCTAGGCAAGCATGCTACATCTTCAGCTACATCATCGCTTTTCATCATGTGAGGTCGTCAAATGCAATATCGAGCAATAAAGATAAAAAATAAAAGTTTTTTATTCAGGAAGAACAGTATTTGGTACATTTTGATTAAGGATACAATATTTATGTGAATAATAATTGCGATATTATGTACCTTTGTGATTCTGTCCCCAGCACTAGGTCTCCTAAGAGCCTGTATAGCTGGGTTACAGCAACCCTCTCCGGTAACACATAATATAGCTTATTAATAATAATTAAACGCAAGCAAAGCTTAAAAAAACCGACTCCACCTCTTTATCTTCAGAACCTTGATCAGATTTAATGTATTAAACACTCATTATTGACTATAACTCAAAAACCAGACATCAGATCTTGATCAAATTTCAATGGAACCACAAGAAAAATACCAGCTTTCAAATAAAAAAAGAATCATCAAAATCGGCTCACAACGAAAGAAGTTATGAGATAACTTTTGAAGTCGGGTAAACGAGAACATCGTCAAAGTACGCATTATTCGTCACAAAAAAAAAATACAGTCGACTTGAGTACCTCCTCCTTTTTTGGGAAGTCGGTAAAAATAGACATTATTGACGATATTTCAAGAACTACTGATCAGATCTTGATCAAATTTAAATGGTACCAATTAGAAAGAAACAATATTCAAACTAAAAAAAAAATTTTCGAAATCGGCTCGCGTGGCGTAAATATACAGTCGACTTGAGTACCTCCTCCTTTTTTGGGAAGTCGGTAAAAAAAAGATATCCGATACCGGTGAAGAGTGATGAGGAGGAACTCACCCGCTGCTGCTGCTACCACTCCTCCTGTCATTGCTGCCTACTCTGCCACCAGGTGTGCTAAAACTCCTCGCGTAACGAGTGTTAGGGTCCAGCTTTACGTCATCAATGATGGACGGGAGGAAGGGGTGCTCGCCGGTTGAAGGGGCTCGGATGACGTCATCGCCCTGGTAGAGCCATTGGGGTTGGGGGATGTTGCCGGCTTCTCGGGCAGTTCTGTTGAAAGATAGAATAAGGAAGATACGAATAAATTTGGAAAAATAAAAAAGATTTAAGACATATAATGATTAATTATGTATTACAGATTAAGAATGTTTGATAAAAAAATAATGAAAATAAATGCGCTGCCGAGTTTCTTGCCAGGTTCTTCTCGAGATGGCTTTAATTTTGCGAATCTGGCAATAGAATCATTATTTTTCATGAGTGCCTCTTTGGGGCCCATGTGAATAAACGATTTTGATTGATTTTGAACAGAATGAGATTCTAGGTCGATCATGTTTACCAACCTTAATTTTTTTAATACAAATTAGGCAAATTTTTAACCACTGCCTCATCTCTATGGTGCGGTCGACGATGGAGCACGTTGGCCTACAAGGTGCCTATTCGCTCTCAAATTGAAGACTCCAAGATTGTACTTATCAGGAAGCACATACTCGGTCAAAGAGTTTCATTCCTTTGCGGTTCGCATAACGGATGTGGAAGCAAAATGGTTCATTCGCATTTGTGGAATAGCTACCATATAGCGGTGTCGCTCAGCGTCAGTCTGTATAAATCTGGATGTAGTATGTATTAAGATAACACAAACGCTTTCACACTCACAGCCCCACACTATGGATGACTTGTATCGTGGGTGTAGGAAACATTCGCATTACACACACAATCACAACTAGAACATTTGTGTTTCCAAATATTCCTAGGGGAGGAAATTTGTGTTCCTGTCGGGAATTCAACACGATAGCTCTGCTTAGAAGGCGAACACTCACCCAACTAAGCCAATGGGCAGATGATGCTTAGGCATGGAGCCTATTTAGATAGGCTCCATAAAAACTGCGCTACATAATCTATTACAGCTAAGACGCAGCTGGCTCGAACGGGTGGCGTGCGAGGACGCGAGCACGGTCTCCTTCCGCTCAGCGTTGCCCGCGTCCGCGATCAGGCCCGCCTAACCGTTCGAACCAAATCCAGTGTGTGTTAGGGGGCTGAGTCACCCACGTCCGTAGGAGGATACCCCTTAAGTCTGACTCCCTACACGTGGTCCCCGGGTGGTGCTAATCAGGTGACATTTGAGAGGTGGTAGAGCATTTTGCGAGTTGCTCGCCTGGCTTGCTACCAAAGTAGCTTACCACCATCAAGTTGAAAGTCTGCCGCCAAGCCAAATACGGTGTTCCGGCAGTTATCCTTGAGAGCCTACGTATTCCAGGTCTAGTGTGTTTACCAGCTTCGATCACATCGTCACCTACCATCAGGTGAGATTGTGGTCAAACACAAGCCTGTCACAAATAAAAAGAAATAAAAAAAACAAACAAAAACTTTACCTTATTATAGGCTGCTGGGGCTGTGGCGGAGGCCTATAAGTAGGCCGAATGAACTTCTCTTGACAAGTCGATTCCTTCATGAAAACTGACGCCACCAGCGCCAAAACTAACGTCAAATTCGACATCTTGATATCTCAAATATACCAATGATATAGTTCAAAAGCACGGCAGAAACTAAATATGGGAGCTGGTTCATCTTTATTTATATTAAATTCTTGTAAATAAGGAAAATATAGGTACTTACCCTAAACTGAAGATAGTGGTGTGTGTTCTTATCAGTAGGTATTGGTAGTCATTGTAGGCATGTAAATATTATTCAAGACATAAAAGAATAATGATTTGGAAAAAGGGAAGAACCTATTAGTGATGTAATTTATGTTGGTGTAGAGATGGGGAGTCCGGCATGTTTTGTATCCGGTCGTACCCGGTCAAATATAATTAAACGCAAGCAAAGCTTAAAAAAACCGACTTCTATTTTCACAACCTTGATCAGATTTAATGTATTAAACACGCATTATTGACGATAACTCAAAAACTAGAGATCAGATCTTGATCAAATTTCATTGGGACCACATGAAAAGCACCAGCTTTCAAGTAAAAAAATAATCATCAAAATCGGCTCACAACGAAAGAAGTTATGAGGTAACTTTTGAAGTTGGTTAAAAACGAGAACATCGTCAATGTAGTCTACAGAATAAGCATTATTAACGACATTTAAGAACTACTGATCAGATATTGATCAAATTTAAATGAGACCAAATGGAAAGTAAGATCTTTCAAACTAAAAAAAATTTTCGAATCGGTTCAAATGGAAAGTAGTCATGAGGTAACAAACACTATTTATGGCCAATCGCCTATATTACCTGAAACTATAGGCTTGTGTTTAAACACCGCCCATAAAAGTACCTATTTTACTACTAAATAATTCTAAACGGTTACCAAAATGGATAAATGGTCACCAAATTACGTTGGATAAATGGTCACCAAATTACGTTTCCTAAAATATTATGAAATAAATCAATTTTTAATTTAAATATTTTTGTATTAATTATTTTTAAAAAATAACCTTAACCTACCGTTATCCGATTCGGTTCTGTCACAGGAAAATTTATTTTAGGAAACGTAATTTGGTGACCATTTATCCATTTTAGTAACCGTTTAGAATTTGTGGTGGCCGTCTAAATTATACCCGAAACTATATACATCTATACAGCAAAGACCCAAGCTACCGACAAGGCATCGAGCTTATAGGTAACTAAAGTGCTCAAGCCTACTACCAAGTGGAACGTTCCCATTATGCAGGCGGCATTGCCTCTGGTAAACTAAAATAACAATATATACAAACAGAACTTAACAAACCTTTGTCAGTTTGCATTGCCATGTTTAATTATAGGCTTTCTTGTAGGCAAGCATGTTACATTTTCGGCCGCATCTTTATTTTCCATCGGGTGAGATAGTGGTCAAATGCTTTCCTATCTAACATAAAAACTGCAGGTGAAGCCCGTGGACACAGTATGTTTATTATAAAAATTGAAATTGAAATTCCCCATAAATCAGCGAACACAATCTGTGATCCAATATCCTGATATGAGCATCACGCGGATAAATTGGAGTCATATTTCATCCGGTAATGGATCCGGATATTCCGGATTTAATATCATCAAAGCTCAAATACTGTCATATAAGTGAGCTTAAAATACATAAATTATAGGTCATAGAAGTTTATACAGGGTGGTTTTGGTGATTTGTGAAATACCGGAAAGCTATTTGATCCTAATGCTTGTTCTAACAATTAACTCATTTAGTTCTACGGTTTTCTTCTGATTGCTATATTTTACTACATATTTTTTTAAATACAATACAATATAATACAATACAAAACACTTTATTGTATACCAAAAAATATAAACATTGACAAATAAATATTACAAAATCGTGGTAATGGGCGGTCTTATCGCCCAAAGCTATCTTTTTCAGGCAACCTTTGGATGGACAGTAACAGAAGAATGAATAGACGGTGGTGTACAATAAAAATAATATTGGTGTAAGACTAGTGATCTTGGCGTGTTTCAGAGCATTTTGGCTGCACCCCAAAAAAAGCTCTGTACGTCAAAATTAAAAATATTTTGTAGATATGCCGGATAGGAGTGTACCAATAGGACTGACATAGTCGCAATGTGACTCAAAGCCCTTACAAAAATATTGATTAAAAACAAAAATAGTTGTTTGAACTACACTGCATCGCCAATTGACACTCGATACCAAAGACTTAACAAAGAAGATAAACAATACAAATTCAAATTTATTTCCAAAACCATAGAACAGAATTTCCAATAGCTGTACCATGAATTATGTTGGTATAAATGATGGTTGGATCTCAAGAGATGCAATCCGAAGTTTTTTTTTTCCGGTATTTTTCTAATAACCCTGTATATACTAGCTGTTGTCCACGATTTCATCCCCATTACAATTTCATTTTATAGACAATCCAAATAAAAAACAAAATAGTTTATTCACATGGGCCCCAAAGAGGTACTCGTGAAAGTTAATGACTCTACCACTTAAAATATTTTATTACTTTACACTGGCTAAAATGGCTGAGAGTCTAAACTCTAAAGTTAATAAGTTTCTTCTAGGCAATCATGCTACATCTTCAGCCGCATAATCGCTTTAGATAGTGGTCAAATGCTTGCCTATTATAGGCATTAAAAAACCCATATATTGCAGAGCCATAATTAAAGACAAAAGAAAAACACATGTCACATACGTACAAGGCACGAAGGTGCAAAAAATTCACCCCTACCCCGGACGTAAAAAAAAATAGACGTAATGCCGACAACAAAACTGGTGAAGCACTCTAGGTTCTACAAATTTCGCTTGTTATAACGCGAGCTACACACACTTAGCTTGACCGATTTCGATAAAATTTATATGGTATCACCTCTGACGTATAATCCGCCAAACAAAAAAAAAACATAATCGATTCATAATTGGCGGAGATATCGTGTAGCATACATACAAAAAAAAACATACAGTCGAATAGAGAACCTCCTTTTTTGCAGTCGGTTGAAAATTACGAAGATTATTTATTATTATATTATTTATTAATTATTATATATATTATCTTCGTAATATTCAACAGACTACACACTTTTTACTGAGGCGTGACGTCACGAGCCCCCGAACTTAGACGCTCTTTTTTTTTGTTAATTTCCATTGATATGTAATACATATTCGATATTTTCGATAATCTAAGTTGACGGACTAATTATATTTCTTTTTTACCCAGGCATCTTCCCTATCGGCGCCAATACACCCTGTATGCCACAAACTGCCACAGACAACTATTTAGTTGTCTGTGGCAGTTTGTGCCACACACACAGAGACATTTGAATGCTTCACCCATGTTTGGATGAGTTTTTTTTCTATTCAGTATAGGCAAATGTTTGACCATTATCTCACCTGATGGTAAGCGGTGAATGTGCTCAGGAACTACACAACCATGTTCCCGCTTCACCTTTTTTCCACCTTACATCCAGAATGATCATTCGCGACAACCATGCATGGTTATAATACCGTTCATTCGCACGAAACGTTTCGCGTCTTCGTTCATTTATAGAACAGCAAAAGAATGGAACGCTTTGCCGTCATCTGTTTTTCCCGAAAGGTACAATTTGGGTGTGTTCAAAAGTAAAGTGAATAGGTATTTACTGAGCAAGCGTGCTCCACCTTAGACTACATCCTCACTTTCCATCAGGTGTGATTGTAGTCAAACGTTTGCTTAGTCTGTAATAAAAAAAAGCGATGGTTTAGTCGACGATGGAGTACGCTTGCCTGGAAGACCTATTCTCTCGCGACTTGAAGACTCTCATATTGTACTTGTCAGGAAATACCGACTCAGGCAAGGAATTCCATTCTTTGCGGTTCGCACAATAAATGCAGAAGCTCTTTGTCGGCATTTGTGGAAAATCTACCATATACCGTTGGCGATAAGCAGTTTGTCTGCCTTTTGTTTTTGTTTGTACTCGTAATTAGGTTACGTCCGTACTTTTTTAAGTCCGTGACTCCTACATAGATCTTTCCTCTCCAAGGATTTTCTGCTAACAAATGAAATGTGGTATGTAATGCGGGTTAAACATTATTCTCCGCTTTATCTTCCGGAAAAACCTCCTAGGGGCGGTTTCTGGGGGTTTTATCGCCCCAATATTATAAATCGGAACGTGCGGGTGTGTGTGTGTGTGTGTGTGTGTGAAAACGAGGTATGTCTGAATCGGTTAGACTGCTGACAATTAAACGCTTTCACACTCACAGCCCCACACTAAGTTCGATTACTTGTGTCATGGGTGCCGGAAACATTCACATCACAAACTCAATCACAACCAGAACCAGAAACAAAATTTACACAATTTTCCTTGGGAAAGGGAGAAAACTTGTGTTCCCGCCAGGAATCGAACGTTCATATATATTATTTAGTAATAGATTATATCGTTCGTCGTAAGTTTGTTTATTTTGTATATTTCATAGAATTGACTATACTTTTATTTTTTTTTATTTAATACTTTATTGCACAGTAAAAAGTGTACAAAAGGAGGACTTAATGCTAAAAGCATTCTCTACCAGTCACCCAGCGGTGGAAAATGAAATGACATGAGGCGTGCATCAATCAGGGGTAAAGAAAATATATGTTAATGAAATTTATATCGAATTGTAATGTACATAAATATAAAATACTTAAGATTATACATACTAACTAATAAAAATATATAACATAAATATCATAAAAAAATATAATATATAAGAAAAAATCTAAAAAATATATAACATAAATATATTTAATAATATATTCTAATAACTGTGCTCAGAGAAGTTTGTTAACATTATAAGGCTTTGGTAATAATTTTAAGAAAATGATCTTTAACGTTCTTTTTAAAACAAGCTTTTGAGGGTGATTTTTTAATATCGATTGGGAGATCATTCCATAGCCGCACCGTTACTATGCCAAAGGAGTGGTACCGTTATTTCGAAAATAAATATTAACAGTTACATCGCACTAATATTATAAATCCGAAATATTGCGTGTAAACTTGTAAGTGTGCAAGTATACACTTAAGACAATTAAGATGAACACAAAAGTAACTTTTTAACTTGATAAACGCGAGCGAAGCCGCGTGGCACTGCTAGTATTTTATATTTTTCTTGCTCTTCGAGAACCTTCCAAAAAACCCGAAAATTAATAACACGCGCGAATTTTCGCGTTTTTTTTTCAAGATCGCCTGTGATACCAAACGTCCTCGCATCGAAGCGCAGCCCGCTCTTATAAACCGCTAAGTTAAATTATGGTAGCCCCATGACGTCCTTAACGTTCCCAAAGGCTCAACGTCATACCGTCCGAGATTCCTAGTCAACAACCTTGAACAATAAGGAATTAAAGCTCTATTTGTACTAGTGTAAGGTTCAATTGTAAATGGCAAGGACTGACCTAGTGATATTTACGTGACCTATTTGGGTCTATAGAGATGCAATCTAACCGGCAATGTTAGGGTTGTTTCCTGGTTTGGCCGGACGGGACTCTATAAAAACCGGCAACTTTTTGAAAATTTGTACAGAGTTGTCGGTTTAAGAGTCCGGTCCGGCCAAAACCAGTAAACAACCCTAACATTGCCTATAGCGAACCCTATTTTCTAACCCGAAACCTAAAATTTGCCGAACCTAATTGAATTTTAAAATATTTATTTATAAATAAAATGAAAAGTTTGATGTTTTTTTTATTTTTCTTTTTTTATGTTACACTTATGTTACAACCAAGTGCGAGTCGAGCTCGCGCACCGAGGGTTCCGTAGCAAGCTGTAGGTATACAAGTAAAAGTTATGGTATTTTTATTGCTAAATGAAATTATTATATGATTTAACTAAAAATGTATGCTTTTCGCAATATTCCCTTTATCTGTGCTATAAGACGTTGCTTCGTACCAAATTTCAAGATTCTGAGTTCACGGGATACTTCCCTGTAGGTTTTGATTCCCTTGCGGGTGTCGAAAATTTGCAGCATAAATGTATCATTGATTGCGTTGGCTTAGAAGTTTGATTTTTTCAAAGCTCCAAGGGACAGTAGACCTTTGATATGAATTTCAGCTTGATACCTCCACGCGTTTCTGAGAAAAAGGGTCTTAACAGACAGACAGATGGACAAAAAAGTGATTCTTTAAGGTTTCCGTGTTTTCCTTTTGATGTACGGAACCCTAAAAACTTTAAACAATGTAATAAACCTAAAATTTGCGTAACCTTATTTTATAATATTTGTTTAGAAATGATATGTATTTTCTATGTACTTATATTTAAAAACTTAAATAATCTAATATTAGAGCCACTTATATTAGATTGTTTAAGGTTTTAGTTTAAGTTTAAAGCGAAGACTCCGCGTATTTTCGAAATGGCTGAAATATATTTTTTTTACGTTTTCTATCCCCCACCGCCATTTTGGAAAATTTTCGGAAACTGTATCGACGAAAAAAATCCATATAACTAGATTCGCCACAACCTAAGTCTCGCGTCTACATTTTGTCTAATAGAGAAAAACTTTTGAGGTTAATGGGATTTTATTGTAAAATCTAACTCCATTTACCATAAAAGATTTATTCGTTTTGCTTAATGTAAATGCGCGCACTGTAATTTTATGTTTATATCTAGTATTAAGATTTTTTGCATCGACTCTTAATTTATAATTATCAATATTTTTGCGAACATGTATAATATTTTCAACCGACTTCAAAAAAGCAGGTTATCAATTCGACTGCATGTATGTTACGCGATAATTTTGCCAATTATGAATCTATTTTGACGATTTTTTTTGTTTAGTAGATTATACTTCAGAGGTGGCCCCATATAAATTTGATCGAAATCGATCAAGTTAAAACCAAAATATAAGCGGTGAAGTTGGTTTTAGCTTTGCTTGCGTTTCAATTATCAAATTCAAAGATTGTCTGCTTTGCAATCCGGCTATCCGGCTGAATGTTTTTTTTTCTCTTAATTTTGGCTTCGCAGTGTCAAAAAATAATATATTTCAAGTGTATTTCATATTAAAAGTCCTAGTCACAGTTAAAGTCAAGTGAAAGAGTCAAGGTCCGTTCATATACAAGTCATGCTCTAGTAAAGTGGTAGAAACTTTACTAGAACTTCTATTGGATTTTTGGAGAGAACATACATAAAATATCATTTGCCTACACTTATGCACGTTTACTAAGTATTAATGGTTAATAAATAATAATCCACCATTGTTACACATTAACACTCGAAAATCACAGGTTTTGGAAAATTATACAAAATCAACAACGCCATTTTTTCACTTTCGCGGCAAAACTCGTCCGGCTAAATGTTTTGCTCCTCCCTAGTGATAGGTATTCAGCCGATGTAGCGGGTTGAGTGGGGTACGATAAGTTAATGTTGTTTACGCGCTGTGATTCTGACGGAAATCTCTTTGAGAGACGTCTCGACTGTCACATATAATAGTAAAACGTGTGTACAGAGCGCACAAGGATCTCTTGGCAGTCGGTGACAGCTGGCACTGACGCCGTCATCTTGAAAAGTGTCACTTTTTGACAAATCGGCCGGTGCTTCTATGATTTTTTTTTTAGTCGCCATTTAACGAAGAAGTTGAAGTTGAAGTTGATTTTTTTTTATTGTTATTTCATGACCATGGATGCATAGTCCTTCAGTCGAAATATTAAACAAATATTAACAATTTCTTCTATGACTGTGTAGGGTTACCAGGTGGGTATCTGAGAATTCCTGACAATTTTTTTGTCAAAAAGACCATTATTTACGGTTTTCAATAAAGTTGAAATTAAAACATGTGACAATGCACTTATATCAAGGCGGTCTACATATAAATTAGTTCATTAAAAAAAATAACC
Organism: Lomographa bimaculata; assembly: GCA_948107665.1. Lineage (NCBI taxonomy): Eukaryota > Metazoa > Arthropoda > Insecta > Lepidoptera > Geometridae > Lomographa > Lomographa bimaculata. Next base: position 7,835,800 of record OX403612.1, on the reverse strand, counting down.
CCATTCTTTCTAATAAAATAAATATTTTGTATAAAATAAAAATCTTACCATTACTATTTTAACTGTAATATAGAAGAAGTAAAATATTAACATAAATAAAATAAATAACTGCCCGTTGACTTAGTTGGGTGGCGTTCGCCTTCTAAGCAGGGGTATTGGGTTCGATTACCTGGGAGAACACAAGTTTTCTCCCCAAAGAAAAATTGTGTCTCTGGTTCTGGTTGTGATTGTGTGTGTGATGTGAATGTTTCCGGCACCCACGACACAAATAATCGAACTTAGTGTGGGGATGTGAGTGTGAAAGCGTTAAAAAAAAAAAATAGGTTGTTGGATGCCATTCCCATTTTTCCATTCCATCTAAATTAGACAAAACTCACTCGATTGCAATATTGTAAACTTCTTGTATTGACCCTTAAGTTACAACCTCTTTGTGGAGTTTTGCCGCGAAAGTGAAAAAAAAAATGGCGATGTTGATTTTGTATAATTTTCCAAAACCTGTGATTCTTCGAGTGTTAATGTGTAATAATGGTGGATTATTAACCGTTAATACTTAGTAAACGTGCATAAGTGTAGACAAATCATACAAAATTGTAAAACGACTCCAATAGAAGTTCTAGTAAAGTTTATACCACTTTACTAGGGCATGACTTGACTATGACTGACTACTTGACTTTGACTTGTGACTAGGACTTCTATTATGAAATATAGAATTTGTTATTTTTTGTTTAATATTGCGACTGTAGGACTATACATCCATGGTCATGAAAAATTAAAAAAAAAACCTCTTTGTATGAGGAAACAACAACGCCCCCCTGCAAAAGTCAGTCAAGTGCCACAAGATCCTTGTCACACTATAGGAATATTCTCCCGCTTTACAGTTTTGTTATGTAAATACATATATTGGAGCTAATAAAATTAAGTTGTAATTATCATGTAAATTCTTCTCATTATTCACATGAATCTCGCTGAAATTAGTTTTAATTTGTAACCACTTTTTTTTTTAGTATGTAAATATTTTGTTTCACGTTTTTTGTTTGATAGATGTTGCTTTCCAATTGGTCCCATTTAAATTTGATCAAGAACTGATCAATAGTTCTTGAAATATGGTCAATAATGCGTGTTTAGTACATCTAATCTGACCAAAGTTCCGAAGATAAAGCGTGAAGTCGGTTTTTTAAGCTTTGCTTGCGTTTAATTATTATTATACATCACAGTGTTTACCCCCACCACTTTTCGTCACACAAAAAGGTTGCGGATCAAATTATTAAAGTGGTTAGCAGTAACCTCACAAGCAGTGTTCAAGGGGCGGTATAAATTATGCTGTCTGTACTAGATAGTAATAAAAAAAAAGAGGAAAAAGAAAATGGTTAACACCCCTAGTATTAAAAAAAAAACTGGACAGAAAATTGTTGCAACAACAAAAGCAACAGGTAGAAAAGAAAAAAAAAAATTTAAAGCCATCCCGTAAAATGTTTAACTTCAAAATAGACAACGAAATTTTTCCACTTTCGCGACATAACTCGAACTGCTGGTTTATAATTAATAATTAAACAATTTGCTAAAACTATCGTGAGTATTACACATTATGTTATGTTATATTCGGCTTAAAACACGAAAATTTTGACTTACTTTGTAGTCAACTAGTTTCGGACAAATTAGTTGTCCTTCATCGCATGACTGTCACGCGCCGAGGCCGCTCGACGCACGCCTCTGCGTATCGCGCGTCTGACTCATCCTGATGAAGGACAACTAATTTGTCCGAAACTAGTTGACTACAAAGTAAGTCAAAATTTTCGTGTTTTAAGCCGAATATAACATAATATAATTTGCTAAAAAGCAATTAGTAGAAATGAGCTGTATGATCATGTTAGAGACCAATCCAATATGTCCGGGCGACCGCTCGCTCATTACGCTCGCTGGGCGAGAAACAATTTAATTCGCCTGTGGGCTGTGCTGGATTGTGACGTGGTTTCACAGTTCCGATCTATTTCACAGATTAATTGATCAAAGCGATTTTAAAGCGAAATAAAAAATAAGGAGGATATTTTCAATTCGTCACAATATTTTATATACCAAGTACCGACTGAATTTACTCGAAGACGACTGGAGCGATTTTTTTTTTTAATAATTTTTACCGACTTCCCAAAAAAGGAGGAGGTACTCAAGTCGACTGTATTTTTTATTTTTTTTATGTGTGTTACTTCATATCTTCGTTCCACGTGAAACGATTTCGAATTTATTTTTGTTTAAAAGTGTTTGCTTTCCAATTGGTCCCATTTAAATTTGATCAAGATCTGATCAGTAGTTCTTGAGATATCGTCAATAATGCATGTTTAGTACCTACATCTAATCTGACCAAAGTTCCGAAGATAAAGCGATGAAGTCGGTTTTTTAAAGCCTTGCTTGCGTTTAATTATTCTATATACCAAGTACCAACTTAATTACTCCAAGACGACTGGAGCGATTAGCTGGTATTTTTTTAGTTCGAACTGTCCGTTGGTTTGGTTGGGTGGCCGATCGCCTTCTAAGCTGGGGTATCGGGTTCGATTCCCGGTGGAAACACAAGTTTTCTCGCCAAGGGAAATTTGTGGTTCTGGGTTTGATTGTGTGTGTGATGTGAATGTATACGACACAAGTCATCGAACTAATAAACACTTTCACACTCCCAACACGGGTAAAAATTTGTGACGAATTAATAATAATAAATTAATTCGTCACAATTTTTTACCCGACTGCGCGATTCAAAGGAGGGCAATGTGTTTATCACCGTTAATATGTATGTTTGTTTGTTCTTACTCTGTGGCTTTCTAGAGACCAAACGCGCGTTACTTATTAAATTAACTTAGATGTAACTTATTCTGCTAGAATTTAAAATATCCAAGGGTGTGTCTCTATTAAGGCGAAGACACTTTTATATTATATTGCTGTAATCGGGCTAAGACGTTGACCGAGATGAATGTAAGAAAGAAAAAACAAAACGACACCCATTATTATTATTATATCTATATATATAAAAGAAAGTCGTGTTAGTTACTCCACTTATAAATCAAGAACGGCTGAACCGATTTAGCTGAAAATTGGCAGGGAGGTAGTTTAGAGCCAGGAGAAGGACATAGGATACTTTTTAAGAACGTACATTTCTTTAAAAAAATTTTTACATTTCGACATGCTTTCCATTTTCTCATACGTCACTCGGATTTGGTAAAGTACTAGGCAAACATAAACATGAAGGTTGTAATAATATAGTCACGTGACATTGTAACGCATGCCGGGTATGGCTTCCTAAACATGCAGATTCATTGACTGTTAGGCGGAACGAAGGTCGCCGGGACAGCTAGTTTATAATAATTACAAATAAAAATTGTGATGGCAGACATATAGGTCATTTTATATGTAAAAACATGTGCAGTGACACGCAATACAGAAGAATGCATGCAGGTCTTAACATTAATATTTATTTCAACATGTTTTGCTAAAGAGGCGTACAAATACATACATAGTTTTGTGTGTGTGTGTTCAAAAAAGATTTTGACAATAAATAAAGGGTGATGATGATGATGATGTATTCCATGCCGATTTCGGCAACGGCGACCATTTCTATTATAAAAGTGTTACTGATGCGTCCTCACATGACTGATATAACCAATTTTAGCTGTGAAAGTCCGAAGACAGGTGCTACATGTGAGGACGCCATTTACATAATTGTGGGTAATGTTCGAAGGCGGTTTGTTTTTTAAATGTTCCCGTCGCAAATCCAGATCGCGCCTTCGTGAGTTTTCGAATTCATAAACGTTAAATAAAGGGTATAATTTAGACGGCCACCAAAAATTTTAAACGGTTACCAAAATGGATAAATGGTCACCAAATTAAGATTCCTAAAATAAAACTTCCTGTGACAGAACTGAATCGGATAATAGTAGGTTTTAAGGATATTTTTTTTAATAATTAATACAAAATTATGTATAATACGAAAAAATGGATTTATTTCATAATATTTTAGGAAACGTAATTTGGTGACCATTTATCCATTTTGGTAACCGTTTAGAATTTTTTTGGTAGTAAAATAGTTACTTTTTTGGGCGGTGTTTAAACACAAGCCAATATATAATACAAAATCTCCAATCGCCATATTTTCACATTTGCGGAAACGATCCTTGTCAACTACGAAAGATATCCATAGAAACATCTGGCACTGAGTGGGTGGTGGATCTTCAACCAAATAATACAGCTAATATACAGCCCCGGATCTACGGTTATTTCGAACCGGGGCAAAAACTTTTTTTTTTTTGTCAGATAGGTAAGCATTTGGCCGCTAACTCACCTGATGGAAAGTGATGATGCGGCCGAAGATGAAGCATGCTTACCTAGAAGATACCTATTCACTCTAGACTTGAAGACTCCCAGATTATACTGTTCACAACACAACAAAGACGCGGGCAGCGAGTTCCACTCTTTCGCTGTACGGATGATAAATGTAGAAGCAAAACGTTTCGAGCGGACATGAGGTATGTCAACCATAAATGGATGACGTTGCTCAGTTCGTCTTGTGGTCCGCTTATAGAAAGGGCAAGGGGGAATCAACTGATGTAATTCGAGTGCACACTCTCCGAAATGTAAGCGATAGAATACCGACCTGCTAGCCATAACTAGATAGCGGCGCCCCTCTCTCCAGGCGTTTCAAAATTATTTTTAATACCTAAATGACGCCAAATTCCGTGATAATTTTAACGCAAGCAAAGCTCAAGTAATTTAAACGTAAGCAAAGCTTAAATAAAAAAAACCTACATTACCGCTTATATTTTGGCTTTCCCTTGATAGATTACTATAAAATTTATATGGGACTACCTCTGAAGTATTATCTACCAAACAAAAAAAGAATTTTGAGAATCGGTCCACAAATGGGAGAGAAATCGGTGAACACACAAAAAAAATACATACAGCTGAACATAGAGAACTTCCTCCTTTTTTGAAGTCGGTTAAAAACAGACATCACCGCTTTATCTTCAAAAAAAAAACAAACATAAACTATATATCTAACTATATATAAGACTATTAAATGAATTAAATACGCATTATTGAGGATAACTCAAAAAGTACTGGTCAGATCTTGATCAAATTTAAATGGCTCCAGCTTTTTAGTAAAAAATAACATCAACAAAATACTGTCACATAAAAAAAATACAGTAGAATTGAGAAATTCTTTTTGTAGTCGGTTAAAAAGACGTCATTTGTTGCTACCGGGACATCTGAAATCGGTCTCTCGAGTTCACAAGTTCACTTGTGGTGTGGGCCTGCAATGTGGTGCGTCTTTTTCTTACAAGGTGAGCCAAGCAGGCTACGAATGCTAGGCGCTTTGTGGAACACGATTTTAATATTTAATCATATTATTATGTTATATATTTGGCGCCCCTTGAAACTGCCACACGGGGCTGATGCCCTAGTTCGCCCCCCTAGATCCGGAGCTATCTAGGTATTATTTCCGTTTCAACTATCGATTTCAGCCCCCGGATACATCGAGAACTACTCCTAATGTAAGATACAAGACACAAATAGGTATTGGTAACAGTTACGCTCGTTCATTTTCGTTAAAAAGGAAAAAAGCAGATAAGCGCTATCAGTTACAATTCTGCCAATTAAGAAAAGAAGGAAAACTTGTTTAGAAAAAATGGCTTGGAACAAAAACTGCTACGCTTCTCAAAAGTTACAATAATGTTATAAATCTTAAAGTTTTTGTATATGTTGTGTGTAAGTAAGTATACGTATGTTTGTTTTCTCTTCACGCTTTAAGGGGCCTCCGGTGGTTGATTTGCCCATAAAATCGTAATACCGAAATTATTTATAATTCAAGCATATTACCACCATACTGTGCTGTTATTCAGATTAAAAACGTATTAATCTAGGTTCCTGGATAGTTTTTATTCCAATATAATTACCTAAAACGAAATATAAACCAATTGATTTTCACACATTAATACGACGTAAATGTTGCATCTTTAATTTATTCGTTTTGTATTAAAAACTAACACATTTCTTTTGTCACAACAGCAACATAGATTATCATTTCAAGGTATTATTAATGCAAAAAAAAATGGCTAAACATTACATTTTCATTAATAATTTTTGGTATTACGGCACCTATCATAATTTGTTCGGTCGGTAGTGCTATCGCATCAAGCATGGGCACAGTTTGCCAGTTAAACAGAAACAGCCTTTAGACTCGTTTTACAGACTCCCCGGCCTCTTAACGGCTAAAAGGATTCGGATGAAATTTGGAATCTACATAGCTTATACCTAGTACATATATGCATAGCTTATACCTAGTATAAGCTACCTCGTACATTCCAAAGATTAAGAAATAGGCTATTTTTTTAATTAATTAATGCGGGCGAAGCCTCGGGGCATGGCAAGTAAGAAAATATCAAAAAATTGGCTAAGTAACCAATGAAAACTGCGTTTTCTAACTGCTACTCGTAGTATTTATTTACGGCAGTTTAAGGAAAAATCCATAATTATGAAACATTCAATTGTAAAACTGGCTAAATGGAGGTTAGAAAATGTTTTAAAAAATTATCGCTTATATACCGAAAAAACCTATTACGTAACACCTAATACATATAGTATATTAGAATATTATTTACAACATTATAATAAACTAGATAATATGTACTACCTTAACCTATCTACGGGCCAATTGCCTATATTTCCTAAAACTAAACTAAAACTGAGATCGATGGGATATGCTGAAAGCCAGCCCTGCACAAACCCTTAGTTTGTGCAGTCTTAGCGCTGAACATATACCAATTGCCAAATATTAATTGCATGGATTTTTTTTTGTGTACCATAATGTGATTGTTTAAATATTTTGCAATAAATGATATCTATTCTATTCTTTTCTATCCTAAAATTATATACAGCAAAGAACCAAGTTACCTACAAGACATCGAGCCTAGTTCTTTGCTGGATATTAGAATGTGTGAAATGTGTCATACATTCGATATAAACATAGTTGTACAGTCATTTAGTTACTGCGGGCCCCAAACTAGGCTGGGCCAGTATCTTAGTGGTCCTGAGGCTCTGTTACTAAGCTAACGCAAGCAAAACCTTTACACTTATTTCACCTTAAACTTCGACTTATCAGAGAAGATGAATAAAATATATTAAAATTTATTTGTAAAATCATATAACAGAATTTGCAATAGCCGTACCACGAGACTTTGGTCTCACTAATGATTGGAATTATGTCCCAATTTATCAGATTTTTTTTAAAATATATAATTATGTTCACCGATTACTAAAAGACGCCTGAACCGATTACCGGCGTAAGGTCGCAAGCCTATCGGTATTCTACCGTTTACACTTTGGAAAGTGTGCGCAGGAATTACACGAGCTTGTTCCCCCATGCCCGTTTTACCATCTAACAACAAGACAAAATGTCAAACGTCATCCATTTATGATCGACATACCTCCAGTTCACTCAAACCGTTTAGCTTCTACGTTCATCATTCGTACAGCGAAGGAGTGGAACTCATTGCCTGCGTCTTTGTTCCCCCAACTGTTAAATCTGGGAGTCTTGAAGTCTCGAGCAAATAGGTCCAGGCAAGCATGTATATCTTCGGCCGCATCATCATTTTCCATCAGATGAGATAGTGGTCAAATGCTTGCCTATAACGCATAAAAAACCTACTGGCCAGATCTTGATCAAATTTCAATGGGACCACATGAAAAGCATCAGCTTTCAAATAAAAAAATAATCATCAAAATCGGCTCACCAACGAAAGAAGTTATGAGGTAACTTTTGAAATCGGTTAAAAACGAGAACATCGTCAATATAGTCCACAGAATACGCATTATTGACGATATTTCAAGAAGTACTGATCAGATCTTGATAAAATTTAAATGGGATCAATTAGAAAGCAAAATCGGCTCACGTGGAGAGAAGTTATGAGATAACATTAAAAAAAAATACAGTCGATTTGAGTATCTCCTCCTTTTTTGGGAAGTCGGGAATTATATTTCACTTTATTTATAATTAAGTAAATATTGCACGTTCATAGTTGGACAAGCTGTTGATTCAATAACCAAAGTATAACAGCATTTATAACACAGTTTCTGCAATAATATTTCATTTCATTGATTTTAAAAGGGTATAATTTAGACGGCCACCAAAAATTTTAAACGGTTACCAAAATGGATAAATGGTCACCAAATTACGTTTCCTTAAATAAAATTTCCAGCGACAGAACCGAATCAGTTTTTTTTATAATTAATACAAAAATATTTATAATACGAAAAAATTTATTTATTTCATAATATTTTAGGAAACTTATTTTGGTGACCATTTATCCATATTGGTAACCGTTTAGAATTTTTTTGGTAGTAAAATAGGTACTTTTTTGGGCGGTGTTTAAACACAAGCCATTTTAAAAATCGTAAAACAAAATTTACAATAGTCGTACCACGGAAGATGCTGTTCTGAATGGTTCCAAGAGGTTGTTCAAAGTAGGTACCCATCGAACCTATAAACCGAGTAAGCCCTTCCAACACAAATAAAGATTTGTTACGGACGTAAAGGTCGCGTTCCTCGCATTTGTATCTATTAGTGAGGGCTTTTTGCAGTAATAGAACTATTTATATTTAATGCTGCCAATGTTTACTTAGTGGGTTTTTTTACCGACTCCACAAAAAAGTAGGAGGTAGAGCTCGTTCAAGCTGAAATGACGCGCCCCACTACTTAATTAGTTTATTTAGATGTGTGAGTGCAAATATTAATGACGACACTTCTTCTGTATGGGAGCGTCGATTGTTCAGTGAACAATGGATCTGCACGTGTACAAGACGGTCGACTATTCGGGTGATAAATCCGACCACACTCGCTCAATGGAAATGCGAAGGTGGGGCGCGTCATTTCAGCTTAGACAATCTCTACTTAACTCGATTGTTTATTTTTTTATGTGTTTTACCTCAAAACTTCTTTCCACGTGAAGCGATTTTGAATTATTTTTTTTGTTTGATAGATGTTGCTTTCCAATTGGTCCCATTTAAATTTGATCAAGATCTGACTAGTCGTTTTTGAGTTATATTCATAATGCGTATTCTGTGGACTACATTGACGATGTTCTCGTTTTTAACCGACTTCAAAAGTTACCTCATCATTTTTTTCTTTGTGCGCCGGTTTTGATGATTATTTTTTTATCTAAAAGCTGGTGCTTGTCATGTGGTCCCATTGAAATTTGATCAAGATCTGATCTCTAGTTTTTAGTAATTGTCAATAATGCGTGTTTAATAAGTTGAATCTGATCAAGGTTCCGAATATAAAGCAGTGAAGTCGGTTTTTTTAAGCTTTGCTTGCGTTTAATTATCTAGAGATTACCTTTTTGTAATGTAAAAAATAATAAAAATTAATTCAAACAAAAAACGTATATACAATCTACAATAAACTACACAGTAAAGTACCTAGTTGTGAGATGGCGGGAGAGCACTGACATCCTACACACAGGGCAACCTAATTAGGAGTTAGGGTTTATCCACGTACACAACAAATACCTGATCAGCATAGTTTATTTATGAACCACCTGTATGATCCAAGTTATATTATAAGATGCTGTGTTGACACACAATAGTGTTCCTACTATTACTATAGCTAGTAATAAATACATGAAGTGTTACACATTAGTTAAGTTTTTGTGCAAATAAAAAGATTTTTCATTTTTCAAAATAAATATATTTTTTTTCTTTTTTATTTGTGACAGGCTAGTGTTTGACCACTATCTCACCTGATGGTAAGTGACGATGTGATCGAAGCTGGTAAACACACTAGACCTGGAATACGCAGGCTCTCAAGGATAACTGCCGGAACACCGTATTTGGCTTGGCGGCAGACTTTCAACTTGATGGTGGTAAGCTACTTTGGTAGCAAGCCAGGCGAGCAACTCACAAAATGCTCTACCACCTCTCAAATGTCACCTGATTAGCACCACCCGGGGACCACGTGTAGGGAGTCAGACTTAAGGGGTATCCTCCTACGGACGTGGGTGACTCAGTCCCCATATACTAAAAAATAAATAATAATAATATGTAACAGACTATCAATCGCGGTCAGGCGTCGGGATCGGTCGCCTTGTTGACTCCTAGATGAAGAGCGTTACGTGAGCTGACACAAGAGTGTTGACAGAGAGAGAGAAGAGAGAGTTGACACAATAAAACGCGATTAATAGCCGTCTAGTACTATAATAATTAATAGTAATTGCGATAGTTTTCATAATAAGAAAGCATTTTGACTTCTATCTCACCTGAAAATGATGTAGCATGCTTGTCTAGACGTGTCAAACCAAAATTGTTTATTCAAAGAGGCATTCATGAAAGTGAATGACTCTACTGCCAGATTCGCAAAATTACAGCCATCTTAAAAAGAACCTTGCATGAAACTCGGCCACGCATTTTTTTATATACCTTTTTTATTAAACCTTTCTTATTAAATTTTGTCGATACTTTTTTACTCTGGACATGAAGCCTCCCAAGTTATACCGTTCAGGTAAAAAAATCTCGCCCAATGAGTTCCACTCTTTCGCCAAACGGATGAACTGGTGGTACATGTCAACCATATATGGATGAAGTTTGTCTTGTTGTTAGATGGTAAAACGGGTGAACCGGTTTTGATTCTTTTTCCGGTACTTCCGATGTGGTCCCATTTAAATTTGATAGTGATTGGACCAGTAGTTTTTAAGTCATCCTTAATAATGCGTATTTAATTCAGTTAATCTGATCAAGAGCTCCAAAATGAAGCGGTGAAGTCGGTTTTTTAGGCTTTGCTTGCGTTTAGTTACTAACAAAACGGAATCATTAAAATATCTAAATGGCAAAATCCCTATTTATGTTAGCAATACGTATAAGGATTTTTATATACACTCTAAGCCGCGAATTATATTCAAAGACTCAACTGGAAACCTTTCACACACATAGTGACAACCAGATCCAGAATTTCTAAAGGTGACATTTATATTTTCTATTAAACATACCTGCCTACGCAAGAAATAAAAAATCAAGAAAATATCCACTCAAACTCTAAACGAAACAACCGAGCTGGTAATTTTCCGCAAAAGTTTCAATTGAAAAGTATTTTTAAGTATTCTTTCCGAAATAGATACAATGGAGTTGGGACAAAGAAAACATTAATGGTTTACGTACAGAACGTCTACTTCGTAAGGACTGTAGCCGTCAAACAATAAATGTTCGTCCGGGTCGGAGTGTACGCTAGACAGCAGAGAAGTAAGACAAGGACGCGTCGCAGACAGGGCAGAGACAGAGAACGCGACGTGACGCTAAGAACGCGACGTGACGCTAAGAACGCGACTTTTCAAATTATACAGAAGAGAGAAGATGCGGGCACTGACCAACCAACTGTTCCCGTATTCGTAGTAGTCCTTCCACTTGGCCTCGTTGCCGTGGTGGGTATCTAGGCTCTAGGTATCAAACATAAAAAGAAGTGGAAAAAATATGATATTGTTAAAAGAAAACTTGTTACAACAAAATTCTAGCTACGTCGTCGTAGCAAATTACGAGCGAATGTTTTGTTGGAGTTGAAGCACCCTGGTTTCGTGGTTTGGGGTAGAACAACCTACGCAAATAGATAAGGTTTCACAGCTTTTTCGCCATTGTAAGTAAATAAGTACGATATAATTAAAACTTTCCATGGTACTAGGGCGTTTTCTCTTGCTACCTGACTAAACAATCAAACAAACGCACAAAGACACCCAAATTAAAAATCATTCACTCACACGGACCCCAAACAGGAACTCAAGGTCTACTGCCAGATCCGAGAAATTAGGTATTTACATATATTTTTTCAATCATTCCTAATTAACGGGTACTTCCCAACGGATCATAGTATCGGATTTTCACATTAACCGATCATAACAGTTGTTCCCATCTGATCATAAGATCAGTTGCAACTAAAATAAATTATATATTGTTCTTCCCAACTGATCTTAAGATCCGTTGGGACTTCAGTAAATTATATATTGTTGTTCTCAACCGATCATAGGATCTGTTGGTATTCAAATAGGTACGTATTTTACATTCTCAATGGATCATAGAAATATTATGGTTTGATTCACCTTGTATTTTGTGAACATTACATTATCTATTTTTAATGTGGATACATATATTTTCGATAGCTTAGGTAGGCTACAAGGAATTATCTTAACCTAGGTATATCTATACTATGTAGTCACCAGTAAGCGCTTGTGCAGTTTGCCCTCATTCACACTCACATACCCACACTAAATTCAAAGACTTATATCGTGGACCTACATCACACCCAGAACACATTATGTACATTTTTACATATTTTTTTTTAAATATTCTTAAATGAATAATACAGAAATTATATTAACCTAGGTATATATAAGTTATGTAGTCTCCAAAAAGCGCTTGTGCAGTTTGCTTCCATGCATTCTTGTCAATAATGTACCTAGTCATTAGTTTTTTACCGACTTCCCAAAAAAAGGAGGAGGTACTCAAGTCGACAGTTTTTTTTTTTTTTATTTGTGTTACCTCATAAATTCTCTCCACGTGAGCCGATTTAAAAAATCTTTTTTTAGTTTGAAAGATGTTGCTTTCTTATTGGTCCCATTTAAATTTGATCGAGATCTGATCAGTAGTTCTTGAAATATCGTCAAAATATCGTCGTCTATTTTGTGACGAATAATGCGTACTTTGACGATGTTCTGGTTTACCCGACTTCAGAAGTTACCTCATAACTTCTTTCGTTGTAAGTCGATTTTGATGATTCTTTTTTTATTTGAAAGCTGGTGCTTTTTATGTGGTTCCATTAAAATTTGATCAAGGTCTGATCTTTAGTTTTTGAGTTATAGTCAATAATGCTTGTTTATACATTAAATCTGATCAAGGTTCCGATGATAAAGCGGTGAAGTTTTTTTAAGCTTTGCGTCCGTTTAATTATATTATAAGCTTTCTTAATTAATGCCCGTTTAGAGATAAATTTAAGTCCCAGTGATCATTCAGTTACAATTTTAGGAATCTTATTGTAAAACCTAACCGCATTTGCCATAAAAGATTTATTCGTTTTGTTTAATCTAAATGCGCGCATGCTATTTGATGCTCATTATTATTCTCTGCTCATATTAAGATTGTTGATTTATATAATTTTTTTGAACATGCACAATATGTATTTTCAAAGATGTAAAGCGAAGGTATGGTTCAAATTCAAATTCAAATAAATTTATTGCCAAAAGTTTAACATATTAAAATTTTCTTATGCTTATTCTTATCTAGGTATAATCTTAGATATGTAATGTTGTAAGTTGGAAGACTTATTAATTAGAACCTATTTAAGATTATTTAAAAAAAAGCAACAAATTCAATAGCACAAGAGTCATTAGCATTCGTGCTAGGTTGCCCTGTGTTACGAATGCTAAGTCTTGAAATGCTAAGGTTAAATATAACTATTTCTTTAAAGAAGTCTCTGAGAGTTTCGCGCAGACCCATATCATAGATGGCACGAATTGCTCTCTTTTAAAGAATAAAGGTATATTCGATAATTGTTCACATATATCTCTCCCTTAAATAAACAGATGACGATAAAGCACAACAAACAAAAACCACATTAATAAGGGCCTAATACACAAACAATAAAATAAATATTATATTATATACCTACTTACCCGGCCCTATGATCCCTGTCATCCAAAGAATTTCATACGCCTTCACATCTATCACCCCACAAAAATCCTCTTCATTCAGCAAACCGAGCATATATAGGAAAATTCTTTTCACACTAAATAAAAGAAAATACACCAACAAAGGAATAAGGAAAATATTTCCCGTGTAGATTACAAGAGAATACAGGAAATGTGTTCTATATTGGTGACCCTTGGGGAGATTCCAAGGCTCAATTCTTTATTATTGGCAGGTCTTGGTGGTGATATATTTAGCGTCGTTGCTTAGCAACCGGTTGCTAGGCAATTGATAAAAAGAGACAGATATACGTCGCGCGCTTTATCTCGGGATAAATTTAAAAATCTAGTTTTGTGTGTGATTTATTCAAGGATGTTGTAGCTAAAGTAATAAACGTAGGTTTGTTTCCTATCTCGATGGATTTATTATACTACTAGCTGTCCCGGCGACTTTCGTTCCGCCTAACAGGCAATGAATGTGCATATTTAGGAAGCCATACCCGGCATGCGTTACAATGTCACGTGACTATATTATTACAACCTTCATGTTTATGTTTGCCTAGTACTTTACCAAATCCGAGTGACGTATGAAAAAATGGAAAGCATGTCGAAATGTAAAAAAAATATTTAAAGAAATGTACGTTCTTAAAAAGTATTTATATATATAGATTTAAAACTAGTGGCTTTGTAAGCGTATTTTTCGAAATGATTGAATTATCATAATTTTGCGTTTTCAACCCTCGCATCTCCGCCATTTTGAAAAACTTCCAAAACCTGAATGCCTAGACGAAAATCTATATAATTATCAAACCTGCTTACAAAATTTCACGAGAATCGGTTGAGAAATGCGATCTGAAGAGAAGAACAGCCAAATACCCGTCTGACATCCGCTGGATGTCACCGGGGGCCGGACACACAAAAGTATTTTTGCCTAAGCTGAAACGGAGAGCGTTCGCCTTCCAAGTAGGGATATTATATATGTATATTCGATTGTTTACTCGAAACAGCAGAAGAAACAGTAATGAAATTATATACTGGATACATGTCATGTGATCATGTAAGTTTCAGTTGAGTATTTGCATTTCTTGTGTTAGGTTGTATGATACACGCACAGTCTCGGGGGAGAGTTTTCTTCTAGTGGACTGTATGAGGTGCGCAAATGGACAGGTAAGAGGTATATCGATCCTAACAATAAAAAAAGGGTAAAATGCACTCCACCAACCTTTAGATCCACGCCCGCCGAGGGCAGCAAGGTCAGCGTAGTCAAATAAACACCGTGTCTTCCTTGTGTAGTCTCCTTTTGTAAAAAGCACGTACGACGCACAATAGAAAGATTGTTAGGTCCTCAGGATCCAAAATGCTGGATTTCCGCCGTAATCGAGCAGGTCAGCACAACGTATGCTGAGCTCGGATCATCTCGCAGAACTGAACTACCCTAACGGTAGCAGATACTGAAAATTTATAGACTTTTGCAACTACCCTCAATCAGATTTGCAAAGATCGAACACAGGTACATTGTAAGAATGTACCTGACAGACGTAATACTGACACTGAAATAAAGAATAAAGGTTAATGTAAAGGTACGGTGATAAACGTTTACTTTTCCTTGTTCACAGGACATCGACTTTGAAGGTTTCCGGTGGTTCCTCGACACGTTCCTCGAGGTATCGGCTCCAGATGAGCTGTCAAGGTAAGCTCCAGTAATAACATCATACAGTCACAGAATGATTTTAGTGCAATGTAGTTTGTATTATTCGATTATACGTTGCAGGTCACTATTTCCCCTCAATGGCTATCGAGCTTATCGCTTGCAATTCATTATACTGTGTGTGACGTAATGAATGGATAACCTTTATAGTACCTACACATAGAGGACATCATGATAGTCCAGAAAAAAAAATTAACAGAACAATTGTGAAAATCTAAAATTTACTTCTTTAGTTGAAATAATAACCAAACGTTTTTTTTTAATGATAGGCATGCATTTGACACCTGATGGAAAGTGATGATGTAGCCAAAGATGTAGCATGCCTGCCTAGAAGATACCTATTCACTTTTGACTTGAAGACTGCCAGATTATACCGTTTAGGAAGCAAAGACGTAGGCAATGAGTTTCACTCCCTCGCAGTACGGATGATAAACGTAGAAGCTTTTAACTGGAAGTTTGTCAACCATGGATGACGGTTGACTGTTTGTCTTGTTGTTAAATGGTAAAAAGGGCTTGGGGGAATTAACTCTTATAATTCCTGCGCACACTCTCCTTAATGCAAACGATAGAAAACCGATAGGCTCGCTACCTTACGTCGGTGACCAATACTTAACAGTATCGACTCAACCAGTTTATTATTACCAATTAGTCTTTTGGCTCGGCGGTCTATGAATTCCAGAGCTTCAACCCGGTACTTGGCAGAGCTATCCCAAATACTTCCACAATACTTCGTACATGATTAGACTTTTGCATGTAATAGTAGAATCATTAACTTTCATGAGTGCCTCTTTGGGGCCCATGTGAATAAACGATTTCAAATATTTTAATCAAAGATTTGTAATAATTTTAATGTTAAAACTATCGTGAGTATTACACATTATGTTTCAATGTTATATTCGGCTTAAAACACAAAGTAAGTCGAAATTTTCGTGTTTTAAGCCGAATTTAACATTGAAACATTTGTAATAATAACATTTAACTAAAGGTAAATTACAACTAAAGAAGTAAATTTTTGTATTATTTGTAGTTTTTCACAATATCTAAAAATTACGATTATCTCGAAAACATTACCCAGTAAAATACTCATTTACTGGCTACATTTTTTTAATTTTCTAGACTGATGTGATGGTCCTTGTCTGTAGCTATATGTATAGGGGTGTAATTTTGTGAATCTGGCAGTAGAGTCATTTCAAATTTCATAAGTGCCTCTTTGGGGCCCATGTGAATAAACGATGAAATGAAATGAAATCTTTATTTGCTAGAATATAGGTAGGTTTTACATGCAGGTGTTCTTTAAGTTGGGTATCACTATATTCGACAGCTATTTAGGTCGTGCAAATGTTTACAATTTAGTTGAGGAATTTATATACCTACAAACAATTAAAATTTACCATAAGATGTCAGATAAGGATTCAATTATAAATGTTAATAAGATAATAAATCAATACGATAATAAAATAGAACAAGTATTTAGTTCATAAATTAAAATATACCTTCATGTCATTTATACTTAAAATAATCACTTAGTGAATAAAAGCATCTGTCAACTAGCCAATCGTAAAGCATTTTATTAAATTCTAAATCGTGCATTTCGCCAAATTGTTTAGGTAATTTATTATAGATTCTAATAGCCATAGTATAACAATTAATATCACATATTTTAAGCCTATTTCGTGGTACCAACAGAGGCTTTTGTACAATTTTTCTTTTAAAAGCAAAGTTTACGTCCTTTTCAAAAAGTGAGTAGTTACATCTTACAAATTTGCTAATTTCGAATATGTATAAAGACGAAAATGTTAAAAGTTTATGTTGTTTAAATATTGGTCTACAAGAATCTGTACGTTTTAAATTAAAAATAGATCTTAAACATTTTTTCTGAGCTATGAATGCTCTGTGCCAGTCTGTTGAATTTCCCCATATAATTATACCATATCTCAGGGTTGATATGACATGACTGTGATAAACAAGGATCGCAGTTTTAATATTTGTCAATGTTTTTATTTTACGTAATGCAAACACAAATTTATTTATTTTCTTACATACATTGTCAATTTGTGTTTTCCAATTACAAAATTTGTCAATAATTATTCCTAAAAAATTTATGTCCTGTACCATATCTATTTCAATATTATTAAACGTTATAACCATATTTGTATTTTTCAGTGTATTATTTTTGTATGTCGAGTATTTAATATATTTTGTTTTGTCTGTGTTTATTTTTAAGTTATTTTTATCCAACCAGTTAATTACGTCTCTTAGTGCTTTACATGTAACAGTTTCAGCTTTATCAACAGTATTTTCTCTAGTTAATATTGTAGTGTCATCCGCAAATAAGACAGTATATTGGTTTGTAGAGTCAGGAAGTTCATTTATATATATTATGAATAAAATCGGGCCAAGTACACTTCCTTGAGGCACGCCATATTGATTAGTTAAATACGATGATCGAAAAGTATCTCGTGTGTTTGTGTTATGATTCATTTTGCTTATTTCAGTGCATTGTTGTCGACCCTTGAGGTAGCTTTCAAACCATTTGTATGCAGTTCCCCTGATGCCATATTGTTCCATCTTGTGTAATAGATTATCGTGACATATCATATCGAAAGCCTTGCTCAAGTCTAAAAAAACAGCTATCGGGATTTCCTTGTTGTTAAGAGCATCCATGATTTGTTTCACTAGTTTAAAACACGCTAATGTTGTCGACCTTTTCGATGTAGATTTTGATTTTGAATATCCATTCATTACGTCACATCCTGTATATAGAGAAGGTATGAACTTTGTAAAAAGAAGTGAGTCATTGGGACAGCTTCGTAAAAATTGAGAATAGCAAAGGAGATAAAACACCACCTTGCGGTACGCTACTCATGCACTTAGCACAATTATCTGGCTTAGAAACTTTCAGCTTCCGAATCTGACAAAATGTTAACATTAAATCGTTGTCCCTTACATCCATCCATCCCTTACATAACAAAAATCACTTTTACTCTCGCACCCCACACAAACAGCCCTTTTTTTTGTTGACGGGGCGGAAATCTTTTAAAGATACTCGGCTATTCTGGGAAGCAACCGGGTTATGTGACATTTTCACTCACTAAAACCCCCTCGGTGGCCAGCCTCCGTGGATATTGAAGCGCTCCAGGATCTCTCTGAATGCCACTGGTACCCTTCTACCCACCTTGCCCTTTAGCTCTTTCCGGAGATACTGACATTGTGCCTACGTTCCGACACCACCTGCGAGAATGCTGTTAAAGGCTTGGGCCGTCTTCAACGTAGGGGACCACACCCACTACTATCTTCCTCGGGCACGTTAGAATGGAGGTTCGAGCCCCAACTCCAACCCCCACGTGCCCAAAGGACCCCTTTGAGTCGCCTTTTACGACAGGCAGGAGATACCGTAGCAATATTCTGATGCCCTGGCTACTAGGCTATACTAACAACCCTACACACAATCCCAGTAAACATTGGTGTAGATTACAGAGCAGGAATCTCGCTCGTATTGCTAGCGCGAGTTCCATTTTCTGTGGGTAAGATCGAACTGCGGCGAACGTTTTGTTGAAAACCAAGCCTACCATTCGTTTCCAATACAAGAAACTTCACTGAAAATAAACAGCTAAATAAATAATATATTTCCTTCCAGACATTTATTCCTATCGTTCGTGCGGCGCGAGCGCAGGCCAGCTCTTCGGGAGATGGCAGCAGCGAGCTCGACCGCCGCCTGCGCAGCCGTCACCGCGCATGCTGACCACCCGGTATGTATCACACAAAATACGGCAGTTTATGCGGCATATACGGCCGATATTGGTCAGTCATCTGCTGGTGCTCCAATAAAGCACACGTACTTAACATTACAAGGAATTTTATTTACTGCAAATATAGGCACCTTTTGCACGAGACCACGCATAGACATTAGCCACACCTAGTAGGTGTCCTATCACAGATCACAGAAACTGTGTGACCTATATATTGGTGACCCCGACGTGATATGAACAGCCACACCTAATAGGTGTCCTATACCATGAAAGAGGGGACGCTAGATGCTTACCTGAAGATATAGCTGACACTTCCGCTTATAAACATCTGTAGTTCTATAGGGAACTTAGTAGGTATACATATCTTTTATACGTACAGATAAATAAAATATTAGTATCTGTTTCTAATGTCAAATTGACAGCTTTTTACGAGTTTTGGAGCGAAAGCGAAAACCATTACAACATTTTTTCAGCGTTTTACAACTTTGCATAATTTGCCTACACTCAGCACGTTCACTAATATTAACGGATAATAATGCATAAATATGCTGAAAACTAGCCCTGCACAAACCCTTAGTTTGTGCAGTCTTAGCGCTGAACATATTCCAATTGCCAAATATTTCTTGCATGTATTTTGTTTTGTGTACCATAACTACCCATATTAATTTTATCGAAATCGATCCAGCCAAAACAAAAATATTAGCGTTGAAGTCGGTATTTTTAAACTTTGCTTGCGTTTAATTATGGAAAAAACTTATCTATGTAAAATGATCGGTCTACGCTCGAACCTTTTTTAGGTATAAGCAAAGACGTAGCTAACGCCCAACCCTAAATACGATTGTCGTTATTATTCCAGGCGAAGCTGAGCTTGGCTTCTAAGATCCACGGGCTGGCTGAACGGCTTCAACAGCTGGGAAAGAGTTCTGGGGACTCCGTCGATGGCAGCGATAAGGGGTCAAGAAGTCGAACAGGTAATAATGTATATATTGGCCTCGATTCTGATGTACACTCACTAAATTAAATTTAAACTATCCCTGTCTATTACAAAATAAAACACAAGACAGAGATAGCGTACATTTATGTGCTGTCAAGCTAGTTTATCAATTAAAATATGAATAGGAGAAGCAGAAAGGCACGTGTTTTTAGTCAACACCAATCACATATTCGACTAAGCTTGTATACACATCTAAGTTCTGACTAACTTGACACTATCTATCTCTGTCTTGTGTTCCTATTTTGTAAAAGACAGGAATAGTTTAAATTTAATTCAGTGTGTGACATCAGAATCAAGTACATAAAATAGGGATGATGCCTGTGTAAAAAACTAGTCAGCTGAATCATTATAGTATTCAGTAGCAAAACATATTGGGCATATTGTATTTTTTTTACAGACTTCAAAAAGGAGGAGGTACTCAATTAGACTGTATTATTTTCATGTGTGTTACCACATAACTTCTTTTTGGGTGAACCGATTTAGATGATTCTTTGTTATTTGAAAGCTGGTGCTTTTAATGTGGTCCTATTAAAATTTTATGAAGATCTGATCAGTTGCTCTTGAAATATCGTCAATAATGCGTGTTTAGTACATCTAATCTGATCTAAGTTCCGAAGATAAAGCGGTGAAGTTGGTTTTTTTAAGTTTTGCTTGCGTTTAAATATTTTTCTTTATATTTATGAACGTTATGAATATTTTAAGGAGAAGGCATCATTTATCGTATCTATTTATTTATATGCCTAGTAAAACGGTTACAAAAATACGCGTTTTAGATGACGCCGCTCGATGATGGTAGCCCATCTTATTGGTCTAGAACAGGGGTCGGCAACCTGCGGCACGCGAGCCACATGCGGCTCTTTGGATGTTAAGCTGCGGCTCTTTAGTTAAATACGCTAATATTATTTACTAGCCGTGCCCCGCATCTTCGCCCGCTATAATCAAGTTAAAAATAGCCTATGTGTTAATCCTAGGTATAATCTATGTACCTACATTCCAAATTCCATCCAAATCCGTTCAGCCGTTAAAGCGTGAAGAGGGAACAAACATCTTAGCGTGAAGAGGGAATAAACTTACACACTTAAACACTTACGCACACACTTACACGCAAACTTTCGGATTTATAATATTAGTAGTATTAAAAAAAAAAACATTATAAAAACGTTCTGAATCGATTAACAAGGATTAGGCTCCATTTCTATCGAGCCATTAACAAGCCTCCAAAGGTAGCAAATAAGTACATTTATATAGTTGAAACAAGTAAATTATAGGACGATTAGGTTGGTATAACACGTGCATAGCGTTTTCTATACGATACTCATAGTATAGCAGGTATTATTGTTGGCAAAAACAAATTTTGTGGCTCTATACAACTTTAAAATTTTGTAAATTGTAATTTCCGACTCAAAAGGTTGCCGACCCCTGGTCTAGAACATTCGATTGGGATTCCGTGTCGGGTAACATTGAAATTAAACAAGTTATTTTCTGCAATGATTTCCCAGGAGTGACTGCGTAACGGATCACACTTATATGGGACATCCAACGAGACTCGGAATTGGGACACGTTTTTTAAATTGGGACAGTGTTACCTGCTGAAGTGGTGACCTATAAACGGGATGGGAAAATATAAATCTATTTATGTGGACTGCTGATAAACTATATACTGATTTTACTATATATACATATCATCCACGTTTTTATTTTAACCGACTAAAAAGACTAAGATTATTAGTTCGACACATTATTAGATAGATAGATAGATAGATAATACTTTATTGATCCACTTTATAAGATGAGATAAAACAAAGGTAACAAACAAGCTTATACGTAAAGTATCACAACAGGCGGCCTTATCACTAATAGCGATCTCTACCAGGTTATTATGCAGATTGTAGTATCAATTGGAATTTTGGACGTTTTGCGTTATGGTTATTTTGCACTTTGGTCTTTTTGAGCTTCGGACAATTTGCTTCCTGGTAATTGTGCGCCTTGGACGTAATGCTTTTTGAACATTTTGCTCTTTGGACAATTTGCGACCGTTTGTCATTTAGCGCTTTTTTGACTAAACCATTCATTTTAACTACTCATTAGTTTAGTTGGGTGTGTGTTCGCCTTCTAAGCAGGGGTAACGGGTTCGATTCCCGGCGGGAACACAAGTTTTCACCCCAAGGGATGTTTTTGTTTCTGGTTCGTTGTGATTGTGTAAGGAAGCGTTAATGTTTCCGGCATCCACGACACAAGTCACCGAACTTAATGTGGGGAACTTAACTAAGAGTGTGAAAGTTTAAAAAAAAAAACAACGGATTGCACTCCGGGAGTGCCAGCAGAAGTGAAAACTCGCCGGGCGGTAGAAAAAGAGGGGGATATTACTTCCTCTCCTTCATCTTAAGAATTTTCCGTCTTACGTATTTTTTATGAGGTCAGCCTTGACGCGAGTTTGAAATTTTTTACCCATCCCAAAGAAGTGCACAACGCCGCTAAAGAAGTTTTAACTTTAATAATTAAAACGCAAGCAAGCTTAAAAAACCGACTTCGACAACCCTATTAATTAAATACGCATTTCTAACTTAAAAACTAATGGTTAGGTCTTGATAAAATTTAAATGAGACTCCAAGGAAAACACCACTTATCAAAAAATTAAAAAAAATATCAAAATAGGTTCGCAAATAGGTTTGTAACAGAAAAAAAGTCGAATTGAGAACCTCCTCCTTTTTTGAGTTGGTTAAAAAAGCGTTAGCGCATCGAGCTACAAACAAATGGATCTCCGGTCTAACACAAACTTCACGAAATAAGAATATCGATTACTCTTTTTTTTTAATTCAGCATAGGCAAACATTTGACCACAATCTCACCTGGTGGTAAGTGATGATGCGATCGACGATGGAGCATATTTGCCTAGAAGATACCTGTTCACTCATGACTTAAATACTCCAATTCAAATCAAATCTAAATCGTTTATTCACATGGGCCCCAAAGATGCACTCATGAAAGTTAATGACTCTACTGCCAGATTGGCAAAATAACAGCTCCCGCATTATACTATACCTATACAAAAGTGTATATGACAATAACAACAACAATTTAAATGATGTCTTACCACCATTACTGCACAGCTTACTTATGCTTGGAACAATTTATCACTTAAACAAAATTGCTTTCGTATGTCCGGCGGATTTCCGGTTGTTCTGATCTACCGGGCGCATTTATCAACCGAAACTCGTTAAAAAAAATGAATGAAAAAAAAAGCAACGCCGAGTTTATTGCCAGGTTATTCTCGAGATGGCTGTATTTTTGCGAATCTGGCAGTAGAATCATTAACTTTCATGAGTGCCTCTTTGGGCCCATGTGAATAAACGATTTTGATTTTGATGCGTGTTTGATTTTCGTTCATCGTTTTCAGGGAGTGTACACCCGATGTTCACAGTGACTACTCATCCGTCGTACTCCTCACACGAGCTATGCCTGGGGAGGAACGAGACCAGCCCCAGTCACAGCCAGATGTCCAGAAACTCGAGTCGGAAGAGCAGCAACAGCTTGCGTGTGAACCAGAATGCCAAGATCGAAGGTAACGTCACCTTATTGAATAATTAATCGCAAGCAAAGCTTAAAAAAACCGACTTCACTGCTTTGTGTTCGGAACCTTGATCAGATTTAATGTATTAAACACGTATTATTGACAATAACTCAAAAACTAGAGATCAGATCTTGATCAAATTTCAATGGGACCACATGAAAAGCAAACAAAAAAATAATCATCAAAATCAGTTCACAACGAAAGAAGTTATGAGGTAACTTTTGAAGTCGGGTAAACGAGAACATCGTCAAAGTAGTCCACAAAATAGGCATTATTGACGATATTTCAAGAACTACTAATCCGATCTTGATCAAATTAAAATGGGACCAATTAGAAAGCAACATATTTAAAACTAAAAAAAAAAAATTCTAAATCGGCTTACGTGGAGAGAAGTTATGAGGTAACACACTTAAAAAAAAATAAAAAAAATCGGCTCACAATGAGGTTACTTTTGAAATCGGTTAAAAACGAGAACATCGTCAATGTAGTCCACAGAATACGCATTATTGAGGATTTTTCAAGAACTACTGATCAGATCTTGAACAAAATTTACATGGGACCAATTGGAAATCAACATCTTTCAAACTAATTAAAAAATTTCGAAATCGGTTCATGTGGAAAGAAGTTTTGTTATATATATTGGTATAATCTATGTACATTCCAAATTTCATCCAAATCCGTACAGCCGTTAAAGCGTGAAGAGGGACCAAATATACTTACACACTTACACACAAACTTTCGGATTTATAATATTAGTAGGAAGTAGGATTCATGTTTATAACCTGATTTCAGATTTCAAACACCTGATCCGAAAATCTTCCACATTGGAGGTTCACACGGCGAGGGTCTCCCTCAAAGACATCGTCTGCTACTTGTCTCTGCTGGAAGCTGGAAGACCAGAGGATAAACTGGAGTGTAAGTCATCAGCCAAACCTCCTCAGGAAACTGACGGTCTTTTAACAGTCCGTTATTTATTACAAGCTTTTATTTAACTTGCAATGTATGTATGCCTGGTAGAGATCGCTGTTAGTGATAAGGCCGCCTGTTTGTTACCTTTGTTTTATCTCATCTTGTAAAGTGGATCAATAAAGTATTATCTATCTATCTATCTATCTATCTTTGTCCGGGTGGAATCTTGCAACCGAATTTTAAATCGGTTATCTTTAACCGATTGAGCTGAAATGTGGTATACACGCTTTTTTTTTTGTGATACATAGGCAAGTATTTGACCACTATTTCACCTGATGGGAAGTGAAGATGCGGCCGAAGATGCGACATGCTTGCCTAGAAGATACCTGTTCACTCTAGACTTGAACCCAGATTGTACCATTCGGGAATCAAAGACGCAGGCAATGAGTTCCACTCCCTCGCTGTACGGGTGATAAACGTAGAAGCAAAACGCTTCGAGCGAACCGGAGGTATTTCAACCATTTAAGGATAACGTTGGACAGTTTGTCTTGTTGTTTGGTGGTAAAAAGGGCAAGAGGGAATTAAATCATGTAATTTATATTCCTATTTTGGAGGACAATACATGGTTATCTGTGTGACGTCATTCTAAATCTAACATGGCGGACAAGTCATTTTTAATGCACTCCTAAAATATGGGTATCAAATGAAAGGACTTGCTGAGAATAACTCGAAAAATAAAGTGACGTCACTCTAAATCCAATACGGCGGACTTCTAAAAGCTTGTTTTAAAAAAAAAAGACGTGTGGCACTCGTGGACTGCCGCGGTAAAGCTATTTCATAGCATTTTTATCAACTTATGCAATTATAATTATTTATTTATATTATTTATGCAGTATTTTTTTTCCTGCCAGTTTCTGAACTAAAGAGACAAGTGTGATATTTCAAAAAAGTCATAAAAGTTCTGCTATTCATCGATAGATGGCAAAACTAAAAAGTATCACCGCTGTGCCGGTCGGAGTGGGGGGTGTTAGGTTATTTTCGTTACGGAATTTCTGGATTCGGTCTCCACGCTCAAGGCCCGCGATAGAAGCTATGCAAATATAGCTTAAATTTTTTTTAACAAGTAGCTTGTTTATTTATATATTCATACTTTCAGGGCGGGCATTAAATGCATTCCTAATTCACCCTACTCCAGTCTTTAACGTAAAAAAAAAATGAATGTTAATTTACTTAATTAAATCAAACAATTGACGACCCAGTTGGCGCAGTGGACAGGTTGCTGTCCTCTGCGCCGTGGGTATTGGGTTCGATTCCCGGCAGGAGCACAAATTCCTTCCCAAGGGATATTTGTGCTTCTGGTTCTGGGTGTAATGTGTGTGTGATGTGAATGTTTCCGGTACCCACGATACAAGTCTTTGAACTTAGTGTGGGGCTGTGAGTTTGAATGCGCTTTTTTTAATTACATATTTGGTAAGTTGGGCAACACCTCTTCAAAAACACTTATCGTTTGTGAAACTCTATCTCTGTTCTCCCCAAGCAAAAATGTGTGTTTCTGGTTCTGGTTGTGATTGTGTGTGTTATGTGAATGTTTCCGGCATCCACGACACAATTCATCGAACTTAGTGTGGGACTGTGAGTGTGAAAGCGTTAATGTTTATGTTTATACGTGTTTATTTTGCAGTCATGTTTCGCCTATATGACACGGATGGCAATGGGGTCCTGGACACCAATGAGATGGACTGCATCGTCAATCAGATGATGACAGTCGCGGAGTACCTCGGCTGGGAGACTTCGGAGCTCAGGCCTGTAAGTTGTCCATTTCTATTTTAGAAATAGATTTGCATACCTAAAACTATTGTATTTATGAAAATTAAAATTATCGTGAATTTTACACATAATTTATGTATCATATTATATTATTATTATTGTATTATATTATTTATTTATTTATGCCGCCAGCATGATGGAAACGCTACCCACTGGTATTGGGCTTGAGCATTTGAGTTACCTATAAGCTCGATGTCTCGTACGTAACTTAGTTCTTTGCTGAATATAGTATTAGGAAATATAGGCAATTGGCCCGTTTATGTTGTATATGGCTTGAAACACGTAGAAAATGTCAATTTACTTTGTAGTCGACTAGTTTCGGGCCAATTTGTTGTCCGTCATCAGGATGAGTCACGCGCCGAGGCCCGAGCCGATCGCTTCTGCGTATCGCGCGTCTGACTCATCCTGATGAATGACAGCAAATTTTTCCGAAACCAGTCGACTATAAAGTAAGCCGACATTTTCATTTTCATCATTCAAACATTTTTAAAACGAAACTATTGTCTCCGTGACATCGCTTATTTTTCGATATGCTTGATGATTCCTGAAATATGTTTTTTTATGCTAACAACTTCTATATCTCAGCAATTTTGAAAAAAAAAAACAACAACTGAAACGACTTAAAAATTATTGAATTGCCTGGTTGAGGCGACGCGTGATCAAAATGCTGCCACTTATTTGGCTCAACGTATTAGCATTGAAATTCAGAGAGGCAATGCCGCCAGCATGATGGGAACACTAACCACTGGTAGTGGGCTTGAGCACTTGAGTTACCTATAAGCTCGATGTCTTGTAGGCAACTTAGTTCTTTGCTGTATATAGTTTTAGTTTAGTTTTAGGAAATATAGGCAATTGGCCCGTAGATAAGTATCTTTACAAAACTCTATACACTATGTTAATTATATAGAACCTGCTCACAATAATTCACGAGAATCGGTTGAGAAATGCGACCTGCAGAGGAGAACAACCGGAAATCCGTCGGACATACGGAAGCAATTTTGCTCAAGCTGAAACGGAGACGCTTCGCTCTCGCTCGGTAAATTAATATTTCGATGAATTTCATACAAAAATCTTGTTGCTATTTTCAGATCCTGCAAGATATGATGGTGGAAATAGATTATGATGCAGATGGGACTGTATCGCTTGATGAGTGGAAGAGAGGAGGGTATGTTGAAATTGGAACTATTGACAACGGTTCTTTTATTTTTTGTTAGCCCGCAGCTTCGCCCGCTATTATCAAGTTAAAAAGTAGCCTATATGTTAATCCTAGGTATAATCTATGTATATTCCAAATTTCAACCAAATCTGTTCAGCCGTTAAAGCGTGAAGAAGGAACAAACGTACTTACACACTAACTTTTACTAACATACGAGGTTACTTTGAATTAGCGCTCCATACTCCACAGGGGTATCGACAATGCAACACAAAAAAAATATTGAAAAAAAAAGTTGTTTTCGTTTTTTTTTATAAGTTTGTAAGTGCCAAGCTACGATTAAAACCAATTATCCAACTCTTAAACTCAAAATTAAAAAACAATATTATTAGTATGAAGCGCTAATTTAAAGTAACCTTCTATTATTATTATATTATAAAAGCCTTGCCCCGTAGCTTTGCCCGCTAATATTATGTTAAAAATTGCCTTTGTGTTAATCCTAGGTACAAGGTATGTACATTCCAAATTTCATCCAAATCCGTGCAGCCGTTAAAGCGTGAAGAGGGAACAAACATACTTACACACTTGCACACTTACGCACAAACTTTCCGATTTATAATATTAGTAGGATCAGTAGGATTTATTTTTAACTGACTTAAAAAAAGGAGGAGATGTCTGAACCTATTCAGGAAATTCTTTTTTTTATACTTCCCATGTGATCCACCATTGGACAAGATCTGACCAGTAGTTTTTGAGTTATCCTCAATAATGCATATTTAATTCATTTAATCTGATCAAGGTTTCTGAAGATAAAGCAGAAAAGTCGGTTTTTTTAAGCTTTGCTTGCGTTTAAATTATAATTTTCTAAAGTTTATCCCTTTGTCATGTTTATGTTTGCCTAATACTTTCCCAAGCACACAGAAGTATGTATTTTTTCAATTCATGATAGCCAAACGTTTGACCACTCTGCTGATTTTTAGCGATGATGCGGTCGACAGTGGAGCACGTTTACTTATTCACTCGCGACTTGAATCGTATAGGGAAATAAATACATATTCGGGCTAGGAGTTCGAATATGTAGCGGTTTGCATAACGCATGTGGAGCAAAAAGCCAAGTCCGCATTTGTGGAACATACCCAATAGCGGTGTCTATTAGCAGTCTGACCGGATGTCCGCTGACAAATTGAGGAAGGGGGAATTAGATCGTGCAGTTGCGTGGCATACTCTCCGATATGTATCCGATATATATCCCGGGAGACTTGCACAGCCCTACACTAAGTGCAAAGACTTTTGTGGGAACCAGAACCAGAAACTAGAACCAAAAACACAAATTTCCCTTAGTGAGAAAATTTGTGTAAGTCCTGAGTAGGAGTATCGAGTTCGATTACCGGTGGTAACACAAGTTTTCTCCCCAAGGAAAATTTGTGTTTCTGTTTGTGATTCTGTGTGTGATGTGAATGTTTCCAGCACCCACGACACAAGTCATCGAACTTAGTGTGGCTGTGAGTGTAAAAGCGTTTGTATTAATGTTTATTTATGTTTATTATTTGTCCTTGCAGAATGACAACAATCCCCCTTCTGGTCCTTCTTGGTTTGGATACAAATGTGAAAGAAGATGGCGAACACGCGTGGAGACTGAAACATTTCAGTAGACCGGCCTACTGCAACTTATGTCTTAACATGCTGGTCGGGTTGGGGAAGAAAGGACTCTGTTGCATATGTAAGTAAGACTCAGATTCCCTTGACGTATCCTGTTTTTAAAGATTCTATAACTAATTAGGACTATCAATTTAGATTAAGTCCTCATTAGACAGGATTACTGCAACTTATGTCTTTACATACTGGTCAGGCTGAGGCAGAAAGGACTCTGTTGTATATGTAAGTAAGGCTCAGATTCCCTTGACGTATCCTGTTTTTAAAGATTCTATAACTAATTAGGACTATCCATTGAGATTAAGTCCACATTAGACCGGATTACCGAAACTTATGTCTTTACATACTGGTCAGGCTGAGGAAGAAAGGACTCTGTTGTATATGTAAGTAAGGCTCAGATTCCCTTGACGTATCCCTGTTTTTAAAGCTTCAATAACTAAATAGGTCTATCAATTTAGATTGAAGTCCTCATTAGACCGGATTACTGAAACTTATGTCTTAACATGCTGGTCGGGCTGGGGAAGATAGGACTCTACTGTATATGTAAATAAAGCTTAGATTCCCTCGACGTATATCTATTTTAAAAGATGTGTAAATAAGCCTACCTATTTAGATCGAAGTCTTCATAAGACCGGCCTACTGCAACTGAAATCTTAACATGCTGGTCGAACTAGGGAAGAAAGGACTCCGTTTTATATGTGAGTAAAGCCCAAATTTCCTTTATACATATGTGTTATAAAAGAAGATAATGAAAAGAAACAATTAAAAGATTGAAGTCCTCATTAGACCGGAATACTGAAAATTATGTTTTTGCATACTGGTCAGCTGAGGAAGTAAAGACTCTGTTGTATATGTAAGTAAGACTCAGATTCCATTGATGTGTCTCTGATACGAAAGCATCAATTTAAATTGAAGAAGTCCATCAATTCACATCAAATTCTTCATTAGACCGGTGTACTGCAACTTATGTCTTAACATGCTGGTCGGACTGGGGAAGAAAGGACTCTGTTGTATATGTGGGTAAAGTTCGGATTTCTTTGATATTACTGTTATATAATGTTTTAAATATAGTCAAAGTTTTCAATATAGAGTTTCAGTTACTAAACTGAAACTCTATTTTGAAAATCTTGACTATATTAAACAGTCTATTAAGACGGGATTACTGCAACCTTATATCTTAACTAGCCGTGCCCCGCGGCTTCGCCCGCTATTATCAAGCTAAAAAGTAGCCTATGTGTTAATCCGAGGTATAATCTATGTACGTTCCAAATTTCATTCAAATCCGTTCAGCCGTTAAAGCGTGAAGAGGGAACAAACATACTTACACACTTACAAACAAACTTTCGGATTTAAAATATTAGTAGGATATGCAGGTCGAGTTGGGGAAGAAAGAACTCTTTGTAATATGTTAATAATAATATATAAATTATAAATGCTTTCACACTCACAGCCCCACACTAAGTTCGATGACATGTGTCGTGGTTGCCGGAAACATTCGTGGGGCTGTGAGTGTACGTTTGTGTATGTTTGTTTGTCCAGCGTTTATGTATGTTTGTTTGTCCACAGTCTGCAAGTTCACAGTGCACGAGCGATGCGTGCAACGAGCGCCCGCGTCTTGTATAGCTACATACTCCAAGTCCAAACGAGCGCCCGCTACGCTGGCACATCATTGGGTTGAAGGTATTAATAAAGAAAGAAAGAAAATAGATTTATTTATACATAGAATAGAATAGAAAATTCTTTATTGCACACCAAATACAGTTAGTTACAGGGGTAATCTTAAAAAACTTAAGTACAATGGGCAGACTTATCGCTAAAAGCGATCTCTTCCAGTCATCCTTTGGATGAAGAGAGGGATATATCCTTAGTTAGTGATTGTAGATAAAACATTTTAACCTTATTTTGAAAGACGGCTAAAGAAGTAGCTTGCCTGATTGTAACAGGAAGACCATTCCATACATACATACATATAGTCATGCCTTTATCCCATTGGAGTAGGCAGAGACCTCATCTCTCCACCTGCTACGATCCTAACACACATCTTTCGCTTCTCCTACATTAATGAGTCTTTTCATAATGCTCGTTGATTGCGGATATTTTTGACCTGGCCTTTCTTTAAAACATTTTCGACCTGATCGTGATACGTTCTCTAAATCGACCCTTACCAATTTTCCATTCGCACTCGCCTTATAAATTTGCTTCGCCAATCTATTTTCGTCCATTCTCTCTACATGTCCAAACCATCTAAGCATCCCTTTCTCAATCTTTGTCACTACATCTTCTACCACATTTATTAATAACCAACTCAATACGATACGAGAGACAAATACATTCAATTTAAACATTAAAGTTGGCTACAAATTGGTCAATGGTCAGCATAATGCACCACCAAAGCAGTGCGCTGTTTTTTTACAAGCATTTATTTAGCTTGCACTGTATGTATGTAAGTATGTTTGTTCGGGTGGAATCTTGCAACTCAATTTTGAAGATATCTTCAACCGATTGAGCTAAAATTTTGTATTCACGTTTAGTTTGGATGACAATGCATGGTTAGCTGTGTGACGTCATTCTAAGTCCAACATGGCGGAACACCCAAAATGGCGGACAAGTAATTTTTAATGCACTCCTACAATATGGGTATCAAATTAAAGGGCTTGCTGAAAATAACTCAAAAATAAAGTGACGTCACTTTAAATCCAATATGGCGGACTTCTAAAAGCTTGTTTTTAAAAAGTTATTAATAAGTAACTTATTTTTGTCTACATTTCGACATTGGCTTACGTAGTGGAGGTGGGATATTGTTCCAACATTTAGTTGCTTGATAGCGGAAGCTGCCCAGAAACTAAGTAGTTTTATGTAACAATAATAATAAGTATTTTCTGGGTAGCATTTTTTAGAAAAAAAAACAGCATGGCGACCGTCACTTGAAAATTAGAGACAAAAATAATAATATACCATCTTCATGAGTACCAAATGAAAGAGCTTCAAAATACCACCTCAAAAATATTAAACACATTCTAACACGTAACTTGTGTCCTGTGTGAGCTGAAGACCTCGCGCATTTTTCAAAATGGCTGAAATATTTTTTATTGTTTCAAACACCGTCTCCGCCATTTTGAAAAATTTACAAAAACTGAATAGGCGAAATATAACTGAATATCGAACCTGCTCACAAATTTTCACGAGAATCGGTTGAGAAATGCGACCTGTAGAGGAGAACAACCGGAAATCCGCCGGACATACGAACGCAATTTTGCTCAAGCTGAAACGAAGACGCTTCGCTCGCTCGGTCAATATATCCAAATTGTTAATAGCATTCACTATATTACACTGTCACATCACTACACTAACTCAAAAGGTTTAGTTCTCTTGAGTCAATCTGGCATAAAATAATTAATCGCAAGCAAAGCTTAAAAAAACCAACTCCACCGCTTTATCTTCGGAGCCTCGATCAGATTTAATGTATTAAACACGCATTATAGACTATAACTCAAAAACTAGGGATCAGATCTTGATCAAATTTCAATGGGAACACATGAAAAGCACCAGTTCTCAAATAAAAAAATTTTGATCAAAATCGGCTCACAACGAAAGAAGTAATGAGGTAACTTTTGTAGTCGGTTAAAAACGAGGACATCGTCAATGTAGTCCACAGAATACGCATTATTGACGATATTTCAAGAACTACTGATCAGATCTTGATCAAATTTAAATGGGACCAATTGGAAAGCAACATCTTTCAAACT
This sequence comes from Lomographa bimaculata, assembly GCA_948107665.1. Classification (NCBI taxonomy): domain Eukaryota; kingdom Metazoa; phylum Arthropoda; class Insecta; order Lepidoptera; family Geometridae; genus Lomographa; species Lomographa bimaculata. Next base: position 7,802,796 of record OX403612.1, on the reverse strand, counting down.
AAAAAAAAAGTTCGAAATGGGTTCACGTGGAAGGAAGTTATGAGTAACACTCATAAAAAAATAAAAAAAATCAGTCGACTTGAGTACCTCCTCCTATTTTGGGAAGTCGGTAAAAAGATGCCATACTTAAGGCTACGGGTTCAAAACAGGCTCCAAGCGATTTTCCTTTCTAAAATTGATTCTGCATTAGTTTCATAGTCTTCTCCAATTTATTTGTCATCGTTTCAGGAAACTGTCACGGCAAATGCGCGAGATGTCGGAAAAAGATCAAAGGGTACAACGGAATCACCGGCCTCCATTGTCGATGGTGCCACGTCACTGTAAGTAACATCGTTAATTAAATGTTTAATTAAACAGTTTACACATGGGACTAGACAATCCTACTTAATCCTACTTAATATTATAAACCCGAAAGTTTGTTTGTAAGTGTGTAAGTATGTAAGTATGTTTGTTCCCTCTTCACGCTTTAACGGCTGAACGGATTTAGATGAAATTTGAAATGTACATAGATTATACCTAGGATAAACACATAGGCTACTTTTTAACTTGATAATAGCGGGCGAAACCGCGTGGCACGGCTAGTATAGTATAATTTAAACGTAAGCAAAGCTTAAAAAACCGACTTCACCGCTTATATTTTAGTTTCGGCTTCATCGATTTCGATAAAATGTATATGATATTAACACTATCGTGAGTATTACACATTATGACAATGTTTCAATGTTATATTCGGCTTAAAACACAAAAATTTCGATTTACTTTGTAGTCGACTAGTTTCGGACCAATTAGTTGTCCTTCATCAGGATGAGTCAGACGCGAAGTCTGACGAAATTCGGTAAAAATTAAAAGTACTGGTAGTCGTTTTACACATTATCTATAACCTGCAGCCCTTGGGGAGAAAACTTGTGTTCCCGCCGGGAATCAAACCGGTACCTCTGCTTAGAAAGCGAACGCTCCCCTAACAAAGCCTACGAGCAGTTCACGGACGGAAATGTAATTGTTTCAGCTGCACAACCGTTGCGTGGGCAGTGCAGGCGGCGCTTGTTCCCTGGGGCGTCACAAGCCTCACATCCTGCCGCCCACCGCGATCCGGCCGCTAGTGCTGGACCGACAGCGTTCGTTGCCGCACCGCACGCACAGCGACGCCGTGAGTACAACATAACCAACATACACACAGTACTTTTAATTATTTTAATTATTTATTTCAGGTTAAGACTCGTACATTTTACATTATATCTCATTTTGGGACGTCTGGGGGGTAGCCTTGGTGAGCAAGGTCATCCCTCTATGGGCGCAGTGGCTCGGAGGAGTTTGCATCCGGGACTGCCGCCGTGGCAAGATATTGACTGCTAGCGCGACTCTATCTTGCCCCACCTCGGCGAGGGACTGCTCACGGGCGGGTTTTAGTGGGTTCGAGCCCCACACACCCCTGTCCTTCCCTGGGAAGGAAGGGAAGTGGTAGCCATTTTCGCAACAACAAAAAAATATGTAGCCGGGGAAGTTGGTTTGAATATCCTACTAATATTATAAATCCGAAAGTTTGTGTGTAAGTGTGTGTGTAAGTGTGTAAGTATGCTTGTTCCCTCTTCACGCTTTAACGGCTAAACGGATTTGGATGAAATTTGGAATGTACATAGATTATACCTAGGATTAGCACATAGGCTACCTTTCAACTTGATAATAGCGGGCGAAGCCGCGGGACACGACTAGTAATTACATATTATAGGTAATGTTCTATAGTATATCACAATTGTTTCTCTTTCTTCCAGTCTTCCATTCCCACCTCAATATCTCTGCCAATCTCCATCACTCAAGAAGAGAAGAAAGAAGAAGTTAAGCCACGAGCACCGCCAATTTCTTTTCAGGTAAAGAATTTCATAAACTTAAATTCTCTCGAGTTTAGTACCCGAACTATAAAAAATTGAGACAAATGAACTCACAACTTTTTTTTTATAAACATACTCATTCACACTCACAGCCCCACACTAAGTTCAAAGACTAGTATCGTGGGTGCTGGAAACATTTACATATCACACACACGATCACACCCAGAACCAGAAGCACAAATATCCCTTGGGAAGGAAAATTGTGCTCCTGCCGGGAATCGAACCCAGGACCCACGGCGCAAAGGGCAGAGACTTGCCCACCGCGCTAACTGGGTCGTCATTTATATATTTCGGTCTCTATACGTCGCTCTTAATCACTACACAATTTTAAAGAACAAATAAAAACTTGTATCACTCTCAATTAAGTTAAAGCTATGAATATCCTTTATTAGTCATATATATGTATAATATTAGAATATTATAAACATACAAGTTTATGTATGTTTATAATATTCTAATATTATTGACGTGATAACTTCTTATAAATCGATGAACACCGGCTGCACGTACGAAAAAGTGTCACGTTCCGCCTGAGCCTGAGTGTGCAAGCGAGAGCGCGGAACAAGCGATAGAGAGGCTCGACCGGCCAAGCGTTAGTCCGTAAACCGACTTTACAGACAACCAATTGTTTATGTAGGTTTTTGTCTCTGTATCTTATGAATCTAATATTATTAAGTAACTATGTGCAAATAAATTTATTTATTTAAATGAGTGTTTAGGTACAGCACCGTCGCTGTTTGTATTATTGGAACGAAAGTTCCTTATCGCGCGTTGCGAAAGGGGGATAGACGGAAAAAATTAAGACCAAAAGATGTAACGTCACTTTTTGCTATAATTGTAAGCCATACCACGTTCTCGTCCGATCACCGGAGTTAAGCAACGTCGGGCGCGGTCAGTACTTGGATGGGTGACCGCCTGGGAACACCGCGTGATGTTGGTTTTTGCATGTTTCTTTTAATTTTGGAACGAAAGTTCCTTATCGCGCGTTGCGAAAGGGGGCTAGACGGAAATTGAACTTCGTTCCGGGTGTCCCTTGACACCTCTCAAGTTCTTTTTTAAATTAATTTTGGCGGTAGCTGACACCCTGGATTAACACAGGCTTCTTTTTATCCCGGAATCGGGGGTCCGGGACTTAAGTGGGCAAAACCGCGGGACGCAACTAGTCCTTAGTAAAGTAAATCTTTTGTATATTTTCTTTCAGATTTCCCCACCAGAGGGCACTTGGCCTCTGTTGGTGTTTATAAACCCTAAGTCGGGTGGGCGGCAGGGGGCCCGCGTGCTACGCAAGTTGCAGTACATTCTCAATCCGCGGCAGGTGCATGATATTACTAAAGGAGGACCCATGCAAGGTAAATCTACCAATTAAATAAAGTCTACTAATTAAATAAAATCTACTAATTAAATACAATCTACTAATGAAATAAAATCTACAAATTAAATTAAGTCTACTTATTAAATAAAATCTACTTATTAAATAAAATCTACTAATGAAATAAAATCTACGAATTAAATAAAAGCTACCAATTAAATAAAATATACGAATTAAATAAAATCTAATGATTAAATAAAATCTACTTATTAAATAAAATCTACTAATGAAATAAAATCTACGAATTAAATAAAATCTAATTATTAAATAAAATCTACTTATTAAATAAAATCTACAAATGAAATATAATATATTTCCAAAAATTTGCAGTATTCTGGGCACTTTTGGGCAAACGGTTTACAAAATATTTGAGTGCTATTTAAATTTAATAATTGTTTTGTGTTCCCAGCACCCACCATACGAGCCAGCGACCTCAGTGTGGGGCGTTGAGTGTGAAAGCTTTAATTATAATAAAATCTATTGTATTTTCCAGGTCTACACATGTTCAAGGACGTTAAGTATTACCGAGTGATATGTTGCGGCGGTGACGGGACAGTCGGATGGGTTCTAGAGACGATGGGTGAGCTCCGTCACTGTTATATAAATAAATAAATAAGTTTATTATATGTAACTGTTATTATTTTTTTACCGACTTCCCAAAAAAGGAGGAGGTACGCAAGCCTTTTTTTTATGTTACCTCATAACTTCTCTCCAATTATTCCGATTTCAAAATTTTTTTTTAGTTTGAAATTGGTTGCTTTCTAATTGGTCTCATTTAAATTTGATCAAGATCTGATCAGTGGTTCTTGAAATATCGTCAATAATGCCTTTTTTGTGGACTACTTTGACGAAGTTCTCGTTTAACCGACTTCAAAAGTTACCTCATAACTTCTTTCGTTGTGAGCCGATTTTGATGATATTTTTTTTTTTAAAGCTGTTGCTTTTCTTGTGGTCCCATTGAAATGTGATCAAGATGTGATCTCTAGTTTTTGAGCTATAGTCAATAATGCGTGTTTAATACATTAAATCTGATCAAGGTTCCGAAGATAAAGCGGTGAAGTCGGTTTTTTAAGCTTTGCTTGCGTTTAATTATTTATTTTGTATATTTGATATTGTTTTGAACTTCGTTCCATCCGGGTGTCCCTTGACACCTCTCAAGTTTTATATTGTATTTCACAGATAAAGTAGAAATGGAGGTGCGGCCGGCGGTGGGCGTCATTCCACTTGGCACCGGGAACGACCTCGCGCGGTGCTTGCGGTGGGGTGGAGGGTGCGTTCCTATTGGCTCTGTTCTTTTTTTTTATTCAAGATAGGCAAACTTTTGAGCACCATCTCACCTGACAGTTGCGACGATGGAGCAAGCTTGCTCCAATATACCTATTCAGTCGCGACTTGAAGACTCCCATATTGTACTCATCGGGAAACACCGACTCAGGCAAGGAGTTCCTTAGCGGATCGCACAATGAATGTGTAAGCACAACGCTTCGTGCGCATTTGTGGAATGTCCACCATATAGCGGTGTCGCTTAGCAGTTTGTCTGCTTGTCCGATGATAGAACGGGGATGGGGGAACTAGATCGTGTAATTCCTTGGCACACTCTCCGAAATGTATCCGATAAAAAACCGAGAGACTAGCTACCATGCGGCGATGACCCAAGCTCTGAAGCTTTGAAGTACCTGCTTTATGTAATTATTATAATATTTTTGGGACATCAAAATCTGACATCTATTGTTTAATTGTTTTAGTATTTAATTATTACCTTTTTTTTTTGTTTTTTATCTGACATTATATTTATTATTTAATTAGAACTTATAATTTGCCATTTGAATTTTTATTAAACTACTGTACCGTGATTCGAAACCCAATTATACATGAGAGTAGCGTACTTGACTTCCTCCGAAATTGCCGTGCTGCGATTGGTCCGCCCGATCCGTTCGTCCAATCACCGTCGACTCCGCCCTTTCCGTTTCCCGTCAACGTCACCCGTCACCCCAGGTGGTGCGCTGAGCGCGATATCGCTTCATTGGCGTTTGGATTTTCATCCGGAGCGGTCGTAAGGTCGTACCAACACTTTACGAACTGCATCGTGCTTGTGAAATACTTACTTATTATAATTTTAAGGGTAAATATTTCAATAACGGGTAAGCTGAAGCTCATAACGAATTCTATAACATTGTATATACAAATTGTACCTACTTATTGGTAATTGTTATATTATAAGTAAGAATTATTAATATCTAATAAATTTCTTTTTAACGGTGTTACCGTTCGTTTTAGATATTTAAAATGGATAATAATACAGGTCTAGCCCCAACGTTGGATTGCAGGAACGAGACGTTTGCGCATTGAATCTAGTACTGATTCTTTATAAAGTATTAGCAAATTACTAATTTGCAGATTACCAGTGACAAATAAGGATACAATACAAAACACAGGAATGGGGAACATAAAAAGTGAGTTATTTTAATTATTTTACAAATAGCGGAAAACAAATCCCGGTTGAACGGTAAAAATTAAAGTTACCACAAGTGAATCATCCTACTTACCCCTCGGGATCCAAACATTATGGTAATATACCGAAGAAGAGCTCCACAGGGCAGCGTCACTTAATTATTACCGAGCCTCTACACGAGCAATAATTTAGTTTTTTCTGTAAAAACTACAGCATGCAGCCTCATGCTCTCTACTTTAAAGTAACCTGGTTTGAGTAGCGCGCTACTTTGAACAGAAACTTTTTATTTTCCTTCCAGTTTATAATATTCGTTCCACAGAGAACATCGAGCGCAACGATATTTTTTTGTCAATTAATACGAATACTAGCAAGGTAAGATATATATCAATATATAAAGCCAGTATTGGATATCGAAGACCATATTCGAAAATAATTGAAAGTGTAACCATCGGCTTAAAAAGCTAGGGGTGTTACTACCCTCTTTATGGCTGAATGGAAAGTATTTCTCGAAACTCGAAACGCTTCTAGTCTTTTACGGTTCACAACCAACAAAATGACTAACTTATAACCTGCAACTTGTAAACTGTATCTTAATTAAGGATGAGGAAGTAACCAACAAAGAAAACTATGTACAAGCCCTACAAAAGGCGCAATTCCTCCTACGCCCATCGGGATAGGCGAGGGAAGTATTCACATTGAATGTCTGAAGATTTCATGCTGAACAAATTTTTTGACTAAAGAATGCTCGGGGCTACGCCCTACATTCTAAACATTCATAACTGTCTTTCGTGTACAGCTGTTACTATCAAAAGGAATTATTCACATTTATGGATATTTTATGCGGAAAAAAATATTCTGACTTAAGAATGCTCGGGGCTACGCCCTACATTCTGAACATTCATAACTGTCTTTCGTGTACAGTTGTTACAATCAAAAGGAATTATTCACATTTATGGACTGAAGCCGATGCCAGATGGGCTGGTCCTATCAAATCCGCACCACACTCGACAACAAAGTGCAAAATGATATACACGCATCTGAGAATATGAACAAGTGCCACAACATTGTCAGAGACAGTGACCCGCGGAGGGGGTCACGACCCTTGGCACTGAGGATATCGACGCAGAGAGAAGTCGGATTGAAGATGGATGGACGCAAAGAGATGACGGACCGAGATGGATGGACGCAAAGAGATGACGGACCGAGATGGATGGACGCAAAGAGAAGACGGACTGAAAATGGATGGACGCAGATCAAAATACTATCATGAGAATGCTTGGGGCTCCGCCCTACATTCTAAATATTCATAACTGGCTCTGGCATGCAGTTCTTACTACATCGAGAGATATTATCCACATTTGCTGACTAAAGACGCTATGCTGAACTAATAGCTGATCGGAGAATGCTTGGAGCTCCACCCTACATTCTAAAACTGTATAACTGTCTCATTTACATGAGACGTTCTTACTATTGAGAAGAATTATTCATATTTATTGACTGAACGTTGCATTCTGTATGAAAACACTAATTGGAGAATGCTCGGGCACCGCCCTACATTCTAAACATGAAGTCTCTCGTATTCAGCTCTTGCTATCGAGATTAATCATTGACGTTTATTGACGGATCGTTTCACGCTGAACCACAATACTGATTAGAGAATGCTCGGGGCCCGCCCTACATTTTACACATGAATTGGTCTCCGGTATACAGTTCTTACTATCGAGATTAATTATTCACGGTTATTGATGGAACATTTTACGTTGAACCAAAATACTGATTGCAAAATTCTCGGAGCTTCGCTATTCTAAACTTTCATAATTGTCTCTCGTACTATTTTTATCATCGAGATGGCTGTCAATTTGCGAATCTGGCAATTAACTACTCATTGGAGAATGTTTAGGGTTCGTCTGCCCCATGTATTATATCTACTGGCTATTGCATACTACTCTTCCTATCGATATGGCTGTAAGCTTTCGAATCTGACGCATAAAGCATTAACTTAATAATATTAATCGGCCCGTGTGAATGAATATTTTGAAACGTGAATTAAAAGCCACGATTACACTTGTTGAACAGCTGCAAAATAAGTACATCACTTGGCAGGAAAGTTTATTGGGATAATTCTACGCTTGACTCCTCTTGCTGGGAAAAGCACACGGAGATGATTATGCAAAATCATGTTACATCATATTTCTAGCACCATCAATGTCATCAATTTCATTATGACCGAAAGGCAACGGAACTATAAGACTTCAAGTTTTCTATAGCATTAACAAGGATAAGTATCTGGTTCTGGTCTGGTCATCAAGGTTCCCTTGAGTTCAATTACTGCGACACATTGTTTAACAGAACCCACTAGCACTGCAAAAGGTACGTCACAAAACATTTGACGTAAGCCTGCTCTCAAAATCTTTGAGAGGTAAATGAACAAAAATGTATAAATTGGAATATAAGGCGAAATAAAGAAATTTGATAAAACTTTAGAAGCAATTACAGACAAGGTTGGACCAAAATCGACACAACTTTCTTGCTTGTCGCTTGGCTTTTAATGTCAAGGTTTTTGGAGACCGTCTAATGACATCCAACATAACTTTACCACTGTCGTTTTATGACATACAAGTATGGTGAATAACTTCACAGGCCCTCTTAACTCCGTTGAAAAATCACAACAAACGGTCACTATACTCATAACCTTGACGGCAACTCGGTTGAAAACGGAACCCTACCCCAATATGGACTCGTGGTTTAGCCCTGGCAATCGATTATGATATCAAAAGGTGGACAAGGTTCGTGTGCTATTTAATCTTAGGAAAACACTGTTTTCTAAGAGCATTACTGGACTATAAAGCCTTACATGTGCAAGCAAATACTTGAATGAAGTCCTAAGCCCGAGCTGTTTCGGCAAATCAGAAGTATACTACGATAACAAGAGAATTGCAAAACCTATTGAAATGGAAAAATATACGTGCAAAATATACTTTGCAACTTCAACACAGCATTATGAAAACCGACCGTGATTCTAGTGATAGTTCACGACGAAAACGTCATTAGGTCTATTTATTAAAATATAGATGCAGACCATCTGTCACGTCAGAAAGCACATGCCGAATATGTCTTTTTAGGACGTCCATGGCGCATAATTGTAACTGCAGGCTAACTTCGGTAATAGCAATGATGCATGTTTGCCTATATAAACAAAAAACTTGATCTCTTTTGAACTAGAGCACTGGATTCACTGATCACTCGCAATCAGAGACCTTCAAGTTTTTGTAGAGAAATGTACTGGAAGATTCGAGATACCTATGAACTATGTATATTTTTGTTTCACAAATTGATCACCTTCTTATTTTAATTTGTGATGGAGTTACCTTACCTTCCCTTGTTGGCTGGAGTATTGCCATGGCGCGTTGGCATAACTACTTCAGTGGGATATTGTGTAACAAACATGATTATGTTGCGATTGGTTTGCGATATGTTTAAGTTTGATGCTATACCAACAATCGGCAACATAAATTATCGCAATAAAGTAAGCTAGACTAGCATACACTCGTGAAATAATTGTGTCAGTATAGTACTGAACTGCCTAATCAAATCGATATTGTTATTTGGCCCACCTACGTTTACAAATAAAACCATACATATAGTTTATACAACACATACCATGACCGCAGACTGTATTGTATTGTATGCATAGAATGACTGTTGTCTCAGTAGCATCTATGAAGTGTGTAAATAAATCATCCTCTTGACTATATATTGGCTGAAGGAAACTGGGATATTATACAACACAACGTGAGAAATCGCACCCTCTAATTTGTTACCAAATTCACATGAGGCCTAGAATGAACCTCGAACCAAAAAAAAAATAAATATATATATATTTAACCTATTTTAATCAGTGGAATTTACTAAAACCATTACGATGTTAAGATAATTATGATGAGCACTATAAATACCTACTCATTGATAATAGAAATACAGGGTTCTGGACATATTGTATCATTTGCTCTTGATACCAAAGTTATAACTTCTCTTAGTATGACAAAAATTATATACAGATCACATTGGCGTCACCGTCACCACCAGGCGAAAACAAACACGTCTCTCATGTATAATTGGGTTTCGAATCACGGTACAGTAGTTTAATAGTGATGTTTTACCTGCAATTAAAACATTTATTAAACATACTTACCTGATTCGAAACCCAATAGTTTCTAATTCTGCCTGGTGACATAACATGAGAAATCCAATGAAGCGATATCGCGCTCAGCGCACCACCTGGGGTGACGGGTGACGTTGACGGGAAACGGAAAGGGCGGAGTCGACGGTGATTGGACGAACGGATCGGGCGGACCAATCGCAGCACGGCAATTTCGGAGGAAGTCAAGTACGCTACTCTCATGTATAATTGGGTTTCGAATCAGGTAAGTATGTTTAATAAATGTTTTAATTGCAGGTAAAACATCACTATTAATTTGTACACTAGACAATGTAAAAAGTATGGGTCTTAACCTGAAATAAATAGTTTTAAATTTTTTTAAATTTTTTTTTTTATTTCTGCAAAAAAAATATTGAATAATTATATATATATATATGTCTATGGGTTTGTAATCTTTGATCAGTATTTATTTTTACTCGTGGGTGGTGGAAACATTCACATCACACACACAATCACACCCAGAACCAGAAACACAAATTTTCCTTGGGGAGAAAACTTGTGTTCCCGCTGGGAATCGAACCCGATACCCCTGCTTAGAAGGCGAACGCCACCCAACTAAGCCAACGGGCAGTTCTGCTATGTATGTATATATGTAGGTATATTTAAGTCATTAGACATTGCACAAAAAGTACAAAAGGTAGACTTAACGCTAGGGGCATTCTCTACTTGTCAACCACACATGGTAGACTAGAAGATGAGTTTAGGCGTGCATCAAAAAGGAGGAGAGGGAGACAAAATAAAGTAGGACGATTAGTTAAAATTATCAATAGAAAATTACATAATTGTGTTCACAAAATACATATATACTAATAAATATACACAAATGATTATATACATATACTTAATATCGTTACTTATAATTTAATAAAATATAAAACATACCAAACATATATCTCATACCTTTAAACGAGCAATTCTTGTATACATATATGTATATATTTATGTGTGTAATCAGGATCTCGGAAACGGCTAGAACGATTTTCATGAAATTTAGTATGCAGGGGGTTTCAGAGGCGATAAATCGATCTAGCTAGGTTTCAATTTTAGAAAACGTCGTTTTATCCGTGTTTTCAGCCGAGCAAAGCTCGGTCATCCTGGTACTAATAAAAATAAATAAACAAATAAAATAAAAGCGACGAAATAATGAACAGAAAATTACTGTATATTAGCCGTGCCCCGCGGCTTCGCCCGCTATTATCAAGTTAAAAAGTTGTCTATGTGTTAATACTATGTATAAGCTATGTTCATTCCAAATTTCATCCAAATCCGTTCAGCCGTTAAAGCGTGAAGAGGGAACAAATATACTTACACACAAACTTTCGGATTTATAATATTAGTAGGATAGCGACTCTCAAAAGGCGCAAATATAGTAATCTTGATAGTGGTTATATATTTGTGCTTTTTGGGGTTGAGACGTTGGGACCGTGGGGACCGGGAGCACATACATTCTACAATGAATTAACAAAACGTTTGGTCGAAGCAACTCGTGACCAAAATGCTGGCAAATATTTTGGACAGAGATTGAGTATTGCCATTCAACGTGGCAATGCTGCCAGCATTTTGGGTACTTTGCCTACTGGTAGCGGTCTATTAGATTAAGTTTTGTACATATTTATATCTAATTATAGTTTATTTTATTTTTTTCGTTTAATTTTAATTTTGTTTTTAGTATGATTTGTTTGTTTGTCAGGTATGAAGGCGAATCAATCCACAAGATCCTGGATAAGATATCTCAAGCCAGCACAGTCCTCATGGATCGCTGGTCTATTGACGTAGAGAACAGCCCTGCGGAGGTAATTGTACGTAGCAACCCTATTATTTGTTACTTTTATTTAGTTTCCTGTCCCGTTGTCTGTCGGTCTGTAATCTTTTTTACCGACTTCCCAAAAGAAGGGGAAGGTACTCAAGTCGACTGTATTTTTTTTTTGTGTGTCACCATTGTCAATACTTCTCTCCAAGTGAGACAATTTCGAAAAAAAAAATTAGTTTGATAGTTGTTGCTTTCTTATTGGTCCCATTTAAATTTGATCAAGATCGGATCGGTAGTTTTTGAAATATCTTCAATAATGTCTATTTTGTGAAAAATAATGCGTACTTTGACGATGTTCTGGTTTACCCGACTTCAAAAGTTACCTCATAACTTCTTTCGTTGTGTGCCGATTTTGATGATTATTTTTTTATTTGAAAGCTGGTGCTTTTCATGTATCCCACTGAAATTTGATCAAGATCTGATCTCTTGTTTTTGAGTTATAGTCAATAATGCATGTTCGATACATTAAATCTGATCAAGGTTCCGAAGCTAGGGCGGTGAAGTCGGTTTTTTTAAGCTTTGCTTGCGTTTAATTATTTTTATGACAGATAGTAAGCATTGGGCCGCTATCGCACCTGATGGAAAGTGACGATGCGGCCGAAGATGAAGCATGCTTACCTAGAAGATACCTATTCACTCTAGACTTGAAGGTTCCCAGATTATACTGTGATCTAAAATACACTTATCTAAATTACACCTTCCCGATGTCAGATTAGACTCAAGGTGTACTTATATACCTTCGGTGACAATTCAATATGGTACCATGGAGCTGGTCTGATGATGGAGACGGAATATGGCCATAGGAACTTCTGAAATAAACAAGATAAACCCATCGAGTTTGGGCTCGTTTGATTAGTCTTGACAGGTTCTCTGGTTATATAAATAGTTACTTCTTTTTTTACATACAACTGGTAAAATCTTGGATTTAAAAGACTTTTGAAAGTATTCCTTGTTATCATTATCGACCTACAAACAAATGGACATCGAATCAAACCATATTTCACTAAACGACTAATCTATACAAACATTGTCCCTACATTGTCTTTTCGTTTATATTTCCACCCAAAGGTTGTCTGGAAGAGATCGGTCTTAGCGATAAGACCGCCCATTCTTCCTATCTTTATAAGTTTCTCTGTAAGTTGTATTTATCTGTTGGTGTCAATAAAGAGTTTTTGTATTGTATTGTATTGTAAGTGGACAGGACGCGTCTGGGGCGTTTTGTATATCAAGTCCCTTACGAAGTGTTTAGTGAGGGTCGCGTGTGAGTGGTGAATAGCTCGTGGTTGTTTCAGTGCGACCATCCACAAATGCCGGACTCTGCGCCTCATCCAACAACCGTCCCATACAACATCATTAACAACTACTTCTCGATAGGTGTTGTAAGTATCAGTTATTGTTTTATTTATATTGTGCGTGTAAATGTTTCCGGCACTAAGCTTACTATAAAACCACAGACTATATTAATGACAAGGATGCAAGGAGGCAAACTGCACAGGCTCTTTCTAGCGACTACTATAATAACACCTAGGTTAATAAAATTATGTATTAGAGACTAAGAATGTTTTTAAAAAATGAATGAAAAAAAAATGCGCCGCCGAGTTTCTTGCCAGGTTCTTCTCGAGATGGCTGTAATTTTGCGAATCTGGCAATAGATTCATTAACTTTCATGAGTACATCTTTGGGGCCCATGTGAATAAACGATTATGATTTTGATTTTGATTGACTCACGACTCAAGTCGTCGAACTTAGTGTATGGCTGTGAGTGTAGATGCATTTGTTGAAGAACTGCCTGTTGGCTAAGTTGGGTACGCTTTCGCCTTCTAAGCAGAGGCTTCGGATTCGATTTCCGCCAGGAACACAAGTTTTCTCTAAGTCAAGAGTGAATAGGTATCTTCTAGGTGAGCATGCTTCATCGTCGGCCGCATCATCACTTTCCATCAGGTGAGACGGTGTTTAAATGCTTACTTATCGAGTAATTAAAAAAAAATGTGTTCCTGTTTCTGGTTGTGTTTGTGATGTAAATGTTCCCGGCACCCACGGCACAAATCATCGAACTTAGTGTGGGGCCGTGAGTGTGAAAGTATCATATAATTCTACTTTAATTAGAGTTCCACTATGTCACCAGGATGCCGCGATTTGCGTCAAGTTCCACACAGAGAGGGAGCGGAACCCAGACAAGTTTAGCTCCCGAATGAAGAACAAGCTGTGGTACTTCGAATTCGCCACTTCGGAACAGTTCGCGGCGAGCTGCAAGAACTTGCACGAGAACATTGATATTGAGGTTAGACATAATTCGCTCGAAGCCTATCGCTTTTATATCTATCATCTGTTTTATTTTTCAAGATAGTCAAATTGTTGACCACTATCTCACCTGGTGGTAAGCGATGATGTGGTCCACGATGGAGCAAACTTGCCTAGAAAATATCTATATTCACTCGCGATTTGCAGACTGTACGAAGAAGTGGAACTCATTGCTTGCGTTGTTCCGAGATACAATTGGTGTCATCATAATAAAATTAATCGTCGTGAATGTATTAAAATTTATAATGTTTTTACTATATTTATGTTTCAAGCTTGCCACAGAACATTGGGGTAAACAATCAGACGAATAGGTATATCTATCCTACTTGAATAAAAAAACAATGTTTGTCGTAAGATTAAAATAATTAAAAAAATCATTTATTTCAGGTTAAGACCCATAGTTACATTTTACATTATCTAGTATACACATTAATAAAAATAATAATAATAATAAAATCAAATCAAAAACAACACACACGTAAAGACACACGATAGAAGTTAAACGTAGGCCACCAAAGTTTCTGTTTTTTTTTCTATTTTGTCCCGGAATCTATCTCAAAAAATTACCATATTTAAAATTGAACGCATGTTTAATATCGTTATATCGTATACTTGAACAACAAATACAGAAATCATACAATTATTATATAGTAAAAAGTTACTAGCAATTAACCTCAAAACTTTTTCTCTGTTCGGCAAAATGTAGGCGCGAACGAGTATTTATTATTTTATAATAATATATGTTTCCAGTGTGATGGCTCATCTTTAGAACTGAACAAAGGGCCAGCACTGCAAGGGGTTGCTCTATTAAACATCCCCTACGCTCACGGCGGCTCGAACCTGTGGGGGTCAAGCGGAGCGCACCGAAGAGGGAGGTTCCCTAATGCGCAACAAGGTAACAGAAGTTTCGTGTACCCATTCGTTTTTTTTTTATTCTAGTAGTCCTAACTACGGGCCAATTGCCTATATTTCCTAAAACTAAACTAAAACTATATACAGGTGCTCAAATGCTCAAGTCCACCAGTGCGTAGCGTTCCCTGCTAGTGGGCTTGAGCACTTGAGTTACATATAAGCTCGCTGCCTTGGATCTTTGCTGTATGGATTTATTTAATTTTTGTTGAGTTTTAGGAAATATACAATGTGTTACAAAAAGGTGTAGTAATACTCAAGCCACGCATCTAGCTACATGTATGGAGTCTAACAGTAACTTCTGCATTCGCGGCAGCAGCATGATTATTGAGTTATGATGAATTAAAGTTTCTAAAAAATTACGTCATTCGCAACTCTAATTCTTCTTCTTCTTAGTTATGGCTTCGCAATCTTGTGCATTTAGCCAGTGTCAAGTGATAATATAATATTTCAAGTGTATTTCATATTAAAAGTCCTAGTCACAAGTCACAGTCAAAGTCAAGTAAAAGAGTCAAGGTCCAGTCATAGTAACGTCATGCCCTAGTAAAGTGGTGGAAACTTTACTAGAACTTCTATTGGAGTTTTGGAGCGAAGGCGAAAATCACGTTTTTCAACTTTGTATGATTTGCCTACACTTATGCACGTTCACTTAGTATTAACGGTTTATAATCCACCATTATTACACATTGACACTCGAAGAATCACAGGTTTTGGAAAATTTTACAAAATCAACAACGCCATTTTTTCACTCACGTCAAAAAAAACCCAACTCTAATTCATCAGCTACCGTTCTACAAAACATAGTCTTTGGACCTAGACGTTTGACAGTAGTGCCCATAACATAGAAGGTCACGCGGTAGGGCTATCAAAAATATTTGAAAAACATAATTTTAAATTTTATATGGCAAAAAAATATTTCCTATATCGACTGTCAATCTGTGGCAGACGATTCCTGGCACGATACACATATGCACCAGTAAGTATTATTACACCATTTTGTAATAGGTTGTATAGGCAATTGGTAAATAGCTATAGACGTGTAACGATTGTGTTTCCGTTGATTCAGATATTGGCGACAAACTAATAGAAGTTATTGGGTTAGAAAACTGCCTGCACATGGGTCAAGTCCGCACAGGTGAGTCCATTTATATCTTAGCAAATTCAAACGTTCATTGCTCGTGATTTTTTGACGTGATAACGTCTTATAAATCGATGAACACCGGCTGCACGCACGAAAATGTGTCACGTTCCGCCTGAGCCTGAGCGTGCAAGCGAGAGCGCGGAACAAGCGATAGAGAGGCACGATCGGCCAAGCGTTCGTCTTATGACGTTATCACGCAAAATTATCGTCCGTAAACCGACTTTACAGACAACCAATTTTTCTTTTAATTTTGGCTTCGCAATCTTATTTAGCCAGTGTCATGTAAATATATATTTCAAGTGAATTTCATGTAAAAAGTCCTAGTCACAAGTCACAGTCAATGTCAAGTAAAAGGGTCAAGGTCCCGTCATATTCAAGTCATGCCCTAGTAAGTGGTAGAAACTTTACTAGAACTTCTATTGGAGTTTTGGAGCGAAGACGAAAATCGCATTTTTCAACTTTGTATGATTTGCCTACACTAATGCACGTTTACTAAGTATTAACGGTTAATAACTACCATTACACATTAACACTCGAAGAATCACAGGTTTTGAAAAATTATACAAAACCAACAACGCCATTTTTTTACTTTCGCGGCAAACCTCGTTGCTCGTGATTGTAGA
Source organism: Lomographa bimaculata (assembly GCA_948107665.1). NCBI lineage: Eukaryota > Metazoa > Arthropoda > Insecta > Lepidoptera > Geometridae > Lomographa > Lomographa bimaculata. The sequence goes on along the minus strand of OX403612.1, from coordinate 7,786,086 downwards.
TCAGGCGTTATTCTCCCAAACATTTTTTTTTTAAATGTTGGATAGGCAAGAATATGACCACTATCCCACATAATGGAAAGTAATGATTCGGCCGAAGATGTAGCATGCTTGCCTAGAAGATACCTATTCACTCTTGACTTGAAGACTCCCAGATTATACCGTTCGGGGAACAAAGACGCGGGCAATGAGTTACTGTTCCATAACCTCGCAGTACGGATGATAAATGTAGTAGCGAAACGCTTCGAGCGAACTGGAGGAATGTCGACCATAAATGGATGACGTTTGACAGTCTGTCTTATCGTTAGATGGTAAAACGGGCATGGGGGAATTAATTCGTGTAATTCCTGCGCACACTCTCCAATATGTAAGCGATAGACTTCAAAAAAGGAGGTTCTCAATTCGACTTTCGAATTTCGTATGTTTTTTTCTTGTATGTTTGTTACGCGATATCTCCGCCAATTATGAATAGATATTGATATTTTTTTTTGTTTGGTAGAGTTTCTACAATTTTTTTATCGAAATTGGTCAAGCCAAAACCGAAATATAAGCGATGACGTCGGTTTTTTTAAAGCTTTGCTTAGGTGTCGATTATTCAAATTTTTTTTTAAATACTCTTAAATATTAATACATGAATTATATTAACCTAGGTATATCTATGTTATGTAGTCGCTAGAAAGCGCTTGTGCAGTTAAAGATAGTTATTTATTTATTTGCACTACATCTTAAACTGTAGTAATTGAAGATGATGATGTGGTCTCCAGGTCTTCGCGCATCAGGTCGTCGGCTGGCGCAGTGCAGTTCCATCACCATCACCACCAAGAGGACGTTCCCCATGCAAATCGACGGCGAGCCGTGGATGCAGCCTCCTTGCAAGGTAACATTACTGCAGTCTATATAGGTTCTTCTCGAGATGGCTGTCATTTTGTGAATCAACCAGCAGAGTGCCTCTTTGGGGCACATGTGAATAAATGATTTTGATTTTATAAAATTAACTATGGTTTTGCGTTTTCATAATAATAATAATAATTTTGGATACGGCGAGTTTTGTCAGGAGGTTCCTCACTCTGCAGCACTGACCTACCGGTAGCTTGGGCCCTGCCCCGCTGCTGGTGGCATACTAGGTTTAGGTTTTTTTTTAGTTTTCTTTATTTTGTATTATTGTATTATTATTACTTTTTAAAAAATATTGTAAAAAAACCTTAGCTTAAGAAAAAATAATAAATAAAAAGAATAATAATTAATAGTATATCAATAATTAAATAATTGAAAAATTTTGATATTGATAATTGAATTAATAAATGAATAAAAGAATACATTTGAAGAAATATGTAAATAAAATATTTGATCGTGTGAATTTCTCTGTAATGTATTTAACATTTAAAAAATATATGTAAAATATTTTTATGTTCGACTGAAGTTGGGTCTTTGAAACAAAGGAAAATTTGTGTTTCTTGTTCTGGTTGTGATTGTGTGTATATGTGAACGTTTCCGGCACCCACGACACAAGTCATCGAACTTAGTGTGGGGCTGTTAGTGTGAGGCGTTTATTATTTATTATCCTACTAATATTATAAATCCGAAAGTTTGTGTGTAAGTGTGTACGTATGTTTGTTCCCTCTTCACGCTTTAACGGCTGAACGGATTTGGGTGAAATTTAGAATGTACGTAGATTATACCTAGGATAAACACATAGCATAGGAGAAATATATAAGTATGATAACTCGAGGTCCGTAGGAGATTCAAATGCCTACTCACTATCTCCGACTTTTAAAGGTACCTATAGGTAAAATGTATATTATAACAAACGAACAAGTGGGTACAATAAAATAGTATAAAATGTGGTGATAAAATAGATCTTGAAAAAAATATTGTTTTGCATATGTGAAAAGAAATCACGGTAGTAGTATATATAACGAAGTTAAAAGGAAAACTAATATAGCTAAGTAGGCTTCAATAAATCAATAATATTGGCCGTTGGTGAGGATGACGCGAGTTCCATGATTTTTGTTCACCCAAAAAGTGCTCAACGCGCCTATAGAAGTTTTCACTTTAAAAACCTACATAAATTGAATAAACACGTAAAGTAGGTTACACTATAAGTAGGTATATGAACTTTACCTATCTGTTTACAAAATATAAACGCGCGCACGCAACTCAGCACGCGGCACGCGACATCCGTCTGCGCGGCGCGGCCCGTGGCGAATGGCTCGAATACGGCGAAATGTCGTCGACCGCGTCGACGAGCGCGGGGGCGACCCCGGCTCGTGTCGTCTTCGCCGTTCTGTTTGTTGTCATAGTGTGCGTGCTGAGGCACGTGCGTACGGCCGTGCACACATGCAAGCCGCGTTTGGTACCACTCTATGAAGACAACTTACTTATATATTTCTACTATGCACATAGGCTTCTTTTGAAATTGATAATAGCGAGCGAAGCCGCGGGGCACGCCTAGTTTGTTTATAAAGGACGAAAATATTTGTCCTTAACTTAATATCATTTAATTTAGTGTAATTTGATATGTTTGTTTATTTTTTCTTGATTTTTTAAATATTTCAGGTAACAATTACTCACAAAAACCAAGTGCCGATGCTCATGGGACCAGAACCGGAGAAAGGACGTGGATTCTTCAAACTATTTATGCATTGTTAATTATTTTCCCTTATTAGTTTGTTCCTATTATTAATTATAAGTTAATAATCAGTTTTAAGTTCCTACAGTATCTTAATTAATATAATTTACTATTGGCTCTGTGAGCTTAAGACCTCGCGTATATTATATTTCGAATTGTCTAAAATATTTTATTACGTATCTCCGCCATTTGAAAAATACCCAAAAAGGAGATGTTTCATTTTGGGCCAGCACTATGTACCATACATAGAAAAATAGGGAAAATACATTTTTTTTTTGCTAAATAGGCAAGCATTTGACCACTATCTCACCTGATGGAAAGTGATGATGCGGTCGAAGATGTGACATGCTTGCCTAGAAGATACCTATTCACTCTTGATTTGAAGACCCCCAGATTATACCCCTCAGGGAACAATGACGCAGGTAATGAGTTCCACTCCTTCGCTGTACGGATGATGAACGTAGAAGCAAACCGCTTCGAGCGAACTGGAGGTATGTCAACCATAAATGGATGACGTTTGACAGTTTGTCTGGTTGTTAGATGGTAAAATGGGCATGGTGGAATTGACTCATGTAATTCCTGCGCACTCCTCCAAAATGCAAACGATAGAATACCGATAGACTTGCGACCATACGCCTGTGACCGAGGCTTTGCAATCTGGACTCAATCAGCTTACTATCGCCAATAAGTGTTTTTGCTCGCCGGTCAATAGCCTCAAGACCTTCAAGCTGGTACTTAGCGGATCCATCCCAGAGATGGCCGCAGTACTCCATACACGATCGGACTTGCGCTTGATATAAATTAAGAAGCTGGCGAGGTGTGAAGTACTGCCGGACCTTGGCGAGGATACCCAGCTTCTTAGCGGCCAGTTGAGCTCTGGCTTTAATGTAGGTGCCAAAGTTAAGATGTGACGATAAGGGAACGCCAGGAGCTCGAGTTTGCTTGGTATCGGTACTGGTACATCTTGGAAGGTCGGAGATAGATCAAACGTAGGTCAAACGGACTCCGTTTGGCGGAGAAGAGACACGCCTGTGTTTTGGACGCATTAAATCGAACAAGGTTAGCATCGCCCCAATCGGACACCACCAACAAGCTCGAATTCAAACGCCCAATCATTCCTCTCTTAGAGACTGGACTTGTACCATGCCGGCTCGTGCATTAGATAAATATCTCTCGACAACGGTGCTATCGTCTGCGTACCCAAAGATACCGGGCCTAAGCAGATCGTTTATATGTAGCAAAAACAAAGTTGCCGAAAGAACTGACCCTTGAGGTACCCCGGCATTAATTGCCTTTAGATCGGACGAGCAGCCGTCAACGATAACTCGAATCGATCGTTCCCTCAAGAAGTCCGAGATCCAAGCATATAAACCGGGAGGTAAACCATAAGCTGGAAGCTTGTCAATAAGATTACAGGTGTACCCTCAAATTATTATTTAGTGAGTTTTTAAATATGTTAACCCTATTTTTGGGGCAGTCATGACAAGAAGATGCGTCCGATCTGCGGCGAGTCTGTAACTTCAAAGGACTATGCATTTTGGAATAACATCATTGAAACGCAAGCAAAGCTTAAAAAAATCGATTCAGAATTGACTTCAAAAAAGGAAGTTCTCTATTCGACGATCCTTTTTTTTTTTGTATGTGTGTTACGCGATAATTTTGCTAATTATGAATCGATTTTGATGATTCCCATATTAATTTTATCGGAATCGATTAAGCATTTTTTGAGAAAATCAACAAAATTCAAGATAGAAGTGGTGAAAGGTTTTTTAAGCTTTGCTTGCGTTTAATTTATGTTTATATTTGATATATATAAGCACATACTTTTTCAAACGTATTTAGCATAGATAATAGCCCTCGGATATTACTTCAAATAATTTTAATTTATTACTTTGACAAGATCTCTTTTAACTTTGCATTTCTTTTTTTTTACAGTCCAATTTTTCTAACAGGTGAAAATATCCATCGTTATTTTTAAAGTACATAGAGTAGTTGTAATTATTGAAAAAATAAGTAATTTTAATAGTTTTTAATAAAAAATAGTTTCTAGATTCACTTAGAATATTTTTATTAATAAATATTAGTTAAATAGCGCTTCAAATGTTGTATTTTCATTTATTTCAATGCATACTTATCAGATCAACCTCATATAACTTACAAATAGGAAATATATCTTTGATAAATGTATATTTCTTATAAATTTGAATCTAAAAATATTGTAATATATTGCTAAAAAGAAGGATAATTGGTGAATTTGGAAAAATCTATATTATTGGTAAATTATATTATATCAAAATCGTGCCAATTCATAACAAATACGTCCCGCATTTTCCTATTTCATCAATTTTGTAAATATTTTTCTATAGAATTTATTGTATCCATTTATAGATATTAAATAAATAGTATACTATATTAATATGTATAACAATAGATGATAGTAAATTTTAGAGCCGCATGCTTTTTATTAATGAGCTAAAATAAAATTATGTAACAAAAATAATTATACTAATAATTATTATAATTCATTAAAATTTGTTATAAAATATAATTCTCATATGTCTTTAGCGAAATTGCACTTAACAACAGCATTTTTTTTATTAATCATTTATACACTTATATAAAATATTTTTATTATAATTAATGTCCACTATAAATATTATATTGTTTTAGTTTATTTTGCATTCCGTCCATAATTATCATATATCAACGATATTTTGCAGATGGACTAATATTCTTGCTTTATCATTATTAATATTAATCACGAAAAAAAGAAAAGTCACTTATATTAGTAATTTCATTATTTAAGTTCATCACTCGTCGAACTAGTAAGAATTTAAATAAAAAAAGCCCTTATGGCCTTTGAAACTTTTCACATCGACATGAGAAATGTATTTCGTACTCTAGTACTCTAGAAATAACGCTCAAAATTATTATTTTCTTACCAGTACGATGGGTTTTGACATAGTAGAAACAGAGAAGTATGTTATCTTCATAGAGTGGTACCAAACGCGGCTTGTATGTGTGCACGACCGTACGTACCTCAGCACGCTCTGTTTCTACTATGGTTTAGACGTCGATCTACCAATAAATTGATTTCGGGACCGCTCATATCATAAGTGTCCACGGAACATAGGAGACAAAACGAAAGTTAAGTGACAATCCCGCCTCGGTAAACACTTCTTAAGTAAGAATAGTGCGAGCGTTGTCAATAGAAGCTGCGTCGTTGCATCGATGCAAGCAAAACTAAGCTTTGTATTAATATAAATTTGATATACATTAAATCGTTTTATAAATAAATTAAACATATACATGTATCAGTTTAACATATACGTGTACGTTTGTGTATTTTGACCTATACACTTATTTCGTGCAGTTTGTCCGACTCGAGGTCTATTTGTTTGTAGGACAATAGGTTTGATGATACCTAGTCTTCATGACCAAGCGTGGTTTGATATTATTGCCCAAAAGCGTGCGTCAAAACATGCTAGTATCGGCAATCCATCTGCCTCTGTACATTTTTGCACCAAGTGCAGCCACGCATGCCGCTCCCGCGCTGGTCTTGCTAGCCACCAACGCAAGTGCTTATCTCGTACCTAATCCAGGCACTGTTTAAACCGTCTGAAATAGACGTATAAGGCCTATAATAAAAAAAAGTCTTCGTGCAGTTTGTCCGAACCGAGGTCCATTTGTTTGTAGGACGATAAGTTTGATGATACCTAGTCTTCGTGCAGTTTGTCCGACCCGAGGTCCATTTGTTTGTAGGACGATAAATTTGATGATACCTAGTCTTCGTGCAGTTTGTCCGACCCGAGGTCTATTTGTTTGTAGGACGATAAGTTTGATGATACCTAGTCTTATTATACTTACTATATATAGATGGTAAATGTTTATTGTACGTGTGTGTGTTGGAGCTTTATGATTGTCTACGGGTAAAGCGTTTGCGATGCGCCCAACGTCCACGTGAGTTGAGAAATTACGGCAAATTTAAGTGATTGGGGAATACCTTATCTTGTTCAGACAGAAGTCAGGGTATGCCAATATAAAAAAAGAATCATTGACGTCAGTGTCTTATCTACCAGCAACTACACAACTTTTCGACTATAATGTTCTTCTAATATAAAAAACTCGGGTCACGGTGTTTGTTTGTGGTCGAACTTCGAAACGGCTCGACTGATTTTAATTGTTTTTTTGTATATTTAGTAGGTATGAGAATAGGTCGTAAAGTATTTTTACGTAAAGTATTCTACCCCCACCCCCCATTTTTTAATTGTAATTATATTATTTTTGCATAAAAAATATCCAAAAAGTTTTTAGTATGGTATTAAAGTACCAGGCGACCATGAACTTAAAAGAGGTAAAACACTTTTTCTAAACGTGGCATTCGAGTACAGCTAGTTATTATCACAATTGTTTGTATTGGTATTACACCCCAATATTACTTGTTGAATATATATCTAATTGGTGTTAATGGTAATAAATGTGTTATCTATGTCATTTATTTAAATAAAATGGTAAAGATTTAAGTGTAAAATCTATATGTTCGTACGCATTGAAATTGTGTCGCTTTTGATGTCAAAATACCTAGTACTATCTCCAAAACTTAATTAAATCACTTAGAACATATTATGTATGTGTTATAATAAATATATATTAATAAATATCCTGTCGTTATTTAGTACTAACCTCATAAACGTAGGAACTACACGCTGACTATCCTAGCATTCATTTCTGTCACGGGCATATCGCATATCTTAAGTAGGTACATAATACAACTTTAATTTAACTAATATTGTATTGTTTTTATTATTATAAATGTGTCATTCTATCTATAATATTAGTTGTATAATATTCCTAATTAATAACTATCTATGTTTTAGCTATTAAATATTTTATGGATCGGTATACTGCCGCCATAAGGAAAAAAGACGCAAGTACATTTTTTACAAAATTGAGTTATGTACATCAGAAATGTCTTTGCTTTTTCGTATATGTTATGACTTGTAGCAGATGCGTCTAAATTATAAGTATATTTTAATTTTTCGTATGAAAATTTTAAAATAAAAAAAAAGACGTGTGGCACTCGGGGACTGCTGCGGTAAAGCTATTGCATAGCATTTTTTATCAACTTATGCAATTACAATTATTTATTTATTTTATTTATGCAGTATTTTTTTCCTGCCACCTAGAAGCGAGTTGCTGAACTAAAGAGACAAGCGTGATATTTCAAAAAAGTCAATAAAAGTTCTCCTATTCATCGATATATGGCAAAACTAAAAAGTATCACCGCTGTGCCGGTCGGAGTGGGGGTGTTAGGTTATTTTCGTTATGGAATTTCTGGATTGGGTCTCCACGCTCAAGGCCCGCGATAGAAGTTATGCAATAGCTTAATAGTAGACGCGTCTATTTTTCCTGATTTCGATGATGTATAAAACTCAATTTTGTCAAAAATGCAGTTACGTCTTTTTCATTATGACGGCAGTTTACATTTTATGGATTTCATCACTCTATCAGTGGAATATAGTAATATAATATTCAGTCTTTTTTGAACAGATTTGGAAAACTTTTTATGTAAAAATATTTATATAAATATTATTTTCAGTATAGTCCCATATGAATGTAATCAAAATTGATTCAGTATTTAGATTTTTACATAAAATCTAAATAAACGATTATTTTCATTTTTTAGTATGTTAACTTTTTGTGTTTTTGTCGGTTGACATTTTTATTTTTTATTGTATTTTATTCATCAAATCTTTTCAGTAGTTTGTGTTGGAATATATATATTTATGTCATCCAATCAATTGAGACAAAATATGTCTTTTACTTATTATGCTTTTTGTAGTCGGTTCAAATAACTTTTATGCTTATTGTAGTCGGTTGAAATAACTTTTATTATTTAACTAGCCATGCCCCGCGGATTTACTCCCGTTAATTCAGTTAAAAAGTAGCCTATGTGTTATTTCGGAACCTAAGTTACACATTCATCAATATCGGTTTATTCGTTACGGATATACGTACTAATACGTAGTAACAAACACACACACACAAATTTTCACATTTATACTAATATATTTCGTTATTGTATTTATATGTTTTTATTAATTCAATATAGACAAATGTAAATATAATTGATAGAGTGATAAAATCGTATTTCTAAACGTTATAATTGTTAATATTTATTAGAAATTCTTAAAATGTTATCGAATTAATATCGGATTTATAATTAAAAAGCTAACTGCTAAATGTACAAGGATTATTACAAATATTTAGATTTTATGTAAATCGTTCATCGCAAATGTATTTAATATAGACCAAAAAAAAAAGATAATTAAATATATAAAAAAAGATAATTAAATATATAATTAATTATCTTTTATATATTTTCTGGAGTTAGTTTTAAAGTTATTTTGACGGAATACTTCGAATTATTTTTGTTTAATAAGTGAAAATGTTGTATTAATTATAATTAGGTTATATTGTGTTTTTTAAAGGTAAAACTATCGTGAGTATTACATATTGTTTCAATGTTATACACGCGCCGAGGCCCGAGCCGCTCGCCTCCGCGTATCGCGCGTTGAAGGACAACTAATTTCTCCGAAACTAGTCGACTACAAATGAAGTTGGCATTTTTTACGTGTTTTAAGCCGTATATAACATTGAAACATAATATATTATGTTTTATTCATTTTATTATGTTATAATAATTATAAAGTTCGCATCATAACGGTGAAACTAATTAAAAATCTGTGCCAGCTTTAATAGTGTTGTAAGTGATTATTAAATTATAAAAATATATATTATTATTATTAAACGAATATATGTGCATTTGAACATTGATTTTGTTTTATTAACTAACTTCAAAAAAAAGGAGGTTCTATCTGAATTCGGTTGTATGTAACTTGTTTTTCTGAATTCTATCTATATATTTTTTGTCCTAGATAGGTAAGCATTTGGCTGCTATCTCACCTGATGGAAAGTGATGATGCCGCCAAAGATGTGACATGCTTGCCTAGAAAATACATATTCATTATTGATTTAAAGACTTCCAACTCTTGGTCTATAAAGCGTTCTGCAGGCCTACCATGAACTTTTTAAGCCTGCCAAGTTCCGTGCTGTTAATTTATTGGATCGATATTTGTCCTGCTAAAATTTGTATTAGATTAGATAAATTACTCTCTAATGCCAGAAGCAGGTCAAAACAGTTCAGCAATTGTATGTTCGTGGTAAGTACACATTTTAGCAGAACAAATATCGATCCAATAAATTAATTGCCCGGAACTTGGCAGGCTTAAAAAGTTCATGGTATAAAGATAGATAGATAGAAAATTCTTTATTGCACAAACAGTATTGTAGGTACATAGGCGAACTTAATGCTACAAAGCATTTTCTTCCAGTTAACCTGGGTGTATCGAGGATATTTTGATATGGTAGTGCACATCTTCGGTAAAAAGTTGTTTTTATTTTACAATTAAAATTTTAATTTGTATTTAGTATTATATAAAAAATTGTCTAATTTAAAATACCAAAAAAATATATATATTTATACATACATTTAACTACTCATAGTACTCATATATACATACATATATTTTCTATATAGACATATACATATACATAAACATATTTATTAAATATTTTAATTTTAATTGAATATAACTAAATATTGGATTCTGTTGCTCAATTTGGAAGATTATTTTGTAATGCGAAGTAATGGTTGTAAACTTTTGCTTTAAAGGTGTCGATAGCTCATCAAGCTCCATGCTTGACGAATATTTGCGGGTAGACTATTCCAGAGATGAATCGCAGTTATTGTAAAGGAGTCTGAATACGATGCAGTATTATGCTGAGGGATCTTTAATGGTAGGCCTGCTGATTAGAATACAATGCAATCATGTTAATATTAATGCGATATCTGCATTCCAATATAATCATTACTTCCTACAGTATCTAATACACCTGTCATGTCGAGTAAGCTCACAAATTGTTCAACTGAATTTACATTTGAATTGACAACCTTAATGTTTTATTAACTAGGCGTTCTCTGCGGCTAGCATCAAGTTAAAAAGTAGCCTATTTGTTAAATCTAGGTATAAGCTATGTACATGCCAAATGTCATCCAAATCCGTTCAGCCGTTAAAGCGTGAAGAGGGAACAAACATACTCGCACACTTACACACACAACTTTCGGATTTATAACAATAGCAGGAAGTAGGATAGGATACCACATGAATCAGAGTTCAATGCAGGGGGTTTGGCTTCCAGGATCCCCTGGATCCCCCAAGGGATCGTGGTGAACTTATCTGTTCAACAGAACCCCCAGGGGATCCTCGTGGAACTCAGCTGTTCACCAGAATCACTTTTTTTTATGCTTTCACACTCTCAGCCCAATACTAAGTTCAAAGACTTGTATCGTGGGTGCCGGAAACATTAACACACACATTACACCCAGAATCAGAAGCACAAATATCCCTTGGAAGGAATTTGTGCTCCTGCCGGGAATCGAACCCAGGACCCACGGCGCAGAGGGCAGACACCTGTCCACTGCGTCAACTGGGTCGTCGTTAAATAACACTGAGCTCGCTTAATATTAGAAACACACATACATTAATTTGATCTGGTTAGTGTAAGGAGACTTCGCGCTTATTTTTTGTCTCATAGAAAAATCAGTGAGATAGCGGTCAATTGCTTGCCTATTTAGCATTAAAAAATAGGTGAGATAGTGGTCAAATGCTTGCCTATTTAGCATTAAAAAATAGATGAGATAGTGGTCAAATGCTTGCCTATTTAGCATTAAAAAATAGGTGAGATGGTGGTCAAATGCTTGCCTATTTAGCATTAAAAAATAGGTGAGATGGTGGTCAAATGCTTGCCTATTTAGCATTAAAAAATAGGTGAGATAGTGGTCAATTGCTTGCCTATTTAACATTAAAAAATAGGTGAGATGGTGGTCAAATGCTTGCCTATTTAGCATTAAAAAATTGGTGAGATGGTGGTTAAATGCTTGCCTATTTAGCATTAAAAAATAGATGAGATAGTGGTCAAATGCTTGCCTATTTAGCATTAAAAAATAGGTGAGATGGTGGTCAAATGCTTGCCTATTTAACATTAAAAAATAGGTGAGATGGTGGTCAAATGCTTGCCTATTTAGCATTAAAAAATAGATGAGATAGTGGTCAAAGCTTGCCTATTTAGCATAGCATCAAAAAAGCTAACACCGAAAACTAAATTATACCTACTAGCAGTGCCCCGCGGCTTCACCCGCGATTATCAAGTTAAGAAGCAGCATATGTGTAAATTCTAGGTATATGCTAAGCACATTCCAAATTTCATCCAAATCCAAGTTACAACGTGAAGAGAGAACAACATAGGTACTTACACACTTAATACTTGCACACAAACTTTCGGATTTATAATATGAACGTGATAGGTATAATTACATAAAATATTATAATCACACTAATATTATAAATGAACGGCCCGTTCGCCTTCCAAGCATCGGGTTTAATTCCCGGTTAAAAAATTAGAATTTGATTGCAATAATGCCTTTATAAAGAAAAAATACGTAACTGCATTTTTGGCAAAATTGAGCTGTATACCTTATCGGATCAGGAAAAATAGACGCATCAACCAATTTTTTTTTATATTTAAACTCAACCTACTAAATTATACTTTTAATTTAAACGCATCTGCTACTAGTCATAGCATATAATCATAATAATAATCATTTATTTGCTTAAAATTTAGGTTAGTAAGGTGGAATGAAACATGTCTTAGTAAAAAAAAAGTCATAGTCTGCGGAGATTTCAATATTAACTTATTAAATGAATGTTGCATAGTAAATAAATTTAAACATCTTGTATCATCTTTCAATCTTAAATTCGCTATAAATGAACCAACAAGATTAGGTAGTGGAACATGTATTGACAATATCCTTTATAACATACGCAACTGTAAAGCCCACCTTCTGGAATTTGGTTTATCAGACCATACGGCGCAGTTACTTGTCTGTCCAGTTAAACCGACATATTCAATTCAGTACTAAGTAAGTTCAGTAAGCGTTTGGTCGAAGCAACTCGTGACCAAAATGCTGGCAAATATTTTGGACAGAGATTGAGTATTGCCATTCAACGTGGCAATGCTGCCAGCATTTTGGGTACTTTGCCTACTGGTAGCGGACTATTAGATTAAGTTTTGTACATATTTATATCTAATTATAGTTTTTTTTTTTGTTTAATTTTAATTTAGTTTAATGTAATGTACAATTGCTACTTAAATTATGTTGTTAATATAGTTATGTAATAAATTCAGTACTGGTATATTGCAAAACGTGACTATTGTCAAGAAAATATTGATAAATTTAAAGATACTATTAATTCTCTTAACTTTAATGAAGTGTACGAGGAAAATGAGGCTGATGCTGCATTTGATACTTTTTATGAATTATTCATCTTATTCTACAACCTCTGTTTTCCGTTGAGAAAAATTAAAATTACTACACATAAACGACCCAGATGGATCACAAGCGGTCTAAAGAAATGCTGTAAACAGAAACGTATCCTACTCTGGCAATACCGAAAAAATCGTACACCAATAAACAAACAACGTCTTAAAGAACTATCTTCAAGGTTAAACAGTATAATAAAACTGACTCAGAAGTCACAAAATGACAACTACATAAAAAAAGCACGCAATAAGGGAAAAGCTACTTGGAAGATTATTAATGATACTAAAAATAATTTTCCGAGGCAAGATATAAAGTTAAATATTAATGGGAAGATAGTAGACGATCCCCAAGTAGTTGCGAATGCCTTTAATGATTTTTTTGTCGACCAAGCTACAAAAATTGACGCAAGGCCTATTAAAATTTACAATAACTTGTATAATGTTCGTTCTCTATTTATGGCACCAACAACACCACAGGATATTTACAAAAATATTATGTCACTTAAAAATACAAATAGTACAGGCTATGATAACATAAATACCCAAATTTTAAAAGAAGTTTCTGATCAACTTTCCCAAGTACTAAGCCATATTATAAATCTGTGTATACTCAATGGGACTTTTCCCGAAAAGCTTAAAATAACAGTTATTAAACCTCTTTTTAAGAAAAATGATAGACTTGATATGACTTGCTATCGACCAATAGCTTTGATACCTGTTCTTTCAAAAGTTTTTGAAAAAGTGATATATGATGTTATTTATAACTATTTTGAACAAAATAGGCTTTTCGCGAAAGAGCAAATTGGGTTTCGTAGAAATAAATCCATTAACATGGCAATCTATAACTTTCTAAAACCTATCATGACTTGTGTCGATCTAAAAGTCCCAGCTTGTGCCTTATACATGGACTTAACCAAAGCATTCGATTTTGTAGACCACAATATATTATTAAGGAAATTGTATGCTTATGGTATCAGAGGAAACGTACATAGTCTTATTGAATCTTACTTAAAAAATCGAAAACAATCCACACAAATCAATAAAATATGTCCTGAGTTGAAGCAAGAAGTGGCTTACTCATCTGATTATAGAACGGTACAATTTGGCGTGCCACAAGGAAGCGTACTCGGGCCACTGCTATTTATCATTTACATAAATGATCTTCCTAGAAACACTATTCACCCTACAATACTATTTGCAGATGACAGCACTATTTTTTTTACTGGTCTAGAACACTCGTGTTTAGAAAAAGAAATTAATAGAACACTTCATGATATTATACAATGGTTGTCATTGAATAATTTAAAAATCAACTTGGACAAAACAAATTTTATGTTATTTAGAAATAGGGTAAGTCCGACAAATACTTATAACATTCAATATTTGGACCATAGAATTGATTATGTAGAAAATACAAAGTTTCTCGGTTTAAACATAGACTCAAATTTAAACTGGAAAGGACATGTAGAAGCTTTATGTATTAAATTAAGACAATATTCTTATGCGCTGTCTATGCTATCGAAAACTGTCAGCCAGGCTACAGTAATTACGGCTTATCATGGCTATGTTGCATCATCTCTTAGATATGGCATTATGTTCTGGGGTAACAGTACAGGTAAAGATTCTGTTTTTAAGGCACAAAAAAAGTGCGTTAGGGCTATTTGTAAACTAGATCAAACCGAAAGTTTTAAACCACAATTTATAAATTTAAAGATTATGACTGTACCATGTTTATATATTATCGAGACCGTCAATTTTGTACGCAATAACATCGCATTATTTGTTAATTTTAATAGCAAACGACATAATTTAAAACTTAGATGTCCTGTTAACAGAACAGCGTTACTGAATAAAAGCATACTATGCATGGCCCCTAAAATCTATAACCACTTACCTAATGAAATACTTATTTCAAAATCTTTTAATATATTTAAGTCTAATGTTAAAAACCTTTTACTTGATAAGGCTTATTACAGTATAGAAGAATATTTAAAAGATAAACTGTAATTAAATAAACATCCTAATTACTTACATAATATGTATCCTAATTAGATAAGTTTTAAATTGTATTGCATGCCGAAAGGCCGGATACGGCGACCCATCGTTTTTTTCACTTTTGTCATCACCTGTTTACACCTGTATTCGCAATCAATAAATGAATTTGAATTTGAATTTGAATTTGGAAATGGTTAGTATAGTACCAGATACATTTTGCCGTGTCACGGCGTGCAAATTTTAAACATTTCAATTCTATTAAATTATACAATATCAAATTAATTACAATATTAAATTCCATTAAATAATGTCACAATTAATTCTATGTCAATTTAGCATAAATAGCAAAGACATTTCTGATATATGTAACTCAATTTTAACAAAAATAAACTTACGTCTTTTTTGCGTATGACGGCAGATTACTTACCTGGCTCTCTGACTATAAACTGGGTATTCTTAATACAAAATTCGTGTCATTTGTTTGACTATTGGATGGGCGTTGACTGTTATTTTTAATAGTCAAAGGAGAATTAGCATAAGATTCAAATATAGGTGAAGATACGTTACCGACTTCAAAAAAGGAGGAGTACTATGTTCCAATGCATGTGTTTTTTTATGTATGTTCACCGATTTCTCCCCCATTTGTGGACCGATTCTCAAAAATCTTTTTTGTTTGGTAGATTATACAAAAACAAAATATAAGCGGTGAAGTCGGTTTTTTTTTAGTTTTGCTTACGTTAAATTATTAAATCTTTATACGTAAACAAACAAACAAACAATCGCATTCACACTCACAGCCCCACACTAAGTTCAAAGACTTGTATCGTGGGTGCCGGAAACATTCACATCACACACACACATTACACCCAGAACCAGAAGCACAAATATCCCTTGGAAAGGAATTTGTGTTCCTGCCGGGAATCGAACCCAGGACCCACGGCGCAGAGGGCGGACACCTGTCCACTGCGTCAACTGGGTCGTCAATACAAACAATTACGTTCAGAAATCAATTTTGTGTCATATCTTCGACAGGTACGAACAGTTCGTATGGAATAAGTTACTTGTAAAAAACTTGATTTTTTATTGCGTAACTAGTGTAAATGTGCATCTATAATTTATAAATAATAATTATGTCTTCAACAAAAAAGATTTCGCTCAAAACTGAAACTGAGCAACTCTTATTCAAACATTATGAAGAGGAAAAACAGGAGCGCAAAAGATTAGAGGTGCTGGTGAATGACCTCAATAATACAATCGAGGAACTGAAGTGCCACCTCAGGCGGCAAATTCAGGAGCAGAGCATTGTTGTTCCAGATCAACAATCGACTAAGGAACCTCTTCCAGAAGTCCATTATGAGACCGATGAAGGGGATCTCGCTAAAGAAACTGAGTGGGTACGTCAACAGAGTAGGAAAAAAAGGAAATTGAATAAATCACCATCCCCACTTAAAGATGACATAACAATAGAAAAGCCTAAGGCTCAAAAAATACTTGGCCGCCGCCAATTGTAGTCGAAAACGTTAAAAATTAACAAACTTGTAAAAAACTTTTTAAAGACAAGCTTGAAGTCCGCCATACTGGATTTAAAGTTACGTCACTTTATTTTCCGAGTTATTTACAGCAATCCTTTCATTTGATACCCATATTGTAGGAGTGCATTAAAAATTACTTGTCCGCCATTTTGGGTGTTCCGGCATTTTGAATTTAGAATGACGTCACACAGCTAACCATGCATTGTCATCCAAACAAAACGTGAATGCAAAATTTCAGCACAATCGGTTGAAGATATCTGCTTTAAAATTGAGTTGCAAGATTCCATCCGATCAAACACACATACAGTACAAGTTAAATAAATGCTTGTTATAAAAATAAAATAGCAGTTTTTACTATTTTCTTTGCAATATAGTAAAAACTGCTATTTTTACTATATTTTAGTTGCTTTTTTAGTATATTTTCTCCGATTTTAAACCTTCCTTGGACTTCCACAAATATCAAAACTAAAATAAGGTAAATCGGTTCAGCCGTTCTTGAGTTTTTTTGAGAGTAACAAACGTCAATAGTTTTTTTTATCGTCCTCCATGATGTCAATGCAACGAGTGAGATCTTGTTTGACAAACACCGCCGTTCACGTTCAAACCTGTTTGTCAAACTCGACATCAATCCAGATTTGCATCAAACTCGACAAACACGTAGTTTGTTTGACAAACGCCTCAAACACAGCAGTACACTATCAAATAATTTGACAAACTCGTAAAATTTGACAAACAATTTGATCGTTTACAGGGCACTTTAGATAGACTCAATATGAGATTGCGGATTCAAAACTAAAAAAAACGCAATTTGCTTATTTGTATTTGACATGAATGGCACCCATTCATTAACATGCATAAAAATTATTGAATTATGCGATATTTATAACACTTGTACCATTAACATACCAGAACACATGAAGGTATGAAATCTATTTTTCCATAATGTTAGCGTATTAATTATTAGGTAGCATAGTAACTAGGAACTTGTCTTGATTTAATTAAACGCAAGCAAAGCTTAAAAAACCGACTTCACTGCTTTATCTTCGGAACCTTAATCAGATTAAATGTACTAAACACGCATTATTGACGATACCTCAAAAACTACTGATCAGCTCTTGATCAAATTTAAATGGGACCAATGGGAAAGCACCTGCTTTCAAACAAAATAATTAAACGCAAGCAAAGCTTAAAAAACTGACTTCACGAAAGAAGTTATGAGGTAACTTTTGAAATCGGTTAAAAACGAGAACATCGTCAATGTAGTCCACAAAATACGCATTATTGACGATATTTCAAGAATTACTAAGAATCACAGGTTTTGGAAAATTATACAAAATCAACAACGCCATTTTTTCACTTTCGCGGCAAAACCCCCTCTAGTGGTTGTTGATCGGCAAAAGCACCCTACATAGGTACTATAGGCCCTTATCCTCATAGATAAATATGCATAAACTCTTTCACAATCACAGTCCCTCACTAAGTATGACATGAAATTTGTGTTTCTGGTTCTGGGTTTGATTGTGTGAGTGATGTGAATGATTCCGGCACCCATTATAAAAGTCAATGAATTTTGTTTGGGGCTGTAAGCGTGAAAGCGTTTATGTTTATACTAGCCGTGCCCCGCGGCTTTGCCCGCTATTATCAAGTTAAAAAGTAGACTATGTAATCCTAGGTATAATCTATGTACATTCCAAATTTCATCCAAATCCGTTCAGCCGTTAAAACGTGAAGAGGGAACAAACATTTTTACACACTTACACAAACATTCGGATTTATAATATTAGTAGGATTTATGTCAACACTATGTTACTTGAGACGTGGGTGCCGGAAAAATTCCCATCACACCCAGAACCAGAAACACAAACTTCCTTTGGAGAAACCTTGTGCACCCACTGGGATCAAACCCGATACCCGTTGATTCAAAGGCGTCTACGTGCCATCTACTATGCCAACGGGCAGTTCAGTTTTACTTTGTTTAAATGATTGTTGTATTGCAAATAACCTAAAAACCTATCGGAGGGTATAGCCATCCGTCATACAGCAGGCAAATTAAAGGAAATGCCGCAACCTATCACTCAATTGTTAGAAATATAGGCGAAATTAATTAATTACTTCCAATTAATTGCTCTGAACGAATGAAAATTACCAACAATTTTATTTTTGTCAAGAATAGGTAAATTCTACTACGGGTCAATCGCCTATATTTCCTAAAACTATGTACAGCAAAGAACTAAGTTACCTACAAGACATCGAGCTTATGGGTAACTCAAGTGCTCAAGCCCACTACCAGTGGGTAGCGTTCCCACCATGCTGGCGGCATTGCCTCTCTGAATTGCAATGCTAATACGTTGAGCCAAATAAGTGCCAGAATTTTAGCTATTTTTTTCATTTTTTTTTTGCCTTTGGCCGTTATGTAAGCAAGGTATCGGGTTCGGTTTCCGGTACAACACATTTTTTTTTTCTATATTTACCAATTAAAATATTTACAGTAGGTACAAACAAACGGTAATAGCATTTAGAAACCACTAAGGTTGTAGGGATAATGTTATCATTTTCAGTCTACATCGAAGTGAAAACTAGGTAAGTGCATTTATTAATCATGAAGTATGTCTACATTAGATAAAAAAAAAATGTTTTAATTTTCCTTTAATGTTTTTTGGCGTAATTATGTGGAGTAAATCAGTAGATAATCTAATAACCTTTACACGAGCAATTCTTATATATATATATACTAGCGATCCGCCCCGGCTTCGCCCGGGTGCAATTTCCGATGGGTTAAACAAAATACATATAAACCTTTGCCTGACAATTATTATAACGCACACAACAAAAAAAGAATCAGCCAAATCAGTCGAGCCGTTTTCGATTTTTTTGTGCGACTAATGCAGAACAATTGTTTTTTTTTAATATACATTATGATATCGATTAAGTATTGTATATAAATATCGTTTTTAATGCTTAATATGCTAGTGTTTGATTACTATCTCTCCTGATGTTAATATATAGTGGCATTGAAAAATGTAATAAATGAAGAACCGCTCGACCGATTTTGTGCAAACTTCACATAAACCATCTACTAAATAGTCCGAACAAAGCCTAAACATTTGGTTTGGATAGGTGAGCCCGTTTTTGA
This sequence comes from Lomographa bimaculata, assembly GCA_948107665.1. Classification (NCBI taxonomy): domain Eukaryota; kingdom Metazoa; phylum Arthropoda; class Insecta; order Lepidoptera; family Geometridae; genus Lomographa; species Lomographa bimaculata. The sequence continues at coordinate 7,766,357 of OX403612.1, read as the reverse complement.
GTTATACAATTAGATATATATGTGTATTCAGGATCTCGGAAACGGATCCAACGATTTTTATGAAATTTTGTATGCAGCGGGTTTCGGAGGCGAAAAATCGATCTAGCTAGGTTTCAATTTTAGAAAACGTTGTTTTATCCGTGTTTTCAGCCGAGCAATGCTCTGTCATCCGGGTACTTTATTAATTTACCGAGGAACTAAGTAGCTAGCAGTCCTCCCCCGTACACATTGCTGTACATGTTTTCTTCCCAAGGGAAAGTGTTTCTGGTTGAGATTGTGTGAGTGATGTGAATGTTTCCGGCACCCAAGACACAAATCATCGAATTTAATGTGGGGCTGTGAGTGTGAAAGCGTTTATTATAACGTTAATTTATGCACACGTTTACACCCCTCTTTTTGTATCTGGGGTAATAATAAAAATAATGTAGTGTTTTACCTATTTCCCGTATATGGTCATGGTCACGTATGTGGTAATGTTTCGGACCTCTCCTTCCTACCTAAGTATGTTTGTTCCCTCTTCACGCTTTAACGACTGAACGGATTTGGATGAAATTTGGAATGTACATAGCTTATACCTAGGATTAACACATAGGCTACTTTTTAACTTGATAATAGCGGGCGAAGCCGCGGGACACGTCTCGTAATCCTAATAATATTATAATTGCGAAAGTTTGTGTGTGTGTGAATGTTTGTTACCACGTATCTCCGTAACAACTGAACCAATTTTAATGAAAATTGGAATCTAGGTAGCTTATACTTTGGATTAGGACATAGGCTACTTTAATCATCATCATCAGCGGGCAAAGCCGCGGGGCTCAACTAGTCTAATATATATAAGATGATAATCATCTATTTTCATAGATCGACATATGAAAATTAAACCATGTTGTTGCTCTGTAAGCAAAGTATTTTATTTTGTTAGTTTTCCAATATTTAAACTACATAACACACTCACTATTTACCGTAACACATACCTGTAAACAAAGAAACGACATATAAAGTTTATTCTTCACTTTGTCGAATAACTTTTTCACGATTATAATTTTTAGATATGAATTAATTCACTTGAGTTTGTTTACTTCAGCGACGCCATCTTCTTATCCTACCAATAGTGTAGGTGCCTTCAATTAGCTGTTGCTGCTTTGCCGACATTACGGAACGCGGCAAAGTTTAAACTTTAAATCTAAAGACATATATTTTCTTTACATATATAAAACTCTCGTGTCACGGTGTTCGTAGTTGAACTCCTCCGAAACCGCTCGATCGATTTTTTTTTGTATATTTTGTAGGTATGTGAGTAGGTCGTAAAGTATTTTTCACCCTCCTACCCCCCCCCCAAATTTTTTACGTTTTTTTAGTGTTTTTGTATGAACAATATCCAAAAAGTTTTTAGTATGGTGTTAAAGTACCAGGCGACCATATATATGAAAGAGGTAAAAGACTTTTACTAAAAAAAATTTTTTTTTTCTTTTTGCAAGGCACGCCTGGTACTGCTAGTAATAAATATAATTTTGTCACTAGTTCCAAAAGAAGCGCGGCCCTGACCTTACTGTGAGATGTAATGTATCGCTGGGTAAGGTAAGTAGAGTACTGGACCGGCTGGATGGCGGTATACTGTATGTTACCAACAACTTAATCACAATAACTCCAAATTAACTAGTCGTTCGCGCCGATCTTTTTCTCTTTTTCAACTTCGTATGATTTGCCTACACTTATGCACGTTCACTAACTATTAACGGTTAATAATCCTCCATTATTACACATTAACACTCGAAGAGTCACAGGTTTTGTAAAATGTTTACAAAATCAACAACGCCACTTTTTCACTTTCGCGGCAAAACTCCTATCTAAAAATTACACTCACAATTTTCCATAACACGCCAAAAGAAGTATAACTTCAAAATAAATATAACCTAATTTTAACCGACACCAAAAAAGAAGGAGGTTCTCAATTCGACTGTATGTTTTATGTTTTTGTATGTATGTTACCTCATAACTTCTTTCTGGGTGAACCGATTTTGATGATTTTTTTGTTCTTGTTTCATTTCTGCATAATACTTACCAATAACCAGTAAGTCAGCTGCAAGTTAAAATAATTTTGCTGTAGCGCGGGAGCTTGTTACTTTTTATTACATTTAATTTTAATGGGTATGTTTTATTCATTAAATTTAAATAGTATTGATAAGCTTTAAGACTTATATATTTATTTTATTAATCTGTATCAATTAACTAGTAAAATGTAGAGTGGAACGAGTGAAAAAGTATTCTAGACAACGTGTTTTTTTGCAAAAGCTTATTTTTTTAATTAGTTGACCGCACTAACGCGAAACATGGCGTCTCCGTCTCAGCTTGGGTAAGATTGCTTTCGTCCGGATTTCCGGTTGTTTTCCTCTACAGATTGCATTTCTCAACCGATTCTCGTGAATTTTTTTTTTTTTTTTTAAATTTCGTAGATCTGGGGATTGAAAAAGGAAAAAAAAACATGTTTCAATCATTGAGAAAATTACGCGAGAATTTCAGCTCACAGAGTCGCTAATTAATTAAGGGGCAGGTATACGTCAAGGCGAGCACCTTTTCTACCCCTTAAAATTTTATGCATAAAAGTGTATATTGCGTAAATTACATCGTGGCGGTTACGCAAGGTCACGCGTGGCAATCTTTGATTTTTGATAACGTCTTATAAATCGATGTTCACCGGCTGCACGCACGAAAGTGTCACGTTCCGTCTGAGCCGAGCGTGCAAGCGAGAGCGCGGGACAAGCGATAGAGAGACACGATCGGCCAAGCGTTCGTCTTATGACGTTATCACGTAAAATTATCGTCCGTAAACCGACTTTACAGACAACCAGTTTAGTATAGTTTTATTAAAATTTCGGGTCAACGGGTCTCAAAAAAAAAATAAGGTGAAGAAATTATTTGTCTGGTAAATATGCGTATAAGAAATAACATTCACAGTGTTTTGATATAAAATGGCGGAACGAAATGGTTAGAAAAATACAAATATATGTTATTTTCATGAGATTTGATATTTTTTTCCTTTCTTTATTATTATAATAATAGTAATAATAATCATTTATTTCGAGTAACAGGGACTCATAATTTTACGACACAATATTTAACACACAAATTATTAGATATTAAAAGGACAAGACAAGAAAAATTATGAACGTTATGAAAATTCTATTCTTTTTTTTTTCAATGTAGAAGGCATCATTACTATAAATGATGCCTTCTTCTCACAGATTACGACGAATGTTCTTATTTATCTGGTTTTATAATTAATGACGAGTAAAACGGTTACAATAAACGTAAGCAAAGCTTAAAAAAACCTACTTCACCGCTTATATTTTGGTTTTAATCGATTTCGATAAAATTTATATGGGACCACCTCTGAAGTGTTATCTAGGAGTTTTTCCGCGAAAGTGAAAAAATGGCGTTGTAGATTTTGTAAAATTTACCAAAACCTGTGATTCTTCGAATGTTAATGTGTAATAATGGTGGATTATTAACCGTTAATACTTAGTGAACGTGCATGAGTGTAGGCAAATCATACAAAGTTGAAAAACGTGATTTTCACCTTCGCTCCAAAACTCCAATAGAAGTTCTAGTAAAGTTTCTACCACTTTACTAGGGCATGACTTGACTACGACTGGACCTTGACTCTTTTACTTGACTTTGACTGTGACTTGTGACTAGGACCTATAATATAAAATACACTTGAAATATATTATCACTTGACACTGGCTAAATGCATAAGATTGCGAAGCCAAAACTAAGGAAAAAAAAAGAGTGTTATCTACAAAACAAAACAAAAAAAAATGAGAATTTGTCCACAGGTTAATAGGGGAGAAATCGGTGAACATACATAGAAAAAAAAAACATATAGTCATAGTAGATATATTTCTACTATGATACAGTCGAACATAGTACCTCCTTTTTTGAAATCGGTAAAAACAAAAAAAACGCGTTTTAGATGAAATCGTGGTATCGCTACCTTGACATCTTAAATTATTACTTCGCTGGCTCTTAGTCTAAGAAGCACCGTACTTCCTGAATGGGGCTTCGTACGACATTCAACAATGCGAAGTATTTGTCATTAACATATTTATTAAATATAGTATGTTTTATCTTATTATATGTCATCGTGTCAGGCATCTTATTAAAATACTTGGATTTTTGACGTAATTGGTTTAATTGATCGTATTACTTGTGATATTTTTTTTTATTTTGGCTCCGCACTCTTGTGCATTTAGCTAGTGTCATGTTAATATAGCATATTTCTATTTCTAGTGTCTTAGATATTCCTATAGTGTACGGGCCCCGTACGGGTGAATTCTTGGCCGTGAAGGAACTCAAAACTCAAACTCAAACGTTTATTTGCGAGAATACATGTCAAAAAGGTCTTATAAATAATATTGTGTACAATGTATTCAGTCTGCATGCAGACGTGCAAATATTAAAAAATATTATTGTCTCTAAATTTCATAAATTCGATAATAGTATAAAAACAATTACTTAATAGCCAATCACTCAAATTCTTCTTAAAACTATTGCCTTCTAAAATTTTTATATCGTAAATGAAGTGATAGACGAGTTTTGCCACGAAAGTGAAAAAATGGCGTTGTTGATTTTGTAAAATTTTCCAAAACCTGTGATTCTTCGAGTGTTAATGTGTAATAATGGTGGATTATTAACCGTTAATACTTAGTGAACGTGCATAAGTGTAGGCAAATCATTCAAAGTTGAAAAATGTGATTTTCACCTTCGCTCCAAAACTCCAATAGAAGTTCTAGTAAAGTTTCTACCACTTTACTAGGGCATGACTTGACTACGACTGGACCTTGACTCTTTTACTTGACTTTGACTGTGACTTGTGACTAGGACCTATAATATGAAATACACTTAAAATATATTATCACTTGACACTGGCTAAATGCATAAGATTGCGAAGCCAAAACTAAGGAAAAAAAAAAAAGTGATAGACAACTGTGATTTTACACTGTTTATTAATTAACTGTATGAGAATAGATATATATAATATTGATGAGATGATTGCTTATGAACGGACGGCTCTCGCAGACCATAATTATAATATTTTTTAAAAACTACTATAAACATTTTAATTTCATTATAAATTCTTACAATAGACCTAATTATATTAAACGCATTATTATTTATAATTATGTTGTATTCATAACAATTTGGTCTAAGTATACAACCTGTAACAAAAAGGTGTAGTAATACTTGGTGGTGTGTATGGATGTCGTGCCAGGAATCGTCTGCCAGAGAACGAAAGTCGAAATCGGACATAATTTTTTCTGTACAAAAATAAAATATAATATTTTTGAAATGCTTTTGACAACCATACAGTTACATGTGCGGCAATCGGAGATATTTGTTCCGTATAAAAATTAAAAAATATTTTTTTGCCAACCCTACGATTACATCTGAGGCGCATGACCTTGACCTTTGTTATGGCCACCACTGTCAGACGTCTAGGTCCAAAGGCTATGTGGTGTAGAACGGTAGCTGATGAAATAGGGTTGCAAATGACATAATTTTTTAGAAACCAATTCATCATAACTCAATATTCATGGTGCTGCTGCGAATGCAGAAGTTCCTGTTAGACTCCATACATGTAGCTAGATGTGTGACTCGAGTATTACTACACCTTTCTGTTACACATTGTATAACTTATGATGGCGTAACGTTCATACTAATTAATTTTGTTTAATATTACACAGCATTAGCCATGCTAGGCAGAACTATAGTGATAAATTTAGAATGGAAAAATTATCGCTCGAGGCGGGGATTGATCCCGCGCCCATAGGATGTCATGCCCTATTGCTCTTACCACTTAGCTACTCAAGCCCTGCCTGAAGCGACGAAATTATCTATTCCTTATTATTAACTAGCTGTGCCCCGCGGCTTCACCCGCTATTATCAAATTATTAAAAAGTAGCCTATATGTTAATTCTAGGTAGGTATAAGCTGTGTACATTCAAAATGTCATCCAAATCTGCTTAGCCATTAAATCATGAAGAGATAACAAACATACTTACACACACGCACAAACTTTCTCATTTATAATTTTATCGTAGGAAAGTAGGTTTACTATTTCGCCAAAAATCCGCCAATTAGTTTTTTTTTCAAACACGTATCCAAGGACACTGGTCTTTAAGAACCCGTATACATTTTTATGTCTTTCTCGCTCGCACGATTCAATGATTTCGAGATATAAAACTGACGGTGTGAGTTATTGTAAATGTTGTCAATATAATCCCTAAATAATAATATCACGGATCTTATAAACTGATATTCGTTTTCTTAGCTTTTGGATTGGCGGAGAAAATCGATGTCAAATTGATTTTATATTTTTTTCACTCTTTCTTCGTCTAATTAATAGATATTTAAACGAAAATTAATTTAAAGTATCCGTTACATAATTATTTAGTAAAGTTATTGACAACATTTTCCATAACTCGCTCCATAATTTTTATTTCTCAAAATGAATGAATTGTGCGAGCGAGACAAACATAAAAATGTATACGGGTTCTTAAGACGAATTATAAGGAATTATTGAAATCCATCCATATGATACGAGGTAATAAAGAATTTACCAATACACATACATACACGATACGCGGGAATAGCATAATCCTTCCTTGTCATTCGGGTACAGATTAACCTTACTAAAATGTAGGCAAAGTCATAAGATACAACATAGCTTCTGCCAATTGTGCAGCGGCAAAACGTAGTAATTAATATACAATATCATTCAATAATTTTATTCCCGAGTATAGTTAAACATAATTTATTGAGCAGGGCCATAAAAATAATTGTTACTATCGAAATATTATGCAGCAAATGTTATTATTATTATGACGATTGCATTGGAAGTAGAAGGGCCTGGATATAAATGGATCTACTTACTGTGATATCACTAACACACGCACACATCTATTGTTACCTTATTATAAACTAGCCCTGCTACGCGGCTTCGCCCGCGTTAGATAGATAGTTAGATAAACTCTTTATTGAACACCTTAATTAAGACAAAAAACAAAACCAAAATTATTATTTATAAAAAAAAAAGTATAACAATAGGCGGTCTTATCGCTAAAAGCGATCTCTTCCAGACAACCTTTGGATGTAGCGGAATTACGCAATAGAGTTTTAACGATTTTAGTTGATAACATTTTTCAAGTTAAAAAGTATCCTATGTGGTAATAAGTAATATAAGCTATGTACATTCCAAATTTCATTCAAATCCGTTCAGCCGTTACAGCGCGAAGAGACAACAAACATACTTCTTATTATCTATGGGGGCTGAGTCACCCACGTCCGTAGGAGGATACCCCTTAAGTCCCTACACGTGGTCCCCGGGTGGTGCTAAAGACTCCCTACACGTGGTCCCCGGGTGGTGCTAATCAGATGACATTTGAGAGGTGATAGAGCATTTTGTGAGTTGCTCGCCTGGCTTGCTACCAAAGTAGCTTACCACCATCAAGTTGAAAGTCTGCCGCCAAGCCAAATACGGTGTTCCGGCAGTTATCCTTGAAAGCCTGCGTATACCAGGTCTAGTGTGTTTACCAGCTTCGATCACATCGTCACTTACCATCAGGTGAGATAGTGGTCAAAAATAAAAAATAAAAAAAAATCTTGATTAAGCAATCCTATCCTACTTCCTACTAATATTATAAATGTGAAAGTTTGTGCGTGTGTGTGTAAATGTTTGTTACCACGTATCTCCGAAACAAACTAACCTATTTTGATGAAACGTAGAATGTAGATAGTTTAGGTTCCGGAGTAATACAAAGGGTTCTTTTTAACATAATTACCGCGGGCAAAGCCGCCGGGCACGGCTACTTAAGAAATGGCATTTAAAATAAAAATAGTTTCTAATTATTTAGGTTCTTATCTAAAGAATTCAGTAATAATTAAACGCAAGCAAAGCTTAAGAAAACCGACTTCACCGCTTTATCATCGGAACCTTGATCAGATTTAATGTATAAACACGCATTATTGACTATAACTCAAAAACTAGAGATCAGATCTTGATCAAATAACAATGGGACCACATGAAAAGCACCAGCTTTCAAATAAAAAGAATCATCAAAATCGGGTCACAATGAAAAAAGTTATGAGGTAACTTTTAAAGTCGGGTATACGAGACCATCGTCAAAATAGTCCACAAAATAGGCATTATTGACGATATTTCAGAACTACTGATCAGATCTTGATCAAATTTGAATGGGACCAATTAGAAAGCAACATCGTTCAAACTAAATTTTCGAAATCGGCTCACGTGGAGAGACGTTATGAGGTAACAAACATAAAAAAAAAATACAGTCAACTTGAGTACCTCCTCCTTTTTTGGGAAGTCGGTAAAAAGTATTATTTTTAACCTAGTATTACGTAGGAGAATTAAGGATATAAACAAACAACAAAACAAACACATTCACACTCACAGCCCCACACTAAGTTTAAGAGTTTCCGGCACTTACGATACAAGTCTTTGAGACTTGTATCGTGGGTGCCGGAAACATTCACATCACACACACATTACACCCAGAACCAGAAGCAAAAATATCCCTTGGGAAGGAATTTGTGCTCCTGCCGGGAATCGAACCCAGGATTCAGGAGGATATATACATAACATAAACGCTTTCACACTCACAGCCCCACACTAAGTTCGTTGACTTGTGTCGTGGGTGCCGAAAACATTCACATCACTCATCACACACACAATCACAACCAGAACTAGAAACACATAGGTATTTTTTTTAATCGACGGAACTCCTTGGAGCGTACAGTTACACACTTGACGATTGCCTCAGCTTACTTCCAACGCCCGCGGGGAGGCAGGCTCCTACTGTTAAATAAATTACTTATTGTTTATTTATTTATATTATAAATTATTTTATTATCCACCTGTCATTGAACGCTATAAATTTTGCGAGGCCGAAATTGACAACTATGCTATCGGAGGCTATTGAATTAGCGGTATTAAGATTTTTTTGTAATGCTGAATAGGCAAGCATTTGACCACTATTTCACCTGATGGAAAGTGATGATGCGGTCGAAGATGAGGCATGCTTGCCTAGAAGATACCTGTTCACTCTTGATTTGAAGACTCCCAGATTATACCCCTCGGGAAACAATGACGCAGGCAATGAGTTCCACTCCTTCGCTGTACGGATGATGAACGTAGAAGCAAGCCGCTTCGAGCGAACTGGAGGTATGTCAACCATAAATGCATGACGTTTGACAGTTTGTCTGGTTGTTAGATGGTAAAATGGGCATGGTGGAATTAACTCATGTAATTCCTGCGCATACTCTCCAAAATGCAAACGATAGAATACCGATAGACTTGCGACCATACGTCTGTGACCGAGGCTCTGCAATCTGGACTCAATCAGCTTACTATCGCCAATAAGTTTTTTTGCTCGTCGGTCAATAGCCTCAAGACCTTCAAGCTGGTTATAAGCTGGATAAACATTAATATAGATAATTATAGATATACATTAAGATATACATTAATTAAGATATACGTCAATGCGAGCACATTTTAAATCCGTAGGCAATTATTCCTCTTACACTTTTGCACATAAAGGTGTATATGACGACCCAGTTGGCGCGATGGGCAATTCTCTGCCTTCTGTGCCATTGGTCCTGGGTTCGATTCCTGGCAGAAGCTCAATTTTTCTTCCCAAAGATTTGTGCTTCTAGTTCTGGATGTGGTTGTGTGTGATGTGAATGGTTCCGGAACCCACGATACAAACGAACAAACGCATTCACACTCACAGCCCCACACTAAGTTCAAAGACTTGTATCGTGGGTGCCGGAAACATTCACATCACACACACACATTACACCTAGAACCAGAAGCACAAATATCCCTTGGGAAGGAATTTGTGTTCCTGCCGGGAATCGAACCCAGGACCCACGGCGCAGAGGGCGGACACCTGTCCACTGCGCCAACTGGGTCGTCGACAACAAGTCTTTGAACTATGTGTGGGGCTGTGAGTGTGACAGCGTTTGTTTGTTGTTGTTTGTTTATTACGTAAATTGTAACGTTGCGGTTACGCAAGGTCACGCGCGGCAATCTTTGAATTTTTATGTTTTTTTTTTCTTTTAGTTTTGGCTTTGCAATCATGTGCATTTAGCCAGTGTCAAGTAAAAATGTATTTCAAGTGTATTTCATATTAAAAGTCCTAGTTACAAGTCACATCCAAAGTTACTTGACTTTGGATGTGACTTGAATGAGTCAAGGTTCAGTCATAGTCAAGTCATGCCCTAGTAAAGTGGTGGAAACTTTACAAGAACTTCTATTGGAGTTTTGGAGCGAAGGCGAAAATCACGTTTTTCATCTTTGTATGATTTGCCTACACTTATGCACGTTTACTAAGTATTAACGGTTAATAATCCACGTTTACACATTGACACTCGAAGAATCTCAGGTTTTGGAAAATTATACAAAATCAACAACGCCATTTTTTCACTTTCTCGGCAAAAACCTGCTTCATCAATGTTTGCTTTCAAGCCTTGTAAGATTTGCAGTTTATTTCCTTCATTTCCTGGGAGTTGTTTATAGTTTTATCCTACTAATATTATAAATGCGAAAGTTTGTGTGTGTGAATGTTTGTTACCACGTATCTACTTAACCGGTTTTAATCAAATTTGGAATGTAGATAGCTTATACTTAGAGATTAGGAAATAGGCTTCTTTTGTCATCAGCGGGCGAAGCCGCGGGGCTCAACAAGTGTTATAAATGTTACCACAGCATATACTACCCGCTAATTTCAAGTCCCCAACAATAAAATTGATCCACTTTATTCAATTACTAGTTCCATACAATTTGTATGTATGTATGTATGGCCACGCCTTTTGAAGGCACGCGGAAGAGTACACTTGTATGGCGATCTCAAGTGGAGCTTAGAAGATTTGGATGTGGTAACTAGTTACCACATCCAAATCTTCTAAGTTCAGTCTTTACAGTTCAGTCATCTTTTTTTATGCCCTATATCTTACCTGATTTGATAATGCGACCGAATATGTAGCATGTTTGCCTAGTATATGCCTATTCACTCTTGACCTGAAGACTTAGATTATACCGTTCGGGGTAAAAAGAACAACATAAAAGTAGGTGAATCCGCAGTTCACGGCTATTGAAGTATAATAATGTTTTTTTATTGAAATATTTTTTTTTTTCCAATCCATTATAAAAAAAGATATTTTTTTTTTATTTCAATAAGAACGGCTATTCGCCTTTTAATGTTCCTGTTAAGCAAATTCGATTATGCGATACATAATAGTAATAATAATAGATAGTCCCGATAGTTGTCTCGGCGAATGGGCTAAAGTTATAAATAGACATAGTAGTTAATAGTCCTTGTACTGAACTAACACGAATTTTCCTGCACCTTCTCGGATGTCTGGCAGAAAATGCTGTATTAGCGTTAAGTCCTCTGTGTACTGCTTAATTTTTTTTTATATACGATACGCAAGCGTTTGACCACGATCTCACCTGATGGAAAGCGATGATGCGGCCGAAGATGTAGCATGCTTGCCTAGAAGGTACCTATTCACTCTTGACTTGAAGACTTCTAGATTTGACTGTTCGGGGAACAAAGACGAGGGCAATGAGTTCCACTCCCTCGCTGTACGGATAATAAACGTAGAAGCGAAACGCTTCGAGCGAACTGGAGGTATATCAACCATATATGGATGACGTTTGACAGTTTGTCTTATTGTTAGATGGTAAAACGGGCTTGCAAATTAGCTCGTGTAATTCCTCCGCAAATTCTCCAAAAATGAAAATTGTTGAAAATTGTGCAAAAGAATAAATAAAAACAGCATTAAAAAAAAAATATAGCACACTTAATGCCACATCCAAATGCTGTCGACTTTTCGCACAGCAGCGTCAAGGAATACCTATATTTGCTGTTTTTGCGATGCACAGACATAAATAAATGTTGAAAACTCGACAAAAACTAGCATTATAAAGGTGAAAAAGCAATTAAAACTAGTTTCATATTTAAGTAGTTAATTGACAGTGTAGGCTACTTAGAGGTTAGTACAGATTAGTGAGACTTTTAGATAAGTAAATAGGCATTAATATTTATTGATAAAATATATTATTTATTATCATAAAACATTTCTAATCATATATTACATTAAACTAAAATCTAAATTAAAATTAACTAAAAAAAAAACTATAGTTAGATATAAATATGTACAAAACTTTAACTAATAGATAAATTAATTAATTAATTTTCTTAATTTATTGATAAACTAGCAGTGCCCGCGACTTCGTCCGCGTGATTATTGGACATAAGTTACTATAAAGTACTTACTATAAAGTAAGGATCCCTATTTTTTTTTAAAATATAATATAGCCTATAGCCTTCCTCGATAAATGTACTATCCAACACTGAAAGATTTTTTTCAAATCCGACCAGCGGTTCCTGAGATTAGCGCGTTCAAACAAACAAACTCTTCAGCTTTATAATATTATAATATAATATATATTCTTTATTGTACACACATTGATAAAACAATTTACAATAAGGCCATAACAAAAGATGTACAAAGGCGAGCTTAACCCTTCACAGAGTTTTCTTCCAGCAAAGCCTTTAAGTAGGATATGATTTATAGGAGCGAGTAGGTTGATGTGTACATAGAAATATGATAACAATACAAGTTACTAATAATATATTAGTATAGATAAACATTAATATATAATCTATCTATGATATGGGTCCGCGCGAATCTCTAAGGGAATTATTTAAAGAAACAATAAAATACAAATATTGCACACCAAGAAAAATAACAATTAACAATAGAAAAAAAATAACAACATAGCAGTACAATCGGCGGCCTTATCGCTCAGCAGCGATCTCTTCCAGGCAACCTTAGGATGGAGAGGATAAAAGTTTAACAAAAAGTGATCGGTGGTGCGGCAATGATCATTTAACATCTTTTAAACGTACATATAATTATTCATGTTATTAAACAAATAATATACATCAAATACATACAAAAGGCATACTTACCACGCCTTCGCTTCGCAAAAACATAAAAAAAGAAGCGACGCACACAATCTTAATACTAGACATAAAATTACAGTGCGCGCATTTAGATAAAGCAAAAAAAAAAAAAGACGTGTGGCACTCGGGGACTGCCGCGGTAAAGTTATTGCATAGCATTTTTTGTCAACTTATGCAATTATAATTATTTATTTATTTTATTTATGCAGTATTTTTTTCCTGCCACCTAGAGGCGAGTTGTTGAACTAAAGAGACAAGCGTGATATTTCAAAAAAGTCATTAAAAGTTCTGCTATTCATCGATAGATGGCAAAACTAAAAAGTATCACCGCTGTGCCGGTCGGTGTGGGGGGTGTTAGGTTATTTTCGTTACGGAATTTCTGGATTCGGTCTCCACGCTCAAGGCCCGCGACAGAAGCTATGCAATAGCTTAAAAAATAATAATAATAAAGAATAAATCTTTTATGGCAAATGGGGTTAGATTTTACAATAATATCCTAAAATTGTAACTAATTACCACTGGGAAAGTTCAAATCTGTAATAAAACGGGCATTAATTAAGAAAGCCTTGTAAAACTATTGACTACATTAATGACAAGGATGCATGGAGGCAAACTGCACAAGCGCTTTCTAGCGACTTCATTAATATAGATTTATAATCACACCCAGAACCAGAAGCACGTTTTTTTAATAATATTTTTCCATCTGTCATTATTTTCGCTCCTAACATGGACGCACAGTTACATATACTATCCACGGTGGATAAGGAGGGAAACGCCATGTCCCTTTGGTACGTCAAAATTATCCCCACGTCCTACAAACGAGGATAGTTCCTCTACCAAATGTCAAACAGAGCAATTTTATCCACTTTTCGTTACGCCCATGTCATGAAGGGAGAAATATATATGTCTACGCCAAATGTCAAACAGGGTATATACAGATACAGATTGTTTATTGCCTCCATATGTACAGTACAAGGTGTTACATTCCAAAAGGTAGGTACAATGTCTCTTATGGACCCTGTCGGGCGCAGCAACTTAAGAGAGAAGAGGTCGCAATTCTTAAATATAAAATTTAAATAGTGACCTTGATTCTGATGTCACACACTAAATTAAATTTAAAATATTCCTGTCTTTTACAAAATAGGAACACAAGACAGAGATAGCATAGTGCTGTGCTGTCAAGTTAGTCAGAACTTAGATGTCTATGCAAGCTTAGTCGAGTATGTGTTGTATTGGTGTTGACTAAAAACTAGCGCCTTTCTGCTTCTGCTGTTCATATTTTAATTGATAAACTGGCATGACAGCACTATAATGCATGCTATCTCTGTCTTGTGTTTTATTTTGTAAGAGACAGGGATAGTAAAGTTTAAATTTAATTTAGTGAGTGTACATCAGAATCGAGGCCAATATCTTTTAAGTAGTCATAAATTGAGTAGTATGCTTTTATTAATAGTTGTTTTAGGTTTTTCTGGAATTTCGTGCTATTTATTTCATTTGTAAGGTCTGCTGGTAGCTTATTATATATTTTTACAGACATGGGCAATGTACTAGCAGAGTGCATCTGCAGTCGAGATGTAAGTATTAATAACCGGTTATATTATATATTTCCCTTTCCACTGCTGCCATGCTGCGTATGGTATAGAGGACAATGTCATCCCTTGTCAGTGGATAAAAACAGGGGATACAATTTATATCCCTACGCCATGCTAGGCCTGAGCTCTATGAATAAATATTAAGTTCAAAAACTATAACCCGACTACTAAATAAAACAAATTAATATATACTAAAGATTCATAATCCCGAATACGAAAAAAGTGATGCTTGAAAATAATAGTACCGTAGTCCCGATATAATAAAGTAACTACGCCTTTACACAATTTGTGTTAAATCAGTAGTATAAACGTGATATGATACATTTGATACTGCTATGATAAGAAAAAAAAAAACAAACCCATTTTTTTTATTCGTGGGCGCCATTTTCATAATTTATAGTCTATTAGCTGTGCCCCGCGGTTTCACCCGCGTGGTGATGGAAAATTATGATAATGATGATAGAAAGTATTTAATTTTTTCGTCAATTTATCAATGTTTTTATATTTTTCTGCTATTCGGAACGGAGACAAATCCAACAAATTAAAAATCATGAACACAACTATACTGTGTAATGTATGTAAATTGGAACTAACTATTTTTATGATAATCTCACTAACAGGTGTTATAAACGCTATAGTTTGTAAGGATAGATAGATAAGATCTTTCATTCTAAATATGCACGCCCCTCCATAAACATTTTCATACATTTGACACTCGATAGTTTCACAAATATGGTGGAGGGGCGTGCAAATTTAGTCAAATATGTCACAATATCCGGATTACCGACCTTTGCTCAGTTTTTTGTTTTTGGTAGAATGTGTTTGAATTTGTAGCCTCAGAAAGCTCCATCTAGTGTCGAGTAGAAACATTTTTTTACATCGGTCATAGCATAATAGATGGCGCTGATAGTTTCTTATTCTCGGTTTTTCAAATGCAGTTTGGGAACCGAGCATTTCTCGGACCTGGAACGTTAATAAATCGATTCCTTGGGCCAAAAAACCCCTAATCTGTAACTTTCATGAAAATCGTTGGAGCCGTTTCCGAGATCCTGATTAGAATAGAATAGAAAATCATTTATTGCTAAATATTTAAACAATCATATTATGGTACACAAAAGAAAAAAAAATACATGCAAGAAATATTTGGCAATTGGAATATGTTCAGCGCTAAGACTGCACAAACTAAGTGTTTGTGCAGGGCTGGTTTTCAGCATATCCCATCGATCTCAGGTGTTACTCGAAAATAAAGTCATGGTAGTCCTTTAACAATATTGTAGTTTATAACTATACAGAAGTAGAATTAAGAAGACACATATAGTACATAGAAGTAGATTTAAGATTACACATATATATACAAGAATTGCTCGTTTAAAGATATAAGATAGGTACTGTGTCTCCTAAACAAAGTGCCTGTCAAACAGTATCACGATTTTAACGCCACTTTACTCTAAAATAGATAAGAAATCTTTCTTAATTACACATTAATGGATTGAAAAAAAAACATACATTTTGACAGCTGCTGTCAAATAATTGACAATGAGAGCTTAACTTTAGTTTTTGGCGTGAAAGCGAAAAAATGGCGTTGTCGATTTTGTATTGTTTTTTAAACTTGTGGCAAGTACCTGGATGACCGAGCTTTTCTCGGTATAACGACGTTTTCTAAAAATGAAACCTAGCTAGATCGATTTATCGCCCTCGAAACCCTCTGCATACTAAAATTCATGATAATATATATATGATCAATATTTATATCAATATTTCCGTACAGCGAAGGAGTGGAACTCATTGCCTGCGTCTTTGTTCCCCGAACGGTATAATCTGGGAGTCTTCAAGTCTCGAGTGAATAGGTATCTTCTAGGCAAGCATGTCACACCTTCGGCCGCATCATCACTTTCCATCAGGTGAGATAGTGGTCAAATTCTTGCCTATCCAACATAAAAAAAAAAATATATATATAAATATAACTTAATTAACTAATAATATAACTTCCTTCAATTGCTTTAAAAATAAATTGAAACGATGGCTTATCGAGCAAACATTCTATAGCACAGATGACTTTATGAAAATTAAATAATTTTATACATTGACATAAATTATATTGACATGTTCTTTATGAAAATTATTATTATTTTTTAATTTTTATTTCGTAATTTTTCAATGTGACATTTTTCATTTTATAATTGTATTTTTAATAAAATCTCATTTTAGACCTTATATTATGACGTGTAAACAAATGTTTATGAATAAATGAGTATTTGAGTATTAATATATATATATATACAAGAATTGCGTTCTAGTAAAGTTATTAGGTGGTAGAGCATTTTGTGAGTTGCTCGCCTGGCTTGCTACCAAAGTAGCTTACCACCATCAAGTTGAAAGTCTGCCGCCAAGCCAAATACGGTGTTCCGGCAGCTATCCTTGAGATCCTGCGTATTCCAGGTCTAGTGCGTTTACCAGCTTCGATCACATCGTCACTTACCATCAGGTGAGATAGTGGTCAAACACTAGCCTGTCACAAATAAAAAAAAAAAAAAACTCTATACTGACGAGTTCTATGCTGGCAAGCAGTGATTATCGACTGCGACCACATCGCCAGTCTTATGCTACAATGATCAAACGCTAGCTTATCAAAACAAATAAACGTATTCACACTCACAGCTCACACTAAATTCGATGACATGTGTCGTGGGTGCTGAAAATATTCACATCACACACACAATCACACCCAGAACTACAACACAAATTTTCCTTGGGGAGAAAACTTGTGTCCCCGCCGGGAATCGAACCTGAAATTCCCGCTTAGATGGCGAACGCGCACCCAATAAGCCATCGGGCAGTTCGATCAGCCTTCAGAGACATGAAAAAGTAAAATGGGCTCGCAGATGGCTAAACAAGAAGTCTAAGGTCTAGCCGAGGCTTTAGGCTAGGCTTAGCTTGGTCTAGACTCCAATTAAGGGATCTACGTTGCTCTATACTTTAAGAAAGGTTTCACAAACTGTTGTTATAAAGTCGATGTAAAAATTATCGATTTAACTAGTAGTTAAATAAGGATTTATTCGATTTCACTCACGGTTGTTTTCTCGCATTGTTACGAGACTAGTTTCGGAACAGTCGGTGCTCCTTCATCAGTCGAGTACGCGCGTAAGCCGTTCGTATACTTAACCTTCCTATACCCGCGTTGGTCTGTGGGACCGACGGAACATATTTTCGTATTTATTTCTTTTCTCAGAAATGCTAGGAAGTCGAGTCTTTTGCTAACTGCTGGATTTGTTGCCAGCTTAAATTTAGTGCACACCGTGCATTCGTGGGATATGCTAGTATGGTCGCACTAGGCCTGAATCGGTCCGTGAGAACAAAACTCCTGCCTTGAATCCTGTAGGGTGACATGTTAGAAACATGGTCACTCAATTTCCATATACCATAACATAAATATACATATATATATATATATATATATATATATATATATATATATAATAAGTCCTCTTATAAGTTAATAATTATTAATACTAAGAAGTTTAAATTAGTTTTTTAAAAGATTTTTGTTTTGTTCTTGTAGTAGGTACCTAAATAAAAAATCTCAATTTTGAACGCAATTTTGTAACTGATAGCTATTAAAATAACTAATAATAAAGTAATTAAATTATATTTATTGTATTATTTTATTCTTCAGAATAGATAAATAATACCAATGTAGGTTTTATTTGTGAAAAAAGAAACAAAATTGGGTTCCAAACTTTCGGCCTACGAGACCGTGCGAAAATTACGCGGATATAGGAAGGTTAATACTTACGACGTTAAGCCAAAATTTAAAAAATAAGCGGTGAAGTCGGTTTTTTTTAAGCTTAGCTTGCGTTTTAAATATGTAAATTAAATTTTAATGTTAAAACTATCGTTAGTATTACACATTATGTTTCAATGTTATATCCGGCTTAAAACACGAAAATTTCGACTTACTTTGTAGTCGACTAGTTTCGGACAAATTAGTTGTGAAGGACAACTAATTTGTCCGAAATCAGGATCAGGATCGAAATTTTCGTGTTTTAAGCCGAATATAACATTGAAACGTAATGTGTAATACTAACGATAGTTTTAACATTAAAATTTAATTTACTTATTATGATAATGTAAATTAAATCCTCTTATCATAAAATCAGTGCAAGAAATTCAAGTGAAACAAGATGTCAGGCACTTAACGTCATACCACCAACAATGGTAATCTCTTAATGATGTAAAAACCTGCAAAGTATCGGTATATCGCTTATTCCTTATTTATTCACTCGAGATTATCGAATCTCGTGCCCTTTGCGAAATGGCTGCTCAAGGGAAACCAATGGGACAGTACAGGTTAGGAGCAGTAAGGGTGAATACGTGGAAGCCGTTCGGTGATCCAGTCTATCTTTTCTATGACTTCTTTTACGTATTTTTTTTTTAAACAGGAAAAAACCGTAAATCTTTTTTTTAATGCTCGATTAGCAAGTATTTGACCACTATCTCACCTGATGGAAAGTGATGATGCGGCCAAAGATGCGGCAGTAGCATGCTTGCCTAGAAGATACCTATTCACTCTCAGTTTTTTTTACTCACTTTTCAAGTCCCAGATTATAAAAAAAACTTTTTAAAGTTAGTGCTGGTCCAATGTTGATGATTCTAACGTCAGTCGTGTTTATATTGCAAGTGTCACCAAAGACATGACATTAATGAAAACGCAATATTGTGTTGTCTGGAAGAGATCGCTCTTAGCGATAAGACCACCCATTGTATCTATCTTTATAAGTTTCTCTATAAGTTGTATTTATTATTTGGTGTCATTAAAGATTTATTGTATTGTATTGTATTGTGAAAAATGAAAATAAAATATGTGGATGGACTATATTGAGTATATCATTGAACAGGTAAATAAAAAGCATCTTTCGATTTTTGTTAGGTTTCTTTTGTCATTTTACATTTAGAATTTAGGATCTTTAAAAATTTAAACTTGATCAGTAATCATTCTCACTTAAATTTTCAATATTTAAAAACAAAGCTTCGATTAAGTTCTTAAATCATTGCATAATATCTCATATTAACGAAAAAGAAAGTGTAAAATAAAAAAAAAACATATTCGCCAAAGTACTAATTTTAAATTAATGTACAGTAGAATGTTATAACATAAATTCAATTACACTCACAGCCTCACACTAAGTTCAATCACTATTTTGTCGTGGAAGCCGAAAAACATTACACACATAATCACACCCAGAAACAAATACAAATATCCCTTAGGGAGAGAACTTGTGTTCCCACCGAGAATCGAATCCGATACCCGCTATTTAGAAGGCCAACGCGTTCCCTAAACTAGCGGGCAGTTATAGATAAAAATCGAAAAAAAACTGGTTGTGCCGTAAAGACACACGATAGAAGTGAAACTTTTGTATTACAGGGAAACATTTTGATAATACATCACAATGTTTACCCCCACCGCTTTCGTCACACAAAAAGGTTGCGGATCACAATTTCAAACCCCTCCCATACGAAGTTTCACTTCAAAAAGTTTATGAATATATCTGGAAGTAAAATTGGTGAAGTGCTACAATGCCCATACTGTACCAATCATGTATGAAACCAGCTTCAGATAAAAAGATATAAAACAACCCGTAATGATGTCCAAGAAACGTTATTGTTTATCAAATAAACACTAAACTTTGCTCCGAATCGCTTCCTCGTGCCATTTACATTTAAATCGAATAATATTATTATGATATTCTCATATAGGTCATACCTATTTGCCACCCAGATACTAAAATTTCAAAATAAAAACAAAAACAATGCTTTCAGTAAGTTATGACTCGTGGGCGGATGACATGTATAACACACATCATAACATTCACAACTACACTCGGAACGAGGAAACATTTTGAAGAACTGCTCGCTAGCGATCGAACTGCTCGCTAGCGATCGAACTGCTCGCTGGCTAAGGTTGCGCGTTTGCCTTCTGTGCAGTCACTGTTGCGAGCAGTTTCTATTTGAATTAAGCAAAAATGAACCTTATTTCATCGCAGTTTTGTCTTATCGAATTGCAAACGTTCGCAACAGCGATAGGTAAAAGGGTGGTGTGATTGCAGATAGAAACACAAGTTTCCTTTCCATATTTGTATTTCTAGTTGATTGTGTGTGTGTGTGATGTGAATGTTTCCACCCACGAAACAAGTCTTCAGGCTTAGTGAGAGGCATTGAATATTGAAATGAAATTTGAATAACCTAGAAAATATAAATCCCGCTATTGGCTATTAGTTTTTTTTAAATATAATTTTAATTGATCGAGCCGAGCGAGATCTCTAAGTTGACTTGGGTGGATCAGAACTTTGTCCGTCCGTCCGTCTCTCAGAGACATCTAGCGTCTAATCGACACAAGCGAATAAGTAACCCCAAATTCTCACAAAATATGTAAAGCTATGGCCCAAAGCCAGAAATGACAATTAAAATGATATAAATGGGATACTCGTTAGCGGGGGAAAAATATTTTTTATATTTTTATCTATCCTTGTGGGGTATCTTTGAAAAGATCTTTGTAAGTAGAGTACGAAACCGGTTTGCAAAAAATCTAAGTTGGAAACAATTTGGTAGCCCACCATAGTGACTGTTTTTAGACCTGTTTTGTCCCGAGTCTATCCTAAAAACGGCTTCTATTTTAAAGCTGAAACTTATGTATAATATTTATTACATCTGAACAACAAATACAGAAATTAAGCAATTATTTTTAAAAACAAAAGTTATAAGGGGTCATATAGTTAGTAGTCTTAAATAAAAACAATTAAACAAAATGTGTGTTAAATAAATGAAACGCAATCAAGCACAGATTAACAAATTTTGAGATTCGAGCAAAATCTCAAGACATCTCACGGCAAGGCTAGAGAGGGGGTCGAAAAATAATCAAAATCATCTTACGTATATAATGGATGCCTTCTAAGCAAGTAACCTCAAAAGTTTTTCTCTATTGAGCAGAATGTAGGATCTAGATCTCAGTTCTCTATCTACTAATTTTAAAGAATTGTGCATTTTAATCGAATAAATAAATGTTACTTGTAGTTTGTAAAAGCTGTCCCACAAATAATTATTCTCTAAAACACCAAAGATGGCGTCCACTCTAACGAACTAATCGTCAACGTTGTCACCATAAATTAATGCAATTTGTTTCTCCACTAACTTCATATAGAGAACGCAGTCAATTGTATTATTTTACAAGACATTTGTTGTTAACAATTAAAAATGCTGCTTGATTCAAGGTAGTAGGGGTGGTTTTCCTATGATGAATGATAGACAGATAATTGACGGGTGACGTCTTAGTACATTTACAGTGCATACTAATTGTCGGTTTGATTTTGGAACAAAGCTCTTTAAACACAGGACCCTTGGGTCGAAAGAAACGAAAAAGCCGTCGTGAAACTATAGAAAAAAAGACGTGTGGCACTCGGGGGCTGCCGCGGTAAGGCTATTGCATAGCATTTTTTATCAACTTATGCAATTATAATTATTTATTTATTTTATTTATGCAGTATTTTTTTTCCTGCCACAAGCGGGATATTCCAAAAAAGTCATTAAGAGTTCTGCTATTCATCGATAGATGGCAAAACTAAAAAGTATCACCGCTGTGCCGGTCGGAGTGGGGGGTGTAAGGTTATTTTCGTTACGGAATTTCTGGATTCGGTCTCCACGCTCAAGGCCCGCGATAGAAGATATGCAATAGCTTAAAAATCTATATATATAAAAGAAAGTCGTGTTAGTTACTCCACTTATAACTCAAGAACGGCTGAACCGATTTAGCTGAAAATTGGCAGGGAGGTAGTTTAGAGCCAGGAGAAGGACATAGGATACTTTTTAAGAACGTACATTTCTTTAAATTTTTTTTTACATTTCGACATGCTTTCCATTTTCTCATACGTCACTCGGATTTGGTAAAGTACTAGGCAAACATAAACATGAAGGTTGTAATAATATAGTCACGTGACATTGTAACGCATGCCGGGTATAGCTTCCTAAATATGCACATTCATTGACTGTTAGGCGGAACGAAGGTCGCCGGGACAGCTAGTAATTTAATGAAAATATATTTGCTTTCACTCTTAGAGCCCTACACTAACTTGACACTGGGTCGGAAACATTTCCTTACACACACAATCACACCTCAAAACCAGATACACAAAGGAGCCCTTAGAGAGAGAAAACTCGCGTCGCCGGTAATCGAACCCGATACCCTTGTTCTTAATATAGAACTGCCTGTTTAGATTCTCGCTCGCTTCACCTAGCCAGAGTAGTCGAACTGTACAGGAATTGTAGAAGTTCATTCGATACTAGTTGGGCCTAGGAATGATTGTTGTAATTTCGATGACAACTTAGAAATTAATATATATAATCTGTATCACTTTATATGGTAAAAAAAAAGTTTTAATGTTATAAGTTGGACTTGTTTTAATTGCATTGTATATTTGTTGGAGAATGATAAGTGTAGTGATTGTAGTGTGTGAGTGTATTGTTAGAATTTGGTACATGAACTGCCCGCTGGCGTAGTCATGCACGTTTTAAGCAGCGGGTATCGGGTTTGATTCCCGGGTCTCAAGGGAAATTTGTGTTTCTAGTTCTAGTGATTGGGAACAAACAGTTGATGCTTTTTTTTTACTTTTTAGTTCACAACTTTTTTTTAAACAATCGATAGCGACGAAATAGTTAATATAAGGAATAGGGATGATTAAAAAAACTAGAATTGCCACATGGTAGCTAGTCTCTCGGTTTTTTATCGGATAAATTTCGGAGAGTGTGCCAAAGAACTGCACGATCTAGTTCCCCTATCATCGGACAAGCAGAATTACTGCTAAGCGACTCCGCTACAAGGTGGACATTCCACAAATGCGCACGAAGCATTTGCCTCCACATACATTTTTTTTTTTATTTGTGACAGGCTAGTGTTTGACCACTATCTCACCTGATAGTAAGTGACGATGTGATCGAAGTTGGTAAACACACTAGACCTGGAATACGCAGGCTCTCAAGGATAACTGCCGGAACACCGTATTTGGCTTGGCGGCAGACTTTCAACTTGATGGTGGTAAGCTACTTTGGTAGCAAGCCAGGCGAGCAACTCACAAAATGCTCTACCACCTCTCAAATGTCACCTGATTAGCACCACCCGGGGACCACGTGTAGGGAGTCAGACTTAAGGGGTATCCTCCTACGGACGTGGGTGACTCAGTTGTGCGAACCGCAAAGGAATGAAACTCCTTACCAGAGTCGGTGTGTCCTGATGAGTACAATATGAGAGTCTTCAAGTCGCGAGTGAATAGGTATCTTCTAGGCAAGCTAGCACCATCATCGACCACATCGTCGCTTACCATAAGGTGTTCAAAAGTTTGCCTATCATGAATAAAACAAACTAGTCGTTCGCGCCGAACTGAGATCTCGCGCCTACATTTTGCCTCATAGAGAAAAACTTTTGAGGTTACTTGCTTATAACTTTCTATATAATAATTGTTTGATTTCTGTATTTGTTGTTCAAGTACAGGATATAACGGATGTTATACGTAAGTTTCAGCGTTCAGTGTGAAGCCGTTTTTGAGATAGACCCCGGGACAAAATAGGTCTAAAAACAGTGGCCTCGATTCTGATGTACACTCACTAAATTAAATTTAAACTATCCCTGTCTCTTACAAAATAGAAACACAAGACAGAGATAGCATACATTTTAGAGCTGTCAAGCTAGTTTATCATTTAAAATATGAACAGCAGAAAGGCGCGTGTTCTTAGTCAACACCAAAAACATACTCGACTAAGCTTGCATAGACATCTAAGTTCTGACTAACTTGACAGCACAGCAGTATGCTATCTCTGTCTTGTGTTCCTATTTTGTAAAAGACAGGAATAGTTTAAATTTAATTTAATGCATAACATCAGAATCGAGGCCAGTGATTTTGGTGGCCTACCAAATCGTTATTTTCCAACATATTTGACAACAGATATTTTTTTAATACCGGCTACGTACTCTACTTGTCAAGTCCTTTTCAACGACCCACAAGGGTAGATAAAAAATAAAAAATAATTTGCTCCCCACCTAAATGCATGGGAGCCTTCTTGTATATTTTCATTTATATAGTTTTAAATGCCATTTCTGGTATTGGGCTGTAGTTTGACATATTCTATGAGTATATATACATGGTTTAGAAGAATATGCAGTCAGTCATTCGCTTACATGGTTTAGTAGATGCTTCTGACAGACGGACAGACGGACGGACAAAGTACTGAACGATCCAAGTCAACGTAGAGATCTCGCTTTGGTCAATAAAAAAAAAGCTTAAGTTACATTCAATCAGATTCTTTGTGAAATGCAGACTTATGTCTGCAAAGGATACTCCAATATTTCGGACATATTGCCAGAAAACCAGGTGATAATCTAGAGAATCTAATGGTTACCGGAAAGGTAAGGTAAGGAAGAACGGCAAGGGGTCCAGGGGTCGCAGCCCAAAGAGATGGACGGACCAAGTATCCGAGCAACTCAACGTCAGACTGAGCGGGGAAAATGGCGCCAGCTAAGCCACGAAAAAACTAATAGAGATAGGGATCATCACCATTACGATCCTCAGCATTGAATGCACGACTGAAGGAGGAGTAGGAGTTAAATATTTATTTATTTAATACTTTATTGCACAGTAAAAAGTGTACAAAAGGAGGACTTAATGCTAAAAGCATTCTCTACCAGTCATCCAGCGGTGGAAAATGAAATGATATGAGGCGTGCATCAATTAGGGATAAATAAAATATATGTAAATGAAATTTATATCGAATTGTCACGTACATAAATATAAAATACTTAAGATTATACATACTAATAAAAAATATATAACATAAATATCAAAAAAATTTATATATAAGAAAAAATCTAAAAAAATTATAACTAACTTATATATATATATATATATATATATATACTTACTTATAATTCGTTCATCTATCGGACTGTAAAAATCTTGTAAGCTAAATTAGACCCACTTCCCGACGTCCGATTGGACTCAAAATTGGTTTACTTACGTCTCTTCGGTGACAATACAATGAAATGGTACCATGGAGCTAGTCTGATGATGGAGACGGAACATGGCCATAGGAACTTCTGAATTAAAAAAGATAAACCGATCGAGTTTGGGCTCGTTTGATTCGTTTTGACAAATTCTCTGGTTATATAACTTTTTAGTCATTTATTATTTAAAACTGGTATGAGCTACTAAACAAAAAACCAAACCTACCAAACAAAAAGATAACCATCAAAAATGTAAATGGGACCACCTCTGAAGTATACTCTACCAAACAAAAAAATAATCAACAAAAATTTATATGGGACCACCTCTGAAGTATACTCTACCAAACAAAAAAATAATCATCAAAAATGTATATGGGACCACCTCTGAAGTATACTCTACCAAACAAAAAAATAATCATCAAAAATGTACATGGGACCACCTATGAATTATATAATAATATACTCTACCAAACAAAAAAATTATCAACAAAAATTTATATGGGACCACCTCTGAAGTTTACTGTACCAAACAAAAAAATAATCATCAAAATTGATTCATAATTGGCGGAGATATCGCGTAACATACATACAAAAAAATAAAAATACAGTCGAATTGAAAACCTCCTATTCTGAAGTCTATTGAAATTTTTTTAAAGTATCGTGTAGGTAGGTATTTTAACTTCAAAATCAAAATCAAAATCGTTTATTAACATGGGCCCCAAAGAGGCACTCATGAAAGTTAATGATTCTATTGCCAGATTCGCAAAATTACAGCCATCTCGAGAAGAACCTAGCAAGAAGTTCGGCGGCGCATTTTTTTTTCATTCATTTTTTTTAAACATTCTTAATCTATAATACATAATTTTATTAACCTAGGTGTTATTATGGTAGTCGCTAGAAAGAGCTTGTGCAGTTTGCCTCCTTATGCTTCTTATGACATATGATTCTGTCATTGACACTTGGTCTGTCATGTTCTAATAATTACGGATTTGTAGCCTTGATCCTTTGATTGAATATGCAGAGTACATTATCATGAGTCATTACGTTCATACGTTCCCACTGCTGGGATACCACTCCCTGGAAGATAGAAAGTGGGACTTGGGAGCTGAGCAACGGTATATGAAATACTAGCCGTGGCCCGCGGCTTCGCCCGCTATTATCAAGTTAAAAAGTAGCCTATGTGTTATCTATGTACATTTAAAATTTCATCCAAATCCGTTCTGCAGTTAAAGCGTGAAAAGGGAATAAACATACTTACGCAAAAACTTTCGGATTTATAATTAGTTTGATCAATTCAAAATCAAATTCAAAATCGTTTATTCACATTGGCCCCAAAGAGGCACTCATGAAGTTTAATGACTACTGCCCATTACATATATTTCTACTATGCCATTACTTACTACATTGTTTAGTGTATATATATTTATACGTATTTAGATTTGAAATGAAAATTTGGAAATAGGTATTTATTTATCACTATACTTTAAAAAACTAACTTTAACATTACACTTTAAAAACTAACTTTATAATTAAACCATAGGCCTAACAATAACTAAACAACAAAACTCATTCACACTCAGCCCCACACTAAGTTCGATGACTTGTAACGTGGGTGCCGGAAACATTCACATCACACATACCTACAATCACAACCAGAACAAGAAACACAAATTTTCTTTTGGGAGAAAATTTGTTTTCGCGCCGAGAATCGAACTCTATAGTTAGAAGTTTGCCTTCTAACTATAGAGTTCGATTCTTGGCGCGCACCCAACTAAACCAATGGGTATTTCAGATTATTTATTATTTTATAGACATGTTCTTAGAATCGCACAATTAAAAAAAAATATCGATCTTGGAAAATACCAGCATATTTATCTAAATAAACTGGAAATCAGCTTTATAAAAAGAAATGTATATACTAGACATTAGATTTTTTTAATTGCAAATAAGCAAGCCACTTGAACGTTGCGGTCGATGATATAGCATGCTTCATTCAGACTTGAATTGTATTGGTTGTATTTATCGGGAAATAAGAATAAATGCAAAAGGAGTTCGATTCCATTGCAGTTACCCATAATATGCTTTCACACACATATACGCCAAGTCCGAAGACTTGTGTCGTGGATGCCGGAAACATATTCCCAACTAGAAACAAATTTTCCCATCTCGTATGAAAACTGGGAATCGAACCCGCGGCTCAGAGGCATGAAGGAGCCAACTACGTTACAATAAATATATGCAAAACTCTTTATACAAGAATCGACTTATTTCCTTTTAAATTGATAAAAATATAGGTATAAATAAATATAAATAACTGCCTGTTGGCTTAGTTGGGCGGCGTTCGCCTTCTAAGCAGGGGTATCGGGTTCGATTCCCGGCGGGAACGCAAGTTTTCTCCCCATGGAAAGTTTGTGTTTCTGGTTCTGGTTGTGATTGTGTGTGTGATGTGAATGTTTCCGGCACCCACGATACAAGTCATCGAACTTAGTGTGGGGCTGTAAGTGTGAAAGTGTTTAGTGTTTTATTTATTATATTATATAGATAAAAAAAAACAAATCCCTAAATATAAACAAATATTGTTCGTTCTCATCTCATGCCACCACGATTTCGGCAAATATTTTTTTTTACTATACGTTGAATTTTATACTTATTTACCTATATTATGAAAATTTTACCTAATTCCAAAATAGGAGAACTCAACATAATAAAAATAAATAAAATGTCTTTATTCTACCGACTTAACAAAAAAGGAGGAGGTACTCAAGTCAACTGTATATATTTTCTTTTGTATGTGTCATAACTGTCCTCATAACTTCTTTCCACGTGAACCGATTATGATTGTATTTTGTTTGAAAGAAGTTACTTTATAATTAGTCCCATTTAAATTTGACTAAGATCTGATCAGTAGTTCTTGAAATATCGTCAATAATGCGTGTTTAGTACATCTAGTCGTATCAAAGTTCCGAAGATAAAGCGGTGATTTGAGTTTTTTTTAAGCTTTGCTTGCATTTAATGATTTATATCTCACATTACTATTCTTATTTGCTAGTTAACAAAAAAAGGCGGATTTTTTTTATGTGTATCTCTCATAACATCTTTGGTTTTGAGTTGATTTTGAAGATTATTTTTTATATGAAAGCTGGTGTTTTCCATGTGATTCCATTTAAGTTTGGTCAAAATCTGATCACTAGTTTTTGAGCTATCGTCAATAATGCGTGCTTAATACATTAAATCTGATCAAGGTTCCGAAGATGAAGCGGTGAAGTCGGTTTTTTAAGCTTTGTTGCGTTTAATATAGTAAATAAATTTAATTTAATTTCATCAGCTAACCGAAACTAAAATCACTACCTAGCACACGCTACATAAAAAAAAATGCCTCTATTTTTCTCTCAAGTTGCTATATTATCTGCTAGTTAAAAAAAAAAATTGGATTTACTAAAACAAAATACTAAAATCAGTGTACAAACAAAATAATAACCTATGTTCATGTCATCAGCTAACCGAATCTAAAATCTCACTAGCCCACGCTCCATTAAAAAAAAAACAAAGGCAACCCTCGTCCAGGGCCGGCCGCAGACGCCCGGGGGGTATATAAACCCGTGGCAACTGTGCCAATGTATCAGTCTCACTGAGAAGTTGAGAGGATATACAACATTACAAACATGTACGGAAAACTGGTGAGTGGAATAATAATTATTATTGTTATTATTAGACCACGTAAAATTGTGTATCAGTACGTTAGTATTAGCTCGAGAAAAATATATTTATTTTTAATAATTATTCAATTGCACTATTTAAATGAATACCAGTCATTTGTTATAATTAAATTAATAATTTCTTAAATATTTATTTTTTCACGAATTATGATAAAAAAAACTTTAATCAATTCAATTTGTAGTTTATTTTTTAGCCGCAGCTTTAATCAATATTTATTAAATTACACTATTTATACCACTTATTATATATACATTAATAATCGCTGAAACATTCCTATTTACGTATTTCCATATAATTTTACAAGTACCTAATAGCAAACAAATTTAAAAATATATATTTTTTTAAATATCAAACTACGTTTTTAACAAATTATATGTAATTTATAATAAAATATAGTGTTTAATTAAATAAATAAAGTATCTCATAAAATAAAAATTACTCATAATTTATTAAAAACAATACCCTTGATAATTAAAGTATATCAGTTTCTAACGCAAGCATAAACAATGAACGCTCTTTTTTTATTAATTAGGTAATAGTTTGAAGTGAGATTAATCAAAGTTACACTATGTAGTAGTATAATTTTGATTAATCCCACCTACATATATTTAAAATAAATTATTAACATTATTATATAATGAAGGACATACATGATTTACTTATATATATTTTTTGTTACAAAATAAAATCAATGTTTGTTTTTACAGCATTAGCCATGCTTAGCAGAATAAAAATATGGAATTATCAATTTCCTTCCTAAATTGACTAGTTTGCAATGTAATGTCTTATTCTATAATTTAATGTAAATCTATTTTGAAGCTACATAAAAGGAAACAATTAAAACATTAATGAAAAACGTAAGAATGCCACACCCCCTCAATAAAGATACCAGAACCTGTGTCTAACATTAAAACATGCGCGGGCGCAAGGCTGTATTACCATAATGTTACATTATACTTACTTGATATATGTTAATGTTACATTAATTCGTCAATTACTTGTCGCATGCATTTATTCATGTATCAATCATACCTTGCCATGATAAAATATGCCTTTAAATGAAGTCAAACTAATTGAAATAGGTGCGACTTACGAAGACCATCGAAATACTTTTTAATAAAGGTTTTTTTTTATAATGGCATTCCAATTTTGTTTGATACAACATTGGAATTACGATCTAGCCTTAAGATAAATAATTAATTTTAGCCTAAACTGCTTAGTAGAGTAGTATACTGTGTCCAATAGCACTTTTCTTACTGTCTCCGTTAAAAGGGAAGACACTTTGTTCTTGTGTTCTTAATAATAGCACTCACTATATTGCACTGTAATAAGGTAATACTAAAATAAACACCATAACATACTTAACATTAAAGATGTTGTTAGATAGATGAACTCTTTATTGAACACTAATTCAAAAAGAAAATAACAATTAAAAATAATAATTAAAAAATATTTATTCTAATCAATTTTCTAATCATTTGTACTAGCCACAATGTAATGTTGTTGTTGTTCATTACACGACATTTTTATTATCTCAAGCGAAATAGAAAAAATAAATACACTTAATTTGATATTTACTTACATAAGTGTTATCAAATTATCAAACCGTTATACAAACATATATTTCCATGATACTGCAACAAATTCATTAAGTGATTTTCCAATATTCAATGGCTTTTTAATTAGGGAAACGATTAGAAAATTATGTGTTATCAGTCAAAAGCATCACTTGATGTGGTATTAATTGGTGTATTACTTATCATTCTGATCGGAGTAAAATAACGCTTACGCCGTCCTTTAAACGTAATGAAAATTCAATCACTCATATCTTAAATCATTTTATTAATATACTTATGTGTCATTGCAATTGGTTCACATATAAATTAATACTTAATATAAAATCTAACCAAAAAAAAAATTTTTTTATTCAATTCGTCAATTCTATTCCTGTAGGTATGCCCTAACAATGACATATTAAATAAACTAAGTGAAAATATTATTCTATTTAAATCAACAATTTCAGCGCAGTCTAGATAAAAAGGTGTGCCTGCAAGAACCAAAGTCACACCGAGGAGTAAATTTAAATTTACATACATGCTGCGATCTTATTTATGGTACATAATTATTTAAGATTTAATTCTGTTCGGTAGTCATTGCAGTAATTGGTACTAAATAGTTCTTATAGCAGTAATTATTTGGCTAAGTATTAGATTTAGCGGCTTATATTTATAATGTTTTTTTTATTCGTACTACATTATAGTTGGGTAAGCGAAGTTGTAGCGTTTTTTCAGTATCTATTCAAAATATAGTAATTATTATTTACCTATTTATGGTTTTTTTCTTTAAATTTTGGCTTCGCAATCTTGTGCAGTTAGTCAGTGTCAAGAAATAATAGATTTCAAGTGTATTTCATATTTAAAGTCCTATTCATCATTCACAGTCAAAGTTAAGTAAAAGAGTCAATGTCAGTCATAGCCAAGTCATGCCCTAGTAAAGTGGTAGAAACTTTACTAGAACTTCTATTGGAGTTTTGGAGCGAAGGCGAAAATTACGTTTTTCAACTTTGTATGATTTGCCTACACTTATGCACGTTTACTAAGTATTAAATCCACAGTTATTACACATTAACACTCAAAGAATCACAGGTTTTGGAAAATCATACAAAATCAACAACGCTATTTGTTCAGTTTCGCGGCAAAACTCTACCTATTTATGTTATACCCATGCTGTTAACATAAGTATTTATTTCTCCTGTTAGATTTATAAATAATGTTATTATAATTTAGGATTTGACATTTAATACGGACTGAGTCTTTTTCGCATTTATTATCATCATCAGCTGATTTTGTTCCTGTTGCTGGGACTCAAATCCATATCTAACAGGGAGAGAACGAAGAAACATTTACCCGTGTAAAGTTTTATTCGTTCTTCGTTACAATTGTTATTAAAATTATTTTTTTTATTTTTTTTTTTTATCATTTATTTATTTCATTTTTTTTATAAATTGAGTATTAGAAACCAAACACCATTACAGATTTTAATACTTGGTGTCTTATACTCTGTTTGAATAACAGTTGTAACAGGCAACAGTATGATAGGCACACTTATTTGTGTCAAGTTATTGTCGTTTACTTTAGATAAGAATATAATAGAAGGCTAGGCTGTTGTACCCGGACTTCCAACTTGCTACCTTTTGCGAAATAACAAAACACGTTCTTTCTCAAGTTCTGTAGGCAAGACAAGTGTATAAACATAAATGCTTTCACACTCACAGCCCTACACTAATCTATTTGTTCGATGACATGTGCCGGAAATATTCAAATCACATATAATCTCAACCACAACCAGAAACACAAATTTTCCTTGGGTAGAAAACTTGTGTTCCCGCCAACTAAACGAACAAGAAGCTCATAGAACTTTAGTTAAAAATCGTACAAAAATCTATTTATTTATTTAACATTAAAGATCGTTTCAACCATCTTTTACAATTAATTTGTATTTAGGTATTCGAATGAATTTAGTAAAAATATAATAATTATAATAAATAAGATCACAAATAAAGATAGCATTTAAATTATATAAAATTGTATAGATATTATTTATGATAAAGTATGATAATAGAAATTAATAATTATAAAATCCTGTCTTGAGAGTAATATATATAATATTACAATGTCGAATGAATTGACATGTTTTTTTATAAATTCTTTCAAATCTTTAAGTACAACTCTAGCCGTATATCTGAGGTATTTTTTTTGTGTAATGGAACAAATAAAATCCACCAAAACTTTGAGTGCGGAAATGAGGATCTAACGCTGCTTCTTAGCCAAATGAGAAGTTTGGCAGACCTAAGAACTTCTAAAACTGAATCCAAATCCGTTATATCTATTAATCCTACTATTACAGCGATAATTACCTAGTTTTATAGAAAACGCCCAATTTGCCAAAATGGATAAATGGTCACCAAATTACGTTTCCTAAAATATTATGAAATAAATCCATTTATTCGTAATATAAATATTTTTGTATTAATTATAAAAAAAAACCTTAACCTACTGTTATCCGATCCGGTTCTGTCACAGGAAATTTTTTTTAGGAAACGTAATTTGGTGACCATTTATCCATTTTGGTAACCGTTTAGAATTTTTGGTGGCCGTCTAAATCATACCCAATAAAATTTCCATATTTTTCTTATGTATTTACTAGCTTTTGCCCGCGGCTTCGCTCGCTTTAAGAAGTATTATTTTAAAATTGACAAAGTTTCATACAAACTTTCATCCCCTATTTTATCCCCTTGGGGGTAGAATTAACCAAAATCCTTTCTTAGCGAATGCCTACGTCATAACATCTACCTGCATGTCAAATTTCAGCCCGATCTGTCCAGTGGTTTGGGCTGTGCGTTGATAGATCACTATGTCAGTCAGTCAGTCACCTTTGAGTTATATATATTTAATAATAAGATATGCGGTATGCTTACAATAAAAATAACATCTAAATAATCGAACGCAATCGGTGCTTATATAAGAAAATTTCGCAAAATTTGTTCAACAGTTGGCCCATCTAAAGTTTCACCAGCAATGCTCTCTCAAGCGAGACTTCCATCTTTAGAGTGTTATTAAAAGTACAATAACACTCAATAATCCCTACATGATTAGTATAGCAATACTAAATAGTGCATAGCATTGCATAGCTCAAGTGTTTAGCAACCAAATCAATGTCCGTTATATTGCTGATAGATTAATGTGATTTAGAGGGGTGCTGGCACGCGAGGTTCTTGGCAATAGATCTTAATTTACTTAATTGATTTGTTTCGCCTATTGTCGAGTTGTGATATCTATTGTTTTTTTTATTAATTAAGCGTAGATTGTTAATTTTATTTAAAAAATATTACACATATATATTATCAACATAATTGACCGCAAAAAATCACTTAATCCGTTTAACGCGTTATTTCATTACCTTTTTAGTTTTTTTTTATAATATAACCTTTGTAGTGTGTCTAACATTCGTGTGTGATGTGTTTCCGGCATTCATGATACAAGTCTTTGAAATTAGTGTGGGGCTTTGAGTGTGAATGCGATTGTTTAGTTGTTTGTTTGTTTGTGTGTAGTAAAAGTCAAAACTAAAGTTATTATATATGTTATTTATAAATAGTCCAACGGTTATACGTATAAACGCCTACACATTCACAGCCCCACACTGAGTTCAATGACTTATGACGTGAGTTCTAAAAACATTCACATCACACACAATCACAACCAGTACCAACACGAATTTTCCTTGGAGATACTTGTGTTTCCGCCGGGAATTGAACCCGAAGCAGGGGGCTTAGAAGGCGATCTCCTTAGTCAACGGGCTAAACAATTATACGTATAACTGTACTAGGTCTAGCATGTTTTTACTTACCAACAAGTTACTGAGACGCTTCTAGAGTAGGCAACAAAATAGAAACGTCAGCTATTTATTTTCACAACAACATTTATTGCTTTATTACTGTAAATTAGGCTGTATCCAATAATTCCGTGTAACCGACAGCAGTTATTACACCAATTTGATTTTATGTTCTAAAGCATGGCGGGTTCACGCATACCAGCGCTTGCGCATTCCACTGAGAGTGAAATTATTCAACAGTAGAACGCCCAAACACGAGTGATTGTTTGATTAGGAATGTTTAACGCTCTGTATTAAAATGACTTAGGTACTTATGGGTAATCAACCACAGGTTCTATTGTGTTCTATTAGATTATTGCAGTCATTTGAGCCAGCAAAAAGCTATTTTCACTTTTATTAGAAGATTTTACAATAGAATTCCTAAAATTGTAACTGAATTACTACTGGGAAAGTTCAAATCTGTAATAAAACGGACATTAATTAAGAAAGCTTACTATAAAACGATCGACTATATTAATGACAAGGATGCATGGAGGCAAACTGCACAAGCGCTTTCTAGCGACTACATAATGTAGATATACCTAGGTTAATATACATGTGTTAAGGAATGATTTGAAAAAAAAAAATGAAATAAAATGCGCCTCCGAGTTTCTTGCCAGGTTCTACTCGAGATGGCTGTAATTTTGCGAATCATTAACTTTCATGAGTGCCTCTTTGGGCCCATGTGAATAAATGATATTGATTTTGATTTTATTTCACATTTATCCAAATTTGCTAATTTCAATTAGTTAAACTACTAAGGGATCAATTATACTTATCGATTTGCCAATAGACCTCAAGTCTCGTATAGAATTAAAATTAACTAAAAAATAAACAAACGCTTTCATAATCACAGTACCTACTAGAAGAATACGTAAGTACTGTAAGAAATGAAAAAATCATTGTATTACGTGAAGGATTGCCTGGAAGAGATCGCTATTGGCGATAATACCACCGGCCACCAATTAAAGCGATAGAATACCGATAGGCCTGCTACCTTACGTTGGTGATCAAGACTTTGCATTTTGGACTCTACTAGCTTATCACCTATGAGTCTTTTGGCTTGCCGCTCAATAGACTCAAGAGCTTCAAGCTGGTACTTAGTGAATCTATCCCAGATGTGACTTTAATTAGATTTTATTTATTTTTAAGATTTTTTTTAGGATTATAAAGAATATTAATTTTGTAATTTTGAAGCGGTTTGCTTCTACGTTCATCATCCGTACAGCGAAGGAGTGGAACTCATTGCCTGCGTCATTGTTCCCTGAGGGGTATAATCTGGGGGTCTTCAAATCGAGAGTGAATAGGTATCTTCTAGGCAAGCATGTCACATCTTCGAC
Source organism: Lomographa bimaculata (assembly GCA_948107665.1). Classification (NCBI taxonomy): domain Eukaryota; kingdom Metazoa; phylum Arthropoda; class Insecta; order Lepidoptera; family Geometridae; genus Lomographa; species Lomographa bimaculata. Next base: position 7,730,185 of record OX403612.1, on the reverse strand, counting down.
CGCATCATCACTTTCCATCAGGTGAGATAGAGGTCAAATGCTTGCCTATTCAGCATAAAAAAAAAAAAAAAAAATATTATCCATCTATCTATATTTTTCAGTTCATCGTCCTTTGCTTGGCCGCGGTAGCGCTGGCAGTCGAATACCCGGCCGGCGTCCACCCAGCTGTTTGCCCCAACTACCCATTCTGTGACATTAACACTCTCGCCCGTCACACACCTGATGGCACCCCCATCCCCCAGTGGGGCCTGCACCCATCTCTGTACGCTGCAGCTTCTGCGTAAGTTTGATAATTATATTTTGTATGTTTTCACTGTATATACAATTTTTTAATGAAATATTTATTGGCATGTTGCTTATTTGCGTACTGTCAAACAAATTACTGGTAATTTTAAGCAGCTGACTAATAAGTCGCATATTATCTATAATTTCTGTTGTATCTGCTCGTAAGCGATGACAGTTTCTTTGCTCTTTCACAATGAAGACATTCTAGACCTAGATGCTTTTTTCATATAATTATAATCTAATTATAACTGCAGTAACATGCTATAAGTGTGGCTTAAAATACTTTCAATATTTAATTTCAATAACTAATTAACTTTATGAAACGGTTAACAAGTAAATTTGTTTTGAAATGTATATACTGTTACTTGTATATATAGTTATAACCCTCATCAGTGCCCGTACTTATTTTAACTCTGAATATTGTTTGATTATTTTTGATTAACGCTATTAGACATATTGATAACTATTCAGGGATAATATACCATAATAAAACATGAGATACAAATAAGCAAATATTTAAGCTAATGCATTTATACTATTATTTTACAGCCCCGTGCCTTCGGTCCCCGCTGTAGCCCCCAAGTACCCCGCTGACCTGCCGCCGGCCCTGTGCCCCAACTACCCATACTGCTGGTGAACACTCTACATTCCCGCCATTTCCTCCAAAACATTCGCTAGTACCAGAATCCAAACGTCAACGTCACATTTGACAGCTCAACTTTGACAGCTTTTCTTTTTAAAATGGAACTTCAAACTAAGCACATAAACATCATATAGCCTAGTCAGTAATTTTTGGTATTTTAGCAATGTCTTAATAGAAGTAGAATTCAGTCATTCAGCCATAAATTTGTATAGAAAATGTATATAAAAAGTATTTCTTGCTACATATTAGTAAGCTTATGCTTTTACTTTTGTGATTTTGTGAATAATATGTAAATAAACATTTTGTATAAAATTGAATGATTATTTTTGTTTTTTATTAGCTACCATTCCTCATTTATTATTTAATTACTGAGCTGGGTTAGTTGGGTGCGCGTCTGCCTTCTCAACAACGGGCTCGAGTTCGGTTCTTGATAGGAACACAAGTTTGTGTTTCTGGTTCTGTGTGTAAGATTTAAATGTTTCCGGCACCCACGACAAAAGTTTTCTAACTTACTGTGAGTAAATTTTTTTAAGTGACGTATGTTATCTTTATATATATAATTCTACTGTACGTACATGTATGTCACTGAACTCTTCCTAAACGGCTGGACCGATTTGAATGATTTTTTTTGTATGCGTTTGGGTGCGCCCTAGATGGTTTAGATTCACAAATCAGCCCGGCAGATGGTGCTGCAGGAGTCCGCTAGCAATATTATATGTTTGGTAATGTTAATTACTTTAAAGTACGGGCCAATTGCCTTTAATTCCCAAAATAGTTTGTTGTTGAGACACTGGGCCCGTGGGGACCGGGAGCTACCAGCATGATGGGAACGGTACCCACTGGTAGTGGGCTTGATCACTTGAGTTACCTTTAAGCTCCATGTCTTGTAGGTAACTTAGGTCTTTGCTATATAATTATAGTTTAAGGAAATTTAGGCAAATTAGACCTTGATTAAGTTACATATGGATTCTAAGATCTTATTAATAATTAAACGCAAGCAAAGCTTAAAAAAACCGACTTTACCGCTTTATCTTTGGAACCTTGATCAGATTTAATGTATTGTACACGCACTATTGACGATAACTCAAAAAATAGAGATAAGATCTTAATCAATTTTCGATGGGACCAAATGGAAAGCACCAGCTTTCAAATAATAAAATAATCATCAAAATCGGCTCACAACGAAAGAATTTGTGAGGTAACTTTTGAAGTCGGTTAAAAACGAGAACATCGTCAATGTAGTCCACAGAATACGCATTATTGAGGAAAACTCAAAAACTAGTGATCAGATCTTGACCAAATTTAAATGGGACGACACGGAAAGTTACATCTTTCAAAAAAAAAATATCAATATCGGCTCACAACGAAAGAAGTTATGAGGTAACAAACATGAAAAAAATACAGTCGAATTGAGTACCTCCTCCTTTTTTTGAAGTCGGTTAAAAAACCACCTTCACCGCTTATGTTTTGGTTTAGGCTTAATCGATTTTGATAAAATGTATCTTAGGAGCCACCTCTGAAGTATAATCCACCAAACAAAAAAATAATTTTGAGAATCGGTCCAAAAATAGAGGTGAAATCGGTGAACAAAATACATACAGTCGAACATAGTAACCTCCTCGTTTTTTGAAGTCGGTAAAAATAAAAAAAACCGATTAAACTAACTGCGTAAAAGAGAACTCACTTTTGATATATCTTTGATGATCTACACTTTCCCGTTAATAACACTATAGTAATGCTATGTCACAACTTTTGTCTGATATCAACCTGTAGATATTTCCAAAAACTAAACTGAATCTATGTATATCTAAACGTCTAAGACCTATTAGTTTCATACCATACATAAGGCATCGAGCTTATAGGTAACTCAAATGCTCAAGCCCACTGGGTAGCGTTCCCATCATGCTGGCGGCATTGCCTCTCTGAATTGCAATGCTAATACTGACTAAGTTTCGATTTTACTCACGTCATATTTATTCTATATTGTTATTATAATTGTATGCATACTGTTAAACGAAAGAGGCTACCTTCCACAACACAGGCTCGCCTAGTGTGGAAGTTAGAAATTAAAATTGTGTTGTATCCACTTTAACTTAAGTATGGTAATAAATAAATAAATAAAAATAATTTTTTTACACGTCTTTTAGTTATATTTTTACAATTGTAATTTGAGTAAGATTTGTATCATCATCATCAGCCTCTATTCGTCCACTGCTGGACATAGGCCTCTCCCAATGCACACCACTGACCTCGATCTTCAGCTCTTCTCTCCCAACCGCTGCCAGCCACTTTACGTATGTCATCGCTCCACCTAGCCAAAGGGCGTCCTCGCAAACGTTTGTCGAGACGCGGTCTCCACACTAGAACACGTCTACCCCATCGGTTATCAGTTCTACGGCAAATATGACCACCCCACTGTCACTTCAGCTTGCTAATCCTGTGGGCTATGTCGATAACTTTAGTTCTTTGTCGGATCACTTCGTTTCGAATTCGATCCTCCAAAGAAACTCCGAGCATAGCCCTCTCCATAGCTCGCTGAGTGACTTTAAACTGGTGGATTAGTCTTACCGTGAGAGTCCACGTCTCAGCTCCGTACGTTAATGCTTTGGAGGATATGTTTAAGACGTTGGACTGGAAAGGATATGGTATTAATCATATAATAAATGGCGAGAACATCTCACACTTGAGATTTGCGGACGACATAGTTATTATGGCGGAAGCGTTGCAAGACCTACAACAAATGCTTAATGGCCTAGCTGAAACTTCTCAACGCATCGGTCTTCGGATGAATTTGGACAAAAAAAATTTATGTTCAATGAACATATCAAACCGGGACCGATTGCTATCAACGGAATTGCTCTCGAAGTTGTTCAGGAATATGTTTACCTGGGGCAAACATTGCAATTTGGTAGGAACAACATCGAGAGAGAGGCCCGCAGGAGAATTCAGCTGGGCTGGGCGGCATTTGGAAAACTTCGCCGAGTCTTCTCGTCGCCAATACCACAAAGCCTAAAGACAAAAGTCTTTAATGAGTGTGTCTAAGATTTGTATAAATCATTAAAATATTAAAATCAATGTCAGAACAATAAAAAATAAAAAATATTAAGATAAAAATATGTCATACCACAGTGTGCTGTATATTAATAATTATCAACTAATAATAAATGATGGTCACTTAAACACTAGATATGAATTCATCATAAGAGTTAGAACGTCCCCGATTAGCCAGCGCTTTAGTCTCACATTAAAGCATGCCATGCTCGTAGCGGATACAATTGTATCGGGCAGCTTATTGTATACGGTTGGGCCCATCACGTGAGTTAGCTTAGTGGATTTGGCAAGAGTGCGCGATATTCCTACTAGTTTATTAGCACGACGCGTATTAAAATTGTGGATGTCACTGTGTTTTTCATATATATTTTTATTTATTATTTTTATACTAATATTTCGGGATTCGCCCTCACATAAACAGCTACCTGAAATATAACAATGGCTGACAGAGTTAAGATCCCGAGTTAAGATCCCGCCTGTTCTAACGCAATTCCATCTATCGACACTGACAGTGGTTTTGATGTTGAATCGAATAAAATGCGTTTTACTCAGGTTAAGTACCAGCGCATTTATTTTAAACCATTCTGATAGATGTTTGGCAGTTTCATTCAGTCTCTCCTCCAAACGATCCACGGTCGGCGCTGTGACTATCGCAGCTACGTCGTCGGCGTACATAAAAATGTCTGCCTCATTTGCAACGTCCGGAAGATCGTTTAGCAGGAGAGAGAATAAAATATTGGATACGGAGGACCCTTGAGCTACACCCATCGTGGACGATAGAGCGTCTGACCGAGTCCTTCCATCTCCTGCGTCTACTAGTTGGAACCTGCCTCGAACTAGGTCAGTGAGTAGTGTGTAAGGCAGATTTACGATCCAATAGTGCTTAAGTTTTATGGCGAGCACGGTATGATCTGCCACATCGAATGCTTTGGATGAGTCGGCACAAAGAACAGCAACCTGATTTTTATTTTCACGAGCAGCCATCACTTTTTTACCACCTGACGTGTTAAAGAGGTCGTACAGCGGCCTTGTCTATAGGCGTATTGCCGATCAGATAAGGCGCTAGTTGACGAAAGATATTCAATTAGTCGAGTACTTAAGCCGTTTTCGAAAATCTTTGCAATCGAGGGTATTATAGAGACCGGTCTGTATCCATCTACTCAAGTCAACTGTATTTTTTTTATGTTTGTTACCTCATTACTTCTCTCCTCGTGATCCAATTTCGATATTTTTTTTAGTTTGAAAGATGTTGCTTTCTAATTGGTCCTATTTAAATTTGATCAAGATCTGATCAGTAGTTCTTGAAATATCGTCAATAATGCCTATTTTGTGGATTACTTTGACGATGTTCTCGTTTAACCGACTTCTTAAGTTACTTCATAAATCCTTTCGTTGTGAGCCGATTTTGATGATTATTTATTATGCCGATTTTTTATTTGAAAGCATATTTTACTTATAAAAACACTTTATTTTGGAAGTAGCAATTGTACATTACATTAAACTAAAAACTAAATTAAAATTAAACAAAAAAAAACTATAATTAGATATAAATATGTACAAAACTTAATCTAAAAGTCCGCTACCAGTAGGCAAAGTACCCAAAATGCTGGCAGCATTGCCACGTTGAATGGCAATACTCAATCTCTGTCCAAAATATTTGCCAGCATTTTGGTCACGAGTTGCTTCGACCAAACGCTTTGTTAATTCATTGTAGAATGTATGTGCTCCCGGTCCCCACGGTCCCAACGTCTCAACCCCAAAAGGCACAAATATATAACCACTATCAAGATTACTATATTTGCGCCTTTCGAGAGTCTCTGCTGATTCAGCCGCAACACCAGCCTTATTTTTAGTTCCAGAAAGATGAGACGGTGCTAGGGTGTCTACGCAAGTTGCATCCCAAACCAAAGGCCGTCCCATCTTCCATGGAATCAGGGTCATTCCGTCAGGCCTTTTACCGTCATCACGCGCTAGACCATTTGGTTCCAAAATAGCCGCACAGTTGGCGGTGGTAAGAGCCCGACGTATGATATCATTAAGACTCGTGTGGCGGGGAATACGTCCTGCACTCCTAGAGCAAGACAGACCGTGATGACCGAGCCGGTCAACAGCAGTACCGCACTGACAGCGGTGTGGAGCACAACACGATGCGCCTAATCGAAGTGATGCTGCGATACGGAAAGCCGATGAATCCAGCAGCGTTCCCGTATTTGGCGATGGGAGAGCCTGTAGCCACAGACCTGATTCCCACTCCGAACTTGCAAGAAGACGGGCACGATCTGCGGAACTTAAGCACGTTTGAAATAAATGATTCCGTACTTTGTCGCAGAGCGGCCCGTCCCAAAGCTTCTGAGAAGACAGATTTTCTGGGAAATCAGTGCCTGAACAGGCTACCAACCACGCTTTCTTGGCCTCGTCTATAAATGATATTTTTGTATTAAATGGTAGAGCTACTTGTAAAATTTTATTAGTCAATTTTTGAGTACTGTGTACTGATGACAAGAGAGCGGGAAGGGCGACTCCCGAAATTGATCGAATGCCAAGGCCTCCCAAACGCACTGGCAGTGAAGCTTGCAACCACGCTCTCTCGTCTAAATTCATATTCAAAATAGATGCCAATGTGTTTTTGACAATGTTGTCTAAATTTTGAATAATATGTTCATGTTTCCATAGCTGGCAACACCGTAAAGTATATGTAAATTTTGGGACAAAAAGACAGTATTTGAGTATTGTGAAGGCCATATGAGTATTAATTTTTAGTAGACGATCTGAACTCTGTTTAAAATTTTGAATTTTTTCGTCAAAAAATGAAAGGAACGATTCGTTAAGAATAGGGGAGCCCAATAACCGAAGGGATTGTTTGTTAATAATTTGAATATTTGGAGCTAACGAGTTAAATTTTTGAATTACTTGGTCTCTTTCTGTATATTTTTCGAAAACATAAAGTTCACATTTTGAAAAATTTAGTTCTAAGCCAATTTTTTGGAATTCGTCTATGAGAAGACGAAGATCTTCAAAAACAGTATTTACATCGCCACCTAAAGTCCCATCGTCCAAATACCAAACATTAAGTTTGGAGCGAAGTTGTTGGATAATGGGATGTACAGACAGACCAAAGACTGCTGGACCCAAAGGGTCTCCTTGCTGACAGCCTACTGCTGATTTAATTTGGTTGCCATGATATGTTAATTTTGTGTAAGAACCATAACACTGCCAAAGAAAATTGTACAAATTTGGAATTTTATCCTTTACTTGCGTCAAAAGGGCTCCTCTATCCACCGAATTGAAAGCATTTTTCACATCCACCTTCAATAAAACCTCTCCACAATCCTCGTTCAAAAAAGTTCTAACTGAATGGACGGCGGCTTCACAACCCCCTCGCGAGCCAAACCCTAACTGCAAAGGCTGAAATAGGTCAGCTAGATGCGTAGCTGTTTTTCTGCAGCAAATTTTTGCCGCAAGGCGTCGGTAAGTCATACCAACCGCTATTGGTCTGATTCCGCCATCCTTTTTTTTTAAAGCGCAGAGATTAGCACCGTAAAGAATATCAATAATGTCACTGTTTACTCGCCCAGACATCATCAGATTAACCAAAGCCGTCAGTTCCCTCAATAAGACTTCGCCAGTTTCGCCGTTTCCGCCACACAGCAAATCTTTCAAATGTTGTGGCGTAAGCGCGTCTAAACCACCAGCGGAACCGCTTTGGAAAGACATGACGGCTGCGAAAACATCCAGGGCGGTAGCTTCTACAGTGACATTTGACTCTTCCGGTGCTTCAGGAAGCTGGAGGTCTGTTCTTGGAGGTGGATGTTTCCCTTCTAAAACAGAGAGTGTTTCAGGGGTTGCAGGCGCAATTGTGTCACTTGAAAATAGTATTCGGGCAGCTCCTTTTATATCGCCGTCACCCAGTTTGCTTTCCACGAGTTTATAGGTAGCAGACTCAGTGTACGGTTTAACAGTAATATTTGAATTTTGAATTGTCGCCAAGGTATTTTCCAAACAAGAAAACTGTCCTTTTTGGGCACTGTACTCTACGCAGTTTTCCTTAACCCTATTGGTCAAAGATTTGTTGTTGAAAGGATCACGACTGACATAAAGTACGGAATATGGAAAGGACAATAAATGTTCCCAACTACATTTTGAATTTTGTGTAACTACATTTCGAATGGCTTGTGCCAAAGCAGAGGCAACAGAAAGGCGTGCACCTCGAGGAATTCTTTTTAGTATTGGTTTAGAATGTTTGAATTTCGTTAATGTTTGCCAAAATGGTTCTGGGTTATAAATTTCATTGTTAGACTCAAAATTCAAGTTCGAATTTGGGGCCGAAAGTGACAAAATATTATTGCTTTTGTGGCATTTACCTTGGTGTATTTTCAAGCCTTTCTGTCCCTTAAAATATCGTACCTGGGAACATTGTGAGCACTGAACCAGATTTTCTTGTGACACAAATTGATTGTCCGACTGAGCGCATCGTGACATATCCACCGTGGCAGTTTGTATTTTATATACACTTAAAACGTAACATAATAATAAAACTATACATATTAAAAATAAAACACAAAAACACATACAAAAAATATAAAATAAAAGTCACTATTATTTATGTCAAAAATTAGAATAGCGCCCATAGAACATGTAAGCACCGCGTCTGGGGGCTATTGTTGCAGAAGAGTATATATTTATATTAGTATATAGTTATACTAGAGTATTTTAAGTTGTTGAGTAATCACAATATCGATGTTTTCCAAGTTTATTGCTTTGCTAAAGTCACGTGTACACGCTTTGCATCGGGGACAAGCATTTTTATGACATTCATCCATGATTGGTATCCTCAATTATTAGAAGGTCACCATCAACTTCGATCCCGAAGTATAAAACGTATAGCATATAATATTGGGAATCCCTTCCAGCCCCACTTGCACTTCGTCACATACGCAAAATCCGTTTCAGAATCAATTTATATAATTTTTTATATTTTTACTGTTTTTACTTTGACGTTGTCAGTCAGAATCAGAATTTGAAAGCTGGCGCTTTTCATGTGGTCCCATTGAAATTTGATCAAGATCTAATCTTAAGTTTTTGAGTTGTCAATAATGCGTGTTTAATACATTAAATCTGATCAAGGTTCCGAAGATAAAGCGGTGAAGTCAGTTTTTTTAAGCTTTGCTTGCGTTTAATTATATAATCTAGAAACTCGAACGGTGTTCGAGCGATATAGATGTTCATCTTCTGGAGCATGCGCTGTAGCGGCAACGAAAGCCTGGCGCGTACATAGATATTTTTTTTTATTCTCTATAGGCAAGCATTTGACCACTATCTCACCTGATGGAAAGTGACGATGTGGTCGAAGATGGAGCATGCTTGCGTAGAAGATACCTGTTCAAATGAGATATATATCCTAAAGGGGCGCGTAACTACTGCGTTCTAGCGCGCGTGATGCCCGCTGCGATGGAGGCGGCAGCAGCCGGTGAACCAGGAAGGCAGCCGGTCAGACGATGGTACGCATGTTTCTCGATTAAGGGGCAGATATACGTTAATGCGAGCACCTTTTTTAACCACAGACAATTACCCCCCTTACACTTTTGCTCTTAAAGGTGTACGCCGTCTTTCAAAATAAGGTTAAAATGTTTTATCTACAATCACTAACTAAGGATAAACTGGTGTCCAGTATGAATTATTATTTGGGTATTATTTATATATATATATATTTTATTGTATATAATATTTACGTCGGTTTATATAAAATATTGTTTATGTAAGATTATATGTATGTATTAATGTATACAGATAGTAAGTTGTCTAAGTAAGTTATATTTATGTCTATTATTATGATTTTACACCACCGACCTCATTATATAAAATTATCCCTCTCTCCATCCAAAGGTTGACTGGAAGAGATCGCTTTTAGCGATAAGTCCGCCCATTGTACTTTAGATTTTTAAAATTACCCCTGTAACTAACTGTATTTGGTGTAAAATAAAGAATTTTCTATTATATTATATTATATTCTATATTCCGAAATTTCCTGATGAGTACAATATGGGAGTCTTCAAGTCACGAGTGAATAAGTATCTTCTAGGCAAGCTTGCTCCATCGTCGACCACATCGTCGCTTACCATCAGGTGAGATAGTGGTCAAAAGTATGCCTAATCAAGTTATAAAAAAAAAATGTATCGTGGCGGATACGTAGTCACGCGTGGCAATCTTTGATGTTTCATGGTTTTATTCAAATTTCGTGAAAAAGCGCCTCAAAAAATAAAATAAAAACAATCTGAAGAAATCATTCGTCTAGTAAATAATAAATATACGTATATTAAATAACTTTTACAGTGTTTTGATGTAAAATGGCGGAACAAAATGGTTACAAAAATACAAATTGATGTTATGTTTTCCAACTGCCTGGGTGAGTGTTCGCCTTCTAAGCAGGGGTGTCGGGTTTGATTCCCGGCGGGAACACAAGTTTTCTACCCAAGGAAAATTCGTTTTTCTGATTCTGGCTGTGATTGTCTGTGTAATGCGTATCCGGCACCCTTTTGTGGTGTCATTGATCAAGATCTCCAGTAGTTTTTGAGTTATCTTCAATAATGCGTATTTAATTAATTTAATCTGATCAAGGGTTACGAAGATAAAGCGGTGAAGTCGGTTTTTTTAAGCTTGAATTAAATTAATTTTAAAAGCTAAATTGTTGTCACAGCACATCTTAAATCGCATCCTCGAGTCCCCAAGTTCACTTGTGATGTGGGCCTGCAATATGTGGCGCCTATTTCTTTCATTTCATTTATTTATTGCAATCTATAATTGTAATAATATATACAGGTGTTATTTTAAGAGTACAGTTCTATATAGAACCCTGTGGGGCACCGCAAAAATCTTAGAAGAGAGGAGGACTGCTAGGTTTTGTTAACAGATAAGAAAGAAACATAATATGTTTCTTGACAGATAAGAAAGAAACATAATATGTCGTTGTGCGTGCAAAAGTCGCTATGTGTTTTTTCGTGATATTCGGTTTTGACAAGTGATATTAGGGGCAGTGATATTGTATGTAATGATGATTAGTAGTAACTAATATTAGGAGTCAAATTTTTATGCGATTCAATTTTAGGGCTAAAGATATTAGTCGAATCAATAGGGAACCGATTAAAACTTCATAAAAAACCGAATATCACGAAAAAACACATAGCGACTTTTGCACGCACAACGACGATATACTACACAAGAAATATTATATAATTGTTGTGTTTATTAATTTTGTTATAGTATCGACTTTATAAGATCATAGAAAATATTTACCATTAGATTAAAGTCAAAAAAATAAATATGTATGTAAATTTTTGTCAAAATTTATCATTTAGATATTTAATTGAGTAACATGTTTTAAGGTCAATAGCTCTTTTACCATTGGCTCATTTGTAGTGTGAGCCTTGTGGCACCTTTACTTGGCTTCCGTTTACTAAGCACTTTGTGCAGCAATTTTTTTTTTTTTAAATATGCCGCCCTGGACACTCCCCAGGTTGGCCCGCCCTAGATCCGGGACTGTATCGAACCAGGTGCGTCCTGTGTGCGCCGAAGCCATTAATAAGTACTCGAACTACTTGTTTATTTAGTGCCCTTTATTTAATAAAATGTCAAGGATGCAACATAAAAAAGATGACACCATATCTTGCACAGATAATGGATCAGAAAAATATGTAAATAGCTTCACAGATGCCGCTAAAGCATCTTATATTGTTATTTCACCCATACAAAGTTGCTCATGAAAAATACCTATTCGTCATTATCAGAAAATCATACACCATACGTGTAATAATTAATACATAAAATCGATTCCGAGGAGTAATGATCGATCATCAGGTATTAAACGAGAAATCGATCAAGAAGTGTACAATTTTTATAGTTGTATCCGAACAGGTTTTTGGCAGTGCAAGGACGTGTATCCGAACGTGATGGATTCCCGCGCTGTCACTTTGACAGCCAGTATTATGATTTTTGCCGCGAAAGTGTAAAAATGGCGTTGTGGATTTTATATCATTTTCCAAAACTTGTACCTAATTCTTTGAGTATGAAAGTGGCGAAATAACTTTTGCTTCCACATTCATTGTGCGAACTACAAAGGAGTGGAACTTTTTGCCTGAGCCTGTGTTCCCAGATAAATACAATCTTGGTGTCTTCAAGTCGAGAGTGACTAGGTATTTTTTAGGCTGCTCCATCACCGACCATATCGTCACTTCACATGAGGTGAGATAGTGGTAAAGTTTTTGCCTATCATATATAGAAAAAAAATTTGAGACCTTACATCTCTCAGTTAATTTTTATTATTATTATTAAAAAATATATATTATCTGCAAATTCTGCAATATAGTCTAGGCTACACTCACGTTCACGGGCAAAACTTAAACGTTCATTAAAAACCGCTTTAAAAGGCGCAAATTGATAGCCAATTTGCGAGAGAGACGCGAACAAGATGATTTTGTAAATTATTGCGGGTATTTTTAAATTATTATCTCGTGGATGGACAGTTATGGATTGATTCCGGGTAAAATGTGGACATTCGACCTTACTTTGTTTCTTTTTTTTGGTTTCGCAAATCTTATGCATTTAGCCAATGTCAAGTAATAATATATTTCAATAGTATTTCATATTAAAACTAGTCACAAGTCACAGTCAAAGTCAAGTTAAACAGTCAAGGTACAGTCATAGTCAAGTCAATCCCTAGTAAAATGGTAGAAATATTACTAGAACTTCTATTGGAGTTTTGGAGCGAAAGCGAAAATCACGTTTTTCAACTTTGTATGATTTGCCTACACTTATGTGCGTTTACTAAGTATTTACGGTTAATAATCCACCATTATTACACATTAACACTCGAAGGAATCACAGGTTTGGAAAATTATACAAAATCAACAACGCCATTTTTTCACTTTCGCGGCAAAACTCGCTCTTACTTTGTTACCGACTGTATTTTTTTTCGTATATAGGTATATGTTACCTCAAAACTTTTTCTAGGTAAACCAATTTTGAATAATCTTTTTTTATCTTGATTTTGATCGCATTATTGAGGATAACTCAAAAACTACTGGTCAGATCTTGAGTTATCCACATGGGAAGCACCAGCTTTCAAAAAAGCTGGTGATTTCCATGTGGTCCCATTTTGTCCCAATTTGATCAAGATCTGATCTCTAGTTTTTGAGTTTTCGTCAATATTGCGTGTTTAATGCATTATATCTGATCAAGGTTCCGAAGATAAAGCGGTGAAGTCGGTTTTTTTAAGCTTTGCTTGCGTTTAATTATCTAAGCTTTGCTTGCGTTTAAATTATTTTACTGTTTTTTATTTTATAATGGCCTGTATCGTGATATCGTGATTTTGAGTCTTTAAGAGACGAGATTAGGCAGCTCGCCTGATGGTAAGCGTCACGCTTGCCTATCATTCTATATTTCTTGCCTGTATTCTAATCATCATCATCAGCCTGTACTGGTCCACTGCACATAGGCCTCTCCCAATGCACGCCACTGAACTCGATGTTCAGCTTTTCTTTTCCAACCGATGCCAGCCACTTTACGTATGTCGTCGCTCCACCTAGCCAGAGGGCGTCCTCGCAAACGTTTGCCGGGACGCTGTCTCCACACTAGAACACGTCTACCCCATCGGTTATCAGTTCTACGGCAAATATGACCAACCCACTGTCACTTCAGCTTGCTAATCCTGTGGGCTAGGTGGACAAATTTTCTTTGTCGGATTAATTCGTTTCGAATTCGAGCCTTCAAAGAAATTTCGAGCATAGCCTTTCATAGCTCGCCGAGTGACTTTAAACTGGTGGATTAGTCTTACCGTGAGTGTCCACGTCTCGGCTCTCGGATTATAGGCCAAACCTTACAACTGTATTCTAGCATAAATACTATTATACGACCCTGCAATTAACGTGTTTAAATGAACGTGACGGACAAAGATGAACGTGACGGACAAAGATAAACTAAACTCTCTTTGCACACTACGTTCATTTAAATCATTGTAGAACTACTAAAACGGAGAAGAGAAACAAAATTAAACAAACATAAAACATTTTTCGCGGGAACTCGAAATGTCAAGTGTGAGCAGATTTTTAATTATAACGTTCCATTTCAAGCATCAGTCAGATGCCGCAAGGGCAATGGTACGCGATAATAATAAGTCGGGTTATGTCGGGGCAGGTTTTTAATAATGGACGCGGTTTTATGTTGAATGGAACCAACAAAATAAAATAATTATAGTTTAAAATAACTATCTAAAAACACGCCTACTCTTTTATTTTTAATTATGGCTCTGCAATCTTTTTGCATAAACCCAGTCAAGTCATGAATATTTTTTAAGTATAATTAAGTATTTCATAAATATAGTCTTAGTCACAAACCTTTGACTGTGAACTATAACTATATTAACTTGACTTGACTATTCAAGCAAAAAGGTAATGGCATGGTCCAGTCTTAATCAAGTCATACACAAAATTGCGGAGCCAAAATTATATAAAAAGAGGTTCACACATGACAATATTAACATTTAGAGATGAAAAAATGACCAAATTTTATACTTTTTATTGCGTGATAAAATTATGGGTTATTATTATTTTTGAACTCCAAACTTTTATTAATACTTTTACTGAAACTAATAAAAACTAAAAAAAACTAGCTTTTACTTTAATAATAATAAAAAACTAACCAAAAATAACTATAACTAGATATAAATATGTACAAAACTTAATCTAATAGACCGCTGCCAGTTGGCAAAGTACCCAAAATGCTGGCAGCATTGTCACGTTGAATGGCAATGCTCAATCTCTGTCCAAAATGTGCCAGCATTTTGGTCACGAGTTGCTTCGACCAAATGCCTTGATAATTCTTTGAAGATTGTAAGTATGTGCTCCCGGTCCCCACGGCCCGAATGTCTCAACCCCCAAAAGGCACAAATATATAACCACTATCAAGATTACTACATTTGCGCCTTTTGAGATTCTCTGCTGATTCAGCCGCAACACCGGCCTTAGTTTTAGTTCCAGAAAGATGAGCGCCAGGCTGTCTAAGCAAGTTGCATCCCAAACCAAAGACCGTCCCATCTTCCACGGAATCAGGATTATTCCGTCTGGCCAAATAGCCGCACAGTTGGTGGTGGTAATAGCCCGACTACCTAATTAAGGACTTGTACACAAAACTGCGATGCGACGTCGCATCGTAAAAATCTACGAGTTTGCACGACGCGTCGCAAGAACTCGCGAATTGATTCGCATCGCACATTCCTGCGATGTTTCATTACTTGTTGACTAGTCATCACTAGTCTGCTCTGAGACAGCGTGTAGGCAAGACGAATGCAAATTTAATAAAAAAATTACAGAGTACCTGAACCGTGAAAGGGACGCCTTGCTGCATGAAATTGCATTGCAGCAATTTGCGTCGCAGTTTTCTGCGTTGCAAAGTCACATCGCGCCGATTCGCAGTGCTGTGTACATGCCCTAAGACTTGCGTGGCGGGGAATACGTCCTGCACTTCTAGAGCAAGACGGACCGTGATGACCGAGCCGGTCCACAGCATTATTGTTATTAATTTAATTAATACAAATCTGTTTCACTTCAACATAATACCATCCAGTTGGCATGTCAGCAATCAATTTCGCGTAAAACGGACACTATCAATGAACGTCCTAGCTTTTATGGAGACTTGGTAAAATACTGCATTTTACATTTATAAAGGAATTCTTTTATGTTCGATAACTTACAGATATTGATCTACTTTTGTAACAAAATAATTACCGATTAAATTGGTTTTAAAAAAAGTGTACACGCCAAGCGATAAAATTTGTTCAGATTTAAAGTATCATGATTTTTAGACAATGTAATATATAGTTCTAAATATATATCGCTTAAATCACACACTGTATAGGTTTTTTTTAATAAACTTAACATTTTATATTAATAAAGCTAAACACTTAAATATATTATATCTAATATCTTTAAACGAGCAATACTTGTATATATATATATATATATATATATATGTGTGGTGGCGCGAGTAAAATCGCTGGCGTGTAAATAGCCCACCATTTACGTATTAATATTCTGATTATAGCGGTAAATTATTTTGGATTAAAACATTGGCAAAAATCAGTAGGGATAAACGAATCAATTTACAGTGTTTATTTAAGCCCACGTACCTTAGACTGCTTCGAAACCGCCTCCGGAGCTCCCCAAGAAAGGAACTACAGCAAACTGTATGTATGCCTAAGCGCACACACACAACTCCACGTCGCGCCGGCCGGCGAGTTTGAATCCGAAAACATCCGAAAATATACGAGGCACTGAACACTAAATCACATCACAGATGAAGCGGTCGATCACAAGATACACGATGAAGTTTTTATTTTAAGTCCTGGTTAATTAGATGATAATTATTTTATTAGTTTTCTACGTCACAAAATTCAATAGCGGAGCGTTTATGTCAACCACACACCGACAACTCACACGAAGAAAGTCGTCGCGAGCGCAAAAATGTCACTCGATACAACTAGCGCCATCTCTAGGATCTTCCTTGAACGATCTCTAACAGTGGTCAGCAGAGAGCCTAATACACTGCAAATGTACACAAATATCCAAAGATTCTTGCCAATATGAATACCAGGTATATAAAGCGAAGTACTTATTCACAGATGTATAATTTACATTTATTTTTTATATTATAAAAGGCAAAGACGCTTCACCAATGTGTATGTAATCAGGATCTCGGAAACGGCTCCAACGATTTTCATGAAAGTTACACATTAGGGGTGTTTCGGCCCAAGGAATCGATTTATCAACGTTCCAGGTCCCAAACTGCATTTAAAAAACCGGGTTTAAGAAACTATCAGCGCCATCTATTACGCCATGACCGATGTCAAAACTGTTTCTCCTCGACACTAGATGGAGCTTTCTGAGGCTACAAATTCTAACACATTCTACCAAAAACAAAAAACCGAGATCCTCCGGATATTATTACATTAAACTAAAAACTAAATTAAAATAACCAAAAATAACTATAACTAGATATAAATATGTACAAAACTTAATCTAATAGACCGCTACCAGTATACGTACTATGTTTAAAATAAGTAATAGAACGGTTATTAAAAATCTCATTATAAAACGAATGACATTACTGACAAGGATGCATGAAGGCAAACTGAGCAGGTGCCTTCTGGCGACTACATATTATAGATATAGGTACTAAGGTAAATAGTGTACCTAAGTTAAGATAATACCTGTATTAATCATTTAAAAATGCGCCACCGCTTTTCTTGCCAGGCTCTTCTCGAAATGGCTGAAATTCAGCGAATCTGGCAATCCTCTAATTGCCAGTTTTACCGCGAAAGTGAAAAAATGGCGTTATTGATTTTGAATAATTTTCCAAAACCTGTGATTCATCGAGTGCTAATGTGTAATAATGGTGGATCATGAACCTTAATACTTAGTAAACGTTCATAAGTGTAGGCAAATCATACAAAGTTGAAAAACGTGATTTTCGCCTTCGCTCCAAAACTCCAATAGAAGTTTTAGTAAAGTTTCTACCACTTTAATAGGGCATGACAACTATGACTGGACCTTGACTCTTTTACTTGACTTTGACTGTGACTAGGACTTTTAATATGATATTTCACTTGAAATATATTATTACTTGACACTGGCTAAATGCACAAGATTGTGAAGCCAAAAGTAAAATAAAAAAACTGGCAATAGAGTCATTCACTTTTTTATAAGTGCCTCACATAAAAATAATTTGTAAACAAAAGACGATGATAAATGTCCAACTGGTTCACGCGATACGCTCCCAGCCAAATTATTATTCATTTTACTTTCAAAACTTTATTTACACTTGCAACACAAATGAGACCGTTGGAGTCCGGCCCTTAGCCAGGACCGGATGGACCTTGTTACTACTCTCTTTAATAACTCTTCTCTCCTTCGCTCTCTTCACGTTCCGTACCATCAGGAAAACGCTATCTTCTTCTTGGAGAAGGTTCCTCAGCGTCGCAAGGATGACGCTGGTGGACGTGATGTGCTCAGTTAGCAGGTCAAGCTTGACGGCAACTGAGGAACAGCTTTCTGGTGACAGCTGTAGATTAAGTAGGGTAATTTATTAGAGTTAATTTATTACTTGCCGTGCCCTGCGGCTTCACCCACGTTTATCAACTTTACTTTTTAATTGTGTATAAGCTATTCAAATTTAAAATTTTATACAAATCCGTTCAGTCGTTACAGCGTGAAAAGAAAAACATTACATACATATACTGTCATTTCCCACACAAACTTTCGTATTTATAATTTTAGTGTTACTTTTATTAAATTTCTTGAATAATCGGTAATATTCTTGTTTATTGATTAATCGTTTTGAACTGCTTAGTTGAGAGCATGTTCGCCTTCTGAGCAGGGGTATCGGTATCGATTCCCGCCGTTACACAAGTTTTCTCCCCAAGGAAAATGTGTGTTTCTGGTTCTGGTTGTGATTGTGTATGTGTGATGTGAATGTTTCTGGCAACCATGACACAAGTCATCGAACTTAGTGTGGCTACTAGTGGGCTGTGAGTATGAAAGCATTTGTTTTAAAAAAAAACATGTAGTGATAATAGATATTAATATTGGTATGTACGAAATTTCGTTTTGCAAAAACTAGTATTTCGCCCTGAACTAAGAACTCGCGCCTAGAAACACTTTCGGGTTATAACTTTTTTCTTAATAATAATTGCTTGATTTTTATATTGTTGTCCAAGTACATGATATAACGGATATTATACGTAAGTTTAAATGTGTAGCCGTTTTTGAGATAGCCCCGGGACAAAAATGTTTTAAAGCAGTGACTTTAGTCGCATATCAAATTGTTATTGTCCAACATAGGTTCTTTAAAAAAGAGTTTTCATACTCGCCTTAAACATTTGTTTTCAAAATTATAACCCACACGGCCCGAAAAAAACAAATATTTTACTCCCTACTTACGCGTATGGGTGCCCCCTTAATATAATCATTTATATCATTTTAATTGCCTTTCTGGCTTTGGGCATAGTTTTTCATATTCTCTGAGAAATTCAAGTTATTCGCTTGTTTGATTTAGCCGCCAAATACCTCTGACAGACGGATGGACGGACAAAGTGCTGAACCACCCAAGTACTTAGAGATCTCCCTTTGCTTGATAAATTAGGCACCTACCCAGTGGCGGATTAAGAATATTCGTTTGGGAGAGGCTTGATCCAGCTTAGGGTAGATTTTGCTGCTGCTGCATCAATATTATCACGAGACAAGAACTTTACGTTGTCCCGGAAGAACTGAGATGATTGGGGGGGGGGGGGGGGGGGGGTTGAGCCCCTTAGACCCCTACCCTGAATCCGCCAATACACCTACCTTTTGTATCATAGGCTTCAGTGCTTCCAAATCGTCATCAATTACTTGTTCGGTACGAACGTGCCTCGACTTCAACCAGCTGTAGTTTGACTGGTCCAGGCACTTGGCCTCCAGCTGACGCGTCGCTTTGATGAGGGATTCTGCCTGCAAAGTATCGGAGCTCACAAAATAAAAAAACAAATTCATAATGTTGATTTCGGGTCACAAAGAGGCACAAAGCAATATTTGACTATATTCACTTTACAGCCATCACGAGAAAAAATTCGGTGGAGAAACACAACTAGAACATTTTTGTTTTTGACAACAGCCTAAATTTAAAAAAAACTTTGTCAAGTTATTACTCGTTAAAAAAGAGATAAATTCACGAACCTTTTATATCAACCGACTGCCCAAAAGAACTACATTGGCTGGACCGATTTCGATAAAACTTATATGAGACCATCTCTGAAGTATACTCTAAAAAGTATACTCCAAATATTAAAAAAAGAATCATCAATTCAGAATTGGCGATGATATCGCGTAACATACATAAAAAAAACATATAGTCGAATTGAGAACCTCCTTGTTTTAAGGTTAACTTTAAAAAAAAAGATTTGCGTCGGAGCTTCGTTCCTAAGGTATAAAAATGCCTTACATATCTCAACAAGTCGGAAGGTGTAAAGTTCTCTCCAACCATGTCGTCAACCTGCGAGCACCAACGTCCAACTCCAATTGCCCAACATCATCGATATCGACTTAACCAAAATGTCAAGTGGTTCGCTTATTAAATTTTTTATCTACTATCTAGTATAGATGGATAATTAAAGTACTTGAATTTAATTATATTTAATTACTAGCCGTGCCCCGCGGCTCCACCCGCGTTAATAAGGTTAAAAAGCCTAATGTTATTCCAGAACCTAAACTATCTAGATTCTACATTTCAGTAAAATCGGCTTATACATTTATAATATTAGTAGGATACATTGGGTGCGATTTTGAATGATCGCTATCTCTAATAATCTTCTTCTTTATATACAGGGTGTGTTCAGAGAAATGAAACTTTACGTGACTTGCCTGTCGAGGTCTCTCAGACTCCTGCGTTGTTTACTTGTTGTTTTTATACATGATAGGTAAGCATTTGACCACCACCTCACCTAATTGAAAATGACGATGCGACCGAAGATGTAACAAGCTGAATACCTATTCAATCTAGACTTGAAAACTCCCAGACACACAAATAAACATAAATACACAGAAATTAAAAAAAACTATTACATGACTTGCCTTCTGATGTCTTTCCGAGTTCTCAGACTCCTGCGTTGTCTTTTGAATGTATGATTGGCAAGCATTTTACCACCATCTCACTTAACGGAAAGTGACGATGCGACCGAAGATGCAACAAATTTGCCTAATAATATAATGCGCCACGTGAGAAATGTTTTCCCGAACTTAAGGGCTACAAAAAAAAAACATAATTTTATTCTCGGTGCTAGCAAAAATTTATACAATTCAAAAATCTCTTTATTGTATAACCATCTTATTATCACATCTACAGCGAGATTCCCCACCCAGCAGAACAAAAAGGCTTGCAATTCGTGTCCCTGGCTGACCAAAACCAAGTGGATATACACGGCAACCAGGAGGTATGTATATTCACGGACGGCAGTAAGATCGACGGCGAGGCAGGGACGGCATTGTCCTTTTGAACCAATGGCGCCGAAACCAAGAGCCTCAAGATGAAACTGCCGTCCGACGGCAAGGGTCTACCAGGCTGAATTGCTGGCCATTTGTAGAGCGACAAGAAAAATTTTATGTTTATTGTAATTGAGTGTGTTATTTGACTTAAGTATAGTAATCCTACTAATATTATAAATCCAAAAATTTGTGTGTAAGTGTGTTAGAATGTTTGTTCCTTCTTCACACTTTAACTGCTTTGTCGACCCAGTTGGCGTAGTGGACAGGTGTCCGCCCTCTGTGCCGTGGGTCCTGGGTTCGATTCCCGGCAGAAGTACAAATTCCTTCCCAAGTGATAATATTTGTACTTCTGGTTCTGGGTGTAATGTGTGTGTGATGTGAATGTTTCCGGCACCCACGATACAAGTCTTTGAACTTAGTGTGGGGCTGTGAGTGTGAATGCGTCTGTTAGTTTGTTTTGTTTAACTGCTGAACGGAATTGGATAAAATTTCGAATACACATAGCTTATACCTAGGATTAACACAGGCTACTTTTTAACTTGATAATAGCGGGCGCAGCCGCAGGGCACAGCTAGTATACTTGTAATTTGACATTTCAAACTGTTTAATAGGTAAACATATAGTGTTGTTTTTATATTCATACATCTTGACATTTGTTATATACAATACATATTTAATATTTTAATTTATTTGATATATTTGTTATTATTGTTTATTTTAATGTATTCATAAGGGTACCCATTTGTACCAAAGTGGAAAATAAATTGAATAGAATTGAGTAACAATGAACAAAATCTAAAAGTCGGCATAACTGCTGTGAACTGCCCGTTGGCTCAGTTGGGTGAGCGTTCGCCTTCTAAGCAGGGGGGGTATCGGATTCTATTCCCGGAGGGAGCACATGGTTTCTCCCCAAGGAAAGTTTGTGTTCCCTGTTCTGGTTGTGTTTGTGATGTGAATGTTTCCGGCATCCACAACACAAGTCATCGAGCTTAGTGTGGGGCTGTGTGTGTGAAAGCGTTTAATAATAATAAGCGTTTAATAACTCTAAATATGTAACATTTAAAAAGGTCGGCGATCGAAAGTCGGCATACGCCTAATGGAGCACATATTCAGTCTAGACTTGAAGACTCCCATATTACACCGTTCAGTATACTATCAATGAGTCTGTCATACCCACCAGGCATACGAAGGGTTGAAAAAAAAACAACATTAAAATAAACACGTGATTTTATTTCGTAATTAAAAACAGATTCACAAAGTCATGGTATCACAGCGTGCAAATAAATAAAATGTGTTCTACAATGTTTTAAGACGATATACAAATTTATTTAAGCCGGCGGAGCGCGGAGATGTAAAAAAATCTTAGGAGACATTTACTAGCCATACGTTAAAAAGAGATAAACATATAGTTCTAAGCCACGTCTCATTATCTCGGTTAAGTGATAAATCGTAAATCTCGGTTTTGAGTGAGAAATATATAATCTATTGTGCACTATCTTCATTGTGCACTACTTACCAATGACAGTATATGCCTCTATTCACTCCAAACTTCACCCTTGATATTTATTAAGATTATATCTTCAAGTATATAATTTTCCAAACATGGAAGCTTTATTTTTGTCGTTCATGAATACGACAAATTTTTGGCGGCTCAAAAAGTTTGCATAGCGTCTTAAATAAGAACATAAACAATCTTTGAAAGATACATTCAATTGCTTTGTAGAACTATATTAGTATGTAAATTATTGCAAATAAATAGTATATATCACAGAATGTTTTGTACAGAAAATTAAATTTAGCAAATACCTTTTTATAATATTAATTATATACCCTAATTAGTAGAAACTTTAATAGAAACTAGAGAACTTCTATTGGAGTTTTGGAGCTAAAGCAAAAATCGAAAACAGTAATGTTTGCAAACTACTGATGTATAAATATACACTGATGTATACTGCGTTTAATTTAACTTTTAATTAAATAAATAAGTTAATAATCCGCAAATGTAATCATTTGCAACATTTATCTTAGTTTCACTTAAATGGTGTACAGTTTTTGTTTTAAAAACAATTATCACAACTAAATAACCCGATGCTAAAAGCGATGCTTCTAATAAAAACTTAAATTTTAATAAAAAAAAATAGTAATTTTTTAACTTTTCCGTAAATACTAATAAAAAGAGAATATTTGCTTTCCAGTACGACAATTAGAGTGAATAATATAAACACAAGCAACGCTTAAAAAAAATAGCTTTCTTTTCGGAACCCTTGATGGCCATGACAATTTAAATGGGACTATTTTGACATAGGGCACGCAGTCAAGCTGTCGATCACCTACGCATTGGACAGACCTCTAAGCTGCGATAATAACCTCTAAAGTCTAGGGTTCCCGAGACGCTGACGACCTGTCGATCACCTACGCGTTGGACATACCTCTAAGTTGCGATACTAACCTCTAAAGTCTAGGGTTCCCGAGACGATGACGACCTGTCGATCACCTACGCGTTGGACATACCTCTAAGCTGCGATACTAACCTCAATAGTCTAGGGTTACCGAGACCAATGAATTCAGACGTAGGATAGAAGCGCAGACCATAAGGATTTCGTGTGCCAATTCCAATTGGGGTCTGCCCCTAGTTTAGTTCGTAGTTGGCGGCGCTGGCGTCATTCTCCGTCTCTCTTGCTCTCGTAGTTAAGCTACACTGGGGGAACGTCCGTCTCTCTTGCTCTAGTAGTTAAGATACACTGGGGGAACATCCTGCGTAAGAGAGAGACAGCTGCCGCGAGCGCGACTGTCACGCCGCCAAGCGGCATTTTGGGTCGCAGAAAGTTTGTATTCAGAGCGCCCATAAGAACTGCGCTTCTATCCTACGTCTGAATTCGTTGGCGAGACGCTGAAGACCGCAACAAGTGAAGGCGCATCGCGAGGGCAGCTTTAGCCAATGAAAATGCAGCGTTATCAACCACGACCACTCTGTCAAGAGTGAACGACTAAGGAGGAGGATATTGGCCTCGATTCTGATGTACACTCACTAAACTAAATTTAAACTATCCCCGTCTCTTACAAAATAGAAACACAAGACAGAAATAGCATACATTTTAGTGCTGTCAAGCTAGTTTATCGATTAAAATATGAACAGCAGAAGCAGAAAGGCACGTGTTTTTAGTCAACACCAATTACATATTCGACTAAGCTTGCATAGACATCTAAGTGCTGACTAACTTGACAGCACTAAAATGTATGCTATCTCTGTCTTGTGTTCCTATTTTGTAAAAGACAGGAATAGTTTAAATTTAATTTAGTGTGTGACATGAATCACGGCCATTGACACACTAATATTAAGATTATTACCCTCGATCAATTTAGCTATTTTATTTTTTAATAATTGACTATGATTAATATCTAAAAATAATTATTCAGTGGATTTATTATGGAAGTTTTAATTAGTTTAGAACTCGTTTAAAATCTTAAATTTAACAGTACTAAAATTTGGTGTTTTTATGTTTTGGCTTTAATTTCCCAACTAAAAGGCCACATAGCCAAAGTCGGGACAACCCTGAGGTACAACATAGGTTTAGTGGCGGCCATTACAAACTGGGACACATATAACCTCAGAGTGTTGAACCTAAATGTTATGTAGCCGAGTTAGTAGCAGTTTTGAATAAATAATCAATAAAGAAAACTTCGTGTAGAATATAAGTACCATTATTTTTTTTCCTAATAACTGTCTACACTCAGAATATATTTTATCGTTCAGTGGAGTTATTTTATTATAGTGTTTATTTTTTTAATAATTTTGCTATTTTTATTAATAATTTACTATTTTTAAATAAATAGATTAGCACTATTGAATTATCGGTTTAATTTCCCTATAAAAAGGCCACATAGCGAAAGTCAGGACAACCCTGAGGTACAACAGGTTTAGTGGCGGCCATTACAAACTGGGACACATAGAACCTAAAGTGTTGAACCTAAATGTTATGTAGCCGAGTTAGTAACAGTTTTGAATAAATAATCAATAAACAAAACTTCTTGTATATCAAAGGCAGCATATTTTTGACGTGACAACGTCTTATAAATCGATGAACACCGGCTGCACGCACAAAAAGTGTCACATTCTCCTGAGCCTGAGCGTGCAAGCGAGAGCGCGGAACAAGCGATAGAGAGGCACGATCGGCCTTAGCGTTCGTCTTATGACGTTATCACGTTAAAATATGGTACGTAAACTGACTTTACAGACAACCATTTTTTTTCCTAGTAACCTACACTTAGAATATATTTTATCGCCCGGTGGAGTTATTTTATTAAGGTGTTTATTTTTTTTTTTTCAATCATTTTGCTATTTTTATTAATAATTTACTAATATGTAAAAATGGATTATCATTATTGAATTTTGGGTTTAATTTCCCTGTAAAAAGGCCACATAGCCAAAGTCGGGACAACTCTGAGGTACAACATGGGTTTAGTGGCGGCCATTACAAACTGGGACACATAGAACCTGAGAGTGTTGGACCTACATAGATTTTCGTCTATGTATTGGTAGCCATAGAAAATAAGTGCAGTGCAGACTGCCGAAATTATAATTGAGCGGTTATTAGTGTCGTGACGGTATCTGAAAAAAAAAAATACAATTTAGTTTACTAACTAAAACATTAAAAAAAAATTTTTTTTTTACTAAGCCTTTGACTTATTTAGGATCGCATTCGCCTTCTAAGCAGGTGGTATCGGGTTCGATTCCTAGCGGGAACACAAGTTTTCTCTCCAATGGAAATTTGTTTTTCTGGTTCTCATTGTGTCATCGAACTTAATGTGGGGTGTTTTAAGGTAAGTTTTTAAAAGTATTGCCACACCAAGCATTGTGTATGATAACTTGGCATTTCCCAACCCATTTGACGCAGTGGACAGGTCTCCGCCCTCTGCGCCGTGGGTTCTGGTTTCGATTCCCGGCAGGAGCAAAAATTCCTTCCCTAGGGATATTTGTGCTTCTGGTTCTGGGTGTAATGTGTGTGTGGTGTGAATGTTTCCGGCACCTACGATACAAGTCTTTGTACTTAGTGTGGGCTGTGAGTGTGAATGCGTTTTTTATTTTGTATTGTGTAGTATCTTACTTGGCAACGGCTGGTGTGACGGCGATCGCCCAGCCGAGCATGTAACCGACCGACGTAACGAGTGCGTATATCGGAGTCGTAGTCACGTGGATGTGTTCAGGGTTCTCACACCAACGGAATGCCTGCAAATAACAATATGTAAACATGTGTACTTAATTTCATCTATATAATCACTATTCTTGCTTCGAGGTAGTAGTAGTAGTAACACTCGCGATTTTTGTCCGATACTTCCGGATTTTGTACGAAACTTCTGGATTTTTGTCAGAAACTTAGGGATTTTGTCAGAAACTTCCGGATGTTTGTCAGAGACTCCCGGAATTCGTCCGATACTTCCGGTTTATGTACGAAAATCATTCCGATTCCAAAATGTTTGACAAACAGTGATGATTTAAATCAGAAAAATTTGAATTTGCAACAACAATTATTTATCAAATTAATACTTTTAACCGGATATAATATGTCAAAATTATTCCGGACTTCAAAATGTTTGACAAACAGTGATTTTTATCAGAAAAAGCTCGAATCTTCGCCCGCAGTTTCTAACGAAAGAAAACTGCGGGCTCTGCTTACAAGCCAAAAGCACTCAGTAATTGATTTGTGGTTACTATGTCCCTAGCTCAATATCATATTGGAATCTATGATGCCGGTTTTGTCATGTTTATAATCCCAATTATTGGCATGGCAACACGATATTTCTCAGAAAACACCGGTTATTGTCAAAACAATTCCGGTTTTTGTCAAAGAACCACGACTCTTGTCAATGAATCACGATTTTCGTCAATGAATTCACGATTTTTGTCAATGATTTCACGATGTTTGAAAATTAATTCATGATTTTTGTAAATGAATCACGATTTTTGTCAGAAACATTATTATATTTACCAGTTTGACAGTGTACTGCGGGTCCTGATTACAAGCGACCAGCGACCAGTATGTGACCACGGCGATGCCTCCAGCCACGACGGCGCTCACTATATGCCACCGCTGAGCTACTTGCGTGCAAGCAGCGCGACCGTACCGCCATATGTAAGGGTCTGATACGTAGATACAGAGCGCTGGGGCTAGGAATAGGCCTGTAAGGAAACAATACACTAATATCCACGTTTGAGTTTTTTTTTATTACAGACCAAGCAAACGTTTGACTACAATCACACCTGATGGAAAGTGACGTCGATGGAATCTAAGGTGGAGCACTCTCGCTCAGTAAATACCTATTCACTTTACTTTTGAACACACCCAAATTGTACCTTTCGGGAAACACAGACGACGGCAAAGCGTTCTATTCTTTTGCTGTTCTATAAATGAACGAAGACGCGAAACGTTTCGTGCGACTGAACGGTATTTCAACCATAAATAGGCGTTAGTGTTTAAGGCGGTTTATTCCTTTTATCTTCTCTCTCGCTCGCACATTTCAATATTTTTAACAAATACTTGTTGTTAAAAATATGATGTTTTTGAAAATGTTTTTAACCAACTATATGGACATTAATACAATGAATGTTTTAATCTACCTTTCGTTTTTGATATCTTTAAGTTAAACGAAGAAAGCGTGAAAAGCACGTTGAAATTTGGAAACTGTTTTTTCTTATCTTATTGAAGGATATGATAGCGAAAGGAAGTTTGAAACATCCTTGTTTTAATGTCCATATAGTTAGTTGAAAACATTTACAAAAACACACGTACATAATCGTATTTATTAAACATATCGAATTGTGCGAGCGAGAGAGAAGACAAAAGGACCCTCTTAACATATTTTTGAATTGGCCGTTGGCTTTTGGGTGAGCGCTCACCTTCTAAGCAGGGGTTATCGGGTTCAATTCCCGGGAACACATTTTTCTCCCCAAGGAAAATGTGTGTTTCTTGTTCTGGTTGTGATCGTGTGTGTGATGTGTATGTTTCCGAGACGACACAACTCATCGAATTTAGTGTGTTAGTCAATAATAAATCCTAATAATATAATTCCTGTATTAATTATTTATGAGGGTTTAAAAAAAATCTAAAATACGCCGCCGAATTTCTTTCCAGGTTATTCTCGAGATGGCTGTAATTTTGAGAATCTGGCAGTAGAGTCATTAATATAATTTAATTTAGAATAACGAAAAAATTCGCCGCCGAATTTCTTGCCAGGTTCTTATCGAAATTGCTGTTATTTTAAAAATCTGGCAGTAGAGTCATTAATTTTCATGATTTTGATGATTTTCAAAATTACCTATTCTATGATACCCTATTTGACACAGTTCGTCGCCATTTATTTTTTTATTTACACAATATGGCGTCTTTTGGTCGCCATATTCTCTTTGTTTCATTCTTTCGTTTCGGTCGTTGAATCAGCTTGGTTTTCGACGCTTTTATGTCATTTTGACAGTTTTTGACGCCCATCAATATCAAGCCTATCAAGGAGATGTTTCTTACCTGACAAGACGCCCAAAACACACTGGTGCGGGAAATGCGCAGCCACATACAGCCGCGCGATGAAAACTGAGCCTAATATTAATGCAAATACGACATAGGCTGCTTTCTGCACGTACGACGGTATAAACAACTTTCTGAAACAAGCATTTGAAAGCATATTATAATCAAATCAAAATCTTTTATTAAAGTGGCAGTCATGAAAGTTAATGATTCTATTGCCAGATTCGCAAAATTACAACCATCTCGAGAAGAACCTGGCAAGATATTCGGCAGCGCATTTTTTTCATTCATTTTTTTTTAAACATTCTTCATCTCTATAATTGAACCAGCTATACCCGGCATGCGTTGCAAACCCACGTAAAGAAAAAAAGCATTATACCTCTTCCACATTTATGGTTGCCTGGTACTTTAATGCCATACTCAAATCAAATTATTTAAAACTAGCAGTGCCCGCGACTTGGTCCGCGTGATTATTGGACTTAAAGTAAGGATCCCTATTTTAAAAAAAATATAATATAGCCTATAGCCTTCCTCGATAAATGTACTATCCAACACTGAAAGATTTTTTCAAATCGGACCAGCAGTTCCTGAGATTAGCGCGTTCAAACAAACAAACAAACTCTTCAGCTTTATAATATTAGTATAGAAGTATAGACATAGGCAAGCATGCTTATTTGATTGATAATGAAGAATGTATTTTACTTTGCTGTTATATGAACACAAATGCTGAACATTGAATGCCCAATGTGGGTAGACTGACATTACTAAATATTTCTTGAATCTTGAATCTATTATTACCTCCTTTATGTTTATGTTTGCCTAGTACTTTACGAAATATGAGTGACGTATTCGTGTCCATAAGAAAATTATTCATTTTGCTTTTATTTTTTTATTCGTGAGTTAATATTTATTCTGCTGAATGTAAACTATTCTTAAATCCACCTAATCACACACAAAAAATTACATTAAATTCGGGCCAGCCGTTTAGGAGTACAGTCACATACACACATACAGAATATACAATGTGAAACATAATACTCAAGCCACGCATCTAGCCACATGTATGGAAAAATGACAGGAACTTCTAAATTCACGGCAGCATCATGAATATTGAGTTATGTAGAATTAAGTTTCTTAAAAAATTATGTCATTTGCAACCCTTTTTCATCAGCTACCGTTCTACACCACATAATCTTTGGACCTAGACGTCTGACAGTGGTGGCCATGACAAAGGTCAAGGTCTCGCGCCACACTCGCGCGATGTAACTGTAGGGTTGTCAAAAATATTTGAAAAAATTTTACTTTAATTTTTTGTATGGATATTTTATCTCCGATTTAGACTATAGTTCTCTGGCAGACAATTTCTGGCACGATACACATACACACCATCAAGTATTATGACACCTTTTCGTTGCAGGTTGCATATATAAATATATTGTAGCACTCGCAGTACAACCCAAATATTCATCATAACGTAAGATCACATTAAATGTAGGTACTTTTATTGTATACTAGCCGTGCCCCGCGGCTTCGCCTGCGTTAATAAAGTTAAAATGTAGCCTAAGTGTAAATTATCTACATTCTAAATTTTATCAAAATCGGTTTATTCTTTACGGAGATACATGGTAACAAACATTCACACACACACACACACACACACAAACTTTCACACCAAGCTCTCTGGCATCTGCTTCATGGTGGCAATCAGAATCCTGTCATCTCCAAGCGCCCTTGTTCCTCTGCAGACTCCTCACGGCTTTCTGACCTCCGTCGGGGAGATTAAGTACTCTCCTCCTAGCGGAGGGGCAGGAGTCTGCAGGTATTTGTTATAAATGCTGATGAATTTAGGCAGGCACGCGCTTGCCTTAACCTTAAGCGTGCATCATGTCTTTTCTTGTATAAAAAAAATAGTTGCTAACCTTGACATTATTGACCTGTCAATACAGAACGCAAATGTAGGCCACTATTACTGACTTACCGAGCAAGCCGTCTTAAGTTTGGTGCAACATTTTTTTTTTTATTTAATATTGGCTTCGCAATCTTGTGCATTTAGCCAGAGTCAAGTTATTATGTATTTCAAGTGTATTTCATATTAAAAGTCTTACTCACAGGTCACAATCAAAGTCAAGTAAAACAGTCAAGGTCCAGTCATAGTTAAGTCATGCCCTAAGTGGTAGAAACTTTACTAGAACTGCTATTGGAGTTATGGAGCGAAGGCGAAAACCAGGTTTTCCAACTTTGTATTAACGGCTAATAATCCACTATTATTACACATTAACACTCGAAGTAGCACAGGTTTTGGAAAATTATACATAATCAACAACGCCATTTTGTCACTTTCGCGGCAAAATTGCAACATTCTTAATGATTAGTTTGATAAATTCAAGTGACATAACTGACCTGTCAGTACAGATATGCGCAACACATGTCAAAGCCAGTGTCAATGTCAGTGCCACGGCAGTAGAATGGCCGCTAGGCGAGCCCGGTCCAGTCTCGCAAGTTTGGCGAGTTTGGTGCAGAACAGGTCGGTTATTGTTCGAGTAGTACGTAGTTTCTCTAACCCACCAGTATGGGCGGTCTTCTAGGCACCACCTGGAATCCATAAATAGGAGTAAAATTACCAAAACCTCTCTGATACCAACTATTTTTAACCGACTGAGGAGGTTCTCAATTCGACTGTATGTTTTTTTTTTATATGTATGTTATGCAATATCTCTGCCAATTATGAATCGATTTTGATGGTTTTTTTTGTTTCGTAGAGTATACTTCAGCCAAAGCCGAAATATAAGCAATGAAGTCAGATTTATAAGCTTTGCTTGCATTAATTATAATTTAAATTAACCTAAAAAAATAATTATTTATGTACGAACAGCTGAATGCTGTTCACACTAATATTATAAATACGAAAGTTTGTGTGTAAGAGTGTATTGACTATTAGTCAAATTGAGTACATAATTTTGGCTCATATTGGCTTCACAATGTTCACATATTCTTGAGCTGCCTTGTAGAACCTTCTAAGCAGGGTAATGGCATAGTAAACATATGAGAAGTATGTCAACTCGAGGCCTGTAGGAGATTCAAATGCCTACTCTAGGTGAATACTCAGGGTTGTCACTATCTCTAAGTTTTCAAGGTACCTATGTAAAGCGTATATTATAACAAACCAATAAGTAACAGCTGCGCTTTAATTTGCATGAAAGCTGTAGTTTCATGCCAATGTCATTTCATAGTCAAAACCAAATCTTGAAAAAAAAATCTTTTTGCATATATGAAAAGAAATCACGGTATTAGTATACAATGTGTAACAGAAAGGAGTAGTAATACTCAAGTTACACATCTAGCTAAATGTATGGAGTCTAACAGGAACTTCTGCATTCGCGGCAGCACCATGAATATTGAGTTATGATGAATTAAAGTTTAAAAAAAATATGTCATTTGCAACCCTATTTCATCAGCTACCGTTCTACACCACATAGCCTTTGGACCTAGACATCTGACATGGGTTGCCATAACAAAGGTCAAGGTCACGCGCCACAGATCAAATCGTAGGGTTGGCAAAAAAATATTTTTTAATTTTTGTATGGAACAAATATTTCCGATTGCCGCACATGTAACTGTATGGTTGTCAAAAGTATTTGAAATATATAATTTTTAATATTTGTACCGAAAAAATTATGTCCGATTGCGACTTTCGTTCTCTGGCAAACGATTCCTGGCACGATACACATACACACCACCAAGTATTACTACACCTTTTTGTTACAGGTTGTATATAACAGAAAACTGTCATAGCTAAGTAGGCTTTACAAGTTTACAAATGATGATCAACCATCTTATAAAATGTAAGTAGTAATCTTATAAAATGGAATAGTAAAAATTTCATAAAAATTCTATTGAACATTCTTTTTTAGTCTTCATAATTGTGTTTGGTAACTATGTAACCCTACATTGCGCGTGGTCTGACATGCACTTGGGCGGTTTTTATTTATAAAATGTAATATAGTCTAAAATTATTTCTATGTGAATGGCGCGATAACGGCGAAACGTCGATGACAAGCGCAAGCGCTGCATCGACGTGTGAAGATGAAGATGAAGATCTGTTGAAACCAAGCACTATCGGACTCCTCAAAAGGCAAGACATTCATGAACTTAAATAAAAACAAAGCGCTATAAGTGCCTTGCTTAATGGAGCCTAGCACTTAACACGTCAATAATTAAAGCAACACATTGTTTTTTACCATTTCATAACAGCGTTGAGCCAGCTCCCAACCGATATGACCAGCAGGAGTTGTGAAGCAAATACGGAGTCGAAGATGGAGAGCAGAGGGAAGATTCTCTCCGCTATGTGATTAGGACTGCTCAGGTCATTGACGAGCTCTAAGTAGTATTCGTAATCTTTGAACCTGGAAGAAAATTGTAGAGAATAAGACTATT
This sequence comes from Lomographa bimaculata, assembly GCA_948107665.1. Classification (NCBI taxonomy): domain Eukaryota; kingdom Metazoa; phylum Arthropoda; class Insecta; order Lepidoptera; family Geometridae; genus Lomographa; species Lomographa bimaculata. The sequence goes on along the minus strand of OX403612.1, from coordinate 7,697,195 downwards.
TGACTTAAAACAAAAAAAAAAAACTTTCACGCTCACAGTTCACGCTGCTATTATCAAAAAAATGCAATCATACTCGCAGCTCTACACTAAGTTCAAATACTTGCATCTCCATTCTAATTGCCAGAAACATAAACTTTTTGGCCGCATTTCTTTCCATTTGATGAGATAGTGGTCTAATCCTTTCTTACTGAGCATAAAATAGAAAACCAAAAATGGTATAATCTGAGTCGTCAAGTCTAGAGTGAATAGGTATGTTTTAGGCAGACATGATACATTTCTGAACACATAATCGCTTTCCATCTAGTAGATAAAGGTTAAATTTATCAACCCGCTGTCAAGGTCACCAACACTAGAGGTCAAGGTCATTCATCCCGAGGGTGGTTACTAACTACAAAGCTCATGGTGAAGTTCTGATTAAAATTCAAATATTTTTCTGAGTCAATTGACTTGAAAAAAATGTTTTGGCCTCATTGCTCAGCGATCTCTTAAACAACCTCTAAACCCTATTGTTCGATAATCTAAATATATCCAATATCCAAAGTAATAAAATACCAAAACTAAAGCAAACGAAGTACAGCTATAACGGCGAAAAATGCAACATATTTACGAATCTAACCTCAACAACCAAGCAGAATAATATGAGGCGACTCAAAACGTGAGATGGATTTTACGTAACAATTTTGAGGCGGTTTAGTCTATAACAATTTAAATAAATGGACGTATACAACTACAGCTGTAACGTTAGTATGTGGCAAAATAAATCAATATATTTCAGCGATAAATCAATAGGTTTCATTGAGCTACGTTACCCTTCTTGTATTAGTTGAATACACGTGATACCAAGTGCGTTCAACTGTTCCATCTTATGCGGTGATTGAATCAAATCATTGTGATGAATGTTCCGGCAACAGTCACTGTAATTTATCGCTTAAAATTGAAAACTGAAAAATTCCGAGGAGCCGAACCAAAACAAAGATTATTTTGATTGGAGAGAAACGTCAGTGTCATAATTGATTGATATGTTATTTGTCAGATGTCTACCTATTTCTGACCCCCTATTACATATCTCTGTTGCAAACGGTTTCAATACGAAATTAACAAAACTCCAGAAATAAGTTTCATTTTTGCTGAATTCAAATAGAAACCGCGTGCAACAAAGATACGTAATAGGCTGAAACCGATCGAAACAGAGTTAGGTGCTGGAGTCCAGTGTGCCATCTAGCGTGGAGTAGGAAAATCATAAAAACAGAAAATTAGAACCACTTCGAACTGGAACAAAATGTGTATATGTTTTTCACACCTCCGCTTCTCAATAACAGATGGCGATTGATCAAGATTACAAACAACTATGAAAGTTATTTGCCCTGCAAGGATGCGAAACAACGTCCATGAAAGTTAAATATCCTGCAGGATATGTTTTTGGCCCTAGCGTTTTAACCCCCTTCAACCACACCTACTCTAAGCAACATGCAGCATTGGTAGGTCTGGAACTGATAAGAAATAGGTGACAGAATAATAGGTAAGTTATCTGTCCTTATGGACATACAAATCTATGGACGTTATACCGTATACAATACAGGTGCAGCACCCAAAGTACTACAAATTTCGCTTGTCATAATGCAAGCTACACACACATACACTAAAGGTCAGACAAACGACGCTAAAACACCCAGCAACTATTTAGTTGTCCGTGATAGTTTGCAGCGCGATGCACCCACGGACTTTAAAATTTTTCACCCATGTTTGGGTGAGACTACGTCAGTTTTTTTTTCATATCCGTGTCTGTCCGATAATACCTTACCTAATTCCCGATTGCCCCAATTTTTTTTAATGCCATAGGCCCCTAACCTATTTCGTATATGTACATTTTTTTTTATTCTCGGTAGGCAAGCATTTGACCACTATCTCACCTGATGGAAAGTGACGATGTGGTCGTAGATGGAGCTTGCTCGCCTAGAAGATATCTGTTCACTCGAGATTTAGAGACTCTTAGATTGTACTTAACGCCATTGGAGTAAGTAATTTAATTTTAACCTAAGAGATTGTCCACAGCGAGTAAATTTTCAATATCTCCTTGTTTATACTCCTCTGTGTATAGATAATCCATTGTCAGCATCGTTCCTTTCTTGGGCTGAATCCAATAAATGGAGCTATCGGAGAGGAGATCCACATGAGATGAGACGTCATAGATAAGAACACAAATTGCACAAGCGCTTACTGGTGCCTGCAAAGTATTATAAAAAGACTAGCTGACCCAGCAAACGCTGTTTCGCCAAATACATAATTTCATGCTGAATCATAAGAAATTTAAAAACTTAAAATTTAGACAAAAAAAAATTACCTTTAATTTAATTTACCACCCTTAACATTAAGGGGTATGAAAAATAGATGTTGGCCGATTCTCAGACCAACCTGATATGCACACAAAATTTCATAAAAATCGGTCAAGCCGTTTCGGAGGAGTTTGGTAACAAACACGAGAATTTTATATATAAGATAAATCTAGGTTTAGATAAATTATGTATAAGTAGTGTAAGTATTATTAAAAAAAAATTGATTGTCTGTAAAGTCGGTTTACAGACGATAATTTTACGAGATAACGTCATAAGACGAACGCTTGGCCGATCGAGCCTCTCTATCGCTTGTTCCGCGCTCTATTGCACGCTCAGGCTCAGGCGGAACGTGACACTTTTTCGTGCGTGCAGCCGGTGTTCATCAATTTATTCGTTATCACGTCAAATTTAATGACAAAAATTGCGCCAGAATGAGTGCCTCAATGGAGCCCAAGTCAATAAACTATTTTGAAAATTGAGACCTTACGTTTGAAAAATGTTTTTAGCTCAAAGCCGGATTAGAAGCGCGACTTTGGAACACCAGGTCACCTGCTAACTACTAGACCGTTCGAGATTTTTTTTCCTTAATTTTGAAAGAAAATAAAAATAAAAAGTCAAGTTTCATACCAGCACTGCGCTACTCGTCTATAAACAAATAATACAATACAATACAAAACACTTTACTGCACCAAATAAAAGAACATAAAAAACAATCATATTATTTATATCTAAGTACAATGGGCGGACGTATCGCTAAAAGCGATCTCTTCCAGTCATTTATTTTATTTATTAATTTATTTATTAGCAAACATAACAGAATACAATCATATAGGAACAAATTATATAAATATGGGGTTGACCTAAATTGCATTTCTTGCATTTTGTTTTGTGCTTTGTCTTGTTGTTTTATGTAAATAATGTAACGTCGCGTGTTGTCCCGAATTATGTATTTTCTTTCTTTCTTTTTTTCATTCCTTAACCTTGTATGCCTCAAAGCAACAATCTAATAAAGTTCATAAATTTTCAAAAAAAGAGTCAACCTTTGGATGTAAAAAGAGAAAAACAATATATAAGAACGTATGTGTTGTGATTAACTAAATATATTTAAAAATATTAACAAATAAATAAATAAATTCATAATACAATAACATAATATACTTAAAAACAATTCTGAATAAATAATAATAAGTTTCCACCTGTGTAAGAATGTAAAAATAAGTCACCAAGCCTTATTTACCACCACATACCACATTATCACTTACCAACAGCTGAGATAGTGGCCAAACACCAACTTTTAAAAACGCTTTCACACTCACAGCCCCACAATAAGTTCAGTAACTTGTGTCGTGGGTGCCGGAAACATTTACATCACACACTATCAAAACCAGAACCAGAAACACAAATTTCCCTTGGGTGTTACTAAATAGTAAGAGAAACTTGTGTTTCCACCAGGAATCGAACCCACTGCTGAAAAGTCTTTTACTAAATCTATCGTAAGATACGTCCTGGTAAATTTAATTCCATCGAATCAGCCAGCTCTCGTAAACGCTGTATGATCACGTAGAATTATTGCATTAAAATATAATCTACCCCTTCCTCCCCCTCCCGGGGTGGAGAGGTGGGCTAACCCGGTTGTGGGGTCACCTACCCCCGGTAGAGCGAGCGTTTTGATGTCTGGCCGACTAGTGCAGGTTTTATGAAATGCTATTTAAAGTATACGGCACCCACGATACAAGTCATTGAACTTAGTGTGGGGCTATGAGTGTGAATCATGGGTGCCGGAAACATTCATATCACACACATTACACCCAGGACCAGAAGCACAAATATCCCTTGGGAAGGAATTTGTGCTCCTGCCGGGAATCGAACCTAAGACCCACGGCGTAGAGGGCGGAGACTCCACTGCGCCAACTGGGTCGTCAATAGTAAAGCTTGACCATATTTTCTCGCAACTCGCAAGGTCTCTCTTTAACTTTGCAGGAGTGTCGAATATTATGAAAAAAATTCCATTTTCGTATCTAAATATTTTTATATAGTCAATAGATAAATTCAAATCATATATATTTATATATTTTATCTGTGAACATTTCCCTTCCTTCTTTGTTTTGGCTTCGCAATCTTGTGCATTTAGCCAGTATCGAGTGATATAATATAATATTTCATGTGTATTTCAAATCAAATCAAATCAAATCAAAATCGTTTATTCACATGGGCCCCAAGGAGGCACTCATGAAAGTTAATGAATCTATTGTTAATGTTATAATTATTACATATTATAAGTCCTCGTCACAAGTCACAGTCAAAGTCAAGTAAAAGAGTAAAGGTCCAGTCCTATGACTGGACTTGTCATAGGACTGGACTACTACTTACTTACTACTTTACTAGGGCATGACTTGTCTATACAAGTCATGCCCTAGTAAAGTGGTAGAAACTTTACTAGAACTTCTATTGGAGTTTTGGAGCGAAGGTGAAAATCTCGTTTTTCAACTTTGTATGATTTACTTACACTTATGCACGTTCACTTAGTACTTATTAACGGTTAATAATCCACCATTATTAAACATTAACACTTGTAGAATAAAAAATAAAAAAAATTGGTAAATTTTACAAAATCAACAACGCCATTTTTTCACTTTTGCGCCAAAACTCCAACATTTCCCTTATTTCTCTTACATAACTATATTTAGATAACCATTATTCTAAGGGGAAACATATTTACAATTATAATACCCGGTAATTTAAAAGGAATATGTTATCACCATTACAAAACTTTAACCACTATCTCACCTGATGTTAAGTGACGATGCGGTCGACGATGGAGCACGCTTACCTAGAAAATACCTATTCACTCTCGACTTTAAGACTCCAAGATTGTACTTAACTGGGAACACAGACTCTGACAAGGAGTTCCACTTCTTTGCAATTCGCATAATGAACGTGGAAGCAAAACTACTTACAAAAACAATCACAGAATCAGAATATGGTATTCATGACTTTGTAATCTGTCCTACACAACTACCGAATAAGGCTGTAGTAACGTATTCTCTGCTATACCTACCTACCAAATAAAAATTTCATCAAATCCACCGAAGGTATAAAGGCCGACCTGCAGGAACTACTGATACCTCCCTTGGATTAGGGATGTGAAAGTATCGATATTTTTTATCGACCTTATATATTTTTATCGACTTCCCAAAAAATGAGGAGTCATCAAGTCGACTATTTTTATTTTTATGTGTGTTACCTCATAACTTCTTTCCACGTGAGATCTTGCTTTCCAATTGGTCCCATTTAAATTTGATCGAGGTATGATCAGTAGTTCTTGAAATATCGTCAATAATGCGTATTCTGTGGACTACATTGACGATGTTCTCGTTTTTGATCGACTTCAAAAGATACCTCATAACTTCTTTCGTTGTGAACCGATTTTGATGATTATTTTTTTATTTGAAAGCTGGTGCATATCAGGTGGTCCCATTGAATTTGATCAAGATCTGATCTTTAGTTTTTGAGTTATCGTCAATAATGCGTGTGCAATACATTAATTCTGATCTAATTTCCGAAGATAAAGCGGTGCAGTCGGTTTTTTAAGCTTTGCTTGCGTTTGATTATTATGTGTAAATTTTTTTCCGATTTTGGTTATTTTTTTTATATTTAAAAGCTGGTGCTTCCCCAATGGTACAATATAAATTTGATTAAGTGACCTGACCTGAACAGTAGTTTTTCGAGTTATTCTCATTAATGCGTATTTAATACTTTAATCTGATCAAGGGATCCGAAGATATAGCGGTAAAGTCGGATTTTAAGCTTTGCTTGCGTTTAAAGGATTTTTCTACTATAACTCTATAGTTATAACTGGACATGTATTTTTTCTTTTGTCAATTGAACAAAAAGTTACAAAGAAGAAAAGCGTCAAAGTTTAGGAATAGGGCATTGGGAGTGGTGACGTCACGCCTTAATGTAAAGTGTAGAGGCGTGTCACCCAATATTTTTGACAATGTAAATGACGGATTAAACGAAAAAAAACAGGTAATTTTTCTAGCCTATTCCGCTACAATGGTACCGAATAGGTATTGGCCTCGATTCTGATGTCACACACTAAATTAAATTTAAACTATTCCTGTCTTTTACAAAATAGGAACACAAGACAGAGATAGCATACTGCTGTGCTGTCAAGTTAGTCAGAACTTAGATGTGAGGTCTATGCAAGCTAAGTCGAGTATGTTATTGGTGTTGAATAAAAACAAGCGCCTTTCTGCTTCTGCTGTTCATATTTTAATTGATAAACTAGCGTGACAGCACTAAAATGTATGCTATCTCTGTCTTGTGTTTCTATTTTGTAAGAGACAGGGATAGTTTAAATTTAATTTAGTGAGTGTACATCAGAATCGAGGCCATTATTTGTTTGTTTTGACGATCTAGTAACCAATTTAATTTTGCCCAACTATATATATACAATCTTACCTTATGCAACTACCTACTTACCTAATCAACAAGTCGTTCGCTCGAAGCTTTTCGCTTCTACGTTTATCATCCGTACAGCAAAGGAGTGGAACTCATTGCCCTCGTCTTTGTTCCCCGAACAGTATAATTTGAGAGTCTTCAAGTCAAGAGCGAATAGGTACCTTCTAGGCAAGCGTGCTACATCTTCGGCCGCATCATCGCATGTTTATTTAAATACTCATAGTTAGATTTCTAAAAGTAATATATAGTCGATATATATATTTAGTCGATAAAAAATATCGACACCTTTCCCATCCCCAGTTAACCCTCTTACTTTTTAATCCGGGCGGGTCGTAAACACCGGGTGGCGGGTATAACGGATATACCGGCGCAATCATCCGGCCATCTGCACTATTTTTTCCGGTTAAAATGTAGCATAGCCCTCTGGGGAGACCCGGGCTCTGACGGATGTTTTATTTCGGCACGCAAAGGTTTTCTTTGACATTGTTTCTGTGTATATAGATAGTATAAAAGTATCTATAAGTAATTAGACATAGACATCCTGTATATATATTGTCTGTGAATTGTAAAATACATACATAAAAATATATCTAAATAATATTAATTTAACTGCTTGACATTGTAAAGACTAATATGACATTGAATTTATAATTTTTAATATTTAAGATAAATTGACATATAATTAATTGTGACAATATTTTGGACAGAGATTGAGTATTGCCATTCAACGCGGCAATGCTGCCAGCATTTTGGGTACTTTGCCTACTGGTAGCGGTCTATTAGGTTAAGTTTCGTACATATTTACTGGTATATCTAATTGTAGTTTTTTTTTTTGTTTAATTTTATTTTAGTTTTTAGTTTAATGTAATTCATGTAGCTTTATTTATCTAACTTTTTTATCTCTTAATTTTGGCTCCGCTATCTTGTGCATTTAGCCAGAGTGTCGAGTAATAAAGTATTGTGACAATATTTAATGTAATTCAATTTTGTAATTAATTTAATATTATATAATTTAATTTAATAGAATTGAAATGTTTAAAATGTGCACGCCGTGACACAGCTAAATGTATCTGGTACTAAACTAACCATTTCCATCTTACTAACCTACATTTTAAGCAAATAAATGATTATGATTATAATTATTATGAAAATATATGGGACAACCAGACGTACTGCCATGCGACTATTGTGAAAACCGTGCCCCGCGGCTTTTCCCGCGTTTATCAAGTTAAAAAGTAGCGTATATGCTAATCCTATAAGCTATGTACATTCCAAATTTCATCGAAATCCGTTCAGCTGTTACAGCATGAAGAGAAAACAAACATACTTGGACACTTCCACATTTACACACAAAATAGAAGTTCTAGTAAAGTTTTTACCACTTTACTAGGGCATGACTTGACTATGACTGGACCTTGACTCTTTTACTTGATTTTGACTGTGACTTGTGACTAGGACTTTAAATATGGAATACACTTGAAATCTATTATTAGGAGTTTTGCCGCGAAAGTGAAAAAATGGCGTTGTTGATTTTGTAAAAATTTCCAAAACCTGTGATTCTTCGAGTGTTAATGTGTAATTATCGTGGATCATTAACCGTTAATACTTAGTGATCGTGCATAAGTGTAGGCAAATCATTCAAAGTTGAAAAACGTGATTTTCACCTTCGCTCCAAAAGTCCAATAGAAGTTCTAGTAAAGTTTCTACCACTTTACTAGGGCATGACTTGACTACGACTGGAACTTGACTCTTTTACTTGACTTTGACTGTGACTTGTGACTAGGACCTATAATATGAAATACACTTGAAATATATTATCACTTGACACTGGCTAGATGCATAGGAATGCGAAGCCAAAACTAAGGAAAAAAAATAATCTTTTATTACACTTTATTTATAATTTTCAACTAAGTACTAAAATTGCCTATATTTCCTAAAAAACTAAACTAAAATTATATACATCTGTACAGCAAAGACCCAAGTTACCTACAAGACATCGAGCTTATAGGTAACTCAAGTGCTCAAGCCCACTACCAGTGGGTAGCATATTATTACTTGAGACTGACTTAATGCACAAGATTGCGAAGCCAAATAAAAAAAAGGGTCTTTACTTATAGTTGTAAAACCGCCGCTATTTTGTGTAAGACCTTTCTAATAGATACATTTATCGCCAACAGCGACAAAAAATCAAGCCAAATTACAATATGTTAAGAGATTATTTACACTTTAAAATGGTCACCGAAACTAATCATTTGCTACCGGTAGCAAAATAAACAAAATCATCACAGCGGGGATTTGTCCATTTATATTCATCAACAAAACATAAAACCTTTTTGGACAAAGACATCACGACTTTTGAACGCAACCTTTTTTCCAGTCACCATTTCACGAAATGTCAAAATGTTTCCCGCGTTAATTGTTTTTTTCTTTTGTTTTTTTCTGTGCCATTTGTTTATGACTGAGGTTGTATAGGCATTATAGAAAAGATGGGAGAAATTGTAACAATTTCTTTAGTTTGTGTCGTTAGAACCATAAATGTCGGTTTGGTTAGTGGAAATTTACTTACTATAGACTATAAAAACGATTTTTAGGTTGTAAATCTTAGTTTCTGGTGTTTGTATATAATCGACAAAAATTAGAGGCAATTTATGTTGGACAGGCAAGCATTTAAGCACTATCTCACCTGATGGAAAGTGACAAGGCGGCCGAAGATAGGACATACTTGCTTGGAAGGTACCTATTCCCTCTAGACTTAAAGATACCTTTCAAATTTGGATGAAATTTGGAATGTACATAGATTATACCTAAGATTAACACATAGGCTACTTTTTAACATGATAATAGCGGGCCAAGCCGTTAAAGCGTGAAGGGTGAAGGGTGAAAAGGGAACAAACATACTTACACACTTACACACAAACTTTCGGATTTATAATATTAGTAGGTAGTAGGATATTAGTAGGATTATTTTTTCTGCCCTAGTGGCGTTTCATTGGTAAAAACTCTTTATGTAGAGAACGCTTTTATTTAACTTGCAATGTATGTATGTTTGTCCGGGTAGAATCTTGCAACTGAATTTTAAATCAGTTATCTTCAACTGATTGAGCTAAAATTTAGTATACACGCTTATTTTGGATGACAATGCATGGTTAGCTATGTGACGTCATTCTAATTCCAATATGGCGGGACCTCCAAGATGGCGTACAAGTTATTTTTAATGCACTCCTACAATATGGTTATCAAATGAAAGGGCTTGCTGAGAATATCTCGAAAAATAACGTCACTTTTTTTACTCTAAATCTAATATGGCGGACTTCTAAATCCTTGTTTTAAAAGAGTTTTAATCAAGTAGCTTACTAACAATATCTATGTTGGAATATTACAATTTGGTAGGCCATCAAAGTCACTGTTTTTAAACCTATTTTGTCCCAGAGTCTATCTCAAAATCTGCGACACATTTGAAGCTGACACTTAGGGAAATACCTGTAATATCCTGTACTTGAACAAATAATAAAGAAATTATACAATTATAAAACAAAACTTATAAGCAATTAATCTCAAAAGATTTTCATTAGTAAACAAAATGCAAGCGCGAGATCTCAGTTCGGGGAATGATTATTTTTATCATCTACCGACTTAACAAAAAAGGAGGAGGTACTGAAGTCTACTGTATTTTTTACCGACTTCCCAAAAAAGGAGGAGGTACTCAAGTCAATTGTATTTTTTTTATGTTTGTTACCTCTTATCTTCTCTCTACGTGAGCCGATTTTAGTTTTTTTTTTAGTTTGAAAGATGTAGCTTTCTAATTAGTCCCATTTAAATTTGATCAAAATCTGATCAGTAGTTTTTGAAATATCGTCAATAATGCCTATTTTGTACGCCTACTTTGACGATGTTCTCGTTTAACCGACTTCAAAGGTTACCTCATAACTTCTTTCGTTCTGAGCCAATTTTGATGATTCTTTTTTTATTTGAAAGCTGGTGCTTTTCTTGTGATCCCATTGAAATTTGATCAAGATTTGATCTCTTGTTTTTGAGTTATAGTCAATAATGCGTGTTTAATACATTAAGTCTGATCAAGGTTCCGAAGATAAAGCGGTGAAGTCGGTTTTGCGTTTAATTATTTATGTTTCTTACGTCATAACTTCTTTCCACGTGAACCGATTTTGTAATATTTTTTTGTTTGAAAAATGTTGCTTTCCAATCGGTCCCATATAAATTTGATCAAGATCTGATCAGTAGTTCTTGAAATATCGTCAATAATGCGTGTTTAGTACATCTAATCTTGTCAAAGTTCCGAAGATAAAGCGTCGGTTTTGTTTAAGCTTTGCTTGCGTTTAATTATTATAACTACCATGTGTGGAATTGGACCATACCTCTACATATTCTCTGAGAATTTTTAGTTATTCACTTGTATGGTATTGATGATATATGACTCTAACAGACGGACGGACAGAGTGCTGAACCACCTAAGTCAACTTAGAGATCTCACTACGATCAATTATGTGGTGAAGCAGTCCCCGCAATGTAAAAAAAAAATCAAATCAAAATGTATTTATTTGTCAGAGTATGGTAAGTAATTAATAGTAGGACATAGTATTAGTTTCACACACTCTACCGTTTCCGGTGTACAAATATTTAAATGTAGATATCAAATAAGTAACATTACAAATAATAGTATTAATTTTTGAATATTGGATGAAAATTAGTATATAAGTCAGAATATAAGTAAGCAAAGAGTTCCCAACTATTAAAAAAAATTAAAATGTATGATCAGTAGGATCATACATTTTCACTAAACCCATACAAAGTAAACGGAAAACGCAGACTGTAACAAATTGCCCGCCCATTTATTGGCGGGAACGTTTGCCCGCCAAACGAGGCTCATTTGAGCTGGGTAGGATAGGGATGTTAAAATAATCGATTACTCTTAAATCGATATTTAACCGATTATAAAATGTTAATAGTAGGTTCTCGATGTGTAGTCGACCTTTTTGAGTATTTTCGTTTTGTCATGTGTGACATAATACTGAACCCGATTTATTTTATTTTTGAACTAAATAATTGAAATCTAGTTTGTCTCTTAAAATCTATATCATAGGTTATTTATTATGGATAGCCTCTATTTAAACCGATATTTGTTGTGTTTACTTATTTTCCAACATATTTTTTTCAAATAAAACGGTTTCGTGTTCCACTTGATAATCGATACTACGCCATCAGGTGGGCAGAAATAAATTACTTTGCTCGCCACTGACGTGTATGGTGCCCCTTATAATTTATATCTATGTCATTTTATGTATTTTATTTTTTCAGAGCAGCGCAAACGGTGAAAATATGGAAACCTTGGCAGTGGTTACATATTTGAGCCGTTTGGTGTCGAGACACTGGGTCCGTGGGAACCGGGAGCTCATTCTATTTTCAAAATTCTATCAGAACGCCTGGTTGAAGCGACGCGTGATCAAAATGCTGGCACTTATTTGGCTCAACGTATTAGCATTGCAATTCAGAGAGGCAATGCCGCCAGCATGATGGCAACGCTACACACTGGTAGTGCCTTGAGCACTTGAGTTACCTATAAGCTCGATGTCTTGTAGGTATCTTAGTACTTTGCTGTAAATAGTTTTAGTTTAGTTTTAGGAAATATAGGCAATTAGCCCGTAGATTTAGAAGGATATATTTTATTATGTCATATATATTTTACATCATAAAAAAATAAGGCACATACCATCGAAATGGAAAAAAAATCCATTTCAAAAATTTTCCTTACTAGCCGTGCCCCGCAGCTTCGCCCGCTATTATCAAGTTAAAAAATAGCCTATGTGTTAATCCTAGGTATAAGCTATGTACATTTCAAATTTCATCCAAATCCGTTCCGCGGTTAAAGCGTGAACAAACATACTACACACAAACTTTCGGATTTATAATATTTTTTAATTTTCAATTCAATTAAATTTATTTATCAATCAGACAAAGTCCATATTGTTAAGAAGTAATATGAATATGATTATAATTATTTATTAAAAATCGATGATCGAAAATACGATCTTTCCCAACGGTAACATCCCTTTTTCCCGCCAAACGAGGCTCATTTGAGCGGAGCTGGATCCACAGATAATATAATGTACGTAGAGAGCTGGATCCGCGGATAAACAGCCATCATTGTCGGAGCGTTGGCAACGCGAGCTGTTTTATGACAAACCTATTAAAATGTTCGCTGCAGTGGGAAATGGGGGACGTAGTACGTAACACTCAACGCAAAAAAATAATGAAATTTTGTAGTAAAGAATTTTTTTAATCAACTAGTGGTTAAACTCGCGTGTTTTTGCGAAATGGCAGAAATATGTTTTTTCGCGTTTTCAATGCTCCGCCATTTTGAAAAACTTCCAAAAACTGATTAAAAACATTTCTATAATAATCGAACCTGCCACCTGATTCAGAACTTTTCGGTAACTTACCGAATCGATACGATTCTATAACTTTCTCTATTAAAATACATTTTATCGTACGATAACTAACCGAATCATACGGTAGAGATTGTCTAAGCTGAAATGACGCGCCCCACCTTCGCATTTACGCACACAAGTCGATCGGATTTATCACCCGACTAGTCGACCGTCTTGTACACGTGCAGATCCATTGTTCACTGAACAATCGACGCTCCCATACAGATGAAGTGTCGTCATTAATATTTGCACTCACACATCTAAATAAACTAATTAAGTAGTGGGGCGCGTCATTTCAGCTTGGACGAGCTCTAACTGAGTTATCGTATAGTTCTGAATCAGGAGGCTGCTCACAAACTTTCGGTTGAGAGTTGCTACTTGTAGAGGAAGGAAATCCGGACATATAAAAGTAATTTTGCCCAAGCTAAAACGGAGACGCTTCGCACGCGTTTCGCGATATCTCAATAAACTACAGTTTTGCCGTGAAAGTGAAATAAAACCGGCCAAGTGCGAGTCGGACTCGCGCAAGAGGGGTTCCGTACCATTATCTATAAAAACGGCAAAAAAATCATATCTGTTGTATGGACGCCCCCTTAAATATTTGTTTTATTTTTTATTTAATTATTTATTTTAAAAGTAAATATAAAACTAAATATTCTGTGAATATTTCAAGCGTCTACCTGTTGCCGTTATCAATATCGAACAAAAACGATCAAAATAATCACATTTGTTGTATGAATATACAGAATAAAAATGGCAAACTCTGCACATGCTTGATGCGATAGACCGAACAAAGTTTTTTAGAAATTATGATAGGTGCCGTATTACTAAAAATTATAAATGTATATGTAATGTTTAGCCATTGTTTTTTGCATGAAAGTACCTTGAAATGATAAATTATGTTCCTGTTGTAATGACAAAAGAAATGTGTTAGTTTTGAATATAAAACGAATAAGTTAAAATGCGACATTTACGTCGTAATAATGTGTGAAAATCAATTGGTTTATATTTCGTTTGAGGTAATTATTTTGTAATAAAAACTATCCAGGAACCTAGATTAATACGTTTTTAATCTGAATAATAGCACAGTATGGTGGTAATATGCTTGAATTATAAATAATTTCGGTATTACGATTGTATGGGCAAATCAACCACCGGTGGCCCCTTGAACTGTTATTTCTTTGATTATGACTGTACAGTGTACTACTGGAGTACTATAGTACTATAGTACTCTTCTTTCTACTAGCTAATTGAAATATTTAAAATACTTGACCATCCAAAAATCACACATAACTTGTGATTTTTTATAATCACACATAACTTCCGTGCTTGTCTTTCCGGTGCTATCCTGTGTTGCTTTTTCCTGTTTAGACGCCACCCGCGGGATGAGAATGGGTGAACTACAGAAATAAACAGCTCTGTAGGATAGACTTAAATCGGAGACAGGCGACTTTTAACCAACGTTCTACGCAAAAAAATACAATACTTAAGAATTACAAAGTACAAAACATTCAGACTCAAGTTACGTTCTACGTCTGCTACCCTCACTGCACGCTGAATAAAAGCGGGAAAATTACTTTACCACGCTCCAATCCGAAACGCCCAAACCACCACCTATTTCCATCCTTGTCTTCCTCAAATTTTCCATCGCTCCCTCTCACTCGCACCCGCAGGGAAAAACAAAGCGAGCTAAGCTTTTCTTCTGAACGAATTTACGGATCGCCCTTGCCTGCCATGATGGCCGATTATACAACAGAACACGTCCTGAAACTCCCCGCACACTTTCCCAAGGAAAATTCCCGTGAAAAAGACGGGGACTTTCGGAACAGAATGTTGGAGCGAAACGGGCTTTTATCTACGTTCCACCATTGGCTGCTTCAAAAAAACTACGGAGCTTGTGATTGGCTAAAACAAATTGCTCGCGGCGCTTTCTTTATTATTCCGTTTTTGAAAAGACGTAAGTGTATTTTCTTCGGTACTTTAAAAGGTCGTATGTGTCACAATTGTAAAGGAGCACGGACTTTTTGGTACTGAGAAGGTGATGTTGTTACACAAAGCGTTGAGATGTGAATGAAATTGCAGTATTAGAACAATTACGGGGGTTTTTTCCCTTTTTCATAGAGTAATAATTGCTCTAGAGATGGCAGCACCTTTCATCTGCCGGAAAATGGCAATAAACATATACGTATACGTACTCGTTTGTTATACCTTATTGACATCCTATCCTTTCCTACTAATATTATAAATGTGTATAGTGTGTGTGTATGTTTGTTACCACGTATCTCCGTAGCGAATTAACCGCTTTCGATGAAATTTAGAATGTAGATTGTTTCGGTTCCGGAATAAACATAGGCTATTTTTTAACTTAATTAACGCAGGCGAAGTCGCGGTGCACAGCTAGTCAAAAATAAAACCTGGAAGGCGGGCGTAGCAAAAAAAAACCTTTTTAACATTTATGGTTGCCTAGAAACTTATGAACTAAATTATGACCTCCTTAAAGTGTATGTTTGTCTAGTACTTAATTTATTTATTTTATTTTAAAACTTCATGCACAAATACTATGAACATAGGAGGACTTAATAAAGCCATAAAAATGGTTGTCTGTAAAGTCGGTTTACGGACGATAGTTTTACGTGATAACGTCATAAGACGAACGCTTGGCCGATCGTGCATCTCTATCGCTTGTTCCGCGCTCTATTGCACGCTCAGGCTCAGGCGGAACGTGACACTGTTTGGTGCGTGCAGCCGGTGTTCATCGATTTATAAGACGTTATCACGTCAAAAAGTTTTTTGGTGCGACACCTATTTTTTTTCGTTTATTTTGACAAGTCACACCCACAAAAGAAAGCAAACCAGTAGCTCACAGCGTCGCCAATACACTAACCAACCTCGCCGCATGTGGCCAATATTCTCAGAACACCAACACCAATATTATGACATCGTAAACATCGCTTTGCCCAAATGTATAGTTAAGAACAATATTTCACTCCTTTCAACGTATTAAATAAAAACATTCACACGGACAATAGTGGCGAAACGAATCATCGGCCCGCTACCGGCATTATGGCAACTATTTAGAGTGGGGAAAAAAATCGATTGTCAAGTCAGTGACAGTAATTGTTTTCTTTCTTTTGTTTTGTGCCAGCATTCTGCTTCGGAATGCACAATCATGATACCATTTTAAAGGTAGGTATGGAACGTCTTGCAGAAATTACTTTTTTGTGTTTTTCTTCAAATTTGTTATGCAGTAACTCTTGGGTCTTCGGGTGGGACTGTGAGTGTGAAAGCGTTTATGTTTATTATTAAAGTTATTGCAATATATAACAATACATTATAATAATGAACTGCCTTATCCTATCCTACTTTAATATTATAAATGCGAAAGTTTGTGTGTGTAAATTGTACGTATCTCCGTAACGAATGAACCGATTTTGATGAAATTTAGAAGGTAGATAGTTTAGGTTCTGGAATAACACATAGGCTACTTTCAACCGACTTCAAAAAAGGAGGTTCCCAATTCGACTGTATGTTTTTGTTTGTATATATGTTACGCGATATCTCCGCCAATTATGAATCGATTTTGATGTTTTTTTGTTTGGTAGAGTATACTTCAGAGTTGGTCCCCTTCAGAGGTGACCCAGTTGGCGCAGTGGACAGGTGTCCGTCCTCTGCGCCGTAGGTCCTGGGTTCGATTCCCGGCAGGAGCACAACTTTCTTCCCAAGGGATATTTCTGGTTCTGGTTCTGAGTGTAAACTGTGATGTGAATGTTTCCGGCACCCACAATTCAAGTCTTTGAACTTAGTGTGGGGCGTTTGTTTTTGTTTGTTTGTTGTTGTTGTTGTTTATATACAATATCCGGATGACCGAGCTTTGCTCGGTTTTTTGTTTTTGGTAGAATGTGTTTGAATTTGTAGCCTCAGAAAGCTCCATCTAGTGTCGAGTAGAAACAGTTTTTTACATCGGTCATGGCGTAATAGATGGCGCTGATAGTTTCTTAAGCCCGGTTTTTTCAAATGCAGTTTGGGAACCGAGCATTTCTCGGACCTGGAACGTTGATATATCGATTCCTTGGGCCGAAAATAAAACTAATCTGTAACTTACATGAAAATCCTTGAAGCCATTTCCGAGATCCTGATTACACACATATATATATATATATATATATACACAAGAATTGCTCGTTTAAAGATATTAGATAGATTTTATTGAAATCAGTCAAGCCAAAACCGAAATATAGGTAAGCGATGAAATCGGTTTTTCTTAAGCTTTGCTTGCGTTTCAATTTTTAACTTAACTAACACGGACAAAGCCGCGGGCTCGGCTAATAGTTAGTATAAACCTAATTTCTAAATTGAAATGCCAGCTCTACGCATTCGTAGGGGACTAGGGGTTGATTGCGGGCGTCGGTTCTGGGGCTATTTTTCACGTCGTATCTTCATCGCAACGCTAAATAATAGAGCCGACGTAGACGATTAGTGATGTTCAAAGGAGTATTGTCGATCTTAATGCAGTCTTGGAATTTCTAGACTACCTTTTTTTTATGCCTCCACATTCATTGTGCGAACCGCATAGGAATGGAACTCCTTACCCGAGTCGGTGTTTCCTGATGAGTACAATATGGGAGTCTTCAAGTCACGAGTGAATAGGTATTTTCTAGGCAAGCTTGCCCATCGTCGACCACATCGTCGCTTACCATCAGGTGAGATAGTGGTCAAAAGTTTGCCTATCACGAATAAAAAAAAAAAAAAAAAATCTCGATAGGGAAGCACTACCTCACCTGATGGTGTAAAGATGTGGCATTATCTTAATTATTATGTCACTGTTAACAAAATTAGAATTATAACCGTTAAAAAAAAAAAATTGTTATAATGGTTAATATCATTAATAGTCAATGCTTTTTATTTGTATACTTGATAGGCAAGCATTTGACAAAATCTCACCTGATGGAAAGTGACGATGCGGCCGAAGATGTACCATTCTTGCCTAGAAGATACCTATTCACTCTTGACTTGAAGACTCCCAGATTATACCCCTCGGGGAACAATGACGCAGGCAATGAATTCCACTCCTTCGCTGTACGGATGATGAATTATATTATTTTCTAGACTACATTTTTTATGCTCGATAGGGAAGCGCTGTCTCACCTGATGGTGTGAAGATGCGGCATTATCTTAATTATTATGTTAACAAAATAAGAATATATAACCGTTATAATTTTTTTTTTTTTTATAACGGTTAATATAAATAATTGTCAATGCTTTTTATTTGTATACTTGATAGGCAAGCATTTGACAAAATCTCGCCTGATGGAAAGTGATGATGTGGCCGAAGATGTAGCATGGTTGTCTAGAATGTACATATTCACTCTAGCCTTGAAAACTCCCAGGTTATACAGTTCGGGGAACACAGACGCGGACAATAACGCCCGTTTTACCATCTAACAACAAGACAAACTATCAAACGCTATCTATTTATGGTTGACATACCTTCAGTTCGCTTGAAGCGATTCGCTTCTACGTTTATCATCCGTACGGCAAAGGAGTAAAACTCATTGCCCGCGTCTTTGTTTCCTGAACGGTACAATCTGGGAGTATTCAAGTCTAGAGTGAATAGGTATCTTCTAGGCATACATGCTACATCTTCGGCCGCATCTTCACTTTCCATCAGGTGGGATGGAAAGTAAAGATGCGGACGAAGATATAATCCTATCCAACTAATATTATAAATCCGAAAGTTTGTGTGTTTGAATGTTTGTTCGCTCTTCACACTTTAACGGCTAAACGGATTAGGATGACATTTGGAATGTACATAGATTATACCTAAGATTAACACATAGGCTTTTTAACTTGATAATAGCGGGCGAAGCCGCGAGACACGGCTAATAAGATATAAATGCTTAGAAGATTTACTTTAGACTTGAAGACACCGAGATTGTACCGTTAAATCTTACTATAAAACGATCGACTATATTAATGACAAGGATGCATGGAGGCAACTGCACAAGCGCTTTCTAGCGACTACCATAATAACACCTAGGTTAATAAAATTATGTATTAGAGATTAAGAATGTTTTAAAAAAAGATGAAAAAAAATGCGCCGCCGAGCTTCTTGCCAGGTTCTTCTCGAGATGGCTGTAATTTTGCGAATCTGGCAGGAGAATAATTAACTTTCATGAGAGCCTCTTTGGGGCCCATGTGAATAAAAATGACAGTATTCAAGACTGCAGTCTCTCGATGTTTCCCATCACTACAGCCATAAGATATTCATGAGGTTTATTTTTCATTAACCGACGCTCAGCCGCCATAATTGCGCGTTGGGTTACGAAAAATGCGCAAGTTATTCTACTGGATTTATAAATTAGTTTCTTCTCTTAGTACGGGTTTACACTGGAATAATGTGAATATTTTCTTTACATTTTTGTAATTATGTATGTTATTTTCTATCGACTTCACAAAAAAGAAGGAGGTACTCAATTTTTCTTTATGTTATTTTGTCACTTCGTAACTTCTCTCCATGTGAGCTGATTTCGATTTTTTTTTAGTTTGAAGGATGATGCTTTCCATTTGGTCCCATTTAATTTTGATCAAGATCTGATCAGTAGTTCTTGAAACATCGTCAACAATGCGGACTACATTGACGATGTTCTCGTATTTGACCGACTTCAAAAGTTACCTCATAACTTTTTTCGTTGAGAACTGATTTTGATGATTATTTTTTTATTTGAAAACTGGTGCTTTTCATGTGGTCCCGTTGAAATTTGATCAATATTTGATCAGTAGTTCTTGAAATATCGTCAATAATGCGTGTATAGTACATCTAACCTGATCAAAGTTCCAAATATAAAGCGGTGAAGTCGCTTTTTTTAAGCTTTGCTTGCGTAATTTTTTTTTTTTTTTTGTTTTTATGCTACTTTTTACCTGCAGGATGGAAAGGAAGTTAATATGTTTATCAGCCTATGTCTATATGTTAGTTGTTTGTTCACACTCACAACCACCACACTAACTTCGATAAAAATTGTTGTGGATGCCGGAAACATTCACATCAAACATACAATTACACACAAAACCAGAAACACACATTTAATTTTATTACTGAATTTTAGGCTACTTAAAAAATCAATTTTCTTTCCAGTTTAATTAAAAGTCACTTTATTTGCAGTTGGGTTTTGTTTTTTTAAATTTATTTCTTTAATCTATATGTGATTTTCAAAAGGAAGAACTTTTCAGTTGAACTATTTGTAACCTATTTATATTAACCGACTTCAAAATAGAGGAAGTTCTCAATTCGTCGCAATCTTATTTTTATGTATGAACTTCGATTTGGTAACATATTGTTTTGGTTTGAAACGGTATACCTACGCTTTAGTTGTTCCTATAATAATTTGATCAAGATCTTATGATGAATTTCGGAGATATTTGCGATTGAAGTCGGTCATCTTAATGTTACTCGTATCTATTATGTTCAGTTGAATAATTTAGGTAACGTGATCTGAAATGATCTATCTAAATATATATTTATTATATGGAGGCAAACTGCACAGGCTCTTTCTAGCGACCATAATAACACCTAGGTTAAGAAAATTATGTATTAGAAATAAGGAATGTTTAAAAAAAAAAATGAGTGAAAAAAAATGCGCCGCCGAGTTTCTTGCCAGGTTCTTCTCGAGATGGCTGTAATTTTCCGAATCTGGCAATAGATTCATTAACTTTCATGAGTGCCTCTTTGGGGCCCATGTGAATAAACGATTTTGAGTTTGATTTTGAATTCATCATCACTTTGGAACAAAAAAATCCCCTTTATAGTTTACCAGTTGTTGCCCGCGGCTTCGCCCGCGTAAATTGAAAAAAAAAACTGTTCTAGATATACTTATTATTAAAAAACCCGTTGATTAAAATGTATGTTCTTTTCCTAATTTTTTTCTGTACATTTCCAGTGTTTGAATCAAGATATTCTGATATTCGAGACGGAGATAAATCCAAAAAAATTTAAGTTAATAAAAATCGGTTTAGCAGTTTTTGAGTTATAAATGGTGTAAATAACGCGACTTTCTGAACTGCCCGTTGGCTAAGTTGGGTGAGCGTTCGCCTTCTAAGCAGGGGTATCGGGTTCGACTCCCGGCGGGAACACAAGTTTTCTCCTCAAGGAAAACTTGTGTTTCTGGTTCTGGTTGTGATTGTGTGTGTGATGTGAATGTTTCCGGCACCCACAACACAAGTCATCGATCTTAGTGTGGGGCTGTGAGTGTGAAAGCGTTTATGTTTATGTTTACGTTTCTTTTATGTATATATATATATATAATATACAGCATCCCCCAAAACCTCAAGTAATGGTCACTCTACTCCATGGCAAATTGACTCACTCTGTACCCTTAACATTTATGAGTCAGTTATCTAACTCTATTACAGATATTCATCTTACGCCGTATTATGAGAAAGGATATTTGCCGAAGCGAATTGGTTTCAAGTGATGTGCTTTCGGTTTCGGCATTATTTCGACCATACATTTCGGTCGAAAAAAAAACCCATATTTACCGACTTCCCAAAAAAGGAGGAGGTACTCAAGTCGACTGTATTTTTTTTTTTTTTATTTGTGTTACCTCATAACTTCTCTCCACGTGAGCCGATTTCGAAAATTTTTTGTAGTTTGAAAGATGTTGCTTTCTAATTGCTCCCATTTAAATTTGATCGAGATCTGATCAGTAGTTCTTGAAATATCGTCAATAATGTCTATTTTGTGACGAATAATGCGTACTTTGACGATGTTCTGGTTTACCCGACTTCAAAAGTTACCTCACAACTTCTTTCGTTGTGAGGTTGTTCGATTTTGATGATTCTTTTTTTATTAAAAATACAAGAGCATACGTTCAATAGACAATGGACTTGTTAAAAACCGTTTTGAACCACGAGTACGTATGATGCGTCTATTAGCTAGTCAATAATATCCCAAGAACGTTATGGTTCCCGCTAATTCGCAGAAATCATGCCAACAGCATGTGAACGGCGCGTGAAACAGTGAACCTATAGTTCTCATCTGACAGATCGTTTAGTTTCAATCATTACGAGGTTAAAGTAGCGCGCGAAAATTGCTTGCGGCATTGCCTCTCTGAATTGCAATGCTAATACGTTGAGCCTAGCATTTGTTTCAATTCAATGTTATATACAGCTTAAAACACGAAAAAATTTCGACTTAATTTGAACTTGATGAAGGATAACTAATTCACCGGAACTAGTCGACAGCAAAGTTGACATTTTTTACGTGTTTCAAGCCGAATATAATATTGAAACATAATGTGTAATACTAAAAAATAAAATATATACAGCAAAGAACCAAGTTACCCACAAGATATCGAGCCTATAGTTTAAGTTTAGTTTTAGGAAATATAAAACCTGTAGCACTTTATTTATTTAAAAAAAAAACTCTTAACTTTAAATTATATATTTATAGTATATATGATAAGTAAACATTTTAACACTGTTTTTGGACGTTTGCCTAGAAAATACCTATTCATTATCGACTTGAAGACTCTAAGATTGTACTCATCTGGGAACACAGACTCTGGCAAGGGGTACCTATACCACTTTTTTGGATCACACTTCTCGAGATGGATGAAATTTTTAGAGTCATTAACTTTCATGAGTGCCTCTTTGGGGCCCATGTGAATAAATGATTTTGATCTTGCAATGCGCAAAATCACACTCACAGCTCAACATTAGGTTCAGAGACTTGTGCCACGGGTGCTGGAAACATTCACATCACACAAAATCACGCTCAGATCCAGAAACAAAAGTTTCCCTATGAGAAAAAACTCGTGATTGCACCGGGAATCGAACCCGATTTAGCAGACACGCACGTGGAACGAAGTTATGTGGTAACACACATAAAAAAAATACAGTCGACTGGAGCCTCCTCTTTTTTTGTGAAGTCGGTAGAAAATACAGTCCACTGAAGACTGACACGGGCGGTCTGTGGTTCATATATGCCAAAAAATCGCTGAACACTCTATACAACAAACAACAACAAACAGACACATTCACACTCACAGCCCCACACTAAGTTCAAAGACTTGTATCGTGGGTGCCGGAAACATTCACATCACACACACATTACACCCAGAACCAGAAGTACAAATATCCCATGCGAAGGAATTTGTGCTCCTGCCGGGAATCGAACCCAGGACCCACGTATACGTATACAGTATAACAACATTTTCAGGATGATGCTCAGACTTCCCCGTTATTGCAGTGCCTCCGAAATGTTTGCGAAAAACCGAACTGACGGTTTTCATGCCGTCATTCGGTAAAAACCAATGCCTAAAGTGAGTACGTCCCATCACTACCATGGACTGTTTTGCTGATCTATTTGATTATTTTTATGCTCCCGTTCACTGTTCTGCTGTTGAGGTATTAGTTATATTGCTGTTTGTTTTTTGGCACATATCTGGGTTACGACAGCTTGCTAATTAAGTGTTCTGTTATATTCTAGGTTATTATTGTCCACTAGTCTAGAATAAGAAAACAGATGAGTAATATCTGGGATATTGAACCTGTTTTGTCTCTAGTAGCAGCGTGAGCGAATTTCATGCTCTGTGGTTTATGTATTGTATTCTCTTTGTTTCATTATTTCTTTTCGGTTGTAGAATTGGCTCTGTATTTGACGCCATTATGACATTTTTGACAGTTGTTAAGTAATTTTGGACAGTTATTGTGTCATTTTTGACAGTTACTGTGTCATTTTTGACAGTTTTTATGTCATTTTTGACCATTTTTGACGTTCATTCTTCATACAGAATACACCTGCTGGTTGGGTATTTCACGAAATATTCACCGGACAAAAACAAGCTGTGTTGGACGGAAGGAGCTCTTTCCGAGGACATTTTTTAATAACATAAACGCTGTCACTCTCACAGCCCCACACCAAGTCCGATGACTTGGTACCGGACTAGGTACCGGATACATTCACATCACATATAATCACAACAATCACATACAGAAACACAAATTTGCCTTGGGGAGAAAACTTGTATTCCCGCCTGGGATCGAACCCGATACCCTTGCTTAGTGGCGAACGCTCACCCAACTAACCCAACGGGCAGTTCAAATAGCTGATTTAGCAATGTGGATCAAATTCTTAGTTAATACAAACTATTTACGTAACTAAATCGCATTGATTCATCTAAAAGTTATTGTTTCACTCCAGCGCTATCCAACTCTTTGAAATGAAACTTTCTATGGTGTTCGTGGGTTTGAAATTTTGATCTAATTCATTAGCTGAACACGAAAAAAAAACAACGGGTTGCACTCCGGGAGTGCCGGCAGAAGTAAAACTTGAAAATTAACGTTGTAAACAGCAGGAGCAGGCATACATTTTCGCCGCGCGGTAGAAAGAGAGCGGGGTATTACTTCCTCTCCTACGCCGCGCCGGCGGTCTACTCTCCCTCCGTCTTACGAATTCGATCAGGTCACGAGTCCTGACGCGAGTTTAACATTTTTTACCCATCCCAAAAAAGTGCACAACGCCGCTACAGAAGTTTTCACTTCAAAAAATCATCAGAATCGGGTCACCCGCTTAGGAAGAGTTCAGTCACATACAGTACAGAAGAATTATATGTATATAATATAATAATTGTATTATATATATATTATTATTTTTTTTTATTATTTGTGACAGGTTTGACCACTATCTCACCTATTATATACATATAATTCTTAATTAAACCCTTTTTTATTTTTATTTTTTATTTTATCGCATCGTCACTTTCCATCAGGTGAGATTGTGGTCAAACGCTTGCCTAGCGTACATAAAAAAAAATATATATAGTTTCGGTGTCCATAATACGTGTGTACCATGGTCACCCTACAATCTAGCGCCATATTTCTTATTCCACGCTTATCATTTATTACACTTTTATCTATATGAGAATGTATGGAGGACATATTTGTTATTGCCAAATTATTATACGGACTTGTTCCTTTGAGATACATTTGGCGTCACTTGTCTATTTCTGGGAATTTTTATATGCTAGGCCTGTATGTGTAATATTTCTTTTTGATCGACATATACGAATTAAAATAGTAAAACGTTAAGTTCTACGTTGTTCAACTATTTTAGTTTTTTTTCTTTGTATATCTACGGGCCAATTGCTTATATTCAAAAAATCTAAATCAATCAAAATCGTTTATTCACATGGGCCCCAAAGAGGCACTCATGAAAGTTCATGATTCTATTGCCAGATTCGCAAAATTACAGCCATCTCGAGAAGAATCTGGCAAGAAATTCGGCGGCGCATTTTTTTTTCATTAATTAAAAAAATAAAAAATTCTTAATCTCTAATACATAATTTTATTAACTAGGTGTTATTATGGTAGTCGCTAGAAAGAGCTTATGCAGTTTGCCTCCATGCATCCTTGTCATTAATAAAATATATATATCTGGTATAACTTAAGATACTCCTATTTTTTATATGTATTTTTAACACAATACAATAACTCTTTATTGACACCAAAAGATAAATAGAGCTTAAGCTTGGCGCGATAAAATGAATGAAATCTATATATCAATATAAAAATCAATGCCACTTTTCGTTGTAATTTTATAACTCAAGAACGGGCTCACCTATCCAAACCAAATGTTTAGGCTTTGTTCGGACTATTTAGTACCTAGATGGTTTATGTGAAGTTTGCACAAAATCGGTCGAGCGGTTCTTCATTTATCACACCTGGGCGAAGCCGGGGCGGATCGCTAGTAAATTATAAAAATAATAATAATACTACTAACATTTTCAACTACATAAACAATACATACTATTAAAAATAACAGAATATCTTATTAAATAAACTTACATAAAATAAATAAATATCATTTAACCTACAGAATTCACATACAGTAATGTTTAGATATTAACTACGGGCCTATTGCCTATATTTCCTAAAACTCAACTAAAACTATTTTTTTATATATTTAATACTTTTGCACAAAACAATAGTACAAGGAGGACTTAATGCTAGAATAGCATTTTCTGCCAGTCATCCTGGAGGTGCAAAGAAAAGGGTGGCGGTGCATATATATATATACAGCAAAGACCTAAGATACCTACAAGACATCGAGCTTATAGGTAACTCAAGTGCTCAAGCACTACCAGTGGGTAGCGTTCCCATCATGCTGGCGGCATTGCTTCTCTGAATTGCAATGCTAATACGTTGAGCCAAATAAGTACCAGCATTTTGGTCACGCGTCGCCTCAACCAGGCGCTCAGATAAATTGTTGTAATTACTTAAAATGAGCTCCCGGTCCCCACGGATCCAGTTTCTCAATACCAAACAGCTCAAATATGTAACCACTGCCGAGGTTTCCATATTTTCACCGTTTGGTGCTGTTTCGATTGGATTATCTAACTCTATATTGATATTTATCAATTTTTTCGTCCTATACAAAAAATAAAATCTGTAAAAAAGACAGAAACGATATCTCAAAACGTTTCTACATAAGATTTTTTTTTTATCTACCGACTTCACAAAAACGGAGGAGGTACCTACTCAATTCGACTGTATTTTTTTTTATGTTTGTAACCTCATAACTTCTTTGAACCGATTTTGATTTTTTTTTGTTTGAAAGCTGTTGCTTTTCCAATGGTCCCATTTAAATTTGATTAAGATCTGATCAGTAGTTTTTGAATTATCGTTGATAATGCGTGCTTAATACATTTTATCTGATCAAGGTTCCGAAGATAAAGCGGTGAAGTCGGTTTTTTAAGCTTTCTTTGCGTTTAATTATTTTACTTTATTTTGGCTTCTCAATCTTGTGCATTTAGCCAGTGTCAAGTAACAATACATTTCAAGTGTATTTCGTATTAAAAGTCCTAGTCACAAGTCTCAGTCAAAGTCAAGTCATGCCCTAGTAAAGTGGTAGAAATTTTACTAGAACTTCTATTGGAGTTTTGGAGCGAAGGCCAAAACTACGTTTTTCAACTTTGTATAATTTGTCTACACATTTGCACGTT
The DNA here is from genome assembly GCA_948107665.1 of Lomographa bimaculata. Taxonomy (NCBI): domain Eukaryota; kingdom Metazoa; phylum Arthropoda; class Insecta; order Lepidoptera; family Geometridae; genus Lomographa; species Lomographa bimaculata. The sequence continues at coordinate 7,669,958 of OX403612.1, read as the reverse complement.
TACTAAGTATTAACAGTTAATAATCCACCATTGTTAATTACACATTAACACTCGAAGAATCACAGGTATTGGAAAATTATACAAAATCAACAACGCCATTTTCTCCCTTTCGCGGCAAAATTCCAGACGAAACCATTTTCTGTAGGCTCCTCGCGTACCTCGCATTCAGCCACGTCACCTCCCGCGCTAAATTGTCCAATAAACCGCAGAGGTTTTATTACAGGACGTTAATTACGCCGTGGTATTATCGGGACACGCTTCAATGAACGCCTGTGATGTATGGCACGCTTATTGCGCTGTGTAGTGTAATTTACTAAGGGGCAGTAGAGTACATAAGGGCTTGATTTTAGCAAGAGATTTTGTAGAGGCCTCGGCTGTTTTGGCACTTAGTTCAGAATGCTCCAAGCCAAAAATATACTAAAAACAATTATAATAAATATGAAAATATAAAGGGCATCACATTTATACATATTCAGTGTATCCTCTATATTATTATTTTTTTCTCGTTTATGTTCTCGTTTTTACCCGACTTCAAAAGTTACCTCATAACTTCTTTCGTTGTGAGCCGACTTCGATGATTATTTTTTAATTTGAAAGCTGGTGCTTTTCATGTAGTCCCATTGAAATTTGATCAAGATTTGATCAGTAGTTTTTGAGTTATAGTCAATAATGCGTGTTTAATACATTAAATCTGATCAAGGTTCCGAAGATAAAGCAGTGAAGTCTGTTTTTTTAAGCTTTACTTGCGTTTAATTAAACAACAAACAAACAAACAAACAAACGCATTCACACTCACAGCCCCACACTAAGTTCAAAGACTTGTATCGCGGGTGCCGGAAACATTCACATCACACACACATTACACCCAGAACCAGAAGCACAAATATCCCTTGGGAAGGAATTTGTGCTCCTGCCGGGAATCGAACCCAGGACCCACGGCGCAGAGGATGGACACCTGTCCACTGCGCCAACTGGGTCGTCGAATTATTGCAATTTGAGTATATTTTAGGCTCAGATAACATTGTTATAGAATCGTACCACGAAACATTATTTTTATTTTGCTCAGTTATCGATTCTAAACCACCACCACCCTCAGGATTGTGCACTACCAATGACGGTAATATATTATGTAGGTATTATATATTATTTACTTATATATGATTTTAAATAACTAATAACCCACTTCAATCACAAATATCTCCGAAACTCTTCATCAGACTTCAAATTATAATGGGATTAAACGAACAATACAATATTTTTCTAAATCGTCCTCCTTTTTTGAAATCGGTTAAAAATCAAGATATATCTATTGACCGGCGAGCCAAAAGACTCATTGGCGACAGTAAGCTAATCGAGTCCAGGTTGCAAAGTCTCGGTCACCGACGTAAGGTGGCAAGCTTATCGGTATTCTATCGATTACATTTTGGAGAGTGTGCACAGGAATTACATGACTTAATTCCCCCATGCCCTTTTTACCATCTAACAACAAGACAAACTATTAAACGTCATCCATTTATGGTCGACATACCTCCAGTTCGCTCAAAGCGTTTTGCTTCTACATTCATCATCCGTACAGCGAAGGAGTGGAACTCATTGCCTGCGTCTTTGTTCCCCGAACGGTATAATCTGGGAGTCTTCAAGTCAAGAGTGAATAGGTATCTTCTAGGCAAGCATGTCACACCTTCGGCCGCATCATCACTTTCCATCAGGTGAGATAGTGGTCAAATGCTTGGCTATTCAACATAAAAAAAAAAACAAAAATATATATAAGCGGTCAAGTCGGTTTTTTAAGCTTTGCTTGCGTTTCAATTATTTTCAACCGACTTCAAAAGGGAGGTTCTCAATTCGACTGTTTGTTTTTTTAAGCAATCAGTTCCGCCATATGCTACAGCAATTCATGTTAATAATAATAATAAATAAATAACCGCTTTCACACTCACAACCACACACTAAGTTCAATGACTTGTGCCGTGGGTACCAGAATCATTCACATTACACACATAATCACAACCAGAACCAGAAACACAAATTTCCCTTGGGGAGAAAAATTGTGTTCCCACCGGGAACCGAACCCGTCAAATCTAAGCAACGGGTTCGATTCCCGGTGTGAACGACGGTCGCCACCTAACTTAGCTAACGGGCAGTTCAGTTGTAGTTTTTACTTTATTTGATAAGTAATTGGTGTACACAAGTACAACACTGACTGGAAGAAATTGCATTGAATACGCAATAAGACCACCGATAGAATTATCTTTAATAATCTATTATTCCTAAAAATTGTTTAGCTGTAGAAGCGTTGGCTTCGTTGGGTACACTTCCGCCTTATAAGCAGCGGGTACCATGTTCGATTCTCGGTTTTCTACCCAAGGGAAATTTGTCTTTCTTGTTCTGAGTGAGATGGCACTTACGACACAAATCATCTCGAACTTATTATGGGGCTGTGAGTGTGAAATCGTTTGTTTATTTCCTAACGTTTACTTATTTCAAATAAAACAACAATTTAAATGTATATAATGTAATAACTTTTTAATATCTCTGTATAATTAATTAAATCATAACTTTATACATTTACTAACATTAAATTATTTAAATCTAGCGATATTAATTTATATTTCTTCTAAAACTAAAAGATATTCTGTCCAAAATTAATTATATAATAATAATAATTAATTAAGTCTACGCTTGCAATATAAAAAAACGAAACAATTGTATAGTTTAACTAATTTATTAATTATATCTTCTTAGATTATACATGACGTATGGTGCTATTATCCAGCGTCAAAATTATTTAAAAAAAAACAAACAAGACGCAAGTCATCTTTTTACAAATTTTCCACACATTTATGTCTAATGCACCTACTTGCATTAATTTTAGGGTATGTCTAATACAATAATTTCACTTTGGTTTATTTATTTACAATACATAAGTAACCTAATTATATTTTCAGAATTATGACAAACGTTTTTACAATAACATGATCGATTTTATACATTTTATGCTTATTGTTCAATAATGAGATTTGAAATTGAAGAATAACTGTCTCTCTGTTTCTAATTTTTATTAAAAAACTACGTTCTAAATTCAAATCACATTACAATCCTACCATACACAAATGAACGAAAGAATCTAAAGGCTGCGCCACACTACGGAAGGCAACCGCGCGGATGCCATCATTCCGCGCCAAACGCGACTAGTGTGGCACATCCTTCAAATGGAATGAACTATACACAATATCTACATAAATAACTTATAAAAATGTCTTTTTTAACAAATCCTCAAATACATGACCAGCATTCAATAAATTACCTAAAATTAAAAACATATTTACAGATAAAATTATTTGTCAACGTTGAGATTGAAATTTGTGTACGTCGGTCTTAAAGGGGTAGCGTCAGCGTTCACAGGGGAAGGTGGGGTAGGTGGGATGTAGGGGTACCGAGGGTAGGTGGGATAGGGGTAGGGGTACCCACTGGGAAGTAGCTGGGGGTTGTGGAAAGGAGGTATTAATGCTGGAGATGGGTATCCGTATGGAAGGCCTACGGATGATGCGGCAGCTTGTAGGATGGAGGCTGCGAAGGCAGGGTCGCTGTAAACAGCGGCATATGGCCAAGCGACTGCTATGCGTTGGCGCTTGTCCTTCATTCTACGGTTCTGGAACCATACCTGGAGACAAAAGAGGGACAACGTTAGTTTTTTATCTTTATATTACTGTTATTATTACTGTCAAAATGGCGGAATTAAGGGCACATAAACGGGAGTATAGTAGGGTGATATATATTTTTTTAATGTTAAATGGTTTGTGCATGTTGTGATTGTGTGTTTGATGTGAATGTTTTCCACCCTCGACACAAGTCATCGAACTTAGTGTGGGGCTGTGAGTGTGACCGCATTTATGTTTATGTTTATGGGCACCTTTTTTAGGCGTTATTAAATATAGTGAAATTTTAATGTTATTATCTTCAGACGCGGCATATCATTTCTATATTTATTATTATTATTATTATTTTAACCTAAGTTAATTTTTAACCGTGCCCTGAGTTTAGCTCGCGTTTTTTCAAGTTAAAAAGTAGCCTATGTGCTTATCCCAGGTATAAGCTACGCACATTCCAAATACCTAACATTTCAATCCGTTCAGCCGTTACAGCGTGAAGAGAAAACAAACATACTTACACACAAACTTTCGGATTTATAATATTAGTGTGATAAGTAAGATTTAATTTTCGGTTGGACCTAAACCTTCTCAACTGCGTGTAGCAATAGTAAAACTGTATACCAGACGTGTCCCCAAAACATAGTTAAATAACTCATAAAACTTTTTAATTTATAAGTGTCAAAACCGTCTGACATTTAAATATAAAGGAAAAGAAATCGATAATTCAAACGAGCGGCGCTCCTATCGTAAAATCTAATAAACAACGCATTATCATAGAACTCAAATCACTCATAAAAACATAAAACAATTTCATTGAAACGTTATTCGCACACTGACGCTAATTAATTGCATATTTTCAAGAAATAAAACAAGTAGAGAAACTCGTATCTAAAATCATTAAGACTGCATAATGGTTTCTCGACAAAGTAAGAACAAACAAAACAAAGGGCTTTTTCCTTTAAAGCCCTTTAAGGCGCGTTTAGAGCTTCGCTTTGTTCGCCAAAGCGGCGAATGACGTGTTAATTGGCGGGAATTCGCCCGCGAAAATGGCGGACTTCCTTTTCGCTGGCTATAGACAAGATTATTAGTTACTTTTTATTTGTTTTAGGCACTGCCTATTGTGTCATGTGATATGCAAGTCAAATAGAGCTTTTTTCAAAAGTGTTTAATTTTTTTTATGCATGATATAGGTAAGCATTAGGCCACCGTCTCATGGAAAGCGATGATGCAGCCGAAGATGTAACATGCTTTCCTAGAAGATACCTATTCACTCTAGATTTAATAAGGCTATAAATTTAACTTATAAAATTGCTAACTTCGGTAATGATATCTTAGAAATTAAAAACAAAATATATCATAAATTTTAAAATTACCTTTTAATAACCGATACCTAGTCACTTTCTACCAGGTGAGATAGTGGTCAAATGTTTGCCTATCGAGAATAAGAAAAATAGGCGCGTGTGACCACAATATCTCTTGTATATTATCAACAATGTGCAATACAATAATAGTGTAATAACAACAAAGCAAACGCATTCAAACTCACAGCCCCACACTAAGTTCAAGACTTGTATCGTGGGTGTCGGAAACTTTTACATATCACACACACAATCACACCAGAACCAGAAGCACAAATCTCCCTTGGGTACGAAAATTGTGCTTCTGCCGGGAATCGAACCCAGGACCTACGGCGCAGACAGGCAGAGACTTGCCTACCACGCCAACTGGGTCGTTAAAACGCAATTGTATACTTAATTATTCTGCTATTTAAAATTAAACCCTGTACGAATAATGTGACATAGTATTTATACAGCTCTATAAAAGCTCGCTCAAGCTTTTATGTAACCAGTGACGCAAGAAAACTTGAAACTAACGAACAAGCGACATTGATTTAGAATTTTATTGATTCGTTACAGCCTTACCGCGTTGTAAACGCTCATCACAATAAACAAACAACGAGTAAAAAAGCCGAAAATTTTACAACGCATCAAATAGTAGCCGACGGTTGAATTTAATAGTTTTTAATTGGTATAATCGCGCCATAAAACAGATGCCTGTCCATAGACAACCGATGAAGTGTATCCCATTCACTCACTCACTAATGACAGGCTTTATGACGCTGAGAGCGTTCCGTTCTTTACGGCATTAGGGTTCATTAGCGTTCTGTAGCTACTGAATAATTCGGTCGGTTTCTTTTATTAAAATGCGCATCGACAAATTAGCGTGAATGTAAAATTCGAATGAAGTAATAAAAACACGTGTTTTTTTTTCTAGAGCCAGTTGGTTTTCTTTTTTTTATTAGAGGTGATAATTGAAATTATGAGTGGACAGTTGGTGACGTGCGAATAGGAATTTAGATTGGTAGTGAGTAGTTCCATTACTTCCATTAGGTAAGGAATTTTTATTTTTGTTTTGTTGGAATGTCGGCTTTCGCGAGACAGGTGAAAAATGGGATGAGTCAAAACATCAGATAAATGCTACTACTTTTTAAACGAAATAAATTATCAAATAGCTGACATACCATCTAAATTGTTTTTTTTTTCTTTTTTTAACCGAACTAAAAGGAGGACATAATACCTATTCTTCGTGATTTTATGTATTTTCTCGTATCTTTTTCAATAAGTATAACCACATTATTGGTTACAGTACAGTCACATTTTTTTTTCTGTTTTTGTATGACTATAATATTATAAATGCGAAAGTTTGTGTGTAAGTATGTAAGCATGTTTTTCTTTTCACTGTAACGTCGAATGGCTTTGAAATTTTAAATGTATATAGCGTATTAATATACCCAGGATTAACACATAGACTATTTAACTTAGGCAATTAACGCAAGCAAAGCCGCGAGGCACAGTAAGTATGCAAATAAATTATATGCTGTTTTTATAATCATATGTAGATAATAATTGCTAATTAACTGCAATTTTATGCATAATTTATCAACATGTGAGAAAGTTGTCAAAATCCAGCCTATCGCAGAAGCCTATTAGAGAAAAACAATATCATATGACTGTTGACATAAGCAATTTTCGCGCGCTACTTTAACCTCGTAATGATTGACACTAAACGATCTGTCAGATGAGAACTATAGGTTCACTGTTTCACGCGCCGTTCACACGCTGTTGGCATGATTTCTGCGAATTAGCGAGAACCATAACGTTTTTGGGAAATTATTGACTAGCTAATAGACGCATCATACATACTCGTGATTCAAAACGGTTTTTAACAAGTCCATTGTCTATTGAACGTATGATCTCGTATTTTTAATATTGAGGCCAATGTTTTTCATAAATCTATCACAGTGCCTGGTTGAGGCGACGCGTGATCTAAATGCTGGTACTTATTTGGCTCAACGTATAAGCATTGCAATTCAGAGAGGCACTTGCGCCAGCATGATAGGAACGCTACCCACTGGTAGTGGGCTTGAGCACTTGAGTTACCTATAAGCTCGGTGTGTTTTAGATAACTTAGGTCTGTGTTGTATATAGTTTTAGTTTAGTTTTAGTGTAGTTCGTTTCAAGTGTATTTCATATAAAAAGTACTAGTCACACTCAAAGTCAAGTGCAAGAGTCAAGGTCCAGTCATAGTCAAGTCATGCCCTAGTAAAGTGGTAGAAACTTTATTAGAACTTCTATTGGAGTTTTGGAGCAAAGAGCGAAAATCGCGTTTTACAACTTTGCACATTTACTAAGTATGAACGGTAAATAATCCACCATTACTACATATTAACACTCGAAGAATCACAGGTTTTGGAAAATTATACAAAAACAACAACGCCATTTTTTCAATTTCGCGGCAAAACTCGTCGGTATATTTAAGCTATGGTTGCGTTTATTTTATTTTTAAATCGGCAAGGACACTTAATTACATTCAGCCAGCATTTCGTAATGCTCTCGACGCTACAAAGGCCTGCTATTCGTCACATCAAGCGACATTACTAGTGATGTGTCGTAAATGATTTAGCCGAAGCGTTATAAATGTTATAATTGACAATGAGGTCGCATTACGGTCATAACGTAGGCGGTTATGAATGAAGAAACTTTCAGATTTCATGTTCATGAGAAATAGGTGAGTTGACTAAATATAGCCCTTGCTAAGTGCTGTTGCGCGACTTTACCTTCTGTCAATGAAAAATTTGTTGGCAAAACTATGACTAAATCGCAATCATTTGTTCTTTTTAGTATTCGTTTCGTAACTACAAATTTTACGAACATAATATTTGTAACACAATAAAAATTTGACATAAAAAAAACTATTTACAAGTTTTTTTAATAATACTTAAATTTCAATATATAAACGCTTTCACACTCCCAGCCCTACACTAAGTTCGATGACTTGTGTCGTGTGTGCCGGAAACATTCACACTACACACAGTCACTCTTCCTTGGAGAGAAAGCTTGTGCTCCTGCCGGGAATAAAACCAGCACATATGTTAAAAGTGAAACCTACCTTAATAGTAGATTCAGGCAACTGTAGCTGCGCGGCGAGCTCGCATCTTCTAGGTCTCGACACGTAGTTCTCCTTCATAAACTCTTTCTCCAACCTCGCTAGCTGCTCCCTGGTGAAAGCTGTGCGGTATCTCCTGTTAAAAAAGAATGTAAATTTAAAAACAAATATAAAATCTATTTTTATGGAAACTATTATCTAGAAAATTAAAAAAAAATAGAAGGAAATTATATTATTAAAATATTATAACGTTACATCGAATTAAGTATTTAAAAACACTTTTAGAAATTAAAAGGTCTTATCAAGTAACCAAGACTTCCGTTTTATAAAATACATTCATAAGATTCTTACCTTATATTTGGATCTGGAGCCGAATTCGCATTTGTCATCTGCTCTGACTGCGGGCTTAAAGATTCTGTGGACAAGGAAAAATATATTCAATTGAGATAGTAATAAAATTAAATATCAAATCATTTTCTTAGTGGCAAGTACGCGTATACGTGAATATAATAGTTTTTTTTATAATTCAGGGATGAAATGAGCAAGTCGCCTGATGGTAAGCGCTCAAAAAGTCACCTGATGGTAAGCGCTAAAGTAAAGATTGCCTACTACAGTTTCAGTGTCACCCAAAAATTTTTAAACTTTTATGGGTCAAAATCCAGCGTGGCAAAACACTGCGCTCTAACTATACTACACTATACAACACAACTATATAACACTAGTTATTCCCCGCGGCTTCGCCTGCGTTAATAAAGTTAAAAAGGCTATGTGTTATTCCGGAACTTCTACATTCTAAATTTTATCAAAATCGGTTCATGCGTTACGGATTTACGTCATAACAGACATGCCCACACAAACTTTCGCATTTATAATATTAGTAGGTTACTAAAATAAAAAAAAGTTTCTTAAATTTTTAACACGTATCAAAAAAAAGTTTCTTAAATTTTTTATATGTTTAAATACTGAATAAAAACAATAATATTTTAAGTAACGTTTCTTATAAAATATAATTTAAATATAAACGTTTATTTTTATAGTTTTAATAGACTCGGAGGACCGATTATGACTTATCTACCAAACTGCTACTTTACTGCTTTAAAGGGTTATAAGTACGCTCTCATACACGTCTGGCTGTAGAACACGAACCAAATTATCTTAATAACCATCAACCACTCGTACCCCGTATCTATAAAAAGAAAGCCGACATTTTAAAACTAATTATTCTAGTCAATTGACTTGTAAAAAACCGTGTGTTCGGAAACCGGTAGCCCGAAGGTGCTAATTGCGAGCACCAAAGGCTTCAAAAGGATACATTAACACAAAACAAACACAAATAAGCTATTGTCTAATTAAATATTTTCCCATACTCCGTTTTTCATGAACTGGCCACAAAGAAACCGCTCTATTAAAAAACGTGGAAAAAAAACACGCTCAAAACGCCGACTTTACAAATCTGATTAGGCACTGAAGTGGTTCTATATTTAAAAAGGGCGGCGAGTTACGTTTTGTTGACAGTACGTTTTTTAAAAAGAGAATATTGAACGCTTCCAAGTCAATCCTATTGTCTATGGGCTTGATATCTATTTTCGATTTTGTATGATATGAAAGTAAGTAAGAAGCTCGAGTTTTGGCGCGAAAGAGAAAAATTATCGTGGTCGAATTTTTACTATGCTTTTAAATTTGTGAATGTGCGACTGTTAGTATGTAATAATGGTGGATTATTAACTATTAATAGTTAGTGAACATTCATGAGTTTAGACAAATCATACGAAGTAGGAAAACGTGATTTTCGCTTTAGTAAAAAGTCTCAAACACTTTACTGGGGCATGACTTGACTATGATTATTAACTATAACTTAAGAATAGGACTATAGTTATGAAATACTCAATATTAATTGCCGGACACAGGCTAAAGGCACAAGATTGCGGAACCAAAACAAAAACTGAAACATAAACATAAACGCTTACACACTCACAGCCCTACACTTCGATAACTTGCGTAGTGGGTGCCGGAAACATTCACATCACACACAATCACAACCAGAACCAGAAACACAAATTTTCCTTGGGGAGAAAACTTGTGTGTTCCCACCCAACTAAGCCAACGGGCAGTTAAAGCTCCAATTTTGAAATTAAAATCACTACCTACTCATACCAAATCATAAAAAAGATTCGCATAACCAATAAGGCCTCATTATAGACAATTTATCGTTCGTTTAAGTGCTCCGGCCATGTAGTTTTTTTTGGACAGCTACTGGTGGCGTCAACGCCACTTGACTCGTTTTCCCATGCTGGGTGGCGTCAACACACTTTAATGTCAATTTGCAACAGTCTAGCCGACAACTTCCGTGCTTGTCTTACAAACAAGACAAGCCGATTTGTCTATGGTCTCCAGCTGCTTTGGCGTGTGTCTTTGAATCGGTGGCACAGAGTAAAATTTTTTTTGATATTAAAAAGTTAGATGTTTCCGCTTCTAATCTTTGGACGGAAGGACTTGTGACTGGCGACACAGAATTAGTTTAACGTATATTTAGAGGTAATGCGTACGGTAGATAAATATCTAAATGGACCGGAACTAGTCGAACAAGCTTTTCGAACATTTCCGACGCGTTCTCTGTCGCGTTTTTTTTAATTATTTGAGGGGCTTTGTCACTAAGCGACCACATCGCACTGTAGGTATTTTTTTTGTGATATAGAAATCTATAGATATAATTCTAGTACGTAGTATATCTACGGGCCAATTGCCTATATTTCCTAAAACTATATATATACAGCAAAACCTAAGTTACCCACAAGAAATCGAACTAAGCTTTGCTTACGTTTAAATTGTGTTACATCTGTTAATATCAAGTAACTACAAAACAATTTATATATAAATAAACACATTGATGATAAATTAAGAAAATAAGCAAATTTATATTAAAAAAAAACAAAAAAAAATTATATAAAAAAGTTTCCAAAGCTTTTTTGTTAATGTCCACAACCACGTATCGTGTCATCGGTAGGCTGATTTCGAAACGTGTCCATCCGTCGGTTGGCTCTTTGTTTCAAAATGCACGCTAATTTAAAAAGTAAACTGAACTCTGAATACAGTCATAATGGATAGGGGTACGGTCACAATGGAGTGGTATTGGTAGGAAAATTTATTGCACAATTTTTTTTTTTTTTTTTTTATATTTGTGACAGGCTAGTGTTTGACCACTATCTCACCTGATGGTAAGTGACGATGTGATCGAAGCCGGTAAACACACTAGATCTGGAATACGCAGGCTCTCAAGGATAACTGCCGGAACACCGTATTTGGCTTGGCGGCAGACTTTCAACTTGCTCCTCACAAAGTACAAAAACCTGAAGACGTGTATCACATACTGATGGAATGTGTCCGGAACCGAGCTGTGAGACAAATCATTTTTAAAGATCTTGGTATGTGTGATGTTAACTTAGGTGTGTTGCAGGGCATTCTTTCTGTCAAATGAGGCTAGAATGATGTATGAGCTAGTGGCCTCGATTCTGATGTCACACACTAAATTAAATTTAAACTATTCCTGTCTTTTACAAAATAGGAACACAAGACAGAGATAGCATACATTTTAGAGCTGTCAAGCTAGTTTATTTATTAGCATTAACTCCTTGTTTTGGTCCGTAAATTGTTCTAGCCTTTAAGTTTTATTGTTTTATTATGTGTACAATTGCTGTATATATACATTGTTAAGGCTACGATGAGGCTGAAAACTTAAAAGCCTCTTAATAAAATAAAGATAAAAAAGTACAAAATAATAATTAAACTCGAGCAAAGCTTAAAAAACCGACTTCACCGCTTTATCTTCGGAACCTTGATCACATTAAATGTATTGAAAACGCATTATTGACGATAAATAAAAAACTACTGATCAAATCCTGATCTAATTTAAATGAGTTTTTTTTTTCAAATCGATTCATATGGAAAGATGTTATGAGATAAAACACATAAAAAAATACAGTCGAATTGAGTACCTCCTCCTTTTTTTTGAAGTCGGTAGAAAATACTTTATTGTGTCACTTTATTCGAAAAGTTGGAATGAACCAACGCTTTATAATGTACCTACCTTAGAAGATAATAGGATCTAACAACGGGCGAGTTCATTATTGAAACGTTATGAAACCGAACGTGTACCAACATTTAGCGTTTATTTACGAACGGACATCTAAATCGTTCAACTAATGAATCGGACGTTCGATTTTCGGCATTCTATTCGGTATCTTTGGTTATCTCTACGTATCGTTGTTTTTCAATACAATACAATACAAAAACTCTTAATTGACACCAAAAGATCAAAATATTTTTATTCACATGGCCCCAAAGAGGCACTCGTGAAAGTTAAGGACTACTTCCAGATTCGCAAAATTACAGCCATCTCGGTCCACGAATGGGGAAGAAATCGGTGAACATACATTAAAAAAAAATACATACATTAAAACATGTGTCCCTTTTTTGAAGTCGGTAAAAATTACTATCAAGGAGAGCCATCACATTTATATTTTTGTGATTTTAAAGGATGAAAAATTATTTAACATTTGGATTATAAATCATACACACTAATATTATAAATCCGAAAGTTGTGTGTGTAAATGTGTTTGTTTTCTCTTCACAGCTGAAAGGATTTGAATGAAATTTGGTACAAAGCTTATATTTAGAATGAACACAGGCTAATTACAACTTGATAATCGAGGGCGAACGGACATAGCTAGTCCTTATATATTTCATATATACTTTAAAAATAAAATAACAACATAAAATACTTAAAAAACTAAATAACAACTACCGTAGCCAAATATTTACAAATAAAAAAAAGACGTGTGGCACTCGGGGACTGCCGCGGTAAAGCTATTGCATAGCATTTTTTATCAACTTATGCAATTATAATTATTTATTTATTTTATTTATGCAGTATTTTTTTCCTGCCACCTAGAGGCGAGTTGCTGAATTACAGAGACAAGCGTGAAATTTCAAAAAAGTCAATAAAAGTTCTGCTATTCATCGATAGATGGCAAAACTAAAAAGTATCACCGCTGTGCCGGTCGGAGTGGGGGGTGTTAGGATTTTCGTTACGGAATTTTGGATTCGGTCTCCACGCTCAAGGCCCGCGATAGAAGCTATGCAATAGCTTAAAAAAATTTGTTTTTACATAATATTATTACAAATTAATTTTAGGCCGAAAAATCAAATTTTCGCATCCAACCATCACTATTTCATAACCATGAGTATCTATATAATTATACTCTATGAGTATATATCTACCTTATTTTTCTAGTTAATTAACATTGATTCCGTCATGCCAATTTGTTCGTACTTACGTTGTCAGATTATACCCAATTTGTGAATCGCCATAAATGGGATTTTATGTGTATTTTGAATGATGTTGTTACGACACATCATTGAAGTTATCGTAGTGCCAAATTTAAATATAGACGTGTCAAAATATGTCAAATTATTGTGACATCTATTGAAGGTTTTATTAGGAAATTTTTTTTTGCATTCATTCTCATTTTGTGGAAAACAACAGAAGGTAATAATTTGAGTAATAAATAATTGTAGTTTAAAAAACTAATAAACGACTTCAATCGCAAATATCTCCGAAACTCTTCATCAGATCTTGATCAAATTGTAATGGGACTTTCGAACAAAACAATAATTTTCCAAATCTATTAATACGTGACGGAGCTTCGGTAAGATACACAAAAAAAGGAATCCGATGAGTTGAGAACCATTTTGAAGTCTATTAAAAAGGTAATTCAATTTCGTTATTATTTTATAACAGTCTTTCATTCGGTTTTAGGTTATTTATTAATAAACAAGATACATTATAAAATATAAACATTTACATTGGTCTATTATTTATATATTAAACACAACATATCAATTTCATCTCCGGCACGTTCCTGTCCAATTACATTGACACAACTGACAAATAGCATTTCGACCAGGTGCGAAAATCGAACCAAAAATAAATGACGATCGTTTACCCCCTGAAACCAATCACTGGTTAATTAATAGTGGCGACGCTCAATTTGCGAACCGAATAGCCCTTGTAATACGCACAAACCGATCTATACATTAACAATTGGCATTATCGAGAATTGCTTTGCCACCCTCACACGCGTCGGTAATTGTATTGCCGTGAATGGTCGCCCTTAATACGTTCACGTTTGTCTATGGCACGATCGTTCCGCTGATTTGAAATTAGAACTTTGATCGGTTGAATAATCGTTTTTTTATTGTGGCCAGTGAGTTTAATACTATGATGTTGTTTTGTTTTAATAATATTTAGGCTTTTTTTATTTTTATTACCAACCGTGGCGTACTTCGGCCCCGTTTATCAAGCTGAAAAGCTCATGTGTTAATCGGTAAAAAATGAGTACATTCGAAATTTTATTTAAAACCGTTCAGCAGTAACAGCGTGAAGGGAAATCAAACATAGTTACTCACACATTTACACACAAACTTTCGCATTTATTATATTAGTATGATATTTTTTTTATATTCTTTTGTTTATACGCTTTTTAGCTACAAATCATGATTAATGTATTATTATTGTTAAGATTGGGATAGAATATATTTCTTATCAATCTAATATATGAAATTCTCGTGTCACAGTTTTCGTTGCCATACTCCTCCGAAACGGCTTGACCGATTTTGATGAAATTTTTTGTGCTTATCCGGTATCTATGAGAATCGGCCAACATCTATTTTTCATCATCATCATCATCATCACTTTTCATCATTATCAACGCGGGTGAAACCGCGGGGCGCAGCTAGTAGTAATATAATTAAATCAAAGTTTTAATGTAACTGTATATGTTTGCAATAAAGAAATATGAATATATGAATATGAATATATATAAATGAAAAGTGGCACAATTCGTAGTAGGTACTTACCTACATCGTTTGTCATTTTTCATAAACAAATTATTACTATTCAAAAGTATTTGTCACAGTATAAAACCAATAGCTGCGACACACTTGTCAAACAAAAATTCAAAATAAATAATTCAGTACCAATCACAGCAGCAACCCTTTGCAACAAGATTGACTCTCTTTTATTCATGAAAGAAAGACATAAACGCGTCCTCATAGGAATTAAAACAATTTACAGCTACCTAGTCGGAACGCTTGCCGACCAATTATCCAATATAAAGCCAATTACTACGGTGTCATCCCCCCGGCACGCTCCCCCAACAATTTTCATGATAAAATCCGTATCTACTAGTCGGCAACAATGTAATGAAGATAAATATCTCAGTGGGGAGTTGCAAGCAATAAAAACAAAATCAGTTTAAGCTCAATTGACAAGACATATTACATTCTCGACCCCTGTTTGGTTCGATTTAAAAATAAAACTCGAGTTGTCAAATTGTGGCGGGAAGTCCGCCGACGCGTTGATGTTTCTTTTTCTTTTGACCATAGACAATGAGATGCGGTCGATTTA
Source organism: Lomographa bimaculata (assembly GCA_948107665.1). Lineage (NCBI taxonomy): Eukaryota > Metazoa > Arthropoda > Insecta > Lepidoptera > Geometridae > Lomographa > Lomographa bimaculata. The sequence goes on along the minus strand of OX403612.1, from coordinate 7,654,394 downwards.
ACTTTTGTGGGGACAGCTGCGTGGTCATTTAGTGTTGACGTTAATTAGCATTTTTGGTGGATTTATTGCCTGTTTGCTTTATGTTAGACACCAATTTAATGTGTTAATTGATTTAGACATTTTGTCATAGCTGTTTTATAATGTAACTGTACAGCCTCGACGCATAATGACTTGTTTATTTTTAATTATTTATGACTGGACCAGAGACTATAATCATAACGTCCTTGGCCTTTGCAAAAAACACACAGATAAGACAAAGTACAGAACGGTCGCAAAAAAATTACCTACATAACGGTACAACTTAAACCCTAATAAAATTATTTAGCATTAGAACCGACAAAGGAGTCGCTTACGGTACTAAACGATTTTCATAACTTTATTGACCACCAACAAAAGATCGGCACAACTCAAAGTTGTTGTAAAAAGGTTATAATTGCTTTGAGAACAACAAACTTATCACATCGATAATGGCCGAAAACAGGCATTCTTATTTTTGAAGCAATAAGGTCTATAATTACTTGGCGATTGTATTATGAACTGTAAAACTTGTGTTTGTTAGATATTACCTGCCAATTTGAATAGTTTTGTTTATAATGTTGTCTTGTACTGTTAGGCGGCCCTTTTGAACTTATAGCGTTATTGATTTTATAACTGCCAATACCCATGATTATGATTTCGCTAATTTAATAGCTTTATGTTAATGGAATTTTAGCGGGTCTTTGATTCAGATTATGAGGCTTATTGACTCTTAAAGTATATTACGTTTTAATTTAAAAAAATGCGGTGGTGGCATTCTCTCATGTTTGCCTGGATTGCTACAGAAATACAGTCATAGTTCTAAGTAAAAAAATCTATTATTAAGCTCCAAATGAAGGTCCGGCAGCAATCCCGTAATGCCATTCACATTCTAAGCCTAGATCTTTATCATACTTGACCTCTTAACTTACCGATAAGTGAGATAGTGTTCAAATAAGCCTATCAAAGATAATATTTTTTAATACTGTCAGATTGTATAATAGATACACACCTTCACGTATTATTACCATAATATGTGTGTGTATCTTTATTATATAATATATATATAAATTATTTTGTATTTGTAGCTAAATATAATATAAAATATTATTAAATAGGTATAATTTAGTTCTAAACGGTTTCGATTTAAAAACGATTTCAAACGGCCAAAATGTATAAAAGAAAATTTTATTTTAGGAAACGTAATTTGGTGACCATATTTTATCCATTTTAGTAACCGTTTAGAATTTTTTTGGTGGTACAATAGGTAATTTTTTGGTGTTTAAACACAAGCCTTATTAAATTGTCAGGATATAAAAGATTTATAGAATAAAGGTATTTAAAGATTGATATAAGTTAGTGATAGAAAGTATCATAATATTTAACTCTGGTCTTGACGACATTGAAGAAAGTTAATAATTAACAATACATATTACATTAAGTAAATAAATAAATTCTAATCTAATATATTTAAAGAACATCGTAAATAAAATTGTTGACAGTTATCTACATTTTATAACATTACTGAAAAAAAAGATCACAATTTGATAATTAAATAACACTGAGCTCATTAACTACTATAAATATTAACAAAAATCATCAAATAATTTGTAAGTCTGTATTAAATTAACTAATATGTAACTAACATTACTAATTTAAATTAACTCTAATCAATCGTCACTCAAATCAAATGTAATTAATAAAAAATAAGTTAACTACAAATAATCCCCTTTTTTACAGAATCTGTGCAAACAATTATTTTCCAAAAAAATTAGGAGCATTTTGGGTACGTTAATGCAAAATGAAAAACCAACATACCTTTACTCTTTGGCGATGAAGGTGGTGTATTATGAAGTCTAATGTCACCATAATGCGATTTTGTCTTCAAATCTACCGAAAAAGGTTCGCGAATCGATTTATGATCGAACGCATAATTCCTAAACGCTTCCATTTCAAAACACTCGCAAATAAAAAAGAAATAACACTGGAGCTTAGAGGCCGTTAGCGCGCAATGAAAAAGTGAACTGTCAGTGTCAGTGATGACAGTTTGTTTTCGTTGCACCTCAGCGCCCGCCTACTAAAAATCCATAATGTTCTAGCCAATAAAGGACCCCTCTCGTGCCCCCACCAATCAGGGCGGGGCCACGATTATGCCCCATCTCTTTCGCTCACGAGCTTTCATGTTATGAGCTTATTTCGCCCGTAACGGCTTTAGGTTTGTGACACAACGGGATTGAACAGGATTTTCTTTTGTTTTCATTACGATTAAATATTTTGTTTAGTTTGTTTGTTATCTAGTAAACCGCAACCAGAAAAAAAATATATAGACAAATTTATTTTTCCAAAATGATCATAACACTTATTTGAATTTTATCTCTAACAAAATATTCATGGCGTACCGTAAACTTACAACATTATATGACATTATTATGAGGGTTATTCATAAAATGAAATGTATGATCTTGTGTTTATAGTATATATATTAGTAGGTAGGTACCTATTTTTATTTATAAAAGTATTATCCACGATTACTTATTATTAATATTAATGTTATATTTAGCTCGATTATTTATTGTACAAATCACATCACGTGTAACTGATAGAAAAACACAAAACTGAAAACCTTATTTTCCTTGCAACATTTTACCTATTTTTAACCACTGTATTATTAATCAGTGTAAATGAAGTACTCAGTTATTTAAGATAAAAGTACCTATCACTTTACAATTTATCATACACAAAATCCGATACAAATAAATGTTGCTCCCGCTACACAACCCGCGTTATCTTTTAATCATGCCTCCTCATTTCATTTTAATACAAACCCCCGGGCATTGAGCATCATAGACCGTTATTACTTGGCTTCCAACGAGTTATTAACTGTATAAACTGTGTAAGTTATACCTATTTATACCTACCTAGGGATATATTTTATTAGGATCGAGTTTCAGGACGGTCGTTCAACTTTTGGTCGATTCGTCTGGGGGTATTGATTTCTGTACACATGATGTTTATTCATTGGTTGTTACGTATAATACTGCTATAATGATTTCTGAATTTGATTGTTTTTCATTAAATTAAGCTTATCGGATTTATCGCGCAATATTATGTCATGCGCAATGATTGAAATGCAATAAATGTGTGATTAAATCCGTTAAAAATAGCACAATATATAATGTTATAGCACAAGCTAGCTCACCAGTCCTGGCTCCGCATGGATTGTCAATTTTTACCATTGCTAGTTGGTAACGAGAATTATTAAAAATCTCAAGTAGGTTTGAAAAGTGGTATATCAGTAATTTGAAGGATTTTTATGAAATATAGTAGGCCCTATATAGTATGTAGGTAGTTTCGACCTGACATAGGACTTTTGCAATATTCTATGTTTATTAACACGTTAATTAAGTGTAGAGACGCATCTTGTATGACATATTTTTTTAGTTCTATGCATTTTATGTTTTAAATAATTTAAACGTAAGCAAAGCTTAAAAAACCGACTTCACCGCTTATATTTTGGTTTTGGCTTGAATGAATTCGATAAAATGTATATGGGACTACCTCTAAAGTATAATCTACCAAACAAAAAAAGAATTTTGAGATTCGGTCCACAAATGGGGGAGAAATCGGTGAACATACATAGAAAAAAATATATACAGTCGAACATAATACCTCCTCCTTTTTTGAAGTCGATAAAAAAAGGCTACGCGCTTATTAATTTATTTATATTTCTCAATTAAAATACATTTGTAAAATTGTAACGTTTTAAGTAAAAAAGACTTACCCTTTTTTAGTATTTAAGCGATTTAAATAAGATTCATAACATTAAGACCTTAATTGTATGCTATATTTTGAAGCGTTACAATTGTATGTTTGAGTTATAATACTTTATTATTTCAACGAGGTAAATTTTTCAAAATAAATAAACATTCACAGTTAATGTACAAAATAACAAATCTATGTTTATATGATGTAGACTCCATTTGGCCACTACGTACTAATCGATAAGAGAAAACTTGAATAAAAAAAACTGTTCAAGCTCAAAACAATCTCAATGTATAACTTTGGTATATCCCTTTTCATTTATTTACAATCACCAACATTAAACGTTACTTCGAAGAACCATTACGTATTCACCAAAAATGTGGAAGCTGTAAAACGAAAGACAAAATGAAGGACGAATTGTAATAAAAGAGAAATTCCCGTCGACACTAACAATGTGGCCGACAATAAACCACTCTATAATTGAGCAAAAACAATAGTCCTGTGTACCAACAACCTTACAAAAGGAAAGAAAACTTTTGTCTATGACTCGGCTTTTGGCGGTAAAACTGACAGGCATCACGCTGTGCCAAGATGGCGGACCTCTTTTCCTTTGAACGGAAACAGTAGCAATTGAAATGTAAGTGCTACCGTTTTAGGGCGATCATTTGTCAAAATTAAAGCGTAAAGACCTTTCTTTGAGTTTATTTGTGTTGATAGGTGTGAATAAAGGTTCCAAGTAAGTTTTGTCTTTATCTGTAATGCATTCTTTTCGGCTTTGGTCAATTAAAATGAGTTATGCATATAATAAAACTTAACAGAAGTTTATTAATTTATTAAGTACTTTATTAATTTATCAATTCAATTTTTAATTATTCAATAATTTACCTATTGATATTAAACATTGTGAAACCATGATCCGATTCAAAAATAGAGTTTTCTCTAAGTCAATACTGATCGATTTCTAGATTTAATTACAACAAAAAGCAACACGCTCACACTCACAGTCCGAAACTAAGTCCAAAGACTTGTAACGTGGGTGCCGGAAACATTAACATATCACACACACAATCACACCCAGAACCAAAACTTCTATTGGAATTTTGAAGCGAAAGCAAAAATTACGTTTTTCAACTTTGTATTGATGTGCCTACACTTATGCACGTTTACTAAGTATTAACGGTTAATAAACCACCATTATTCCACATTAACACTCGAAGAATCACAGGTTTTGGAATATTATACAAAATCAACAACGCCATTTTTACACTTTCGCGGCAAAACCCCTTTCTCGACCTTTGATAGGCGTTAAAACAGTACCACAAAAAAAATACGAAAATTTAAAAAAGGAATACTCAATAAAAGAAAACATCATTAAAAACAATTGCCAGCGAATTATAATTCAATCCTCGAATCATCTAAGCTTTGTCACCCTTTTTTTAATCAGTCAGGGCGTCACCCGACCTTTTTTTCATCCTATTGTACACTTATCCCCCGTTTAGAGCAATCTGATGCTCAATTTGAAATGTTTATAAACAGAACATTGTTTAGTGATAGATAAACACGGATTAAAGTATTAGGGTAATGGATCTTTTTATAGGGTTGTTGAAATTAGGGTGTTCGCGTGCAAGTTTTTTCATTTTTAGTGTTATCTCTTTCTATATTTATAAGTTCTGACTTACTGACAGACAGGATTTACAGATGCACGCCGAAACCGCTTGCAGTAGTGATTTGAAAACATAAATAGCTGTATCTTTTTTTTTTTTTATTTGTGACAGGCTAGTGTTTGACCACTATCTCACCTGATGGCAAGTGACGATGTGATCGAAGCTGGTAAACACACTAGACCTGGAATACGCAGGCTCTCAAGGATAACTGCCGGAACACCGTATTTGGCTTGGCGACAGACTTTCAACTTGATGGTGGTAAGCTACTTTGGTAGCAAGCCAGGCGAGCAACTCACAAAATGCTCTACCACCTCTCAGATGTCACCTGATTAGCACCACCCGGGGACCACGTGTAGGGAGTCAGACTTAAGGGGTATCCTCCTACGGACGTGGGTGACTCAGCCATACTTATTTTTAGGTTTCTTTCATCATCTGTCATTTTTAATGACTATTAATGATCTATCGATTTAAAGTTGGTTGACATTCGCATATATATCAATGATAAATCTTTATATACATATATATTATTCTTCTGTAGGTTTGTATGTGACTGAGCTACACTTAAAGGCTGGACCGATTAAAAAAAAAATGTGTGTGTTCAGATGGATTCAAGAATAGTTCAGATTCACAATTCGATGTTTTTTTTAATGACGCGAGTGAAGCCAGAACAACAAGTCGGAACAATTAGTTTTTAACCGACTTCACAAAAGAGAGGATGTTCTCAATTTGACCGTTTTACCTCATAACTAACTTCTTTCTATGTGCGAACCGATTTTGATGTTTTTTTTTGTTTACAAGCTGGTCCTTTCCATTGGTCCCATTTAAATTTGATCAAGATCGGAACAGTAGTTTTTGAGTTCTGAATAATGCGTATTTAATTCATTAAATCTGATTCCGAAGGTAAAACGGCGAAGTCGGTTTTTTAAGCTTTGCTTGCGTTTAAATTATATATAAAGTATTTAGGTAGATTGTTTAAGGCATGAAAACAACTAGCCGTGCCCCGCGGCTTCGCCTGCTATTACCAAGTTAAAAAGGAGCCCATATGTTAATCCTAGGTATATAATAATCTAAGTACATTCCAAATTTCATCCAAATTCGGTCAGCTGAAAAAGCGTTAAAAGGGAACAAACATACTACACATAATTACGCCAAAAAACATTAAAGTAAAGTTAAAACATTACTTTTTATCTAATCTAGACATACTTCATGATTAATAATGAAGAATGTTTAGAAATTAAGAATGTTTTTAAAAAAAATGAATGAAAAAAAATGCGCCGCCGATTTTCTTGCCAGGTTCTTCTCGAGATGGCTGTAATTTTGCGAATCTGGCAATAGATTCACTAACTTTCATGAGTGCCTCTTTGGGGCCCATGTGAATAAACGATTTTGATTTTTGAATAAATGCACTTACCTAGTTTTTCACTTTGATGTAGACTGAAAATGATAGCATTATCCCTACAACCTTAGTGGTTTTTTAAATGCTATTACCGTTTGTTTGTACCTATTGTAAATATTTTAATTGGTAAATAAAGGAAAAAAAAAACATTAATAAAAACTTTGACTAGTGGTCACGAGAGACAGTCTCTCGTGACCACGGCCGGTGCAACCCTGCCGAAACGTCGAGGTTAGTCAAAATAATGCTATTTTGAAAATAAAAGCGCGGAAAGACCCGGTTTTCTCACATAAACATGATTGAAGTTCGCGAAAGTTTAAAAAAATCTATACTACACATAATTACGCCAAAAAACATTAAAGTAAAGTTAAAACATTACTTTTTGTCTAATCTAGACATACTTCATGATTAATAAATGCACTTACCTAGTTTTTCACTTTGATGTAGACTGAAATGATAGCATTATCCCTACAACCTGAGTGGTTTTTAAATGCTATAACCGTTTGTTTGTACCTATTGTAAATATTTTAATTGGTAAATAAAGGGGTGGTAGAGCATTTTGCTGAGAGGTGGTAGAGCATTTTGTGAGTTGCTCGCCACCAAAGTACCAAACCTTGGCTTGCCAAACCAAACCAAAGGCTTGCTACCAAAGTAGCTTACCACCATCAAGTTGAAAGTCTGCCGCCAAACCAAATACGGTGTTCCGGCAGTTATCCTTGAGAGCCTGCGTATTCCAGGTCTAGTGTGTTTACCAGCTTCGATCACATCGTCACTTACCATCAGGTGAGATAGTGGTCAAACACTAGCCTGTCACAAATAAAAAAAAAAAAAAAAATAAAGGAGAAAAAAAAACTTACACACAAACTTTCGGATTTATAATATTAGTAGGATGGAATACTGTACTACATAGACAACAGTTACCTACCTACATCTTTCCGATGGGTAATAAAATCATAGATAAGTTCTACAAAAGCCGCCGACGGCAGATACGCCGTCGGAGAAAAGTTTTAGCAAGACAATAGAATATAATTGTTTTACAACATTTTACCGCTACAAGATAAAATAGGACAAATATTTGGAGATTTATTTCTATTAGTAATTATGGATTTTGGCCCTTGGGGTTTATTGCGATGTTTATATTTTAAACTAACGGCATTGCTTTGATTTTTTTGTCGCTTTGTAAAAGATGTTTGGAAACAAATCACTAAGTACATTAATATTAGTACCTGGATAACCGAGCTATGCTTGATTTTTTTGAAATTTTAAACGACGTTTTCTAAAAATGAAACCGAAGAAATGAATCGATTCATCGCCCCCGAAACCCCCGCATACTAAATTTCATGAAAATCGTTGGAGACGTTTCCGAGATTAAGATTATATATATACATATTATTAAAAAAAAAAATATTTTTGGAAAAGATTCGCTACATTAATATTACCTAGTACCTGGTTTTTTTTTTATTTTAAACGACGTTTCCTAAAAATGAAACCTAGCTAGATCGATTTATCGCCCCGAAATCCCCTGCATACTAAATTTCATCAAAATCTTTAGAGCCGTTTCCGAGATTCAGATTGTATTTTATACATATATATACAAAAATTGCTTGTTTAAAGGTATTAGCTACCCGGCATGCGTTGCAATGCCACATTTAGAAAACATATTTTATCTCTTTCACGTTTATGGTCGCCTAGTACTTCAATAACATACTAAAAACTTTTTTCATACAAATATACTAAAATCACAATAAAGAAATGGGGGTCGTAGGAGGGTGAAAAATACTTAACGACCTATTCTCATACCTACCAAATATAAAAAAAACGATTTTAATGAAATTTTGAATGTAGATAGTTTAAGTTCCGGAATAACACATAGGCAACTGTTTAACTTAATTAACGCAGGCGAAGTCGCGGGGTACTGCTAGTTATTCATAAATCTTTGTATCAATAAATTGCATATTTTTGTCAAAAAAGTTAAATAGACTGAATGCGAATTTCGCTTCAAGCCGATTATTAATAAAAAATAAGCTCACCGTGTGGCCGATCATCAACACCATCGCTGTCAACTTCACTCCTCACACTCCCTGGGCTCGCTCTCTTCAACTCCTCTTGCACGGGCTCAGTCTGATACCCTCTCTTATCATAAGACATAAAAAACGGGAAATTCGGCACTCGATTCTGTTGGAAGTAATACCCCATTTTCCCATCCCTAACTTTCACCTCTTCGTCTTCAGAATGCTCATGCCCAGCATAGTCTTGAGATATATTATTCTCTATATCGATTTCAGGTGATCTTCTCTCGTTTAAACCAACAATCGATTCAATCGAAAAATTCTTAGGTTGTATCTTCGTCTGCATAGTCATCTTGTCCGTAGAATCCATTTAAAAAATCAAATGTCACTTCACGAACGTCACTCGCACGCGCGCTTTTCGTTTGAAACTTTTGGAACGTTCCGATGTCAGATTTGAACTGAGAAGCTATGATGTGTTTCCGAGCGGTGTAGTGTGACCACGCCTCTCGCTTTAGAGGAGGTGGCTCCCCTTTGTATTTCATTCACATTCTATTATCCACCTTACTAACGTTAAATAAAGCCCATTGTTGTCTGAACCGGTAGGGAGGCTAAGCAAATTTTTCACGACACATACAAATATATGCTTTTAGGAGACTAGATAGAGTTGGTTTCTCCTTTTTTGAAGTTATAAAATACATGTTTCAGTAATTTGGTTATGACAGAATGTCCTTATTGATAGATAAACGTGTCGTAATGAATTCGCTCTTTATCTCTCATTTTAAAAGGCTTTGCTATAATGTGTGGGTTTTAGTTTGAGTGGTTGAAGTTTTGTTGGCAATTTTTCAGAGGATGTTATGGCATAATAAGCTTTCAACGCATGGCTTGGATAACTTTTAAAAATGATGATGACGCCAGCATGATGGGAAGTTCCCAGTAGCGTTCCCAAATTGGGAACTTGTGGACTAGACACTTGAGTTACTTATACGCTTATATTGGTGCCTTGTAAGTAACTGAGGACTTTGCTGTAGCGTGTAGATGTAGTTAAAATATAATAAGTTTGCTGTAAAACTACGGCACAAAGCCAGAAATTATATTTAAAATTATATAAATGAAAATATGAATGGGGCTCCCATACATGTAAGTGGGTAGTAATTTTTTTTTTTCTACTCTTGTGGGGTATTCAGGGGCTTCACAAGTAGAGTACGAAACCGGTTTAAAAAAAAAATGTTAAACAGTAACGATTTGATAGGCCACCAAAGTCACTGTTTTTAGACCTATTTTGTCCCGGGGTCTATCTCAAAAACGGCTTCACACTGAACGCTGAAAGGTACGTATAATATCCGTTATATCCTGTACTTGAACAACAAATACAGAAATCCAACGATTATTATATAGAAAAAAAGTTATCAGCAAGTAACTTCAAAAGTTTTTCTCTATGAGGCAAAATGTAGGCGCGAGATCTCAGTTCGGCGCGAACGACTAGTTGTGATACTCTTTTTGCCTAATAGAGTAAACACTTTTGAAGTTAGCTTATAACTTTTTTAACAATAATGTTTGATTTTTGTTGTTTAACTACAGGATATAACGGATATTATACGTAAGCTTCAGCTCCAAATGTGTAGCCGTATTTGAAACAATGACAATGTAAATAAATCTAAAAACAATGACTTTGATATAAAATGTTATTTTAAAACAATGATTTTAAAAAATCGGTTTTAAAGATAAAGGCAGATTATTGAAGTGAAAACTTCTTTAGCGGGCGGCGTTGTGTACTTTTGTGGGATGGGTAAAAAATGTTAAACTCGCGTCAGGACATGTGACCGATCGAAAATTTGTAAGATGGAAAATTCGTAAGACGAAGGAGAGGAAGTAATATCCCCCACTCTTTCTCCCGCACGGCGAGTGTTCACTACTGCTGGCCCCCCATTCATTGTGCCCGTATATGGGTGCCTCCATAATATTTTCTAAATCATTTTAATTTAAATTTTTGCCACAGCTTTTCATATCCTCTTTAAAGTTTTTCTCTTGTATGGATTGGACGGACGGACAAAGTGCTGAACCACCCAAGTCAACCTAAAAATAACTTCGCTCGGTCAATTGATTACCAAAATAAATAATTAGCAAAATCAATCCAAATCACTACCTCCGAAGAAATATCAACACGTACACCCCAACCATTTTCCCCTGTTAAAATCCACCCCAAATCCAGTTAAAACCAACTAAATCTGGATTAATAGTCTGTCAAATTGCCGCCAGGGGGCGCGGCGGAGCACCTGCGCCCTGTTTTGGCGCCCCTTTTCTTTTTTTAATCTCCACTTGTCGCAGATGATAAATATTGGATTAGGTGAAAATGATGCGCGAAAATATGATAATTGATCAAAATGTATTTGAAATTAATAAAGGATAATAATTAAAGGATTAAATATGTATGAACTTATAATGGCAAAGGGTACATAATTCAATAACTATAATGTAATAATAATATAAATAATTTAAAATCATAACAACGTCTTAGTAATATTTTTTTACTAACCATGATCCGCGTCTTCGCCCGCGTTTATGAAGTTTCAATGTAGACTGTTAATCCTAGATATAAGCTATTGAAGTATATTCTAAATGTCGTCGAAATCTATTCAGCCGTAACAACGTGAAGAGCCGCATAAGAAGCCGCCGAAGAATGAATATAAAAACACAAACGCTTTAACTCTCACAGCCCCACATTAAGTTCAATAATTTGTGTCGTGGGTGCCGGAAACATGCATTCGTACTTATATATAAATATTTATTTATTTTATGTAAGTATATTCTGATATTATTATTGGTATGTATTGTTTTTGAAGATTAAACAATGTATTTCTATTCTTTTTAAATTTATTTCATTCACTTTATCGCATCACCATCCCTACATTGTCTTTTCGTTTATATGTCCATCCAAAAGTTTTCTGGAAAACATCGCTCTTAGCGATAAGACCGCCATCTTTATAAGTTTATCTGTAAGTTGTATTTATCTTTTGGTGTCAATAAAGAGTTTTTGTATTGTATTGTATTGTATTTTTGCAACAACTCCAGAAGCACATTTTGATGACTCTTATTTTATTTGAAAGCTGGTGCTTCCATCTGACCAGAAGTTTTTGAGTTATCCTCAATAAAGTGCGTATTTATTTCATTTTATATGATCACGGGTTCCGAAGATTAAGTGGTGAAGGCGGTTTTTTAAGCTTTGCTTGCGTTTGAATTATTGTGCTAGGCAACTCCTAAATGCTAACTCCTAATGCATCTTATTTAGTAGTTAGTAGACTCCTAAATTTGGTGAAAATGACTGTTATAACCATATTTAAATTGTAAATTTAATAGATACCTTCAGAAAAATTTAATATGATATTATACATATATATATTTTGCTGGCGGCATTGCCTCTCTGAATTGCAATGCTAATACGTTGAGCCAAATAAGTGCCAGCATTTTGATCACGCGTCGCTTCAACCAGGCGCTCTGATAGAATTTTGTAAATAGAATGAGCTCCCGGTCCCCACGGACCCAGTGTCTCAACACCAAACGGCTCAAATATGTAACCACTGCCAAGGTTTCCATATTTGCGCCGTTTACGCTGCTCTGCCGAAGTTGCCACGACGCCAACCCCATTCTGTGTTTCAGGAAGATGTGACGGAGCTAAAGTATCGACACAAGTTGCACCCTATACTAAAGGCCGTCCCATCTTCCATGGAAAAATAATAGGCAATGCCGCCAGCATGATGGGAACGCTACCCACTGGTAGTGGGCTTGAGCACTTGAGTTACCTATAAGCTCGATGTCTTGCAGGTAACTTAGTTCTTTGCTGTACATAGTTTTAGTTTAGTTTTAGGAAATATAGGCAATTGGCCCGTAGTTATATATTTTTATATTATTACTGTTTTAGATCCACCACCTCCGGATTGTGACTGAAAATCAGCGCCTAGTTACACTCGGCAATAATGCTGAGTCACGACCCTTTTGGTACTTTTATTACTTATGCCTTATTACCTTTGTAAGCTGTTTTTGTTGTCTATTACATGTTTTTGTTGTTTGTTTATCTTGTCCTTAGTGCCAAATAAATGTATTTCATTTCATTTCAACTTTTTTTTTTCAATGAACACTCAGTACGGGCCAATTGCCTATATTTCCTTAAACTACTAAACTAACTTAAAACTAAACTATTTTAGTTTTCAGAACTATTAAACTAAATTCAAAGGCATTTAAAAAATATGAAAATCCGGAATTAAATAATTATCTCATATATTATTATGTTGCATTAAAATGTTTTCAAAAAGTTATGATAATGTAGATTTTAATTTCTCAAATACTCCTATCTTACTAATATTATAATTTCGATAGTTTGTTTGTTTGTATGTGTTGTATGTAAGTTAAGTAGGTAGATAAATATATTTTATCTGTGATACGCACCTTAAAACTGCAAGAATTATCATAAATTAATTGATTATCTGTGATACGCCCCTTAAAACTGTAAGACTTATTGTAAATTCGTTAATACTGTACTAATTACCTAAGTGGTAGAGCATTTTGTGAGTTGCTCGCCTGGTTTCTACCAAAGTAGCTTACCACCATCAAGTTGAAAGTCTGCCGCCAAGCCAAATACGGTGTTCCGGCAGTTATCCTTGAGAGCCTGTGTATTCCAGGTCTAGTGTGTTTACCAGCTTCGATCACATCGTCACTTACCATCAGGTGAGATAGTGGTCAAACACAAGCCTGTAACAAATAAAAAATAAAAATAAAAAAAAAGTATTTTAAAATTATTTTCAATTAAAAAGTTCAGACTTGCTCAGAAAGTTGTAATTAAAGTATTTTAACAATCCGAGAAATGTCTTATTGAAATCCCCATGTATTTTGACTCTTGGTCTATAGAGGAACGAGTGGGAAGTGGGTTCCAATCGTCACCAATGGGGACGAACGAAACTTTTTTTTCCTACTCGTCCCCAGTGGTGACGACAGGGTGGGGACGACCGGGAATAAAGGATCTTATGTGCTACATTTATATTGTGGGTATGCCAAATAAATAGTTGTTTCTTAGTACGTGAACTAATGGTTTGATTTAACTTTATTACCGACTAGCTTTTGCCCGCGGCTTCGCTCGCGTCAAAAATATTATTTAAAAATTGTCAAAGTTTCATACAAACTTTTATCCCCTATTTTTTCCCCTTGGGGGTAGAATTAATCAAAATCCTTTCTTAGCGGATGCCTACGTCATAACATCTACCTGCATGCCAAATTTCAGCCCGATCCGTCCAGTGGTTTGGGCTGTGCGTTGATAGATCACTATGTCAGTCAGTCAGTCACCTTTGAGTTATATATTTAGATTACATTATTACTACAGTATGTATGTCACGTTTTCAAAAGACTTTAAAAAGGGCGGTGGTTCTCAATTTGACTGTATTTTTCTTCATGTATTTATCTCAGAACTTTTTTCCTGATAATCCGAATTTAATGATTATTTTTTTATTTACTAGCTAATGCTCCCCATGTAGTCCCAGATCAAGATCACACCAGTAGTTTTTTAAGTATCCTAAATAATAAGTATGTAATTAATTTAAGCTTATCAAAGGTTACGAATATAAGTTGGGTTTGTAAGCTTTGCTTGTGTCTATTCGTGGTAGGCACACATACCCCCTTCCTTCACCCCTGGGAAGGAAGGGAAGTGCAAGGCACTTTCCCCCCACAAAAAAAAAAAAAAAAAAATGGTAGGCAATTTTTTGACCACTGTCTCACCTGATGGTAAGTGACGATGCAATCGAAGATGGAGCATGTGCGGCTGGAACCTATTCACTCGTGACTTAAGGACTAAGTGAGATACGAGTAGTAGTCAAATGTATGCCTATTTTTGATAAAAACATTGTTGAATCAAAGTATACCTGTAACGGATGGACAGATTTCGATCAAATTATGCATGTAGATAGTTCAGATACTTTTCTTTGTTAAACATCTGAAAAGGTAGCGGTTTCTGTTTTGTTGGCTCTTTGAAGTTTTCTATATTCATCCTTATCAAAATAAACTATTTCATCGTCTTACCGCACACCCAACTAATCAAAACAGCGGGTTCGATTCCCGATGGGAACATAAGTTTTCTCCCCACGGGAAATTCGTGTTTCTGGGTTCTAGGTGTGATATGAAGGTTGTACACACAATGTTAATGTTTACGGCCTAAGACACAAGTCATTGAACTTAATGTGGAGCTGTGAGTGTGAAAGCGTTTGTTTTTTTATGCTAGTTAGGTAAGCATTTGGCCGCTATCTCAACTGATGGAAAGTGATGTTGCGGCCGAAGATGTAGTACGCTATCTATAAGATACCTATTCACTCTTGACTTGAAGACTCCCAGATTATACTGTTCAAGGAACAAAGACGCGGGCAGCGAGTTCCACTCCTTCGCTGTACGGATGATAAATGTAGAAGCAAAACGCTTTGAGGGGACATGAGGTATGTCAACCATAAATAGATGACGTAGTTCGTCTTGTGGTCCGATTATTTGTGTATGTTTATTATGTTTTTCTACCCGGGCGACGCCGGGCGGGACAGCTAGTTATGAATATACTCGTGATTGGATTCAAACAGTTGCTACAGTGAGGTAAGGTATTATTTATTTATATATTATTTATTAACCACTTAACATTAAGAGTTATATATATTAAAAGGTATATTTTATATAAACTGTAAAAATATTCTTCTGGTAATTATTTATTTTCAAATTAATTATGAGTTTAATTTAATTTAAATGCAAAATAAATTGGTGCTGAAGCCGCGAGTTACGGTTTATTGAAAAATTAATAGCCACTTACGTATAGTTTTAAAAATAGTCACACGAATATTAACGTTAAAAGCGTTTTTAAATTGAGATGCCCGTTGGCTTAGTTGAGTAGATTCGCCCTCATAGCAGGGTATCGGGTTTGATTCCCGGCAACACAAGTTTTCTTGCTTGGAATGAAAATAAACCGAAATAAAACTTGACTAAATCAATAATTATTTTCTAAACAAAGTACATAATTATTGAGAAAAAATATAATTTACACTATCATGGACACCCTAGCCGATTTTCAATTGATAATTTAAATATCTATATTTCAAAATTTCAAACTCCGAATTCGAAATGTGTGGCCAGCTTTAAGTGGCAACGACATCACCCCTCATTCATCCAAACATTAAAAACATACAAGAATATCACATTATGCCACGCATTATGCTTCTATTTGCGTATAAAAAACTTGGACTAATTGTGTCTTTATTGGTAGATACTTTTAAATGTGACATATTAGGAGCGTTTAGGAAGCAAGCTTTGAACATTTTAAGTGGTCGTCTAAAAAGGTTTTAATGTTGAGTATTTTTGTCTATGGTCTATTTTTGGGAATGAGTGTGGGGTGATACATTTTTGGAGAGCTTTGTGGTTTGGATTTTGTTGTCCGTCCGTCCGTCTGTCCAAGGCTAATAGCTAATATGATTTAGTTGACTAGTCGTTCTATATAGTAATTAACCTCAAAAGCTTTTCTCTATTAAGTAGGTAAAATATAGGCGCGAGATCTCAGTCTGGGTGAACGGCTAGTATGTATTATCATCGTATTGTTATGATTACTTTCTATCAAAAATTAAAATTAATAAAAATATTAGTTTTTTTTTTTTTGCCAGCCTAGTGTTTGACCACTATCTCACCTGATGGTAAGTGACGATGTGAATAAATAGTAAAAAAAAGGAAAACAAAACAATAGCATGGCAATTTTTGTTTTAAAAACACCGACGTCCTTTTTATTATTATTATACGTAATTCCCCACCATCCAAAGATTGTCTGGAAAAGATCATATTTAGCGATAAGACCGCCTATTGTTACACTTATTTTTTAAATCATAATTTGCTGTTCAGTTTTGTTACAAATAAGGTGTTCAGTAAAGAGCTAAACTATCTATTTTAACACATATATATTTACACTTAATTAACTATAATGTCTGTGTATGGAACATTAAATTCATTATTTTATGACGACGCTAATTATCGTTGTTGTCAAGTAATTTATTTACAATAAGTAATAATAACTAGGTGTGATAATAAATCGGTAACAAAATAATGGCTGGAAGTAGAAATAATGACAATGGTTGTTAAACAATATGTTGTTTAAGTTGTGATATACGGTGTCCTGAAAATTGGTAGGTATTAAAAAAAAATACAGTTGACTTGAGTACCTTCTCCTTTTGGGAAGTTGATAGTAGCTGAAATTGCAGAGTCTCGGTCACCGACGTTAGGTCGCAAGTCTATCGGTATTCTACCGTTTACACTTTGGAGGAGTGCGCAGGAATTATACGAGCTAATTCCCCCATGCCCGTTTTACCATCTAACAACAAGACGAACTGTCAAACGTCATGCATATATGGTTGACATACCTCCAGTTCGCTTGAAGCGTTTCGCTTCTACATTTATCATCCGTACAGCGAAGGAGTGGAACTCATTGTCCTCGTCTTTGTTAGTAGTAAGGAGTCTTCAAGTCAAGAGTGAGATACCTTCTGGTATGCTACATCTTCGGCAGCATCATTGCTTTCCATTAGGTGAGATTGTGGTCAATGATTGCCTATATTATCCTACATAAAAAAAATGCTACGTTCTCAGTGGTTGGACTCTTGCAGAGTCCGCGTGGGGCAGTTCCACACCATTGCCAGACATTCAACCCAGTAGTGTGCAAACATTAGGTACTGTAAATAGGATGTTATGGCAATGTTCCCAGTCAAATTACAGGGCACAAAAAAAATCGTTCTATCATCGGACAAGCAGACAAACTGCTAAGCGAAATGACTATGATATGATATTATAATAACTTGACCTAAAGTGAAAGATAACTTAAATATATATAGTAATAACTGGATAAAACTGACACTTTTTTTTATTTTAATTAATGATTTATAATAATTTATTGAATTGACTTTTTTTTTTTTTTTTTTTTTCTTGTAATGATGTACCAATTACTTTTGGAACACCATTGGAATTACAATCTAGCCTTAAGACTAATAGGTAATTTAATTTTGACCTAAACTGCTAAGTAGAGTAGTATATTAAGAATGTGTCCAATAACACTTTTCTTACTGTCTCTATTATCGGGAAGACACTTTGTTCTTGTGTTCTTTGTTAATAGCACTCACTATATTACACTGTCACATCACTACACTAGCTCAAAAGGTTTAGTTCTTTTGAGTCTTCTCACTAAATCTGTGTTGTCGAGGAGCTGGATTGCCTCAACATTCACATGGTGATGAAGTCTTTGTTCGTGAGCTTCGGCGAGTCTTTTTATAACACTAGCGACGAGTTCCACTTTTAGGTCCCGATGAAGATCGTCATTTCTAATGTACCATGGTGCATTAACAATGCCCCTCAGTACTTTGTTTTGGAATCTTTGTATCATCTGGATGTTGCTATGTTTGGTACAGCCCCACAGCTGAATACCGTACGTCCATATTGACATGAGGACTTGCTTGTACAAAAGTAATTTATTGTAGACTGACAATGAAGAAAACTTCCCAAGTAGCCAATTCATTTTCCTGTAGCGAAGCTCTAGCTCATCGCGTTTCTTTTTGACATGTGCTTTCCAGCGAAGCTTAACGTCTAGTGTCATGCCTAGGTATTTGGCTGTATTTTCGTACGGTATTGCTCGACCATTTATATACACTGGGTGATAGTTTGGTCTTTTGTTGGTGAAATCTATATGTATAGATTTTGTGTCGTTAAGTTTTATCCTCCATTTCTTTGTCCAAGCGCAAATGGTATTGATGGCTGTTTGGACTTTTTTTACTGCATCCTCTTGTGTGACTCCTGTTGCCATGATAGCTGTGTCATCCGCAAAAGTTGCTATAACGCTTTTCTCCAAAACTGGAATATCACAAGTATATAATAAGTACAGGACCGGACCTAGTACACTTCCCTGTGGTACTCCAGCTTTTATTTCCTTTAGCTCTGAGTATGCATCGTCTTGTCTTACTCTGAACATTCTCTGTGTGAGATAAGACTCTAAGATATCTGCAAACTGTTTCGGAAGTAAAATTCTTAGTTTGTGTATGAGACCTTTATGCCATACCTTATCAAATGCTTGTGCTACATCCAGGTAGACGGTAGTACAAACTTTCTTTTCTTCTAAAGTTTTTTCGATCATGTTGGTAATTGAATTGACATGATAATATTTTTTTACTCAAATGGCATTGTAAACTTTGTTATATTTAAAAACTAAATAGAAGAAACATGTTATGACGTTGCACACCCATGTATTATTAATTTAACAGCTTGTATTATCAACCTACATTCTATGCAATAAATGAATTATGATTATGATTATGACACCGCTATATGGTGGACATTCCACAAATGCGCACTAAGCGTTTTCCTCCACATTCATTGTGCGAACTGCAAAGGAACTTCTTACCTGAGTCGGTGTTTCCTAATGAGTACAATATGGGAGTCTTCAAGTCGCGAGTGTATAGGTATCTTCTAGACAAGCTTGCTCCATCGCCGACCATATCGTCGCTAACCATCAGGTGAGATAGTGGTCAAAAGTTTGCCTATCTTAAATTTAAAAAAAATAAGAAAGTAGTCAAAAACTTCGTCATGGTCAACTATAGTAGGTCAAGTATTGGTCAGCTAGCGTTCGGCGGTCACGTGGTCTCTGGACTGCTAGATTGGACAGAGCTCGCTCGCCTGTTTAGGGTTATAATGGTGCCAATTTGCAAGTCAGTACTTTGACGACCCAGTTGGCGCAGTGGACAGGTGTCTGCCCTCTGCGCCGTGGGTCCTGGGTTCGATTCCCGGCAAGAGCACAAATTCCTTCCCAAGGGATATTTGTGCTTCTGGTTCTGGGTGTAATGCGTGTGTGATGTGAATGTTTCCGGCACCCACGATACAAGTCTTTGAACTTAGTGTGGGGCTGTGAGTGTGAATGCGTTTGTTGTATTGACATGCAATAAGGTGGTCATGGTTGGACTTTTGTACACTGCACTAGGTGTCTTTAGAGCCTGTGCAGGAGACAAAATTCTAAATCGTTTATTCACATGGGCCCCAAAGAGGCACTCATGAAAGTTAATTACTCTACTGCTAGATTCGCAAAATTACAGCCATCTCGAGAATAATCTTGCAAGAAACTCGACGGCGCATTTTTCATTCATTTTTTGAACATTCACACTTCAAAAATCTTCCAATATTCCACAATAAAAATATTTGCACTGAATAAGTAACCTACTTTCAAAACTGGCAACCCAATCCAGTCCCGCGACACTCATGAAAATAAAATCATGACGCCCGACCCGCGCAGATTGAATTCAAAATTGGAATCAAAAGACAATCCTTTTTTCTTTTTTATTGGGGCAAAATGGCGCGAAAGTGAGGGTTGCCAGCGTTAAATTTTATATGGATAGTGAGGATCCGGCCTCGATTGATGACCTCTGGTTGGGAATAAAAGTTTTTATAGGCTTTGACGCCTTAATTGGGAATAAGGGTTGCAAGTTTAGGTATTTCTTTTGTAGACTAGGTGCTGCCTGCGACTGGGATCGTGGTAAGTGTTCTTCGTAAATCTATCAGTATCGATTTCCGACTAAGTTTTCTCCACTTAAATGCTTACCTATATGACAAAAAAACTGCATGATTGTTAGCATCCTCGGTACTGAGAGCTAGATATGTATAATTCTAGTGTGTTTACCAGCTTCGATCACATCGTCACTTACCATCAGGTGAGATAGTGGTCAAACACTAGCCTGTCACAGTTAAAAAAAAAAAAAAACTTTAATTGTTATTTTTTTAGCATTAGCCATGCTAGGCAGAACTAAAGTTTTAGATAAATTTTTTCCCTTGTACATCATACTATGTTGAAAAATATTAAGTTTTTATTTTAAAACTATAATATCTCTAATACAGCATAAATACAATCACACTTGTTTATAAATCTGAAAGTTTCTGTTTAAATGTGTGAGTGTGTAAGTATGTTTATTTTTACCTGTGATAGGCAAACATTTGACCTCTATCTCACCTGATGTTAAGTGACGATGAGGTCGACAATGGAGCACGCTTGCCTAGAAAATACCTATTCATTCTCGACTTGAAGATTACTATGCCAATACGGACTATGGCAAGGAGTTTTTTTTTTTGTTTTCGCTATATGCTGTAACGGCTAAACGGATTTAGATTAAATTTGGAAAGTGCATAGCTTAGACATAGGCTACTTTTTAACTAGATAAACGCACGTAGTCACGGGGCACGGCTAGTATCTAATATGTACTCCTTGCACCAAAAGTCTACCAATAGTTCGTGAACGTGCATGGGTGTAGGAAAATCATACAAAGTTGAAAAACGTGATTTTCGCTTTTGCTCCAAAACTCCAATAAAATTTCTAGTAGCCTCTACCACTTTATTAGGTCATGACTATGACTGGACCTTGACTCTTTTACTTTGACCGTGACTTATGACTAGGACTTCTATTATGAAATATGTTCTACTTGAATTATTTTATAACTTGACACTGGCTAAATGCACAAGATTGCGGAGCCAAAATTAAAAGAAAAAAGTACCAACACTAAATTTACCTATAAATTAGAATTTATTGTCTTTCTTCATCATAAATAACTTATCATTTAATTTTATTGCACCCGCACTTTGTTTCCAACCAAACTCACATTAAAAATAATACAATATAACAGCTCTAATAATTTCCAATCATAGGACATTAGTCCTTTACCTACATAGTTATAAAATATTATACTACGTCCTAAAATTTTACAATGATATATAACCTCTATGGATCAAAGATACGCCGTCGACGAAATTCTCAAAAACAGATTTCAAAACAATGAAAGGCGTCCATTTCTGTGCCCGCAAAATTGCGGTAGTATCTTAATTACGTTAGAGTCGCAATATAACAATAAAATACTACTGTAAGGTGGTGAAAATTGAATAAAAAAAAAGGTTCATTTCTCTACGCCCTTGGCGGATAGCCGGCCGACCGTGGCAAATTCGACATTTTGTATGAGTTTGTCACGGCTTGTAAACGCACCCGACGTCTTTGTCACAAATGACAAAACATTTTGGTTGTAAACGCTCCTTTAATGGCGGCAAGGAAATGGCGGGAAACGTTTTTTTTAATATTGACAGACGGGTTCTTTTTAGTGTCTTTTCGGCCAGTTTTATTTGGTTTGTAAAGAAAGTTGTAATTTTGTGGTGATTTTTTTATTGATGTTAAATATTCAATAACTATTGACTATGTAAACATAAAAACATGTTAACATTACAAAAACATGACTTCGAAAATATGAACCTACTTTTTAATTAATTATATGTAATCCCTTTTCATTTTCTTCATTTTGATACCCTGCTCAATAGGTTTTGCATTTTATTTATTATAATTTTAGTTTTGTGTATAACTATTACGCGCCAATAATCCGCCATTTTACTTTTTTTTTCAAACACCTACATAAGGACTCTTGGGTTTTTTTTTGATTATTGTTTTGTTTTATTTAGAACTTTTTATTAGTTATAATAAGCATTTGAATTAGTTTCATTGGATTTCAAAGCTGAATTATGTCGAAGGTATGTTTCTGTCGAAATAATTATCTCCCGAACAAGTGCATGTCGAAGCAGGGTTTGTCGAAGTATTGGTCTTTCTAAAGTGTGCGTTGTCGAAGTTAGTTTTGTCGGACTCTTCCTTGTTGAATATATGATCTGTCGAAGCAATGACTTCTTTTTTCGAAGTAAGCAATTTGTCGAAGTAATAAATAGTCGAAATTTATTATGACACCCGTTTTTTTTTATAACGATAGCTTAACGGTCGCGTCGAAATCCTTCCAGCCGTTAGGAAGATACGAGGTAATACAGAAAAATAAATTTACAAACATACATACATACATACATACACACACACAAGATACGCGCGAAACGTAACCCTTCCTTGGCATTCGGGTAATAAATAGATAAGCAACGAAATAATTTCAATTGACAATAATTATTAATTGAACGAAATATATGCTGTCAAATAAACTTCTACAAACCGTGACCACAGAATATGCACTATTGTTTATTCTGTGGTCGGTACAATTACTTCCACATAAAACAAAAGCATTCATATTCACACTCACAGTCTCGCACTAAGTTCGCACTTTCGAAGACTTGTGCCAGAAAAAAATATCATACACACAATCACAACCAGAACCAGCACAAATGTCCCATAGAAAATAAAATTGTGCTCCTGCCGCTTAGCGAACCCAGAACCCGCTGCGTAGAGTGCACATACTTACCCACTGAGCCAACAAGAGATGTTATTACTTAATAATATATACGATTTTAAAAACTTATAACCGACTTCAATCGCAAATATCTCCGAAACTCTTCATAAGATCTTGATCAAATTGAAAAATGGGACAATCTGAGAAGTATAACCCCTTTTAAACAAAAAAAAATTTCTCGAATCGGTCTAGGTAGGCGGCTTTGAGTATGGGTCCATACATTTAAAAAAATCCGGTGAATTGAGAACCTCTCCTTTTTTGAAGTCGGTTTAAAAGCTTTACCTGCTTGTCTAAATAAAGCATTGTTCTCATGGATGCAAAAGCTTAGATAGACCAATTAAAATGTACTCTTCTCCATCAGAGGGTGCCATTATGACAGAAAAAATACCAGGATATCAGCAGTATTTAGAAGGTCAAACTGTAGTAAACGGCGCTGCCTTCACTACACTCCACTTGGGATTTTTGGTGGAATATAGAGTACCTACTCACGCTCTTAATAATAATATAATTAAAATTGTTAATGCTTAAAACAGAGTTGTTATACAAGGCAAGTGATATTACATTTTAATATAAATAATTAAAATAGAGGCACGGATGAGAACCACGAAAGAGAGCAAGGAAAGTCGTGTGAAACTCTACCAAAACTATCTACGTACTCTACCAAATAACTTATGAAGCACATACTAACGCCATCTCTTATCGTAGGGCTTACAACTTAAAGCGCCATCTGTGATCGAATAGCATTATTATCTTAATTGAGACCTCGTAGTCTATCCACATGTTATGCGTTTTCAATGTTACTCACTAGATAGCACTTTTTAAAATATTAGAATACAAATTATTAGTTTAATTCATAAAAGATTGTACTAGCTAGTAATAGGTACGTTTGCTGTGTTTGTTTTGTTACAGATAACTTAAATAATTGAACTTCCTTTGGACGTAGTACTCATGGCTTGTTGAAACTACTCACTAGTTCATACGGAGCATTCGAACAAGCGTCAGTTTTATTTAGAGAATATCCGACAATGACGACAGCATTGCATCTCTCTCCCACAAGCGAGTAACGGTTCCAGTGGGAGTGAAACAGCATCTGTGCTCAATCTACCGAATCCGAACGGTATAATCTGAGAGACTTCAAGTCGAGAGTGAATAGGTATCTTCTAGGCAAGCATGCTACATCTTCGGCCGCATCTTCACTTTCCATCAGGTGAGATAGTGGTCAAATGATCACTTATGCTATCGAGCATAAAAAAAATAAGTATTTTATAAATTTGAAAATTTAATATTTTTTGTAAAATTAAAAATCTATTGTGTACGTATGTTTTGCAATAATAAATAAATAAATATAGTCATAGTCACAAATCGCAGTCTAGAAAAAGTGGTAAAGAGTTTACTAGAACTTCTAACACTCGACAAAAAATATAATATAATATATATATATATATAAGTCCAATGACTTTTTGTATTAGGTAAGTAGTTTAGCTAAATCTGTATTTTGATTAATCCTGAATATTTTAACACTCGAAGAATCACAAGTTTTGGAAAATAATACATAGTTGTCAAAGATTTTTTTTTTACTTTCGCGCCAAACTCCGATCTCTACTTTAATGACGCGGCCATTTTGAGAAAAACATAATGGAGATGGATGATGCCACCTACTCAGTGAGTGATCAAAATTCGTGACCATCCAATAATATCAACAAGGAGAAGTCATTGGCCATACATTTTTTTATATTTAATATTTAGCAATACTGGTTAGCGGAAAGATGAGAAATTTCACGCTTTTATATCAAGGTTGGTTCAAACTGGATATCTATAATCGATTTTAGACTATGAAATTAGGTCTTGACTCAAAAATCACGTCTGATTTTATATGCCTCCTAATTTTTTTTCTATTATATTTGGCTTCGCAATCTTGTGCATTTAGCCAGTGTCAAGTATTAATATATTTCAAGTGTATTTCAAGTTAAAAGTCCTAGTCACATATCACAGTCAAAGTCAAGTACAAGAGTCAAGGTCCAGTCATAGTCAAGTCATGCCCTAGTAAAGTGGTAGAAACTTTACTAGAACTTCTATTGGAGTTTTGGAGCGAATGCGAAAATCACGTTTTTCAACTTGGTATGATTTGCCTACACTTATGCACGTTTACTAAGTATTAATGGTGAATAATCCACCATTATTACACATTAACACTCGAAGAATCACAGGTTTTGGAAAATTATACAAAATCAACAACGCCATTTTTTCACTTTCGTGGTAAAACTCCCTACCTAAGGTTATTATTAATGAATATAAAGGTTGGCGCCATTTTAAACTTTTATCCGATATTATTTTTGTAGCATTAGCCATGATAGGCAGAATTAATGTGGTCAGTATAGAAAGGAAATAATATCGGTCGAGGCGTGTATTGAACCCGTGTACATAGGGTGTCATGATAGATAAATATTTTATTTGCAAAAGTAAGGTTGTACAACAGATGACAGTAACAGCGTAATTATTCATTTTCCTCTTACTCTGCCTTTGCAGGCGTGCAAATCTTCTATACATTCAATTTGTCAATTAAAAATAATCTACTACATCCTAAAATCTTATTACATTCCACCAAATATAATTATAATTGAATTATTTAGTCCTAAAATCAAATTACATTCCTCTAAATATAATTTATATAATTAAAATTGAATTTACCAAAAAAAATACAAGCATCGCAATCACAGAATACTACTCCATACATATGCCCTATCGCTCTAACCGCTGAGCTACTCAAGCCCTGCCTGAAGCGACAAAGTTATCCTTTCCTTATTATTAACATCTTATGGCGACGTGTAACGCCATCTACCGAAATAGTTTGAAACTACTAATTGTCATTTGACAGCTACTTCTTCTGATTGTATTTGTATATTGTCACCAAAGATACATAAATACACCAAATTTGAGTCCAATCAGACATCGGGAAGTGGGTCTAATTTAGCTTGCAAGATTTCATTACAGACCGATAGACATCGAGACAGGTGAAACTAAATGGAAGCTTGTATAAACTCAGCCATTTATCAAGGATTACAAGGATACATAATCATTTAAATGTTTAGATTTGGTATTCAAGACGAGCTCCCTCGACATGGTAATTGATGGTGCTGTCGACGATGACTTGACGGGATAACATAAGACGCAATAAATACCTACCTTCTTACATAATTATTATCATTTATAGTCTATTTACTTACCTATGCCCTTTTGTATAAAAATAAACATAACATAAACGCTTTCACACTCACAGAACCACACTAAGTTCGATGACTTGTGCCGTGAGTGCAACATTCACATCACACACACAATCACAATCAGAACCAGAAAACACATTTTCCATGTACCCACTGCATAACTTTTGTGAGGATACCCAGTTTCTTAGCGGCCAGCTGAGCTCTGGCTTCGATGTATTTACCGAAGTTAAGATTTGACGACAAAGTAACTCCAAGAAGTTCGACCTATTTCCTATTTTGAAACGGTTGATTGAAATTGGTACATTTTGAAACGTTCGAGACAGATGAAAAAGTATCCATTTAGCGGAGAAAAGACGCCTGTGTTTTTAACCCATTAAACCGAACCAAGTTGGCATCGCCCCAATCGGCCACTGCACACAAGCTCGAATTCAACCGTCCAATCATTTCATCTCTTAGTGACTGGAGTTGTACCTCACCAGCTCGTGCATTGGTTACGTATCTTTCGACAACAGTGCTATTGTCTGCATACCCAAAGATCTTGAGCAAATCGTTAATGTGAAGCAAAAAGAGCGTTGCCGAAAGAAACGACCCTTGATAATAAGTCACTATTTAGGCTTATAAGTTTTGTATTATACCCAGTGCCGGATTTAGGGGAGGGCAACCGGAGCTTCAGCCCTGGGGCCCCCACCATAGACTTCGGAAAAAAATAATTAAACGCAAGCAAAGCTAATAAAATCGACTTCACCGCTTTATCATCGGTACCTTGATCAGATTTTATGTATAAACACGCATTATTGACTATAACTCAAATACTAGAAATCAGACCTTGATCAAATTTCAATGGGACTACATAAAAAGCACCAGCTTTCAAATAAAAAAAGAATCATCAAAATCGGCTCACAACGAAAGAAGTAATGAGGTAACTTTTGAAGTCGGGTAAACGAGAACATCGTCAAAGTAGGCGTACAAAATAGGCATTATTGACGATATTTCAAAACTACGGATCAGATCTTGATCAAATTTTAATGGGACCAATTAGAAAGCAACATCATTCAAACTAAAAAAAGTTTTCGAAATCGGCTCGCGTGGAGAGGTTGTGAGGTAACACACATTAAAAAAAAATACAGTCGACTTGAGTACCTCCTCCTTTTTTGGGAAGTCGGTAAAAATCAAATTCAGACTAGTAAACACTAGTAAACAACTTTTCCTTTGATATTTTTTTTCGCGTTTTATCTTTACCTACAGTACTTTGTACAAACATGATTGTATTATATGTGCCCCGCGTCTTCGCCCGCTACTATCATTTTAAAAAGTAGCCTATGTGTTAATCCTAGGTATAAGCTATGTACATTCCATATTTCATCCAAATCCGTTCAGCCGTTAAAGCGTGAAGAGGGAACAAACATACTTACGCACTTACACACAAACTTTCGGATTTATAATATTAGTAGGATTAACAGAAATCATCGATCTATAATATTTGTACACTCCAATTAGTAAAATATCAAAATCTCAAATGGCCCTGATAAGGGGATCCATTAATTACGTGAGATGATTATAGCGAATGGCTCAATGGCTCAATGGCCGAGTGGGGTGGTACTCGCCCGCAGCCTCGGAGTTGGGTATTTGATTCCGTGTCTCGACTCTTTATTTTTGTTCTTTCAATTAAATATTTAATTCACATTAATTACCAAACATATTTGATCAACAAATAAAAAAAAAGACGTGTGGCACTCGGGGACTGCCGCGGTAAAGCTATTGCATAGCATTTTTTATCAACTTATGTAATTATAATTATTTATTTATTTTATTTATGCAGTATTTTTTTTCCTGCCACCTAGAGGCGAGTTGCTGAACTAAAGAGACAAGCGTGATATTTCAAAAAAAGTCATTAAAAGTTCTGCTATTCATCGATAGATGGCAAAACTAAAAAGTATCACCGCTGTGCCGGTCGGAGTGTTAGGTTATTTTCGTTACGGAATTTCTGGATTCGGTCTCCACGCTCAAGGCCCGCGATAGAAGCTATGCAATATCTTAAAAATAATTGTTTTTTTTTTAAATAAGCAAAAATTTTGCATCATTATTCAACGTGGAAACGTAGCCAGTATTCTGGGCACTTTTCCTCTAGCAAGCAATTTACAAAATTTTTGAGTAGGTACGATTTGTTTTAATCCCATTTTGTAATCTTATCTGACTTTGTTATTATTCAAACAAATAAAAGATATATTATTGTTTTTTCACAACATTCTTTTAATTATCAAAATCATCATAGGTAGAACCGTAGCACTTTCATTCGATGATGCCCTTGCACGTGGGTCGCGCGGAGGGCTAAACAATCTCGACTCTGTGTGAGTTTTGAAAGTGATTTACTTCGGAAACTGGATTTCAGCGAAAACATCAACGATTTTTCTGTGAAAAAAGCTCGTAAGGTTCCGTTCGTTAACCCTAAAATTTAATTTCAGATATTTCTTGTTTCCGATTATATTTAAATTTTATGGGGACCAGGTACACTTGAAATTTATAAAGATTTGGCTGGGAGACTGAAAGAGTAGACACGTGACCAAAATGCCGGTTTGTATTTTGCACAGCAATTAAGTCTCGCTGTGCGACGAGGTAACGCAGCCAGCATTTTGGGCACACTGCCGACCAATGACTTTTTGTATTAGGTTAGTAGTTTAGCTAAATCTGTATTTTAAATGTTTGTTAAATAATAAAAGAATCTATACTTGGTTTCACGATAAATTATTTACTGAAAAACTAAACGGACAAAAAATCAATTTTATTCGGAAAATAATAAAGGGTCAGGGGGCCTCCTCTCCTTTGTTGCCCCGAGGCCTCCAGGCCTCTAAATCCGGCATTGATTATAACGTAATTACAATTCACAACCATAGATATATAATTATGTATTGTTTAGTTAAATCGATAAATTAATGAAGACGTGTACTACCTATAATATATTCTGTGGATTAGTGACTAAACAAAACGTCAGCAGTGGAGTTGATTAGTGTGGCAAGGTTCCGTAGAAATTAGAATTATTTATTCACTAGCCGTGACCCGAAGCCTCGCCCGCGTTTATCAAGTTAAAAAGAAGCTTTTTTTTTTTTTATTTTTTTTTATTTGTTACAGGCTAGTGTTTGACCTCTATCTCACCTGATGGTAAGTGACGATGTGATCGAAGCTGGTAAACACACTAGACCTGGAATACGCAGGCTCTCAAGGATAACTGCCGGAACACGGTATTTGGCTTGGCGGCAGACTTTCAACTTGATGGTGGTAAGCTACTTTGGTAGCAAGCCAGGCGAGCAACTCACAAAATGCTCTACCACCTCTCCTTATGTGCTAATCCAAATTTCAACCAAATCTGTTCAGTCGTAACAGCGTGAAAAGGAGACAAATAAACCTACTTACAAACAAACTTTCGGATTTATTATATTATCATATTATCATAAACATATTAATTAACATAGGCATAAACGCTTTCACACTCACAGCTCCACACTAAGTTCAATGACTTGAGTTGTGGGTGCCGGAAACATTCACATCACACACACAATCACAACCAGAACCAGAAACACAAATTTTCCTTGGGGAGAAAACTTGTGTTTCAGCCGGGAATCGAACCCGATACCCCTGCTTAGAAGGCGAACCCTCAACCAACTAAGCCAACGGGCAATTCAATAATAGATATTAATTACCCAACTCGGTTTATAAATGACGGAGTTCAGATGTAACAAACATAAAAAAGCAACCGAATAGAAAACCTGCATTTCTTTTTGAGGTCGGTTAAAAATAGGGGAACTCATTTATATGGAGAATCGCAGCCTTCGCGCATGAATATATTATTATTTGTCCGTCCTCTCTTCACTCTTGTCGCAAAACAGATCTATTTTGTCCTGTGTTTGAACAGGTTTAAATGAATTATTGATCAGTTCATACCAGGAGTAACACATAAACATAAACGCTTTCACACTCACAGTCCCACACTACTTGTATCGTGTGTCTGAAACATTTACTTCACACACACAATCACCCCCAAAACCAGAAACATGAATTTTCATTGCAGAGAAAACTTGCGTTAAAAGCGAATCGAACCCGATACCCACTGCTTAGAAGGCGAACGCGCACCCAACTAGCCAATTGGCGGTTCGCTCTACATCCCGATTTGTCAGTATCATCATGAACCCAGGCGAACCCGCGATGCAGAAATCAAGAATCAAGAATAATTTATTGTGAACTGACAAATTATAACGGTATGCAAGTTGTTAGTGCAATTATGTGACATCAGTTTACCCACATCGGGCATTCAATATATAGGCACAGCAATATTTTATTGAAACTATTTTACATTCAAATTTAGGAGATAATACAATAATAAAGAAATAATTATACAATAATAGAAAAATAACACTAGCTATATTTGGCGGATCCCTAAAATTATACACCGATTTAAGTCATGGCATTAAATAACTTAGTTTAAATGGCGATAGGAAGGAGGTACAGATAGCAACACAAATTTAGATAAAAAAAAAATATGAGAAATTTAAACATGATGATTGAACTGCCTGTTGACATATACTAATAAGACTTAATTAAAGCAAAAAAGTAATTAAATACTATTGTTCTTATAATTTAAATATTTATCTTATAAAACTTAGACTTGTTTAATATATTAATTAATTCAATTATTTTAATTAATTTCTTTTTTTTGTTTAAAGTAAAGGAAGAAGATCTGCACATGTTAAGCTATTGCTGCTGACCGTACATAGATGCCTAAGTAGGTATTTAGTATTCAAAGTTAGTGCCTTGTGGTACGTGATATTTCAAGGACAGATATAATATATTATATACATATATAGCTTTGATGTAAGTACTTACCTACAGTAATGATTTTTCCCCCGGGCTTAAACGTAAATATTTCAATCATAGTTAATAAATAATAGTTTAAAAAAACTAAAAAACACGCTTTATATAGAAACCAAACTAAAAAATAGAAAATAAATTTTAATAAATTTGAATATGCTTGCCTATCGAGAGTAAAAATCTCATTTTTCAACTTTGTATGATTTGCCTACACTTATGCACGTTTACTAAGTATTAACGGCTAATAATCCATCATTATAACACACTAACACTTGAAGAATCACAGGTTTTGGAAAAAAATATACAAAATCGACAACGCCATTTTCACTTTTTCAGCAAAACTCTTTACAATAAAGAAAAAAACGGTCTTTGTTCTTTATTTCAATAATTTAAACGTGAACAAAGCTTAAAAAACCGACTTCACCGCTTATATTTTGGTTTTGGCTTCATCGATTTCGATAAAATTTATATGACCTCTGAAGTATAATCTCAAAAAAAAATAATTGAGAATCGGTCCTCAAATGGGGGAGAAATCGGTGAATATACATAAAAAAAATAAAAAAATACATACGGTCGAACATTTTACCTCCTCTTTTTTTGAAGTCGGTAATAAGTAGCAAACCGCTTCGAGTCAGTTAAACCATAGAACACAGAATAGATAACAACAACAAAGTTACACTATCACAATTCAAAAGTAAGGTCATTATTCAGTTTTATTCATATGGGATGGATTATCTACATAATTGATCGAACTTCTTAAATTGGTCGGGTTGTAATCGGCCGCTAACTTTTGGACGCTAACTTCACACCGGTAGGTCAGCTCCTGTTTATTGTTCTATTTATTAGTGTTTATTGCTTTTATTTTCTGTTTTTTGCGCGTGACAATAATTTAATTTTTCTCAATTTTATTTTCTCTTTGTCTTTTTGAACAAAAAGTTTTTGTTTATGCAATGATAAAAATAAAATTGATAATTCTAATTTTAAATTAATAAAGAGATGATTTGGAATTTTAAACAATCCTAATTATGTAATAATATTTTCATTTTTAGAATATTTTTTAATTATTTTATATACTGAACAGTGGAATGAAAGAGACTGTATCACACAAACTACAACACTCAAAAATAACATTGTTGTTATTGTAAGTATTAGATAGGCTTCTGTTTAAACACCGCCCAAAAAAGTACCTATTTTACTACCAAAAAAATTCTAAACGGTTACCAAAATGGATAAATGGTCACCAAATTACGTTTCCTAAAATATTATGAATTAAATAAATTTTTTCGTATTATAAATATTTTTGTATTAATTATTTTAAAAAAAATAACCTTAACCTACTGTTATCCGATTCGGTTCTGTCACAGGAAATTTTATTTTAGGAAACGTAATTTGGTGACCATTTATCCATTTTGATAACTGTTTAGAATTTTTGGTGGCCGTCTAAATTATACCCTATTAAATAAAAAATTCAAGAAATAAATTCTATTCTATTCTATGAGTCTAGTGTAATTGTTTATTCAGCCTAAACCTTGATACAAAATATAATTCATTATGTAAGCCAAATCATTAGCACAAAAAATGAAACAAAGTTAGTGGTATTTTCCTTTAAAAATCCAGATATATCCAATTTAGTTGAAGAGATAACTATAAACGTTTACTGAACATGTTAGCATCCTCTGTGGTAAATTCAGCAGTTACCTGCATGATATAGTGAAGTAAGGCGAAATACAGACGTGCCACTTTTGTTCGGGGATAGTTGCCGACTGTTTTTGACGATACTTTTCTTTGCTTTCAATTTTGGCTTCGCAATCTTGTACATTTAGCCAGTGTCAAGTAGTAATATATTTCAAGTGTATTTCATATTAAAAATCTTAGTCACAAGTCATAGTTAAAGTCAAGTAAAAGAGTCAAGGTCCAATCATAGTCAAGTCATGCCCTAATAAAGTGGTAGAAAATTTAATAGAACTACTATTGGAGATATGGAGCGATTGCGAAAAACATGTTTTTCAACTTGGTATCATTTGCCTACACTTATGCACGTTAACTAAATATTAATGGTTAATAATCCACCATTATTCCTGTCCTGTGTGAGTTGTAATACTGTTTACAATGTGTTTAAGAGGACAGCGTGTTTTTTTACCGACTTCCCAAAATAGGAGGAAGTACTCAAGTCGACGGTATTTTTTTATTTGTGTTACCTCGTAATTTTTCTACACGTGAGCCGATTTCAAAAATTTTTTTTTTTAGTTTGATAGATGTTGCTTTCTAATTGGTCCCATTTAAATTTGATCAAGATCTGATCCGTAGTTCTTGAAATATCGTCAATAAGCCTATTTTGTGACGAATAATGCGTACTTTGACGATGTTCTCGTTAACCCGACTTAACAAGTTACCTCATAACTTCTTTCGTTGTGTGCCGATTTTGATGATTCTTTTTTTATTTGAAAGCTGGTGCGTTTTATGTGGTCCCATTGATCAAGATCTGATTTCTAGGTTTTGAGATAACGTCAATAATGCGTATGCAATACATTCAGTCTGTTCAAGGTTCCGATGATAAAGCGGTGAAGTCGGTTTTTTTAAGCTTTGCTTGCGTTTAATTATTTAAAGTTTGTGATTATACTAGGTGGTATACAATATTACTATCTTCATCTACGACCAAATTACTTTTCGTACATCTATTTATTCCTTCCTGCTCTACGTCGTCGCTGCATTCATTGAAGCTGCTACGGGGTTACGCAAGGACTACGAACGTAGCGTCGTCGTAGCTCAGTCCTGGCGTAGAGACTACGAGAGTCCGCAGTGACTTCTGGAACATTCAATTTTTAACCAACTCAAAAAAGGAGGTTGGTTCTCAATTCGTCGGAATATGTTTATGTAATTTTGTTCACCGATTACACGAAGACGCCTGAACCGATTTGGAAAATTCTTTTGTTGTTTGCAAATTACTATAAACAATCAGATTTCATCACTTAAACACAGACGTATTCACACTCACGGCCATACACTAAGTTCGATGACTTGTTTCGTGGATGCTTGAAACATTTATAAGACATACACAATCATATCCAGAAACAGAAAAAAAAACCTTGGGAAGAAAACATGCAAATTTAAAAAAAACAACATAATGCAAATCCACCAACGACTTTACTATATAGGCAATCATTTAGTAGGTTACCTGACTAACAGGTTTTTCTGACTGATTTTTTTTATGTTTCAGCATTGAAAAATCCATACAACCCTA
This sequence comes from Lomographa bimaculata, assembly GCA_948107665.1. NCBI lineage: Eukaryota > Metazoa > Arthropoda > Insecta > Lepidoptera > Geometridae > Lomographa > Lomographa bimaculata. Next base: position 7,619,956 of record OX403612.1, on the reverse strand, counting down.
AATTCTACGATCAAGTCCTACTTTTAATTGAACTAAAAAAAATTTTCCTAAAAATAATGTATATGGCAAAACAACGTTTGCCGGGTCAGCTAGTAAATATATCAAACGTATTGCTAATATTTATTGCTTGAACTGTCAACATCGTATCAGAAGAAGGTGTTTTTACTGAAAAACACTTTCTTTGCAAAAATAATTGAACTGATACGATGTTCACCTACTTTTGCAGATCAGTTTGTCGTCAGTTTTGACCCTAATATACTACTGTTTATTCTTCTGTGACTATTCTAAGGCTTATTATAGCAACTGACGTATATATATGTAGCTCACTTAGAACGCGAAGCTACGAACGGATGGATGTGGCACTTGAGCATAATTAATTTAGAAAAACGCCACTGGAGTTTTGCGCAAGAAAAGATGGAGCTAAATCCACGCATCAAATCGAATTAAGTAATTTATTTGACAGAATAAATGTGAATAAGATCTCAATGTAAGTAATGACACAATATATTCAGTCTGCAAGCGGACGTGAATGTAGTGATTTCTAAGTATACTAAGCAAATATTATTCATTTCTACAATTAAATAGCTTTACAAGGAACCCTTAAACCTTAACACTACAGAAACAATGGCTAACAAGTATCGAATCTATCGATAGAAATGCTCATCAAATTACGAAAGGCCGAAATCAGCGATAAACTGATAAACATTTTATTTATAATTTGTCTGAATATTATACATCAATAAAAAAAAAATTATGTAGTTTTGTAAGTAATAAGTCAATCCAAAATAAAATAATAATTAAAAATAAAATTCAATACAATTTGTGAATTCATTAATATTAATTTTTATTTAATTTTATTACCCTTATATATTAAATGTACCCTTTATGTACCCTTTTACTGTAGTCAAAAAAATCTTCAACACTGTAGACCGTGTTGTCGATCAGCAAGGCTATTAATTTTAATTTAAACGACGTAGTGGTCGTCGCCATAGTAACCTGCTCTGGTATATGGTTGTAAATTGCGGGACCCATCGAGCGTTAACTTCCCCTAGCGTGTGAGCCTCCTAGACTCTCCAGCGAGCAATAAGAAGTTAATTTGAAACTTTTATTGTACCAGATTTAGAGTATATTGAATTTGTAATAGCGTTTCAATTGATAGAATTGAAACAAACCGTTTGGGTTTTAGGCTGAGCAGTCATGGCATCATGATGGCATCAGGCGAGCACGTCATTTAAACGTCGTTAATTTCCGCTCAAAGAGGCGCCGCGCTGATCAAATTTCATACCAATTATTGACGTTAACGACACTTTCTCGCAAGCAATTCGTGATTGGACCTCCGATGTGAAAAGCACGTATTTAAGTCAAGGATATTAGAATTTGATATTGCCACATCCATACCAAGATTACCATTTCGCATATCCACGTATGTGCATCACGCGACGTTCACGTTTTGTATAAAAGCCTTCTTCACGAATACAACATTTTCATTTATTTTTGTCATCCGGTATGGATGGTAGAAGCCTAAATTAATTAATGTTTAAATATATTAAGTTATAAAGTAATTAATTAGTTATTTATATTATTGAATTTAAATTTATTAACACGCCATATTAGTCCAGATAATATTCCGTATTTGTGTTCGGGAACGTGAGTGAATTTGTGTAATAATTAAGAAATATTTATTTAAATATTATCTTATTTTATAAGTTGTCAGTTGTTAATTAAATTACAAATCGAATATTAAAAACAAAGAAAAAAAAATATTATTTTTTCTTTTAAGATTGATTGACAGTTCATAGAAATGCAACGAACTTTTTAAACATTTAAAAGTGGCTTAGGCGATCATAAGCCTGCAACTTATTCACCAAAATGGAGTCCAACTGGACCATGGAGCCCCACATAGGGCTCCGTTCTCCGAACCTGACCAACACCACAGTGAACCTTCAGGCCAACTTCGAAATCGACTTGGAAGACACCAACTGGATTCTGACCTCTTCCTTCATCATCTTCACGATGCAGACTGGTATGTTTTTTTTTTATATTCTAGTATACAGGGTGGTTTTATTAAATGAGATATAGGTATAAATAAACAGGTATCTTCTAGGCAAGCTTGCTCCATCGTCGACCACATCGTCGCTTACCATCAGGTGAGATGGTGGTCAAAGGTTTGCCTCTAATGAATAAAAAAAGATTTTATGAAGGATAAAGTATGCTGAACATACTCCTATTGCTACGTAATCTCAATGTTTTAAAATCAGCATTTTGAGTACTTTGCCAACTGGCAGCGGTCTATTAGATTAAGTTTTATACTATTTATTCTATAGTACCTGGATGACCGAAGTTTGCTTGGTTTTTTTTTAATGTTTTCTAAAATTAAACCTAGCTAGATCGATTTGTCGCCGCCGAAACTCCCTGTATACTACATTTCATGAAAATCGTTGGAGCCGTTTCCGAGATTCAGATTATATATATACATATATGAAAATACATATTTAAAGGTATTAGATATTTGTTATAATTATTTTTAGATATCTTTAATTTAGTTTTTAGTTTAATTTAGTCTTATTAGTATTATATATGTAAATAACTAAATATAAAAAAAAACAAAAATGTGAATCAGTATTTTTGTGGCCATTTTTTGTTAGAGAATTCTCGTAAGGTTTTATTAGCTTGTTTTTTTCTCTATTTCTCATAGTTTTTGATTTAGTTATACAATTTCATATCAATAACTACTCTGTATATTTTTTACGGGACCTTTGTTTCGCAACCGACGGTGTTATACACGAATCCGACTTGAAATTGTCGGATTTATTTTTATTAGCTTTTAAATAATCCTATCGTATTTAAAACTAAACAAAAGTTTAAAAACTAAAATCCTATAGCTACGAAATAATCCAGTTATATTAGTCAAATTAGGGCAAGAATCTCGGTAGGAGAGATAGTCAGCTATAAAGTTGTATGAACCTTTATTTTGGCACCCTAAAACTTGTCTCAAAACCTACTTATCGTAGGGTGTCCGCGACTACAGATATTCTAAGGACAAGAGTAAAAAAATCGTTTTTTTACACATTGATTGCAAATATCTCGTTTCCTATGGGTTTTATGCTATTTGTATCTATTATAAATATTGTATAAGATTGAATTCTCTACAACATTTGTTTAAACATTTTTTTTATCTGGAACCATTTTCGAGATAGAGGGCAGAGCGCGCGCAGTTACGCATTTTTTCACTTTCGCGGCTAAACTCCACGAAAGACGTAAGATATATAATAAATCATATAATAGGCATATTATAAATCACCCTGTATATTGACTTCACGCAATAGCCAGCAGGCTGAGAAGGCTGGAGCCTAGGGCGGCAGATTTTAGGGGCGGCAAATTTGGGACCAATTTTTTTTGACTAGTTTGCATTCATACTAATTACGGGCAAAAGATGGTGTAATATACACTATCATCCTATTACACTAACCTTTTATTGAAATTGCAACATTATGATTTGGGAATCATAATATTTCATTGACGAAAACATTGCAATTAATATGATTGTGAACTAAGTCATTGAATTGTAGAGGTTGGTAAGAGCGGCAAAATGATATACCCTACTGGCGGCAATTGTGTAAATCCGCCACTGCGTGAAGTAACACAAGGAAGTAAATGAGTTATTGTTAAGTTACCCAACTTACCTTACACCATGCCGTTGACCATCATTTTGTTACCTTCATTCATTTATATGATAAGGAAAATGGGGCAACAATGTTTTAAACTAACTAGGTCTTTGTTCCAAGGATTTATTATCTTGCTATTTAAATTACAACATTTTATTCAATTGCTGTGTTAATATACGTTGAGTCAAATAAGTACCCGCATTTTGATCACGCGTCGCCTGAACTAGGCGCTCTGATAGTTTTTTTTTAAATTAAACGCAAGCAAATTTAAAAAAAACCGACTTCAACGCTTATATTTTGTTTTTGGCTGGATTGATTTCGATAAAATGTATATGGGACCACCTCTAAAGTATAAAAACAATCTTAAAACAAAAGAACAAAAAAAATCTTAAAAATCAATTCATAATTGGCGAAGATATCGCGTAACATACATACAAAAAAAAAATATACAGTCGAATTGAGAACCTCCTTTTTTAAGTCGGTTGAAATTAAATTTAGTATTATTATATATTATTTAGTTTATGAATGGGGTTGGCGCTGCGGCAACTTCGACAGAGCGCAAAAGGCGAAAATTTGGAAACCTCGGCAGTGGTTACATATTTGAGCCGTTTGATGTTGAGACACTGGGCCCGTGGGGACCGGGAGCTCATTCTATTTACAACAATCTATCAGAGCGCCTGGTTGAGGCGACGCATGATCAAAATGCTGATACTAATTAGGCTAAACTAACTAGGCATAACGTACTGCAATTCAGAGAGGCAATGGGAGTGGGCTAGAGCACTTGAGTTACCTATAAACTCCATGCCTTGTAGGTAACTTGAAACCTGCTGTATAGATCGCTATCTCATCTGATGGAATTGATGATGCAGCCGAAGACGTAGCATGCTTGCCTAGAAGATACCTATTCACTCTTCACTTGAAGGCACACCCAGATTATACCGTTCGGGGAACAAAGACGCAGGCAATGAGTTCCACTACGGATGATAAACGTAGAATCGAAACGCTACTGAAGAGATCCATGGTTCCACTATCCACTATGATGATGTGGTCGGGGGTGGTAACACACAGTAGAATAGTAATAAAACTATGAATGGCGAAGAAACGTGACATTTTCGTATTCTAAAACAATTTCAAAAAACATTTAAAGTTAAGAATTTCCTCACAATTCATATATTAAAAATATATTGTTACAATAAACTAACATTAGGTACAGTTACAGTGGGTAATGACTTCACGTGGAGCTATTCATCGATTTTGATGCAAATAAGAAGCCTTTTGAAACTAATTGAGAGTAGCTTAATGCATGAACCGTGCAAAGCCAACGTTGTAACAAAAGAAAACACTAATGATGTAGCTTGATTATCATTAGTCGAAAAACTTCCGTCGCTGTACCCAGCTACATAACTATAGTTTTTTATACGTCTACAGACACACTTAAAGATTGTGACCTTGGTGCCGATTCTGTTGTCCAGAATTAGACTAAACTAGTCTAAAATTAGTTTTAGTCCTGCTTTAGTCCAAAACCTATTCAGAAAATGCAAGATTACACTAAAATTAAGTTTGACAGGAATAAGTTAGTTTAGTTACTCTATTTAGTGAAAATGACCAAATTCTTATTCTGATGTACATGTTTTACGTCAAATTAAGACTAAATATAGAAATTTTAAACTCAAATTAGTCTGTATAAAAATGGTCTGGATTATTTTTAATGTGATCTTATACTTGAAAGAATAACACGTGCAATTAATGAAGCAAATACTGACCTACAAAGTCTATAATGAAGGAATATGTGATTGCGGCTCTTGTGAATACAATTCAATTTGGTTGCTGTCAAAATCAATTTTAGTCCTGTCATTTCAACTTTTAAATTAAGTTCAACGTAAAATCAGAATAGCGTTTAGGTATTCTTTGACTAAAATTCGTTTATTTTTAGTTTAGTTTAGGTTAGTTCGGTGCTCAACAGAATTAGCACCATTGGCAATGTTTATAGAGATACTAAAATAGAATAGAAATACAAAACAAAATCAGCCATGCGACATCGGTTTATGGTTGATATTCCAAGGGTGCGTGCGAAGCGTTTTGCTTCCACATTTATTATACGTACTGCTAAGGAATGGAATTGTTAGCCCAAAACTGTGTTTCCCGTTAAGTACAATCTAGGAGTCTTTAAATCTTGAGTGAACAGGTATCTTTTAGGCAAGCATGCTCCATCTTTGACCACATCGTCACTTTCCATCGGGTGAGATAGTGGTCAAATGCTTGCCTATAGAGAATTAAAAAAAATACATGCAAGAAATATTTGGCAATTGGAATATTTGCTGGTTTTCAGAATAACCCATTCATCGATCTCAGTGAAATTTTAGTAAAATCGTTAGTACCAAAAATACGGCATCAAAACTTGCACGAAATTTTGCATGAGTAGGTAAACACTTCTTTACATAGTATGTAATTAAACGCAAGCAAAGCTTAAAAAACCGACTTCTCCGCTTTATCTTCGGAACCTTGATCAGATTAGATGTACTAAACACGCATTATTGACGATAACTCAAAAACTAGTGATCAGATCTTGACCAAATTTAAATGGGACCACATGGAAAGCACCAGCTAAATCGGCGCACAAACAAAGAAGTTATGAGGTTACTTTTGAAGTCGGTTAAAAACGAGAACATAGTCAATGTAGTCCACAAAATACGCATTATTGTCGATATTTCAAGAACTACTTATAAGATCTTAATCAAATTTATATGGGACAAATTGGAAAGCAACATCTTTCAAACTAAAAAAAAAAATCGAAATCAGTTCACTTGGAACAAAGTTATGAGGTAACACACATAAAAAAAAACAGTTACAGACTGTTTTTACCGACTTCCCACAAAAGGAGGAGGTACTCAAGTCGACTGTATTTTTATTTTTTTTATGTGTTACCTCATAACTTCTCTCCGCCGATTTCGAAATTTTTTTTTAGTTTGAAAGATGTTGCTTTCTAATTGGTCCCATTTAAATTTGATCAAGATCTGATCAGTAGTTCTTGAAATATCGTCAATAATGCCTACTTTATGACCAATAATGCGTACTTTGACGATGTTCTCGTTTATCCGACTTCAAAAGTTACCTCGTAACTTCTTTCGTTGTGAGCCGATTTTGATGATTCTTTTTTTATTTGAAAGCTGGTGCTTTTTATGTAGTCCCATTGAAATTTGATCAAGGTTTGATCTCTAGTTTTTGAGTTATAGTCAATAATGCGTGTTTATACATTAAATTTCATCAAGGTTCCGATGATAAAGCGGTGAAGTCGGTTTTTTTAAGCTTTGCTTGCGTTTAATTATTTTTTTATGTAGAATAAGCAAGAATTTGACCACTATCTCACCTGATGGAAAGTGATGATGCGGCCGAAGATGGGACATTTGCCTAGAAGATAGCTATTCACTTGAGACTTGAAGATTCTCGGATTATACCGTTCGGGGAACAAAGACGCAGGCAATGTGTCCACTATTCGCAATACGGATGATGAACATATGTAAATTTCTTTATTATTTCACATCTTTCAAACCGCTGTATGGAATTCGACAGGTATCGTTATATTCGTCTTAAAAATCGAAGTGTCCTTAAATATGCCTTATATAGGTAGATGTTTGATAAGAAAAACAAAATGGCGGAGTTTAGGCACGAAATGGTAATAAGTTATTGAAAAAATTAATCAAACCTGTCGAAGCCTTCATTTTGATACTTCACATCAAAATGAAGGAAATGAAAAAAAGGATTAAATAAAATTAGATTTAAATTTTTCGCAATTGGGTTTTTTAAATGTTTTGTTAAAAATGTATTTGATGTACTAATTATTTATTTGAATATGGCTTGTAAATAATAGACCTCTTAAATTTTTGAAGGCTTATATCTGATAAGTACTGTTCTTATTTTCAGGTTTTGGCATGCTGGAGTCAGGATGCGTCTCCATCAAGAATGAAGCCAACATTATGATGAAGAACCTTGCGGACATATCACTCGGAGGTGAGCTGTTCATGTATATCAATAGATCAAATTGTCCAATCTGCTTGGGAATACATTTTTGAGTGACCAGAGCCTCGTTGGTTGATCAGCAGAGCCACCACGTGCAAAGGGAAGATGCCTGGGTAAAAAAAAAACAAATAAGTCCGTCAGTTAGATTATCAACAAATATTGGACATGTACATTTTTTTATGCTAGATAGGCAAGCACCGCTATCTCATGGAAAGTGACGATGCGGCCAAAGATGTAACATGCTTGCCTAGAAGGTATCTACTTATTCACTCTAGACTTGAAGACACCCAGATTCAGGGAACAAAGACGCATGCAATGAGTTCCACTCCTTCGCCGTACGGATGATAAACGTAGAAGCAAAACGCTTCGAGACAACTGGAGGTATGTCAACCATAAATGGATGACGTATAATTTTCTACCGACTTCACAAAAAAGGAGGTGGTACTCATTTTTATTTTTTTTATTTGTGTTACCTCTTCTTCTTTCTATCTTCTTTCCACGTGAACCGATTTTGACAATGTTTTTTTTTGTTTGAAAGATGTTGCTTTCCAATTGATGCCATTTAAATTTGATTCAGAATCAGAATCCTAAAATCGTAACTGAATTACCACTGGGAAAGTTCAAATCTGTAATAAAACGGGCATTCATTAAGAAAGCTTACTATAAAACCACAGACTATATTAATGACAAGGATGCATGGAGGCAAACTGCACAGGCTCTTTCTAGCGACTATCATAATAACACCTAGGTCAGGGGTCAGGAACCTGCGGCTCGCGAGCCACATGCGGCTCTTTGGATGTGAAGCTGCGGCTCTTTAGTTCCATACGCAAATATTATTTATGTAAAAAAACATTTTGAATCGATTAACGAGGATTAGACACTGTTTCTATCGAGCCATTAACAATCCTTCAAAGGTAGCAAAAAATTACATTTGAAACTACTGTTGAAACAAGTAAATTATGGGATGATTAGGTAGGTATAACGCGTGCATAGCGTTTTCTATATAATACTCATAGTACAGCAGGTATTGTTGTTGGCATTAAGCAAGACTCTGGCTAATTGATCTGTGGCATTAAGGATCTTTGTTGGCAAGAAAAAAAATTGTGGCTCTTATAAAACTATGAAATTTTGTAAATTGTAATTTTTGGCTCTTCCGACTCAAAAGGTTACCGACCCCTGACCTAGGTTAAGAAAATTATGTATTAGAAATTAAGAAAGTTTTTTAAAAAAATTAATGAAAAAAAAAAGCGCCGCCGAGTTTTTTGCCAGGTTCTTCTCGAGATGGCTGTAATTTTGCGAATCTGGCAATAGATTCATTAACTTTCATGAGTGCCTCTTTGGGGCCCATGTGAATAAACGATTTTGATTTGATTTGATTTGAGAATCAGAATTTTTATTTCCAGAACTGTGTAACAAAAGATCTTAGTATAAAATATTGTATCGACAGTTTCCCTTTTCGGACATGCAATATATACAATTTGAAATAACTGAGTTATGTTATAAAATAAGATACAATAATTTATTTACAATAACTTAAAACATGTTTTCATATCTATGCATTTAACACTGTTATTTAATAAAATATTGATGAAGATCTGATCAGTAGTTCTTGAAATATCGTCAATAATTCGTGTTTAGTACATCTAATCTGATCAAAGTTCCGAAGATAAAGCGGGGAAGTCGGTTTTGTAACACTGTTATTTAATAAAATATTGATGAAGATCTGATCAGTAGTTCTTGAAATATCGTCAATAATTCGTGTTTAGTACAACTAATCTGATCAAAGTTCCGAAGATAAAGCGGTGAAGTTTTTTTTAAGCTTTGCTTGCGTTTAATTATTTATTAAACCAATCAATAGAAATTACTTATTAGTTTAGTTTTAGGAAATATAGGCAATTGGCCCGTAGATAGCCATAAAAACAAAACTGACAAAGATAAAGAGCGTCAAAGTTCAGGAGTCGGGATGCTCGTGACGTCACGCCTCAGTAAAAACTATAATGAAGCGTGACGTCACGCGGAATTTCAACACACTATATCTTCGTCATTTTTGTATAATTTACAAGAGATAATTAAAATGCAAACCTTAAAAAACCGACTTTTTCGCTTATGTTTCGGTTTTGGCTGAACCGATTTCGATAAACTTTATATGGGACCTCTGAAGTATACTCCAGAGGTCCCATATGAAGTATACCAAACAAAAAAAAACATCGAAACAAATTTATAATTGGCGAATATATCGCGTAACACGTTTATACAAAAAAAACATACAGTGGAATTGAGAACCTCCTTTTTGATGTCGGTTGAATAAATCATCATCATCTCGGCAAGAAGTCCACTGTTGAATATAGGCCTCCCCCAAAGATCTCCAAAAATAACGGTTGTTAGCGGCCTGCATCCAGCGTCTTCCTGCGACCTTCCATGTCGGCCGTCCACCTTGTGGGCGGTCTTCCGACACTGCGCTTGCCAGTCCGTGGCCTCCATTCGAGAACCTTTCGGACCCATTGGCCATCAGTTCTGCGTACTATGTGCCCTGCCCTTTGCCATTTCAACTTGCTAACCCGCCGGGCTATGTCGGTGACTTTCGTTCGTCTACGGATCTCCTCATTCCTGATTCGATCTCGTAGAGAAACCCCGAGCATAGCCCTTTCCATAGGCGACTCTAAACTTATTTATAAGGCCCAAAGTAAGAGGCCACCATATATCATCACTACAACAGTGTGTAACACACACTGATCTAAGACTTTCGTCTTGAAGCATTAGGTATTTTGGACGAAAAGACGAAAAAAATCTAAAATACGTGTCCAATATTTTTTTATAATGTAAATGACGGAACTAAATAGAACTTTCCAGGCTTAAACTTGTCGGCTAGTTCCGCTAGCTCCTACTAGCATTATGAGTAAACTATTATCCCCAGGTCTAACATATTGGATATTCGGCTACGGCATGTCCTTCGGTAGTGGCCCACTGTCCAACCCAGTGGTGGGAGTGGGAGAATTCCTGGTGGATCCACCGGTGGGCGATGCGCTGATGGGACCGGTATTCGCGTCGTTTCTGTTTCAACTGTCATTTGCGACGACAGCGACTACCATTGTCAGCGGCGCTATGGCTGAAAGGTAAGTCAAAATTTTTGCCGCGAAAGTGTAAAAATGGCGTTGTTGAATTTGTACTTATGATTTTCCAAAACCTGTGATTCATCGAGGGTTAATGTGGAATAATGGTGGATTATTAACCGTTAATACTCAGTAAACGTGCATAAGTGTAGGCAAATCATACAAATTTGAAAATCGTGATTTCCGCCTTCACTCCAAAACCACATTAGAAGTTCTAGTAAATTTTCTCCCACTTTACTTAGGCATGTGACTATGACTGGACCTTGTTACTTGACTTTGACTGTGAATTGTGACTAGGACTTTTAATCCTCCTAATATTATAAATCAGAAAGTTTGTGAATAAGTGTGTAAGTATGTTTGTTCCCTCTTCACGCTTTAACGACTGAACGGATTTGGATGAAATTTGGATTGTACATAGATTATACCTAAGATTAACACATAGGCTACTTTTTAACTTGATAATAGCGGGCGAAGCCGCGGGGCACGGCTAGTATGAAATATAATAATAATACACTCGAAATATATTATTACTTGACCCTGGCTAAATGCAGAAGATTGCGAAGCCAAAGTTAAAATTAAAAAAACAAAGATAAACCTAATTACATATTTTTCTCTCGCTTTGCCTAACTTCTCTCTATTTAGAATTTAGATAGTCAATGGGTCCAGTTTCAGGTATAATTTAATTCCGCGGCAATAAAATATTAATAAAAAATCAATATGAATTATTTTCCTACAAAATCCTGCATTGTTATTAATTTATTTAACTAGCCGTTCGCGCCGAACTGAGATCTCGCGCCTACATTTTGCCTTATAGAGAAACACTTTTGAGGTTACTTGCTGAATACTTTTTTCTATATAATAGTTTGATTTATGTATTTTTTGTTCAAGTACAGGATACAATAAATATTTTATATAAATTTCAGCGTTCAGTGTGATGCCGTTTTAGAGAAAGACCCCGGAAAAAAACAGGTCTAAAAACAGTGTCGTGTCTTTGGTGGCTTTCCAAAATAGTTTTTTTCGATCTATAATCCAGTTCTTTTTTATAGGTACCTATTATATTAGGTAACTACTTACAGCGTTTTGTTTGTTTCTACTTGCTTTACATTTAACTGCTGACTTGATTTCGATGCAAGCAAATTACATTATTTAAGACCTATTTTATCTTCTATGGCGATAACCCCGCACTATGTCACGAGTGCACAGTAGGTACAATTATATTGTGTCTGAGTACAGTAGTAGTAACTATAAAAACGAAATTTTACTGAGCGAAGCGAGCAAAAATGACTATGGTATTTTTTTCCCAGATGTAACTTCAAAGCCTACTGCCTTTTCTCATTATTGAACACAATCGTGTACTGCGTACCCGCTGGGTGGGTATGGGGCTCCCATGGGTTCCTCTACAAACTGGGAGCAGTCGACATCGCTGGATCAGGCCCTGTGCATCTTATAGGTAACGAATCGAGTAAAGCGAGCGTATTCGAATTTCTATGTTTTCTACCGACTTCATAAAAAGGAGGAGCTACTCTAATGGAATGTATTTTTTATGTTACTTCATATCTTAGCCACGTAAACCGATTTTAAAGTTTTTTTTTTGTTTTAAAGCTTGTGCTTTTCCTTTGGTCTGATCGGTAGTTTTTGTGCTATCGTCAATAATGCATGTTTAATACATTGAATTTGTTCAAGGTTCCGAAGATAAAGCGGTAAAGTCGGTTTTTTTACCTTTGCTTACACGCCCAGGAAAGCTGGTAGATAATGCTTCATAGCATTAAGCTATTCCTTGTACACTGTTTTGGGCTAAACTATAAAAAAAAATGTTCTCAAAATTAAAGTTTACATAATAATCTAGAGCATCGGTACATATACTATAACTAGCTTTGCGCCCGCGGCTTCGCTCGCGTTAAGAAGTATTATTATTATTAATTAGGTATAGATCCCCTATTTTATCCCCTTGGGGGTAGAATTAATCAAAATCCTTTCTTAGCGGATGCCTACGTCATAACATATCCCTGTATGCCAAATTTCAGCTCGATCCGTTCAGTGGTTTGGGCTGTGCGTTGATAGATCACTATGTCAGTCAGTCAGTCACCTTTGAGTTATATATATTTAGATTAATTACATTAACGGTTTGACCACAACTTATTAGAGCTAAACTGATTCAAAGATTGATTCAAAAATTATTTAAAATGTGCAAAAACTTGTATCGACTCATTCCAACGAAGCCAGCGGTCATAGTGCTGCCCCAACCCACGGTTAGTATATGCATACAAGTTAGAATAACGCACACAAATTCGAAACGGTCTCCTCTGTACGATTTCTACCTGTTCTCCTCTACTTGTATACATTCATAAAGCCTGTAACCAATCCTCTTTTCATAGGAGGAGCAGCAGCCTTCGCATCAGCCCTGATGCTGGGGCCACGGTTGGGCAGATATGCTAGAGGTACCGCTCCGCTGCCTCTGGGTAATCCAGTCAATGCTGTCATGGGGACTTTCGTGCTCTGGTGGGGTTGGCTTGCGTTTAACTCGGGGAGTACTTATGGGGTAAGTATCAATTGGTGTTAAATTCAGGTGTTCAAAAACAATAAAATGAGTTGGTTCTAGCACAACACCTTGAGGAACTCCGTTAGGGACTTTTTGTGCTTAATCACACATATTATAAAGGCGAAAGTTTGTAAGTGTGATTGTATGTTTGTTACTTCTTCACGCTCAAACGGCTGGACCAATTTTGATGAATTTTGATATGGAAATAGCTGACACCCTAGATTAACACATAGGCTATACTTTTTATATCGGATTTCTCGCGGGTCCGGGACGTACACGGCTAAAACCACGGGGAGCAGCTAAAATATTACACATCGAGCTGGAGAGGGGGATAGCTAATTTCGGCTTCTTAGTGGAAGACCTTTGCTAAGTCCACCTGGGTTCCAAGACGGCCAAACTAGTGCACGTCATGGCGCCGTCCGTATTCAACCGTCTGCCAAGTGAGGTCAGAGAGCACCCTCAAGGTCATCATTTAAAAACATTTTTTTTTTTTCATTTTCAATGTCTGTGTACCAATAACATTATTATTATTATTTTTTTATTGAACGTTACAGTGATAATACTGCGTATTCTTGTTTACTTGTTTTTTAATTTGTTTGACATTGTTATATTTATTATTCTGACATTTAATTCATATTGAATAATTTTTATTGTTATAAATTATTTATAATTAGTTAATAACATTTTCGACATGTAACTATTTTTGTTATCAATAAATGAGTATGAATACTCTAGTCGTTATAATGCCTCCAATAGTTCCAATGTATTTTGGTCACATTTTGGTGCCATTATCATTCTTATCACTAACCATTTAAATGCTCGTATAATACAATGTTATTAATAGCATACCTAAAAATAACAAAGTTGTTTGTTATTATGTTTAGCCAAATAAAACTCTAGAAGTAAAGTCAGGGATTTTTTACAAAGTATTCAATGCATAACAATAATACAAATGAGTATATAAACATGAACATAAACGCTTTCACACTAACAGCCTCACGCTTAGTTCGATGTCTTGTATCGTGCGGGAAATATTCACATCACACACACAGTCACAACCTGAACCAGAAACACAAATTTTCCTTGGGGATAACTTGTGTTTCAGTCAGGAATCGAACCCGATACCTCATGTCCCGATGTCCTACTAAAATGTGTACTTACCACGAACATACAATTGCTGAACTATTTTGACCTGCTTCGGGCATCACAGAGTAATTTATCTAATCTAATACAAATTTAAGCAGGACAAATATCGATCCAATAAATGTACTGTCCGGAACTTGGCAGGCTTAAAAAGTTCATGGTAGGCCTGCAGGATTTTGACATAAGTTCAAAACTCTGAGTGGCACTAAACTGCAATGGACAAGAGTAACGCTCCATCAGGCGGGCGACTTGCTCGGTTCGTCACTCAATTACCAAAAAAAATGTCTTTTTATACACAAACCAAAACAAAAAGAAGTCTGTAACAAACATAAATTGGATGAGCGTGCGCGCCAAATGACTGCCATTTTCTTAAATAGGCTTAATATGCAAATGGTGGCGTTTAGTAGAATACACGAGGACATAAGTGAATGATAGCCGACTAATTGACGTGTTTAAACATTTTGTGGAGTGTTTTTTGACCTTGGATTTAACTATTTAAGCAAACAAACTATGCTTGGTCAAGAACATAATTGTTTTTGTGCTCATTTGATCCATTGAACCTTTGATGAGAGACAGAGTCGAACTGGGGAAAATTTAGAATATGCTAAAAATGTGTTTCGTTAAGACCAGTCTGCGCTCTCAACCAGCTTTTTTTATGCTGTATAGGTAAGGTTTTGATCGCTATCAGACCTGATGAAAAGTGACAATACGGCCGAAGATGAAACATGCTTGCCTAGAAGCTTATTCACTCTAGATTTGAAGACACTCAGATTGTACCATTCAGGGAGCAAGGTGGAAAAGACCTTGCAGTTTTGACTGAACTAGCTTACTATCGCCAATGAGTCTTTTGGCTCGCCGGTCAATAGATTCAAGAGCTTCTAGCTGTTCCTCAGCGGATCCAAACCAGAGGTGGCCGCAGTACTCCAAACACGATCGGACTTGAACTTGATATAAAAAGAGAAGCTGCCCTGGTGTGAAGTACAGCCTGACCTTAGCAAGGATACCCAGCTTCTTAGCAGCCAGTTAAGCTCTGGCTTCGATATAAGTGCCAAAGTTGAGATTCAACGATAAGGTCATAAAGTAGGCCAAGCAGCTTAAGCTTATTAGCTAACGGTATTGGCACATGTTGGAAGGTTGGAGACAGATGGAAAGGTCTTAATTTGGCAGAGAAGAGACAAGTCTGCGTTTTGGACGCATTGCACCCCAACACGTGTGGGGGGTGGCCTTGGTGAGCAAGGTCACCCCTTTAATTTTTTTATGCTAAATAGTCAAACATTTGACCTGATGGAAAGTGACGTGATGCTATGTGGGGGCGCAGTGGCCCGGTTTGCATTCGGGCCTACCGCCGACAAGATAGTGACTGCTAGCGTGACCATATCTTGCCCCACCTTACGGAGGGGATTTAGTGGGTACCCGATACCCACGTATGGGGTATCCCCCTGCTTAGAAGGCGAATGCTCACCGACCTAAGCTAACGAGTAGTTTGAGAGTTAGAAGCGAAACGCTTCAAGCGGACTGAAGGTATGTCAACCATATATAGATGACGTTTGACAGTTTGTGTTTGATTTTACCACTTGTTTTTTTTCTATTCCTCAGGTGAGTGGTGCAAAATGGCAGTACGCGGCCCGAGCAGCCGTCATGACCATGATGGGGTCTTTCGGAGGAGGCTGTTTTGGACTTTTGTAAGTAAATGCAGCTTCGAAAAAAGAGTTTTGCCGCGAAAGTGAAAACATTGCCCTGTGGATTATGAATAATTTTTCAAAACCTGTGATTTTTGTGTTAACGTGTAATAATGGTGGATTATTAACCGTTAATACTTAGTAAACATACATACAACAGTGTAGGCAAATGTAAATGTTTCCGGCACCCACAATACAAGTCTTTGTTAGTGTGGGGTTAGTGTGAAAGCGTTTGGTTTGGTATTAATTATTCGTGTACATGTGTGAGTGTAGGCAAATCGTCCAATGTTGAAACCGTGATTTTCTCTTTCGCTCCAAAACTCCAATAGAAATACTAGTAAAGTTTCTACCACTTTACTAGGGACTGACTATGACTGGACTTTGACTCATAAACTTTACTTTGACTTGTGATTAGGACTTATGAAATATATCATTACTTGACACTGGCTAAATGCAAAATATTACGGAGCCAAAATTATAAAAAAGAAAAATCCAAGTTTATATGAGTCCCTATATTGTACGACCAATAATGCACGGCCTGATAATGTACGGCCAATAATTCAAACCAGTACACCGTGTGAATTGGCCTGATAATGTACGGCCAATAATTCAAACCCGTATTCCGTACATTATTCGATGTGAAATAACAACACAACCAATCCAATCGCATCCAATATTTTAATTAAATGTACACGAAATATCAGGAGGCAAATGTTTTAATGTTCTTAGGTTAGAACATTTTAATAGTCTGTGCCAACTCTCCCTACCGACTCGCCTAAACAAACGAGGCATCGCATAGAGAGTATAATATGTTTGTCTATGGTTGGTTCCAATTATTGGCTGTGCAATACTGGCCGTACAATATCGACACGGAGTGATTCTACGCAGCCAGTATTGCACGCACAGTATTGCACAAACTGATATTTGGAAGCCATGTAGATGAATTTTTGGCTTAACATTATTGGCCGTACATTATCGATACGGACCGACTTTGTACAGGCAATAATTGGCGACCCGGGAATGCCCGGCCCGATATTTCGAGTCTATGTACATGGATTATCAGATTGTACATTATTGGCTGTACAATATCGGGCCGTAAAATATCGGTTCGTATATTATCGTCTCCCGTTTATATCACTCGTTGTCGATTTTAATTAAGTTTGAACAGAATTTTAATATTTTTGTAGATTCACACTGATCAAGAACAAGGGTCGGGCCGACGTCATGGAATTGATCAACAGTATCTTGGGCTCGCTTGTTTCTATAACAGGTATTCACCCCTTTTACAAGCTTTTATTTAAAAAAAAAACTTAATCGCTTTCACACTCACAGCCCCACACTTGTGTCGTGGGTGCCGGAATCATTCACATCAAACACACAATCACAACCAGAACCTGAAACACAAATTTTCGTTGAGGAGAAAACTTGTGTTCCTGCCGGGAATCGAACCCGATACCCCTGCTCAGAAGGCGAACATGCTCTCAACTAAGCCAATGGCGTTTAGTTTCACATATCTCGATGTTTGTCATCAAATCTTGCAAATTATATTTGATCCACTTCCCGGTTACCGATTGAGCTGAAATTTTGCATACATGCGTAAATCGCGTGACAATGCAATATTATAATGACATGGTGCTGATCTGATGATGGAGCTGGAAGGTGGCCAAAGGAACTTCGCAATGAAAAGACACAACCACATCGAGTTTGGGCTCATTTGAATCGTCTTGACGAGTAGTTTGTCTTTCAATGGTAACCAGGGTCTGATGGAACTGGAAGGTATATAGGAACTCTGTAATGAAACGACGCAACCCCATCGAGTTTCGGCTCATTTGAATCGTCTTGACAAGTTCGGGAGGGGATCGAGCCGAACCTCACCCAATCTCACGTGGGGGAGAGAGGGTCTCTCAGCAAATATCACGCAATTTATTTTTTCTAAACTGTTTATAATTACGAGAAAACTGGAATTAATGAATTTAAAAAAACTACTGAATCCTACTAATTTTATAAATCCAAAAGTTTGTGTGTAAGTGTGTAAGTGTGTAAGTATGTTTGTTCCCTCTTCACGCTCTAACGGCTGAACGGATTTGTATGAAATTTGAAATGTACATAGATTATACCTAGGATTAAGACATAGGCTACTTTTTAACTTGATAATAGCGGGCGTAGCCGCGGGGCACGGTTAGTTATATATAAATCATATAGTTAGTAGGGATTAGTCTTAAATAAAAATAATTAACAAAATGTGTGTTAAATAAATTCAACGCAATGAAGCATATATTAACTTGTTGACATTAAATATACGCATTTCGAAAAATGTCACGTGAGTTTAGAGGGGGTCGAGCAACGTCACGACATCTCACCAATGGAGTGAGGGGGTCGAAATATTGCCAAAACCACCACACGTAATTAATGAATGCCCCCTATGACAAATAAATAACGATAAAAAAAAGCCCATATATAAATATAAAAAAAAACTTTTTTTTTTTAATGCTGAATAGGCAAGCATTTGACCACTATCTCACCTGATGGAAAGTGATGATGCGGCCGAAGGTGTGACATGCTTGCCTAGAAGATTCACTCGAGACTTGAAGACTCCCAGATTATTCTGCGTACTTCAACTTTACTTCCAACATCCCATTGTGATGAAATTAAGTTTATTTATCGCTTCAGGCGAAATTTTATCGATAGCAAAAACCATATAAAAATGTGTTAAATAGTTTCGGAGATCCGCGTAGTAGTTTCTGAAAAACAGAAAAACAACGTGAGAAACACGTCACGTGAGATCTGGGAAATATAAAACAGTGGGTATAATCTGGGAGACTTCAAGTCTCGAGTGAATAGGTATCTTCTAGGCAAGCATGTCACACCTTCGGCCGCATCATCAATCGGTACAGCCGAAGCGTGAAGAGGAGGACATACACACACAAACTTTCGGATTTATATTAGTAGGATTAGTAGGATGTACAGTCATCGGCCTGTTATAATTTTATTTTAGGTAAATAGATAGATAGATAGATAGATAAACTTTTTAACACCTTCAGTGTGTCAAAAAAACAAAACAGAAAATAATTGCTTATAAAAAGTACAACGATATACTTATCGCTAAAAGCGATCTCTTCCAGACAACCTTTGGATGGAGTGGAATTACGCAATAAAGTTTTAGACGTCAGTGTCAAGACAAAACAAATATATTTAACGAACAAGGCGAGGTCACGAAATGTTTTACTTCATTTTGTTTCTATTTGTCCGTATATCTTCCAGCCGGCTGTTTCCTATACCGCGCTTGGGAGGCACTTCTAATCGGACTTATTGGTGGTGCGATAGCTTCCGCTTCCGGCCCGCTGTTTGACAGGATGCGGATCGATGACCCGGTGGGAGCGTCGGCGGTGCACGGCGCTTGCGGAATTTGGGGTGAGGTGTTGCCATTGTAAATATTTAAACGCAAGCAAAACTTAAAAAACCGACTTCACTGCTTTATCATCGGAACCTTGATCCACCAGTTTTCAAATAAAAAAAAGAATCAT
Source organism: Lomographa bimaculata (assembly GCA_948107665.1). Classification (NCBI taxonomy): domain Eukaryota; kingdom Metazoa; phylum Arthropoda; class Insecta; order Lepidoptera; family Geometridae; genus Lomographa; species Lomographa bimaculata. The sequence goes on along the minus strand of OX403612.1, from coordinate 7,600,279 downwards.
CAAAATCGGCTCACAACGAAAGAAGTTGTGAGGTAACTTTTGAAGTCGGGTAAACCAGAACATCGTCAAAGTACGCATTATTCGTCACAAACTAGACATTATTGACGATATTTCAAGAACTACCGATCAGATCTTGATCAAATTTAAATGGGACCAATTAGAAAGCAATATATTTCAGACTAACAAAAAATTTTCGAAATCGGCTTACGTGGAGAGCAGTTATGTTACCTCATAACTGCTCTCCACGTGAGCCGATTTCGAAACACATAAAAAAAAATACAGTCGACTTGAGTGCCTCCTCCTTTTTTGGGAAGTCGGTAAAAAATCTGATAGCTTGTAAATATACATTCTCATACTTATTTGAATTTCTTTTGGGCAGGAAGTCCAGAATGACTTCAACGGCCAGTGTCTCAACACCAAACGGCTTAAATATGTAACCACTGCCGAGGTTTCTATATTTCTCCATTTGCGCTGCTCTGGAGATGTAGCCAAACCCATTTGGTGTTTCAGGAAAATGTTACACCACATCTCACACTAACGGCCGTCCTAATTTTCTTTGTCTTTAATATATTTTTGTCTTTATTTAATTAACTTTAATTATTTATTTGCTTTCAGGAGTTATTGCGGTAGGACTATTCGCAGACAATCCAATACCGATGGACACGACCAACGGTAGATCTGGCCTGTTCAAAGGTAATCAATAATTACAATCTTCTTCTTCTTTGTCCTTGCCATTGCCCCATTTACTTGGGTGTCGGCATTACTCGTCTTTCTTCGCCAAGACATTCTGCCTTGTGTGGTCGTTATCTACCTGAGCCCGTTTCATGTCATTGGAAACGGTTGGTGGGCTTCAATGTAATCTTAGGCCTAAAATAATGACTGCTAACGATAGTGAATGCTTAAAATAATGACTGCTTAAGATAGTGACTGCTAACGATAGTGACTGCTCAAGATAGTGACTGCTAACGATAGTGACTGCATAAGATAGTGACTGCTAGCGATAGTGACTGCTAACGATAGTGACTGCTTAAGATAGTGACTGCTAACGATAGTGACTGCTAACGATAGTGACTGCTCAAGATAGTGACTGCTAACGATAGTGACTGCTTAAGATTGTGACTGCTAACGATAGTGACTGCTTAAGATAGTGACTGCTAGCGATAGTGACTGCTAACGATAGTGACTGCTTAAGATAGTGACTGCTAACGATAGTAACTGCTAACGATAGTGACTGCTTAAGATAGTGACTGCTAACGATAGTGACTGCTAACGATAGTGACTGCTCAAGATAGTGACTGCTAACGATAGTGACTGCTTAAGATTGTGACTGCTAACGATAGTGACTGCTTAAGATGGTGACTGCAAACGCGACCCTACCAGCCTCGGCGAGGGACTGCTCACTTGGGTTAGTGGGTTCGAGCCCCACACACCCTTTCTTTCACCCCTGGGAAGGAAGGCAAGTGGTAGGCATTTCCCCCCTACACTTCCACAATAAAAAAGGTGGGCGGCCCCTGCTTTTTCTGGTGTTAGGTAAAGCTAGGCATTTCTTAACGTGTTCGTCGTTTCTGCGCAATATGATTAAGTAAGTACAATAGTTTTGTATTGAACTGCCCGTTGGCTTAGTTGGGATGGCGTCCGCCCTTTAAGCGGGGGTATCGGGTTCGATTCCCGGCGGGAACACAAGTTTTCTCCCTTAAGGAAATTTGTGTTTCTGGTTCTGGGTGTGATTTTGTTTTTTTTACCTCTTACCAAGTTTCCTATTTTGATTACAATCTAGCCAAACTATAGCTAATCAGTAATTTAACTTAAACTGCTATTGCTAAGAATGTGACCATTAACACTTTTCTTACTGTCTCTATTTAAGGGTAAGACACTTTGTTCATGTGTTCTTTTGCTGCACTCTCACCACATGGCCTCGATTCTGATGTCACCCACTAAATTAAATTTAAACTATTCCTGTCTTTTACAAAATAGGAACACAAGACAGAGATAGCATACTGCTGTGCTGTCAAGTTAGTCAGAACTTAGATGTCTATGCAAGTTTAGTCGAGTATGTGTTGTATTGGTGTTGACTAAAAACAAGCGCCTTTCTGCTTCTGCTGTTCATATTTTAATTGATAAATTAGCGTGACAGCACTAAAAAGCATGCTATCTCTGTCTTGTGTTTTATTTTGTAAGAGACAGGGATAGTTTAAATTTAGTGAGTGTACATCAGAATCGAGGCCATTACCTACAATGATACGAGTATATACTAACTAACATTACACTATCTGAAATTTAGTTCATTTAAGTCTCCTCACTTTAGAATTGTTTTATGAACAATATCTAATAAGTTTTTAGTAAGGATTAAAGTACTAGGCGATCATAAACTTGAAAGATAAGACTTTACATATAAGCTTGAAATGAAATGAAATGAAATCTTTATTTATTTGCTAGAATATAGGTAGGTTTTACATGCAGGTGTTCTATAAGTTGGGTATCACTATATTCGACAGCTATTTAGGTCGTGCAAATGTTTGCTTGTTTGACACCTTTGTTTTATCTCATCTTATGAAGTGGATCAATAAAGTATCATCTATCTATCTACCCGGTACGTCAAAGAGCTGGATGATTGTGTATGTGAAACTGTGAACTTCAAACTTAGTGGGACCTGTGAATTGTTGAAATATCCAGGTGGTGGGTGGTATCTCCTCGGCGTGCAGTCCCTCACGGTGGTGTGCCTGGCGGCGTGGGGCGTGGCGGTGACGATGGCGCTGCTGTGGCTCATAGACAAGGTGCTGCCGATACGAATGGATCCCTACGAGGAACTGCTGGGAGCTGATCTTACGGAGCACAGGATTAGACACGGATCGGTAAGGATCTGGTTCCAGCTCGATATCAGCTTGATCGATTTCGATAATCTACCAAACAGAAAAAATCATCAAAATCGATTTATAATTGGCGGAGATATCGCGTAACAAAAAAAAAAAAACATACAGTCGATTTGATACCTACTTTGAGGTCGGTCGAAAAGGGTGTGTCGTAAAGACACGATAGAAGTGAAACTTTTGTATTACAGGGAAACGTTTTAATTATTCTTCAGTGTTTACCCCCACCACTTTGAGAAAGAGATTGAGGATCAGAATTTTAAAGCCCTACCATAATAAGTTTAACTTCAAAATAACAAAGATATTATAGATAAGTACTGTCATTTATTTCTACCAGCTCTCTACATTTAGATATAATTAAACGCAAGCAAAGCTTAAAAAACCAACTTCACCGCTTTTCTACGGAACTTTGATCAGATTAGATGTACTGAACACACATTATTGACGATATTTCAAGAACTAATCAGATCTTGATCAAATTTAAATGGGACCAATTAGAAAGCAACATCTTTCAAACAAAAAAAAACTAAATCGGTTCACGTGGAACGAAGTATTGAGGTAACAAACATACAGAACATAAAAAAATACAGTCGACTTGAGTACCTCCTCCTTTTTTGTTAAGTCGGTAGAAAATGCAATAAAGATTTGAATTTGAAATAAATAAAGTTTATATAGTCATTAGTAAGTTGTACAAAATACAGCAGGAGGCGGTTTAAAATCGACAAAAGAGCAAAATAAAAAAAAAAATGCGGGGGCAGTCTTTGGAGACTGCCGCATTGCCGATAGAAGTGAAAACTAAGTAACTTGCGAATTGTAAAGTCGAGCTATTAGAAAGCGTTCGGTGACAATGAGTTCCATGATTTTTGTTCATCCAAAAAGTGCTAAACGCGCCTAAAGAAGTTTTCACTTCAAAATCTGTTTTTTTTTTGCCCCCTTCAGGATCGTGCACTTACCAATGACCGTATATTCAAGGATGTTGTAACAAACCATAGGTTTGTTTCCTACCTCGATGGGTATATTATATTAAATCTTGTGTTGACAGGTGGGTGTCTCCCGAGCGGTGTCTGCGTTGCGTCCCTACCACCGCTCCAACAGTGTGGAGGAAGTTGGCACGGTCGGCGTCAACACGGGACACAGCCTCGTTATCGACAAGATTCACGAGGTAATTATGCATTTTGCTGCTCTGTGAGCAGAAGACCTCGCGTAAATTTCGATATGGCTGAATTAAGTATTTTAAAGTCGTCCCCATATGCTCCGCCATTTTGAAAAAATCTAAAAACTAAATCGACAAACAATATCTATATAATTATCGGACCTGCCTCCTGATTTTTTTTTCTCATTTCGGTAACTTGCCGAATCGATTTGTAACGATGTAGATAACGTACTGAGTTTAAAAAATCCGCCATTTGTGGTGGCGTCCATCTTAAATTTGCCAAACGACGCATTTGATGGCTGTACGTTGGTGTTAAAAAAAAAATATCCGCCATTTCATGGCGGCAGCCATATTGGATTTACAATTATTCTGAACATACATATTTGTATTGTCATCAGACCTAAGGGTGTGTAAATTTAAACTACTAAAGGAGATGTTTCAAAATTGACGGAGCCTGGGCCAGCACCATGTACCATATACATACATATAGCTATACAATATAGTAACCGAAATGCCGAAAACCGTAAATATTATCTGGTGGCAATTAGTTATAATTAAATTGTTTGAGTGGACTGTATGGCGGTATTTAATTACACAATTCGATAGAAAAAGAACAACAACAGATTGGAGGTGCAAGCTCTTACTTGTTCTCGGTCTGCTGGTCTCCTTGGCCAGCGGATTGTTAGGTATCCTAACCCGGCATCGTGGTGTATTCCGAATCGTGTAAAATACTAATTGACACAACCACTTTAGAAATGAAATTATGCGTCGTAATTACTGCTTTTGGGTAGACTCATGTGCAATGCATATATCGTGACGAGGCGTATTTTACTTCTGGTGTTCTAGCCGACTCGCAAGGGGGCGTTTGTGCTTGCACTTGAGGGTAGAATTCGGGAGAAAATGAGTTGTGTACCTTCTATTATTTTTATTAATATATTTTATATTTCTAAGCAATTGGCATTACCGTTATCTTTCAGGCAAATAAAAGAAAGAAAGACACAAAACTTCAAATGTTCACCAATCACGCATTCGACGACGACACCCAACCAACGTTCAGTAACAACGGATTTCTGAACAAGCGACCTGGCAACCCCGAAAACGAGTTACACCGAACTCTAGACTCTATGGTCCACGAGATAGACGGCGGCAATTGTAAGAAAAGAAAAAACAAAATTGACATACAACAAAAAGGCGGGAACGAGAATCAAAATGGAGGAACTGAAAATCAAATTGGCGGGAACGAAATTCAAAATGGCGACTCGTCTGTCATTCAAGTTATACCGATTATTCCTATAGAATTTAAAGGGAAGAAATATAAAGAATTATCGGCTTCTGAATTAGAGGAGTTAGGAGAGATAAATGCTAGCCAAGATAGATTTAGGCACAGGTTTACTGAAGATGATTACAAGAAGGATGTACTAAAAGCAGATGCTAATATTAGATGGATAGATTAATATTAATTAAATAACCTCATCCAACTGTGTGAACTTATGAAGCATGGAAACATCCATGTGTGTGTGCGTCTCGCTGAAAACTGTCACAGACAACAAATAGTTACTAGGTGTATTAGCGCCGTTAGTCCGACCTTTAGTGTATCTGTGTACTTGTAGCTCGCGTACAAGCGAAGCTTGTAGAACCTAGGTGCTTCAAGCATGATGGATGCGGCATTACGTCCGTATGTTGTATGTATGTGTGTATGTATAACGATCATATTAATATGTATTTATATAAGATCATTATTGAGGTATATATTATTTTATTATTTGTCAATTATCATTACTTATAATTAAGTATATTATAATTTATTATTTTTAGAAACTAGCACTCTTTAAAATTTTATTTTCTTAAACACCGACGTCCATCTCTATTGCGTAATTCCTCTCCATCCAATAGTCTGGAAGAGATCGCTTTTAGCGATAAGACCGCCAATTGTTATACTTTTTTTGTAAATATTTTTTTTCTGTTTTGTTTTTTGTCTTAATTAAGGTGTTTAATAAAGAGTTTATCTATCTATGTTTATATTTTTTTATTTGTGACAGGCTAGTGTTTGACCACTATCTCACCTGATGGTAAGTGATGATGTGATCGAAGCTGGTAAACACACTAGACATGGAATACGCAGGTATTGTCCGTGTAATAACTTAAGTTTAGTTAAGATGGAGTTCAAAGATATGGTTAAATTTTATTTAATTAATTGTGATTTAGGTACTTATTCAAACATGTTATTTATAAAACTGTAATAAATAATTGTTTACTTTTATTTGTATCTAAACATCTCTGTGCTAAGTACAGACAATTAAGAAGAGAATAATTTACAAATAAACCAATTTTTCATAAAAAGATCAAACGTTCGATAAATCTTCAACAGTTAAAAATATAGTGACAACCCTGCGTATTCGGCTAGAGTAGGCATTTGAATCTCTTATGGGCCTCGAGTTATCTTACTGATATATTTCTACTATGTAAAAATACTTCGTTTAATTTACGCGTGATATAAAATTAAACATTAGTCGAAATACGACAAATTTTAAAAGCACATTTTAATTCCTATAATTAAAGGTTTATCGAACGATTTCAAACGAATTTTGCCGCGAAAGTGAAAAATAGCGTTGTTGATTTTGTATAATTTTCCAAAACCTGTGATTCTTCGAGTGTTAATGTGTAATAACCGTTTATACTTAGTAAACGTGCATAAGTGTAGGCAAATGATACCAAGTTGAAAAACGTGATTTTCGCCTTCGCTCCAAAACTCCAATATAAGTTCTAGTAGTTTCTACTACTTTATCTAGGGCATGTCTTGACTATGACTAGAACCTTGACTCTTATGACTTTGACTGTAACTTGTGTCTAAGACTTTTAATATGAAATACACTTGAAATATATTACTACTTGACACTGGTTAAATGCTCAAGATTGTGAAGCCAAAATTAAAAGTAAAAAAAAAACGTTTTAAGACTTAATCAAATCTTTTTATGAATAAAGTGGTTATTATATACATTAATTATAGATAAGCACTTTTAAATGTAGAATGATATCGTGATAATGGCCTCGATTCTGATGTACACTCACTAAATTAAATTTAAACTATTCCTGTCTTTTACAAAATAGGAACACAAGACAGAGATAGCATACTGCTGTGCTGTCAAGTTAGTCAGAACTTAGATGTCTATGCAAGCTTACTCGAGTATGTGTTGTATTGGTGTTGACTAAAAACAAGCGCCTTTCTGCTTCTGCTGTTCATATTTTAATTATTAAACTAGCGTGACAGCATTAAAATGCATGCTATCTCTGTCTTGTGTTTTATTTTGTAAGAGACAGGGATAGCTTAAATTTAATTTAGTGAGTGTACATCAGAATCGAGGCCAATGTCTTATTGTAAGAAATAAAACAGTTTCATTTTTTTAATCTTTTATTTTTCAGTCTTTTTGAAACAAACATCATGCCATGCATATAAGTAAAAAACGTACCTAACTCAGTAGCTAAATTATGTTACTTAATTCTAAATTTTTTTTTTTTTAATTTTTTGATACTGTATTGAGCTACAACAATGCAATGTTACCAGCACGAATAAATCTCCCCTCAAAATGTCCGCGTTTACAATTGCCCGAATTTGATTGCAAAGTCAAATATATATTTTAACATTGTTGTTATATTAGTAAAAGGACTTAAAACAAAATAAAAGAATATCCCCTATTCTGCGAACCCATCATCATCATCATTATCCACAGCTCTTTTGATCCCACTGCTGGGTATTGGCCTCACTCATATTATGCCATACGCATCAGACCTTTTTTTTGTGGGGGGGGAAAATGCCTAGCACTTCCTTTCCTTCCCAGGGGTGAAGGAAAGGGGTGTGTGGGTCTCGAACCCACTAAAAAACCCCCCCGTGAGCAGTCCCTCGCCAAGGTGTGGCAAGATAGGGTCGCGCTAGCAGTCACTATCTTGCCCCGGCGGTAGGCCCGGATGCAAACCGGGCCACTGCGCCCATGGAGGGGTGAACTTGCTCACCATGGCCATCCCCCAGACCTGTGGGGCCGTGCAAGCCAGTGGAGAGTAAAGCTGCACCAGTTACATTTAATATTGCTATTATTATAGATAAAGTTGCCAGTACAAAACACTTTAAATAAAACTAGATAAAGACAGAAAAAAAAGTAGAGACCGTCTCTTCAAATAACTTTTTTCAACAATACTTTAAACAACAGAATTATTAAACCAATGCGCGATCTCAGTCGGCAATGCCCGGTGTGTTTTTATTGCCTCAGATATATCATCGGCTGGCACTGCCAGCGTGTAAAGTTTATATTCTTTTTGCACTCTATTGCCGCCCGCGTGATTGGTTGATTCGTTAACTACAGGCATTATTATTTCCAAAGCTTGGAGATGTTCGAATGCTTTGAGAACCACTGGACGCGGAACGGATTGCGTGGAAGAGTTTGCGTTAGCGAATTTCGTGTAGCTGAAAAAGAAAAAGGTTTTACATTCACAGTCTTACTTTGACGACCCAGTTGGCGCAGTGGACAGGTGTCCGCCCTCTGCGCCATGGGTCCTGGGTTCGATTCCCGGCAGGAGCACAAATTCCACCCCAAGGGATATTTGTGCTTCTGGTTCTGGGTGTAATGTGTGTGTGATGTGAATGTTTCCGGCACCCACGATACAAGTCTTTGAACTTAGTGTGGGGCTGTGAGTGTGAATGCGTTTTGAAAATAGTATAAATAAAATACAATACAGTACAATATTTCTTTATTGAACACCAATAATATGGTTTAGTCCCACACTAAGTTCAATGGCTTGTGTCGTGGGTACCGTAAAACATTCACATCAAACAAAATCACATCCAGAACGTGAAACACAAATTTCCCGTGCGAAAAAATTGTGTTCCCACCGGGAATCGAACCCCTTCATTTGATGGCGCACCCAATCACGCCAGCGAGCAAAAGTTGACCTGCCCGTGTAGAAAAACTTAAAAAACATACACATAAATGCCTCAATAACTTCAACACATTCACATGACTCATATCGTGGGTGAAACATTTAAGTCACAAACACAACATTCACATCACACGCAGAAACACAAATTTCCCGCGCGTGGGATAGAAAACTTGTGTTCCTATTCGACTAAATTGTTCCTTTCAAAATTCACCATTGAGCGTAGAGCCAAGAGACTCATTGGTAGCGAGCAGCTGACTAATCCAAAGCTTCAGAGCTTGGGTCATCGTCGCATGGTAGCCAGTCTCTCGGTTTTTATTGGATACATTTCGGAGTGTGCCAAGGAGCACGATCTAGTTCCCCCATCCCCGTTCTATCATCGGACAAGCAGTCAAACTGCTAAGCAACACCGCTACATGGTGGACATTCCACAAACGCGCACGAAGCGTTTCGCCTCCACATTCATTGTGCGAACCGCTAAGGAATGAGCCTGAGTCAGTGTTTCCTGATGAGTACAATATGGGAGTCTTCAAGTCGCGAGTGAATAGGTATCTTCTAGGCAAGCTTGCTCCATCGTCGCTTACCATCAGATGAGATGGTGGTCAAAAGTTTGCCTATCATGAATAAAAAAGAAATCGCTCGCTTCGCTCAACCATTGAAATCTTGTTTCTTGCTCGCTTTGATCGCGCCCTGAATGACTCGCTCATTTGATAGTGTTTTTTTTATTGATCTTTGCGATAGTGATGCTTTACTCACAACATCACACTTCTCTTTCTTTTACCTATTTTATTTTTGATTATTTATTAACCCAAACACTCACACTCACAGCCCCACAAGTTCGATGAACTGTGTCGTGGGTGCCAGAAACATTAATATCACACACAATCACAGGACGAGAAACACAAATTTTCCTCGGGGAGAAAACTAGTGTTCCCGACGGGAATCGAACCCGATACCCGATGCTTAGAAGGCTAACGCTCATCCAACTAACGCAACGGGCAGTTCAGAGGCATTCAGGCATTTATGTAAGTACGTATATTTTTGTGTATTTTATTTATTTTGTAATGTAATGTTGTCATCAATAAAATATTTTCTTTCTTTTTTTCTTTCTTTCATAAGAAGAAATAACTTACCGATGCAAAACCATTTCAAAGTTCATAGGTCGCTGGTCGAATATATCCATTCCGTGCTTCATAGCAACGACCAGAGACAACTCGAGTATAGACAGTGAGTGTAATAACCTGACGCTATGTTCTGGCGCGCAGGTATTGTCTATGCGAGATATTAGCTCTGTGGCGTCTATGAACGGTGACGTTATGCGGAGCGTCGATACTAACTGAAACTAGAGAAAAAATATTCATTGTCTATGGGCAAATATTATAAATGTGAAAATTTGTGTATTTTTACACTATCTGTTGACAGCGAGTGTAAAACTCGGATGCAATGTTATAAGTACGAAAGTTTGAGTGTAAAAGACAGTGAGTGTAAAAATATGAATTGTCTATGGTTCAATATTATAAATTTGAAATTTTGTGTATTACACGTTATTTTGACAGCGAGTGTAAAAATCAGACGTATAGTTCCGGCACGCAATTATTGTCTATGCGAGATATTAGCTCTGTGGCGTCTATGAACGGTGACGTCATGCGGAGCGTCGATACTAACTGAAACTGAAAATCTATCATTGTCTATGGGCTAGTCACATGTATAAAAGCGAAAATTTGAGTGTAAAAGACAGTGAGTGTAAAAATCGGACGCAAACTTCCGGTAGGTAGGTATTGTCTATGCGAGATATTCGCTCTGTGGCGTCTATGAACGGTGAAGCCATGCGGAGCGTCGATACTAGCTGAAACTGGAGAAAAAATATCCATTGTTTAAGGGCAAATATTATAAATGTGAAACTTAGTGTATTTTTACACTACTGTTGACGGCGAGTGTAAAAATCGTACGCAATGTTATAAATACGTAAGTTTGATTATAAAAGACAGTGAGTGTAACAACCGGAAACAATGTTTTTATGCGTGGTATTTGCTTTGTGACGTCTATTAATGAGAAAGTCTTTGCTTTCTACGCCGCGGGTCCTGGGTTTAATTCCTGACAAGAGCACAATTTTCTCTCCAAGGGACATTTGTGCTTCTGGTTCTTTGTGTGATGTGAATGTTTCCGGCTTCGACACAAATCATCGAACTTAGTGTAAGGCTGTGAGTGTGAAAGCGTATTTTTTTAACTTACCAATATATTTCTAAAAGCCTGCTCATTAACTGTATAGTAACAAAACTTTTCTATAGCATCTGTTAGTTTGTCGTCTTCGGCCAATGCGCCTATATGCGCGTTCCAGTCTTGGACAAACGTTGGCTCCAACTCGTCAAATGTAGACTTCTCTATTTGGCAACGAATGAGGACTTCTTCTGGTAGAGAGAAGTCTGGTTCAGTATTATTATGCTCTGATGTTACAGATGACGCTGTATTAGAAGAAAGAAAACATTAATAACACTCTTTTTGGCAACCATAACAATGAAGATTTTCTGATGATTTTGAACGGCTCGTTGGCTTAGTTGGGTGGCGTTCGGCTTCTAAGCAGGGGTATCGGGTTCGATTCCCGGCGGGAACACAAGTTTTCTCCTCAAGGAAAATGTGTAGTTCTGGTTGTGATTGTGTGTGTGATGTGAATGTTTCCGGCACCCACGGCACCAGTCATTGAACTTAGTGTGGGGCTGTGAGTGTGAAAGCGTTTGTGTTATGTTATGATAATCAAATAATTAAAATCACTAGTTATTTAGCTTAGTGAGCTCTGTGAAGACATCGCTTATTTTTTTAAATGGCTGATATATTTTTTCTTTTACGTTTTCAACCCTCCAATTTGTTTTTTTTTTTAACTGAATAGACAATAAAACTCTATATAATTATCGAAATATTGTGAGCAGACAAAATGTTACGAAAATCGGTTGAGAAATGTGACCTGTAGAGGAAAACAACCGGAAATCCGGACGGACGAAAGCAATTTTGTTCAAGCTGAAACAGATTCGCGCTCGCTCGGTTAACAACTGGTAAAATCAAAATTTTGAAAATACTCTCTAAAAAACGGCTGCATCGATTTTCACCAAACAAAGAAAATAAAGATAAATTGAAACGCAAGCGAAGCTTAAAAAACCGACTTCATCGCTTATACTTCGGTTTCGGCTAGACCGATTTTGATAAAATCTATATGGGACCACCTCTGGAGTATACTTTACCAACTAAAAAAAATCCATCAAAATCGATTCATAATTATTGGCGGAGATATCGCGTAACGTACATCCAAAAAAAAACATACAGTTGAATTGAGAACCTTTTTTTTTGAAGTCGGTAGAAAAAAAGTGTGATGTTGTGTTCACATGAATAAACATAGGTAAGAACAACTCTCGATCAAAATACCTGTCGAACAAAATAAACTTAATCATAATTGGTCCAGCCGTATGGGAGGTAAGAATCTACAGAGACACACACGTTAAACTTATAATAATCCTTTTTTTGCGTCGGAGTTAAAAAAAAAATCTATATATTCTAATTTATCAGAATAGATCAAGTTTAAAAAAAAACAATCAAGTAACCTAAATTTATTTTAACATTTTAACAATAATCAGAAAAGTAAACAAAACAAAACAAATCAACTTAACACAAATTTACTTACAAATTACTCACAATTACGTACTAATTATTAAAAACTACTTACAAAATCACCACAAGAATGACTCACGTGTCTACCAGTTCTACCCACTATGACTGAATTGTTGATGATTCCACTTCGAACGCCAACGAGCAAATGGCCGATCCCACTTTCTTTGCTTCCTTTTATAGGCGAGCTTGTGACTAATTGTCATCGCGAAAGTTTACACCTAATACGGCCTCTTCTGACAAGGGGTCGTCCTCGACCCAGGGACGCGGAGTGGTGCCTCTGGGACTAGCGATGGCTGCCGTTGAAGGTCCAGCCTCAGGATCTGCGTCTAGAGAGGGCATGGAGGGCAGAGCAGCCAGTCTCTGTGCGGGAGATGATGACAGATTATCAGCCTCATCGGGTTCATCATCTGTGAAGAAAACACTTGTTCAAGAAAATATTCAGTGTCACAATAGCGGCTACCTAGTTAACATTCTCCTCTCACTACGGCACTTTCACTGAAATCATTCATCACAGAACGTACATCATTTCAGAACTCCTTCGGACATTCTTCATCTCAGAGACGTCTCAAATAATAAAAATAGGGCCCTTTTACTCTTATGAAGACTTCAGCACGGCGCGGTGACGGTCGTCTGGCTCGGCACTCGCCGTGGAGGTCAACCAACACGCTGCTACACCGCCATGGTGCCGCCCACCGGCGCCGTCCGACCGAGTGCATAGCACTGCTGACTACGGACCAGTCCACCACAGGACTCAGGTCGACACGCTTTGTGCCTTCCCACAGACGAACGCATCGTCTACTCGCGTATACCGCAGTAATAGCGAGATCCGCGACACGTATCCGCAGATATGTTCGCCACGTTGATCGAACTTCATCTCAGTCCATACGCTACATTCCAAGTTGTCAAAAGTTACCCACTATGCTAAAGTTTATACAGCTGTTAAAGTAAACCCCAAATTACTATTATAGGTAGGTGTGTCTATGTGTGCGAGTGTGCCTAAGATGGGTAGTGAGAGTTTATTTTGATTTTTATCACTATCCGAATATGAGGATAACAACCGACAAAAGTATGCAACGTTTGTAGGACCAAGGTAAAGACGATCGAACACTCACTGTCGAAGAACGCCGCACACGTCTCCGGACACCACTCGCCACGCCACGGCACCATGTACTGCGCCGCAGCCTGCGTCGTCTTGCCATAGCTGCCACTCAGCAGCGTAAGCTCGTAACGACCACTCGGCTTTATGCCGACCACCTTGTAGGGGCCGCGCATTCCAGGGTCCAATTTCCCTGTCGACTGAGAAAATTTGATTACGAAGACCATATCACCGAGCGCGAACTCACGAGGCGGTCGTCGGTGTCTGTTCGCATACTCGTCCTGGCGAGCCTGATTTTGTTTGAGAAGCTCTCTAGTTCTGCTCCTGGTAATTTCGCGTAAAGCCTCTCGATTCGGCCTTGAGTTGTCTGCAGCAACGTCACGGATCAGCGCACGAATCACTGGGGTGGTGGCTTCTATACCGATCAATAAACTTAGGGGAGAGGTACGCGTAGACTTTTGTTTGGTTATATTCAATACCAGTTGGAGCTTCCACAACACTTCAGACCAAGAGGAGCCCTTGTGGTTGACTTCGACGCGGATCATATTGAGGACGGTTCTTACATATCTCTCTACCTGGCCATTAGCCTGGTGCATTTCGGGAGTAATATGGTGAAGATCACACCCCATTTCATTAACCCACCCGACAAATTCTCTTGATTCGAACATCCTCCCCTTATCAGTGACCATTAATCTTGGAACCCCAAATAAAGAAATAGCCTGAGTAACCACTCGTTTTAATTCTGTTACATCTTGCCTACCAATCGGATACAAAAGACAATATTTGGTGAACGCGTCTACCATTAAAAGCACAAATTTAAAGTCCCCAGATAATGGCAGAGGGCCCAAAGCGTCTACATGCACAGTGTCAAAAGGAACATCTGGTTTCTCCCAAGAAGTTATCTCTTGCTGAGGTGCTCTAGGTACGCGTTTCTTTGAGATACATACCAGACAATGACTTACATATTTGCTCACGAACTGTCGGAGACCCGGAAACCAAAAGTGTTTCAGGATGAGGTCCACTGTTTTATCCACCCCTATGTGCTCGTGCTCGTCGTGAAACACTCTAAGTAGACTTAACCGATGTCCCCTAGGAATATAACACAAAAGCCTAGCCTCCTCACCTACTGGGGTATACCGGTAGTACAGCAGATCATCTCGCGCTACATACCTACTTGCATCTAGATTACCTTCTTGAAGCCTTTCTAATAGTTTTTGGGTCTCTTCGTCCGCTGCTTGAGCTATCAGAGCCCAGTTACGAGGCTTGGAAATTTGATTAACGATTGCTGGCGCAGGTGGATTGCGACTCAAGTAGTCTGCGTGTGACATCATTATCCCCTTTCGATACTCAATTGAAAAGTCGAAATCTTGGAGATAAATCCACCAGCGCGCGACACGAGGGATGAGATCCTTTTTTCGCTCAGTAGATTTTAGGGCGTTACAGTCAGTGATGACAACAAATTTCATTCCCACGAGATAATGACGGAAATGTTGTAACGCTTTGACAACCGCGAGAGTTTCTAACTCGTAGGAATGATACCTGCTCTCGGCTTCCTGAGTCACTTTACTAAAGTAGCTAACGACGCGCTTCGTTCCGTCTGGATGAGTCTGAAAAAGTACGGCCCCATAGCCAACACTGCTGGCATCTGTGTGGACCTCAGTAGGCAGGCCATGTTCAAAAATTGCTAAAATTGGTTCACTCGTTAGATGTTTTATAAGATCTTGACGTACCTTTTCCTGTTCACTTCCCCAATTGAAAGTGACGTTCTTTCTAGTTAAATGCGCAATGCACGCAGTTTTGCTTGCGTAGTCCTTTATGTAACGCCGAAAATATCCGGCGAGACCGAGAAGTTGCCTTACCTGTTTGACATTTTGCGGTGGTGAGGTGTTTGCTAGAGCTTCCACCTTTCTAGTGCTCGGCTTAACCTGACCTTGACTTACCACTCGTCCCAGATATTCGACCTCAGTGGAAAGAAATGTACATTTTCGCAGGTTAATGGAAAACCCTGCTTGAGTTAACGTGTGTAGCACACGACGTAGTAACTCAATACCCTCAGAAACAGAGTTACTTAAGAGTAGAACGTCATCAACATATACGAGAACGTTACCTTCCTCGATGAGAGTTCGCAATGTATCATTTATGATACGCTGGTACGTAATCGGCGAATTAGCCAGACCATATGGCATTTTCACGAACTCTAGATGTTCTTCGGGAGTTACGAACCCTGTGAGGTGTATACACTCTTCTTTAATACGGATCTGGTGGAAACCGGTTGCCATATCTAAACTCGTGAAGAATGTAGAGTTCCCTAAGCGGTCAATCTGATCATCGATCAAAGGGAGAGGATACCGATCCTTTACGGTGATTTTGTTCAAAGCCCGAAAGTCAACGCAAAGCCTGTCCGTTCCATCGCGCTTCTTAACCAGAATGATCGGGCTTGCGTACTCCGACTGTGATCGTCTGATGATGCCCTTATCTAAGAGGTCTGATATAATGTCACGAACCTTTAGTTTTTCCTGATAGGAAAGTTTGTATGGCCTGTAAACTACTGGAGTGGAACTGGTGAGTTTAATTTCCATCTCACCTGTTTTAACGGTGGTTGCAGCAGTACCAGTGATAAGGAAGTCTGAAAATTCACTTACCACAGTCATTAAACTCTCACGTTCTTTACCCTGGAGCGGCGTATTAACCTCAATGGCATCGTTTGGTTTGACCACGCTTCCAACGGCTGCTACCTTAGAATGTGTGAGGTATTGCTTGTCCTTGGTGCGCACATACGTCACTCCTTCGCGGTTGAGAATGTCGGTCCCAACAATAATCGGCGTGTTCATACAGGACGACGGCACCACCACTAGATCAGCTTCGATAGAAATGAAATCAAACTCAAGAGTTACTGTAACGTAAGAAGTGGAGACTATCTCCTTATCACTTATACCTTTAAGCACGCTACGCCTTAGCTTGGGCTGACACGGAAGGTATTTCAGCACATCAGACGAGACGAGAGAAATATTTAGCGCACCGCTGTCGATAAGCACATCCATAGGTATACCCTCCACTACTGCAGTGATAATGTCACTACCACTTCTCGAGTACCTAGACATGTCGGCACATAAATTTACCTTCGATTGATTTCGCGACTCGGATCGTGCTTTTCCAAAACACTGGTCTTCGGTGTGGCCGCGTTTTTTACAAAACGTGCAAGTAACGTCAGTAGATGCTTTGGATGAAGCAGCAGTTTCAAAGAACGCACGGGTTGGTTTGGGTTTCTTAGGACAATTACCTTTGAGGTGGCCTTTCTGCCCACACGTGAAACAAGATCTATCATCACTGTTGCTAGGCTTAAACTGATGATGACGCTTTTGAAAAGTAGCTTGAGGACGCCTATCGTTATTTGACTTACCCGGTTTGGTGTAAATGGACAAAAATGAAATAAGCTTGTCAGATGTTAATTCTGCATTTACGGCGGCGGCGCGTACTTGGGGGTTATCGATACCGCGTATCACGATAAGGGTCCTCAGCTCCTCACTCAGTCCCTTCACTACTCTAAGACGAAGTAAGGTACGCCGTGCGTACTCGGCGTACGTTGAGTACCTATCCGATGTGTTCTTCATCGCCTCGAACAAGATGTTCGCAAAATCTAGTTTACTAGGACAAAGTGGAGTAAATTCTCGTTTAAAGTTGGACCACGTGCGATCATTCGTTACCCACTCGCTTAACCAAACCTTAGCGTCTCCTTTCAGACAAGAAGCCACTCGTGACAAACATTCATAGTCGTTCCAATTATTTACCTCCCTAGCGCGTTCCACCTCCTCACACCACGTTTCAATGTTGTGAAGCGTTGGGTCAAAGTTAGAAACAAAGTAACTGTGGGACCTATTTGAACGGATCGTACTTATGGCCTCGATGAGAGCTTGAGCGAAGGTAGATGCCTCGGTTCGTTGAGTTGACTCAACAGATTGACCACAAACCCCTTGAATTGGTGGATTACATGGCGTGGACCCAGTGAGTGGTGGAGGTGTATCTGGCTCCACGGATGGACGTGGCCCACCATCGTTGGGAACCAAATTTCTAATACCGTAGTCCGTCGCAGATGGCCCGAAAACCGGAGATGGGTCGCGATGATATTGTTGGGGATTACGTGAACCAGATGAGTGACCAAAATCACCTATTTTCTTATGACTCCGGGTATCGTGCGATCTACGAGGACGAGAGCGTCGACGCCGAGTGCGTTCGACACTTGAAGAACGTGACCGAGAGTGATCACGCGATCTCGCCTTGTCCCTATTATTGCGTCGTGGCGTTCGACTCCTAAAATCACGCGAATGAGATCGCAACCTACTGCGACGCGTGCTATCCCGTGAACTTTTGCGCGACAAACTCCGCGAACGGCGGCGCGCCCTGACACGCGAGCCATTTCTTGAGCGATATCTAGAACGACCACGTGACGTGGACCGCGGCATTTCACAACAAAAAGTTAAATGTACTAATGTGGGTAGATTTGTTTTGCTTTAGAGTACTTGTGGGCTATTTTAGAGGCTTTTTATCCCACTTCTGATCTAATTTATCAGAATAGATCAAGTTTAAAAAAAAACAATCAAGTAACCTAAATTTATTTTAACATTTTAACAATAATCAGAAAAGTAAACAAAACAAAACAAATCAACTTAACACAAATTTACTTACAAATTACTCACAATTACGTACTAATTATTAAAAACTACTTACAAAATCACCACAAGAATGACTCACGTGTCTACCAGTTCTACCCACTATGACTGAATTGTTGATGATTCCACTTCGAACGCCAACGAGCAAATGGCCGATCCCACTTTCTTTGCTTCCTTTTATAGGCGAGCTTGTGACTAATTGTCATCGCGAAAGTTTACACCTAATAATATATAAAAGAAAGTCGTGTTAGTTACTCCACTCATAACTCAAGAACGGCTGAACCGATTTAGCTGAAAATTGGCAGGGAGGTAGTTTAGAGCCAGGAGAAGGACATAGGATACTTTTTAAGAACGTACATTTCTTTAAATATTTTTTTTACATTTCGACATTCTTTCCATTTTCTCATACGTCACTCGGATTTGGTAAAGTACTAGGCAAACATAAACATGAAGGTTGTAATAATATAGTCACGTGACATTGTAACGCATGCCGGGTATGGCTTCCTAAATATGCACATTCATTGACTGTTAGGCGGAACGAAGGTCGCCGGGACACCTAGTAACTTATAAACGCTTTTCTCACAGCTACAGCTCCACACTAAGTTCGATGACTTGTGTCGTGGGTGCCGGAAACATTCACATCACACACACAATCACAACCAGAACCAGAAACACAATCTTTCCGTAGTAAGGAGAAAACTAAATGAATAAATATATTACATTAAACTAAAAACTAAATTAAAATTAAACAAAAAAACTATAATTAGATATAAATATGTACAAAACTTCTAATAAACTGCTACCTAATCTAATAGACTGCTACCAGTAGGCAAAGTACCCAAAAAGGAGAAAACTTGAGGTTTTGAATGAGAAGAACTTGACAACTTGAGTACTTAGGCCGCATCATCAGGTGAGTGGCCAAATGCTTGCTTGTCGAACATAAAAAAGGGTAGTAAAGCATTTTGCTCACCTGAGGATTTTCTTCTTTGCCTCTTTTTCGGTACCTTCTTTAGTGGCATACTCAGTAGTTGTACTAACACCTGTTGGTTAACATTACTAATTAGTAAACATTCACGCTCACAGCCCCGCACTAAGTTCAGAGACTTGTATCATGGGACTTGTAACAATCACGGGTGTGATTGTTCCCGACAATCACACCCGCAGCAGTAGCCGTAAGCATATATTTTCTTTAACCTTTGATAAAAAAAATTGTGCTCATGCTAGGAATCGAACCAAGAACCCGCGGCGCAGACAGCTTTTATTTTTATTTATTTTAAAACAATCTATGAAATCATGTTTTTAATTTTGCATACAATCTTATTTTCAACCGACTTCAAATAAATAGGTTTTCACAATTCGACTGTATGATTTTTTTTTTTATGTGTGATACGCATTTTTTTATTATTTTTTTTCATACGCGATATTTCCGCCAATTATGAATCGATTTTGATGTTTTTTTTTTTGTTCGGTAGATTATACTTCAGAGGAAGTCCCATATAAATTTTATCGAAATCAATCCATCCAAAACCAAAATATAAGCGTTGAGTCTAATTATTAGTATGAGCAACCTTGCGTAACCAGCATACGCTCTATAATCGCCTGTAATGACAATCGTGCTCGGAGCCAAGCGCAGCTATATCTTTAAATTATTGTTTTATGACAGACAGGCAAGCATTCTTCAAGCTAAAACCAAATATAAGCAGTGGAGTCGGTTTTTTTTAATCTTTGCTTGCGTTTCAATTATCAATATCCGGATGACCGAGCTTTGCTCGGTTTTTTGTTTGAATGTGTTTGAATTTGTAGCCTCAGAAAGCTCTATCTAGTGTCGAGTAGAAACAATTTTTTACATCGGTCATGGCGTAATAGATGGCGCTGATAGTTTCTTTAACCCGGTTTTTCAAATGCAGTTTGGAAACCGAGCATTTCTCGGACCTGGAACGTTGATAAATCGATTCCTTGGGCCAAAAAACCCCTAATCTGTAACTTTCATGAAAATCGTTGGAGCCGTTTCCGAGATCCTGATTACACATATATATACAAGAATTGCTCGTTTAAAGGTATTAGTTATAGCCTACTAGCCGTGCCCCGCGGCTTCGCCCGCTATTATCAAGTAAAAAAGTAGCCTATGTGTTAATCCTAGGTTTAATCTATGTACATTCCAAATTTTATTCAAATTCGTTCAGCCGTTAAAGCGTGAAGAGGGAACAAACATACTTACACACTTACACACTTACAAACAAACTTTCGGATTTATAATATTAGTAGGACTACCACAATTCTGACGAATTCAACGACACCTCAATTTTATACAAAAGCCGTCCAGCTGTTTGGGCTTTAGGGCGCGCCAAAGAAACGGACAGACATACATACTTAAGCTCGAAAACCATTTTACTAACGCAGTCGGGTAATAAAATTACCTGTTTATAATACTCTGTAGGCGGCTGTTCTTCACTCATTGGGAACACTAATATGTGACGGTGGGAGAATCGGGACTTCACTCGCTTCTCTAGTAGCTCCATCACATCGAGACGGTTGGTGACCCCTGACGGTATAACCAAATTTTGAGACACGCAGGTTGATCGTCTGATAGTAAGCGTCACGTCTTTTTATAACATCACTACTAACCATAGAAAAGAATATATTCTACCCGGGCAGTGCTAGAAAACTGGCACGACGAGTTTTGGGCCGGCATCGGCAGGGGTTGACAACATCTACTAACATTGTGTGTTTTGATATTATAAGTACTATCTAAGGGCCAATTGCATATATTTCCTAAAACTAAACTAAATTTACATCTATACAGCAAAGACCCAAGTTACCTACATGTCATCGAGCTTATAGGTAACTCAAGTGCTCAAGCCCACTACCAGTGGGTAGCGTTCCCATCATGCGACCGGCATTGCCTCTCTGAATTGCATTTATATTTTACATTGTGTTGTATCTACGTAATAATAATAACATAGATACAACACAATTTGTATTAAATTCAATTTCAGATTGTGTGTGTCGCTTCTTAATTTATATTTATCAATATTTTTGTGAATATGCATAATATTTTCAAAGATGTAAAGCGAAGGCATGGTAAGTATGCCTGTTTCTTTAAAGAATTCCCAGAGATTCGCGCGGACCCATATCATAGATTGCACGATCTACATTGATGATGTGCTCGTTTTTAACCGACTTCAAATGTTACCTCATAACTTCTTTCGTTATGAGCCGATTTTGATGATTTTTTTATTTGATATCTGGTGCTTTCCTTATGGTCCCATTTAAATTTAATTAAGATCTGAGTTATCGTCAATAATGCGTGTTTAATACATTAAATCTAATCAAGGTTCCGAAGATAAAGCGGTGAAGTCAGTTTTTTTAAAGCTTTGCTTGCGTTTAATTATTTTATAGTCGTATTCAGTAACAACAACGATAAAACGTCTTAAACTCACCAACAACACACATAGGAGCATGACCTGAATGTGTTACGTCAAACAAGTTATATAACAACGTCTGCACCCGGCCTGGCTTGCAGAATAGATCCATTTGTTCCAGTATGAACAACATACTTTTGCTCCGACTGGAGCCACTTTGGAGACAGCTGAGGAGGAAGGCCAGGTTCTCAGCAAATGTGCCGAATACTCGGTCACCTACTGCATTTTCCAGCTGCATCTATAGGAAATAGAAGTATATATGACTGAACTGCCCGTTGGCTTAATTGAATGAACCTTATAAGCAAGACTATTGGGTTCAATTCCCAGTGGAAACACAATTTTTCTCTTCAAGGAAAGTTTGTGTTTCTGGTTCTGGTTGTGATTGTGTGTGTGATGTGAATGTTTCCGGCACTCACGACACAAGAAATCGAACCTGTGTGGGGCTGTGTGTGTGAAAGCGTTATATGTAAAATGGCTGTAATTTTGCAAATCTGGCAGTAGTGTAGAGTCATTAACTTTCACGAGTGCCTCTTTGGGGCCCATTTGAATAAACGATTTTGATTTTGAAATGATCCTACTTGACATATCCATCAACAGCAATCCTTACATTTGAACATGGAACGGAGATGGATGGTGAGTCCAAATTTAGTTTGAAAAGTCGTATTGCATGGCTCAGAGTATAATTAACCCAAGTCATTATAGATATATGGAAATTTTTTAGAACTGTGTGATAACGTCTGCACGGACATCCTGCTTGGGAAACATCGTACATTTCCTACTGCCATTAGCCCATCCACCCAACTCATTTCTATATTGGAGAGTGGCTTAGGGTCGATGGCACAAGTGTTCCAGAGGTGAAGATGTGGGTACATGAATCCGACTGTTGGGCTAGAACGTTTGTGTATCCTGGTTTTGGCTCATATTTATTTTGTGGCCTCTATGCAACACAGGGTCTTCTTAACAGTGCTGATTAATATACATGCAAAAAACCCGACTTATGGCCTTGTTGCGGAACGTAGCCTAAAAATAATGTGGCCTCACAGTGAAACTCATGTTTTACAGTTACATTTTCCCGCATATGCCATGACGAAAAACATCGCAACATGGGAATTAGTTATTAAAAGGTCTAGGTGGAAGTGTACATTGTAGAAAGGCATGATGCTTACCATCAGGGAAACAACGTTGTCACCTACTACATACCTGAGCAGTAATGGACTTGAGCGCAATCTTCTCATCGCTGTGAATCAGCCCGTTCAGCTTGACTGTGATTGCATCATTTTCTAGATCCATCTCTTTGCTCAGCTGGTGGAGTACTGAGTTTATCAGCTGAAACAATATCACAGACTTACTTTAAAACAATCGACTATATTAATGAAAAGGATGCATGGAGGCAAACTACACAAGCGCTTTCTAGCAACTACATAATATATACCTAGGTTAATATAATTATGTATTAGATAA
The DNA here is from genome assembly GCA_948107665.1 of Lomographa bimaculata. Lineage (NCBI taxonomy): Eukaryota > Metazoa > Arthropoda > Insecta > Lepidoptera > Geometridae > Lomographa > Lomographa bimaculata. The sequence continues at coordinate 7,577,030 of OX403612.1, read as the reverse complement.
ACGATTTTAAAAAATGAATGAAAAAAAAATGCGCCGCCGAGTTGCTTGCCAGGTTTTTCTCGAGACGGCTGTAATTTTTCAAATCTGGCAGTAGAATCATTAACTTTCACGAGTGCCTCTTTGGGGCCCATGTGAATAAACAATTTTGATTTGATTTTGATCTTGATGCAGAATACTTAGGTTTAAATAATGGTTATTGTCTTAAGAAATAACAAAAAATTCACTTACTTAGGATGTTACCTAAGTTAAACATAAAAATTTTGCTTGCTTACATTATATAATAATGACAAATGATATGCCTTTATTAATTTAATGTGATTTTACTAATTTATAAAAGAACTGAAATTGTTTATTTAGTTCGTTGGGTGAAATGGTAGATGCATGGTTGACAGGAAGAGCTCTCAGCCAATCACGAGGAGCATTCTAGTTAATGGCAGCACAGTTCAGCATATGATTGGACAAGGACTTAACCCATCGCAGGCAGCTGTCAGCTGTTTGTCCAATCATAGCAGACTTTGGTTTGACATTTCTGATGTGAGGTGCGCTGGGAAAATGCGAAAATATGCGGACGGTATATCAATAATGAATATATCTTTTCAATTTTCAAACATCATTAGTTAAATGTTAAATAAGGCAAGTCTAGTTTTTAACTGATAAAATTTATAAATTAAATGTAAGCAAAGCTTAAAAAAAACGATTCCACTGCTTATATTTTGGTTTTAGCTTGATTGATTTCGATATAATTTATATGGGACCACTTCTGAAGTATAATCTACCAAACAAAAAAAAAAACATCTTAATTAATAGCAAGCAAATATTAAAAACCAACTTCATCGCTTATACTTTGGTTTTGGCTGGACCGATTTCGATTAAATTTACATGGGACCGCCTCTGAAGATGATCCACCAAACAAAGAAAATCATCAAAATCGATTCATAATTGGCGGAGATATCGAGTAATATACTTACAAAAAAAAACATACAGGCGAATTGACAACCTCCTCTTTTGAAGTCGGTTGAAAATCGATTAAGTTTTGGTGGAATTATCGCGTAACATACACACAAAAAAAACACAGTCGAATTGAGAACCTCCTTTTATGAAGTCGGTTGAAAAGGTTTAAAATTTTAAGAGATTATCTAGTAATAACCGGTCTGTCTTCAAATAAAAGTTTTGTTGCTTAAGTGACATAACCTCACACGTTTGTTTATAAGTAATTTTGTTGGTTTAATCGTACAAAATAAATTGAAAACAATACTCACAGTGGTTTTCCCACTACCTCTAGGACCTATCATCAACGCAGAATGAGATTCTCCATGACCAACAGTGCGTTTCATCAAGTCGTAAACATGATGCCTTTCTTGGGTATGATGCCTGAATGAGATGTTATCTTCTATTATTTTAAGCTTCAAATACTTTCTTATGAGCTTAATTTGATTAGCTGTTCCACTTTGAATAGTAAACTCGCACATTTTTAGCAATTTTGTAAGATAATGGAATCAGCTGATTGTTTGTTTTGCACTTGCCGTTTTCGCGCCAAAAACAAATATATATTTCAAATGTCAAGTGTTACACTGACAATTGACACTTGACAGATATGTCCGTTTTCGGTTATTATTTTTAAATATAGCATCAAACTATAGCGACCTCATGTAAGTTTTAATAACAGAAAGAGATAAACTATTGCTATGCTGGAAATTCAACAAAATGCTGTCAAGTCAAAGCATCGTTTAAAAAAAGATATTGGAATAGTAAAGAGACAGTTATATAAAATTAAAAATATCGACTATAATGGTAGATCCAATGATAATGACTACTGCGAGTTCAATTCTCTTAATTATATTTCTGTAATATCATGCATCCTACATGAAGCAATATCTTTGTAGTTTAGTAGTTTATGACCATGACACAATTGCGCATGTGCAACCAAACGCTGCGCATTGAATGCGCAACGCACAATCTAATAATCAATACAAAAAGTCCGGTACACATGAGATAACGTCTTAAAAATAGTTTTTGGTTTGGATATGTTAATGTTAAACAAACAATTATTTTATTAATGTGACTATTCCTTTGACAATTTATTTATCAAATTGCGTTTGATACGTAGTTATTGATCACGTTCTTTTTCTGATCGTAGAACATTTATAACAGCCATTAAAACCAACTCATTATTATTTTGTTAATATTTAAAGTAATTTAAACTAAAATTATGCTTTTATAATAATTTCTACTTACAACTCTTCCCTTGAGATATTATTATTGTGTTCGAATGAACAATATCATATCTTGACATTATAATCTCATGTGCATCACCTTGATCTTCAACATTCATCTCTTTCTTTCATTTCCTGAACTTTATATTCTATCCTTTTCCTGACCTTAAACTCCACAGATTTTATAAAAATTGAGTAAAAGTAGTCACAAAACTGTTGGTTTAAGACCTTATTAGTGATGTTTGATTTACAAAAACGTGAAAATATTTAGTGTGAAACAAAGTGAAACAGTGAGACATTTACCAATCAAGTATTTGAAACCTATAGACAATGGATCAGAAAATTATCACATTTCAATTTATCAATGTCCACAGTGTGTAACAACGTGATCCATCAAACTCAATTTTAAATTTAATGACTATGATAGTTTCAATATGAGTTATTCAATAATGTAACAGTGAATAGACTATTGAAATATCTTAAAATGATAATCATACAGTGCAGCAGGTTTTAAATAGTTCAATTATTAATTGCAAATTTGCACACGACACGAGCCATTATAAAATATTCACAATGTAATTTGTTTAATACATTTTTAATAGGCAGCAGTGTGGCACCGCTTACTGTGTAAAGGATATTATAAATTTACAGGACGCAAAACTTGCTTAATGCTTCAAAATTGTAAGTCAGACATTAGTGATAGAGCATTCTGTATTATAAATTGATCGTTCATTATTTTAAATATATCATAATAAATTTATTTTATTGCATGGTAAAGCATTGCATGGTAGCTTATTGAATAAATTTACATAATGAAATTATTTTTAAATTCAGCTTCGAAATTTAGTGTATTTGATTATTAACAATATTTGTAACATTCCCATTACAAATTTTATTGCCATAGTGTTATTTAAGATGCATATTTATGTACCTTAAAGAAAAAAAAATACCTTTAGGTAGAGTCGTGTTTTCCATGGTAATAAGACTACTAAGCATCATAAGGTTAAAGTGATATAGTAATGGGTATGTACTTATTCTTTTTAAATGTAACAAAATTATGTCATAACCAACTGGTATAACATATTTGCAAAGTTCACCAATTTTATTATTATTAGTTTAATAGTAGATATATATGAATGCCTAGAATAAGAGAGTTGTCTGGCTTTTTTTTACCAATTGCCAAGAAACGTTTCTTTGCGGTGTAAGTAGAAAAACTTTGTTAAAGGTTCTTAGATAGGTATATATTTATTATTATATATTCGATACACACTATTTATTTCCCACGAAGTTAAGGTTTAATTAAGATTAACCTTGAATGCGGCATTCTGAACCTTGAAAAACCTAGACTGGCAATTTATTATACGGTCGATTATCGTCATTCTCAGATAATATTGAACACCTATGTTTATTAAAAAAATATTTAAGACAACTGCCACCCCTCATTTTTCTAAAATTGGTGACATACCTACTATTAAGCTTTGTTTATTATCACTATGATGCGATAATTATGCAATGGTTAAAACTTTGGCCATTTTATTTAAACAAGTTACTTAGATGAGATTTACATGAAACCAATTTAACACTAGATCCAATAAAAAACTTGTATTTACATCTGTTTACGTACATAAGATAACATTTATATAATAGATAAAGTACGCCAAAAAGATGGGTTGTTTATTAAATTCAATAAGCTTGAGAAACCAATTCACTTACTATGTTGTGAAATGGCGTCTGTGTTTATGTGTATGTATACTGTTTTCATATTTTCTTTTAATAAATATGATAAATTATGATACATTTAGATATATTATGTCAGTTTTATTTAATATCAATTTTAGTAATCGATATTAATTTATCGATTAGTGAACATTCACCTCACCATTGATCTTATCGATTGACAAGGAATGTCAAAATATTAAATAATGGATTTTAACCTCACTAAATTAAAAAGATTTATATAAAATGAATAGAGCTTTGTCTCTGTTTTAAGTATACTATCTGTAATTTATATGAAAGAGACGAAAGTTGTGAAAATAACAAATACATTTTGCATTTGCTTGCGTATTCAGAGATGCATGCATTGTTTCCTGGATTTGAATGTTTTTATTTTTATTTGTAGATGTATGTTGTTTTTTCGTACTGAATTGGTGAATTCAAATTCTTGGCTTACCGTAGAATGTGTTGTGATTACTTAAAACTGTCTAATACATTTGCTAATCAATGAAATCGTAAGTATTACTAACATAAACGTAGTAGATTTGTAATGGCCATTGATATAAATAGATCGTTTACTGGTGACACCACGCGTTTATCAGTAAATTATGAAAATAATAGTGTATTGTTATATGCGGGTCGTGTTATCGCAGTATTCTAACTATACATTGTCATATATTACAATGAATATTATAGAAAAGCAAAGTCCAAGACCTTAGAAACTGCTTGCTAGTTGTGTGAAATTGACAACGTCCGTTTTGTAATTTATATAGCTGTATTAATTTAGAGATACCGATTCTGAATTCTCAGTGTGTTTTTGAATTATTTTAACTGTATTCTGAATACAACCATGTTTTAAATCTTTACTTATGACAGTGGTAAGTTGTTACCTGTACATGTCAAGAACCTAGAAGTCTGTCCAATAAGTCCTACTCATTGCTCCTTGGCAGTCTTTGGTTTCCCAGCGACAGCCTCTTTATGTTATTTGCATGTGTCCCATTGATAGGGTATTTTATCTTGGTCACAGTACATGTGTGCTTTATACATGGGGAACAAGTCCAAACAAGTTAAATCCTTATGAAGGCTTCTCCACACAACACTTTTGGTTCAAACAGATTGGTGTGCGGGTGGGTGTGGGCCACAGCTGTATGAGTGGATACCACTCCCACATCCTACGTCAATGTAAGATGCGTAGGCATGCCATCGGTTCTTGCTAGGTGTATAAAAATCATTAGATTTAGAATTTTTCTAATTTTCTTTGCGATTATCTTAAATCTTCTTTCTGTAAAAACCTTCTACAAAGTATAAGAAAACTTTAAAGAAAATTATGAAATCGGTAAAAGTGTTCTCAAGTTATCCTGTGACCAGTTTAAATAGAGTTGTGCATTTATATATTTAGATATTGTCAGTATTTTACGCCCCACAATTTCAATGCCTTATATCATACATATTTTACATTACACACATCACACTCAGAATCAGCAATACAAATTTTCCTCAAAAAAGATAAATCTTTTGTTCTTTTTTTATGCTAGATAGGCAAGCATTTGACCATTATCTCACCCGATGGAAAGTGGAGATGCAGCCGAAGATGTAACATGCCTAGAAGATACCTATTCACTTGAAACTTGAAGACACCCAGAGAATCGAACCCTATACCCGTTGCTAAGTAGGCTGACGCATAACCAACTACTCTCTTACCCTCAAACGGCGTAAATATTCCAACCTTGATAGAGGTTATATGTTTGTACCGTTTGGGGTAGAAATTTTGGGTCCGTGGGGACCGGGAGCACACGAAATTTTAAAATTTTTATCCAAACGTTTAGTCGAGGCGACAAGTGACCAGAATGCTGGCTCTTATATAGCACAAAAAATTTGCATCGCTATTCAACGTGGAAACGTAGCCAGTATTCTGGGCACTTTTCCTTTGGCAAGCGGTTTACAAAATTTTTGAGTACTATTTGTTTTAATCCCCCTTTTCTAATCTTATCTTGTGACTATGTTTAATCAAATAAAAATATATTTTATGTATCACGAGCAAGCAAATCAGTTTATTATAGAGTTATTGTTTTTCACAATCATTTTCATCATCACTTCTGATGGAATATAAATTGAATACCTAGTATACCTACATACCTTTATTGTGTATTGTTGTTCGCACACAAACACATCTAGTATACCTACATACCTTTAAGGGGCCATCCATAAATTACGTCCACGTTAAAGGGGTGGGAGGGGGTTGACAAAGTGTGCCATTGTGTGACAAGGGGCAGGGGGGGGGTTCCAAATTATGTGACATCAAATATTTCTACTAAATACCAAATAACGTAATAATGTTGACCTCATTACATTATGTATAATTAAACGCAAGCAAATCTTTAAAAAATTCGGCTTCACCGCTTTATCTTCGGAACCTCCAACATTTCATGAATCTCTAAATGTTAAATCGCAAAATATGTGACATCACACTAGGTAGTGGGGGTTCTCACAAATGTAACCCGCTGTGACAAGGGGGAGGGGTAAAAAAATCATGAAATTTGTGTGATGTAATTAATGGATGGCCCCTAATGTGTATTGTTGTTCGCATACAAACACATTGCTTAGAAATTATAAAAAGTTTTGAATTCTTCGCTCAGCAGGAAAATCCCTAAGTCCCTATAAATAAAGTATAGTGTCATTAAATCAGACAACTTGTGACTACACATTTGCCTTAGCACTAGGTAAGTCTTCTTTCTATGCCGCAGGCATTGGGTTCGGTTCTCACAGAAGCACAATTTTTTTTAACGATTGATAGTCCTGTTTCTGGTTGTGTGTGTGATTATCTGTGATCTAAATGTTCTAGCACATATGATATAAGTCTGTGAACGTAGTGCGAGTGTAAAAGTAGTTTGTTGTGTTAATGGCGTGCTCATTGGTTGACTGCAGTCAATCAAAATCAAAATTGTTTATTCACATAGGCCCCAAAGAGGCACTCATGAAAGTTAATGATTCTACTGCCAGATTCGCAAAATTACAGCCATCTCGAGAAGAACCTGGCAAGAAACTTGGTTGCGCATTTTTTTCACAATTTTTTTTTTAAATAATTTTTTTCCTCTAATACATAATTATAGATAGATAGATAGATAATACTTTATTGATCCACTTTACAAGATGAGATAAAACAAAGGCAACTAACAAGCTTATACGTAAAGTATCACAACAGGCGGCCTTATCACTAATAGCGATCTCTACCAGGCATATATTATCCTAGATCTTTCCCAGTCGTATTTCAGTTACAATTTTAGGAATTCTATTGAAAAATAATCCCATTTGCCATAATAGATTTATTCATTTTGCTTAATCTAAATGCGAACACTGTAATTTTATGCTTATATCTAGTATCAGTTGTCTCTTTAATGCAATCAGGAAGTTAGAACTCTACTTAATTATTATTATTTATCTGACTGAGAGACGAGACCAGGAAATCAATTATGCATTCGTCAGTGTCACACTAATCCAGTACCGTTCAATGCCACCAATAAGCTATTAATTATCACATTCTACGCTTTTTTTTTAATTTTGGCTCAGCTATATATGTGCATTTTGCCAGTGATGAATATTTTTCAAGAGTAATTGAGTATTTCATAAATATAGTCCTAGTCACAAGTCAAGTAAAATAATCAAAGTCCAGTCATAGTTAAGTCATGCCCTAGTAAAGTGATAGAGACTTAACTAGAACTTCTATTGGAGTTACGAAAATCACGTTTTTTGACTTTTATGATTTGCCTACACTCATGCACGTTCACCGACTATGTACTATTATATATTATATAGTTCCTACACATATGTAGATGCATAACAAGTTTTGGAAAATAATTCAAAATCGACAATGCCATTTTTTTTCTTTCGCAATCACCTACTATGCTGTTTGAATAAGCAGTAGGCAATTAGGAATGTTAGGATACCTCTTAATTGATATTGACATCTCTTTTGACAGATGTCAGTCTCCCAGCGTGGTAGCATAATCATACAAGATGTCGGAAGAGCACGCGTGCCTCGTGCGCGCTCGCTCTGACTCTGAGAGTTCAGCCAAGCTCGGCACGTTCGGGACTATCTGCCACACCATGACTTACACGGATGATCGACTTAGTAAGTATATACTTTTTAAATTAATATTTGGCGCTGAGATAGATAGATAAATCCTTTATTTGCACACAAAAATAAATAACACTTACAAAGAAATCTTAAATATAACAGGAGCACAAAGGGCGGTCTTATCGCTCAAAGCGATTTCTTCCAGACAACCAAAGGGAGATGATAAACATATTACTAACAGGAACGGTGGTGCACCTCGACACGAATTTAAATTAATAAATGTACTTATACATACTTATTAATATCAGATACATAATATACATACAAAAACCTACATAAATAATAATAATATATTATAAACATATACAAACTAATATATATTATTATATATACATTATATGACTAATAAGGGACACTCATAGTTTTAACTTAATAAAATAATTTAAACGTAAGCAAAGCTAAAAAAACCGTCTTCATCGCTTATATTCTGGTTTTGGCTTAATCAATTTCGATAAAATTTATATGGGACCTCTGAAATATTATCTATCAAACAAAAAAATTATCTTGAAAATCGGTCCTCAAATGGGGGACAAATCGGTAAAGATACATAAAAACAAATACATAAAGTCGAACATAGTACCTCCTCATTTTTTGAAGTCGGTAATCATTTAGTTTTTTTATGTCATTGAGAGATAAGCAACGAGTAAGTCAATCACCTGATGATAAGCGTCACGCTAGCCAATTACAGTTCAGTTCCACCCAGAGTTTTAAAGTTAAACTATAATTCCAACTCCTACGCGGAAAGAACTGCCTTCATCACCCTAAGACATGAGATTTTAAATCTCTTTAAGCCTTGTCATCTACTGCAAACATTGCCATACAATTCTGCGACAGTAATGTTTGCACACTATTGATTTCTGCGACTAAACGTCTCGATAGGCTTGCATTTGACCTCCATCGCACCTGACAAAAAGCGATGATTCAGCCGAGGATGTGGCATGCATGCCTAGAAGATACCTATTCACTTTTGACTTGAATAATCCCAGATTATACCGAAAACGAAGAAGCTAAACGAGATGGGAGGAGTGTCTGTGGCGACCTCCTCCACATGTACAGCGCCATCTGCCTCATTGTGGCAGAAGTACCTAGTGATCAGAGAAACAAACAGACCAGCGACGATCTCAGCCAATCACAGCCCGAGGCTTGCGCAAGCGATATTTACACAGATTTAACACTTGTGTACAACTTCCAAGTTGGGAACATCGGACAATTGTCCCCGAGCCAAGATCACTCAGCTTGGTCGGAAGTACTTCCCGGATTGATGGAGGCGCTTCCGCAGTGGAACATCGCCTCCTCTCCGACGTGTGAACGTCATCTTGGGCACACCATCCGCTCACGATGACACACTTCCACATGTCAACCATAAATGGATGACGTTTGCCAGTTTGTCTTGTTGTTAGATGGTAAAACGGGCATGAAGGAATTAATTTGTGTAATTCGTATAAATGTATTATTTTGTACAGATACAGAAGGAAGCGGTGAACCAGCTCCCGGCGCCCCCGTCAGTAACAACGCGGCTAGCCCGCCGGAAAACATCGCAGAGAACGAGAGCGGCGAGCTCCTCGACTATAACGACTCGAGCGTGCTCGAGCAGTTTCACGAGGATGCGCTTAGACAGGTAGAGTGTTGCTCGCTTCGCTCACGCATCTTTGAAACGCGGAAAACAAGAACGGCGAACTCCTCGACTATAACGACTCGAGCGTGCTCGAGCAGTTTCACGAGGATGCGCTTAGACAGGTAAAGTGTTGCTCGCTTCGCTCACGTATCTTTGACACGCAGAAAACGAGATCGGCGAACTCTTCGGCTTTAACGACTCGAGCGTGCTCGAGAAGTTTCACGAGGATGCGCTTAGACAGGTAAAGTTATGCTCGCTTTGCTCATGCATTTTGAACTGCCCGTTGGCTTAGTTGCGTGAGCGTTCGCCTTTTAAGGGGTATCGGGTTCGATTCCCGGAGGGAACACAAGTTTTCTCCTCAAAGAAAATTTGATTTTCTGGTTCTGACAAGGGGCAGTTTAGGTAAGCTCGTTAAATAAAAAGAATCAATTTTTATTGCGTATATCTATATACTATAATGACCCGTCGTAAGTGCGTTCGAGCACTTAAGTATCTTCTCTATCCATCGGGTGATATACTGGCCAAATGCCTGCCTATCCTACTAATATTATAAATCCGAATGTTTGTGTGTAAGTATGTTTGTTCCCTCTTCACGCTTTAACAGCTGAACGGATTTGAATTAAATTTGGAATGTACATAGCTTATACCTAGGATTAACACATAGGCTACTTTTTAACTTAATAATAGCGGGCAAAGCCGTGGGGCTCGGCTAGTCTAGCATAAAAATCAACTTTTGTGAAAATCCGCCCAGCGTGTAAATGAAACGCGATGTGCCTTCAAAATCAAAATCGTTTATTCACATGGGCCCCAAAGAGGCACTCACGAAAGTTAATGAATCTACTGCCAGATTCGCAAAATTGCAGCCTTCTTTACAAGCGCCTAGTGTACATGTAATAAAGTAAATGCTCGCTTCGCTCACACACACGTCATTTAAATATGATTTCAGGCGGGTTGCGGCTTCTCACAGTTACGAGTGATCCTCGCTTGCTCGCTCGCGATCGCCGGCGCTTCTTTAGAGCTGAGTGCCATCCCGTTCATATTGCCCTCGGCGGAAATAGAACTGTGCATATTGCCACACGAGAAGAACTGGCTCGGTGAGTGTCCGATTGACAGTCGAAATGTTTACGCTCGCTTTGCTCACACGTGATTATTAAACGTAAACGCTTTCACACTCACAGCCCCATCCGATGACTTGTGTCGTGGGTGCCGGAAACATTCACATCATACACACAATCACAACCAGAACCAGAAACACAAATTTTCCTCGAAGAGAAAACTTGTGTTTCAGTCGGGAATCGAACCCTGTACCCCCTGCTTTGTAGGCAAACGCCAGCAGATATCTTTAACCGATTGAGCTGACAGTTTTTATTCACGTTTAGTTTGGATGACAATGCATGGTTAGCTGTGTGACGTCATAATATATACAACATGGCGAAACACCCAAAATGGCGGACAAGTATTTTTTTAATGCACTCCTACAATATGCTTATCAAATAGAAGGGCTTGCTGAGAATAACTCGAAAAATAAAATGACGTCACCTTGTGTTACGGCTAAAACACATGCTATGAAATATAACGTTGTTGATTATTTTTGTCCTTCAGACATTGTGACTAGTAAACATTTCTTTAATGCTAGATAGGCAATCATTTGACCACTATCTCACCTGATGGTGAATGGAAGTGGTAGAAAGTTAAGACGCAGCCGAAGATGTATGCTTGCCTAGAAGGTACCTATTCACTCGAGACTTTAAGACACCCAGATTATACCGTTCGGGGAACAAAGACGTCTATCTATCTAATCTAATATCTTTAAACGAGCAATTCTTGTATATATATATATATATATATATATATATGTATGTGTGTGATCAGGATCTCGGAAACGGCTCCAACGATTTTCATGAAAGTTACAGATTAGTTTTTTTTTTCGTCCCAAGGAATCGATTTATCAACGTTCCAGGTCCGAGAAATGCTCGGTTCCCAAACTGCATTTGAAAAACCGGGTTTAAGAAACTATCAGCGCCATCTATTACGCCATGACCGATGTAAAAAACTGTTTCTACTCGACACTAGATGGAGCTTTCTGAGGCTACAAATTGAAACACATTCTACCAAAAACAAAAAACCGAGGGAAGCTCGGACATCCGGATATTTATATATTATACGCGTTATATTACGAGAATGAGCGTCTATATCGCTCAAATACCGAACGAGTTTCTCGATTAAATCAAATATATATACAACCTGTAACATAAAGGGGTAGTAATACTTGGTGGTGTGTATGTGTATCGTGCCAGGAATCGTCTGCGAGAAAACGAAAGTCGAAATCGGACAATATTTTTTCCGGACAAAAATTAAAAATTATATTTTCAAAATACTTTTGACAACCCTACAGTTACATGTGCGGCAATCTGAGATATTTGTTCTGTACAAAAATTTTATTTTTTTTTGCCAACCCTACGATTACACCTGTGGCGCGTGACCTCTACCTTCGTTATGGCCACCACTGTCAGACGTCTAGGTCCAAAGGCTACGTGCTGTAGAACGGTAGCTGATGAAATAGGGTTGCAAATGACATAATTTTTTAGACACTATAATTAATCAAAACTCAATGTTAACGGTGCTGCCGCGAATGCAGAAGTTCCTGTTAGACTCCATACATTTAGCTAGATGTGTGACTCGAGTATTACTACACCTTTCTGTTACACATCTATATATATAAAAGAAAGTCGTGTAAGTTACTCCACTTATAACTCAAGAACGGCTGAACCGATTTAGCTGAAAATTGGCAGGGAGGTAGTTTAGAGCCAGGAGAAGGACATAGGATACTTTTTAAGAACGTACATTTCTTAAAATTTTTTTTTTACATTTCGACATGCTTTCCATTTTCATGGAAAGCATGTCGAAATCTCATACGTCACTCGGATTTGGTAAAGTACTATGCAAACATAAACATGAAGGTTGTAATAATATAGTCACGTGACATTGTAACGCATACCGGGTATGGCTTCCTAAATATGCACATTCATTGACTGTTAGGCGGAACGAAGGTCGCCGGGACAGCTAGTTGTATATATATTTAGAATCGACTTGTGTGCAGTTCTGATCAGCCTGGTGGGCGGGTCGCTGGGCGCGGTGGGGTGGGGCGCGCTGGGCGGGCGGCTGGGGCGGCGGCGCGCGCTGCTGTCGTGCCTGGCCGTCAACGCGGTGTTCGCCACCATCGCCGCCTTCATGCCCACCTACGGGACCTTCATGATGGCTAGGTGAGACACCGCTTCCTACTCATTCAATTACCATATGTAATTAAGTGTAGATAGTACGTTTCGAATACTGTATAGGTACTTATTGTTATTTATTCAGAATTATTTTTGAAGTATGTTATGTTGTTATATGTATTTATTTATTTATATGTTATATGTATGAATATATATTATTATAAATATATTTAGGTAATCACAGCACCGACCTACGTTCTTATATATTGTTTTTCTCTTTTTCCATCCAAAGGTTGACTGGAAGAGATCGCTTTTAGCGATAAGTCCGCCCGTTGTACGTAGATATAGTAATGTGATTGTTTTTTATGTAATTTTATTTGGCGCGATAAAGTTTTTTGTATTGTATTGTTACATTGTTGGTATTTATTGGACCGAAAGTTCCTTATCGCGCGTTGCGAAAGGGGGCTAGACGGAAAAAATATAGACCAAAAGTTGTAACGACAGTTTTTGCTATAGTTGTAAGGCATACCACGTTCTCGTCCGATCACCGAAGTTAAGCAACGTCGGGCGCGGTCAGTACTTGGATGGGTGACCGCCTGGGAACACCGCGTGATGTTGGTTTTTGCATGTTTCTTTTAATTTTGGAACGAAAGTTCCTTATTGCACGTTGCGAAAGGGGGCTAGACGGAAATTGAACTTCGTTCCATCCGGGTGTCCCTTGACACCTCTCAAGTTTTTTGTTTTTATCAACCGACTTCAAAAAAGCAGGTTCTCAATTCGATTGTTTTTTTTTATGTATGTTACTCGATATCTCCGCCAATTATTAATCGATTTTGATGTTTCTTAGGTGCATGTGCTATGTATATATGTAGGTTTATTTTAAGTTATAAATAGACATAGTAGTTAATAGTTCTTGTACTGCACTACCACGCATTTTTACTGCGCCTTCTCGGTTGACTGGCAGAAAAAGCTATATTAGCATTAAGTCCTTCGTGTTTAGATATATTGTGCAAAAGAATAAATAACTAATACCAAAAAACTTTGTTTTGTATACTTGTTTATTTTAATTTTTATAGGCCACATACAGATAATGTACTTTTCATCTTGATTATCTAGAACGTCTTACTTCCTTGGCCGTCAAAACGATACTGCTCCCTACCCCTTCGTTCCAATACTCCTCACATCAGAAATGTCAATATCTATTCTGCTATGATTGTACAACCCGACCAGATAGCAGTCTGCGATTGAACGAGAGTCCTGCTATGATTGTACAACCCGACCAGATAGCAGTCTGCGATTGACCGAGAGCCCTCGTCCAATCACGCGCTAAACGGCGCTCCCAACAAACTAGAAAGCCCCCCGTGATTGGCTGAGAGCCTTTCCGACCAACCACATGTGTACCGTTGCCGTCAACAAAATAAAATAACATAATAATATAATGTAACATATTTTTATTTATTAATAACTGATAATAATCGAGATATAATCCACGCGCTATGAGAATGGGATGAAACATTGTCAAAGTAAATGGAAAATGACAGCTCTCAAGTAGCGTTAAAGTTCTGAAAATCAAAAAAGTTCTGAGTATTAATTATAAATAAGTGTTTTCTACGATCTACTATACGGTTACGAAAACACACAAAAATGTTTCACGGCTGTAATCCTTTTAATAATAATGCTTAGGTATATTATTTTATTTTTTATATTTTGAGTAAACCTATAAAGTCCAAGAGATATCTTGAGAAGCTTCGACGTGAGTTTGCCGACGCAACACTGGCCGGCGGACCGCGCGCGTCTCAGTTCCCAAAAGTCGCATCGCATTCTCATCACGCGCGGATTATTCTACTTTGTATCGCTCATACCGTGAGTTACTATGTGTGTATGTGTAAGCTTAATGGAACTTACGATTAGTGCCATTAAACATTGTTTTATTGGTATCGAACATCTCGGGTGTCGCATCCTATTCCCAAAGAGGAAAGATTTGATTGTTTGTTTGTTTGTTTATTTGCATCGAATAGGTCTGAAACTACTGAACCGATTCGAAATATTCTTTCACTGTCGGGAAGCTTCACTATCCCCGGGTGACATAGGGTATATTATATTTTCAAAAAAATTCGGGATCCTTACTCCAATAATGTAACCCAAGGTGTATAAAAATTACCAAATTTTTTTGGATGTTGAATTTTTTGTTAAATACCCGTGCGAAGCCGAGGCGGGCCGCTAGTAGAATATATAATGAAACAAGTGAGAACGTTGCAGGTTCTGCTCGGCGATCGGTTCGGGCGGCATAGTCCCGCTGTGCTACACGTACTCGTGCGAGGTGTCGCGCGCGTCGTGCCGGCGCGCGTGCGCGGGCGGCGCGCTGGCGGCGGCCGGCGCCGGCGCGCTGCTGGCCGCCGCGCTCGCCGCCGCCGCGCTGCCCGCCACCGGCGCCGCCACGCTCGACGAGAACAAGGAGCACTTCAGCGCTTGGCACAGGTCAGCGGATCCCACTTCTGATGTATGGTGAACGATTGTTATAGACGAGGGATAATATATCAGCAGGGGAATCCCTTCTGATATATTTACGAACCATTGGCATAGGCGAGATTAATGAGGATCCAACTTCTGATATTTTGCACATGATTGTTCCATCCACCTCGCTGCGCGCCACCGGCGCTCCCACGCACACAGGTGAGGGGATCTCCCTTCTGATATATTTACGGGCCCCAACGCTTCATGAAAATAAGGAGCTTACCACCAGGCTAGCTACTTGCTTGTTGCGTTTCTCAATTATATAAAAAAAATAAGTATTTCAGCGGTTAGCGCTTGGTAAGTTGATCCCACTTCTGAATTTTTTGACTAGACTGTCCCATCGCCGACGCTCGATGAAAAGAAAGAACACTTTAGTGCTTGGCACAGGTGAGGGGATACCACTTCTGATATATTGATGAACCATTGGTATAGGCGAGGCGAATAAGGATCCCACTTCTGAAATTGGTTCACTAGACTGTCCCATCGCCGCACTACACGCTACTAGCGCTACCACGCTCGATGAGAATAAGGAGCATTTTAGTGCTTGGCACAGGTGAAGTGATCCCACTTCTAATATTTAGTTGAATACCGTCTCATTCGTCGCACTACCCGCTACCGGAGCAACGACGCTTAGTGAGAATAAACAGCATTTCAGCGTTTGGCATAAGTGAGGTAAATGAGTATCCCACTTCTGATATTTTATACGAGCCATAACACTTAATGAAAATTAGGATCCCTTCAGCGCTTTGCACAGGTGAAGTGAATGAAGATCCCACTTCTGATATTTTGTACGGGTCATAATATTGATGAATAAAGAGCACTTCAGCGCGGGATGAGGATCGCACTTCTCATATTTTGCACGAGACTCTCCCACCCGCTACGCTGCCTGCCAGTGGAGATACGACATTTAATGTGAACAAGGTGCGCTACAGTGTAGGTGTGTGTAGGGGAGATGATCCCACTTCTGATATTTTTACAAGACTGCTTTGTCGCTGCGCTGCTTGCCATTGGCGATACGCTCGATGACAATAAGGAGCATTTTAGTACTTGGCATGGGAGAGGTCGCGAATTCTGATATATTTTTCAAGATTACCACAAAACTATAATCCTACTCGAAAATTTTCAACTCGAGCTTACAAATCGCTTCGCTTGCCTAGAGAATTTAGCTTCGGTGGACGAGATTAGTGACGGTTTAGTAGAAACTGTCCAAACGGTGGGTTCTAAGTATTTTAGACCTCGCCGTACAGACAGACCTCAAAAGCTCTCTAGCCTCACTTTGCACCTCATGGAGAAACGACGCTCGTTATCATTGCAGTCTTCCGATGATGCTAAGTCATATGGGCAGCTCAATAAACAGATCTCGAAATCCATGCGGCACGACATCCGCTCCTTTAATACCAAAAGTATTAAGGAGACGATAGAGCGGAATCTAGGCTCCAAAGTGTTCGCAAGAGATTTGTCTATTGGGCAAAGCCGGTTGACAAAGCTGAAGAGAGAAGATGGCAGTGTAGCGTCGACCAAACCAGAGGTGTTGAGGGAGGTTGAGAGTTTCTATGGACAGCTTTACACTTCCGTCGCTAAACCCGTTACCAGCTCGGCCAAAGACCCAAGAGCCAAGCTGACCCGACACTATACCGAAGATATCCCGGACATCAGCCTATATGAGATTAGGATGGCCCTCAAACAGCTGAAAGACAACAAGGCGCCGGGTGATGATGGAATCACATCTGAGCTTTTGAGAGCGGGTGGAATACCGGTACTCAAAGTCCTCCAAAAGCTCTTCAATTCCGCGTTACTCGGAGGTACTACGCCAGAAGCATGGAACAGAGGCGTGGTGGTGCTGTTCTTCAAGAAAGGTGATAATACTTTGCTGAAGAACTACAGACCCATCACGCTTCTGAGCCATGTTTATAAGCTGTTTTCGAGGGTCATCACGAACCGTCACAGTCGTAGGTTTGATGACTTTCAGCCTCCCGAACAAGCCGGTTTCCGAAAAGGCTATAGTACCATAGACCACATACATACGCTGCGGCAAGTAATACAGAAGACTGAGGAGTATAACTTGCCATTATGCTTAGCGTTTGTGGACTATGAGAAAGCCTTCGATTCGATCGAAACGTGGGCGGTGCTTGAGTCTCTCCAGCGATGCCATATTGACTATCGGTATATCGAAGTGCTGAAGTGTTTGTACAATAACGCCACCATGTCGGTCCGAGTACAGGAACAGAGTTCGAGGGCGATTCCACTACAAAGAGGCGTGAGACAGGGAGACGTCATTTCTCCGAAACTGTTCACTGCCGCGTTGGAAGATGCCTTCAAACTTCTGGAGTGGAAAGGGCTCGGCATCAATATCAACGGCGAGTACTTCACTCACCTTCGATTTGCCGACGATATCGTGGTCATGGCAGAATCGATGGAAGATCTCAGCACAATGCTCGAAGGCCTCAATCGAGTTTCCCAACGGGTGGGCCTTAACATGAACATGGACAAGACGAAGATTATGTCGAACGTCCATGTTGTGCCCACTCCAGTATCACTTGGGAACTCGATGCTCGAAGTTGTTGACAAGTACGTTTACCTAGGACAAACGGTCCAACTAGGTAGGTCCAACTTCGAGAAAGAGGTCAATCGTCGAATCCAACTCGGCTGGGCAGCGTTCGGGAAACTTCGCAATGTCTTTTCGTCCAATATACCTCAATGCCTCAAGACGAAAGTCTTTGACCAGTGTGTGTTACCAGTGATGACATATGGTACTGAAACTTGGCCTCTTACTGTGGGCCTTATAAATAAGCTCAAAGTCACACAACGAGCTATGGAAAGGGCTATGCTCGGGGTTTCTCTACGAGATCGAATCAGGAATGAGGAGATCCGTAGACGAACGAAAGTCACCGACATAGCCCGGCGGGTTAGCAAGTTGAAGTGGCAATGGGCAGGGCACATAGTACGTAGAACGGATGGCCGATGGGGCCGAAAAGTTCTAGAATGGAGGCCACGGACTGGCAAGCGCAGTGTCGGAAGACCGCCCACAAGGTGGACGGACGACATAGAGAAGGTCGCAGGAAGACGCTGGATGCAGGCCGCTAACAACCGTTCATTTTGGAGATCTTTGGGGGAGGCCTATATCCAGCAGTGGACTTCTTGCGGCTGAGATGATGATGATGATGATATAATCCTACTAACATTATAAATTCGAAAGTTTGTGAGTATGTGTAAGTATGGTTGTTCCCTCTTCACGCTTTAACGGCTGAACGGATTTGGATTAAATTTGGAATGTACATAGATTATACCTAAGATTGACACTTAGGCTACTTTTTGACTAGATAATAGCGGGCGAAGCCGCAGGGCACGGCTAGTTACAGAATATGTTTATTTTTATTTCCTTCCCCAGAATGAAAATAAAAAGTAAATGAACTCAAGTCAAGTAAATAGAGTGTAATCCAATTAATGATTGTTTCGGTCAAGTCTGTCCTGTTTGTGAGTTTTTTTTAAACACGCATTCACACTCACAGCCCCACACTAAATTCAAAGACATTCACATCACACACATATTACACCCAGAACCAGAAGCACAAATTTTCCTTTGGAAGGAATTTGTGCTCTTGCTGGGAATCGAACCTAGGACCCACGGCGCAGAAGGCGGAGACCTGTCCACTGCGCCAACTTGTGAATTGGTTACTATAAATTAGTTGTTGCTTGAAATTTCAATGTGTTGAATTGCAGATACCTGTTGCTCTGCGTACTGCCCATCTTAGCCGCTCTAGTCAGCCTCATCTGGACGCAAGAATCCCCGAGGTACTTGTTGGACGTCGGTCGGGAAGTGGATGCTATGATGGTCTACCAAGTATGTATATTTATGTTTGATAGGCAAGCATTTGACCACTATACAACCTGTAACGAAAAGGTGTAGTAATACTTGGTGGTGTGTATGTGTATCGTGCCAGGAATTGGCTGCAAAAGAACACAAATCGAAATCGGAGATAATTTTTAACCGACTTCAAAAAAGGAGGAGGTTCTATGTTCGACTGTATGTATGTTTTTTTATGTTCACCGATTTCTCCCCCATTTGTGGACCGATTCTCAAAATTATTGTTTTGTTTAGTAGATTATATTTCAGAGGTAGTATACATTTTATCGAAATCGATCAAGCCAAAACCAAAATGTATCCAGTGAAGTCGGTTTTTAAACGACGTTTTCTAAAATTGAAACCTAGCTAGATCGATTTATCGCCCCCGAAGCCCCTTACATACTAAATTTCATGAAAATCGTTGAAGCCGTTTCCTAAATTCAGATTATATAATATATACATATATACAAGAATTGCTCGTTTAAAGTATTAGATAGATAGATATAGTAGATAGATAGATAAACTCTTCATTAAACACCTTAATTGTGACAAACAGAATAGAAAAAAATGATTTACAAAATAAGTGTAAAAATAGCTGGTCTTATCGTTAAAAACAATCTCTTACAGACAACCTTTGGATGGATTGGATGGAGAGGAATTACGCAAAAAAGTTGGACGTCGGTGTTTTAACATATCAAAATATTGGAAAGTGAGATATACCCCTATATATGTATTTTTTTTTGACAGACTATCCATAGCAGCAACCAGATCCGCGTGTGCAGTAAATCCGTCGCTGCCGGCGGCAATGCCGAGTCCGCGTACAGATTGGGCGAGCTCTCGCTGCCCGGCAAGCGACGCCCGCCGGCATTGCACCACGTCAGACATAGCGTCAAAATGGTAAGCATCTGCAATTCTGCATACATCTCGTTCAAACACTTAACTAGCACACCCGTTATGTTTGATCCCAATGTTTAATGGCACTAATCATTAGTTTCACTAAACATACACACATAGTAACTTATGGTACGAGCAATACAAAGTAGTGTAAAGCCTTAACTAATAGCACTACCATGATGTTCGATCCCAATGGAACAATGTTTAATGGTACTAATCATTAGTTAAATTAAACTTACACAAACACATAGTAACTTATGGTACGAGCAATACAAAGTAGTGTAAAGCCTTAACTAATAGCACTACCATGATGTTCGATCCCAATGGAACAATGTTTAATGGTACTAATCATTAGTTTAATTAAACTTACACAAACACATAGTAACTTATGGTACGAGCAATACAAAGTAGTGTAAAGCCTTAACTAATAGCACTACCATGATGTTCGATCCCAATGGAACAATGTTTAATGGTACTAATCATTAGTTTCATTAAACTTACACAAACACATAGTAACTTATGGTACGAGCAATACAAAGTAGTATAAAGCCTTAACTATTAGCACTACCATGATGTTCGATCCCAATGAAACAATGTTTAAAGGCACTAATCATTAGTTTCATTAAACTTACACATACACACATAGTAACTTATGGTACGAGCAATACAAAGTAGTATAAAGCCTTAACTAATAGCATTACTATGATGTTCGATCCTAATGAAACAATGTTTAATGGCACTAAACATACACTTTTTTTTTTTTTATTTGTGACAGGCTAGTGTTTGACCACTATCTCACCTGATGGTAAGTGACGATGTGATCGAAGCTGGTAAACACACTAGACCTGGCATACGCAGGCTCTCAAGGATAACTGCCGGAACACCGTATTTGACTTGGCGGCAGACTTTCAACTTGATGGTGGTAAGCTACTTTGGTAGCAAGCCAGGCGAGCAACTCACAAAATGCTCTACCACCTCGTTCTAGCCAAAACCTAAATATAAGCGATGAAGTCGGTTTTTTAAGCTTTGCTTGCGTTACAGTTATTTGTTTGATTTGTCCTCAGTTCTGGCAGTCGTTCTTCCAGCTGTTCTCCAGTCCTTACAGGAGGACCACACTATGCCTCGGCGGCACCTTAGTCTTCACAGTGGCTATACAAGTAAGAGCAAACTATACTTATTTATTTAATTCTTTATTGCACAAAAAGTGGAATTAATGCTAGGCCAGGGGTCGGCAACCTTTTGAGTTGAAAGAGTAAAAAAAATACAATTAAATTTTCAAAGTTTTATAGAGCCACAATTTTATTTTTGTCAAATAATCAAATAATCCTTAATGCCAACAATAATATCTACTGTACTATGAGTATCGTATAGAAAACGCTATGCACGCGTTATATCATTCCATAATTTACTTGTTTCAACTGTATATAAATACTATTTTGCTACCTTTGGAGGCTTATGTTAATGGCTCGTTTTTTTTTAAATAAATAATATTTGCGTATGGAACTAAAGAGCCGCAGCTTCACATCCAAAGAGCCGCATGTGGCTCGCGAGCCGCAGGTTACCGACCCCTGCCCTAGACCATTCTCTACCAGTCAACGATACTTAATAGACGAGAAGAGGCGTGTATCAAACAAACAAACGCATTCACACTCACAGCCTCACACTAAGTTCAAAGGCTTGTATCGCGGGTGCCGGAAACATTCACATCACACACACAATCAGAACCAGAAACACAAATTCCCCTTGGGGAGAAAACTTGTGTTTCCACCGGGAATCGAACCCGATACCCGTTAAAACGCTACCAACTTAGCCGACGGGTAGTTCAATATCAATTAATTCATGCAATTATTCTTCTTTCAGTTCTACCTATCCTCCTACATACCGACTACCGTAATCAAAATGGACAACGCCATTTTCGAAGCGTCCACGCTAACCATAGATAATAAAACGTACGACTCCGAGTTCTACAACACAACCAGAGAGAATATAGAGTACAACAATTGCACGTTCCGGAATTGCACTTTCCGGAACCTTCTAATGTCGCACGTGACCTTCCGGAATTGTACGTTCGTGGACGTCGCGCTTTCAAATATCAAGAGCTCGCGGACGGAGTTTCACGGAGCCGTGTTTGTCAACAGCACGTGAGTGTATTTGCTATGCCTTTCACACTCACAGCCCCGTAAATATATCTAAGACCTCTATCCTGACTTATTAGACCCAAGGAGAAGACCAGAAAAAATATAGAACTACAACTCATCTCTTTGTTCCCCGAACGAACGGAATTTCTTGTAGTCTTCGAGTCTACATTGAAAAGGTATCTGGGCATGCTACATTTTCGGCCGCATCACCGCTTTCTATTACAATGTTATCACGGCGCCGTGTTTGGTAATAGCACGTGAGTATGTTTGCAATGTATTTCACACTCACAGCGCCGTAAATATATCTAAGACTTCTTATATCTAAGGCTTTGGGGTCCCTAAGTGGCGGATACGACCAGGAAGAATATAGAGAACAAGTATAATCTGGAAATATCCAATTCTACTTAAGTAACTCCTCCTTTTTTGTGAAGTCAGTAGAAAACCAGACTTCAACGCTTACATGTTGGTTTTGGCTGGATCGATTTCGATAGAATTAATATGGGACCACATCTGAATCAACCAAACAAAAAAAAAATCAACAAAATCGAGTCATAATTGGCGGAGATATAACGTAACATACAAACAAAAAAAAACATACAGTCGAATTGAGAATTTAATTTTTTGAAATCGGTTGAAAACAGGGTGTGTGTGTACACACACGATAGAAGTGAAACTTTTGTATTACAGGGAAACATTTTAATAAAACATAAAAATAAACGCTTTCACACTCACAGCTCCAAACTACGTTCGATCACTTGTGTCGTAGTTGCTGGAAACATTCACATCACACAATCAAAACCAGAACCAGAAACACAAATTTTCCTTGGGGAGAAAACTAGTGTTCCCGCCGGGAGTCGAACCCGATACCCCCCTGCTTAGAAGGCGAACGCCACCCAACTAAGCCAACGGGCAGTTCTAGTTAATTATTAATCACAGTGTTTTTATGAGAAATAAATCATATTTTTTTATTTATTTACTAGCTGCGCCCCGCGGTTTCACCCGCGTTCATAATGATGAAAAGTGATGATGATGATGATGATGAAAAATAGATGTTGGCCGATTCTCATAGATACCGGATAAGCACAAAAAATTTCATCAAAATCGGTCAAGCCGTTTCGGAGGAGTATGGCAACGAAAACTGTGACACGAGAATTTTATATATTAGATTCTTTTGCACAAGACATATGTACACGGAGGAGTTAATGCTAATACAACATGTTCTGCCAGTCAACCGAGAAGGTGCAGAAAAATATTTCAGTCATTTCGAAAAAAAATAAATAATATATATAAATACGTGAGGTCTTCAGCTCGCAGGTTAGTTTGTACAATGTTTAATTGTGTTGTTGCAGTATAATAGACACCGACATGGAGATGGGGTCGGAGTTCGACGAGTGGTGCGTCTTCAACTCGACGCTCGTGCGCGGGATGACCGGCGGATGTGCGAGACACGCTGATCTCACTTCTAGGTAATAATAATAATATACTGGTCGTTCGCGCCGAACTGAGATCTCGCGCCTACATTTTGCCTCATAGAGAAAAACTTTTGAGGTTACTTGCTTATAACTTTTTTTCTATATAATAATTGTTTGATTTCTGTATTTGTTGTTCAAGTACAGGATATAACGGATTTTATACGTAAGTTTCAGCGTTCAGTGTGAAGCCGTTTTTGAGATAGACCCCGGGACAAAATAGGTCTAGAAACAGTGATTTTCGTTGCCTACCAAATCGTTATTTTCCATCATAGATTTTTTTAAACCGGTTTCGTACTCTACTAATCAAGCTCCTTTCGCTTCGCTCGATCAATAAACGCTTTCACACTCACAGCCCCACACTAAGTTCGATGACTTGTGTCGTTGGTGCCGGAAACATTCACATCGCAACCAAAACCAGAAACTAATTTCCCTTGAGGAGCAAACTTGTGTTTCCATCGGGAATCGCACCCGATACCCACTGCTTAAAAGGCAGACGCGGATCTCACTCGCCGATAACATTTAACTTTATTAGTTGGAAATGGTATAGTTGAAAATTGGATTTGATTGAAATAATTGAAAGTTAGATGGGATTGGTATAGTTGAAAGTTGGATTGCTTGGGCATAGTTGAAAGTTGGATTGGGGATGGCCTTGGTGAGCAAGGTCACCCCTACATGGGCGCAGTGGCCCGGTTTGTACTCGGGCCTACCGCCGGGGCAAGATAGTGACTGCTAGCGCGACCCTATCTTGCCCCACCTCGGCGAGGGACTGCTCACGGGGGGGTTTTTAGTGGGTTCGAGCCCTACATACCCTTTCCCTTCATCCCTGGGAAGGAAAGGAAATGCCATTGTAACCCCACAAAAAAAAGTTTAAAGTTGGATTGGATTGGTATCGTTGAAAGTTGGATTGGATGGACATAGTTGAAATTTGGATTGGATAGGCATAGTTGAAAGTTGGATTGGATTGGTATCATTGACATTAGAATTGTATGGGCGTAGTTGAAAGTTGGATTGGATTGGTATCGTTGAAAGTTGGATTGGATGGGCATAGTTGAAAGTTGCATTCGTTTGGTATATTTGAAAGTTGGATTGGATTATAAAAAAAGGATAATTTGTATTAATTATGTTTTAATTCCAGACTGGGCGGTCTAATATCAGAACAAACCTACGTATCTCAAGCAATGCTGATCGCCTCCCTATTCGCGCTGCTGCCGAGCAAGATGCGTCCGAATGGTAAGTGCACTTATATTTTCTACCACTGAGTGTGATGCGGTGCCATCGGATTGATCTGATGATGGAGCCGGGATGTGAATAGTGGCACTTTTTAATTGCTTTTAGTAAACTCCTCGAGCTTGACGATTTAACGGTTCTCTGATGATGGAACCCGAAGGTAGATACTGGAACTATCCCATGGGTACAAGCTTCGATCATATACCCTAGATACACGATCGCCGCTATCAAAATGGCATCTTGAAAACAAGGCATAAATCAACGAAATGCCTTGTTTCGCTCTCAGTCGTCGATAGTCGGTCTTTGAGTGCGTCGTTCGTCACGATGCCGTTAAAGAGTGTAAAAACAAGCACATTAAGAGTTCAAAAAAAGAAAAATAAGTAGGAGAAGGTTCTATGTTTGAGTGTATGTATTTTTTTTTTTTTTTTAAATTAACAAAATCGTTTCACGTGGTAAGAGGGGCTGAGTCACCCACGTCCGTAGGAGGATACCCCTTAAGTCTGACTCCCTACACGTGGTCCCCGGGTGGTGCTAATCAGGTGACATTTGAGAGGTGGTAGAGCATTTTGTGAGTTGCTCGCCTGGCTTGCTACCAAAGTAGCTTACCACCATCAAGTTGAAAGTCTGCCGCCAAGCCAAATACGGTGTTCCGGCAGTTATCCTTGAGAGCCTGCGTATTCCAGGTCTAGTGTGTTTACCAGCTTCGATCACATCGTCAATTACCATCAGGTGAGATAGTGGTCAAACACTAGCCTGTCACAAATAAATAAAAATAAAATAAGATGTTAAGAGGCACAAAAAAAACAATCGTATTCAGTAAATCTTCCTTTTTGGTGAAGTCGCTAAAAAAATTGACGAACGTAGCGAAACGCTTCACGCGAGGTTCAAAATATCTCTTTTTTGTTCCAGTGGCCCTCTGCGCGGCGTGTGTATTCCTGTCTCCGTTGCTCTACATAAGTGTGAGCGAGACGGCGCTATACATAGTAGAGGCGGCGTATCGCCTGTTCATAACTGTCGTATTCTTCAACGTGGCGGTCATGGTCGTCGAAGGATATCCTGCTAATCTGAGGTAATATGTTGTTTTTTTTTAACCTATCGGTATTCTATCGTCGGCATTTTGGAGAGTGTGCAGGAATTACATGAGTTAATTCCACCATGCCCATTTTACCATCTAACAACCAGACAAACTATCAAACGTCTTCCATTTATGGTTGACATACCTCCAGTTCGCTCGAAGCGGTTTGCTTTTACGTTCATCATCCATACAGCGAAGGAGTGGAAATCATTGCCTTCGTCTTTGTTCCCCGAGGGGTATAATCTGAGAGTCTTCAAATCAAGAGTGAATAGGTATCTTCTAGGCAAGCATGTCACATCTTCCACCGCATCATCACTTTCCATCAGGTGAGATAGTGGTCAAATGCTTTCCTACATAGTATAAAAAAAAATAAAAAAAATTGACAAGGTTCTCATTTCAGTTGTATTGGATCTCTGCCCTTAGTGCCGTGGATTCTGGGTTCGATTCCCTGCATTAGCACATTTTTCACGCACAAAATGCACTAGGAACATTTTTGCTTCTGGTTCTGGATGTGATTGTGCGTGTGATATGTCTGTGTTTCCGGCACCAACTATACAAGTCTTTGAACTTGTGTGGGGCTGTGAGTGTGAATGCGTAGAAATTTAGTTGTTTCATGTTTGATCATAAGTGGTTTTCATTTGTTTTTATTTTATCATATATTTGACATAGCATGCTAGGTATAATCTATGTACATTCCAAATTTCATCCAAATCCATTCAGCTGTTAAAGCGTGAAGAGGGAACAAACATACTTACACACAAACTTTCCGATTTATAATATTAGTAGGATTTGTAACATAACAGAATAAACCAACGCGTTACAAATCGTCATCATAGAAGATAATAATTGATATACATTTTAATAATACTTTTATTGTAAAATAAAAGAATAAAAAATCCAAGTCATTGAATATTAAAATAATCAATTAAATTATTACAATAAAAAAATTGGTTGTCTGTAAATTCGGTTTACGGACGATAATTTTACGTGATAACGTCATAAGACGAACGCTTAGGCCCATCGTGCCTCTCTATCGCTTGTTCCGCGCTCTCGCTTGCACGCTCGTCTCAGGCGGAACGTGACACTTTCGTGCGTGTAGTCGGTGTTCATCGATTTATAAGACGTTATCACGTCACGAGTTTTGCCGCGAAAGTGAAAAAATGGCGTTGTTGATTTTGTATAATTTTCCAAAACCTGTCATTGTTCGAGTGTTAATATGTAACAATGGTGGATTATAGAATAGAATAGAATTTCCTTTATTGTAAACTGTGTAAACTTTATTAACCGATTATTAACCGTACATACTTAGTAAACGTGCATGAGCATAGGCAAATCATACAAAGTTGAAAAACGTGATTTTCGCCTTCGCTCCAAAACTCCAATAGAAGTTCTCGTAAAGTTTCTACCACATTACTAGGGCATGACTTGACTACGACTGGACCTTGACTCTTGTACTCGACTTTGACTGTGACTAGGACTTTTAATATGAAATACACTTGAAATATATTATTACTTGACACTGGCAAAATGCACAAGGTTTCTGAAGCCAAAGCTAAAATTTAAATAAAAAGTATTTTGGCTAAGCCAATACTTATTCCATGAATTAATTAAATGTATGTATGTGTGTACAGTATATAATTGTATGTGTGTACAGATGCACGGCACACGGGCTCCTCCTGTCGGTGACGTACATGTGTGCGTGTGTAGTCCGCGGGCTGGCGGCGGGCGGCGCCGTGCTCAGCTGCGTCATGTGCGCCCTACTCGCACTCGCCGCCGCCGCCTGCGCACACAAACACAAGTAGACTGTGAGTACACGCCGCCTGCGCACACAAACACAAGTAGACTGTGAGTACACGCCGCCTGCGCACACAAACACAAGTAGACTGTGAGTACACGCCGCCTGCGCACACAAACACAAGTAGACTGTGAGTACACGCCGCCTGCGCACACAGGCACAAGTAGACTGTGAGTACACGCCGCCTGCGCACACAGGCACAAGAAGACTGTGAGTACACGCCGCCTGCGCACACAAAAACAAGTAGACTGTGAGTACACGCCGCCTGCGCACACAGGCACAAGTAGACTGTGAGTACACGCCGCCTGCGCACACAGACAAGTAGACTGTGAGTACACGCCACCTGCGCACACAGACACAAGTAGACTGTGAGTACACGCCACCTGCGCACACAGACACAAGTAGACTGTGAGTACACGCCAGTCTGCGCACACAGGCACAAGTAAACTGTGAGTACACGCCGCCTGCGCACACAGTCACAAGTAGACTCTGAGTACACGCTGTTATTTTAGATTAAGGTTGCATTGCCTATACCCGACCCGACTACGGAGTATGGGGGTTAATTCAAAGTAACCTTATATTGTACCGCAAATAAAAATGTACCAAATCATGTTCCCACTGAGTAAATAATCAAAATCAAAATCGTTTATTCACATGGGCCCCAAAGAGGCACTCATCAATAACTTTTTTACTTTACTTTTCCAGGTATTATTAAGGGAGTCGCGGCGGCACGATAACTAAGTATTTCTTCAATAATCACAACTATGACGGACATCTTATGTTGTAAGATGTATGTAAGGAACGTAGTGAGAAGTCGGACTTTTTATCAATTTTTTCATAAATAAATCATAATATTTTAACTTGAAAAAGTTATGAAATACCAAAATTTTAATCGTTTATTCGGACCCCAAAGAGGCACTCATGAAGTAATCACAAAAGCTGCAATTGTTGAGTGTAACAGAGATGATGCTTGGGTAAGAGAAAGAAGTTACGAGGTAACACACATAAAAAAGTGCGATCGAATTGAGAACCTCCTCCTTTTTTTGAAGTCGGTTACAAAGTACGTGTACAATATTTTTCGATTATGTAAATGACAGACGTAATAGATTTTCAGGCATCTAGCCTATTATGCTTTTGCCAGGAATCGAATCAAATAAAGGACATTTAAATGACTGCCCTTATATAATTTATGTTGTTTACGACTTGAAACACGTAGAAAATGTCACGCGCCGAAGCCGCTCGCCGCTCGCCTCCGCGTACCGCGCGTCTGACTCATCCTTATGAAGGACAACCAATTTGTCCGAAACTAGTCGACTACAAAGTAAATTGACATTTTCTACGTGTTTCAAGCCGTATACAACAAAAATTATGTGTAATACTCACGATAATTTTAATTTTCATACTGCCTTTATAGTTTTGGCGAATAAATGATTTGAATTTTGTTTTTTTTTTAATTAAAAAAAACTGATATAAAGTCCGGCTTAGAAATGAGCTTGCCATATCGACGCAAACCAAAGTAAACGACTGAAAATTAGGAAGTTGTGACGTCTAACTAACAATGATTACGACTGAATATGTTTTTTATTACTAAAGTACTATACCCGGCATGCGTTGCAATGACACGTAAAAAAAAAGCATTTCGCCTCTTCCACGTTTATGGTTGCCTAGTACTTTGATGCCATACTAAAAAAATATGCCTCCTTCACGTTTATGGTTGCCTAGGACTTTAATGCCATACTAAAAATTATTTACTATCAGTCTTACTTATAAAAATGTCGCTAAGCAATGCTTAGCCACCTCTTAGTTAAGCAACTCTTAATCTCATAATCAATGATTAACTTTTTTTCACTCATAAACATTAGTTAGCCGCTGCTTAGTTGAGAGACGCAAAGAGAATCGAAAATAATCGAAATTTACACGATCGCCACAGATTATAACCAAAATAGTCGACTTAAAGTGAATACGAGTAGAGTTGTCAAAAATGTGGTTTTATTAATCTATTGAAATGAAAATAAAAGAAAGGTGACATTCAACGGTTGTCGAAGTAAACAATTTTGCAACTTACGTAAAAAGTTTTGACACATTTATTATTGAAAGATATAAGACCCGCCATCTTGCCTCTTAGCAAGTTTTAAACTAGGCAATGGCGGTGTTTAATTTTGACAACTATTTAAGCATTACTTAACGCTAAATCGCGTTTATGAGTGAATTTTTTGTTAAACTGTAGCTAAGCAATTGATTAAAAATTAAGAGGGGTTTATAAGTAAGACTGTTTATGTTTATGATTGCCTGTATAAATTATTACCTCCTTCGTGTTTATGATTGCCTAGTACTTTAATGCCATACTATAAATTATTGAATAAATTATTATCTCCTTCATGTTTATGGTTGCCTAGTACTTTACCATCCATAGACGTATTCCTGTCCATACGAAAATGATTATTTTTTAGTTTATTTTCTAAATTTGAAAATAAATTAACTTTCTCGCATTCACAACCCCACACTAAGTTCAAAGACTTGATTGTGGATGCCGGATACTTTTATCACGCAACACTCAGATCCACAAACACAAATTTGTCTATATAGAAAATTTGTGTTCCCATCGGGAATTGAACCCTGTACCAGGTGCTTAGTAGGCAGACGCGGAACCAACTAACCTAGCCGGCAGTTCAAATAACAGCCTAGAATATATTATGTAATAGTATATAATAATATATTTATTATTGTTCTAATCTTATTATTTTAATTTCCCGTTGGTTTAGTTGGGTGAGCGTTCGCCTTCTAAGCGGGGGGTATCGGGTTCGATTCCCGGTGGGAACACAAGTGTTCTCCCCAAAGAAAATTTAAGTTTCTGGTTCTGGTTGTTATTGTGTGTGTGATGTGAATGTTTCCGGCACCCACGACACAAGTCATCGAACTTACTGCGGGGCTGTGAGTGTGGAAGCGTTTAATAAATAGTATTTTAGTAATAATAACACTTGTACTAACAAACAAGCAATATAATAATGTTTTGACAGCAATTACTATGACAATTTATAAATATATCATATTAATGTTATATGTCTTTAACTGTAAATGTAAATATATGTAAAAAATGCCTTGCCAAAAATATAGCACACATTTATTAAGTATCCGGATGACAGAGCTTTGCTCGGTTTTTTTTTTTTTTTTCAACGACGTTTTCTAAAAATGAAACCTAGCTAGATAGACTTATCGCCCCCGAAACCCCCCTGCATACTAAATTTCATGAAAATCGTTGGAGCAGTTTCTATTCAGATCCTACTAATATTATAAATCCGAAAGTGTGTGGGTGTAAGTATGTTTGTTCCCTCTTCACGCTTTAACGGCTAAACGGATTTGGAATGTACATAGATTATACCTAGGATTAACACATAGGATACTTTTTATAATTATAAATATTAAAAGACCATTGTAGAAGACAAATAGGCACACAAACTCTCGGATGTATAATATTAATATTTATTTTTAAATATATATCCAAACGTTTAGTCGAAAGTGTGTGAAAGTCGACAAGTGACCAGAATGGCAGAAGGCTGTAATTTTGCGAATCTGGCAGTAGAATCATTAACTTTCATGAGTGCCTCTTTGGGCCTGTGTGAATAAACGATTTTGATTTTGAATGCTGGCTCTTATTTAGCACAAAAAATTAGCATCGCTATTCAACGTGGAAACGTAGCCAGTATTCTGGGCACTTCTCCTTCGGCAAGCGGTTTACAAAATGTTTGAGTGCTATTTGTTTTATTCCCCTTTTGTAATCTTTTTTAGTAGGATCCGTGTGCTAATAACTATGTTAAAAAATAATACTAACTACCCACTGGTAGTGGGCTTGAGCACTTGAGCTACCTATTATCTCGATGACTTGTAGGTAATTTAAGTATGTGCTGAAAAGCTTGTATAGTTTAAAAAATATAGAGTAATGGTCCGCGGATATTAATTTGAAATATTTGAATTTTAATTGACTTTTTAACCGACTTCAAAAAGGAGGAGGTTCTATGTTCAACTGTATGTATATTTTTTATGTATGTTCACTGATTTCGATTTGTGGACCGATTCTCAAAATTCTTTTTTTGTTCGGTAGATTATACTTCAGAGGTGGTCCCATATACATTTTATCGATCAAGCCAAAACCAAAATATAAGCGGTGAAGTAGGGTTTTGAAGCTTTGCTTACGTTTAAATTTTTAAATTGAACTATTATTAGTAAAACACTAAAATTATATTTAGTGTGCTATATTTTTGGAAAGGACGATGATTTACTGTATAAATATACACCACTACTGAATGTGACTACACCGTGAATTCTATGTTCAGAAAAATAATATGATTAAATGAATTTGTCATTAAAAAAAAATGTTTAAAAAATATTTATTTTAAAGATTTTTTTTTTATTAAATTGAAAGGAAAATTAATTTAATTAAAATTAGTTGTTTTTTTTTAATATGAGTGCGCAATGCGCATTCTACACTTCAGTTTACTTATTTCTTTGTTACTATATAAAAATAAAAAAATAAATTTATATTTTAGTAATCAAGTCGATTTAGAATATATAATTAATTTCCAAATTTTCCAAAAAAGAATTCACGGTAACCGTTGCCATAACAAAAAATACTAAAATGGTAGAATTTTCGATTGTAAAATTAAACTTTAGTAGCTTTAAATTTTTATTATAGTATTTCAAGTATAATAAAATTAGAGTATTATGTAAGTTTTTGGGAAGGCTGAACATATCTTGACGGTAGAAAGGGGCGGGGAGTAATGGTTGTAACATTTCTTTAATTAAATATTTGTCGGTGTTTAAAATAAAGACATTAATGTTAAATGTTTGTGTATATGGTCGTATATAATTTTAAAATTTATTAAGAATTTAGATTATTTTAATACCAAATTTATTTTTTTCACTGTCGGAATTTTTATTATTTTGTCTGACATTATCTGTAGTAAAAGTCGTTTTTAGGGTCACCCAATGACTTATTTATTTAATAATTGTGTATTGTAATATAGATATATGTACAGTCAACGCCAAATCGATGACGTCCTAACTATCAGTCAAGGTACATTACATCTATTTGATGTTGACTGTACATTGAACTTTTTAGTATAATAGTGATAGAAAAACTATGAACAAACCAACGCGACTATGGTTGTGATTTGGACAAAAAACATAAAACACACACAGACCCGCACTGAGTTCTAAGATTCATAAAGCAGGTACTGGAAATAGTTACATCACAACATATTAATAGATCAAGTTTCACTTTATATGTTTCTGCCGGGTTTCGAACCCGGTACTCGCGAATCATCACTAAACAGCTACTTTTTGACAGATCGAATAAAAACTAATGTTGGTAGAAACAGTATATTGTCCAAACAAAACTGCCTTGGCTATCGTTCAAGGCAGTCAAGAGGTAGCTCTTTTGTGCTCGTGTCAAAAGACGATAAAAAATGTTTTTTTTAATAAACTGACAGCTACTCCGTGTTGCCATGTATGTGTATAGTTATTTTTAGTGTTGCCATATCCATTGTAAGTGATTTAACCATAGACTGCTTTTATTTTAAAAATAGTTTAAAAAGACACTATTTTAATTTGTATTTTCCTTTAGTAATTAATTAGTTTGTGATTTTCTATCGACAATACTTGAAAAATTAATTAAATTTATTTATTCAAACGGGCTATTATTATTTACCCGTAAAACCTATGTTTATAAATATCAATGTGGATTTAGACATAGTTTT
This sequence comes from Lomographa bimaculata, assembly GCA_948107665.1. Classification (NCBI taxonomy): domain Eukaryota; kingdom Metazoa; phylum Arthropoda; class Insecta; order Lepidoptera; family Geometridae; genus Lomographa; species Lomographa bimaculata. Next base: position 7,543,428 of record OX403612.1, on the reverse strand, counting down.
AGTGCCAGTCCTCGTTGATTTCTACTCGTATCCTTGTACAAAAGTGTCGCTGAAGCATAGTAAAAAGAGGGATAGTAGTTTTTTTGACATACCGTCAATGCGCGACTGATAGACAATCAAACATGACTACAAATTTGACTTGTTAAAAAATTATGTTTGTTAAAGTCGAGCGCGAACTGACGCAAAACGTCTCCGTTTCAGTTTAGGCAAAATTGCTTTCGTATGTCCGAATTTCCAGTTGTTCTCGTCTACAGGACGAATTTCTCAACCGATTCTTGTGAAATTTGTGAGCAGGTTTGATAATTATTTTGATTTTTTTTAAACGTCGAATGTATGGGTTTGAAAACGTTAAAAAACCTATTTCAACTATTTCGAAAAATACGCCATTAGTTCTATTTTATTTTAAACTCGTTTATTCTCTTGATTCGGTGTTTTCTTTATACTAAGTCGAATTGGTGTCCAGAATAGTTAAACCAACGGAAGTTTATGCTCCCGTTAAAACAAGTGAGGTTTAAATATGTCAGTTTATAGACTTTTTTTGTGATTTGGGTAGGACAAAGATGCAAGCTAATTTACTTAGGTATATGAGATATAATCATTTAGATTTCACGAATAAATACAGGATTTGGTTATAAATACAGGACTTTAACGATTTCTTGAGTGAGCGCCAGAGTCGAACTCCTTTCTCTCTTTTTACTCTGTCTAAGTGTTGCCAATGTAATCGGATTATTGTAGTTTAAGTAGTTTGCATTCCTACCGCTTCTGACTGATGTATTCGCTTAGACATAGACACCTAGTCAAGTAATTTTGTACATGTCGCTATAGAACAATATAATAACAATTTGACCAACGACGAAAAAAACGTCAAATTGTAATTCTATTGTATGACTCTAATTTAAATTTGTATGGGTTCACATATCTTTATAATTGATACTTTCTATTAGACTGAGACTTTTATCATGAGCCAATTATATTTATCATGTTTTACCACTCTCTGATAAAAGTTATATATAATAGTTATTTCTATATTACGATTTAACATACTACAGGTTATTTTTCATGTGTCAAAAAGTAAATGACAACCATTTATTAAGTGATTAAGTTTTAAATCGGAAATAAAATTAAATCGCTTTAACAATCAAATAATTCATATTAAATGTAAAATTAGTGAGCATAAAGAAATTCTGTTTCTGAATTTGTGTAATCTAAAGAAAAAATGACAAAAAATAATTTAAAGAGAAAAAAGAAAAATAGTTTAGAAACAAAGCATTGTTCGAAATTCAAATTATCTCAAAAAATAATTTGCATACCTAGAATTATCAGATTGTCTCTATTCTACTCGACAGTTTTTATCAGAGTGTCGTAAAACAAGACCTAAGTTAAGTCTTATTTACTCATAGATGCTATTCATATTTAGTTTGAATTATTTAGGATAATTTTATTCCTTTAAATCGTTGGTACGATAAGGACTAGTTTAATGTTTATGTAAATGTATCAAGCGGTTTATGAATTGTGTTATGAAGGAAAATTATTTACATGCGCTATAAACTGGTATTACACATTATGTTTCAATGTTATATCCGGCTTAAAACACGAAAATTTTCGACATACTTTGTAGTCGACTAGTTTCGGACAAATGATGATGAAGAACAACTAATTTGTCCGAAACTAGTCGACTACAAAGTAAGTCGAAATTTTCGTGTTATAAGCCGAATATAACATTGAAACATAATGGTTTTATCATCTTTGGTTCGTAGCTATGTTCGGTGTAAATTGGTGCAGCTGTTTTACCATTAGGTCGCCGGTCGTCGGGGGTGTATTTTTTTTTTCACCGCCCCCTACGCCTATTCTGTATGTTTTGCACCTTACAAGACTTGCGCTACTGTGAACACGTTAGTGTAAACCCGGTTTTATTGAAATATGTCAGTATTTTATGTCATAATCTTGTAAGCAATTTGTAATTAAGTGTGATATGTGTATTCAATTAATCAGTAATTTCGTGTATTCGAAGTTTTATTTTAATATAATAATTACAAGAAGTACTTTGGGTTTTATGATAAGAGAACATTTTTATTTGTGTGCAATATATTCATATGTTAATTAAATGAAAAGTTCAAGTGTGTATCAAGGTTTATAATTTGACGCAAAGAAAATAATTTCATATTATACTATTTTCTTATTTATGGGACTAAATTCTATATTATAAATATAACAAAAAATTTGCTCGGAGCGGATTCGAACCACGCGTCCACTAAACCAGCTGAACTGATACTCCTAGCATGAGGTATATTTTTTTACTTATCCAATACATGACTTAATGCGTCCCTGTAAGACGCAAAGTTAGGGAAGGAAACACATTTCGTACAGGGAATGGGAGCTGTGATGGTCTTGCGGTTAGATAGTTTATGGGTCGGTGTTCCAAAGATGCGTGGCTCGAATCCCGCTCGGACCAAATTGTTTTATTCCTTAACGTTGTGTCACTTATGCATAGTAAAATAAAATATATATAAGTTTGTTTGTTCGACCGGATCTGTTGATTTTTAAACATAATCTAATCTAAAATATATTTTTTGTATTAGATATGTTTAAAATCAATTATAACACTTCTAAAAAATTGTCTCCCGTTTTTATTGATTTTATCGATTATTTATCCAACATTGTGTTTAGATTAGAGTTGTGAGATTTCATGACCTTTTGTGAAGTTACTTTTTCCGATTATTCATTTGTATTGTAATTAATTGACCTATATTGCCCCTAAAACCTGTAAAGCCGTGTTAATAATTATATAAAATAAATAAGTTAATAATAGAACGTCGTGTATTTTATAATATCCGTGATAATTTTAGTATTTATAATCCATCACAAAATAGTAGTTTGTTTAATCGTAATCCGTGGGTTTCTACCAAAAAAAAGTTTCGTAACTTACCGCATAAATACTATTAACTATACGACTTAACTGCAAAGAAATAAGGTTTATTTTTGGTTTATTACAAATAGAAACCGCTCGTAACAGAGATGTCAAGATAAACTACGATAACATGACGCGCTCTTTTTAAATTCAAAACTTTTGAAAGTATTTATTAAGTGCCACCAAGACTCGCAACGGCGAGTTTTGCCGCGAAAGTGAAAAAATGGCGTTGTTGATTTTGTAAAATTTTCCAAAACCTGTGATTCTTCGAGTGTTAATGTGTAATAATGGTGGATTATTAACCGCTAATACTTAGTGAACGTGCATAAGTGTAGGCAAATCATACAAAGTTGAAAAACGTACTTGACTTTGACTGTGACTTGTGACTAGGACCTAATATGAAATACACTTGAAATATATTATCACTTGACACTGGCTAAATGCATAAGATTGCGAAGCCAAAACTAAGGAAAACAAAAAAAGACTCGCAACGCTTGTGTGCGTGCTGAGACGGCTGTCAAACACACAAATCCATGGATTTGTTGCTCGACTAGCGACGTCATTAAATCCATGATAATTATTATTAGTTTTGAGGGGCGCGCCGTGCTATCGTAGTTTATCTCTAATAAGTGGTCAGATTTAATTACAGAATCACAAAGGTAACTTAGCGTGCGGGAAACTGCGGAACTAACGCCTTTTCCTACTAAAATTATACGTTTCTTTACAAGCAGCGCCATGAGCCAATTTATTTTGAGAGATCTGTATTTTCTTTTGGTTGCTTATAGCTGTGTTGAATATGGCGTTTCCAACATATTTTTTGTACATGAATCGGCAGTGGAAACCCACGGTAAAGACGTCAAGATAAACGTGTAAAATCCGGTTGGTATAAATTGTATTTTGTTGGATACTAAATAACAATATAAAACTTCAAACATCTAACGAGATAAACCGTAAAGGCCTATACAAATCTGACCCCCCATTTCCTATCTCTGTTTTGAACGGTTTCAATTTGATAACGACAAAACTGACAAGAAATAAGGTTCATTTTTGTCTTATTCAAATAAAAAATGCTCGCGATAGAGATGGGTAAATAGAGGGTTTGAGCGTTATCCGATACCGCTGTGGGAGCGGTTGTAGGAACTTCCGCGGCTAGAACGAAATAGAATGAACAGTGGGATAATCGCATACCCACTCGATTTCCCATTCATCTGAATAGGCCTTAAAACGTCATCCATGTATGGTTGACATAGCTCCAGTTTGTTTGAAACATTTTGCTACTACGTTATACGAATATTGAAAAATATAACAAAATGTTCACTAGCTAAAACACATACATTATACACATACAAATCTAACAAACCGCTGCCAGTTAGTAACTTTCTCAAAATTCTGGCAACACTGCCATTCAACGTAGCAATGCTGCCAGAATTAGTGAGTAGGAACTAACTATGGAACCCTAATTTTTTTCCTACCCCCCTAAGGCGCGATACAGCGGCTTTGGTCTAACTATAGTCCCACTGTCCCATATAAAAATAACCTATGTATAATGGTTTTGTTTTTTTTTATTATATATATTTTTTTACTCGTGACTCAAGAAGACACGAGTGTTATAAGTTTAACATTTGTATCTGTGGTATCATTTCTCCCAAACGGCGCAACCCACTTTTACTTCGTTCTTTTTTGTTTGAAAGGTGACTTAATAAGAGAGAGTGTTTTTAGTGACTGTTTGGTAAAAATCGGTGCAGCCGTTTTTCAGTTAGGGCATCAGGGGGCATCAGGGGTATTTTAATAGTTTTTGATTTTCTCAATCGATTGGTATAATTAGTTTTCATTGTATTGTTAATTAGTATCCAATCTGCGGAACGTAGATAATAGACTGAACTTGTGGTCATGTGTAAATATAATGAAATAAATATGTTGGTATTGTATTACTGTTTTATTTGTTGACTAGCAGATCCTTACGACTTCGCCTGTTTTACATTGTATATTGGATTATTTTAACAGATTTGGATGAAATTCGGAATGTACGTAGCTTATACGTAGGATTATCACATAGGCTACTTTTTCACTTGATAATAGCGGGCGATGCCGCGGGCACGGCTAGTGGTACATAATCGTATTTAGCAATTTTTTTGTGTGAGGAACCCTAATTTTTTTCCTAACCCCCTAAGGCGTGGTACAGCGGTTTCGGAACTATAGTCCCACTGCCCCAAATGTAATTAAGTTTTTTTTTGTAATTGAGACATGCGACGATCAAGTCGCTCGCCTGATGGCAAGCGTCACGCATGCCCATTTCTGTTCCGTGCCACCCAGAATTTTTAACTTATAATGGCCTCGATTCTAATGTACACTCACTAAATTAAATTTAAACTATCCCTGTCTCTTACAAAATAGTAACACAAGACAAAGATAGCATATATTTTAGTGCTGTCAAGCTAGTTTATCAATTAAAATATGAACAGCAGAAGCTAAAAGGCTCGTGTTTTTAGTCAACACCAATTACGTATTCGACTAAGCTTGCATAGACATCTAAGTTCTGACTAACTTGACAGCACTAAAATGTATGCTATCTCTGTCTGGTGTTACTATTTTGTAAGAGATAGGGATAGTTTAAATTTAATTTAGTGTGTGACATCAGAATCACGGCCATAGTCCGAACTCCAGCTCGGCAAAGCGCTCGTCAACCTGAGGGCCAAAACTGCGCTAACCGGACGCCTGCGCGGTTCGATACAAAAATGCACGCGCACCGAGCGTCCGCTTAACGCAGTTGTGACCCTGAGATATTACATGTTAAATATAACTCGGTAATTTCACTGGAAACAGTAAATATAATAAACGGGGAAGATTCTAGAATTAAAACAGCAGTAGTAATAAAAAAACAGTTATATTCAAATAAAATTACAAATACCCTTCGACCGTACGGTCCGAATATATTAAATAAATCTTAACAAATATATCATAAGTAAATAATCATATTAGAATGCAACATAAGAATTGTCTGATAATTTTCTAATACAAAAATAAGTTACATTAATAAAATCTATATTTAGGATTAAGGGGCCTGCGGAGGTTGATTTGCCCATACAATCGTAATACCGATATTATTTATAATTCAACCATATTACCACCATACTGTGCTGTTATTCAGATTAAAAACATATTAATCTAGGTTCCTGGATAGTTTTTATTCCAAAATAATCACCTAAAACTAAATATAAACCAATTGATTTTCACACATTATTACGACGTAAATGCCGTATCTTCAACTTATTCGTTTTGAATTAAAAACTAACACATTTCTTTTGTCATTACAACAGGAACATAGATTATCATTTCAAGGTACTATTAATGCAAAAAACAATGGCTAAACATTACATTTTCATTCATAATATTTGGTATTACGGCACCTATCATAATTTGTTCGGTCGGTAGTGCTATCGCATCAAGCATGGGCACAGTTTGCCAGTTAAACAGAGACAGCCTATAGATCGTTTCACAGACTTCCTGGCCTCTTAACGACTTCACTCACTGTTGGTTTCATACTACAAATAACGTCACGCGCGTGTCGTGGGCTATACGAGTAATACGAGAAACCAACTGCGAGTGAAATCGCTAAATCCTAAATATGTGTAATACTTACAATCTTTCAATCAAACAATTAAGAAGATCTTCAGATTCTAAGTAAGTTCTTAATTGTACTAAACTAAAGCAAGCCCAATGTTTTGAAACAGATATAAAATATATATAAATCCAATTATTTTTTAATTATATCTAAGTACATGTTTTAATTGAATCATATTAACAAAAAAGAACATATCGAATAACAATTTGATTGATTTTGTTTATCTATTAGTTCAGTAAAATAAAATAACCATCCTCTTAATGCCGACCGTACTACAAGAAGTACTAAATAAACAGTCATTCAGACCCAGAGCATTCAACATATTATAATTGAACATAACAATTATAAACATAAACGCTTTCACTCTCACAACCACACTAAGTTCGACGACTTGTGTCGTGGGTGCCGGAAACATTCACATCACAGACACAAACACACCCAGAACCAGAAACACAAAATGTTGTGCTCCCGCCGGGAATCGAACCCGATGCCTCTACTTAGAAGGCGAACACGCACCTAAGCCAATGGGCAGTTCATGGTAATACACAAGTAAGGACTATGTATAACACACATAGTCCTTACGTATGATTTCTTAGATGTTGAATGCTCTGGCTCTAAATTACTATTTATTTAGTACTTCTTCTAGTACCGCGGGCCTTCAAAGGTTATCAGACAATTCCTTCCACATAAAAACACAATAAAAGGCGGCAAAATTACAATAAACACTCGTATTTGACATGGTGAGGACAACTATTATAATTTCTAAATAGCTTTAAAAGCTGTCACATACGGGAACTATAATTTACATTATGGAGCTGAGATGTGTAATATATTACGCATATTTATAGCTTTCGCCGGTGGCTTATGCATTTTTGGTCATCAAAAATAAATAAGGAACCTTATCTATTTCCTAGGTACGGTCAAAGTCAAGTTTTAGAAATATCTGATTCAATTTAACGTATCGAATAGTTAATTTTAATACATAGACACCTTAGTTTGCACCTCTGAAGCTCGTGGCTCGTAACTGCGCAGTAACAATTTTTGGGCCTTATGGGTTTTAGTGGCATATTGAAACTTCAGAAGGACACAATAGACGTCACAACAAATTCCATCGATACTTAAACGCTGCAGCTTTCTTGCGAATTTGTCTCACCACGTCATGTCAAAATAACATAGTACATCAGAACAAAATAGAAATAACTCATGAACACAATGACAATCACTGTACATAACTACATGATAATTAACGTTTTTATTCGGGTGGAGTATACAATTGTAAACAAAATAAATACGTTCGTTTTCTATATCCTATCATATAGGTATCACATACCTTCAACGTGCGACGCTGTATCAATTTAAGGACGTCACAAACGTGAGCTATAATATATTATGTTGTAGTATATATATCTTTACACGTCGATATATATTACAATATAATATATATCGTCGTGTAAATATATAGATGGGATAGAGAAAACAACCGTTAGAATAAGAAGTAATGATAAAATTTTACAAAACATAATAAAAACAATTCAAATATCCGATTTCAATAAATTTTATGAAACTTTAAAAATAAATTCATTTGCACTTGAAATATAATTGTTAACAACTTTATATTCCACCAGATTATTTTACCCCAAGAGGATAGTTAAATATAAATAACATAATTCGAAATTCATAGAAAGGTGCATAATTTACACAATGTGTGAAGTTAAAGCATTTAAAAATTATTTTACCCGTAAATAAAAATATATAAAATAGGTCTCATACGTAATTAACATAATTTTCCAGTTTAAATTAACCAATGCTTCTGAATTAGTACGAATCCAGCGAATCCGAACGCTGCGAAATGCTTTGCATTTTATCCGTTTTCATATTGAAGAAAGTCGTTTTCATCAGACATTTTTTAAGAATCTTGTTACTTCTTTTTTATGCTGGATAAGCAAGCATTTGACCGCTATCTCACCTGATGGACGATGCGGCCTAAGATGGGACATGCTTGCCTAGAAGCTTGCTTCACTCTAGACTTGAAGACACCCAGATTGTACTTCATCTCCATCGCATATTTAAATATTTTTAAACAAATCGTTTTATATCTATCCGTTATCAATGTACGATTGAACACAATATTGGATCTAATATTCATTAAAAATATTTGGGACTTCAAAAGATTAGTCTGTGATTCTTAAACTCTGTTTCACTAAAATATATCATATCAGAAAGAAACGTTGTCCTTCATAATTTATTATTATTATAATGGCTTTTCAAATGTGTTTAATAGTGTCATAAATACGGAAACGACTCCTCGTTAGCAAAGTAAATCTAAAATGTGTAAATAAGATATATGGATCTTAAAAAATATTATTTAAAGTTGAATTTATCTGATCGCCCTAAATAGCATAGAGTGAAAAAGCAGCATATTAGTAAATATCAGCAGATAACTACAAACTGAAGGCCTCGATGCAGATGCTGAGAGCGTTAACATTATCATCATACAAAATAAACGAATCAAAGATAATTTGTATGGCAACCATTCATCGTCAACTAAACGGAGTACATCATAGCATAATATTAACGACAGTCTTAAATAGGTTTTCGAAGTTACACGCGTAACTTTGAAACATCGCGATTCGAGCACAAAGATTAGGTAATATCATAGGACTTAATCTCCTTTAAACGAGTTTTATTTATCTCAACGTTTGGAACAAGTTGCATCCGCCATGGTCCCAAGAAGACTGCAGAACGCGGGAGTCAGCGGGAGACAGGGCGTAGTCCAGCTTTCTCGAGACCATGGCCGAAACATCGAGGAAAGTAAACAAACAAACATACGCATTCACACTCACAGCCCCACACTAAGTTCAAAGACTTGTATCGTGGGTGCCGGAAACATTCACATCACACACACATTACACCCAGAACCAGAAGCACAAATATCACTTGGGCAGGAATTTGTGCTCCTGCCGGGAATCGAACCCAGGGCCCACAGCGCAGAGGGCGGACATCTGTCCACTGCGCCAACATTGTTTTTAGCGCTATTAATCTCTGTGATATTACTTAAACCAAACACGTTTTAAGTCTAACCCACAGCTATAAATTTACCTTAGTGTACAAATGCATGCTATACTGTATATTTATAGCTCCGCGTGTAGCGTATATCATGTGTGGCATGTGTGGCGTGTGTGGCGGCATTTATCTCTCTTTTTGTTCTATTGAGTCGCATACTCTGCGACCAAATTTACCCTGAACAAATTAAGTTCACAATTTGTGTAAATTAATGCACCAAAATTATACAGCTATACTTATATTTAATTACACATATTTATTTGGGTACATCGATTGCAGCAGCTTATATTTCAATTATAAACAAAATATAAATAACATATAAACTATTACAAGATCAAATATACCCAAAATCGGGGTAGTTCGCTACAACCCTTAATAAATACCCTTTGGAGGGTTATGCAATACAGTAGGAGGGTAGTTGACTAAAATCGCAATAACTTAATGATGGATCAATCCTTATTTGAAATTAGGAATTCCACATTATGTCTTTAATAATAAATTAGTCAAATACCCTTTTACTACAGTATGAGGCAGTATGGATAGTATTCTTAATAAACATTTTCGAGTGTTCTTGAAATCATAACATCGAAAAAAGTCTTGTTTTAAGTATCAAATGTTCAACGTGCTTTAGCTACCTATAGCTTAGCGTAGCTACGGCCCATGGTGCTAAAAGAAGTACTATATAAACATATTCATTCAGATCCAGAACAATTAATATCTGAGTAATCATAACGACACCAATAGTCCTTACTTGAGTATTAACGTAAGTTGTTAGATGTTGAATGCTTTAATTTGGACATTGTTTAATTAGTACTTTTTGTAGTACCGAGGGACGTAATAGTTTTAAGCTATTGCATAGCTTCTATCGCGGGCCTTGAGCGTGGAGACCGAATCCAGAAATTCCGTAACGAAAATAACCTAACACCCCCCACTCCGACCGGCACAGCGGTGATACTTTTTAGTTTTGCCATCTATCGATGAATAGCAGAACTTTTAATGACTTTTTTTAAATATCACGCTTGTCTCTTTAGTTCAGCAACTCGCCTCTAGGTGGCAGGAAAAAAAATACTGCATAAATAAAATAAATCAATAATTATAATTGCATAAGTTGAAAAAAAATTCTATGCAATAGCTTTACCGCGGCAGTCCCCGAGTGCCACACGTCTTTTTGTATTTAATCAAGAAAGGCAAAGGTTTTACCATTATCTCACCATGATGGTAAGTGACGGTGCGGCCCAAGATGTAGCATACCTAGAAGATACTTGTTCATTTTTGAAGACATATTATATTCGGGAAATTAAGACGCGGGCAATGAGTTCCACTCCTTTGTTGTACGTCTTGCCATCTTACTTCAATCCCAAATAATAGGCATCTTCTAGTGCTCCATCTATGATCCAATCGTCACTTAACATCATGTGAGAGTGGTCAAACTGTTGCATATCTTGGATAAAAAATTAAGGAACAATTTCGTCGCTAGTAGCGAGACTTACATAGCTCAGTGGTTTGAGCGGTAGGGCATGATATATATTCACTCACGTTCAAGTCTCGCTCCAAGCGATATTTTCCTTTAGATTATCTCCCGATGGCATGATTTCAATAACACACTGTGTAAGCAAAATAAAGTCATCCATCCTACCTCATACAATATCATACAATAACACTAGGTTACATTAATTATATCTATACATTTATTACGTAATAACACATTTTTATTGATTACTCAGCATGTCGAAAACGTTTGCAGCTCTTTTGATGAAATAAGTAATTTTTTATATCTACCATAAAAATAAGACTAAAAAAAAACATCAATAGAACATCTTTCATTAACCATAATCCTACTAATATTATAAATCCGAAAGTTTGTAAGTGTGTAAGCATGTTTGTTCCCTCTTGACGCTTTAACGGCTGAACGGATTTGGATGGAATTTGGAATGTACATAGATTACGCCTAGGATTAACACGGAGGCTACTTTTTAACTTGATAATAGCGGGCGAAGCCGCGGACCACGGCTAGTTTAGTATAAAATGAACCTTGAAATGGATCCATTACATTTTAAGGTTCATTTTATACTGAATTATGGTTAACTAGCCGTGCCCCGAGGCTTCGCTCGCTATTATCAAGTTAAAAAGTAATTTATGTGTTAATCCTAGGTATAATCTATGTACATTCCAAATTTCATCCAAATCTGTTCAGCCGTTAAAGCGTGAAGACGGAACAAACATACTTACACACTTACACACAAACCTTAAGATTTATAATATTAGTAGTATGAAAGATGTTCTATTGATTTTTGTTGTGTAAATGTTTCCAGCACCCACGACACAAGTCATCGAACTTCTTAGAGGGTGTGAGTGTGAAAGCGTTTATATATTTATGACTGCCTTAATTATTGATCTGCGTACAGTTAAAACAATTGCTACCATGTATATAGCTATTGTTTTAACGCTTTCACACTCACAGAACCACACTAAGTTCAAAGATGAAGAAATTGTTTTTCATCATACACAATCACACCCAGAAGCACAAAACCTAATACCCTGAGGGCGGAGACTTTTGCACTGAGCCAACAGGGACCTCAAATGCAATCCAACAAAGTGCATGTCAAAGGGTTGTAGCACGCTATTTGAAATGACGATCTGTCGAGGGTAGCTGCCGAAACACCCGGCTGATATCCGGCTTCGGGGCAGTGCTTATATCATTTCCCTGATATATGATAGATTTTGCATCAAACCCGACGAACTGCAAATATTTTCTAAACCTACCCACAAGTTACAAAATTGGAGTATTATTATGAAATCTATTCGCTAAACAACACCATCACCATACATTTTCTACGAATTATGATCGACGGTGAGAAAATTAAAGAAATCACCCCAACAACCTGATACGGTCGGCTATAGTAGTCACTAACTTTCGAAGTGCCTCTTTGGGGCCCATGTGAATAGAATATTTAGAGATTGAGTTAATACACAACTAATATGGTAACGACTGTTGTCTTACGACTAACAACCGGTACCGGAGGCTCAACGTGTCCTCAGAAGCACGGTAGCACTCAGCCGAAAATCACACTAAACGGTCACCCATCCATCTGGCCGTACGTAACCTTATCAATCAGTTACTACCCCTTCGCGTAACATTATCAATCAGTTACTACCCCATCACGTAACCTTATCAATCAGTTACTACCCCATCACGTAACATTATCAATCGGTTACTACCCCATCACGTAACCTTATCAATCAGTTACTACCCCATCACGTAACTTTATCAATCAGTTACGACCATGGTTCGAAGCACTACAACAGATTGCAATTATAATATAACATCTCGGTTAACCTAGAACAACTTGCATTTTCTTATCTTTTTAAAAGAGAGAATTGCACCAAAAATGTACATAAGTAAAATATTTTTAATCCCTCTTGCTAGAAGAAAACTAAACGATAACGCTTACAATAAGTACAATTCGCTACTTTTTGTAACATGGCAACATTATGCAACAGCACAAACATACAAACATTGTCTATCTGCAAAATGTTGACATCTACGATGCACATAATGATAGATTTTGTTTATATAGCATTAACCATGCTAGACAGAACTATATTGATAAATTTAGAAAGGAAAAATTATCGCTTGAGGCGGGGTTTGAACCCGCGGCCATATGATTCCCTATTGCTGTAACCGCTGAGCTACTCAATCCCTGCCTGAAGCGACGAAATTATCCTTTCCTTATAGTAAATTTATCACATAATAATACTCCAAACTTAACTGGCAACACCGGTAAATACAATATCATTAAAAAATAAATAGAAATAAGTTACAAATATTTATATACAATGGTTTCTATATAAAACTTCGGTACTAAGTAAGTATATTGATCAACAACATCATTGAAACGCAAGCAAAGCTTTAAAAAAACCGACTTCACTGATAAAATTTATATGGGACCACCTCTGAAGTATAATATACAAAAAAAAACAACAAAATCGATTCAAAATTGGCAGAATTATCGCGTAACATACACAAAAAACATCCGAATTGAGAACCTCCTTTTTGAAGTCGGTTGTTAAAAATGTTGTATTTAAGTAAACTGAGAGTAATTCAGTATTTATCAATAACTACATTTAGTGAAGAGTTATCTAATCTAATATCTTTAAACGAGCAATTCTTGTATATATATGTGTAATCAGGATCTCGGAAACGGCTCCAACGATTTTCATGAAGTTACAGATTAGGGGTTTTTCGGCCCAAGGAATCGATTTATCAACGTTCCTGGGCCGAGAAATGCTCGGTTCCCAAACTGCATTTGAAAAACCGAGATTAAGAAACTATCAGCGCCATCTATTACGCCATGACCGATGTTATAAACTGTTTCTACTCGACACTAGATGGAGCTTTCTTAGGCTACAAATTCAAACACATTCTAACAAAAACAAAAAACCGAGCGAGCTCGGTCATCCGGATATTTAACTTTTATGAGTGCATCTTCAAAGTCTACGCGAATAATCATTATTTTAATTTTGAGTAGTAATTTATTGTTAATGATACCTGTCATTGATAACGAATCAATTTGATAAAGCTATACTTGTTTCTCTTTTTAGTATGGTAATGATGTAATAGAAAAATAAGTCTAGTCTTAATAAAAAAATGTGTATTCACATGCAGACATTCAGAGGCACTGTCGTTACAATCTCGCGATCAATGATACCTGTCATTGATTGCGAACTCGCGATCAATGATACCTGTCATTGATTACGAAACAACTTGATGAAGCCACACTTGTTTTTCCTTTTCAATCGACTTCAAAAAAGGAGGTTCTCAATTCGACTGTAAGTTTTTTTTTGTATGTATGTTACGCGATTTTTTTATTGTTTAGTAGAGTATACTTCAAAGGTGGTCCCATATAAATTTTATCGAAATTGATGAAGTCAAAACCGAAATATAAGCGATGAAGTCGGTTTTTTTTAAGCTTTGCTTGCGTTACAATTATTATTATTTTTACTAGCTTTGAAATAAATAAAAAAAGACTACTTAAAATCAAAAGTACGGATTCAGACTAAAGTGGTATTTTCATTGAAATCTCTCGATCAATGATACCTGTAATTGATTACGAAACAATAGTCATTGTTTCAAGATTAGTAAAATGTCCTGTATGACGTGATGAGTGCCTCTTTGGGGCCCATGTGAATAAACAATAGCTGAAATTGAAATAAAGTTAGTAAAATCCGATATATCGCACATGGTATTTAACTAACTTAAATATTTCACAGCTTCGATTGTTGATCAATAGACTTTGGACTTTATTGTTATACAATTAAATCTATAATTTAAATAAAATAAATGTAACGGTTATAAAAGCAATGAACAGCTACTACATTTACAACCAAGTCATTTAGCTGTTGTGGGTATCTAGTTTTAACCGGAGACAGTGGTGGATTCAGGATTGTCGCATTGGCTCGACCAAGCTACGGTTACTTTTCGTTTCCACTGCAGCAATAATCATTACGAGACAAGATTTGACACGGAAGAACTCTATATGATTGGGGGGGGGGGGTTAAATCCCTTAGCCCTCCCTCCCCTCCTGAATCCGCTACTGACCACAGACATTATATTTGTATGTATGTCATGTTAACTGCTATATAATCATTGTAAATGTGAATTCCCATCAAAATGAGACGTTTTCTTTTAAATAATAACTCCAATAATTTCAATAATCAGTCGTTTTAACAAAGATAAGCGTCATCAAACCTATACCTAAAGTCCTCATCCTAAGGTTGTCTGGAAGAGATCGCAGCTTTAAGGTCGCCCATTGTAGCGTTATGTTGTTTCTATGTACGTAGAACTCTGTTAAAACCACAGATAATTTCAGATGAACACTGTCTCATTTCAATGGCAAATCCAACTTATTCCTTGATATGAAATGCTTGAACATATCAATATTAATCAACATACAACTTAATTAATCGAATTATTAATCGATTTATTGTTTCTAACTAAATCAAAGGTGTCAACCCTAAAACCAAATTCAAATTTGGATTTCCTTCTTTGCTTGACAGCCCATATAACAAACCTAAACTAAAAAAAACCAACGCCTGTTTTTTTCTACTAGATATGCAAGCATTTGACAACTATCAACCATAAAAAAGCACGCGTTTTTTTTTTAGGTTCGGCTCCGTAGACTAACAGTCTTACTTATAAAAATGTCGCTAAGCAATGCTTAGCCACCTCTTAGTTAAGCAGCTCTTAAGTCCATAATCAATGATTAACTTTTTTTCACTCATAAACATTAGTTAGGCTCTGCTTAGTTGAGAAACACACAGAGAATCGAAAATAATCGAAATGTACACGATCGCCATAGATTATAACCAAAATAGTCGACTAAAAGTGAAATTATACGAATACAGCTGTCAAAAATGTGGTTTTATTAATCTATTGAAATGAAAATCTAAGACAGGTGACAATCAACGGTTGTCGAAGTAAACAATTTTGCGCCTTACGTAAAAAGTTTTGACACAATTATTATTGAAATATATCAGTCCCGCCATCTTCCCTCTTAGCAAGTTTAAACTAGGCAATGGCGGTGTTTAATTTTGACAACTATTTAAGCATTACTTAACGCTAAATCGCGTTTATGAGTGAAATTTTTATTAAACTGTAGCTAAGCAATTGATTAAAAATTAAGAGGGGTTTATAAGTAAGACTGTTTGTGCATTTATCCAGTGTCAAGTAATAATAAATATTTCAAGTGTATATAATATTATTATAATTAATTCATCATACAAATAGTCCTAGTCACCAGTCACAGTCAAGTAATAAGTCATGGCCCAGACAAGTCATGCCCTAATAAAGTGGTAGAAACTTGGTGGCATGGGCATGACTTGACTATGACTGGACTTTGAAGCTTTTACTTGACTTTGAATGAAATTTTTTGTTTTTTGACGTGAGTGAAAAAATGGCGTTGTTGATTTTGTAAAATTTTCCAAAACCTGTGATTCTGAGTGTTAATGTGTAATAATGGTGGATTATTAACCGTTGATACTAAGTGAACGTGCATAAGTGTAGGCAAATCATAAAAAATTTAAAAACGTGATTTTCGCCTTCGCTCCAAAACTCCAATAGAAGTTCTAGTAAAGTTTCCACCAATTTACTAGGGCATGACTTTACTAAGACTGGACCTTGACTCTTTTACTTGACTTTGACTGTGACTTGTGACTAGGACTTATAATATGAAATACACTTGAAATATTATATTATCACTTGACACTGGCTAAATGCACAAGATTGCGAAGCCATAACTAAGAAGAAGAAGAAGAAGAAGTATATATTTTTTTTAACTTTAGCGCACTTCAGTCATGTTTATATAAGAAAACCGGGTCTTTTTGCGTCGGTAGGGTTGCACACTTTCGTGACCACGGCCGGTGCAACCCTGCCGAAACGTCGAGGTTAGTCAAAATAATGCTATTTTAAAAATAAAAGCGCGAAAAGACCTGGTTTTCTCAAATATGGTGATACCATAGTTAAAACTTTTCATTACTTGAAACATGCACAAAGGTTCTTCTCGAGATGGCTGTAATTTTGCGAATCTGGCAGTAGAGTCATTAACTTTCATGAGTGCCTCTTTGGGGCCCATGTGAATAAACGATTTTGATTCGTTTTAACAAACGAAGCGAAGATTAAAAAAAAAGTAATCGGAAGGAACACCCGTATTTGTTGCTTTTAGGCAGTCACTATTAACTTGGTTGGAAATAATATTTCGATATTATAAAGCTAGTTTTGAATAACATAACATAAACATAGAATAGTCATACTTCACGAACATTTTCTAAGAATAGGACCTCACTTAAAAACTGTTAGAATACGTTTTTCTCGCTTTCGCTGAAGCGAATTCTCGTTCGCGAAAAAGAGACAACAATATTTTTGAGCTTCCATTGTTGAAATAATAATAAGTTCTCGATACAGTATTCTACGTTATCTACACATGTATCCACCACAATGACTTAAACATTAGATTTATTATACACATAAAGATTCTTACTTGAAGATAAATAAACGTGCTAAAAATGAATTGTCTGCCGTCATAAGGAAAAAAGACGTATTTGTCATTTTTGAATAAATTTTGTTATATACAAGGTTACTTTAAATTAGCGCTCCATACTCCACAAGGGGGCAGGGTATCGACAATGCAACACAAAAAAAAATATATAAAAAAAGATTTTTTTAATTTTTTTTTTGATAAGTTTGTATTGTGCCGAGCTACCATTAAAACTAATTATCCAACATGTAAATTCTTGTTCTAAGTGAGACTCGGCTGTCAATGTGGCTCGGGAGTTCGTAGATTATGAATGACCATGACTCTTCGAACTTAGTGTAGGTAATGCTGTGAGTGTAAAAGTGTTCGTTTTGTTTTGAAAAAAACTGATTAGGTCTTGTTCACTTATTGAAATTGGTCATTGAAAGCTCAGTGTACAATAATACTAGGCTCGACTGCACGCGGACGGGCATTGACCCGACACTCGCCCCGACGCGCACGTATTGATGATAGTGGTGCCGCGCAGCGTCACCTGCGTTAACATATTGGTGCATGCGAACAATAACAGCTGTTTTAGTTGTATTGATTTATTTATTATTGGATTATTGGATATATATTATTATTGGATTTATTATTGAATTGGTTGTAATCGTAGCTCGGCACTTTACAAACTTATCAAAAAAAAATTTAGAAAAAAGTTTTTTTTTTATATTTTTTTGTGTTGCATTGTCGTTACCCGACCTCCCTGTGAAGTATGGAGCGCTAATTCAAAGTAACCTTGTACATCAGAAATGTCTTCACTATTTAGTATATGTTATGACTTGTAGCTGATTAGTTTAAATTAAAAGTAAGATTGAGTAGTTTGCGTTTGTATATTTAAAAATATAAAAGAACTAGTAGATGCGTCTATTTTTTTTTATTCCTATGATGTATATAACTCAATTTTGTCAAAAATGCAGATGCGTCTTTTTTCCTTATAACGGCAGATGTGTATCTAATATAATACACATTGATTTGACAGTGTGTATCGTAAATGATACACATAATATAATAAATGTGTTACTGACCTTCAGAAGTAAATGAATGAGTGATGGTTGTGTTATTATTGTTATTCTATATTATTCATTAATAATAATTATTTAAAATAAATGTCGATAAAACTAAATAGGTAATAGTATGAGTCTGTAGACTTTCACTGAAGCACCTAAAATTGTGTATATTCAAAGTGAACAATATTTGATTTATTATTTGTTTCATTTGATTTTTTTAATAAAAAATAAGTTTTAAAGCAACAATAAAATCAACAAAATATATCAACATTTCATAATACCATTCTTCGTTAAAATAATTTAGATATTTATTTTTATTTATTGATTATTCTCGATATATACTATTATAAAATCACAAAAATGTATTTATTTTTGTTAAAAATAATTATAATTAATTTCTTTAGACAAGAAAAAATACATTAAGTATACATATATATTAAAAATTTAATTTCTAAAAAAAATAATGAATATTTTTTTGTTAATTTTAGACATTACATAATTACTAACAAATTATAAACAAATATTGTTCAAATATGTCAAAAAGCAATTTTCATTGAAAATATTATCGGCGTGTCATTTTACTTTAAAGCAAAGACGATGACAAAATCATGCTATCTCTTTCACATCGTATCAATGAGAGAGATAGCACGACACATATATCATTTTTAATGAAAAATAATATTTTTGTTTAGATTTAATTTAGCTTTTATATTCTTGGGTAATACGTTTTGGATAAAAGACGATACCGACTAAAAAAAAGCCATATTATATATGTTTTTCTTAATATAGCTGACTGAATTAGACAGTTAAACCATAAACAGTTAAATCTTAAACAGATGCGTTAAAGATTTTCTACAATAGCGTTTTTGTTTAAAAATATAACGTAATCACGGACGTAAAAAAAACGGACGTAATACCGCATACAAAACGGATGAAGCACACCGGGTCCTACAAACTTCGCTTGTCATACGCGAGCTATACTCACACAAATACACCAAAGATCCAACAATCGGCGATCCAGCAATCCAAAAGCGGCACACTCAGTAACTATTTGTTTATCTGTGACAGTTTTCAGCGAATTGCACACACACACGGACAATTGCATGCTTCACCTATGATTGGATGAGATTACGTCTTTTTTTTTTCAAGTCCGTGGCTATAGGCTCAGACTTGTTTAAACTATAACCTTTAGTAAAAATTAAGTGCAAAAAGTAAAATTTCTCGAACGGAGCGGGATTTGAACCTGCGACTGCAGATTGCGGGCCGACGCTCTAACAGTTATCGAAGATTCCTCAATACTTTTGAATGGAGTTGTATGGAGAGAAATGTGTATGGACATTAATTATTACTTGTTTAAGCTGAAGATTCTTCTTTAGCTATTCCAGAGGTGGTTTTGTCTTGCTTGGTGCACTTTTTGATTCTGCAAGAGGTGGAACATATTATTAGAATGTATTAATTTTTATAAATAGAGAATGTATAAATAGAGATCTGGCGCCAAAATCTAGCCTAACAGAGAAAATATCTAGAGGTTAATTGCTTGTAACTTTTATTCTACTTAATAAACGTTTCGCACTCATCTTGCAAAGATCTTTTCAACCCCACACAAATAGAAAAAAAACAAAAATATTTTGCATCCAACTTACGTGTATGGGTTGCCGCCAGTTCGGAGCGAACGACTAGTTGGATTAAGGTACATATTTTATTTACACTTACGAGGCAAATCCATTGGCGTCTTCAGATATAGCGAATTCCACCCCCTTCTCGAACGCTTGCATCAGATGATCGGGGTAGTTTACCACTGGCCTGCAATAAAAGTGCTCAAATCAGCATTCTATTCATTAAAAACATCAAAATAAATAAAACGCAAGCAAAGCTTAAACAAACCCTCTACACCTTTACCTTCGGAACCTTCAAAATCAAAATCGTTTTTTCACATGGGCCCCAAAGAGGCACTCATGAAAATTAATGACTCTACTGCCAGATTCGCAAAATACAGCCATCTCGAGAAGAACCTGGCAAGAAACTCAGCGGCGCTCTTTTTTATTAATTTTTTTTAATCATTCTTAATCACTAATACATAATTATATTAACGTAGGTATATCTATATTACGTAGTAGCTAGAAAGCGCTTGTGCAGTTTGCATCCTTGTCGTTGCCTTGATCAGATTAAATGTATTAAGCACGCATTATTGACGATAACTCAAAAACTACTGATCAGATCTTGATCAAATTTAAATGGGACCAATATGGGAAAGGACCAGCTTTCAAACAAAAAAAATCAAAATCCACGTGGTAAAAAGCAATGAGGTAACACACATAAAAAAAAATACAGTCTAACTGAGTACCTCCTCCTTTTTTGTGAAGTAGGTAGAAAAACAAATGCATTCGCACTAACGAGGAGGTACTATTATTATGTATGAGATTTTTTTTTATGTATGTTCACCGATTTCTCCCCCATTTGTGGACCGATTATCGAAATTATTTTTTGTTTTTTTAGATTATACTTCAGAGGTGATCCCATATAAATTTTATCGAAATCGATCCAGCCAAAACCAAATTAGAAGCGGTGAAGTCGATTTTTTTAAGCTTTGCTTACGTTTAAATTATATCTGATACATTTCGGAGAGTGTGCAGTGGAATTACAAAATCCAATTCCACATCCCCATTATATTATCGGACATCGAGACAGTCTCTTAAGCGACACCGCTATATGGTAGATATTCCACAAATGCGGACGAAGCGTTTTGCCACCACATTCATTATACGAACCGCAAAGGAATGGAACACCTGAGTCTGTGTTCCCTGATAAATACAATATAGGAGGTCTTAAGTCGCGAGTGAATAGGCATCTTCAGGGCAAACGTGCTCCATCGTCGACCGCATCGTCACTTGTGGTCAAGTGACGATGCGGTCGACGATCAGGTGAGATAAACGGTCAAACGTTTGCCTATCTTGATTAAAAAAAAAATACTCACGAGATCAACTCATTGGGGTCCTCGCTGTCCACTGTATAATCGAGCCCTTGTTCGAACGCGCGCACTAGCCTCTCTGTATAGTCCAAATAAGGTCGCTTTTCGACTATACACGAGATGGTGCTGAAGAATGTGCTCATCAGGTCGATTTCGGACATGTTGTAGGCGCCGAGGAAACGGAACTCGGTGTATTTTGGCGTGCACGCGAATTCTACGAAGAAGTCTATGAACCTGGGGACAATAAATATAATAGTTTAAAAAAACTAAAAAAACACGCTTTACCAATAAAAAAATAATTAAACGCAAGCAAAGCTTAAAAAAACCGACTTCACCGCTTTATCTTCGGAACCTTGATCAGAAATAATCATCGAAATAGGCTCACAACGAAAGAAATTATGAGGTAACTTTTGAAGTCGGTTAAAAACGAGAACATCGTCAATGTAGTCCACAGAATACGCATTATTGACGATGTTTTAAGAACTACTGATCAGATCTTGATCAATTTTATATGGGACCAATTGGAAAGCAACATCTTTCAAACTAAAAAAAAAATTTCGAAATCGGCTCACGTGGAAAGTAATTATGAGGTAAAACAAATTAAAAAAAAACAGTCAACTTGAGTACCTCCTCCTTTTTTGTGAAGTCAGGTAAAAAAATACATATTTTTGTATTGTCATCGGTCCTCGATAAGTGTACGAAGTTAAATGAAATCTGACGGTTTGAAGTGGGTCAAAATCAAGCACAAAGGAGTCGGTTACAAACAAACAAACATACATACATACAGGTGAAGCTAATAAAAGCGTGTTAAAAAGGATCATAATTGTTACATTTAAATCCGTTAATTTGTTTTTCATTGCAAAAAAGGAGGAGGTACTCAATTCGACTGCATTTTTTGTTTTTTATTCTCGATAGACAAGCATTTGACCACTATCTCACCTGATGGAAAGTGACGACGTTCTCGATTTTTTTATGACTTATATTACTCCTTTCTATGTGAAACGATTTAGATTTTTTTTAATTGAAAGCTGGTGCTTTCCATGTGGTCCCATTTAAATTAGATCAAGGTCTGACCTTTTTTTAGTTATCCTCAATAATGCGTATTTAATTCATTTAATTACGCATTATTGAGTTGCTGATCAAGGGTTAGAAGAAGAAGTGAAGTCGGTTTTTTTAAGCTTTGCTTGCAATTAAATTATTTAAGATTTAGCTCTGCAAACTACGTCCCAGAGTCAAGCAATTGAACTCGTTGAATTAGTTGGGTGGCGTTTGCCTTCTAAGCAGGGGTATCGGGTTCGATTCTCGACTAAAACACAAGTTTTCTCTCCAAGGAAAATGTGTGTTTCTAGTTGTGATTGTGTGTGTGATATTATTGCACATAGGTTATATCTAGGATTAACACATAGGCCACTTATTAACTTGATTGTAGCGGGCGAAGCCACGGGGCACGACTTGTAATTAATATATTAACTTTACTACTTAACTACTTTGGTAGATGACGTCACACATCCCCATTAGACAGACGTTAATAATAAGTAAAGCATAATTTCGTCGCATCAGGCAGGGCTTGAGTACCTCAGCGGTTAGAGCAACAGGTCATGACACTATGGTCGCGGGTTCAATCCCCGCCTCAAGCTATAATTTTTCCTAATATAATTTCTTCGCGGGGCACGGCTTGTCATTTTTTTTATAAATAAACGCTTTCACACTCACAGCCCCACACTAAGTTCGATGACTTGTGTCGTGGGTGCCGGAAACATTCACATCACACACACTTAACGACTAAGCCAACGGGCAGTTCGTTATAGTATAACGTAGATAGTTAAGATAGTTACTGGTAACTTACTTGTCGAGCATAGTATATTGCTTGGGTGGTTCCTCATCGCTTTTGAGATGTCTCACGATGCTCTTCAGGAATGGGTTAGTTTCTTCCTCGGGCTCCTCGGGCGATAGAAAACGAGCGTCGTCCGGAGTTACCAGGTACATATGCTCCGCTGCCTCCTTGTAGATGCACATTTGGCTGCAACAAATACACACTTGAAATGAAATGAAATAAATTTATTTGGCACTAAGGATAAGATAAACAAACAACAAAAACATGAAATAGACAATAGACAATAAAAAACAGCTTATAAAGGTAATTAGGCATAAGTAAAAAAAAAAAGTGCCAAAAGGGTCGTGACTCAGCATTATTGCCAATAGGCGCTGATTTTCAGTCACAACCCAGAGGTGGCGGATCTAAAACAGTAAAAATATAAAAAAAATATATATATATGTATAATATCATATTAAATTTTTATAAATATATATAAATACAATAAATATATAATAAATAAAATAAGTCTAAATAATATAAAACATACACATACATATACACAAGTATATAAATTTACATATGTATAAAATGTACAACAAACAAGCAAAAATAAAAAAATAATTACACACCAATATTTATTTATTTATTTCTTGCACAAAAAGTACGAAAGGTACATATTACTCAATTGACGAATATATAAATGATAAATTTTGAGAAAAATTTAAATACTTATATTTTATCTTTATTTTTTTATTGTTTTGACATCAATCTAATAGTAATAGTAACTAATATTTTTATGATAATAATATTAAATCGAATAATACTATAACAACTGTAGTGTATTGAGATATTGTTATGTAGGTACTTGTCGATTATTTAATTATTATTAATATAAGTAGGTAGATGTAAGTTAGTTATTAAGATCCTAGGCTAAGGAGTGGTACATTGTCAAGGCAGTTCGGAATAGACGGTTGAACTAGCAGCTTCGTATTTTATTTATCTGTGCCCCAGCAAGGAACTCTTCATTAATAAACACAACAATTATATAATATTTCTTGTGTAGTATTTATGTTTTAATCTGTTAACAAAACCTAGCAGTCCTTCTCTCTTCTAAGATTTTTGCGGTGCCCCACAGGGTCTATATAGAACTGTACTCCTAAAAAACACCTGTATATTACTATTATAGATTGCAATCAATAAATGAAGGTGGACTTAATGGAAGGGACATTCTCTACCAGTCATCCACACACACAAGAAGAGGGGTGTAGGCGTGCATCAAAAAGGAATAGAGAGGAAGAGAGATAACAGAAAGTAGGACGATTAGTTAAAATTACCAATAGAATATTACATAATTATGTTCATAAAATGCATATATACTAATAAATATACATAAATGATTATATACAGTATATATATCGGTACTTATAATTTAGCAAGCTGGAGGTTACATACCGGTTAGGCGACTCCCCTTCACTCTGGGTCCCCAGTCGGTAGGCGTTACGGCGCTCTATATCTTGTACGAGGTACAACATCTCCATACTTTCGAACTCCATGGGAGACTCTTCGCCCATCAGCTTGGCGACAATGTCGTGAATGCGCTTCCTGAAACAAAATGTTTGGTCAAATTATTCTTATTTACCGACTTCCCAAAAAAGGAGGAGGTACTCAAGTCGACTATTATTTTTTTTTTATTCGTGTTACCTCGTAACTCTCTCCACGTGAGCCGATTTCGAAATTTTTTTTTTAGTTCGAAAGATGTTGCTTCTAATTGGTCCCATTAAAATTTGATCAAGATCTGATCAGTAGTTCTTGAAATATCGTCAATAACGTCTATTTTGTGACGAATAATGCGTACTTTGACGATGTTCTCGTTTACCCGACTTCAAAAGTTACCTCACAACTTCTTTCGTTGTGAGCCGATTTTTATGATTCTTTTTTTATTTTAAAGCTGGTGGATCAAGGTTCCGATGATAAAGCGGTGAAGTCGGTTTTTTTAAGCTTTGCTTGCGTTTATTATTTTATTTATTGATTTATTTATAGACAAGCAGCAGAATGCTGATATGTCTATATCACACAGTGTTGAAAGTAACAGTGCACTTCTCTAACAAAGTTTGTTTATTAATTCGCAACCAATTGTCAAGCTTGTTTTTAAATCCATTTATTGTGGCAGCAGAAACAACATCTTCCGGTAATCTGTTCCAATTGTGAACCACTCTATTGCTCAGGAAATGAAAAGCAGTGTTTGTATTTGGTGGTGAACGGATGAGTAACGACTGGTGTCTGCGTGAGTCTTTGGTTGCCTTTAGCCTGTAAATGCTATGGATGTCTGGCAGGTTGTATTGGCTGTTCATGATCTTATAGGTTTCAATTAGATCTCCTCTGAGCCTTCTTTCTTGAAGAGTAGTGAGGTGCAACATGTGTAGTGTTTCTTCATAAGATTTACGCCGTAGGGATTTTATTTCATTAACCATTAATTGCTTGCGTGATGTGTGTAGGATTTACGCCGTAGGGCTTTTATTTCATTAACCATTAATTGCTCGCGTGGGGTGTGTAGGATTTACGCCGTAGGGCTTTTATTTCATTAACCATTAATTGCTCGCGTGGGGTGTGTAGGATTTACGCCGTAGGGCTTTTATTTCATTAACCATTAATTGCTCGCGTGGGGTGTGTAGGATTTAAGCCGTAGGGCTTTTATTTCGTAACCATTAATTGCTCGCGTGGGGTGTGTAGGATTTACGACGTAGGGCTTTTATTTCATTAACCATTAATTGCTCGCGTGGGGTGTGTAGGATTTACGACGTAGGGCTTTTATTTCATTAACCATTAATTGCTCGCGTGGGGTGTGTAGGATTTACGACGTAGGGCTTTTATTTTATTAACCCTTAATTGCTCGCGTGGGGTGTGTAGGATTTACGACGTAGGGCTTTTATTTCGTAACCATTAATTGCTCGCGTGGGGTGTGTAGGATTTACGCCGTAGGGCTTTTATTTCATCAACCCTTCATTGCTCGCGTGGGGTGTGTAGGATTTACGCCGTAGGGCTTTTATTCCATCAACCCTTAATTGCTCGCGTGGGGTGTAAGGGGGCATCCATTAATTACGTGAGGAGATTTTGCCGATTTACGACCCCCGACCCCCTGACAAAACGTGAGATGTTGCTCGAACTCCCCCCTCTCCAAAACTAATGTGAGATTTTTCAAAATGCGTAAATTTAATGTAAATAAGTTAATGTGCTTGATTGCGATGAATTTAAGACTAACCCCTACTAACTATATGATTTAGCCATAATTCAGTAGTTTTTAAGGTTCCGTACCCAAAGGGTAAAAACGGGACCCTATTACTGAGACTTCGCTGTCCGTCCGTCCATCTGTCACCAGGCTGTATCTCAAGAACGGTGATAGCTAGACAGTTGAAACTTTCACAAATTATGTATTTTTATTGCCGCTATAACAACAAATACTAAAAATAAAATAAAATAAACATTGAAACCCTTAAATATTTATCCCATACAACAAACTTGATTTTTTATAGATAATGGTACGGAACCCTACGTGCGCGAGCCCGACTAGCACTTGGCCGGTTTTATTTAATACTTTATTAAACCCTGTTTTCTCGCAAATTTACACTGTGTCTTGCAAACCGTTAAAGCGTGAAGAGGAAAAAAATATACTTACAAACTTACCACGGATGAGGGAACACACATTTACACACTTACAAACTTTCGGATTTATAATATTAGTATGAAATGTTTTTACCTTTCATGGGGCTTCAGCTTGGTCTCAAAAAACAGCTCGACTTGCAGATCGTTCTTCACAAACTCGCGGATGAACTGAAGAACATTGATAATAAACTCCTGAAAACAAAATGAATACTCAATTTGAAGTCGTGATGTTGCTTTTTTGGTTATGGCTGGATCGATTTCGATAAAATTTATATGGGACCACCTCTGAAGTATAATCTACTTAACAAAAAAAACATCAAAATCGATTCATAATTGGCGGAGATATCGCGTAACATGCATACAAAAATATAAAAAAAACATACAGTCGAATTGAGAACCTCTTTTTTCGAAGTCGGTTTTTGGTTGATGTAACGCGATATCTCCGCTAATTATGAATCGATTTTGATGATTTTTTTGTTGTTTGGTAGATTATACTTCAGAGGTGGTTACATATAAATTTTATAGAAATTGGTTCAGCCAAAACTAAATATAAGCGGTGAAGTCAGTTTTTTAAAGCTTTGCTTGCGTTTAATTCTTTTCTTTTAATTTTGGCTACGCAATCTTGTGCATTTAGCCAGTGTCAAGTAATAATATATTTCAAGTGTATTGCATATTAAATGGCCTAGTCACAGTCAAAGTCAAGTAAAAGAGTCAAGATTCAGTCATAGTCAAGTCATGCCTCAGTAAAATGGTAGAAACTTTACTAGAACTTCTTTTGGAGCGAAGGCGAAAATCACCTTTTTGAATTTTGTATGATTTGCCTACACTTATGCACGTTTACTAAGTATTACCGGTTAATCCACGATTATTAACCGTTATTAGTGAAGAATCACAGGTTTTGGAAAATTATACAAAATCAATAACCCCATTTCCGCGGCAAAATCCAGTAATTACTTCAAGTAACAGAAGGTGACAGAACCGTAACGGGATGTCAGAGCGAGTGTAAATTGGGATTCTTCTCGAGTGTAAATATAATACGAACCTGCTTCCGTATCTTCCTATTCTTCTGGGAGAAGTAGAACATGGGGTACTCAGAGCCCGAGTCCGGTGAATCCGCGGCTGAATCCGGCGACGGACTCAGCAGCGAAGAAGACGTTAGGCAGTAGGAGTCCTGTAATATGCATGACATTTATATGTCATACTAATATTATAAATGCGAAAGTTTATGTGTAATATTTGTTCCCTCTTCACGCTTTAACGGCTGAACGGATTTGGATGACATTTGGAATGTACATAGCTTATATAGGGTTAAAAAATCAACGCGAGAGAAGCCGCGGAACACGGCTAGTAGTTGTATATACCTGGTCACTCGTGACTTAAAGTCTCTAATAAGAATAGGTATCTTCTAGGCAAGCCTGCTCCATCGTCGACCACATCGTCGCTTACCATCAGGCGAGATAGTGGTCAAAAGTTTGCCTATCTTAAATAAAAAGAAAAAAAAAACTTAACACAAACACACACTCACAGTGACACACTTCCTCACATATAATACTAGCCTTGCCCAGCGGCTCCGCCCGCTATTATCAAGTTAAAAAGTAGCCTATGTGTTAATCCTAGGAATATTCTATGTACATTCCAATTTCATCCCAATCCGTGCAGCCGTTAAAGCGTGAAGAGGGAACAAACATACTTACACACAAATTTACGGATTTATATTTATAATATTAGTAGGATGAGTGCGATGTATGTTTTACTAGCCGTGCCCCGCGGCTTCGCCCGCTATTATCAAGTTAAAAAGTAGCCTATGTGTTAATCCTAGGTATAATCTATGTACATTCCAAATTTCATCCAAATCCGTTTAGCCGTTAAAGCGTGAAGAGGGAACAAACATACTTACGCACTTACACACTTACACACAAACTTTCGGATTTATAATATTAGTAGGAAGTAGGATACTCACATAAGCAGCGTTCAACATCTGCACATAGTATGGGTCCGGAGTGACCTTCGCAACATATCGACCGGGACCGCGCCCATCTCCCATTACACGCGGTTTCGTGCTGAAATACAATATATAAACATAACAATAAAAATAAAAAAAGCGTTTTCACACTCACATCTCCACACTAAGTTCAATAACTTGTGACGTGGGTGCCAGAAACATTCACACATAATCGCACCCAGAACCAGACACAAATTTCCCTAGGGAAGCGAACTGCCAAAAGGAAAGCCTATTCAACATTAACGATGTATTCTACCTACCTAGTTCTCACTCAACATTATTTATATCATTCTAATTCAAAATCGTTTATTCACATGGGCCAAAAGACACTCATGAAAGTCAATGACTCTACTGCCAGATTCGCAAAATTACAGCCATTTCGAGAAGTACCTGGCAAGAAAATCGGCGGTGCATTTTAAATATCTTTCTACCGACTTTCTAAAATTTTATTTTCCTTTTTTTTTCCTATTTTGAAAATTCAAAATAGAAGGAGGTACTCGAGTCGACTGTATTTTTTTTTGTGTGTTAACTCATAACTTTTTTCC
Source organism: Lomographa bimaculata (assembly GCA_948107665.1). Classification (NCBI taxonomy): domain Eukaryota; kingdom Metazoa; phylum Arthropoda; class Insecta; order Lepidoptera; family Geometridae; genus Lomographa; species Lomographa bimaculata. Next base: position 7,513,765 of record OX403612.1, on the reverse strand, counting down.
ACGTGAACCGGTCCCATTTAAATTTGATCAAGATCTGATCAGTCGTTCTTGAAATATCGTCAAGAATGCGTGTTTAGTACATCTAATCTGATCAAAGTTTAGAAGATAAAACGGTGAAGTCGGTTTTTTTTAAGCTTTGCTCGCGTTTAATTATTTTAAATACGCTCTTATATGTCTTATACAGGAATTATATTTATCTAGGTATATCTATAAAATATTATATATCGCCAGAAAGCGCTTGTGCTGTTTGCCTCCATGCATCCTTGTCATTACTTTTAAATTAAGCTTTCTTTATTATTGCCCGTTTTATTACAGATTTGAACTTTCCCAGTGGTAATCCAGTTACAATTTTAGGAATTTTATTGTATAATCGAACCCCATTTGCCATAAAATATTTATTCGTTTTGTTTTATCGAAATGCGCGCACTGCTATTTGATGCTTATATCTTGTACTAGAGAACCCGCACGGCGGCGTCCGGGTAAAAAAATACACATAAATGCTTTTACACTCACAGCCCTCTACTCCAGCGGACAGTTCAAAGACGACCCGCCCAGCGTCGCCTGGTTAAAAATATACACATAAACACTTTCACATTCACAGCCCCACACTAAGTTCAATGACTTGTGTCGTGGGGAAGCATCGTGCAACAACAAGTTACACACTTACACATCATACTCAGAACCAGGAACACAATAACCCGTGGAGAGATCGCAACCTATATCAGCAAGCAGTTCAAAGTTTAAAAATGATTTTGCCGGCGTTGCCCGGGTAGAATTTAATAAAAATCATACACATAAACACTTTAACATTCAAAGCCCCACACTAAGTTCAATGACTTGTGTCGTGGGTCCGTATATGCCTAGGTTAATATAATTCCTGTATTATTGTTTAAAAAAAAAGGAATTAAAAAATGCGCCGCCGACTTTCTTGCGAGATTCTTTTCGAGATAACTGTTATTTTACGAATCTGGCTTTAGAATCATTAACTTTCATGAGTGCCTCTTTGGTGCCCATGTGAATAAACGAATTTGAATTTGAAATTAGAATTATAATTTGAACAGCCCGTTGGCTTAGTCAGATGTGCACCTTCTAAACTGAGGTATCAGGTTCGATTCCAGGAACACAAGTTATCTCCAGGAAATGTTTGGTTCTGGGTGCGATTCGTGTTTGTGATGGGAATGTTTCCTACACCTACAACACAAGTCATTAAACTTAGTGTGGGGCTGTGAGTGTGAGAGTTTATGTTTGAGAATTTTATGATAAAACTAGCTGACCCGGCAAACATTGTTTTGCCATATACATTATTTCTAGAAAATATTTTTTAGTTCAATATAAAATAGGGGTAGATCGTAGAAGGGTGAAAATTTAAGGTTATATGTATCTTCAATACTGAATCATAAAAATATAAAAAAATTTGTACATAAAAAAAATTGGGTTGGATTACCCTTAACATCAAGAGGTATGAAAAATAGATGTTGACTGATTCTCAGACCTACCCGATATGCACACAAAATTTAATAAAAATCGGTCGAGACGTTTCGGAGGAGTTTGGTAACACACACTGAGACACGAGAATTTTATATATTAGATGAACCTTACCCGAGTCTTTTCCGGATAAGTATAATCCTGGAGTCTTTATATTGCAAGTTAACAGGTGTCTCTATGCAAAGATGCTCTATCGTTGACCGCATTATCACTTACCATCAGGTGAGAGAGTGGTCAAATGTTTGGCTATCGCAAATAAAATAAAAAAAACCGGTCAAGTGCGAGTCGGACTCGTGCACGAAGGGTCCCGTACGATTATCTATAAAAAATCAAGTTTGTTGTATGAGAGCCCCCCTTGCATATTTAAGTATTTTATTTTATTTTTAGTATTTGTTGTTATAGCGGCAATAAAAACACATCATCTGTGAAAATGTCAACTATCTAGCTATCACCGTTCTTGAGATACAGCCTGGTGACAGAAGACGGACAGACAGCAAAGTCTCAGTAATAGTGTCCCGTTTTTACCCTTTGGGTACGGAACCCTAAAAATGAGGACATAGTATGTCTAACACAGTTTTGATTAAGCAAAAAAAAAAGTACAGTAGAAAAAATACATACAGAAAACCATTATAATTAAATACGGACTGTTATAAACGCTCCAGCAAAAACGGTTAAAGATTCGCAATGTTAATAAGTTCGCTTTGTCTGTACAAATTAACACAGAAACATGTTATTAACCCATAAAACAATGAAATTTGGCAAGAAGCAACATCTCGTAGCATAAGCAATGGAAAAATTTGAGATAGTAATTTGATGTCAGAAAAATAATTATGTACAATTTCTACATGTCTACTCTACTTATGTAGTTCTACGTTTGTGTTTATCGGTACTCTTTGGTGTGTAAGCCTGACACGCACTTGTCTTATTCGTTATTGCCCTATTCTCAGAGAGGTAATACAAACAAGCATCAAAGATTTATAATAGCGGAAACTACCATAATTAAAAACGATTAATCGAAACAGCTAAGTGCGCTTACTGACCTCTTGCCTCTCCCTGCTGGTTGAGTGAGGGCCTCCTCAAGCCTGCTCTGCATCATGTTCCGCCTCCCTCTTCCGTTGACCTGGTTGGAGGATCGCCATTTAGGGCGGGGCGGGCTCTGAAATATCTCCAGATCACGGGCGCGATCTGCAGCCGATTCTGAGTCATCAGACCTGCGCAAAAGGAAAAGTAGGAGATATACATATAAAGTGATAAAAATACATGGAACATAAATATAATCGCTTTCACACTCACAGCCCCACACTTAGATGATTTGTGTCGTAGGTGCCGGAACCATTCACATCACACACGCAATCACAACTAGAACCAGCAACAAATTTTCCATGAGGAGATAACTTGTGTTGTTCCCGCCGGGAATCAAACCCGATACACCTGATTAAAATGCCACCCAACCACAAACCAACAGGTAGTTCAAACAGGTTAACAAAATAGCCAACATACGCTATTGGTTAAACTGATTCTTAAATCAGTTCATACATTGTTGATGTCAATGATTGCTCAAATTTCTTTTTTATTTATTTATTTAATATAGCACTGCCACATCATACATATTAAAATTGAACTTAAAATTAACAACAAGGGAATTTTCCGATATGCATGACAATTTCGGCGTGCCTATCATTTGCCAAATGTACTCAAAAAGCAAGAAATACTAAAATAATGAAAATAAAAATATAAGGAATTCTTAAAATTAATAACAATACAATAACTTTAATTTACTTTGAAAATTTACTTAGGGTCAAATGTACTTTGTGATTGCGACATATATCCCAAAATTATGAGCTTAAATACTGCTAGAGAATTGAAATAAATATCAAGGTCACTGATTTGATTGTTGAAACTATTATATTCATTTGCGATACGTGAAGTGGGATTTTGTAAACCCATATTAGTACGGTAAGCTGGGGTATGGAAAATATTCTTTATCGGATGTCGAGGATATAAGTAGGGAACCGAAAGAGGAAACTTTTCTAGTAATTGGCTGCACTGTATTTTGGAATTAATAATTTTGTGTAAAAATGTCATATCGATTACTTTTCTACGATCGCAGAGTGATATCATGTTAAATTTTTCTAGTCTTAGTTTGTAAGGATGTCTGTGAGAGAATTCTGGCGATAGAAAAGCCAAATGCCTAGTAAAGGATCTTTGAATACTTTCAATATGTTGTGAGTGTATAGCGTACAGTGGACTTCTTTTAAGGCAGCTGTGTCATATTGTGGATCTCAGAAAAAACATAAAAATGGACCCCATTTATATGAAACAATAAATTACACAAACTTATATTCCCTATTTATTTTTTCTTGTTCATACCACAAAGAAAACAATAAAACCTAGTATGTTCCCTAAGGATATCTTTGAGGTATGATTCTCCCTTGTCTCAGGAATTCTTGGAGTAGTCGATTTGAAATTAATTTTGAATCTAAGAATCCTTGAGGCTGTAAAACAAGCTCCTTTTGAGAGGTGGTAGAGCATTTTGTGAGTTGCTCGCCTGGCTTGCTACCAAAGTAGCTTACCACCATCAAGTTGAAAGTCTGCCGCCAAGCCAAATACGGTGTTCCGGCAGTTATCCTTGAGAGCCGGCGTATTCCAGGTCTAGTGTGTTTACCAGCTTCGATCACATCGTCACTTACCATCAGGTGAGATAGTGGTCAAACACTAACCTGTGACAAATAAAAAAAAACCTAAGTCGGCATAATGAATATGGACATCAATGTAGTTGCCGCGAGTGTAGCAGGGTTTATGTTTAAGAGTTTTATAATATTGAATTATTTATGTTTAAGAGTTTTAAGGCAATTAAATTTTGCCGATTTTTAATTGACAAAGATTTCAGACTTAGACCCATCATCAACAAAGTCGCAGGCAACAGCTAGTTATTTATAAATGTATGTGTTAATACATATATATCTGAATAAGATAATTAAACAAACACAAACTATACCAATGAACTTATTGGAATCTCACTGTAATACAACACTGGAGTACTGGAAACATTTTTGAATTCTTTAAGAGCTCTACTGCTATACAAAAACAAACAAAAGCACTCACTCAGGATCTTTCTTGAACAAAGCCGGGTCCCGCAAGAGATCCTCCCTCTGAACAACCTTCAAGGCTCTCTTCATGTACCTCTCGAAGCCAGGACTGGTGTTGACCTCGGGCACTGGTCTCTCTTCATCCACTTCATCGCTGGATCTATCGTCGTCCGGAGACAAGAAAACACTACCAGCGACCGGCCGCGTGAACTCAATACAGTTATAATTGAGCGGCGGCGGGATAGTAAATACACTGTAGGCGGAATCGTTCCACAAGCTGTACTCGGCAAAATATGGTTCCCGCGCCATACTCGACCTTTCACACTTCTCTACAGTTTTTAATCACTTACACCACTTCACTCGAGATATTTCTGTTACTTATTAAGCTTTTAAGACTTTGTTTAGATGTTTTTAACATGTCGAAGCAAATAAAAACAGGTATTTCGCAGCAAAGTGATTGATTGATTGCATTCTTGTCGATAAATATTTACACGGTTAGGGGTGAATTAGAGAGGGACTGCGCTATGGTGTAATACCTTAGTGTGACAGAGATGTGAAATACTTATGCAATAACTCTAGGGTTTTATTTTTCTAACGTAACATTACAGGTGCATTCATATATTCTTTTTTCATTTTAGTTGCGTTTCTTTCTACGCAGAATCATTGTATTTTAAAAAATCAAGTTCGTGCTAATATTTTTCGACCTGTATTGTACGGCCAGTATTGCACAACATGATATTTCGTGTACATTGAATTCAAATATTGGTAGCGTTTTCCTGGCTATATATTATCGGCTGTACAAAATCGGTCCATGTTATTATTTCACATCCAATAATGTACGGCCCGTATTGCACTGCCTGATAGTTGGAAGCTCTAACACGGAATACCGGTTGCGAATCATTGGCCGTATATTATCAGGCGGTGAATTATTGGTCGTACAATATAGGGATTCGAACGCATAGAACCAGCCACACCCATTATCATAAAAATACCGTGGTGACAAAAAAATGGGTTTCCTGTCCGCGACCCACCTACTTGTGTAATACTTCAACCCAGCCTCTCCTTCTTATCTTAAAGATCGCTTCCAGTTTCTTCACATTAAGAATACTTTAATAATAATTCTAAGAAGATGTAAACAGCTCTCTGATGTAAGCAATAGAGCAATAGCGCCGCAAGTACTTGTCGGCTAAAATAAAAGGGTCGGCCCAAGCTCATCTGGAATATTCTAGAGCCTCTTTCTAGATCTTTCGACGGGCGTAACATTACTAAGTGAGATCTTAAGACTAAATTTATTCTTGTTAATATAATAAAACAGCCACATAATAATTTCCAACATTTATTACTCTACAAATTAACTAACAGTCTCAAAGTAAAACATTATACAAGCAACGAATAATCCATGATTTATGTATTTTATAAATAGTTGCACTTATAAAATATGACGGTAAAATAAAATTAATAACAAACTGTTTCACTTATTTCTAAACTTATTTAATGCTTTACTTCAACACAGAATGATATTGATTATTGAGGTGAGCTTGAGAGAAATGGAACGTTTCCAGGTTATAAATAAGCTGTATTGTTTTTTTTTTCAAATGCGTTTCAATATCATCATTTCTCTCAAACTTACTCCAAAAGAGCGACACCGAACGTAAAAAAGAAACTATAGTAATATGCAAAACTCTTGCAGAAGTTCTCTACTGCAAGTAGTCTCTACTGCAAGTAGTCTCTACTGCAAGCTACCCACACATTTATAGCAAAATGAAGTAAACGTGTTTTTAGTCGCGAAAATTTGTAGTGCACAACCTCCTGTCAACTCATAATAATGATGTGGGTAGATACAGATCACTCACTTTGTCCTCTTCTAACAATGCACACAAGGCCCTGAGAGAAAAGGACAAGGATATAGGAATTACAATTGATATTGATTTGTTAATCCGGACTCATTCTTTTTTTGATACAGATGACACCATTCCGTTTCACGTATTACTACAGTTCTACAACGTTCCCAACAAGCCAAAGGCCGTATTACTCCGTCATCCAGTAGAAGCGAGAGCCGAGGCGTGCTGGTTTGCGCTCCGCATCGTCTGGTAAAGTGGGCGTGGCATCCGGGTACTCCACTTTGGGTTCTGGCAGGGGCTTTGCTCTGTGGAAGAATTTTAAAATCAGCCAACAAATACTCAGGTCAGGGGGTGAATTTTAAAATGCTATATACAAGATAATACAAGATAATTAAACGCAAGCAAAGCTTAACATAACCGACATCTTTTTATACTTATTTTGCCAGTGCCACTAGACACGACAAAAATAAAAATCCAATATCGTGTAGGTGTCGCCACACCTACACGACATATTGCGAAAAGTTTTATCGTTAGTTGGTAAAAAATAACTATCAAACATCATCCATTTATGGTTGATATACCACCAGTTCGCTGGAACTGTTTCGCTTCTACATTTATCATCCATACAGTGAAAGAGAGGAACTCGTGGCTCCCTAGTGCTTCTGGTTGTGATTGTATGTGTAATGTGAATGTTACCAACAGGTAGTCAAGGCTTTTGTGAGTTTTGGTGACACTTTTCATGGGAGGGCGTTGAATTCCTGATTCGCAACCTTTTTGTGACGAAAAGTGGTGATGGTAAGCACTCGAGTCGAGAGTTTCACTTCGAGTCTCTATATTGTACGACCAATAATACACAGCCTGATAATGTGCGGCCAATAATTCGCGACCAGTATTCCGTGATGTGGCAACCAATTCCAATTATCAGGTTGTGCAATACGGGCCGTACATTATTGGATGTGAAAAAATAACATGGACTGATTTTGGACAGCCGATAATATGCAGCCAGGAAAACGCAACCAATATTTGAATGCAATGTACACGAAATATCTGGTCGTGCAATACTGGCCGTACAATACAGTTCGGAAAATATTAGCACGAGCTGATAATATACAGCCAATAATGCACGGCCAATAATTCGTGTACATTCAAATTTTGTTTATTTATATAAAGCACAAAACAAAAAAAAATTAATCATCTGTCTAGCAACTCGCCTAAACGAACGAGGCATGGCATAGAGAGTATATATTTGTCTATGGTTGGCTGCAATACACACAGACACGGAGTGATTTTACGTAGCCAGTATTGCACACACAGAATTGCACATCCTGATATTTCGAATCCATATACATAAATTATCAGAGTGTGCATTATTGGCTGTACAAAATCGGGTCGTACATTATCGTCTCCCTTCACTTCTATCGTGTGTCTTTTCTGTTTTCTTTGAATATTGGCTTCGTAATCTTGTGCATTTAGCCAGTGTCAAGTATTAATATGTTTCAAGTGTATTTCATATTAAAAGTTTAGGACTTTTCACAAGTCACAGTCAAAGTCAAGTAAAACAGTCAAGGTCCAGTCATAGTCAAGTCATACCCTAGTAAAGTGGTAGGATCTTTACTAGAACTTCTATTGGAGTTTTGGAGCGAAGGCGACAATCACGGTTTTTCAATTTTGTATAAATTGCCTACACATACTTTCACTAAGTATTAACAGTTAATAATCCACTATTATTACACATTAACACTCGAAGAATCACAGGTTTTCGAAAATTATACAAACAACGCCATTTTTTTACTTTCGCGGCAAAACCTCTCGTGTGTCTTTGACACATCCTTTTTTTTTAAGTAGGTACAACATACCTCTTAGTGTCATGTACTCGCGCTTCGGTGAAGTATCCGAAAGATGGACGCTCGATGTTCAGTTTGTCGAGCATGCAACTGTCGAAAACGCCTTGGGTCTTGCGGCAGCTGAAAACAAATTATATAAATTATTGGATGGAAAGTGATGCAGCCGAAGATGTAGCATGCTTGCCTAAAAGATACCTATTTACTCTTGACGTTGAAGTCTCCGCGTTATACCGTTCAGGGAACAAAAACACATGAGTTCAACTCTTTCGCAGTATATAAACATAATTATATACTGCGAAGGAAGATTAATGTAGAAGCCAAATGCTTCGTGCGAATTGGAGACATGTCGACCATGATGATTTTGACAGTTGTCTTGTTGTAGATGGTAAAAGTGGATGGGGAATTGACTCATGCAATTCCTGACAAATATCTAAAAAGTTTTAATTATATTTTCAAGATGTTATAGCTTTATTTAGTAATGTCAAAAGGTTGTTTTTATACACTAGCTGTGCCCCGTGGCTTCGCTCGCGTTTATCAAGTTAAAAAGTAGTATATGTGTTAATCCTAGGTATAAGCTATGTACATTCCAAATTTCATCCTAATCCGTTCAGCCATTACAGCGTGAGAGAAAACAAACATGCTTACACATTTACATACAACTATCGGATTCATAATATTAGTGTAATATTACACATAAAGAAACTGTCCTGGTGCAAAGTACTGACAAGCGAGGATACCCAGTTTCTTAGCGTCCAGTTAAGCCCTGGCTCTGTTGTACTAGAGAGATAAAACAATACTTACGATTTGAAGCTATAGTCGCCAGAACTCTTGTCCACACAGTTGGCGTACTGGTTAAACTCTGAGAGGCAGGTTTGCTTAACCTGTAACATTTAATAACAACATGAAACAACGGTCACGACTAGCGAAATATAAACATTACAAACAAAATGTTTGATTGATCATAAGTATAACACATATACAGGATTTAACGATTCGACTCATCGGTTGATTTCTCGTATTGTTACATGACTAGTTTCGAAACAGTCAAGACGCCGAGTCACCGCACCGACCTACGCGAGTACTCGACTTATGAAGATATTTGTTTATAATTTATTAAGAGTTTAGCCTGCAAGATTTGATTACAAACCGACAAAAGCATGCATGTAATAAATAAACACAACTATTGTTTAGGAGCTTCGTCTCAAAGATATAATAATAGACTGAAGTAAAGAACAGACCTTGCGGAAGAACTCCAAGGTGCAAGCGGTGACAGCTTTGCCCTCATTGACGCACTTGCTAGCGTCATTCTCTTCTATGCGGCACAGCATAAACTCCTGAAAGTATTATTAGAAATCGTTAACATGAGAGCTAGTTTGTTTCAGTAAAGTGTGTGACGAAAAAGATCAGCAAGATGTAATTACGGTAAAAATAGCTTTCACAAGACCTCAATCTAAATTTCTTCAAAAATATGATGAGAAAGTTAACTAACAGACAATTAACAAAATTAATTACTAAAATTACTAATAGGATTTTCTAGGCAAACATGCTCAATCTTCAACCATTATGTCCCTTTCCATCAGGTGAGATAGTGGTCAAAGGCTTGCCTATCGAGAATTTTAAAAAAATGCTACTATCAAATACATGATTTTATATAAATATATAAATGACTCAACATCGTGACAATAAATTTTATAAATACTTATAATAATAATTTATTTTCTGATGTTAATTTTTTTTTGTTTATTTAACTATCTATATTCTCTTATCTTTGACAATTAGCTCATGTATTATTTTATAATAAAAATCATTATAATTCTAAATTAAACTAAAACAGAAACTATGGTTAATGTTCTCAAAATAGAAGCTGTGAAAAAATTGTATTGTATATATAAATGATTACAATTTATTATAAAAATTACAAATATTATTATGATAAATTCTCGGTGAGGGTATTTATTTATTCCAAGACCTAGATTTACAATATAAATACTAAAAGTTGTAAAAAAGGTTTAACATGGTTTGAAAAAACAAAATTAAATTATTTACTTTATAAACAAAAAGTTAAGTATCATGTCTGTGATCATAAATATGTTTTTTTTTTTTATTGGCTCACTATGGCCTGCACTATATTTTGATCGCTTCTCCTTAGGGTAAAACATATCGACGCTGACTATATATTCCAACAACCTGCACGTAAGCATTTTACTTGTATACAAATGCATTTTTTTGAAATAAATTATTGATGATATTTTTTGTCATGACGAAAAGTTAGACATTTTTCCCTATGAAAATGTATGTAAATATATGAAGACAAGCTTGTTGACAGTTCTTAATACTAAGATACTAAATAAAGGGATAATTATAATGTTTTTCAATTATTTACTTTCGTTAGTTATATATTCATAAAATGTATAAGTACAGTCTGTACTATCACAACATAACCTCTGAACTAAGTGATTATGCAATCAATGTTTCTGCAATACATAATTAATAGATAAATATCCACTCAAACACATACAACGTATTAATTCCGGTAGAAATAAAGCAAATTACTTACATTGTTAGCTTGTTCACAATATTTTCCAAGGTGGAAAGAACTGGCAATCAATGTTGAACCAGATAAATTGACCTCTTGGACGGTCAATTCCGATTCCTCCGGCAATACAACATCTTTAGTAAGCACCATATTTATTAAGATGACACTTCACAGCGAATTTGGATGGTAAAATCCAAAATAAATAGGAAAATTCTTCCAATGAAGCTGTGGAAGAATTTTTTGAATAAAACTCTACTAAATTTGAGATGGGTAAATATCTAAGAGAAAGGGTGATGAATATATGAAATACGGTCGTCACAAAAGGAGATGGAAGATAAATAACTAACTTTTGAAAATTATTGGGTAATACTATTAAACGGATTAAACCTGACAGATCGTGAATTTGACGTTTGACTTGTTCGTTGTGAACGTTCCGTTGTACGTAACATAATAAAGGATTTCGTCGCGCTTCTTTTCGAATAAACTAAGCTAATAGCATCGAGATAGGAAACAAACCTACGCAGCTACGGTTGTTGGCTAATAGTTACATCGGTGCAGCTAACAACAACAGGTTTTTTGTTAGTAATTACATAAAAATTATACAATTTGCTCACAAAGTTTTATTTCAACTAAATTATTAATGACTAGATACAAAAAAAAAATATATTCATTCAATTTCAAGTTAGCATCAGCATCGGTGTCAAGTCCGCGATGCAAAATACGCCGCAACCATATTATGTTCATTTCATGCTTTGGAGGTGCTTATAATAATTTTCAATTTGCTCCTGGCTTACTTCTTGTTCACCTACAATACAAAACCAACAGTAAAAAACAAATTTTCAGCGGCTTCGAGTTGGAACGGACAAATACTTGCCTTCATAGCCAGTTTCCACGGGTAACTGATAGAATTTCGGGATATCGTAGCGATTTTCCTGAAAAGATAGTTATACATTGTAAAGTACCTATACTCTACAATAAATCTTAAAATTCTAAACTGATACATGTTTGGGTTAGAGTATCTTATATGTAGCTACACGTACAGTGATACCTAGGTACCCACAGGGCCAAAAAAAATATTATTATACTGCATACAATCGTCTTTGATTTGAGTTGCACTGCAACCCAATAAGGATGGCCTGGAGGGATAATGATAGACTAGCCGTGCCTCGCGGCTTCGCCCGCTTTGATTAAATTAATAATTAAACGCAAGCAAAGCTTAAAAAACCGACTTCACCGCTATATCTTCGGAACCTTGATCAGATTTAATGTATTTAACACGCATTATTGACTATAACTCAAAAACACGAGATCAGATCTTGATTAAATTTTAATGGGACCACAAGAAAAGTACCAGCTTTCAAATAAAAAAAGAATCATCAAAATCGGCTCACAACAAAAGAAGTTATGAGGTAACTTTTGAAGTCGGTTAAACGAGAACATAGTCAAAGTAGGCGTACAAAATAGGCATTATTGACGATATTTCAAAAACTACTGATCAGATCTTGATCAAATTTAAATGGGACCAATTAGAAAGCTACATCTTTCAAACTAAAAAAAAATTTCGTAATCGGCTCACGTGGAGAGAAGATATGAGGTAACAAGTACCTCCTCCTTTTTGGGAAGTCGGTAAAAAATTAGCCTGTGTTATTCCGGAACCTTAACTATCTACATTCAAAATTTCATCAAAATCGGTTTATTCTTTACGGTGATAAATGGTAACAAACATTCTCACACACACACACAAACTTTCACATTCATTTATAATATTAGTAGGATAGGATGACAGAAAATGTTCGATTACTTATTTATAAGTTTTATTTTCCCTACTAATGGGCCCAGTAAGGGAACGAACTAAAACTATAAACAGACTCGGCGCGCCGCCGAGCTCGTCACACTAAAGCAACAATTTGAGTCTTCAACTTCTTCAAGTCTAGTGAACAGATATCTTATAGGCAAAGCATGTTATCGGTCGCATCATCGCTATCCATCTTATGAGATAGCGGCCAAATGCTTACCTATCAGATAACGTTGCTAATTCCTAAAAACTACTACGTTAAAAATTCTTACCGAATCATAATTCCTTCTTCCCATTCGAGGAATGTTTTTATTTGTCTTGATCACGTATCCCATCATGCCCTGGTCGTTATCAAAGTTTAATTCTGCTTCATTACTCCTCCCGACTCTTGGTACATTATTCGGTTTTATAAACGAACCTTCTATTGCCACAAAAAAGTAAAACAGGCCACATGCCGCGAAAACCGCTGCCAACTTTTTCGAAAACATTTTCAATTTGGCGGGAACTCGATCGTTTGACGTTTGAACAGTTTGTGATGATTTTTCTGGTGATGGCATGGCTTATATATGGCCCGATTCGATTGGTCCCGCATTTTTTTGAGATGTTTATCCAGTTTATTAGTTTAACTCGTGGAATATTGATCAGCAAGATTTATATCGTGACCGTGAGATGAGGGTAGTTTGATAGCAATCACGCATCGTGTCGACGTCGTTGGATAGGAGCAGAATACTTAATTAGGCACGTATAGGTATCAATTCTGTTACTTCATTTTTATTAGCTGTTCCTCGCGATTTCGCCCGCGTTAATAAAGATAAATATCTTGATTAACGCAACCCTAATAATGCCCTATTCCAGGGTCTATTCATACCATACCAAACATACAATGATTGTTGTAGCTCATTGTTATATTACTTTATTAATTGATAATTAGTAATTTCTAATTAGAAACCAAAATACAAGTGATTCATGCACTATTCTAGAATATCCTTACTATATATATATAATAATATTACAAATGCGAAAGTAATCTGTCTGTCTGTTACGCTTTCACGCCAAAACTACTGAACCGATTTAAACGAAATTTGGTACACAGATAGTCTAGAGCCTGAGAAAGGACATAGGCTACTTTTTAACCCCGAATTCTGGCTGGTCCGGGACTTACGCGGGGAAAGCCGCGGGGCGCAGCTAGTATAAAGTAGAGTTATTAACTTTTATAGTGCCTCTTTGGTGCCCATGTAAAAAACGATGTTTGATTTTTTTTATTTACTATAGGCAAGCGTTTGACCACAATCTCATCTGATGGAAAGCAATGATGCGGCCGAAGATGCAGCATGCTTGCCTATATTATTATCCTTTGATTGCCTTAAAACGAATAAAATATCGTATTACAATTAAAAACAAACTTTTCTGATCAACTTTAAAACCATGATAATTTTAATTATGTCATAAGTGGTTTAAAATTATCATTTAGGTGATCGCTTCCAAAAATCCCTACATAGTTCCACCTAACATCCTATATTATATTTGACGACCCAGTTAGCGCAGTGGACAGGTGTCCGCCCTCTGTGCCGTGGGTCCTGGGTTCGATTCCCGGCAGGAGCACAAATTCCTTTCCAAGGGATATTTGTGCTTCTGGTTCTGGGTGTAATGTGTGTGTGATGTGAATGTTTCCGGCACCCACGATACAAGTATTTGAACTTAGTGTGGGGCTGTGAGTGTGAATGCGTTTGTTTGTTTTTTGTTTTTATATAGTATGATACTAACCCTTTAGTTTCTGTGATCTGTGATACTAACGGTATAATTTTTTTGAACATTTATAGCTATACTAACTGACCCGGCAAACGTTGTTTTACCATATACATTACTGGCTTTTTCCCGCGGCTTCGCTCGCGTTAAGAAGTATTATTATTAATTAGGTATAGATCCCCCATTTTATCCCCTTGGGGGTAAAATTAATCAAAATCCTTTCTTAGCGGATGCCTACGTCATAACATCTACCTGCATGCCAAATTTCAGCCCGATCCGTCCAGTGGTTTGGGCTGTGCGTTGATAGACCACTATGTCAGTCAGTCAGTCAGTCACCTTTGAGTTATATATATTTAGATAGATTTAGATTTTACGCTGAATCATAAAAAAATAAAAATAAAAAATTTTGGTTTGGATCACCCTTAACATTGAAGGGTATGAAAATAGATGTCGGCTGATTCTCAGACCAACCCGATATGCACACAAAATTTCATAAAAATCGGTCGACCCGTTTCGGAGGAGTTTGGTAACAAACACCGCGACACGAGAATTTTATATATATTAGAATTAGATTATTTACACCTATTAACTAATATGTTTAGGAAATTTATAAAAATGCATTCGAAATTCAAAAAACCAAATTGCATGCTATTGAATAGGCTGATTCGTGACGTCAGTTCACACATTTTTGACGTCTATGATTGGTCAGTTTCCTTTACGGCAGCCATGATTGAATTTTGGCCGTCTCAAAAAGAACGTTTAAATGTCCGCGTTTAAAATTGCTCGAAGCTGCTCGTATTTTCTATTATTTATTTTGATATGAAATGTAATATTTTTATGAAATAAATTTTATTTTCGGCACTGTATCAACGTAAACAAGATACATTTCGGAGAATGTGCGACAGAACTGCATGATTTAAATCCTCCAGCTCCCTTCAACAAGGCGTACTATTTACTTTACTACAAGAAATCCTTTCATGGACATTCCTCCAATTCGAACCAAGCGATTCGCCTTAACTGTTATTATGCGAACTGCAAAGGAATGCATTTGTTTGAAACAATTTGTCTTTGTTATTGTTAACCCATAAGTATAATTTAGGCCTCTTCAAGTCAAGAGTGAACAGGTATCTTTTAGGCAAGCATGTCCCACCGTCAACCGCATCGTCGCTTTCCATCAGGTGATATTGCGGTCAAATGCTTGGCTATTGGTCATAAAAAATAAACAAACAAACGCATTCACACTCACAGCCCCAGACTAAGTTCAAAGACTTGTTTCGTGGGTGCCGGAAACATTCACATTACACACACATTACACTCAGAACCAGAAGCACAAATATCCCTTGGGAAGGAATTCGTGCTCCTGCCGGGAATCGAACCCAGGACCCACGGCGCAGAGGGCGGAGACAATCGATTATAAACAAAATATATAGAGCTATACTACTACAATTTGGTGTTGTATGTGTGAGTTATGGGTTACCTAAAATACGCTCACATATTCTGGGATTTGTATTAAATAAAACCACTTAACATCAATTAAAAAAACTATTTATTAGACTAAATTTAATTAAAATAAATAAGAAAACTGGTATTATCATCAAAAAGCCTATGTGTTAATCCTAGGTATAAGTTATGTACATTCCAAATCTCATCCGTTCAGTCGTTACAGCGGCGTGAAGAGGGAACAAACATACTTACACACAAACTTTCGGATTTATAATATTAGTAGGATTAAGTACATTTGTACAAGATTGACATTTTCGTTAAATTTGTTTTCTTCCATTAGCTGTGTCATACGGATATGCCCGCATTCCGGGGAACGACATAATATACAATGTGTAACAAAAAGGTGTAGTAATACTCAAGCCACGCATCTAGCCACATGTATGGAGTCTAACAGGAACTTCTGAATTCGCGGCATCAGCATGATTATTGAGCTATGATGAATTAAAGTCTCTAAAATATTATGTCACTTGTAACCCTATTTCATAAGCTAACGTTCTATACCACATAGTCTTTGGACCTAGACGTCTGACAGTGGTGGCCTTAACAAAGGTCAAGGTCACGCGCCATAGATGTAACCGCAGGGTTGTCAAAAATATTTGAAAAATGTCGTTTTAAATTTTTGTATGAAAAAATAAATCTCCGATTTCGACTTTCGTTCTTTAGCAAACGATTCCTGGCACGATACACATACACACCACCAAGTATTACTACAGCTTTTTGTTACAGGTTGTATACGAGTTTAAAAACTAATAACCGATTTCAATCGCAAATAACTTCGAAACTCTTCATCAGATCTTGATCAAATTATAATGAGCAAAACTAGAACGTATTTCGAACAAAACAATAATTTTACAAATCGGTTAATAAATAGCGGAGTTCTAATATACATACAAAAAAAAGATTCCAACGAATTGAGAACCTCCTAATTAACCGACTTCAAAAAAGGAGGAGGTTTTCAGTTCGACTGGTGTGTTACCTCAGAAAAGATTTCTAGGTGAACCGACTTTGATGATTCTTTTTTCATTTGAAAGCTAGTGCTTCCCATGTGGCCACATTTAAATTTGATCAAGATCTGACCAGTAGTTTTTGAGTTATCCTCAATAATGCGTATTTAATTGATTTAATCTGATCAAGGTTCCGAAGATAAAGCGGTGAAGTCGTTTTTTTTAAGCTTTGCTTGCGTTTAAATTACTTTGAAGTCGGTTAAAATAGCTGTTGTCGAGGGCTAAAGCCAGCAACGACAGCTTTGTCGTTCCACTCATGTTAACATAAATGTTATAATGAGCTTTGTTAAGACATATTATAAATATAAATTCTAAGCTTTGACAGCCAAAATAATTCTATTGCTAAATTTCTAATTACATTAAAAATTCAAATCACGTCTTTGTCGTTTTCAAAATTAAAATCTTTTATTTACATGGGCCCCAAAGAGGCACTCACTTTCACAGTAAACCTTCCTAGACTTATGACTAGTTATTTAATCTATCAATTGATTCACTTTTTTCACGCAGTTTATGCACCAGCCAGAGTCAAGTAATAAAATATGAAAACATCAACTTCATCAACTTCTTCTTTAAATGGCGACTATAGGGCTGTCGCTATGAAAACATCATCTCATTGTGTTGTACTTCCGGCTGCAAATGGACGCCACAAGTGATAACCAAATTCGAAAATCCATTTCAACCAGCAATAATCACAAAATCCATCCAAAATTAGCAATTCCAACATCCCATCACCGCGTGTGTCGACCCAGTGATATACAAAAGTCCCTTTAAACCAGGAAATCGAGTCCAAAGCATGTGATAGTTTCTACACCACGTGGCACTAGCTAGTCGTTCTCACGAGACAACCATCAGTTTAGAGCCACGACAGTGGAAATTTCTACAAAGCATTCTCCGCAATGTCCGATCACGGGCCCCCACCAGCGCCCAAAACGCAGCATACGGACGACACTCTGGAAGGTTCAGTTCGACGCCACATGTTCTACCCGGAACAGAAGATGATTTATCCTGCCTCGGCGCAGGCGCTTAGACCCAACCAAGAGAAGGACCTAACAGGTACCCCTAGTATAAGTATAATTACAGGAGACACCGACAAGGACCCTCAATCAAGAACATCCACCAGCAGGCCCAGTCAACCACGCCGAAGGGACTCCTCAGACGAGGACCAACACGGTGACGAAAAACGAATTAAAATAAAAAACACTTCAGCTACTTTACATCAACGGACGCAGCCGCGTGGAATCGCTACTACCCTAACAAGAGTGCAAGCAGCTGAAACCGCTCTAAGCCAACCAATACTCACCCCACATAACATCATGCTGCTAGAAAACGAGGGCCCACCTACCTACATTACCACAGACAGTTCATCGTCTGAATACTCTGAAAACGCAGAGCACAGACCAAAACCCAACCTACTGGAACCAAGCATAGAGACAGAAAATGTCAACAATGTAGACGACTATGGCGAAAGAGAATCACTACAGGTCAACTCATCACAACCACCAACACTGTCCACCCAAACATCTGAGATAGCAAACTCATATGCGGCTGCACTAGCTTCACCACCGAACACAAGACCAGCAAACCCACAGTTGCAAAACTACCAACCGCAAGTATCGAATCACAAACCAACCACTGAACCCAAAAAAGCACAGGAAACCCAAGCTTACCCTCCCATAGTAGCGGAATGCCTACCAAACTGGACACACCACTTCGCCGAACTTCGCAAGCAAATAGTGCTCCCAATGCCCGCCCCTTCGGAAAAGGGATGCGTTTCCTACCAACCAGCGAAGAAGAATTCCGCACAATACAAAAATACCTCACAGAAGCAATGAACCAAGATGACAAAGTATCATGGTTCTGTTACAGCATAGCTACTGAAAGACCAACAAAAATAGCAATCCGAGGTCTCCCCGTAGACACAAATGTGGATGTCTTGGTGAACGCACTAAAAGAAAAAGGATTTCCTGCCCGATTCGCTCGCACCATCCCTGCCACCATCGGCCGCCCAGGCTGCCTTTTCCACGCACAATTAGACTACATGAAAACAGAAGAGCTAGAGCAACTGTACTCAACAACCGAACTGCTCAACATGCCAGGAATAGTCATAGAAGCTTGGCGAGGCAGAGCAACAGTCCCCCAATGCCACAGATGCCAAGGTTTTGGCCATGCATCCACAAACTGTCACCGACCAATACGCTGTCTGAGGTGCGGAGGTCCACACACGGTATCATCATGCGACCGACCCAAAGAAGCACCACCCAGCTGTGCAAACTGCAGAGGTACCCACACCGCCAGCAGTAGAAACTGTGCAACGTTAAGAGAGGAGGCCCGGAAACGCAATATCAAAATACCAGGCTCCAGGCCCCCAGCCATCGCACCAACAAACAATTATCACCCGCCACGAATGCTTCGAGACCCATCACCAGAGGCCCGGAAAGGGAGCAAGCACAAAGCCAGCACACAAACCACACAGGGACCACCATCCATCACAAAGGAACAGCTCTACCAAGAGCAACAAAAACCTGATCCCCAGAGACTAACAAACCAAGACCACCCCGAAAAAGTTCCCACCCCGAACTTCTTCCACAAAGGAAGTAATTTAATGCCACCAGCAAACCCAGCCACATTACGAGATATCCCACCCCGCGAAAGCACCAAAAGAAGGTATCGCAAGGAAAAAAAGACCGCCCCCTCAGCTGCATCCACACCACTCCCGGAAACTCAACAAAGGCATGCATTTGTACCCTACACCCAAACGGCCATGGCGGAAAGCCAGAGACAGCAGTCAAACCAATACCCGAAGAACCTTCATTCCAACACACGCCTGGCTCCCACTGTGCCCTCTAGTACACAGGACAACCAACAGGAAAAAAGACCCCCCTTTACAAACCAAATCAACAAAAGCCCCGAGGTCCTAAACCTACCAACCAGAATACAACAGAATCAAGATAACCTCCAACAGAGGATCCAAAATCCAAAACCAGGACGCCCCATTAACCATGCCAGTGTCAGCACCGAAAACACCTACCCAACAAACCAGCGAGTAACATTTGAGCCCGTGACGCGATCAGCACCGACAAGAGCTGTTACACAACCCCCACATTCAACCAAACCATCAATACAAACCGCCTCCACACCCTACTTTACACACAGCATGCACCCGCTGATGCGTGGATGCATATATAGCAGAAGAATTAACGGCCGACACCCCAACCTGCGCAACCAACCAACCCCCCCACAGGCACGACCCACCACCTGGAATGGAAAACACAAAAATACCTCATTACTACGCACCAGATTCGCTGCCCAACACAATGCCCCAATTTCACCCCAACGCAAACTCCATTGGGAACCCCACGCATGCACTGCTGGGGATCCTAGTGGAAATTCTGACAACCATCGCTTCGGGAGGAGATATCCGCCTCGCAGCTATGAGAGGACTGTCCAGACTTGGCGGACACCTCCATGGATAGATCAGCACTAAGAATACTTTACTGGAACCCCGGGGGCATTCGAAACAAGATCCCAGCCCTCAAAGTTTTAGCACAACAACAAGATATTCACATAATTCTACTGGGAGAAACCAAACTAAGGGCCAGCCAAGACTTCAGGGTATCAAACTACGCCGTGTACAGAAGGGACGAAGTCTCTCCAAAGAGAATCCCATATAGGGGAACAGCAGCCCTAGTCAGAAGAGACCTACTACATGAAGAACTAAAACTCCTCGAGTTTACTGAAACACGAACAGTAGGTGTAAGAATTAACATAGCTGGGAAAGAGGCGAAAGTTTATGCTGGCTACCGTCCTCCCTCAGCCCGACTAGACACAAACGACCTCCGCAAAATAATGGATGGGCCCACTCTCCTGGCTGCCGATCTTAATGCCAAACACAGAGCATGGGGTTCAAGAATTATTACTCCTGTTGGAAAGAGACTCCTACATGACTCCCAAAAACACGGTTATGAGGTACTGGGCCCCGACAGTCCTACCCATGTACCAGCAAATCCACTTCACTACCCTGATGTACTAGACACACATAGTACTGTGCCAACATTTGCCCTGCCCCGTTCATCTGGAAGTACTATATGACTTAGACGAGCAGCATCTCCCGGTGCTGATTACACTCAAAGCTGACGCAAACTTCACACCTATGAGACCGCCGCGCCACAAGACAGACTGGCAAGCATACCAAACAGCCCTTGGAGACATCAATGTGGGTAACATTGCGACGACCGAAAATGTCGAGTTCTACACAACCTATATCACCGACCAAATCAAAAACGCCTTGAAAACTGCCTCCTGCCTTGTACCAACCACCAACAAAAGAGAAGAGCTGCCTAGACAACTACGCATCAGCTTGAGCAATAAAAGGAAACTTCGAAAACTTTGGGCCCTCACTCGATGTCCAAGAATCAAGAGAGAATTGAACACCATTACAGCCTCTGTTGCGGAAGCCATAAAAGCCTGGAGGGGTGCCTCCTGGGATAACATCATCGAGAAAGCAGCCGACCACGATACCAGCCTCCATCACTTAAACAAAATGTTGACCCAAGCCAAGACAACAGTATGCCCTTTACTGGACGCTGCTGGTACCAGAAAATACTCAGCTCCAGATAGAGCCGAAATCCTAGCAAACCACCTAGAGACACAATTTCAACTGCACAAAGACTCTCCCCAGGTCACAGGAAAATCGAATGCGAAGTAGAAAACTTTTTACAGAGGCCAATGGAGGATCTCACAGGGGTCCAATTCATCTTACCAGCAGAGGTATGGAAAGCTGTCCAACACCTCCCAAAGAAAAAGGCACCTGGCCCAGATGACATTCCAAACACAGCTCTCACTCAGCTGCCTCGCAGAGGATTGGTGGCCATAACCAAGCTCTTCAACGGAATACTGAGAATGGGGTGCTTTCCCTCTGCCTGGAAAACAGGGAAGGTAATAGTTCTCCCTAAACCTGGGAAGGATCGCCGCCATGCGAGCAGCTATCGGCCCATCACACTACTACCCCACATTGCCAAACTCTTCGAGAGGCTACTACTGAGAAGGATAACACGAGACATCACACCAAGAACGGAACAATTTGGTTTCCGTACGGACCACTCAACAACCTTACAACTAACCAGAGTCCTACATCTGCTGGCGGATGAACACAACAAAGGCCACCGCACAGTCGGTGTCTTCTTAGACATCGAAAAAGCATTCGACCGCGTGTGGCATAAGGGACTCATCTACAAACTGCTACAAACGCCGGTCCATTCGAAACTTATCCAAACAATAGCATCATTCCTAAAGGATCGACGGTTCTTTGTGGCAGTAGAAGACGCTGCCTCAGACTGCCGCCAGATTGCGGCCGGAGTCCCCCAGGGAAACTGCCTGTCGCCGGCGCTCTACGCGCTCTACACCAATGACATCCCGCTCCTGGAAGAAAACCACCTACAGCCAGGAGAACCGAAGGTAGAGCTCGCGTTGTTCGCCGACGACAGCGCCTATTTCGCCTCATCACGCCACGCGGCGGTTGCTGCCCTCCAAGTACAGAAACTTCTGGACATATTACCGATATGGTTGGACAAGTGGAGGATGGCAGTAAACCCTGGGAAGACAGTGGCCATACTAACAGGAGCCCAAAGAAGACTCCCAGATCCACTAAGACTAAGGGGACAGGAAGTAAAATGGGAACCAACGATACGCTACCTGGGTGTATACATCGACAGAACGATCAGCATGCGCCCACACGTAGACCATGTCATTCGCCAAACAAAAACCGCAAGAGCAATGCTCAGTCCAGTACTTAGATCCAAACTACCTCTCAAAACGAAAGTAGGAATCTACAACACATACATACGTTCACGTCTAACATATGCAGCGCCTGCGTGGTATGCGCTGTGTCCAGAATACCAAAGGAAACGACTACAAGCCCAACAAAAGCTAACACTACGCACATGCACAGGAGCAGGCAGATATGTGCGAAACGAAGTCATTGCCAGAGACCTCAAAATCCAGAGCATCGAGCAGTTCGTGGAAAGGCTAGCGCGAAGGATGTACGACCGAGCTGACAACGGCAGACACGTACACCTCCAGAACATCGCTCCGCTTCATACACGCCCCCCGGAAGTAAGGACTAAGAAAGCCCTACCCCGAGACATACTTTGTCAACCACATCAAAGCTAGTGCCACGACCAAACCCTACCAATCCTACTTAGGTAGCAAAACCCATCCAACCATCCCAGTGGTGTCAACCACACAAAATAGTCCACAGCAGGGTAACCGCAGCTATAAAGGGTCCCACCAACACCAGGGACTAAGCGCGAGACCTGCACCAAGTTACCCGGGGGCAGTAGCCCACGAGAGTTCAAGCCAGGGTAAAGAGCCTTGCTCGAATCCCTCCCTGCCGCTCCCCCCTATAAAGGAATGGCGGAAGAATCCAACAACAACATCATCTTTTGGCGTTGAAAGACTTTTAGTCTTCTTCTTCTTCTTCTTCTTAGTTATGGCTTCGCAATCATGTGCATTTAGCCAGTGTCAAGTGATAATATAATATTTCAAGTGTATTTCATATTATAAGTCCTAGTCACAAGTCACAGTCAAAGTCAAGTAAAAGAGTCAAGGTCCAGTCATAGTAAATTCATGCCTTAGTAAAGAGGTAGAAAATTTACTAGAACTTATATTGGAGTTTTGGAGCGAAGGCGAAAATCACGTTTTTCAACGTTGTATGATTTGCCTACACTTATGCACGTTCACTTAGTATCAACGGTTAATAATCTACCATTATTACACATTAACACTCGAAGAATCACAGGTTTTGGAAAATTTTACAAAATTAACAACGCCATTTTTTCACTCACGTCAAGAAACCCTCGACTTTTAGTCTTAGCGGCTCAAAAAACATACTGTCACTGTTATTCTCTGACTTTGATTTGCAACATTAGTATCGAGTGTCCGGGATGAGCAAGGAGACGGTTTTGAGTCCAAATTGCAGTTTCTGTCAGTGACGATAAGGTCACAATCCAAACAGTATTCTAAAACGTTTGCATTTTAGAGAATGTGCGCAGGAATTACACGAGTCAATTTCCCTATGCCCGTTTTACAATCTAACATTGTAAATATTCTCATTAAATATATAGTTAACCACAAGATAAAATTATAAACACTTTTTTATTACTTATATTCATATTCATCTGTACCTTCTCTCCATTACTCGCCCATTAGCTGACTTTGTGCTGGAAGTAGAATTAGTAACTTGAAGTTACCTGGCATATTTTATAAATAATTTTTAATTTGTTTTAAACTGTGCTCCTACCTATACGCGATATTGGCAGAATTATGGTGCGACAGCCCTATAGTCGCCATTTAAAGAAGAAGTTGAAGTTGTAGTTTTACAATCTAGCACAAACTGTCAAACGTCATTTATGCTTGATCTACAGTTTGCTCAAAACGTTTCGCTTCTGTTTATCTGCGAAAGAGTGGAACTCATTGCCCGCGTCTCTGTCCCCGAACGGTGTATTCTGGGAGTCTTCAAGTCATGAGTGAACTAATACATTGAGATAAAAAAAAATGTGACAACTAGACTACTTAAGTTCTCGGAAATATATTTTCTTCAAAATTACAGTTACTACGTTATTTTTACAAAACAAGCTAGTACCAAATACTTAAAGTACCAAATAATTTTGTGATTGTTACTAAATAATTATAGATGTCACATATACTACTAGAATGTTGGTAACAGCAACGAGAAATTTCTTACAGGCTTTTTTTAGTTTCACCCGTCCCGATGTTTGTCATCAAATCTTGCAAATTAAATTTGATCCACTGCCCGGTTACCGATTGGGCTGAAATTTTGCATACAAGTGTAAATCATATGACAATGCAATATTATAATGACATGGTGCTGTTCTGATGATGGAGCTGGAAGGTGTCCAAAGGAACTTCGCAATGAAACGACACAACCTCATCGAGTTTGGGCTCATTTGAATCGTCTTGACAAGTAGTTTATCTTTCATAGGTAACCAGGGTCTGATGGAGCTGGAAGGTAGTCATAGGAACTCTGTAATGAAACGCCGAAACCCCATCGAGTCTCGGCTCGTTTGATTTGTCTTGACAAGTTCTCTGGTTATATAACTTTTAGTCCTCTTTATTTACAACTTGCAAACGCTTGATTTTTAAAAACTTTTGAAAGTATGACTTGTCTCAGTGTAATATCTTCTAGGCAAGCATGCTACATATCACATCATCTCTTTCCATCGTGGTCAATTTTTTTATGCCATATAGGTAAGCATAAAAAAACTACCCTCGTTTTCTACCCATATCTTCCGTTAATGTTTATCGCTGCAGGTATGAATACTTGGTACTTGGCCGTGTTGCCGCCTTCTTCGATCGCGGCTTTTACTATCGCAAATGGATTCAGTTTCTTCTTGACTACGAGGAATCTGAAACAAAAGGATTTCTTTTACAAGCTTTTATTTAATATGTATGTTGAGATCTTCCATTCTAAATGCGCACGCCCCTCCACCAAATTTGTCAAACTAGCGAGTGTCAAATGTATGAAAACGTTTATGGAGGGGCGTGCATATTTAGAATGAAAGATCTAACTATGTTTGTTCGGGTGGAATCTTGAAACTCAATTTTGAAGCAGATAACTTCAACCGCTTTTGCTGAAAATTTGTATTCACATTTAGTTTGGATGACAATGCATGGTTAGCTGTGTGACGTCATTCTAAATCTAACACAGCTGAACACCTAACATGGCGGACAGTTAATTTTAATGCACTCTTAACGAAAGTTGTCAAACTATGCCGATAGATGGCGTTACACGTCACGGTAAGACGTTAATAATCGATGCGATAAATTCATCTCTTGTAGCAAGGCTTGTATAGCTTAGTGGTGAGCCATGAAATACCAGAGACGCGAGTTGAAGAAACGCCTGAAGCGATATTTTAAAATGTTTTTGTTTATAATAACTAATATCTCTGGAAGAGATCGCTCTTAGCGATAAGACCGCCCATTGTACCTATATTTTATAAGTTTCTCTGTTAGCTGTATTTATCTTTTGGTGTCAATAAAGAGTTATTGTATTGTATTATTAATTTATTTATTTATAATACAATACTCACCTGTCGCTGTCGGACCCGTAGCTTTTCGAAGCGAGTCCAGCCTTCTGCGCAACTTGATGTAAAGCTGCTCGCTCTTCCTGTTTAGTTTATCAACAGATCAAATATTACATACAAACGCTTTTACACTCACAGCCCCGCACTATGTTCAAATACTTGGCATGCGTGAGACGGAAACATTCACATCACACACAATCAGTGTATCATATATAACTTCCTCATGTTAGAGGAGTCCAGTTTATATTTTCATCTGTAACTAGTTGTCCGGCGTCGCTCGGTGATAAAATACAAAGAAACTTTCCTTGCAATTTCTTAAACTTTCTCACATTTTAAACCTTCCTTGGACTTCTACAAATATTTCAAAACCAAAATTAGGTAATTTGTTTTTATAACTTTTTTTTATTGCTTCATATAATTAAACAAACAAACAAACAAACGCATTTACATTAAACTAATAACTAAATTAAAACTAACCAAAAAGAACTATAACTAGATATAAATAGGTTCAAAACTTAGTATACATTATTTCTAGGAAATATTTTTTTAGTTCAATAAAAAAATCGGGGTTGATGGCAGAAGGGTGAAAATGTAGGGTTGTATGTATTTTTAATGCTGAATCATAAAAAAAAAACAAAAACAAAATTTAAAAAAAATTTTGTTGGACCACCCTTAACATTTAGGGGTATAAAAAATATATGATAACCGATTCTCAGACCTACCCGATATGCACACTAAATTTCATAAAAATCGGTCGAGCCGTTTCAGAGGAGTTTGGTAACAAACACCGCGACACGAGAATTTTCTATATTAGATATATTTCTTTTTTTTAACTGTGATAGGCAATCATTTGACCACTATCTCACCTGTTGTTAAGTGACCATGCGGTCGACGATGGAGCACGCTTGCCTAGAAAATAACTATTCACTCTCGATTTGAAGACTCCAAGATTGTACTTATCTGGGAACACAGACTCTGGCAAGGAGTTTCACTCCTTTGCAGTGCGCATCATGAAAGTGGAAGCAAAACGCTTCGTGCGCATTTGCGGAATATCCACCTTGTATAGGTGTCGCAATGCAGTCTGTCTGGTGGTTCTATGATGGAATGGGGATGGAGGAACTAGATCGTGTAATTCCATAGCACACTCTCCGAAATGTATCCGATAAAATACCGAGAGGCTCGCAATCCTGCGACGATGTAGGCTCTGAAGTCTAGCATTTGATCTCTATCTATCAAATGCTAGATAAGATAAAGCATACCTTAGTGAAGTCGGAACTGAACACCAGATCGACGTCGATCGACGCCGAACGTATGTACCGTCGCATCATAGTACCGGCCAGCAACTTCAGATGTCGGATGTCCGAGGTACAACTACCCAGACCAGCACGGTTTACCTGCACACAACAAAAACATTATAAGGTATATAATCTGGGAGTCTTCAAGTCAAGAGTGAATCCCAAAATCCCTCAAAAATCCCGACAGTGTAAACAGCGATCTTTTTTATTTGTCACTTTCGTTTCTTTTATTATTATTTAATTAAAATATTACATACAGTTTTATAGTAGGTACATTACCATTAAACTTACACTGTTTGGCAAATACTAGTTTACGGATGATAAACGTAGAAGCGAAACGCTTCGAGCTGGAGGTATGTCAACCATGAATGGATGACGTTTGAAAAAACGATGAGTTTTTAGTATATTGTCTTGTTGGTTTCATTATTGGTACTCGCCATTTGTAAATGAGGTTTGATAGGTTCCGCGATGCCCTGCGAGTCTACGCCGAGCCCGCCGCCCTTCCAACCCATCATTTTCATCATCCTGAAAAACAATAACATAAAGTAAACATAAACGCTTTCACACACACATCACCACACTAAGTTCAATGACTTGTGTCGAGGTTTCCGGGAAAAATCACATTACACTCACAATCACACCTAGAACCAGAAACACAAATGTCCCTCCCTTTGGGAGAAAATGGTAGTGTATCCGCCGGGGATCGAACCCAATGCTTAGAAGGAGGACGCTAAGTCTATCGGCAGTAATCTAATATCTTTAAACGAGCAATTCTTGTATATACATGTGTAATCAGGATCTCGGAAACGGCTCCAACGATTTTCATGAAAGTTACAGATTAGGGGTTTTTCGGCCAAAGGAATCGATTTATCAACGTTCCAGGTCTGAGAAATGCTCGGTTCCCAAACTGCATTTGAAAAACCGAGATTAAGAAACTATCAGCGCCATCTATTACGCCATGACCGATGTAAAAAACTGTTTCTACTCGACACTAGATGGAGATTTTTCTACCAAAAACAAAAAACCGAGCAAAGCTCGGTCATCCGGATATTAAAATTAATACGAGAGTATTATGCTTACATGTAAACTTTCTTGTATTGAAGGATCAAATTGTTTTATCGGCATTCCAAAGCTGCTGTCATCATGACGTCACTCATAAATAAGTTACTTGTTAAAAACTTTTTTAAAGACAAGCTTTTAATAGTCCGCCATATTGTTTTAAAAGTGACGTCACTTTATTTTTCAAGCCTTTTCATTTGATACCCATATTGTAGAAGTGCATTAAAAATTACTTGTCCGCCATTGTGTGTGTTTCGCCATGTTGGATTTAAAATGACGTAACACAGCTAACCATGCATTGTCATCCAAACTAAACGTGAATACAATATTTCAGCTCAATCGGTTGAAGATATCTGCTTCAAAATTGAGTTGCAAGATTCCACCCGAACAAATATACATACATACATACAGGGCAAGCTAAATAAAAGCTTGTAAAAAACATAGTGATCCTTCCACTAGGCCTCTGTAGCCGTGGTGGGAATATGGCCTTATGATATCTATGCTGCCTGGTCTGGGCGATGGGAGTAGTAAGCAGCTGGCCCGGGCTGGGCATTGGCCATCTTGCTCCTGTCTCCTTGTCTGTATAGCTGTTGTGTCTGATCCTAGTCCCTACTTGCCCGGAGTCGACCTGGGGGCTGGGACTCACGTCCTTTCCTTGACTGATGGTGTGTGTTGTGACGTCACTCATTCTGACGCGTGCGTCGTAATGGGCACTACTCCTTTACTTGTAGGTACTATGAACTTACTTGCTGGCGACACCGCCCTCTATCGGCGTCCCAAAGCTGTCGTCCTGACGTTGAGTCCTCCCCGACACGTCACTAACAGTGACACGCGCGTCGTTATGGGCTATCCACTGCTCCTTTATAAGCACGCTTACTACTTGTGTCCTTAATGTCTGTAAAGTGAATAAATAAAGCACATTAATATAGTTTTAGTTTTTTTTTTGGCGACTCTGTTGGCGCAGTTGACAGGTGTCCGCCCTCTGTGCCGTGGGTCCTTGGGTTCGATTCCCGGCAGAAGTACAAATTCCTTCCCAAGGGATATTTGTGCTTCTGGTTCTGGGTGTAATCTGTGTGTGATGTGAATGTTTCCGGCACCCACGATACAAGTCTTTGAACTTAGTGTGGGGCTGTGAGTGTGAATGCGTTTGTTTTGTTTGTTTGAGTGATAAAGATGAAAGTCTAAAAACTAAAACCTGAAACTAGCGCAAATGGGCTTCTAATAATTGAAAACAAATAATTAAACGCAAGCACATCTTAATAAAACCGACTTCACCGCTTATATTTTGGTTTTGGCTGGATCGATTTCAATAAAATTTATATGGGACCTCTGAAGTGTAATCCACCAAACAAAAAAAAAACATTAACATCGATTCATAGTTGGCGGTGATATGCGTAACATACAAAAAAAAAACATACAGTCGAATTGAGAACCTCCTTTTCTGAAGTTGGTTAAAAATTAATTGTACTTAACTTATACCTTTTTTTTCATTTGCCTTTTTGTAATTTAAATTAATTAATGTGATATCATCTATTTATTTCATACTAGTTGTCCCGCGGCTTCGCCCGCTTTTATCAAGTTAAAAAGTAGCTTATGTGTTAATCCTAGGTATAAGCCATGTACATTCCAAATTTCATCCAAATCCGTTCAGCCGTTAAAGTGTGAAGAGGGAACAAACATACTTACACACAAACTTTCGGATTTATAATATTAGTAGGATGTAAACTCGAAAAATTTATTGTATGTAGTCTCCACCTATGATTATGATGACACTTAACATGTTACACTATGAAGTTTTTAAATATGTTGATTGTAAAAGTGTACATTATGTTGATGTTCATCTATATACATATATAAAAGAAAGTCGTGTTAGTCACACTATTCATAACTCAAGAATGGCTGAACCAATTTGTCTGAAATTTGGTGGGGAGGTAGCTTAGAACCAGGAGACGGAAATAGAATACTTTTTAAGAACGTTACTTTTTTTTTATAGCTGTAATAGAAAATCATTTTGTCATACGTCACTCGGATTTGGTGAAGTACTAGGCAAACATAAACATGAAGGAGGTAATAATATAGTCACGTGGCATTGTAACGCATGCCGGGTATGGCTTCCTAAACATGCACATTCATTGAATGTTAGGCGGAACGAAGGTCGCCGGGACAACTAGTAAATAAATAAATACTTCTTTTTTATGTAATTGAGAGACACGTACACGCAAAAGTACTGCTTAGCATTAGTTCAGGGCTCACCTAATGGTAACAGTACACTTGCCTATTATTTATTTATTTATAGACGAGCAGCAGAATACTGATATGTCTATATCACACAGGGTTGAAAGTCATAACAGTTCACTTTTAACAAAGTTTGTTTATTAATTCGCAAGCCATTGTCAAGCTTGTTCGTAAATCCATTTATTGTGGTAGCAGAAACAACATCTTCCGGTAATCTGTTCCAATTGTGTCACTCTATTGCTCAGGAAATGAAAAGCAGTGTTTTTGTTTGATGGTGAACGGATGAGTAATGACTGGTGTCTGCGTGAAAGTCTTTGGTCTGCCTTTAGCATGTAAATGCTATGGATGTCTAGCAGGATGTATTTACTGTTCATGATCTTATAGGTTTCAATTAGATCTTCTCTGAACCTTCTTACTTGAAGAGGAGTGAGGTGAAACATTACAGTTCAGTGCCACTGCGTGGAAAAACGCTGCACTCATCACCCTGAGATACTTAATGTTAAATCTCTTTAAGCACTGTAACATTGGATACATTGCCGTACAATCGTGCATACAGTCATGCTTGCACACTACTGCTGGCGGTTGAATGTATAGCAACGGTGTGCTACTACCCCCGCAAACTCTGCAAAGTCTAAAGGGAATAGGTATCTTCTAAAGAAGTATGTCACATCTTCGGCCGCATCTTCACTTTCCAACAGGTGAGATATTGGTCAAATGCTTGCGTATCTATCATAAAAAATTAAGTAGTCCTACTAGTACAAACTTTAATTTCCTATTATTATTACTTACATTCCACGCCACCATTTCAGAATTGCTTCTGGCCTCCGCCTTAGAGTCGCCGTGTGCCTCCGCCAATACTTTTCCCTTTATCTTTATTGAATATATTTTATTTCTGTATGTGTTCTCTAGATTGATATGACAGGCATGGCAGCTTGCTGAAAATAATAATAACATATTAAATATTAATAATCATAGTAAACAATGATGTTATCACTTACTACACAAGCATTTTCTCTAGCATAGCGGGTGCTAGACTAGAAGGCACCCAGATTGTACCATTCGGGGAACAAAAACACAGGCAATGAGTTACATGAGACCCAGGCAAATAATTATTTTTAGATTAATGCACTCTTTAAAATGTTGTTCTCTTAAACACCGACATCCAACCCTATTGCATAATTTCTCTCCATCCAAGGTTGTCTAGAAGAGATCGCTTTTAGCGATAAGACCACCTATTGTTAAAATTTTTGTAAATAACTATTTTCTGTTATGTTTTCGTCACAATAAAGGTGTTCATTAAAGAGTTTAGCTATCTATCAATAAGTTCCACTTCTTCGCTGTACGAATGATGAACGAAGAAGTAAAATAGTATAGTTATACTCAGGATTAACACACAGTTAACTTTTTTACTGTATCAATACGGTGAAGCTACATATAAAATGCTTGCCTATATTCCATTCAATACTATATCTAATTATATATCATTCTTCTGTATGATTTTGTCACCTAACTCCTAAACGGCTGGATGGATTTGAATGAAATTGTATGTGTATAATTCAATGGGCAGGATGTCTGTCAAGTATGGTAGTGATCATATCTTTTAAACTATAAAAACCATCTAGACAGATGGCAATCCTGTAATGGTAATAATACCAACCACTCGCATGAAACGTCTCACTTCCACTTTCATTATAAGAACTGCTAAGGAATGGAAAACCCTGCCGAATATTGAGTTTCCCGAAAACTATAATATGGGGTTGTTCAAGAAGAGAGTGAATAGGTATTTACTGAGCAAGTGTGCTCCCCATCTTCGACCGCATCGTAGCTTTCCATCATGTGAGATTGTGGTCAAACGCTAGCCTTGTCTCTAATAAAAAAACCATTTTACTGCCTACATTATTAAGTTACCTGTTATATTATCTAACCTAGATATCCAAGGTCTTATAAGCAACACCATTCGTCCAAAAGGAGTGTTAAACATACTATCTCTAAAGCATTTAACGTCAATACAAATCATTGTTAGTAAGTCGTCCATATATTGTTTTAAGTCAAAAATAGACTTTGACACAGTTATATATTTAGGTTTCTCTTGTGATTCGCTCAATGCCTTCGCTACATCGACTGAATCTGCTACATCATTAGAAATATTTTCATCTACATTCATAACAGTTTCCCCTTGTTTTACGAAGTTAATGCGTTCCGAATTCACTTCAGGTGTTTCTGTAGAGTAGTTGATGCAATCCAATTTTAATTCAGGTGTTTCCATTGTGAAGTTGATGCGATCTGAATTCAATTCCGGTGTTTCCGTTGTAAAGTTACTCCAATTTGATTTCACTTCAGTTGTGTCTGTTACAGATAAGCTTGTATCTCCCTGTTTTACAAAGCTAATGCGATTTGTTTTTACTTGAGGTATATCAACGATGACACCACCTTCTCGTTTGATGCCTCTAGCTCTGTCTTCGGCTGCATCGGAAGCTGATACAAATGTTCTTTGTAGTTTCGTTTTTTTTTTGGTGCGATATGAATTTGCTACCTGAAACAGTAGAATACAAAATAGAAAAATTGTTGCCAAGTCACTAAATCTTGTCAGGGGTGGTCCTGAATCAAGCAGACCATTTGAACCTATCTCCTCCCTCCTCTTCCCCTTAGCCAATGAAGTTATTATCGTCTCGTCTAGACACCGGCATGCTGTATTGAAATAATACACATTTGTGATATATATGTTGTTTGTAAAGCGTTTATTTGGAAAATAAACTATATTGTATTTTAAGTTCTGATTACTTAGAATAAGACCCATGTAATACTTAGTTTGCAAATAAACGTATGAGTATATTTTGTAAGAAGTACAACTTTATATTTACCTCTACAGACAAAGCCGCCACTTCTTTCATAACTTCTGGAGGATATCTGCAGCCCATAAACTCAATATTAGAGAACACACGCGCCAAACAAATCAGTCTTTCTTCTGGATAATTGTTTTTCCACTTTTCAATGAACGCTTTTCGTAACATCCAGTGTTCTTCGCATTCATGTTCTTCTCGGTATTTATCAACATCCCACTTCACGTCAAAAGACATGCTTTTAATTTATTAAGATGAGCTGTGAGTTTAAATTAATTTCCTCTAAATTTTGTAAATTATAACCACAACAAACAAACAGATACAGACCACAGGGAATAGATAAATACAGAGATAAATAAGAATAAATACGTTACTGTCACTCTTTGGCTACTGTTGCTTTAATTTTTCCGTTTAATTGTGGCTTCGCAATCTTGTGCATTTAGCCGGTGTCAAATAATAATATTTTGTGTGTATAGTAAGTGTATTACAATTCCTAGTCACGAGTCACAGTCAAAGTCAAGTAAAAGAGTTATAGTCTAGTCGTATTCCACGCGATATTTAGTCTGTTTTACTGAGATTGCGCGCTGAATCGAGTAGTGTAATAAGACCTCGGAATAAGACTTAGTTTAGTCTCTAGTTAGACCACGGCGGATACTGTTATACCGCACTCGGCCGCGGTAACTGACTTACTGACTGAATATCGCGTGGTGTAATAAGTTATAAGAGTAATGGGCCTATTAGACTACGCGATATTCAGTGTGCGATATTCAGACAGTCCTAGAATGTAATTAGTCAATCTCGATATTACACCGCGCCGCGTTGAATATCGTATCATCAATATGAGTTATCATTCGCAAGGCGTACGTCGCGTTATTATTATATAATATATTATGGGATGTAATATAACAACACGGACCGATGTTGTACAGCCAATAATACGAAGCTGGGAAAACGCAACCAAAAGAGCAATGGCGAACTCCCATACATCATTTTAGTTGAAGTAAAATAGCATCGTATATACATAAAAAAATATCTTACGTAAGGCCGGTTGCCTTCTGAGCTTCATTTTAAAAGAATTGTCGTTTTAGAAGGCCTAGTTATTAAGATATTAAACAAAACATATTTGTAGGTTATGGCTCAGCACACTTTGCCGATCTCTTTTTGAATACGCCAACAGTTCTGACAGTCGTAAATTCGTGATAAAAGCCCATTCCAAAGAGCCACCACTACGTTTAAACTTGAAATATATTATTACTTGACACTGGCTAAATGCACAAGATTGCGAAGCTAATATTAAAAGAAAAAAGAAAAAAAAAACAAACGTCAAAAGTGAAAACGTCATTCATAAGACAGTTTGGTATTGCCATGACATTTGCTTTTTCCCCTTAAATGTCGATGACTGCAATAGCAACCGCAGCTATTTTTAGAAAACCTGTGAATAACAGACGGATTCTAGACAGCTGATGGTTCATACATAAGTTACCATAGTATTTTTTGTTTTATGGATACATCATAAGCATTAGCATTACGGCTTAGGTATATAGAGATGCACTAGGGTAAGGCGATGGACATGGTAACATCTTATTATATAACCACAGTATAGACAAAATCAGAAAAATGAAAAAATGGTTGAAAGTAATCGTTTTGTTTCTTTTAATGTGTAATTTTTTACCTGGCTTCGTCTGCCTTTTCTGTTGTTTTAGTAAATCTTTGTAATTTATTTGAGTGAATTTCGTTAATTTCACATTTAAATACGATCAAACATAGGCCAACTAAAATTTCGCCATTGTTCTTTGGATTTAATGTACACGAAATATCAGGCCGTGCAATACTTGCCTTACAATACAGGTCGGAAAATATTAGCACGAGCTGATAATGTACAGCCAATAATGCACGGCCGATAATTCATGTACATTCAAATGTACATTCAAATGAATGTTTTGATCTCTTCGCCGCCAGCCATTGCCGCGCGCGCTCGCTTCGATTGCTCGCGCTTTGTTTTGTCGCAGTTCAAACCTAACCTAACCTAGACTTGCAACCACTTTTGTAAAGACCACAGAGAAGCAAATTTTCTTAAGTTAGAACTTTTAATAGGCTGTGCCAACTCTTACTAGTAACTCACCTAAACAAACGATGCATCGCATAGAGAGTATATTTTTTTCTATGGTTAGCTTCCAATTATTGGATGTGCAATACTGGCCGTACAATATCGACAAGGAGTGATTTTACACAGCCAGTATTGCACGCACAGTACAGCACTCCCTGATATTTGGAAGCCATGTATATGAATTATTGGCTGTACATTAATGGCCGTACATTATCGATACGGACCGATTTTGTGCAGACAATAATTGGCGACCTGGGAATGCAAGGCTTGATATTTCATCATGAATTATCAGGGTGTGCATTATTGGCTGTACTAAATCAGGCCGTGATATCGGGTTGTACATTATTATGTCCCGGTTTTAGAATATCATGGAATGATTTATGATCATCATAGAAAAGAATTATACTCTACCCGTTTACGATGGTTGCGCCGCAGAGGAGGGATTTTTTTTTTTTAGATTTTTGTTTTCTGTCTTCTGTGGTTGCGACGTTAAAACTACTTTGTCTGAATGTATTCAAATTTAAGTTTAAAATCATCACATCAAGTATTGTAATTGTACAATAATAATATGTGTTATCTATTCTGAGTAATGAGTAAATAAATAGCGACCGGTAGTTTACATGTTTTTGGAATAGAAGGGATTGGAATGAAGATTTAAAGAACTATTATCGATTACATATGCTTGGTTGTAACATATTGGTGAATGTTTGCATTCTGAACATTACTGGAAAGTGTTCATTATTTTTTCCCTAGTGCCACAGTTCGACATTCAAATTTGTATTTCATGTGTGCTGGTCCTTCTGTACATTAAATGTACCGGCATACGCGGCACTGCAACACTCGAAAACACGACGCGCAAAATTTCTACCATATGTAACTTCAAAACGCTAGATCATGGCAAATAAATCAGTAATTACTGCTGAAATACTATCATTATATCTACAACGAATACAGAACTTTATAGGTAGTAATAACAAGGTACTACTGGTCCCATGTATCTCAACAGAGCTAACAGATATATATGTGAAAATAGTGCAAGAAGGTGTAGGTTTCCTCCAAGATGAAATGTTCAGTGAGATGGTGAAATTGGAGGGAAATAAGTTGGGCTTAGTTATGGAAGCTCACAAAAATGTTAAACTGATACATAAGTTTATAGACGGGACGTCATATAGATCTAAGTAAGACATTAATAAATCTACATTACAGTAATATTATAAATCCGAAAGTTTGTGTAAATGGGTAAGTATGTTTGTTTTCCCTTCACACTGTAATGTCGGAATGGTATTAGTTCAAATTTTGAACATACATAGCTTATACCTAGGATAATCACATAGGCTACTTTGAAAATTGATTAATGTGTGTAAAGACGCAGGGCACGGCTACTTATCTCCATGTAGCATATTATGTATATATCTAGACATACTAAAACAACACTCAGAGTGGCCTCTGTCAATAGACAAGCTGAATACATACTGAAATGATTAAATTTTTATCTAGACATACTGAAACAACACTCAGAGTGGCCTCTGTCAATAGACAAGCTGAATACATACTGAAATGATTCAGTTATTATCTAGACATACTAAAACAACACTCAGAGTGGCCTCTGTCAATAGACAAGCTGAATACATACTGAAATGATTCAGTTATTATCTAGACATACTGAAACAACACTCAGAGTGGCCTCTGTCAATAGACAAGCTGAATACATACTGAAATGATTAAATTTTTATCTAGACATACTGAAACAACACTCAGAGTGGCCTCTGTCAATAGACAAGCTGAATACATACTGAAATGATTAAATTTTTATCTAGACATACTGAAACAACACTCAGAGTGGCCTCTGTCAATAGACAAGCTGAATACATACTGAAATGATTCAGTTATTATCTAGACATACTGAAACAACACTCAGAGTGGCCTCTGTCAATAGACAAGCTGGATACATACTGAAATGATTTAATTATTATCTAGACATACTGAAACAACACTCAGAGTGGCCTCTGTCAATAGACAAGCTGGATACATACTGAAACGATTTAATTATTATCTAGACATACTGAAACAACACTCAGAGTGGCCTCTGTCAATAGACAAGCTGAATACATACTGAAATGATTAAATTTTTATCTAGACATACTGAAACAACACTCAGAGCGGCCTCTGTCAATAGACAAGCTGAATACATACTGAAATGATTCAAATATTATCGAGACATACTAAAACAACACTCAGAGTGGACTCTGTCAATAGACAAGCTGAATACATACTGAAATGATTCAAATATTATCTAGACATACTAAAACAACACTCAGAGTGGACTCTGTCAATAGACAAGCTGAATACATACTGAAATGATTCAATTATTATCTAGACATACTAAAACAAAACTCAAAGTGGCCTCTGTCAATAGACAAGCTGAATACATACTGAAATGATTCAAATATTATCTAGACATACTAAAACAACACTCAGAGTGGACTCTGTCAATAGACAAGCTGAATACATACTGAAATGATTAAATTTTTATCTAGACATACTGAAACAACACTCAGAGTGGACTCTGTCAATAGACAAGCTAAATACACACTGAAATGATTCAATTATTATCTAGAAATACTAAAACAAAACTCAAAGTAGCCTCTGTCAATAGACAAGCTGAATACATACTCAAATTATAAAACTATTATCAAGACATACTCAGAACCCAGCAATGAAAAAAACATATTTTTTTTGTATATTTCTTGCTTTAACATGTAAATAAATAAATCCTGTTATTAATTTTAAAAAAAATCAGGATTTATTTGTTTATCATAGCTGCTGGTGTGCAGAACACCAACAGCTAATATGATATCAGCAATAATGGTGGTAAAAAAAACAGGATTCATTTGTTTTTTTTATTAAATTTAGAAAAAAAATAGGAAAACAGGATTCTTTTTTTTTTATTAAATTCAGAAATTCTTTCTCTGTCACAGCTGCTATGTTGCTCAAATCCTCTATCAGTGGGTTAAATGTCCATGAGACAGCATACATGCTAGCTGCAAAGTCATCAGAAAGCTACAAGCATTTCCTTCTCCTTCAGTTGCGCTTCAGTGTTCTCTTCGAATGGTGGTCATTGTAGCCCTTAAAAGTTGTATTGGATTACAAATGTTTGATATGAGCTTGAAAATATTATATAAACTACTACCCCAGAGGATTAACAAATGTTTACAACCCAGTTGGCGCAGTGGACAGGTGTCTGCCCTCTGCGCCATGGGTCCTGGGTTCGATTCCCAGCAGGAGCACAAATCCTTCCCAAGGGATATTTGTGCTTCTGGTTCTGGGTGTAATGTGTGTGTGATGTGAATGTTTCCGGCACCCACGATACAAGTCTTTGAACTTAGTGTGGGGCTGTGAGTGTGAATGTGTTTGTTTATTAAGTTTAAAAGTAGCCTATGTGTCAATCTTGGGTATCAGCTATGTACATTCCAAATTTCATCCAAATCCGTTCAGCCATTACTGCATGAAGAGAAAACAAACATGCTTACACATTTACATTCAAACTTTTATATATCTATTAGTGTGTGATTAATATTAATACAAACTATTTTCTTTGTTTTAGGGCTATCATGTATAAAAAAGTGGAGGCAACATTTATAGATCCCTCTGGATCTCCCTCAAAGCCAAGGTGAGTTATGATTATTTATTTATGTAACTAAATCCACAGCTCAACATTGTTAATAATCTATGATGACGTCTGCAGAAAGAAAACAAAAAAATTACATTCTATTGGGTATAAAATTGTAAAAGACAGTAATAATTTTGTAAAGTATCTGACTTTTAGTACATATGTACTAATAGTCAAATACACACTCATACATATGGGATGTAAGGGAGCATAAATTACATCAAAATGCTCCAAGTCAACCTCTCCTGCCCGTGGTGCATCCTGCTAAACAACGAACGAGGCCCTGACGACCGACAAGTGGCGGTATAACCATTTCCATGACACGCGTAGTTAAATCCTATTATACTAGTGACGGGCAGCAGCGTCCTAGTGCAAGAAGCTACGCCCTGCGATCTCCAACCCGCATGCCCAGCGTGGCGATTATGGGCAAAACCTTACAATGCAAAGCCAAGAAAATCAACGGCCCCCAGTTCCCGGTCGCCTTGCTGTGCCTGGCCACGGCGGCAGCCAGGATTGCGGTGGGGTAGGGGGTGCTAAGAATCCCCGGGGTACGGATAAAGGCCGCCAAAACTTACTGACTCTAGCTACGTTTAACGGACGCACGCTACGGCTCGACGTACATATGGCACAACTCGAAGAAGAACTGAAAAACATAAGGTGGCACATCCTAGGCTTATGCGAAGTCCGAAGAGAGGGGGAAGACACCGTTACCCTGGAATCCGGCCACCTTATGTATTTCAGAGAGGGAGATCAACCATCCCAAGGCGGTATTGGGTTCTTGGTTCACAAAGTCCTTAGTGATAACCTTTTAGAAGTCTCGAGTGTGTCA
This sequence comes from Lomographa bimaculata, assembly GCA_948107665.1. NCBI lineage: Eukaryota > Metazoa > Arthropoda > Insecta > Lepidoptera > Geometridae > Lomographa > Lomographa bimaculata. The sequence continues at coordinate 7,473,786 of OX403612.1, read as the reverse complement.
TCAAGGGTTGCGTACCTCATAATTAAACTTACCGAAAGGTATAGTCTTAAGGTTATACAAGTGTACGCACCGACTTCAACACATTCGGACGAGGAAGTTGAAGATATGTATGAGGAAATATCTCAGGCCTTGCACAAAACATCAAAGGCCCACTTTAACGTTATCATGGGGGACTTCAACGCTAAAGTGGGAGTACAAATAAGCGGTGAATCGGTATTAGGACCACACGGATATGGATGCAGAAACAATAGGGGGCAAATGCTCGTTAATTTCCTGGAAAAAGAGGGGCTTTTCTTAATGAACTCGTTCTACAAGAAACAGCCTCAGCGGAAGTGGACATGGCAAAGCCCTGACGCTAAAACGCAAAACGAGATTGACTTCATTATGACGGACAAAAAGCGCATATTTAGAGACGTCTCCGTGATCACTAGGTTTAAAACTGGAAGTGATCACAGGCTTGTTAGAGGCACTCTAGATATTGATTACAGGCTCGAGCGCGTCCGTCTAATGAAGTCTACGATCCGGCCAAATATGCTCCAATCCATGGTTGGATCCGAAACGTTCCAGTTAAAACTGGAAAACCGATTCGCCACCCTGGAAACCACAATTGACGATGACGTTGACAAAGAACTCGACCAAGTGGTCGGTATCCTTCGGGAGGAAGGGACGAAGTTCTATGTGAAGCAACGTTCCGGTAAGGGGTCTAAGCTTTCGGGAGAATCTCTGCAGCTTATTGAGAAGCGACGCACAGACCAAGCAGTCACCTCGTCAGAACAGCGGGCTTTGAACAAAATGATCACGAAACTAGTACGACGCGACCTCCGAAGCTCTAACACACGCTCTATACAAGACGCGATTGAGCAAAATCGGGGGTCGAAAGTCTTTGTGCAGCAGCTCGGCCGAAGCCATCTGACGAAGCTAACAACATCTAGCGGGAGAGTAGTTGCTTCAAAGCCGGAGATTCTTGCGGAAGTTGAAGATTTCTACGGTTGCTTATACAGATCACATGCGTCCCATCCCGAAACTGACAACGAGGATCCAAGAGCCACTTTAAGCCGTCACTTTACAGAAGAACTGCCAGAAGTCAGTCTAGACGAAATTCTGATGGCTCTCAGACAGCTTAAAAATGGAAAAGCCCCGGGAGAGGACGGAATTACTACAGAACTTTTAAAAGCTGGAGGCACGCCTGTACTTTTACAATTTCAGCGTATTTTTAATTCCGTTCTCTTTTCCGGAAGAACTCCAAGGGCACGGAATAAGAGTGTGGTCATTATGTTTTTTAAGAAGGGTGACAAAACCCTTCTGAAAAACTACCGACCCATTTCGCTCTTGAGCCATGTCTATAAGTTGTTTTCGAGAGTCATTACGAATCGTCTCACGCGTAGATTCGACGAATTTCAACCCCCGGAACAGGCTGGGTTTCGAGCAGGCTACGGAACTATAGACCACATCCACACTATGCGGCAGATTATACAGAAGACCGAAGAGTATAATCAGCCCCTGTGCCTAGCATTTGTGGATTATGAAAAGGCCTTTGACTCCATCGAAACCTGGTCTGTTTTGGAGTCTTTGCAACGGTGCCAAGTCGATTGGCGATATATCCAAGTGTTGAGATGTTTGTATAACGAAGCCACCATGACCGTCCAAGTCCAGAACCACCAGTCTAAACCTATTCTTTTGCATCGAGGAGTAAGACAAGGGGATGTTATATCCCCCAAATTGTTTACTAATGCTTTGGAGGATATGTTTAAGACGTTTGACTGGAAAGGATATGGTATTAACATAAATGGCGAGAACATCTCACACTTGAGATTTGCGGACGACATAGTTATTATGGCGGAAACGTTGCAAGACCTACAACAAATGCTTAATGGCCTAGCTGACTCTTCTCAACGCATCGGTCTTCGGATGAATTTGGACAAAACAAAAATTATGTTCAATGAACATATCAAACCGGGACCGATTGCTATCAACGGAATTGCTCTCGAAGTTGTTCAGGAATATGTTTACCTGGGGCAAACATTGCAATTTGGTAGGAACAACTTCGAGAGAGAGGCCCGCAGGAGAATTCAGCTGGGCTGGGCGGCATTTGGAAAACTTCGTCGAGTCTTCTCGTCGCCAATACCACAAAGCCTAAAGACAAAAGTCTTTAATGAGTGTGTCTTGCCAGTATTGACGTACGGGGCTGAGACGTGGACACTCACGGTAAGACTAATCCACCAGTTTAAAGTCACTCAGCGAGCTATGGAGAGGGCTATGCTCGGAGTCTCTTTGAAGGATCGAATTCGAAACGAAGTGATCCGACAAAGAACTAAAGTTATAGACATAGCCCACAGGATTAGCAAGCTAAAGTGGCAGTGGGCTGGTCATATTTGCCGTAGAACTGATAACCGATGGGGTAGACGTGTTCTAGAGTGGAGACCGCGTCTCGGCAAACGTTTGCGAGGACGCCCTCTGGCTAGGTGGAGCGACGACATACGTAAAGTGGCTGGCAGCGGTTGGAAGAGAAGAGCTGAAGATCGAGCTCAGTGGCGTGCATTGGGAGAGGCCTATGTCCAGCAGTGGACGAATACAGGCTGATGATGATGATGATGACACTCATACATATGTGTGAGTGTGTGTATTTGTGTCAAAATATTCAAAATTCAAATTTGTTTATTCACATGGGCTACGGAGAGGCACTCATGAAAGTTAATACTCTACTGCCAGATTCACAAAAGGTTCTAAAATTAGGTTCTATAATTATATAAATTTTTTGTTGATTTAGTTGGAAATGAAATTTTGTTGGAAAGGAAATGGAAATTTAAAAAAATATGAGGGTATGAGCGTTGGAAACAGCTCACAGAGCCACTAGTTATAGAGATTCCAAAAATATTATTCACACACGCACACACGCACACACGCTATAAAATTTACAAGAGAGAATTTTGTTGATTGAGAAGTTAATGTAATATGTGTAATACTGGAAGCTAAACTATCAACATTCTCTAAATTTAATCAAAATCTGGTATTAGTTACAAAGATACGTAAGGTAACAAACATATTACACACTTTCGCATGTATAATATTAGTAGGATGAACTACTAAAATACCAATTTGCATCGCTATTAGTTCAAAAACAAAGAACTTTCGTACAAACTATTTCAAACAAATCTTCTTTATTTTAAAATTCATACAAATGTTTTCAAACAATATATTGAGACTGAAGTCAGTCAGTATGTCAGGACAAAGATTCTTATAGTATTAGATTAGCAAGTACATAAATTATCAAATTTATATTAGTGACTAGCTGCGTCCCGCGGTTTTACCCGCGTAAGTCCTGGACCCGCGGGAATTCCGGGATAAAAAGTACCCTATGTCCTTTCCCAAGCTCTAGTCTATATCTGTACCAAATTTCATCAAAATCGGTTCAGTGGTTTAGTCGTGAAAGCGTAACAGACAGACAGAAGAGTTACTTTTGCATTTATAATATTAATATAGTAGGGATGATGATTAGTGTGATGTGTGATAGTGACTTACTTTATTTTCAGTGAAGTCCAAACATCAACCCTTGACGAAAACCCCGTGTCTCCAAACACAGAAATGACCCCTACCTTCAAGACTTGGTGTCTTAACTCTACATTAAAGGTATAAGCAAGCCATGTGGAAGGAGTGGAACTTATTGTCTGTCTTTAAATAGTTTTCTTTAACAATAAATAACTTGTGTAATGGTATTTTTTTTAACTGTGATAGGCAAACGTTTGACCACTATCTCACCTGATATTAATTGACGATGCGGTCGATGGAGCACGCTTGCCTAGAAAATACCTAATCACTCTCAACTTGAAGACTCCAAGATTGTACTTATCTGGGTCCCTTAAATTTTTATTTTATATTATTTTTAGTATTTGTTGTTATAGCGGAAATAGAAATACATCATCTGTGAAAATTTCAACTGTCTAGCTATCACCGTTCCTGAGCCTGGTGACAGACGGATAGACGGACAGCGAAGTCTCAGTAATAGGGTCCCGTTTTTACCCTTTGGGTACGGAACCCTAAAAAAAGATGGTGGTCAAATGCTTGACTATTGCTGTATAGTTCTAAATCACAGGAGTCTAGTTCGCTGGCCACCGTCTATTGTAAATTCCGGCACAAGTCTTCGAACGTGGTTCGGGGTTGTGTATGTAAAATTGTTTATGTTTCAGTTTGTGAAAGACGACTCACAGTTGGTGAAAAAGTTCCCCCCGATGAGCTCCGAGCAGGCTGGCTTCGTGATGACCACCGTTTTACAGGGTGAGAGATAGATGGAGAAAATAACGTAGTATAATGTGAACTTAGCTTAGCAGAGTGAGCGTTCGCCTTCTAAGCACGGGTATCGGGTTTGATTCCTGGCGGGAACACAATTTTTTTCACCAAGGGATATTTGTGTTTCTGGTTCTGGTTGTGATTGTGATGTAAATGTTTCTGAAGCTATGTATGATTCTGTCAAATAATATATATTTTTTTTTTTTTTTATGACAGGCTAGTGTTTGATCACTATCTCACCTGATGGTAAGTGACGATGTGATCGAAGCTGGTAAACACACTAGACCTGGAATACGCAGGCTCTCAAGGATAACTGCCGGAACACCGTATTTGGCTTGGCGGCAGACTTTCAACTTGATGGTGGTAAGCTACTTTTGTAGCAAGCCAGGCGAGCAACTCACAAAATGCTCTACCACCTCTCAAATGTCACCTGATTAGCACCACCCGGGGACCACGTGTAGGGAGTCAGACTTAAGGGGTATCCTCCTACGGACGTAGGTGACTCAGCCCCCAAAAAATATATATTCGATATTATCGAACGTGATACGATATTATCACGGCGATATTATTGGAGCGAGAGATTCTACTTCCTCATCGCAAAGGCGAGGACATTTTATAAATTAAATTAAATTTCATATATTTCAAGTAACTTTGACTCGCAAATAGTGGCTAATCCTACTAATAGTTTAAAACCAAAAGTCTGTGTGTAAGTATGTTTGTTCCCTCTTCACGATTTAACGGCTGAACGGATTTGGATGAAATTTGGAATGTACATAGATTATACCGAGGATTAACACTTAGGCTACTTTTTAACTTAATAATAGCGGGCAAAGCCGCGGGACACGGCTAGTTCTTACAAAAAATATTAAAATTCAAATAATAGCATTAGACATCGAAAAATAATAATAATTAAATCCACTCTCTGCGCCGCGGGTCGTGGTGTTTCCCGGCACGAGCACAAAGCACTAGTACTTTAATACGATACTAAAAACTTTTTTGATAATGGTGCTAATTCTGTTGAGCACCGAACTAACCTAAACTAAACTAAAAATAAACCGAACTAACCTAAAATAAACTAATTTTAAGCACCGAACTAACCTAAACTAAACTAAAAATGAACTAATTTTAGTCAAAGAATACCTAAACGCTATTCTTTCAAGTATAAGATCACATTAAAAATAATCCAGATCCTTTTCATGCAGACTAATTTGAGTTAATTTTTTTTATTTTTAGTCTTAATTTGACGTAAAACATGTACATCAGAATAAGAATTTGGTCATTTTCACTAAATAGAGTAACTAAACTAACTTAGTCCTGTCAAACTTAATTTTAGTCTAAGCTTGCATTTTCTGAATAGGTTTTGGACTAAAGCAGGACTAAAACTAATTTTAGGCTAGTTTAGTCTAATTCTGGACAACAGAATCGGCACTATTGTTCATGCAAAAATACTAAATTAACGATAAAAAAATGGGGATAGGAGGTTGAAAAATACTTAACGACATATTCTCATACCTAAAAAATATATAAAAAGAACATTAAAATCGGTCAAGCCGTTTCGGAGGAGTTCGACCACAAACACCGTGATATTAGATTTTATATATTAGATGTGGTCGTCATCCCTAAATGGTTGACATACCTCGAGTTCGCTCGAAGCGTTTCGCTTCTACGTTTATCATCCGTGCAGCAAAGGAGAGGAACTCATTGCCCTCGTCTTTGTTCCCCGAACAGTATAATTTGGGAGTCTTCAAGTCAAGAGTGAATGCCGCATCATCGCTTTCCATCAGATGAGATTGTGGTCAAAAGCTTGCCTATTGAACATAAAAAAAGTGGTTTATCTTCCAGGTATAGATGGTAATGAGCAGACAGATATAGGCTACGGGTACCGTAGTATGTACGCCCCGCTGTGGGAGGCGATGCGACTCTTCCGACTCAAGTACCGCTACACACTGCGCTGTGACGACGGCCTCGATAATTTGAAGTAAGCTTTTAATTAAGTCCAATCTCGTCACAATAAAACTCTTTCAGTAAATCTTTAGTTAACTGTATCTTCTACAGACTTCACAAAAAAGGAGGAGGTACTCAAGGCCACTGTATATTTTTTTAATGTTTGTTACCTCATAGTCCCATTTAAATTTGATCAAGATCTGATTAGTAGTTCTTGAAATATCTTCAATAATGCGTGTTTAGTACATCTAATCTAATCAAAGTTCCGAAGATAAAGCGGTGAAGTCGGATTTTTTAAGTTTTGCTTGCGTTTAATTATCTTCGAGTGTTGTTGTTCATTTGGTTTCTTAGCCGTAGTTACATGTAGAAAAATCATCACAAAATAAAAAAAAATGCTTACTTAAGGAATAAGTGCTACAAAATGTATACAAAGTACTGAGTCGATACCCTGCATACAAATTAAATTGAAATTAAGAGATACAAAACATCTGGTGAGATATTGCTCGGTCAAATGTTTGTTTATCATACTTAAACATCAATAAAACCGGAAAAGTGCGAGCCGGACTCGCGCACGAAGGGTTCCGTGCCATTATCTATGAAAACGGCATAAAAATCATGTCTGTCGTATGCGTGGCCCCGCTTAAATATTTGTTTTATTTTAATTTTATTATTATTTTTTAAAGTATATTTATACCTAAATATTCTGTGAATATTTCAAGCGTCTACCTGTTGCCGTTATCAATATCGAGTAAAAACGAGCAAAAAAATCACGTTTGTTGTATGGAATCCCTCCTTAAATATTTATTTTAGTCTGTTTTTGAGTATTTGTTGTTATAGCGGCAACAGAAATAAATCACCTGTGAAAATTTCAACTGTCACTGGTTTATGTAATACAACCTGGTGACAGACAGACGGACGTACATTGGAGTCTTAGTAATAGGGTCCCGTTTTACCTTTTGTGTACGGAACCCTAAAAGAGAGAAGATAAGTCACAAAGCAATAATATGAGATAAGATATGTATCCCAGGTGTCGGCAACACATTCATAACACATGAAATAACAAACAAAAGCACAAATTTCCCTTATTTAGTTGTCAGATACCATTTAATTAGTTTTTTTACAGGGAAGTAATATTTGAAAAGATACCAAACTTTAAACTGGTTGAACCTGAGAAAGTAGAAGAAGAAATGCCAAAATTGTAAGTTTTTATCCATAGCTCCTAAATCTAAGTTTTCAGTTCTTGGCGTTGACCTTATATAATCCGCGCTCGATAAGAATGGGATGGAACCTTGTCAAAGTTTCTTGACAGACAACAACGCAACAGAGTACCATACAAAATGTGAAAATGAATTTAACACATTTATTATTCCTAAATTTGCCGATGTTTTAAGAGTTATTCTGATATTCGGTACGAAGACAAATGCAATAGATCAAAGATCATAATAAAAATCGATCCAGCCGTTTTTGAACCCGACTTTGTTTTTTTTTTATTAATATAAGACTAGCTGTTCCGGGATAAAAAGTACCATACTTCCTTTCCCAAGCTCTAGTCTATCTCTGTATCAAATTTCATCAAAATTGGTTTATTGGATAAGGTGTGAAAGCGTATCAGACAGAGTTACTTTCGCTTTGTTAATATTAGTAGCCGAGTCGGTGTTTCCTGATGAGTACAATATGGGAGTCTTCAAGTCACGAGTGAATAGGTATCTTCTAGGCAAGCTTGCTCCATCGTCAACAACATCGTCGCTTACCATCAGGTGAGATAGTGGTCAAAAGTTTGCCTATCTCGAATAAAAAAAATAAAAAAATACCGTGAATATTATGTTCTATTATTTATTTATTTCCAGAGACGATAATCAAGATACTAAATCAGCCGTACCATCTGTATCTGATAGCGGGCCGACACCCACTGTAACAAATGCTTTAAATAAATTGGGAAAAGGTAGAAAACCGACTGCAGTAGACAGGATAATAACTTTTATTGGCGAAGGGAAAATCACCAAAGTGTTTATAGAGGACGCTTTGAAACGCATGGCAATATTTTTGTATACAGAAGAAGAAGCCAGTATAAGTAAGTATAGTATATATAGTATATGAAATTAACAACACTATTCTCAGCCAACGACACTGTTCTCAGCCAACGACACTATTCTCAGCTAACGACACTATTCTCAGTCAACGACACCATTCTCAACCAAAGACACTATTCTCAGCCAACGACACTATTCTCAGCCAACGACACTATTCTCAACCAGCGACACCATTCTCAACCAAAGACACTATTCTCAGCCAACGACACTATTCTCAGCCAACGACACTATTCTCAGCCAACGACACCATTCTCAGCCAAAGACACTATTCTCAGCCAACGACACCATTCTCAGGCAACGGCACTATTCTCAGCCAACGAAACCATTCTCAACCAAAGACACTATTTTCAGCCAACTACACTTTTTTCGGCCAATGACACTATACTCAGCCAACGACACTATTCTCAGCCAATGACACTCAAACGTTATCTTTAGTTTATTTTTTTGTTTTGATGGCTAAAAATAATATTAAAATTATTGTTCTAGTTTTCTCCCAAATGCAAATATCGCACATATATTTCCTGCGACACATCCACAAGTTATGCCGAGCTGAAGAGGCATATACGATTTTTAACAGCGAGTGTCAAAAATACCTCCAATACATCAAGTCGATCGTGCCGCCTAACGTATCGTATAACACCCTCTATACAGTACGCAAGATAAGTGAGGTGAACGGGAGGACTCAACAAATCAAGTAAGTTATTGGAACGAAAGTTCCTTATCGCGCGTTTCGAAAGGGGGCTAGACGGAAAAAATTAAGACCAAAAGTTGTAACGACACTTTTTGCTACAGTTGTAAGCCATACCACGTTCTCGTCCGATCACCGAAGTTAAGCAACGTCGGGCGCGGTCAGTACTTGGATGGGTGACCGCCTGGGAACACCGCGTGATGTTGGTTTTTGCATGTTTCTTTTAATTTTGGAACGAAAGTTCCTTATCGCGCGTTGCGAAAGGGGGCTAGACGGAAATTGAACTCCGTTCCATCCGGGTGTCCCTTGACACCTCTCAAGTTTTTTTACGTATCTCAGGGTCGTCACCCTGAGATACGGAAAAAAACACCGCAGTGCTTTGCCGCGTAAAAGTTAAACTTTTATTAAAAAATCTGTGGGCAAGCGCGACGCTTACCATCAAGCGAGCGACTTGCTCGTCTCGTCTCTCAATCATATAAAAAAAGTTTAGGCCAAGTGTTTGCCTACCTCGAATAAAAAATCATCGAAAAAGTCATGAAAAAAAACTCCGGGTTTGAGGCTCCTTACATTTTGTAAATTTATTGCTTGATTTCTTCGTTTAATTTTTTTTCGTTTTTAAAAAATAAAAAAAACAAATCACCAAATTTTTTCTGTTCCACTTCAAAATTGTTCATTCACATGGGCTCCAAAGAGGCACTCATGATAGTTAATGACTACTTGTGTTGTGAGACCTTGCTTCTTGCCAAATTTAATGTTTCTAAGCCAACGGGAATTACTCTGTAAGTAGATTTGGATTATAGTTTGTGTGACATTTATTTTAGACCTATTGTCCCTTCTAAGCAGGGGTCTCGGTATCGGGTTTGATTCCCGGCTAAAACACAAGTTTTCTCCCCAAGGAAAATTTGGGTTTCTGTTCTAGTTGTGTTTGTATGTGTGATGTGAATGTTTCCGGCACCCACGACACAAGTCATCGAACTTAGTGAGGGGCTGTGTGCGTTTACTGTCAAATTTTAAAATTATTCACTTACCGTCACAATTTTTTTTCTTTCCTTTAAAGTAAAATGTATAAATTTTGTGAAACATAGATTTCTTACACAATGTAATTGTTTTGGAATATTAATTTAATTTCCGATTAGCGTTGATCGAGCGAAGCGAGATCTCTATGTTGACTTGGGTCGTTCAGCACTTTAATAGTCCGTCCGTACGTCTGTCAAAGGCATCTAGCATCTAAACTATTCTAAACCATATAAGCGAATGACTTCAAATCCTCGTAGAATATGTAAAACTACGACCCAAAGCTAGACAAATTAAATTTAAAATTATATAAATGAAAATATTAACGGGGCTCCCAGACATGTAACTGGGGAGCAAAATATTTTAATTTTTTTTATCTACCCTTTTGGGGTATCGTTGAAAATCGCTTGACAAGTAGAGTACGAAACCGGTTTTAATAAACATTTATGTTGGAATATAACGATTTTGTAGGCCACCAAAGTCGCTATTTTTAGACCTATTTTGTTTCGGGGTCTATCTCAAAAACGGCTTCACACTGAAAGCTGAAACTTACGTATAATATCCGTTATATCCTGTACTTGAACAACAAATATAGAAATCAAACAATTATTTAATAGAAAAAAGTTATAAGCAAGTAACCTCAAAAGTTTTTCTCTATGAGGCAAAATTTAGGCGCGAGATCTCAGTTCGGCGCGAACGACTAGTATACCAAGTATATATATCAAGTGACGATTTACACTTACACCCCTACAGTGCAGAATAATAAATGAATGAATACACTTATGTTTGTTTTATTCCAGGGCACTAGTAGAGAAAAAAACCGTGTTTCTTAACGATCAAACAGCTACAGACTTCAAACTTACAATGAAAGAAACAAAGCAGAGGTGAGTCTATCGAACTATTGAAGTGTTAGATTGGTTGTATTCAAAGCGCCTGCCGATTGGTTGGTTGCGATTTCGAATACGGATGATCATTGGGTAAAAAAATCTAATTAGTATGACAGTTGTATTAGTTTGACGACCTAGTTGTACCGTGGGTCCTGGGTTCGATTCCCGGCAGGAGCACAAATTTCTTCTCAAGGGATATTTGTGCTTCTGGTTCTTTGTTGATTGGATTGTAGGTTGGTTTGTAATGTGTGTGTGTGTGATGTGAATGATTCCGGCACCCACGATACAAGTCTTTGAAGTTAGTGTGGAGCTGTGAGTGTGAATGCAACAAATTTGTTAAGGAATAATTGAAATGAATGAGGTAGATTATAAAATAATATTAGAATGTATTATTATGCATTAACAAACCAGTAGAAATTTTGTAAAAAAATTAAAACCAAGCGAAGCTTAAAAAAAACCGACTTCACCGCTTCATCTTCGGAACCTTGATCAGATTAAACACGTATTATTGACGATAACTCAAATTCTACTGATCAGACCTTGATCAAATTTAAATGGGAAAGAAGTTATGAGGTAACAAACATAAAAAATAATTCAGTCTACTTGAGTACCTCCTCCTTTTTTTGTGAAGTCGGTAGAAAATTGGGGCATTTTCCGTGCTGGCTAGCTACCCTGTTTTTTTTATCCAGAATATCCAAGGATTTGACCACTATCTCACCTGATGGAAAGGGATGATGCGGCCAAAGATGGGACATGCTTAGAAGATACCTATTCACTCGAGACTTGAAGACTCCCAGATTATACCGTTCGGGGAACAAAGACTCTGTTCCGAAAATCAATCGTATTCACTCTCAAATAGAAAAATCTACCTTTTCAGCCATGACTCCTCAGCTGATAGTACCATCGCCACAACAAAGGCACCACTAACAGAAGAAGAGCAAGAAACACTCATAGAATACAAACGAATCAAAGACTTAGTAGAACTAACATACGGAGAATCATTCATCGTGAAGTTACTCCGAGACATTCGCGACTTTCTCACTCCCACTTTGAAGATTAAGAAGATCACATTCGAGGCAATGAACGAGGTACAAGAGAGTTTCATCAGATGTGTGGACGACTGGTGTCGGATGGAGGAAGTGTATCCGATGTTTGGTGAGGAGTGTCGGACACTGCTGGCGGAGATCAGGGCCAACGCTGAGGGTTACGTTTTGGAGTATTCGAGCTTCGAGTGGTATGGGGGAGCAGATGGAAATGAGGTATTTTCGTAAGTATTTGAATTTTTGACCTATTTCTAATATTGATTTTGTTTATAGCACTAGCTGTCACGGCGACGTTCGTTCCGCCTAACAGTCAAATAATGTGCATGTTTAAAAAGCCATGCCCGGCGTACGTTATAATGCCACGTGACTATATTATTACCTCCTTCATGTTTATGTTTGCCTAGTACTTTACCAAATCCGAGTGACGTATGAGAAAACATATTTCTATACACCTGTAAAAGAAAATTGACGTTCCTATAAAGTATCCTATGTCCGTCTCCTGTAAGTTGTAAGCTACCTCCCCACCAATTTTCAGCCAAATCGGTTCAGCCGTTCTTGAGTTACAAATAGTGTAACTAACACGACTTTCTTTTATATATATAGATTAGCCGCTAGGCAGAACTATAGTGATAAATGTAGAAAGGAGAAATTATCGCTTGAGGCGGGTTTGATTGATTAACAACCCAAATCAATTGGGTAGTGGTTATCAATACAACGTGGAGCTAACTGCAATGTTAGACTCGTTGGCCGTAATAGTTTCTATAAACTGTTTCGGTAGATGACGTCACACGTAAGACGTTAATAATAAAAGGATAATTTCGTCGCTTCAGGCAGGGTTTGAGTAGCTCAGCGGTTAGAGCAAAAGAGCATGACACCCTATGGCCGCGGGTTCACACCCTGCCTCAAGCGATATTTTTTCCTAAATTTATAAATATTTCTAATAATCACACTGATATTATTACATATTTTTTATGTATCTCTTAAAGTTTAACCCACTTAAGCCATATTTTTAGGGTTCTGTACCTCAAAACAAAAAAAATTAACACTTATAGGATCTTTTTCTCAGGAACGCGTGGAGGTATCAAATTTTCGACACTCGCAAGGGAATCAAAACCTACGGGGTACTTCCCGTGAACTCAGAATCTTGAAATTTGGTACGAAGCAACGTCTTACAGCACAGATAAAGGAAATAATTGCGAAAAACTAAAATGTTTAGTTACATCATATAATAATTTCATTTAGCAATTAAAATACCATAACTTTTACTTATATATACCTACAGGTTTGTACGGAACCCTCGGTGCGCGAGACCGACTCGGTTTTTTTTTATGCTAGATAGTGTGAAGATGTGGCCGAAGATGTAATATGCTTGCCTAGAAGAAACCTATTCACTCTAGACTTGAAGACACCCTGATTGTACCGTTCCGTTTCATACTATACTAGCTAAACCTTGCCGACCCAGTTGGCGCAGTGGACAGGTGTCCCTCTGCGCCTTGGGTCCTGGGTTCGATTCCCGGCATGAGCACAAATTCCTTCCCAAGGGATATTTGTGCTTCTGGTTCTGGGTATAATGTGTGTGTGATGTGAATGCTTCCGGCACCCACGATACAAGTCTTTGAACTTAGTGTTGGGCTGTGAGTGTGAATACGTTTTTTGTTGTTTGTTTGAACCGGCGAACTTCGTACCGCCAATAAAAGTTGTCTGAACTTATCTATATAAATAGAACAAATTCTGATCAAAATCAAATCAAATCAAAATCAAAATAATTTATTTGCTAGAATGTAGGTATACATTGATGATAGATATAAGAAAGCTTTAAAGGTCGTCTTCTCCTTGCTATAGTAAAAAACTTTGCTGCTTGTGTGTATATGTCACGTTTATTTTTTTATTTGTGACAGGCTAGTGTTTGACCACTATCTCACCTGATGGTAAGTGACGATGTGATCGAAGCTGGTAAACACACTAGACCTGGAATACGCAGGCTCTCAAGGATAACTGCCGGAACACGGTATTTGGCTTGGCTGCAAACTTTCAACTTGATGGTGGTAAGCTACTTTGGTAGCAAGCCAGGCGAGCAACTCACAAAATGCTCAACCACCTCTCAAATGTCACCTGATTAGCACCACCCGGGGACCACGTGTAGGGAGTCAGACTTAAGGGGTATCCTCCTACGGACGTGGGTGACTCATCCCACAAAACGTTTGTCTGTGGTCAAATATTTGTAGTGCGTTCAGATATTAATTTTGTGTCTAATCTTTGACAGGCACGAACAATTTCTATGGCAAAATAAAGTGGTTGTTCTTACTACTTGCCTTGCAATTTATTTACATTTTCTCACATTTTAAACCTTCCTTAGACTTCTACAAATATTTCAAAACCAAAATTAGGCAAATCTGTTTAGACGTACTGAGGTTTTGTGAGACTAACAAACGTCAATTGAAAATGAAAATTTTGAAAATTTTGTTTATTTGGCAGAGAAAGACATAATACAGTACAATTGTGCTGTGGGCCCCAAACTAGGCAAAGCCTGTATCTTGGGAGCCCGATATGGTTAACAATTATAAAGAAATGCCTGTCTGTACGTGAATATTGAATTATCAATTAATTAAAAAAACAAACAATGTTTATATTGATTTTTATATATATAGAGATAGAGAAGATGCGACGGACTTTAATTATATAATAAAGCTTTTTTTTTTTACAGAGATGTCACGATTTTTAAGAAACCCTTCGGGCGCGCGAAAAAACAGCAAATAGCATATGAGTGAGTATATCATATCACACTAATATTATAAAAGCGAAAGTTTGTGAGTGTGTTTGTATGTTTGTAACTTCTTCACGCTCAAACGGCTGTACCAATTTTGATGAAATTTGGTATGGAGTTAGCTGACATTAGATTAACACAGGCTACGGAATCCTGGAATTCCCGCGGGTCCGGGATAAAACCGCGGGGGGGGGGAGGGGAGTTTTGCCGCGAAAGTGAAAAAATGGCGTTGTTGATTTTGTAATAAATACTTAGTGAACGTGCATAAGTGTAGGCAAGGCATACAAAGTTGAAAAATGTGATTTTCACCTTCGCTCCAAAACTCCAATAGAAGTTCTAGGAAAGTTTCTACCACTTTACTAGGGCATGACTTGACTACGACTGGACCTTGACTCTTTTACTTGACTTTGACTGTGACTTGTGACTGGGACCTATAATATGAAATACACTTGAATTATATTATCACTTGACACTGGCTAAATGCATAAGATTGCGAAGCCAAAACGAAGTAAAAAAAAAAAACCGCGGGGCGCTCCTAGAAATTGCATCAAATTGATTGAACGAGCAGCGCGAAGCGTCTCCGTTTCAACTTGGGCAAAATTGCTTTCGTATGTCCGGATTTCCGGTTGTTCTCCTCTACAGATCGCATATCTTAACCGACTCTCGAAAAGTTTTGTGTGCAGGTTCGATAATTATACAGATTGAAAATGGCGGAGATATAAGGAAAGCATAATTTTGTCGCATCAGGCAGGGCTTGAGTAGCTCAGCGGTTAGAACAATAGGACATGATACTATTTGGCCGCGGGTTCAATCCCGCTTCAAGCTATAATTTTTCCTTTTTAAATAATCTTCATTTAACATATTTTAATCACATTTTCAGGAAGCAGAAACGAGCCATGTCGCTAATTGAAAGCCGAAGGTTTGTTTTTCAACATTCTTTTTACCTTGTTATTAGATATTTGTTTTTATATTTCTTACATATTATATATTTGTAGAATAAGTGAAATGGTGGAAGTCACTACCTGAACGTTTTAAGTACAAATATCTGGATGACCGAGCTTTGCTCGGTATTTTGTTTTTGGTAGAATGTGTTTGAATTTGTAGCCTCAGAAAGCTCCATCTAGTGTCGAGTAGAAACAGTTTTTTACATCCGTCATGGCGTAATAGATGGCGCTGATAGTTTCTTAAACCCGGTTTTTCAAATGCAGTTTGGGAACCGAGCATTTCTCGGACCTGGAACGTTGATAAATCGATTCCTTGGGCCGAAAAACCCCTAATCTGTAACTTTCATGAAAATCGTTGGAGCCGTTTCCGAGATCCTGATTACATTCCTGATCCTGATTCTATCTAATATCTTTAAACGAGCAATTCTTGTATATACAAGAATTGCTCGTTTGTCGGAAAAATCATTTTAATGATATTTTTTTAGTATTTGGTAAGTATGACAATAGGTAGTAAAGTATTTTTCACCCACCTACCCCAATTTTTATTTCGCGTTTTTTATTTTTGTACAAACAATATTCGTATGTTATTAAAGTACCAGGCGACCATAAACGTAAAAGAGGTAAAACACTTTTTCTAAACGTAGCATTGCAACGCAAGCCGAGTACAGCAAGTATCTATCTAATCTATCTTATACCTTAAACGAGCAATTCTTGCATATATGTATATAGGTATATAATATGAATCTCGGAAACGTTTTCATGATTTTCATGAAATGTTGTATGCAAGGGGTTTCGGGGGCGATAAATGTGTCTAGCTAGGTTTCATTTTTAGAAAAAGTCATTGACAAAAAAAATATTTATATATACCGCCATGGGTAAGTAGTGCACAATACTGCGGGGGGTGGTTTGGAATCGACAACTGAGCAAATAAAAAAAAAAATTTTTTTTTTCAATTTTTAATCGACTGACCTGCAGGCAGTTCAGTAGTAATTGTCAAGTAAAGTATGGCCCTCCGTAGACAGCCGCTACAACAATAGCTTCCAGAGTAGGTGAGTGCTACGAGTGCTACGGGGTCATTGAACTAACATGTGACGAGAGGTCACATTTCAGTGTGACCCCTCGGCGGATCAGGAATTAACGATTATCATAACGGAAATAAATAACGATTATCATAACTGAAACGGAAGCTTTTTTATGCTAAATAATAATAATAATTTGCCATTCTCTTAACAAGTTTTACGTACTGTATTTTTTTTAATTTTTTTTCAATACCTACCAGGTAGTAGGTATTGAAAACTACTCACCTACTCTGGAAGCTATTGTTGTAGCGGCTGTCTACGGAGGGCCATACTTTACTTGACAATTACTACTGAACAGCATGCAGGTCAGTCGATTAAAAATTGAAAATATATTTTTTTTTTTATTTGCTCAGTTGTCGATTCCAAACCACCCCCTGCAGTATTGTGCACTACTTACCCATGGCGGTATATATATGTGACCAACATAAAAACAAAAGAGGCAGTTACAAACGGCTCCAACTCAGTGTAATGGTAGATATACACCAGCGCTGGTCTCCCGCTGAAGCCGGGTGAAGTCACGGCATAGGCATACAATACATACATATACACATAGATATAAAACCTAGCAGGTATGTCTCATAATAATATGTTACTTCTAGAAGTCTTAACATAATTTTATCACGTTTTCAGAGGGCCGAAAAGAGCTACATCGCCAAGTTCAAGCCGAAGGTAATAACATTTCAAAAACATTATGCAATATGCATACACCACTTGATTTTAATTACACTTACTTACTTAATAAAAAACAGCGTTGTTTTCTGCCCGTTGCACGTTGGCTTATTTGAGTGAGCGGTCGCCTTCTAAGTATTTGGTTCGATTCCCGGTGGGACCACAAGTTTTCTCGCCAAGGAGAATGATTTGTTTCTGGTTCTGGTTGTGATTGTGTGTGTGATGTGAATGTATCCTCTCCACCATATACAGAATGGCAGCAGTGGAAAGGGAAAGTATATCCCTGTTTGATATTTGGTGTAGACATATATATTTCTCCCTTCATAACATGGGTGCAACGAAAAGTGGATAAAACTGCTCTGTTTGACATTTGGTAGAGGAACTATCCTCGTTCGTAAGACGTGGGGTTAATTTTGACGTAGCAAAGGGACATAGCGTTTCCCTCCTTATCCACCGTGGATAATATATCTACCTGTGCGTCCATGCTCGGAGCGAGGAAAATAATGACAGAGGGGAAAAGATTTTTTACTCCTCGGGGAAAAGTATCCACCCGCCATTCTAAGCCTGGGGGAAATGCCATTTAATTCCCTTCTCAGGGGTGAAGGAAAGGTGTATGAGGGGCTCGAAAGTAAGTTTTGTATTTATGTTACGCGATATCCGCCAATTAAACATAAAAAACCATAAACGCATTCACACTCACAGCCCCACACTAAGTTCGAAGACTTTTATCGTGGGTGCCGGAAACATTCACATCACACACACACACATTACACCCAGAACCAGAAGCACAAATATCCCTTGGGAAGGAATTTGAGCTCCTGGTGGGAATCGAACCCAGGACCCACGGCGCAGAGGGCGGACACCTGTCCGCTGCGCCAACTGGGTCGTCAATAAATTAAAAATAAAATTATGAATAGATTTTGATGATTTTTTTTTTGTTTGGTAGAGTATACTTCAAAGGTGGTCCCATATAAATTGTATCAAAATCGGTTAAGCCAAAACCGAAATATAAGCGACGGAATCGATTTTTTAAGCTTTGCTTGCGTTTTAATTATGACATCTCAATGTTTTCCAACAGATCTAGCAGAGCAGAAGCTGTACCTGCTCAAACCGCGCGGAGATTTTCCAATAATAACAAAACCGGCAAAGAAGAGCTGATGGCGGCGCTGGCACAGCCGGTGCAATGTTCCAAGGCTGCAAAGTAAGGTTTTTTTTTATTGTACTGGACCATTTTTTATACTGGATGCATTTGATCCGCTATCGCACCTGATGGTAGATGGAACATGCCTGCCTAAAAGGTACCCATTTAGTCTAGGCTTGAAGAAACCCACAAAAAAAAGCGTTTTTCCTCCACATTCATTGTGCGAACCGCAAAGGAATGGAACTCCTTACCTGAGTCGCTTACCATCAGGTGAGATGGTGGTCAAAAGTTTGCCCAGCTAAAATAAAAAAAAACCCAGATTGTCGATATCGGGTTACATCTTCGGCCGCATCTTCACTTTCTATCAGTTGAGATAGTGCTCAAATGCTTGCCTATCTAACATAGTAATAATACTTGACTTATTCATGAATTATGTATGTATTATTATTGCCTTAAAGAATTTATTTTGTTTAAGTATGTATATATATACCTTACTATATATTTTATTTTCTCATAACTTGTATTTACACCCCCGTTTCACCGAATTATTAAAATCTTCTCCATCCAAAGGTTGTCTGGAAGAGATCGCTTTTAGGTTTAAAGAAATTTATTCTCAAAACAGACAAAAAAGTCACTTACATGAGAACAATGCTAAACTTATTAGTATCAGGCTACATTCGTCATTCCGTTTTATTTATTTTTTTAAATACACTCATTTAACTCATTGTCACTACTTACTTAAGAGTGAATGATCTTTCATAAGATACTGAGCTAATAGGGACCTTAATGTGTTATTTTTTATATTTGAGGGTATTTTGTTGTAAAGTTATGCTCCTTCAAAGGTAAGCATTTTTTTGCCATAGTTAGTACGTGTCTTTGGCAAGACAATAAGACTCGCTCGACGCGTGCTACGTTTAGTCAGTTGTTTTATTTTAGTAAATGTCACATCGGTATGAATACTTTTATTGAGAGTTTTTCTGATGAAAATGCAAATGTTGTAAATGTATAATTGTCTGATATTCATTAGTTTGGTTTCGGTATAGACTTTACTAGTTGGACTCAAATAATGGTAATGAAATAGCATTTTGATGATTTTGTTTTGTGTTACTTGAAGATCAGCTAATTTTGTTTTGGCAGCGCTACCCCAAACTTCGATTAAGTACAGTAGGTGTGGTTTAACTAAGGCATTATAGATCGTGTATCGTAACCGACGTGGGACACAGCGCACCATGTTTCGGAGGGAGCCAAGAAGTGATGAGAGTTTGCTTTTGATGTATTCAATATGAGAATGCCACGTTAAATGGCAGTCCATTCGTAAACCTAGGTATTTTTCAGTGTTTTTTTGTTCTAGTGTTATATTATTAATTTTGAGCGGATTATGCGGCGGAATCAACTTATTTTTGGCTTTAAAAATAATGTAGCATGTTTTAGAGACATTTATAGTTAGAAGGTTATACTGGAACCATGCAAACGATGACGAATAAGATGGCTTTTAGATAAGACCGCCGATTGTACACTTAAATTAAAGTTTAAAAAAAAAATAGTGATTTATGTAAGGTGTGGCAATAAAGCGTTATTTATCTATCTATCTATCATGTTACCTATTTTCAGAATGATGCAAAGTATGGGCTGGACGGGCGGAGCGCTAGGGCTCCGAGGTGATGGCATCACGGAGCCTATCATGCCGGCGCTCGATACTGTAAGTACTTATATCTTTGTCTTTTAATTTTTTGTCTCATCTCCTTTTAACAAGCTTTTATTTAACTTGCAATGTATGTATGTACGAGTATGTATGTTTGTTCGAATGAAATCATGCAACTCAATTTTGAAGCAGATATCTTCAACCGATTTAGCTGAAGTTTTGTATTCACGTTTAGTTTGGATGACAATGCATGGACAGGTTCTATGTTTGACTTTATGGAGTTTTTTTATGTATGTTCACCAATTTCTCTCCCATTTGTGAACTGACACTCAAAATTCATTTTTTGTTTGGTAGATTCTTCAAAGGTCCCATATACATTTTATCGAAATCGATCAAGCCAAAACCAAAATATAAGAAGTGAAATCTGTTTTTTAAGCTTTGCTTGCGTTTAAGTTATATATGATTTTTTTTTTATACATGAATTTAATATTACCGATGCAGATTAATCGCGCTGGCATCGGACACGGAAGATACAGACCTAGACATGCCAATTATTCTCTCAAGACACAAGAAAAATATCCAAAAACACAAGAAACATATCCAAAGGCACAAGAAAAATATCCGAACGCACAAGAAAAATATACAAAGGCACAAGATACATATCCAAAAACACAAGAAATAATTCCAAAGGCACAAGAAAAGTATCCACAGACACAAGAATCATATACGGAGGCACAAGAAAAATATCCAATGACACAAGAATCATATACGAGGGCACAAGAAAAATATCCAATGACACAAGAATCATATACGAAGGCACAAGAAACATATCCAAAGGCACAAGAAACATATCCTAAGGCACAAGAAACATATCCAAAGGCACAAGAAACATATCCGAAGGCACAAGAACCGCCAACCAATATCGGAGTTTCGGATTTGCTCCCAAACGGGAGAAAACAGCTCTCCGCGATCCCGTCGATGGCCCCACCAGACACTGTTAAACCAGGTAAATAGACCTTATAGACTATTTCTTTTTGATATCATTGAGGGACGAGCCGAGCAAGTTGCTCGCCAAACTATGTACATTCCAAATTTCATCCAAATCCGTTCAGCCGTTAAATCGTGAAGAGGGAACAAACATACTTACACACTACCACATTCAAACTTTCGGATTTATAATATTAGTTAGATAAGATTTTTTAGGGACCTTTATTGAGCAACATTACTGTCCTATTATGTTTTGGGTGAGTTCAAAAATGAATGCTTGAAAATAAATAAACAAAAGTAAATTAACTAAGGCTGAATAAGCGTCACTCTTGCTAATTACAGTCTAGCGCCACGCAAAGGCATCCACGACACAAGTCACCGAAGTTAGTGTGGGACTGTGAGTGTGAAAGTGTTTATGTATTTATAAGATGTGAAATTAATTGCCACCGGTTTTTTTTTCGAAAGGCAAGCATTTGATTCACCACTATCTCAATTGATGTAAAGTGATAATCCGCATCGTCACTTTACATCAGGTGAGATAGCGGTCAAATGCTTGCATATCCAGCATAAGAAAATTTGTCACTGAAGATACATAAGTACACCAAAGAGTCCAATCGGACATCTGGAAGTGGGTCTAATTTTGTTTGCAAGATTTGATTACAGACAGATAGACAACCGGACAGCTGAAACTAAATAAAAGCTTGTAGAGAGTTTTGCCGCAAAAGTGAAAAAATGGCGTTGTTGATTTTGTATAATTTTCCAAAACTGATTCTTCGAGTGTTAATATGTAATAATGGTGGATTATTAACCATTAATACTTAGTGAACGTGCATAAGTGTAGGCAAATCATACAAAGTTGAAAAACGTGATTTTCGCATTCACTCCAAAAGAAGTCCTAGTGAAGTTTCTACCACTTTACTAGGACATGACTTGACAGGACTTTGATTGTTTTACTTGACTTTGACTGTGACTTGTGAGTAATACTTTTAATATGATATACACTTGAAATACACAATTACTTGACACTGGCTAAATGCATAAGATTGCGAAGCCAATACTAAATGAAAAAAAAGCTCGTAAAAAAAAACATGCGGGGCAGTCTTTGGGAACTGCCGATAGAAGTGAAAACTAAGTAACTTGTGAATTGTATTGTCGAGCTATTAGATTATTATTTTCGAACTATTTTTGGTTTATTAAGAAGTGTTAATGATCAAGAAATGTATCAACGAGTATGCACGACCGAAGAATATCAAAGATTAAATTAAAAAAGGAATCTTGACACTTCATTTTGAAGCTACAGCTATACAGACAAGGAGACAGGAGCAAGATGGCCAATGCCCAGCCCGGGCCAGCTGCTTACTACTCCTATCGCCCAGACCAGGCAGCATGGATATCCATAAGGCCATATACCACCACGGCTACAGAGGCCTAGTGGAAGGATCACTAAGTTTTTTAGCTTTTATTTAGCTTGCACTGTATGTATGTTTGTTCGGGTGGAATCTTGCAACTCAATTTTGAAGCAGATATCTTCAACCGATTGAGCTGAAATGTTGTATTCACGTTTAGTTTGGATGACAATGCATGGTTAGCTGTGTGACATCATTTTAAGTCCAACATGGCGGAACACACAAAATGGCGGACAAGTAATTTTTAATGCACTCCTACAATATGGGTATCAAATGAAATGGCTTGCTGAGAATAACTCGAAAAATTAAAGTGACGTCACTTTAAATCCAATATGGCGGACTTCTAAAACCTTGTCTTTAAAAAAGTTTTTCAAAGTAACTTTTTTTTTGTTTGTTTTTTTATACTAGTTTTTTTTTTATACAGTATACATATAGCTCGTGGAAAGCGTTCGGTGATGATGATGCGAGTTTCATGATTTTTGTTCACCCAAAATGTGCTCAACGCGCCTAAAGAAGTTTTGACTTCTGTAATATTTTTCGTTGTAGATCCGTACAAGACGATACATCTGAGCACAAATTACAGAGAGTATATCTTAAAACACGTGATGATACTCCTCACTTCTGATGCCAACGAGAACACTATCAAGTTTCAGTACGCAAAGATGCGGGTAAGCCTTTGTGTTTAACACATTATTGAACATTATATTATATATACTAGCCTTGCCCCGCGGCTTCGCCTGATATTATAAAGTAGCACATGTGTTAATCCTAGGTATAAGCTACGTACATTCCAAATTTCATCCAAATCCGTTCAGCCGTTAAAGCGTGAAGAGGAAACAAACATAATTACACATTTACAATTACATATACAAACTTTCGGATTTGTACATATAATTTCGGAGTGTGATATAATTAAACGCATGCAAAGATAAAAAAAACCGACTTCACCGCTTTATCTTCGGAACTTTGATCAGATTAGATGTCCTAAACACGCATTATTGAAGATATTTCAAAAACTTCTGATCAAATCTTGATCAAATTTACTTGATCATATCAATACGCAACATCTTTCAAACTAAAAAAAAATCAAAATCTGTTCACGTTTAACGAAGTTATGAAGTAAAACACAAAAAAAATAGTCGACTTAAGTACCGCCTCCTTTCTTGTGAAGTCGGTAGAAAAACCCAACTTCACCGCTTATATTTTGATTTTGAAATCTTTGTATGATCTGGCTGTTGCTCCCCAAAGCTGAATACCGTACGTCCATACCGGCAAGTAAGTGTGATTTTATGTTTCAGTTGAAAAAAAGATCGAAAGTGTACAATTTTATAGCGGAAGTGTGCCGCGTGGTCAATGCCAGGAAACGTATGAAGCTTGATGCCAAGGCAGAAGTAAAGTTGGTGGACAAAATTGTACGCGAGCTGGAGACGCACACTAACGTACTTATATGTCAAGATTGGGTGGATGAGCGGTGAGTTACAAATCCCTTAAGCCTTGTATCTACTAGAGCTCATGAGCTGTTCGTTCATCTCAGCAGAACATTACATTAATAGCAGTACCGGATGACTCAGCTTTGCTCGGTTTTTTTATACTAAATGACGTTTTTTTTTAAACAAGAACTTTCGTATTCTTCATAGCAAACTCTTTCATTTGATACCCATATTAAGGGAGTGCTTAAAAATAACTAGATGCTATCTTGAGATGTCATCTATTTTAGATTTAAAGTGAACTTTGTATTTTTCGTATTCTTCTCAGCAAACTCTTTCATTTGGTACCCATATCATTGGCGTAAACGAAAAATAACGAGTCTGCCATCTTGGGCCGTTCGCCGTATTGGATTTAGAGTGACGTCACTTAACTAACCATGCCTTGTCATCCAAACTAAACGTGTATGTAAAATTTCATCAAAATCTGTTGAGGATAACTGCTTTATTAAAATGCAATCTTGCATGAAAATTAGGTTCGTGCTCTATCTACTGGTTTTTCAATCTTAGCATTACCAAATTTAAAGATGTCATGAATATATACACATATAAAATATAACGAATCATCTATAATGATCGATCAGTTAGTGAACATTTTCAAATAAAAACTTAAAACTTTGTTTTATCTTTTTCAGGTCTTGCTATGTGTTCAAAAAAACAATCGAAAGCAAAACAACAAGTGAAGCTAAAGTTGACGTAGTTATAGATTTAACCTCTGACGACATTCCCGAAAGCCAAATCGATCGACCAATGGAAACTAGGAGTATCGACGTTGTAAACATCAAAAAAGTAACAACAACAGAATATAACAAAACAGATGAAGTAAATAAAAATATAGCGCAACAGTTGGATATAATAAAATCCAATGCAGACGTATGTAATGAAAGTATTCAAAATAAAGATACAATTGAATATATTACAGAAGTTCTAACTAAAGTGACGATTGAATCTCATGATACTGCAAAAGATTTAGAAACAGATGATAATTTGATTGGTGAACAATCAGAAACAATTTATTCCAATGATAAATTAACGGAAACAAAATGGACCGAGAGTGGGCAAATAAATGATACAAATGAAGGAAACATTATCGAATCTCTAAGTGAAACGAATGACAAAAGTACTGATGTTTTTGAATACAATAATAACAATAATGTTAACGTTGACAACTATAATAATGGCGAACTCTCCGAAAACATTCAGGATAACAGTGACAAACCTAACATAATTCCTTTAGATGTCGATAGCACTTTAGCTGTCGATAACTCAATTGCTTTTAATGACAAAAATAACATAATTTCTTCAGGTGACAAAACGAACATAAATTCGTCAGATGATCAAATTATCTTATTTTCTGCTATTGACGAAACTATTAGAATTACTTTAACAGACAAAAACAACGAAATTGCGTCAGATGACATTATTTCTTCAGGTGACGACACTAACAAAATTACTTCAAATGACACAACTAACATAATTTCTGCAGATGACAATATTAACATAAATTTATCAGATGCTAAAGTCAACTTATTTTCTGCTGATGACGAAACTAATAGAATTGCTTTAGAAGACCAAAACAATGGAATTACTTTAGATGACGTGAATTATTTAGATGATGAAACTAACAGAATTGCTTCAAATGACACGAAAATTAACACAATTTCTGCAGATGACAATACTAACATAATTGCTATAAATGACGAAACTAATGTGATTCCTTCAGAAAATATAACTGACGATTTTTCTTTACATGACAATACAGATATTAATTCTTCGGAACACAAAGCCAACATATTTTTTTCAGAAAAGAAAAATAAAATAATTGCCGTAAATGATGAAACTAACAGAACAAATGACAGTAGTATTATTATTGATTCAGATGACAAGGTAACACATAACGATGAAAACGTTGATGATGCTACTAAAGACAATAATGATAAAGTAAAAGATGAATACTGGAATCATTGTGAAACGTTAAGAGACAAGTCTGATGATAGTTTGATATACAGTAATCAGGAAGAGCTATTACACTTCTCTAAAACAGAAACAGACTCGAACAAAGCTCACACAACGATAAACAATAATAAAACATCTAAATTATTAGTGCAGGACTTAAATACGCCTGGAAACAACGTACATGAAAATGTTACAAAAGAGGGTGACTCGGAGAAATCTGATTCTGGCATTAGCCCACACAGGCATGGGATAAGACGATCATTAGACTCACCAACAGAGAAACAGCCGTTAAAAAAAATTAAGCTAGCGGTAAATTTCAAAACGCTGTGCATAATTCACAAAGACTACCCACAAACGAAAATAAACACTGAAAAAGCGCGCGAAATTCAAATGTCAGTTGTAAACCACATAGATTTTAAAGATAAGATCCCACTGTTGACCTGCGAGGGAATTCAAAATGGCGGACTGGTTTATGGTTGCCATGACGAAAAAACTGTGTTATTTATGGAAGATTTGATAAAAAATATACACGATTTGCGAATTTTGTACAAATTTGACGCTATTAAAATACAGACGCACAAAATGGCGTTTAAAATGGTCAACTTAGTCGAAGAGAATGTAAGCGATATTCTTAAAAGAATCGAACAGTACAATAATGGTTTGAATGCAACTCGTTGGGAGGTCATTAAGAAAGAACAATACCCTCAATACATAGTTGTATACGTAAAATTAAATGAGGTATCTTTAAATTATATCCGTGATTCTAATTTTGTTTTGTTTGCTGGCAATGATTCGGCTAAATTCACAATCATTTGGGATTAGATAAAGCCTAATAATTTGTATAATGTAATTTAAAAATGGAAACTAAATTATTTTATTCTGCTGCGTGACTTTGTGTATTGTTCTTATCAGTCTATGTATTTTGATTACTCTCACGTCAATTTGTCTAATCGATCTTGCGTGTGTCACTACAGAGATCATAGAAATCAAAGTTTATTTTGGTGTCAACCAGAAGACATATTGTAAAAAAAAATGTGACGAACTGTGTTAAGTATCATTGAACAGGTATTTGAAGGTCATCTTAGGTTTCTATTATTAAATAAGTAAATGAGAGTAGCTTGTTTAGAATAAAAATTGTCATATCAACTAAGAGTTATTCTAGTTAATATGAATGTTTTTAGGATACTGACTGAAATGTCTCAATGTTCGGCCCAATTACCTATATTTCCTTAAACTATATACATCTATAGCAAGTACCTAAGTTACTTACAAGCCACCGAGCTTATAGATAACTCATGAATGAGGATTAGTTATTAAGTACATTATAAGAATGTTGTGATAGTTATTATTTAAGCGTACAATTTTGCCAAATGTAAATGTTAAGGTGAAAACTATTCAAGTACAACACATACAGTGCGAACAAAATCTTGAGGCACTTGACTGACGTTGTTTTTACCTCAGACAAAAATGTTGTTGCCTTAGACAAAGAGGTTGTAGTCTTAGACAAAGAGGTTGCATCCTAAGGGTCGTCGCCTAATAAAATCTCCCTTTATGAAAATAAAATATTGCAATAAGTTTTGTCTAATTATTGACAGAGCGGAAAATTGGGAATGACATCCAACATCCAACGCCTCCAACTTTACCAGTGAGCAGTTCAGAAATCATTTATTTAAATTTTTATTTTTGGGAAATTTGTGTTTAGACAAGAAAAAAATAAAAACAAAACATATTCTACGCTAGTATATTTCTTCTTCTGTATAATAGTTTAAACAGCGATGCTAAGATTCTCATGTATAAAATATTTATTTTTCAAAAAAGGGCTAATTTTTTTTATGAAGTAGCTTTTGACGTCTGTCATCAAATATATGCATTACCTGTTCCGATTTCGACTTAAATGAAAAACCGTAAATGGTCTTCAGCTTAATGGAAATTTTATCAGCGATCCTCAGATTCCCACCTGGTAACCTTGGTTTACCAGGTGCTGTGTATAGACACAGCCATAGCAGACTGACAGATTTGTCAAAAGTGACTTTTACAAGATAACGGTGTTAGTTCCGATCCCGATCGAGTGCCAAGAGATCGTTGTCGCCCTGTATAATGTAAATAAATGCATTTGTTACAATACCGATTGCCAAAAAAAGACTCACCTGGCGAATTTAAATTGTATTATTTCTTTTAAGTTATGTCACTTTTCTAGTATTGTAATACAATTTACGAGTAAACTACTTTCCTCAGGCTAATTTCAATATAATATATCTGATGATGCGTCAAACTAAATTTGACAGACGTCTTCGTCAAATCTATAAATTGTGTCAAATTTTCATAGTCAGTATTTAGGTATGATAACGTACCAGAAGTAGAATAAGTAACTTGAAGTTACCGGGCATATTTTATAAATAATTTTTAATTTGTTTTAAACTGCGCTCCTATTCCGATATCCATATACGCGATATTGGCAGAATTGTGGTGCGACAGCCCTATAGTCGCCATTTAAAGAAGTTGAAGTTATTTATGATAACTGTAACAAAATATCATGTCATGTTAATTATAATATAACATACACTCTTTCACACTCACAGCCCCACACTGAGTTCGATGACTTGTGTTGTGGTTGCCGGAAACAATCACATATAATGTTATACACGCTAATGTTAGGTATGTATTTCTATGTAAGCTCAAATATTTGTCAATTAGTTTTCGATGGTAGCTTTGTAGTAGGGAATATGCACGAGACAAATATGAATCAAGTATTATTATTTTTTAATCTTTATAGCTATATAAGTACACGTATGAAATTGTGTTTATAGACGGAGCGAGCGCGAAGCGTCTCCGTTTCAGCTTGGGCAAAATTGCTTTTTGTGTCTGGATTTCCGGTTGTCCTCCTCTTCAGGTCGCATTTCTCAACCGATTCTTGTGAAATTTTGTTCGAATAATAGAGATTTTTTTGTTGATTCAGATTTTGGAAAATTTTCAAAATGGCAGAGATATGGGGTTGTTAAGTTGAATACATAAAAAACATATAGCTTACAGAACATTAAATTTAAATTTATTTTTAATTTAAAGTTTTTATAAATAAAAGTCTAAAAATGCACGGAAAATTTAATCTATTTTTGATGTCAATCATTGCTCAACTTACTTACGGCAGCCATGATTGGGTCGTGCACGTCTCAGAAAGAACGTCCAAACAATTGCATTTAAAATGTTTATTTTGATATTAAATTTATTGTAATTTTTAATGACTGATTTTTTTTACTGGTAATGTATACAATGAAATAAAAGCATTTAAAAAATATGCATATACCCTATGGTAGCATTTAAAAGTGTTTGTAACCAAGTGTATTATTATTGATAACCTTATAACCTTGGTTACCAATATGATCTAGTCAGTAATCTATGTTTGTATCCAAGTCGATAATTTTAATTATTATTAATTAAGTGGTGTACTATTGTGCCTGAATTTTGAATAAAATTAATCAAAGTATATGCGTGTGTTTCGTGTTTTGTGTCTTGGTCAACTTTAAAAAAACATTTAAACATTGTTTCTTGGTCAACTTTTAAGAAACATTTAAACATAACTTAAATGATTTCACACTCACAGTCCCACACTAAGTTCGATGACTTTGTCGTGTTCACACAATTCACATCACTCATACAATCACACTCAGAACTTAGCTTACTGTCGCCAATGAGTCTTTTGGCTCGCCGGTCAATAGACTCAGAGCTTCTAACTGGTTCTTGGCGGATCCATCCCAGAGGTGGCCGCAGTACTCCATACCCGATCGGACTTGAGCTTGATAAAGTTTAAGAAGCTGCCCCGGAGTGAAGTACTGCCTGACCTTAGCGAAGATACCCAGTTTCTTAGCGGCCAGTTGTGCTCTAGCTTCTATGTATGTGCCAAAATTAGGATTCGAGAGAAAATTTCTTGTGGAGTAAACTTGTGTTTCCACCGGGAATCGAACCACATTACCGCTTCCCGATGTCCGATTGGACTCAGGTACTTATGTATCTTCGATGACATATAATCATATGGTACCATGGAACTGGCTGGATGATGGAGACGGAAGATGGCCATAGGAGATTCTGAAAGATAAACCCATCGAGTTTTGGGTCCTATGATTCGTCTTGACAAGTTCTCTAGGTATACCTATATCACAGTTTATTCCTTTTTTATTTACAACCGGTAAAAGCTTGATTTTAAAAATACTATTTACTTGATCGAAGCGTGATCTCTATGACTTGAGTGATTCGGAACTTTGTCCGTCCGTCCTTTCGTCTGTCAGAGGCATCTAGCGTCTAAACGGTACAAATGAATAACTTCAAATTCTCAAAGAATATGTAAAGCTACGGCCCCAAGCCAGAAATTACAATTAAAATGATATAAATGAAAACCACAAACATTATCAACCATTATCAAGTTAAAAAGTAGCCTATTTGTCTATCGAAGACACCTTACTTCGACATCGAACTTGATGTATATACAAATTTACTAGTTTTGACTCGTTAATTTTGACTAGTTTGTACATAAAAATTTTCTACCTAGCACATTTAACTCTTTGTTTTTATTTTAAACTAGCCATGACCCGCGGCTTCGCCCGCTATTATTAAGTTAAAAAGTAGCCTATGTGTTAATCCTAGGTATAATCTATGTATATTCCAAATTTCATCCAAATCCGTTCAGCCGTTAAAGCGTGAAGAGGGAACAGACATACTTACACACACAAACTTTCGGATTTATAATATTAGTAGGAAGGATAGTAGGATGTACACTTGAAATATATTTTCACCTGACACTGGCTAAATGCACAAGTTTTTGAAGCCAAAATTAAAAGAAAATTTGTATGACTGGTATGTCAATGTCACTGTCTAAACATTTCGTTTGTCAAATTTTCAATTTTCTCTTTTCCGTTTTTCCCCATGGCGTATTGTTGGTTGTGTTCAAGGATGTTGTAGCTAAAGTAATAGGATGGATAACTGACAAACTTACAGTGCCGAATATCAAACATGCATGGAATCTTATCACAACTGACTTAGAGCGTATTTACAATGTCAAATCGTTTTATCAATTGCATAAAGAACCAATCGTGGTTGCGGTCCCGATGAAATCGGGTGAAAGGTTAGAAAAGACCCCTGTGTCCCTCTCGCACAAGAGCGACTAGTTCTAAAAAAGTTTCCCAGTGGTAGAAATTATAGTCTGTAGTAATAATAAGATCTTATCTGTCGTAATTATTTCTTTAATCGAAACCTTACAGAATATGTTTCTAAATGCCCTACCTACTATCAAACTATTCTCATCAAACCGATTTTTTTTCCCTAATAGTATTAGGTTTCCTGATATTATTTTTGATATATGGGTATACAAGCCAAGCTACACAACTACATCCGCAATTTATAAAAACAAAATAAAGTTATCCTACTATGATACTTCCTACTAATGTTATCAAGGCAAAAGTTTGTGAGTGTGTTTGTAGTTTGTTCCTTCTTGACGCTCAATTATAATTATATTAATTAATACGTTTGTGAATATGGAATATACATACATTTTTATTCGATTGTTTCCGTTAACACATTGGCGGAAATAAAATTTTTCTTCATAACAATACATCTCATATCGAAATAAATAGGCATTGGAAAATGCAAACAGGCATTTTTTTTTATTCAATAAAGGTAAACTTTTGACCACTATATCACCTGATAGTAAGCGACGATGTGGTCGACGATGGAGCAAGCTTGCCTAGAAGATACCTATTCACTCGCGACTTGAAGACTCCCATATTGTACTCATCAGGAAAACCGACTCAGGTAAGGAGCTCCATTTTTTTTTGCGGTTCGCACAATTAATGTTGAGGCAAAACGCTTAGTGCGCATTTGTGCAATGTCCAACATATATATAACATTATAGAACGGGGATGTGATTATAGATTCCCAGCTTTTTTGCTTTTGACTCGACGAAAGTACCAAAATTGAGCTTTGAAGTTAGAGTCAAACCGAGTAACTCGAGATGGTCAGTTACTGGTAGGGATACATTTCGGAAAGTTGGAGTCAGTTCAAATTGACTCAATATAGCGGAGAAAAAAAGTTTAGCAAATTTAAACACAGCTATTTGAAAAAACAAATACAATAAAAGGAAAGTTGACCAATCAGTGACCTCAAAAATGTGTAACTTAGTCACGATCAGCTTAGCCAATAGCGAGCGCTTTGCTATTTTGAAATTCCCATTCATTTTATTTATTAATACTCCTAATAAAAATCAATTAAAGAAGAAAATCATATTATGGGTTTAATTTTATAAAAATAAAGATTTCAAAAAAAAAAAACTTGACCTGTATGTAAATTGTATGCTTATTTCCTATAGATAATTTATAGCGTTGTTATATTTTTCTTATATAACTATTATAGGCTATAATGTAAGGCATATGTTTCATTCTTAAAATGTTGTGTTAGCGTTGGCTTGAAGAATTTAGTTTTGCATTTTTAATTTTGCATTGGGTCATACTTTTTGAAAACGATTTGTACACAACAATTTATGTCAGTTAGGTGTCATAAAAGTTAGGGTTTACCTTCATTGGATTTTTTATGGATATATTGATGATCTAGCCGTGCCGCCCCGCACCTTTGTCTGCGTTTGTCAAGTTAATTAGCAGCCTATTTGTTAATCCTAGGCATAAGCTGCGTACATTCCAAATTTATCCAAATTCATTCAGCCGTTGCCGCGTGAAGAGAAAATAGACATACTTAAATAATGCCACAATTACACACAAACTTTCGGATGAATAAATTTGTTTGATATAAGTATGTAATAAAAATAATATTTACCAAGATTCTGACATATCAATGTAGTAATAATATCTGACATCGATTCATGGATTATCTTTATTCTAGGATATAAATTTAAACATGGGTTGTAAATGTATCTAGAAGCTTATTACAACAATTTTACAGCAAATATCTCCGCCATTTTGAAAAATATCGAACCTGCTCATAAAATATCACGAGAATCGGTTGAGAAATGCGACCTGTAGAGGAGAACAACCGAAAATCCGGACCTACGAAAGCAATTTTGCACAAGCTGAAATGAAATCGCTTCGTTCCCGCTTTGCGCTCGTTCGGTCAATTAAACCGAAAGTAACTTAGTCTTTCATAATAGTTAATAGCTGACCCAACCGGCATTCTTCTGTGTATAAAAACAAACACATATACGCATATATTTTTATAGTCGGATAAGCGGACGAAGCCGCGGATAGATACTAGTAAATAAATATATATAATTTTAATTACATTTAAATGCATTTTGAAAGATCAGTGTGGATATTAATTACGCATATATGTATATTTTAGTTTATATTTATGAATGACTTTATAATAAGATTTTTATTAGATATCATATTGTAACATGATTACACAGTTAAATATCATTTAAGTACAACATAATTCAAATGGCTCAAAAGGTTATCCTACAAATCTCAAAATCGGGGTTACCCTAAAGAAAAGGGACACAGAGGTTCTTTGTGACCTCTCACTAGGACACAGATTTTCGGCGGAGTCGTCCCTCCTTTTACAAACCGTAGGTTTGTTTCCTATCTCGATGGTTGTGTTCGCCCGGTTGAGAGTTGAGAGTAAAGTGCTCTTATTTATCTATGGTATTCTTGTAATGTTGGTTTGAAGTTTTGTGATGAAAACTGAAAAGTTAGTTTAAGAAAGTAAATGTTAGTTTCGGATGTGTTAATTGTTACCGAAGTGAAAAATAAATAACTCTTGATTTTGAAAACAGGACTTCTAAGTTTATATCGTTACTTGTTAAGTACCTACATAATTTTGCACAGAAGCAAGCGTTGTCGGCGAGCTGGTGAGATCTTTTGAAATTCTTTAACGGTTGGATTACATGTTAAGTTGAAAATAGAAACAACGAAATATATTGCCTATAATTCTTATTGGATCTCGCATGGTACCATCTCAAGAAACAGCTGGGTAATACAATCATAGATCAGATAGACTCGTTTATATACACCTACTGGCGATTGTAGATGGGACAAGAATCCGTGCTAAGCTGCTGTTTATCATAATATAGCCATTAACCGATCCCGAAAATTACGTGTAAGAATAATTATAGAGTAATAGTTATGATAGCTACAATATTTTATATTCTGTGATAAAGCCTGGTGCGATATCGCGGGAAATTACCCCCCAGTTGCCACTCATCGCGAAGCCACAGAACTTTGTTATCAATAAATAAAATACAATGGAGGAAATTGCTGGTGTGAAAGCACTGTCTTACTATTTAGAAAGACTAAGGAAGTTTGTTAAAAGCAAAAAAAACATACTAGTGCTCCCCAATATTTCGACAGAACTAAGAGATATATTTTTGAAGATAGTGCAAGAAGGTGTAGGTTTCCTACAAGGAGATGAGTTAAGTGCTATTATTAAATTGGAGGGAAATAAGTTGGGTGCTACAATTGAATCTTACAAGAATTTTAAACTGACACATGAGTTTAAGGACGGGCCACATGGAACTAAGTAAGTCAATACCTACTACAATGGTACTTGGTGCGCAGGCTGTTTTCCGCAACTAAGCCGTATGTCGGCCCTTTTTGCGTAACACACTACAATATAGGGCTAAAACTCTTAAAGTGCTTTCACACTCACAGCCCCGCACTAAGTTTGATGACTTGTGTCGTGGGTGATGGAAACATTCACATCACAACCAGAACCAGGAACAATTATAAGTAAACATAGAAGTAAGAGTTTGAGAGAACTTAAGTTATAAGAAATTATAACATAATCGTTGTCACATTCATAGCCCTACTCTTAGTTTGATAACTTGTCGTGGGTGCTGGTAACATTCATGTCACACACAATCATAACCAGAACCAGAAACGCAAATTTTCCTTGAGGATAAAACTTGTATTCCCGCCGGAAATTCCGTAGACCCCTGCTTAGGAAGTGAACTCTCACCCAACTAAGCCAACGGTCAGTTCATGTCCACCATAAACTGTCGACCTTTGATAGTTTGTTTTGTCCTCAGAATAAACATTCAAGACTGAACATATCATCTTATAAGTAGTATATACAGTCTTACATGTTCTCATTAACAGCATTTTTAAGGCTAGTACACTACGATGCATGTGGACCTACTTACCCCATTACTCAATGCCACACGATCTCCCAAGCACTTTGTTTTGTTACTTTGTGTTATTGAAGTGAAAACTTTATAGGAGGGCTTTGAAGTTCTGATCGGAAACCTTTTTGTGTGATGAAGCATGGTGGAGGGTTAACACTGTGATGAATAATTTAAATGTTTCCCTGTAATACAAAACTTGCACTTCTATCGTATGTCTGTATGACACTCTTTTATTTTAATATTCTATTATTTTATATCTTTTGTATTTTCATATGGGCATGTATGAAAATACTCATGAATATTTTTTTTTAGTTATAAGTATTTTACTACATACAGTAATACCCCGCTTTACGCAAGGGATCCTTTTCAGTAAAAATTGCGTTAACTGAAATTAGCATTATTATTATTATTGTTGATACACTGAGCAGCTTATTAAGCTGATACGTGTATATCACTTTTGTGCATATAAGGTTTATGATTAAACATAGTTTACTGAACGTAGCATAGCGTTAAATTATGTATGTATCTCCAATAAATGTTAAAACACGACTGCCAGCCCAACTAAACATGACGGAACAAACAAAACGAACGAGAGAATCCCCATAGAACAAAGTCGAAGGACGGGGAATTCCCAATTCTTCAAACAGAATGTTCAGAGGAAGCAGGGATTCCCGCGACTATAGACAAGTTGATGACTACCTTATGTTTATATGCACTCTTTCGCGTAATGCGAGGCATTTGAGTGCGAAATTTGAAATTAGCGTTATAAGAAACCGCGCATAATGGGGTCGCGTAAGGCAAGGTATTACTGTACTTGTATGTAGAAGAAGCAAACAATGTGTGTCAGGATCGTAGCAGGTGGAGAGATGTAGTCTCTGCCTACCCCAATGGGATAGAGGGGTATATATATGTGACATGCCTGTTAATTATTTTTAATTATATTTTATGTTATTTATTTTACTATTTCTTATGTGTTATTTATTTTGTTTTAGTGTTCTAATGTATAGGAAAGTGGAGGTGAACACATTCAAAATGCCAGAACCTCTGAGGCAGCCAAGGTGAGATGGATGATTTTAGAAGTTTCAAACGATTACCTTAAGTCCTTGGGTCCTTAATATAGGTAGAACCCAACCAGAGGCGGATTCAGGGGGGGCTTAGCCCCTAAGAGGCTCAAGCACACCCCAAAATCAAATATTGTCTATTAATAATTATTGCTGCAACGGCAACAAAATCAAACCTCAGCAGGGTCAAGCCCCTCCCAAATGGCAATCCTGAATCCACCATTGAACCCAACTATGTAACACTTTGTTAAATATAACAGTATGGAACTTTTTTCGTAAACTGTATGTAATCCATTCTCTATTGACAATGGCTGATACAACACTGCTGAAATGTTGAGGTTAATCCAAATATTTATGTTTTGTTAAATGTGTGCCATGGTCTTTGTTCCCCCAAATGGGGCGAGTCTTGAGTGAATAACTAACCAAACAGTTAAAAAAAAAATTCACACTCACAGCTCCACACTAAGTTCTATGACTTGGGTGCCAGACACATTCAGATCACACACAAAATCACAATTTCCAATTGGTAGAAAACTTGTGTTAAACCCAATACCCCTGCTTAGAAAGTGGACGCTCACCGAATTAAGCCAACCGGCAGTTAAAACGCTATCTGTTTTGTGCAGTTGTTCAATTGTTTGTATGTATTCCAGTGAAGTTCAAACTGCTACTTGCAAGGCTCCACCGAGCCCCCTCGTCACTCCGATATTCAAGATCCGGTGCCTCAACTGCACAACTCAGGTTTGTTAAATGATAATGAACCCATTAATATTGGTTACATTTAATAATAAAACGCAAGCAAAGCTTAAAAATACCGACTCCACCGCTTTATCTTCAGAACCTTGATCAGATTTAATGTTTAATATTAAACACACATTATTGACGATAACTCAAAAACTAGTGATCAGATCTTGATCAAATTTAAATGGGACCACATGAAAAGCACCAACTTTCAAATAATAATCAAAATCGGCTCACAACAAAAGATGTTATGAAGTTATAAGTTATTACACATGAAACAAATTTAAAAAACAGTCGAAAGTCGGTTAAAAAGTTAAAACTATTAATAACTAGCCGTGCCCCGCGGCTTCACCCGCTAATATCAAGTTAAAAAGTAGCCTATGTGTTAATCCTAGGTATAAACTATGTACATTCCAAATTTCATCCAAATCCGTTCAGCCGTTAAAGCGTGAAAAGGGAACAAACATACTTACACACAAACTTTCGGATTTATAATGTTAGTAGGATAAAAAAAAAAGATCAAGATATATTTAATGTCAATGAAAATGCACATATATTCATGATAAAATACGTTTAACCAAATGTTAAATTATATGTTACAATATGTCATTCAAAAATTGTGAAAACGAGTAAGAGCATTTGTTTTGGCATTTAATAGTATTTTCCCCTTCGGCCATCTTCCATATGAAACCTCTAGAAGTCCTGTATCTTCATACCTGCTTCATACGTGTTGTAATGTGGTTTTCGTGTCATAATGTGTGGGGCTGTGAGTGTGTGAAGCTGTGTAATTATGTTGCAGTTTGTGAAGGATGACTCGCAGTTGGTGATGAAGTACCCACCGATGGCCTCCGCTCAGGCTGAATTTGTGATTACTATGATTTCACAGGGTAAGCTATTTTATGTTCATTTTATTTATTTTAAAACAATGCTGTTAATTTCGGTATAATGGTGAGGCCAAACGAGCGCTGTTTTTAACCTCTGACGTAAAAATAGCTGTAGGTATATAAGTAAAAGTTATGGTATTATTATTGCTAAATGAAATTATTATATGATGTTACTAAAAATTTATGTTTTTCGCAATTTTACCTTTATCTGTGCTATAAGACGTTGCTTCGTACCAAATTTCAAGATTCTGAGTTCACGGAAAGTGCCCTGTAGGGTTGATTCCCCCGCGAGTGTCGAAAATTTGCAGCATAAACGGCTGTATCTTTTGATTGCGTTGGCTTAGAAGTTTGGTTTTTTCATAGCTCCAAGGGACAGTAGACCTGAGTATTTGATATGAATTTCAGCTTGATACCTCCACGCGTTACTGAGAAAAAGGGTCTTGACAGACAGACAGACGGACAACAAAGTGATGCTATAAGGGTTCACAAGTTATTTGTAACAATTATTGTATCTTCCAGGTATAGATGGTAATGAGCAGACAGATATAGGCTACGGGTACCGTAGTATGTACGCTCCGCTATGGGAGGCGATGCGACTCTTCGGACTCAAGTACCGCTACACACTGCGCTGTGACGACGGCCTCGATAATTTGAAGTAAGAACAATTACCATATAACTACTACACCATATACACATATACACACCAATTTTAACACAAGCCAAGCTTAAAAAACCGACTTCATTGCGTCATCTTCGAAACCCTTGATCAGATTAAATGAATTAAATGTGCGTTATTGAGGATAACTCAAAAAGTACTGATCAGATCTTGATCAAATTTAAAGGGGACTACATGGGATGCACCACCTTTCAAATAATAATCAAGTCGGTTTATCTAGTACCGTATAACTATAAAGTTCTGAGATAACACATAAAAATATCCGGATGACTGAACTTTGCTCAGTTTTTTGTTTATGGTAGAATGTGTTTGAATTTGTAGCCTCAGAAAGCTCCATCTAGTGTCGAGTAGAAACAGTTTTTTTACATCGGTCATGGCGTAATAGATGGCGCTGATAGTTTCTTAAACCCGGTTTTTCAAATGCAGTTTGGGAACCGAGCATTTCTCGGACCTGGAACGTTGATAAATCGATTCCTTGGGCCGAAATACCCCTAAGCTGTAACTTTCATGAAAATCGTTGGAGCCGTTTCCGAGATCCTGATTACACACACACACATATATATATACAAGAATTGCTGGTTCAAAGATATTAGATATGTGAACTGTCTAACTATCACGGTTCATGACATACAGCCTGGTGACAGACGGACAGACAGACGGACGGACAGCGGAATGAATCTTAGTAATAGGGTCCCGTTTTACGGGTACGGAACACTAAAAAAGACACGGGCGACGAAGTTATCCAATAAGGGATCCTTTTAAGTCTAAGGTACACCTTATAGAGAATGTTTCGTGTTTTGACTTTACGTTATTTTGGCTTGTTTCAGGCGGGTGGTTTTCGAAAAACAGCCAAAGTCTAAACCAGTAGAACCAGAAAAGACTGAAGAAGTGATTCAAGTATCGTGAGTATACACAATCGATAAATACAATACTAATACTATGTAGCTTCTGGCGAGACAGAACACCCCTACCTAACCCTTACGTCCCACATTCTGAGAATCTTCCGCCTGGCCATCAAGAACCCTGGCTGACCTGGAAGTCTTTAAATAGACTCCGTACTCAGGTCAGTCGGAGTAAATAAATCAAGTAGGGATTCTTAGAAGTTAACAATATAGCCTGTCTGTGCGCAGAAGATCAAACTATGGCACATGTTATCTCATGCCCTGCGTGCCCTGTTACCTGCTCGCAACAAGAGCTCATGGACGCTGCACCAAATGCAGTTCGGGAGGCTGAGTTCTGGGCCTCAGCTATTTTTTTTTTAACGTTTTGCCATCGACACGCTAAGAAGAAGAATACAAACACTGCCCGTTAGCTTAGTTGGGTCGGCGTTCGCCTTAGAAGCAAGGGTCATCATCATCATCGTCATCTTAGCCGCAAGAAGTCCACTGCTGGATATAGGCCTCCCCCAAAGATCTCCAAAAAGAACGGTTGTTAGCGGTCTGCATCCAGCGTCTTCCTGCGACCTTCACTATGTCGTCCGTCCACCTTGAGGGCGGTCTTCCGACCTTTTCAGTCCGTGGCCTCCATTCTAGAACTTTTCGGCCCCATCGGCCGTTGGTTCTACGTCCTATGTGCGCTGCCCATTGCCACATCAACTTGCTAACCCGCCGGGCTATGTCGGTGACTTTCGTTCGTCTACGGATCTCTTCATTCCTGATTCGATCTCGTAGAGAAACCCCGAGCGTAGCCCTTTCCATAGCTCGTTGTATCGGGTTTGAAAACTATCGCGAGTGTTATTCATTATTAATGTTTACTAACCGGCTGGTACTCGCGGCGGTTTTTGTCGGATTTTCCGACTAATTTCGGGCATGTTACGATGCCCATCTCTCTCTCCATCAAATGGCTTGCTGAGAGTAACTCGAAAAATAAAGTGACGTCACTTTAAATACAAATGGCGGACTTATAAAAGCTTGTCTATTAAAAAAAAACTATCAAGTAACTTATTTGCAGATTTTAATAACGTGGTCACGAAATATCAGCTCTGTGTTAAGACTCCTAAATCCTTTACTTCAGTTACATCAGTAAATGAATTCTTGACGAACTGCGTAAATGACAATTGTGACAATCTGCGTATGTGACGAATTGCGTTTGTGATTTACCAAGTAAATATAAAATTGTACTGCGGTAAAGAAAAAAAGAAAGAAAAACAATTTAGCAGCAAAACACATAAATTATAATAAAATGCACTATAATACAAAAAGTTACGGTAAAGGCAAGAAAAGAAAAAAGACAGTTTATTATTCTTCTTGGTCGCATACTTCAAATCAAAATCAAAATCGTTTATTCACACGGGCCCCAAAGAGGCACTCATGAAATTTAATGAATCTATTGTCAGATTCGCAAAATTACAGCCATCTCGTGAAGAACCTGGCAAGAAACTCGGCGGCGCATTTTTTTTTCATTCATTTTTTTAAAAACATTCTTAATCTCTAATACATCATTTTCTTAACCGTCATTACTGAAGGTCGTGTCCTTGAAAGGCATTCGTAACTTTATTTATTACTGAATTACTCATTTATTCATAAACATTTGTTTTGCACGTCATATTGTAAGGTCTCAAATGAGATTCTTAATTAAAAATACAATGATAAAATGAAAAATGACGAAATAAAATATAAAAAATATTATATAAAATATAAAAAATATTATATCAATATAATTTATGTCAATGTATACAATTATTTAATTTTCATAAAGTCATCTGTGCTATAGAATGTTTGCTCGATAAGCCATCGTTTCAATTTGTTTTTAAAGCATTTGAAGGAAGTTGCCTCTAATATGGTATTAGGAAGCCTATTGTACACATTGTATTGTATTATGCTCCTTCATTGCGTCCGGTTGTCGCCTTCCCTCAGCGCGGTCGTAACGGTGAGTCCAGAGAGCGCGGTCACCTGATCCAACCAATGTCCATCTAACAATAAGACAAACTGTCAAACATCATCCATATATGGTTGATATACCTCCAGTTCGCTCGAAGCGTTTCGCTTTCACGTTTAGCATCCGTACAGCGAAGGAGCGGAACTCATTGCCCTCGTCTTTGTTCCTGTATACTGGGAGTCTTCAAGTCAAGAGAGAAAAGGTATCTTTAAGCCAGGAATGCTACATCTTCGGCTACATCATCGCTTTCCCTCAGGTGAGATTGTAGTCAAATGCTTGCCTATCGAGCATAAAAAAATAGTCTAGGTGACCGGCCACGAGGTCTTTTGCCTTCTACCTTGAGACTTAATTGTAAGTACTTATACAGCAGAGAGTGCCGAAAGGGTTGTTACTCAGCTTATTGCCAAGTGTTGTTTCAACACTTCTTCTTTGTTTCAACATTTGAACACACACGGTAATAATGTCTGATCAGTGCCTTACTATAGAAATTGCGATGTGTTCGATAGAAAATGGTGATGTGGAAATAGCTTTATTACCAGCTTCAATTTTAAAAAATGCGATGTGTTCGATAGAATAATGTTGAAGTACTGTGTATTCCATTATAATAAATGGATGCGCGTATATAAAGTGGAAAATAACAGTCCTTATGGGCCTAAAAAATTTATGTAAAAGCATAAACGCTTTAACAGAAAGTGT
Organism: Lomographa bimaculata; assembly: GCA_948107665.1. Classification (NCBI taxonomy): domain Eukaryota; kingdom Metazoa; phylum Arthropoda; class Insecta; order Lepidoptera; family Geometridae; genus Lomographa; species Lomographa bimaculata. The sequence continues at coordinate 7,431,717 of OX403612.1, read as the reverse complement.
TAAATGTGTTAGGTAGAAAATTGTTACATCGAAATGTGTTCGATAGAAAATAACATTGCGAGAATAAGTTGTTTAGGGTACAATAAAATGTTAGAAATAATATATTTATTTTAACTTAATTTCGACTAGTTTTACAATATAAAAATTAAAGTTTTATAATGGTTAAAAAATTATTTATTTATTTAATCATTTTGCACAAATCAGAGTACAGGGAATGGCCTAATGCCAAATAGCATTCTCTACCAGCCATCCTGGCCGTGAAAGAAAAGCGGTGGGTGTGCGGCAGAAACAAAATAACCGAATGTATTATAAATGATGATGGTTTAGACGATGTTTAATGTTCGAGACAATGTTTAATGTTCGGCAAAGTTCCCAAAATGCTATAAAATGTTTCATAGAATTAATTGGTATTGCATTATTAGCATATGTTTTTACCATTCCTTTCCGATAGAAAGATGTTTATATCGAATTTCTGTGTGCTTGACGAAGAAAAGATTACAAATGTTAACGGTGTTTGAAAAAAAATGGGAATGCGATATTATTTACATAATAATGGACGTAATAAAAAATGTGTTCGATGGAATAACGTTTACGTACCCACATAAACTGTTTATGCTATTCATGGAAAATAACTGTCGTTATTCATATAAACTAAAATAAATGCTATAATATGTCTTCGATAGAAATATTAATTTGATTTAATTATTTACCTCGAGAGGGGATTTTTTAAAATTAAAATGTTGTTTCTACGAATATCACGCTAACATTATAAATCCGAAAGTTTGTGTTTAAGTGTAAAAATGTGTAAGTATATGTTTGTTTTCTTTTCACTCTGTAACTGCTTATCAGGTTAAGGTGAAATCTGTAATTTACATAGTGTATACTTAGGATTAACACATAGGCCATTTTTTTACTTAAAAATCGAGGGCGAAGCCGCGAGGCACGGTTAGTTAAGTATATAAATATGGCTATTAGGTAAGTTTGGCAAAGAAATGTTCATGATTATTAAAGTATAGAAAATTGAGGGGAATAACATGCCTTTTTGCCGCATCACGTAGAATTTATGTGTTCGATAGAAAAACATCGATATAAGATGTGTTCGATAGAAAAACACCGATATAAGATGTGTTCGATAGAAAATTGAATATAAACTATTTGTTCAAGGCACGACACACCCGACACAGCGCGATCGATTTCCCCAGCTCCCAACAGAGCATCAACTTCAATACCAAATACAGCTTTAGAGAAATCAAAGAAAGGGAAAACAAAACAAAAGACTCCCAAAGTACCCAAGTTCATACTAAATGTGAAATCTTATATAGACCAAGGGAAGCTTACTGAGCAGTTTATAAAGGAATCACTGAAGCGTATCTCGGAGTTTTTATTTGCCGACGAAGAAGCCAGCATAAGTATGTTAGCCTATACATTCTTATCTAAATTTCCTACACTTTACCTGAAAAGAAAAATAGAAACATTATTTATTGGATAAATTGTATACAGGGTTCTTATTAATGTGAGGAAAACTTTTCAGAAACTAATTTTCTTAATATTTATTGTTTTATTTTGTATTTGTTGGTTCTAGTAAAGTATATAACGGATATTATATGCAAGTTTCAGATTAAAATGTGTTCCCGTTTTTTAGATAGAACGCTGAACAAAATAGGTCTAACATCAGTGACTTTGATGTCCTACCAAATTGTTATTTTCCAACATAGAATGAAAAAAAAGAAACGGTTGCGTACTCTCGCAAAGCTCTTGTCGACGATGTACCACGGAAACTTGATCAGATTAAATGTATTAAACACGCATTATAGACGATATCTCAAAAACTACTAATCACATCTTGATCAAATTTAAATAGGACCAATGGGAAAGCAACAGCTTTAAAAAAATTGGTTCACATGGAAAGGTGGTAACACAAATTTAAAAAAAACAGTCGAATTGAGTACCTCCTCCTTTTTTGTGAAGTGGGTAGAAAAAGATACTAAGTAATAACTACGAAATTAATATTTTAAGCTTGAAAACTTTAGGTTACAGTGCCTCCATTGATCTAAATTTGTTTACAGTCTTCTCCAAAATGGAATTTTGTCAGTATTACTTCCTCCGATACGTTGAGACGCTGAGCAAACTGAACAACGCATACATGTTTTTCAACAGCGAAAGTCAAAAGCTCTTGGGAGATATAAAACACAACACAGTTAACAGGGGAGTCCTTTATAAAGTACAGGAAATGAAGGCAATCAAGAAATCGGCCTTAAAGTAAGTTTCTTTGAATAATGGCACTGCACTGCGCTTCTCCCTCTGAGACTTGAGTTCTCTTGGCTTATTCATCATTTCCGTTTGCGCTGGCACCTTGCACTGCACTGCATCCAATTCCTCAAACATTTCCTACTGCTACACTCCTCTCATGTTTTCTGCATCAAACCCCTGCACCCTCTTTTATCAAACGCATGTATATGGCACCACTAAATTACTGAAACGCCTAAAAAGATTACTAATTGTGAAAGCATACTACTCAATATATGACTAATTAAGGTGAAGTAGGCTCCAAATGGGACGATTTATCCTCACGAATATTAAAGATTTGACCTTTAAAGACGGTCGATGAACAGCATTTTTTTATGTGTAATAAATGTTCACAAAATATTTTAGTCGGATATGTTCAGCGATACACGATTGAATACATTTGGCTCTATAGAAAAAAAAAACTTTACTAAAAAACACCAAATTTCCCGGTTCCGTCAGTGGAATGAATCAGCTTTATTCTGTTTCTATAAAAGATATTTTTTACAAAAAATATTGGGTGTATTCCCAGCAAACATTCAAACCTCGTTGTGAACTCAAGTTTTTTGTAAAAGGGTAAGATTAATTTTAAAAAATATATGAAAGCGCTCACGCTGACTATACAGGCAATTCTACAAGGCTACAGTTCGGCTCCAGTCCGCCAATTCGTTACCAAGTCGCCTTAAAAGATAAACGTTAAAATTTTTAAATAAGATTGCGTTCTCTTCTCTTATATGTTGCTGCGCCCGACATAAAGTTGCGTAAAATTAATTGAATTACTTTTCGGAAATCCATAACGACAAAGTTCATTTATTAAATTTAGTGTTAATCCCGATTCCCGATAATGTTGTTAGGCTTCACCACCCACCCGCCTGCACACCGCGAAAGTTAGTGTTATTGGGGTGGTACATAATTTATGTTGCCGCAATAACAACAAACAGAATAAAATAAATATTTAAGGGGGCTCCCATACAACAGACATGATTTTTTTTGCCGTTTTTATAGAGAATGGTGCGGAACCCTTCGTGCGCGATTCCGACTCGCACTTGGCCGGTTTTTTTATTATTTTATATTGCCAATTAGGATCTATAACGATTTAAAATAGTTTACATTTTAGGTTAGCGACCATTTCTGCTTAAATGTCAATACTTATAATAAACCTGTGATAAAGTTTTTATATAATCGCATAATAAGTCTTATTAACGAAAAAGTTCGTATTAGTAAACGATATCACAGTCACAGCCCCTCATTAAGTTGGATGACTTCAGTCGTAGGTGCTGGAAACAATCACATCACCCACACAATCAATCAAAGCGTATGTTTTCTCTTTTTAAAACAATGACGCCACAATTATTTCACTGACAAAAGAGATTGGTGCCTGCGGTAAGATCAAAAAGAACCTGTAATACAGGTCACCAGGGCTCTCGCGGTTGAACACAAAGTAATGGCATTTTGTTTTAACAGTTAATAACATTTTCCATTTTATCATAATAAAACTAGAGCTACATCTAGTATTAAGATCAACAAATTACACCAAAAGCTTGTGTTTCCCTAAGCCTATGACTTCAAATTGTAACCCGGATATCTTGTATAATGCATTGCATTGTAGATTGTATTATTATTTTTAACGGTCTAACCTTGTTGTTGACCACGAGGCGGACAAGCTATGCTTCCTAGCAAAGGCCAAGGATACTTCTAATGAGACAAATGACAATTTTATCTTGTTGGTTTCTTGAGGCTGGCTGGATTCTAACTAGAATTTGCCTCGTTTATCATTCGGCCAGCCGTAAGATGATGCCTCCCGGAGAGACAGCTGCGAGACTCGCGCTGCCTCTCTCTCCCACCTGTGCGCTCGTTCTTACGAGATATGTCTATTCTCTCTACCTAATCCTACCTAGAGCCAACCTCAACTACAATATACAGCACACAAATTCAAAATAAAAAGAAATTTCAAAAACAAATAAAACTGAATACTATTACGAAGTTATGTACACAAAATAATTCTTTAATAAATAATCCGGTCGCCGTCAATAATTATACTGAAATATTAGACAAATATAGGTTTTACTCATGGAGACCCATTCTCACCACTCCTTTTCAATATATTAACTAGTATTGCTATGCTATTTTTATACTTTTTCTGCTATTACCTAATGCTATGACAGCTACTTACAAGTAATTAACATAAACATAAACGCTTTCACTCACAAATTGGTAAAGAAAAAAAAACAATTGGCAAAGAAAAAAAATTGTTCAGTAACAAGTATCCTATAGAGCATATGCCTTCGAAAATCTTTGGGATCTCCAGGCTGAAGCGTTTGTTAAAGCCAGGTGTTAAAAGGTTTATCCCTTCCGCCATCCGTGTCAAAGCTTGCTTTCATCCATTCCTGAATGCCCGTTTTTGCCTATTTTTTTAATTTCCTGTTGGCATATCGTTTGTATTCCCTGCAGGAACACAATATTTCCTCCCAAGGAAAATTCTAGTTCTAGTTGTGATTGTGTGTTATGTGAATGTTTCCGGCACCCAGGACACAAGTCATCGAACTTAGTGTGGGGCTGTGAGTGAAAGCGTTTATGTTATGTTATATCTGTGAGCCGATCGCGATAATAGAGAATTCTTCGCTCTAAACTTGTCTTGGGAGAAGGTTGAATATATATTTATTTAGATAAATCGTTTACAATGTATGTAACTACTCTATTGCCGTAATAGGTAACATCTCTGGACTTACCTGCTTCGGGTACGGTTCTATTCCTTGTAGGAATGGTATAAGTTAGTAACGATAGATGAGCTGCCCGTTGGGTTAGTTGGGTGCGTTATCCCCAAGGAAAACTCGTGTTTTTGGTTCTGGTTGTGATTGTGTGTGTGTGATGAGAATGTTTCCGGTACCCAAGACACAAGTCACCGAACTTAGTGTGTGGCTGTGAATGTGAAACGTTTATTTATAGTATGGGAGTTTTCAAGTCAAAAGTGAATAGGTATCTTATAGGCAAGCAAGCTACATCTTCGGCCGCATCATCGCTTTCCATCAGGTGAGATTGTGTTCAAGTGTATATCGAGCATCAAAAACAAACCTTTCCGTATTAACGGAAATTTGTGTTGGGTAAGTTCTGTTTTTGTGTGAGTGTGTATGTCTAATAAAGTTTTTTTACAGGGACATACAACTCATGAAACAGCCTACGTTTACTGACAAACCAGTTACAACTAAAGAAAATGAAAAAGCAGCGACCAAAGCGCCAAGTCAAAGTCAAGAGTGAGTTTATTTGACTTTATACCTCTTCGTCAATAGCTTACAAAGCGACGAATCACAGTTATCTCCATAGCAATCTAATTCCTCCCATCCCCATTCCATTATCGGAGCGACACCGCTGTATAGTAGACATTTCACAAATGCGGACGAAGCGTTTTGCCTCCACATTATTATGAGAGTCAGTGTTTCCTCATAAATATAGGAGTCGTTAAGTCGCAAGTGAATAGGCATCTTCTAGGCAAACCGGTCCATCGTCGACCACATCGTCCCTTACCACCGGTGAGGTGAAGTTTTTGGGGGCTGAGTCACCCACGTCCGTAGGAGGATACCCCTTAAGTCTGACTCCCTACACGTGGTCCCCGGGTGGTGCTAATCAGGTGACATTTGAGAGGTGGTAGAGCATTTTGTGAGTTGCTCGCCTGGCTTGCTACCAAAGTAGCTTACCACCATCAAGTTGAAAGTCTGCCGCCAAGCCAAATACGGTGTTCCGGCAGTTATCCTTGAGAGCCTGCGTATTCCAGGTCTAGTGTGTTTACCAGCTTCGATCACATCGTCACTTACCATCAGATGAGATAGCGGTCAAACACTAGCCTGTCACAAAAAAAAAAGAGGTAGTGGTCAAACGTTCGCCTATGTATACATAGGAAATTTCCATGGTGTTAGCTACCTTGTAAAGAAATATAGTCGCAGTTTACCCTTGAGTAGGCAAAGCGCTTGGCAAGCAATAAAAAAGGTTCAGGGCAACGTTCTTTTTATTTCTGGAAGTCTTTCAATCAAGAAACAAAAGAGAGAGAAGAAAGAAGAGAGAGAAGACAAAATAAATAAACCCTCTTAATTCGATATGATTATATCTGACATTGTATTTCTAATCCTTTTATTGACATTTAATCCTATAATTCATTTAATATTAATAATTATACCATATCTATTGCATGCAATTTTACATGCCACCAAATGGCAAAATAAAAAAACGAATCAACAATGGAGACCAATATGTATACTCTATTTTGTGTCATTTCATATTACCACCCTCGGCAGACACAATTTGAATGCCTCTATGGGCCCATGTGAATAAACAATTTCGAATTTTATCCTTCCAGCCAAAATATCTCACCAAACAGTACCATAGACACCACAAAAAAACCACAACTCACAAAAAAGGAACAAGAAACCTTCACACAATACAGGCGAATAATAAACCTCGTTGCTCAAACGAGCGGGAAATCATACATTGTGAATACGCTTCAAGAAATTCTGAACTTCCTTACTCAAAACGAATCGAAGAAGAGCATAACTTTTAAAAGATCCACTGCAGCTGAGAAGAATTTCCTGAAATATCTCAACACTTGGTCACGGATGGAGGAAATGTATGCTGTGTTCGATGAGAAATGTCGAGAACTGCTGTTGGGGATTAAGGTTAATGCACAGAAGTATGAACTGAAGTATAACGCTGCAGAGTTGTGTGGCGGGAAAGGTCAGGAGATATTTGCGTAAGTATTTATTTTACAAGCATTTACCACTGGGCACACCTGCTAAAATTTGTTTTAGATTAGATAAATTACTCTGTGATGCCCGAAACAGGTCATAAAAGTTCAGCAATTCTATGTTCGTGGTAAGTACAAATTTAAGCAGGACAAATATCGATCCAATCAATGAACTGCCCGGAACTTGGCAGGCTTAAAAAGTTCATGGTAGGCCTGCAGGTGCGTTTTGCCACCTCGGCGAGGGACTGTGAAAGCGTTTATATTTTTTTATTGGTGGCGTAAGTAATGCTCAGACGACACTAGTATCTCAAGGACTTGTTTTTGTTTTGGCTCAGCAAACTATATGCATTTAGCCCGTGTCAAGTAATAAATCATTTTCAAATTAGCTAGGTATTTCATGAAACCAGGCCTAGTCAGTCAAAGTCAAGTAAAAGAGTCGTGGTCCAGTGATAGTCAAGTCACGCCCCAGTAAAGTGGTAGAAACTTTACTAGAGCTTCTGATGGAGTTTTGGAGCGGAAGCGAAAGTCACGTTTTTAAATGTTTGTATGATTTGCCTACACTCATTTACATTTACAAATGATTAATATTTAATAATTTACCGTTATTAAACAACACTCGAAAAATCACAAGTTTTGGATAATAATACAATTTCAACATAGTATGTTTTCTCTTTCGCGCCAAACCTCCCACTCTTCTTGCATTTGTTTCATTGCCCAACACTCAGACCCATACAATACGACAGGCTCGATAGGTCTAATAGTTTTTGATGAATATAATAATTATAACTTTGTAATTTGTTTTCAGGGATGTCACGATTACAAAGAAACTTAAAGAACAAGATAGAAAAATTCTTAAACCAAAGGAGTAAGTACTTTGTTATTTAAAAATATATTAAGAGGGTTTATTCCTTTTGTCTTCTCTCTCGCTCGCGCATTTCAATATTTTTAATAAATACAATTAGCTACGTGTGTTTTTGAAAATGTTTTCAACCAACTATATGGACATTAATACAATTTATGTTTTAATCTGCCTTTCGTTTTTCATATCTTTAAGTTAAACGTAAAAGAAAGCATGATAAAAACATTGAAATTTAGGAACTCTTATTCTCATCTTATTGAAGGATATGATAGCGAAACGAAGTTTGAAACATCCTTGTATTAATGTCCATATAGTTGGTCGAAAACATTTTCAAAAACGCACGTAGCTAATTGTATTTATTAAAACTATTGAAATGTGCGAGCGAGAGAGAAGACAAAAGGAATAAACCCTCTTAAACATGATCAAATCTTAATTTTTACACATACAAGTTTTGTTTTATAAAATACTAGCTGTTCCCTGCGGCTTCGCCCGCTATTATCAAGTTAAAAAGTAGCCTATGTGTTAATCCTAGGTATAAGCTATGAACATTCCAAATTTCATCCAAATCCGTTCAATTTAATTCATACGCACACTCTCCAAAATGAACTGGCTGTCTTGGAGGCAAATTCCGGACAAACAATTTTTTTTATCATTAATGATAGGTCAACTTTACGGCAGCCATAATTGGGGTGGGGACTTGGCAAACTTGACAAAATGGCCGCGTTCAAAATTTCCTTAACCTGATTGCACCTTCAAATATTCAATTGATTTGTTATATTTCGCATTTTCAGGAAAGAGAAACGCGGCAGATCGCTGAGTGCAGACAGAAGGTACCTAATATTTTATCATGCCCTATTGCTCTAACCGCTGAGCTACTCAAGCCCTGCCTGAAGCGATGAAATTATCCTTTCCTTATTATTAACGTCTTACGGGGACGTGTGACGTCATCTACCGAAACAGTTTATAGAAACTACTACGGCCAACGAATCTAACATTGCAGTTAGCTACACGTTGTGTTGATTACGTCCCAAATCAATTGATTTTGGGTGCAAACCCCGCTCCAAGCGATAATTTTTTCCTTTTTAAATTTATCAATATAGTTCTGCCTAGTATGGCTAATGCTATATAAATAAAATCAAATAATAAAAAATGTTTTTGTTTTTAATAGGTTTACAATACGTGGTTCAATGATGACAACTTCAACCTACGGTTTTTTTTTTCTCTTTTTCCATCCAAAGGTTGACTGGAAGAGGTCGCTTTTAGCGATAAGTCCGCCCATTGTTCTTAGATATAAATAATATGATTGTTTTTTATGTTATTTTATTTGGTGCAACAAAGTGTTTTGTATTTTATTGTATTCAAACACATTTTTACATATTCTTACATGTTTATTTCCAAAGCATACTCTTTCATTGAGTCCCATACTAGACTGGGGCCTGTGTCTTGGGATTCAGAGTACGAATTACAGAATACAGAGATTTATACTATTGTGTGCCACGGACTTTTTTTTATAGACAGGTAAACGTTTGACCGCTATCTCTCCTGATGGTAAGTAACGATGCGGTCGACGATGGAGCACGTTTGTCCCAAAGATGCGACTTTAAGACTCCCATATTTTGTTTATCAGGGAACACAAGACTCGGGTAAGGAATTCCATTTTTTTGCAGTTCGCATAATGAATGTGGAAGCAAAACGCTTCGTCCGCATTTGTGCAATATCTACCATATGACGTCCCAGTTGGCGCAGTGGACAGGTCATCGCCCTCTACACCGTGGGTCCTGGGTTCGATTCCCGGCAGGAGCACAAATTTCTTACCAAGGGATCCTGTTCTGGGTGTCATGTGTGTGTGTGTGATGTGAATGTTTCCGGCACCCACGAAACAAGTCTTTGAACTTAGTGTGGGCTGTGAGTGTGAATGCGTTTGTTTTACATAGTGGTGTCGTTTAAGAGTCTGTCTCGATGTCCGATAATAGAATGGGGATGGCGGAATTTGATGTAATTCCGTTGCACACTCACCGAAATATATCCTGTCTGATTTGAGTATTGAAATAATTTGTTTTCAACAGAGCTAAGACTTTAGCAAAAGGTGGAATCGATGAAAGATCGCGGGAATGTTCCACTCAACAGAAAACTGCAAAGGAAAAGTCGGCGACGGCACATACTGTACAAAGCGACAAGAGTACTAAGTAAGTGTTTACAGGCTTTTAACTGATTTCAAAATAATTAAACGCAAGCAAAGCTTAAGAAAAACCGACTTCAGCGCTTTATCTTCGGAAGATAAAGCGATAAGTTTTGAAGATAAAGCGGTGAAGTATTTTTTACCGATTTCGCAAAAAAGGAGGAGGTACTCAAGTCGACTGTATTTTTTTTTTGTGTGTTATCTCATAACTTTGTTCCACGTGAACTGATTTGAATTTTATTTTTGTTTGATGGATGTTGCTTTCCAATTAGTCCCATTAAAATTTGATCAAGATTTGACTAGTAGTTTTTGAGTTATCCTCAATAATGCGTATTCTGTGGACTACATTGACGATGTTCTCGTAAACCCGACTTCTAAAGTTACCTCATAACTTCTTTCTTTGTGCGCCGATTGATGATTACTGATTACTTTTATGTTTACTTTTATATTTAAAAGCTGTTGCTTTCCATTTCAATTTGGTCAAGATGTGATCACTAGTTTTTGAGTTATTGTCAATGCGAGGTTAATACATTTAATCTGATCACGGTTTTGAAAATAAAGCGATGAATTCGGTATTTTTTAAGCTTGGCTTGAAAACCGACTTATGTTTTTGGCTTGATCGATTTGGATAAAATATATATAGGACCACCTCCGAAGTATAATCTACCAAACAAAAAAGGTCATCAAAATCGATTTTATAATTGGAAAAAAAAACAGTCAAATTGAGAAACTCCTTTTTTGAAGTCGTAAGAAAACGTAATTCTTTATCAACAGATCTAAAACAGTAGAAGTTGGTACAACTCAAAGACCGCGGGAATCGTCGACTCAACGCAAATCTATAAAGGAGAAACTAATGGAGGGGCTGGCACAACCGGTGCAAAGCGACAAAGCTATGAAGTAAGTTCTTTAAAAAACAATCACACTTCTCACTAAAATGTATACACACTTAAGTTTGTGACTGTGATTGTATGTTTGTTACTTCTTCACGCTCAAACGGCTGAACCAATTTTTATGAAATTTGATATGCAAGTAGCTGACACCCTGGATTAACACACAGGCTCCCTTTTATCGTGGAATTCTCGCAAGTAAAACCGCGGGCGCAGCTCGTTATGTAAAATTTCATATTTAATTTATAACTAGCTATGCCCCGCGGTGTTACCCGCTGTGTCCTCTGTTAATCACTGCCCCAAATCAGAATTTTGTTCATGTACTTTAGACAGATCTTTAAAAATAATTGATTAAATGTGCAAGTCGCCTGATGGTAAGCGTCACCCTTTCCCATTACAGTTGTGCCATTCAGAATTATTCACATTTTTTAAGTTTTTGCAGTTTACACAATTTATATGTTGCCACTTGTATCTCATAACAGTTCACTATAACCTCAACTACTACCTACACAAGATAGCCCTCCGTGTCACTTACACAACATAGGTGTCACTGATATCCCTCCGCGTCACCTACACACGATAGGTGTCACAGATAGCCCTCCGTGTCACCTATACAATATAGGTGTCACAGGTAGCCCTCCGTGTCACTTACACCCCTCCGTGTCACTTACACAACATAGGTGTCACGGATATTTCTCCACGTCACCTGCACAAGATACGTGTCACAGATAGCCCTCAGTGTCACCTATACAAGATAGGTGTCACAGATAGCCCTTCGTGTCACCTATACAAGATAGGTGTCACAGATAGCCCTTCGTGTCACCTATACAAGATAGGTGTCACAGATAGCCCTTTGTGTAGGAAAACGAAACCGTAGAACATGTAATAGCTCAGTGCGCTGTCACTGAAGAAATTACAGCCACCACTAGAATGCTAGAGCAACATCCTACAAAACCTCAAGACTCGCAAAAATAGTTAAAAAATAAAAAATACAATCAATTAACAAATCAAATGCAACATTTTGACCACCAGTTATGCCAGGTTAAATCCACAATCCGTTATTTTAAGGAGCTGGGGTGGATGGGGTAGTTCCTGGCAGGGGGAAATGCACAATACACCTCAAGCTTTTTGAGAGGTGGTAGAGCATTTTGTGAGTTGCTCGCCTGGCTTGCTACCAAAGTAGCTTACCACCATCAAGTTGAAAGTCTGCCGCCAAGCCAAATACGGTGTTCCGGCAGTTATCCTAGAGAGCCTGCGTATTCCAGGTCTAGTGTGTTTACCAGCTTCGATCACATCGTCACTTACCATCAGGTGAGATAGTGGTCAAACACTAGCCTGTCACAAATAAAAAAAAAAAAAAAAGCTGGACGTCAGTGCTTCCACACTCACAGCCCCACACTAATTTCGATGACTTGTGTCGTGGGTGCTGGAAAAATTCACAATCACAACAACTAGTATACAAAGTTATTAACTGTTTTCAGAATGATGCAAAGTATGGGCTGGAAGGGCGGAGCCCTAGGGCTCCGAGGTAATGGCATCACGGAACCTATCATGCCGGCGCTCGATACTGTGAGTATATATGTTTTTATTATATAACCCCCAAAAAAAAGAAAGGTGTTTATAGTTTAGCTAGTGCATCTGTGTGTCAGTTTGTGGCATCGTAACTGAAACAGCTAGATCGATTTTAGACAAAGATTTGTAATTTTTATTTTCATTGCTTGTTTTTGTCAAAGAATGCTAATTGTTCCTATCAAAAAATGCTTGTTTATATATTTTTTTTTTTTTATTTGTGACGAGGCTAGTGTTTGACCACTATCTCACCTGATGGTAAGTGACGATGTGATCGAAGCTGGTAAACACACTAGACCTGGAATACGCTATATATCAAAATGGAATGGATATATATCAAAAAAATCTTTTTTTTAAATTAAATAATGCCTATTTATATGTAGCAAAAACGTGCCGGCCTCGGACTTGAACGCACAAAGCCGAAACCAAAGGATCCGAAGCCACTCGGCCCGAAGCCGAAAGAAAGAAAGCCGCTCTGCCCGAAGCCGATAGAAACAAAGCCGCTCGGCCCGAAGCCGTTAGAAACAAAGCCGCTCGGCCCGAAGCCGATAGAAACGCTAGACCCGCCCGCCAAGCTCGGCCCGACGTCGGATTTGCTCCCAAACGGGATCTTTCCTCCCTTTGCGATACCGCCGCATTTGCTCCCACCGGGGATCGTCAACCCAGGTAAATAAACAGATCATCTAATACCTTTAAACGAGCAATTCTTGTATATATGTATATACACCATTTGTTTTAAATTACCGAAATAAAAAAGGGCTATGTAGAATATGTAAGACATCGTAAAGGTACAGTACATTTTTATTTTCACGCCATTATGCCTAATCTATTATATTAATGTAAGACATCGTAAAGGTACAGTACATTTTTATTTTCACGCCATTATGCCAAATCTATTATATTAACGTAAGACATCGTAAAGGTACAGTACATTTTTATTTTCACGCCATTATGCCAAATCTATTATATTAACGTAAGACATCGTAAAGGTACAGTACATTTTTATTTTCACGCCATTATGCCAAATCTATTATATTAATGTAAGACATCGTAAAGGTACAGTACATTTTTATTTTCACGCCATTATGCCAAATCTATTATATTAACGTAAGACATCGTAAAGGTACAGTACATTTTTATTTTCACGCCATTATGCCAAATCTATTATATTAATGTAAGACATCGTAAAGGTACAGTACATTTTTATTTTCACGCCATTATGCCAAATCTATTATATTAACGTAAGACATCGTAAAGGTACAGTACATTTTTATTTTCACGCCATTATGCCTAATCTATTATATTAATGTAAGACATCGTAAAGGTACAGTACATTTTTATTTTCACGCCATTATGCCAAATCTATTATATTATAGTAATAAATTTAGAAAGGAAAAATTATCGCTTGAGGCGGGATTTGAACCCGCGGCCATAGGGTCTCATGCCCTATTGCTCTAACCGCTGAGCTACTCAAGCCCCGCCTGAAGCGACGAAATTAACCTTTCCTTATTATTAACGTCTTACGGAGACGTGTGACGTCATCTACCGAAAGTTTATAGAAACTACTACGGCCAACGAGTCTAACATTGCAGTTAGCTACACGTTGTGTTGATAACGTCCACCCAAATCAATTGATTTTATTTATATAGCATTAGCCATGCTAGGCAGAACTATAGTAATAAATTTAGAAAGGAAAAATCTATTATATTAACGTAAGACATCGTAAAGGTACAGTACATTTTTATTTTCACGCCATTATGCCAAATCTATTATATTAATGTAAGACATCGTAAAGGTACAGTACATTTTTATTTTCACGCCATTATGCCAAATCTATTATATTAACGTAAGACATCGTAAAGGTACAGTACATTTTTATTTTCACGCCATTATGCCAAATCTATTATATTAATGTAAGACATCGTAAAGGTACAGTACATTTTTATTTTCACGCCATTATGCCAAATCTATTATATTAATGTAAGACATCGTAAAGGTACAGTACATTTTTATTTTCACGCCATTATGCCAAATCTATTATATTAATGTAAGACATCGTAAAGGTACAGTACATTTTTATTTTCACGCCATTATGCCAAATCTATTATATTAACGTAAGACATCGTAAAGGTACAGTACATTTTTATTTTCACGCCATTATGCCAAATCTATTATATTAATGTAAGACATCGTAAAGGTACAGTACATTTTTATTTTCACGCCATTATGCCAAATCTATTATATTAACGTAAGACATCGTAAAGGTACAGTACATTTTTATTTTCACGCCATTATGCCAAATCTATTATATTAATGTAAGACATCGTAAAGGTACAGTACATTTTTATTTTCACGCCATTATGCCAAATCTATTATATTAATGTAAGACATCGTAAAGGTACAGTACATTTTTATTTTCACGCCATTATGCCAAATCTATTATATTAATGTAAGACATCGTAAAGGTACAGTACATTTTTATTTTCACGCCATTATGCCAAATCTATTATATTAATGTAAGACATCGTAAAGGTACAGTACATTTTTATTTTCACGCCATTATGCCAAATCTATTATATTAACGTAAGACATCGTAAAGGTACAGTACATTTTTATTTTCACGCCATTATGCCAAATCTATTATATTAATGTAAGACATCGTAAAGGTACAGTACATTTTTATTTTCACGCCATTATGCCAAATCTATTATATTAACGTAAGACATCGTAAAGGTACAGTACATTTTTATTTTCACGCCATTATGCCAAATCTATTATATTAATGTAAGACATCGTAAAGGTACAGTACATTTTTATTTTCACGCCATTATGCCAAATCTATTATATTAATGTAAGACATCGTAAAGGTACAGTACATTTTTATTTTCACGCCATTATGCCAAATCTATTATATTAACGTAAGACATCGTAAAGGTACAGTACATTTTTATTTTCACGCCATTATGCCAAATCTATTATATTAACGTAAGACATCGTAAAGGTACAGTACATTTTTATTTTCACGCCATTATGCCAAATCTATTATATTAACGTAAGACATCGTAAAGGTACAGTACATTTTTATTTTCACGCCATTATGCCAAATCTATTATATTAACGTAAGACATCGTAAAGGTACAGTACATTTTTATTTTCACGCCATTATGCCAAATCTATTATATTATCAATTTTTCAAAAATCCCGTTACATACCGGTCATCAATGAAAGCGCGTTATTCTTATCTCTTTCGCACACACATGCGTTTAAGTATGCGAACTTTACCGCTCCGAATCAACTGAGAATTTTCGAGTTTAAGTAGTTAGAAAGGGTATTTTGTAATAAGTTTATTAATTCTTACTTTCCCTTCATACTTTTATGGTTTTAGGACTGGCAAAATTACGTTATTTGTTAGGTAGGTACGTTTACAGTATTTTAAGATTAGAAGTAAATCAAATCAATCAAATCAAATCAATCATTTATTCACCATTATAACAATGTGCGTTATACTAGGTACGTCAATTTACATTCATCATAATAATAATTGTCAAATAATATACAGTAAATCATTAATCATATATATGCAATAACATTAACAAAGTATACAATAAAAATACAACTTAATATTATTCTTATGAAAAAAATGAAGTGATGAGAAGTATGTAAAATCATAACAAACAAAATTTAAATAATGCTAGAAAATGTAAATATAAAGTAACTTTGACGCATTTTATTTTCGAGGGCGATAAATCGAAGGTTTCAGTTTTGGAAAACGTCATTTACCAAAAAAAAAAACAGGTACTCATACTAATATTATAAATCCGTAAGATTGTGTGCAAGTATGTTTGTTCCCTCTTCACGCTCAAACGGCTGGACAATTTTTTTATTGAAATTTGGAATGGAGGTAGCTGACACCCTGGATAAACACATGCTTTTTATCCCGACATTACCTCTGATCCCGCACTTACGCGGGTAAAACCGCAGGGCGCATATGTCAAGTAAAAATAAAACAACCAAATTAATTACGTCTAGTTGATTATATGAGAGAAACATCTCAATAATATTATAGTTAGTATTGTTATCACACTACAGTAATGTATTTGTATTGTAGGTACACCTACAGACACGTTCTGGACTATATTCCTGTCGCAGGACTATCGAGTTTTCGTCCTGGACAGCTTGCTGAATTTCATCACTTCGAACGAAAATACTGTTAAGTTTGTCTTCACTTCGGCACCGGTAAGTTTTGATTTAAAAAAAGCTTTCACACTCACAGCCCCACCGAGCTTCCGTCGCGAAAAGAACCCGATCCCCTGCTTAGGAGGCGGACGTGCACCTAAAGCAGTACAGAATTAATTAAACGCAAACAAAGCTTAAAATAAATAAATGCAAGCAAAACTTAAAAAACCGACTTCACCGCACCAGCTTTCAAATAGAAAAATAATCATCAAAATCGGCTCTCAACGAAAGAAGTTATGAAGTAACTTTTGAAGTCGGCTAAACGAGAACATCGTCAAAGTAGTCCATAAAATAGGCATTATTGACGATATTTCAAGAACTGATCAGATCTTAATCAAATTTAAATGAGACCAATTAGAAAGCAACATCTTTCATACTAAAAAAAAAATTCTAAATCGGCTCACGTGGAGAGAAGATATGAGGTAACACACATAAAAAAAAAAATACAGTCGACTTCAGTACCTTCTCCTTTTTTGGGAAGTCGGTAAAAAATCTTCACCGCTTTATCTTTGAAACTTTGATCAGTTTAGATGTACAAACGTCGCTTTATTGACGATATTTCAAGAACTACTGATCAGATCTTGATCAAATTTAAATGGAACCTATTGGAAAGCAACATCATTCAAACAAAAAAAAAAAAATTTCAAAGTCGGTTTACGTGGGACGAAGATATGAGATATAGTCGACTTGAGTACCTCCTTCTTTTTTGGGAAGTCAGTAAAAAAAAGATTTTTCTGGCCAGTAGTCGATTCTAAACCTGCAAGATTGTACAATACTATCCAATGACGATTCATCTATTACTAGTCGTGCCCCACGCCTTCGCCCGCGTTTATTAAATTAAAAAGTAACCTATGTTTTAATCCTAAGTATAAGCTATGCACATTCCAAATTTTATTCAAATCCGTTCAATTGTTACGGCGTGAAGAGAAAACAAACAAACTTACACATTTACACACTTACACTTACACATTAATGACAAGGACGCATGGAGGTAAACTGCACAAGCGCTTTCTAGTGACTACATAATATAGATATACCTAGGTCAGGGGTCGGCAACCTGCGGCTCGCGAGCCACATGCGGCACTTTGGATGTGAAGCTGCGGCTCTTTAGTGCCATACGCAAATATTATTTATTTTATAAAAAAATATAAAACATTCAAAAAACGTTCTGAATCGATAAACGAGGATAAGGCACCATTTATATCTCTCAGCAAATTGAGTTGTACTCACTTTTCACCGCACCCCTCCCCGTGACAAAATTTTTTGTGGCTCTTTAAGAAACTTTGAAATTTTGTAAATTGTAATTTTTTACTCTTCCGACTCAAAAGGTTGCCGATCCCTGACCTAGGTCAATATAATTTCTGTATTAGTATTTAAGAATGATTTCAAAAATAATTAATGAAACAATGCGCCGCCGAGTTTCTTTGCTAGGTTATCCTCGAGATGGCTATCATTTTGCGAATCAGACATTAAATTTCACGATTGCCTCATTGGGGTCTATGTGAATAAGAAATTTAGATTTTTGATTTTGACACACAAACTTTCGTATTTATAATATTAGCGTGATGCATTCTCAATTTTCAGGGACTAAAAAAACCGAAGAAGAAGATGCGCAATTTCATAACAAACGTGTGCGATATGCTATGTAAGCGGAAAAACTGGGGGCTTTCATTGAAAGCAGAGACTATGTTACTAGGCAAGCTCTTGTTTGAGATGAGAAGCCGGCCGCACCTCATGATTGGCGACGAAATGATCGATCTCACGTAAGTGTACCTTCTTTTTTACCGACCTCCCACAAAAAAGGTGGAGGTATTCAAGCCGACAGTTTTTTTTTTATGTGTGTTACCTCATATCTTCGTTCCACGTGAACCGATTTAGTTTTTTTTTTGTTTGATAGATGTTGCTTTCCAATTGGTTCCATTTAAATTTGATCAAGATTTGAATAGTATTTTTTGAGTTATCCTTAATAATGCGTATTCTGTGGTCTACATTGACGATGTTTTTAACCGACTTCAAAACCTCATAACTTCTTTCTTTGTGCGCCGATTTGGATGATTCTTTTTTTTTTAAAGCTGCTGCTTTCCAAGCGATCCCATTTAAATTTGGTCAAGATCTGATCACTAGTTTTTAAGTTATTGTCAATAATGCGTGTTTAATACGTTAAATCTGATCAAGGTTCCGAAGATAAAGCGGTGAAGTCGGTTTTTTTAAGCTTTGCTTGCGTTTAATTATTCTTTCAGACACACTGTGAATTGCCCGTTGGCTGAGTTGTGTGCTGTTCGCCCTTTAAGCAGCGGGTATCCGGTTCGATTCCCGGTGGGAACGCTTTCTTTCAAGGGATATTGTGTGATTCTATTTCTGGGTGTGACTGTGTGTGTGTGATGTGAATGTTACCGGCCTCTGCTGCACAAGTCATTGAATTTAGTGTGGGATTGTAAGTGTGAAAGCGTTTATTTTTTAATTAATATATTTATCTCACTTTTGAGAGTAAATAGTAAATGTACTTATGTAGGGACACCTATAATTTAAGAGGCTGTTTTATGCATGTTTAATGTTTTGTATCTAAATTATTGTTGGTCTAAATAAAAATAATAAACAATTTGTAATGTCTTTTTCAGCTCCTGCCTGGTGCACAAATTTGTTAACAATAATACCATACAAAATCACAAAGGCATAAAAAAACCCAGAATCATCGCTTACATAGATTTGACTGGCGATGATTGTGTTGAAATTAAAGAAATCAACACTGGCAACACTGACGTTTCGGAAAGTAAAGATATTAAAACAATAGACTCTAGCAACATTGGTAAAATTAGAGTGAAGAGTTTAGATGTTCTGATGTCTATAGATACTCCAAATGAAAAAGACATAAACCCTACGGCATCTAAAACTCAAGTTACTGTTGAATTCAATAAAAGTTTGACAGAGATTTTAGAAAACAATAACAATGCGATGGATCAAACGTCACAAAACGTAAACAATTATGAGAATGACGCGACTATAACACAAATAAATGAGGATGTGTTAATGAATGATGAAGATAGTGAAATAATCACTCTATCTGCAAATAATAACAGTAATAATGTTGCAGATAGTGATAATAACATTGAAAATGCGGACAATCAAAATACTAATAATTTTGACAATGATAAAACAACGAATGTTGCAACAAGCGACAGTTCCATTGAAGATGCGGGCAATCAAATGGATAATAATTATAATAATTATAAAACAACGAATGTTGCAGCAAGCGACAGTTTCATTGAAATAGCGAACAATGAAATTAACAATAATTACTATGACAATAATAAAATAACGAATGGTGTAGAGAGCGACAGTTCCATCGATGATGCAGGCATTCAAATAAATAAAAATGACAAACCTGCCGATTGTTCGATTGCAGACAGTTCAACAACGATCACAAATGATGATCAAGACATTAATATCGAGAATGTCAAATCGGAACCAGATCTCCCAGATGATGATGATATATTTACAGATGATTTTGACTGCAACGTAATCGACATAGACAGTGAGGACGAAGATAGATTATTAAATCCCGAATTGAATTACCAGTTCGCGGACGAAGCTATCAAAATTGAGCCGAATCTATCAGAGGGATTCAATGAGCTCGTGAATTCGCTAGAAAACGTTGCATTAAATGATTCTTTCGATGCAGAATCGCAGAAGGACGAATCCGATTCTGGTATCAGCCAAAACAGTAATGGAAAGCGTAGATCGTTAGACACACCTAGAGAAGAGAAACCGACGAAAAAATGCAAACGTTCATTAAACAATCTTTGTATAGTACATAAAGATTACCCAGAAACAAAGATAAATAACATAAAAGCAAGACAATTTCAACAATCTATTTTAAATAATTTAGATTATACAAGGGAAATGTTGCCGATGTTGACCTGTGAGGGAATTCAAAATGGCGGACTGGTGTACAGTTGCCATGATGAAAAAAGTTTTTTATTTGTGGAAAATTTGATAAAAAGTTTGGACGATTTTAGAATTTTATACGATTTTGAGTGTAAAACGCCGACGCGCAAAATGGCGTTTCGCTTAAATAATTATATTGATGAAGAAGTTAATAATATTCTTAATAGGATTGATCTTTATAATATTGGGGTAAATGCCAGCACATGGAAGGTTATAAAAAAGGAGGAGTACAGCGATTTCGTCGTTGTAGGTGTGGAATTGGATGAGAGAGCATACAATTATATTTGTGATAGCAACTTTATTTTGTGCGCTGGCAATGACTGCGCAAAATTTACAATTATATGGGATTAAAAAAACCAAAGCATGTTCCGGAAGCTTTGACTGAAATCGCTTGCTTTCTGTTACCTACACATAATTGTTGTAGATATAGAAAGTACAGTACGTATTTCGCCCATTGTTTCGCGAACAATACTTTCCTACCGTTTTTTTAATTTACTACGTTTAAGTATGAAATAGGGCTGTGATTCAATTGCTCAAAGTCGTTGACTTATTATTACTAAGATATTTATTATGTTAAGAATGTTACCATGACATTACAGAACATTTGACAAACATTCTAAAATGAATGCTGGCAACTCTGATTTTGGTCAAGTGAAGTTAATAAAGGGTCGTGAGATGTTAGTTCTGTTTTGTGTTATTGCTATTATATTTCGTTAAGCAAGTAAATTAATGAATAATTGCTGAGGTTTTTCTTCCAGGAAGTCGGTCTTGACTTCTGTGTTATGTTTTCTGTGCTTCCGGTCTGATTTGAAACTTAGAGATAAAAAAAAGTTAAAACAAATATTTTTCCTGCGATTCCTTAGTTTTTAAATTCATTTGCTACATTGTTTTATGTTTCAGATACATATCGCTATTTTAATACATGTTTAATATCCAAAAATTATATTAATTAATGTTAAAATCAGCCCCAGATTGTTTATTACTAGCACAAAACACAAAAAAAAAGTTTTATCTCATGTCTGATCTCATGTCGATATTGAATTGAAGACATTCGAAACTAACATTGTATTGTAATTATTGATGTTTCAAGAAGTACAAATTTTAATGTTAACAGCTAGCAGCTATAAATTATAGCCCCCTGGTAACTTGTTCTTGTATAGCGCTTATCGAGTATAAACCAACTGTTTAAATATAGCTGCTTTAAATTATGGGCTCCTGGTAACTGGTTCCAGTATAGCACTTATCGAGTATGAACCAACTGTTTAAATATAGCTTCTTTAAATTATGTGCTCCTGGTAACTGGTTCCAGTATAGCACTTATCGAGTATGAACCAACTGTTTAAATATAGCTTCTTTAAATTATGTGCTCCTGGTAACTTGTTCCAGTATAGCACTTATCGAGTATGAACCAACTGTTTAAATATAGCTTCTTTAAATTATGTGCTCCTGGTAACTGGTTCCAGTATAGCACTTATCGAGTATGAACCAACTGTTTAAATATAGCTGCTTTAAATTATGTGCTCCTGGTAACTTGTTCCAGTATAGCACTTATCGAGTATGAACCAACTGTTTAACTATAGCTGTTTTAAATTATGTTCTCCTGGTAACTTGTTCCAGTATAGAACTTATATCTCCTGGTAACTTGTTCCAGTATAGAACTTATCGAGTATGAACCAACTGTTTAACTATAGCTGTTTTAAATTATGTTCTCCTGGTAACTTGTTCCAGTATAGAACTTATCGAGTATGAACCAACTGCTTAACTATAGCTGTTTTAAATTATGTTCTCCTGGTAACTTGTTCCAGTATAGAACTTATCGAGTATGAACCAACTGTTTAACTATAGCTGTTTTAAATTATGTTCTCCTGGTAATTTGTTCCAGTATAGAACTTATCGAGTATGAACCAACTGTTTAACTATAGCTGTTTTAAATTATGTTCTCCTGGTAACTTGTTCCAGTATAGAACTTATCGAGTATGAACCAACTGCTTAACTATAGCTGTTTTAAATTATGTTCTCCTGGTAACTTGTTCCAGTATAGAACTTATCGAGTATGAACCAACTGTTTAACTATAGCTGTTTTTAATTATGTGCTCCTGGTAACTTGTTCCAGTATAGCACTTATCGAGTATGAACAACTGTTAAAATATAGCTGCTTTAAATTATGTGCTCCTGGTAACTTGTTCCAGTATAGCACTTATCGAGTATGAACCAACTGTTTAAATATTGCTGCTTTAAATTATGTGCTCCTGGTAACTTGTTCCAGTATAGCACTTATCGAGTATGAACCAACTGTTTAAATAAAGCTGCTTTAAATTATGGGCTCCTGGTAACTTGTTCCAGCATAGCACTTATCGAGTATGAACCAACTGTTTAAATATAGCTGCTTTAAATTATGGGCTCCTGGTAACTTGTTCCAGTATAGCACTTATCGAGTATGAACCAACTGTTTAAATACAGCTGCTTTAAATTATGGGCTCCTGGTAACTTGTTCCAGTATAGCACTTATCGAGTATGAACCAACTGTTTAAATATAGCTTCTTTAAATTATGTGCTCCTGGTATTTTATATTATCGAAGTGCCTGTTTAGCACTTATCGAGAACAAACAGTTGCTACACTATAAATTATGACACCTTGTAAGTATTATCACCATTACTAAATTGTTTTTGTTGTAAAGCTCTTACCGAAAAAAAACAATTGTATAGCAGCTTTCAATTACAGGTATTGGTAACTTGTTCTTCTTTGGTTATAGCATTTATCGAGAATAAACCAACTGTTTAAAGATAGCTGCTTTAAATTATGGGCTCCTGGCAGCTTATATTATCGAAGTGCCTTAGCATTCATCAAGTATAAACCAACTGTTCAAAAATATATTACGAGGAGCGGGACGGCGATGCCATTCTTTTCGGGACAGTGTAGTTTAAACAATATTCATTATATATTGTATCGAATACATCATCTTCTTTTTACGAAAATAACCATTCAGAAGTCGTAGATTTGAATGAGCTAAGGGTTAGAACAATAAAGGTCTGAGAGCTTTCTGGTGTTTATCAAATTACTCTTTAAACTTGTATTATGTTTATGTTTATTTTAGTGATGTTGGACATTCATAGTAATATATATATATGTACCTACAGTGTCAAAAGTTTTCTAACGGACTAAGTATAGAGTTTACATTAAAATGTTACCATGTTATTGTTACGTGCCGAATTCGGCATTATAGTTCGATAGCACTTGAACCTCTAGTTTTCATTATTATTGTTACTAAAAATTATCTAAGGCGCAAGTGTACTTATATTGACTTGTCTATATTTTTTTAAGTGGCCATGTAATTGCCATAATTTATAGATTTAAGACTTTTTGACAGTATTGCTAGTATTAAAAAGTGTTTAAGTAAAGGTTGATTTTGGTAATGTTGTTTTTTTTACAAGCATTTAATTAGTTTCAGCTGTCCCTTTGCCTATCTTTTTGTCGGTCTGAAATCAAATCTTGCAAGCTAGATTAGACCCACTTCCCGATGTACGATCGGACTCAAATTTGGTGTACTTACGTATCTTCGGTACAGCACCAAAATGAACCACAAGTGGTCCTAAATACAGAAAATGTTGATGCGTGCATAGTTCCGAGACATTTCACTATAGAATCTTACATCCATATTAAAGGCTATAAAACATATAATGTATTGCGTCCCAATAACACCACCAGCGCAGTGTACAATAAATTACTTTTGTTCAAGCAAGTCCTCATGCCTATATGGACGTACGGTACCGTTTAGTCAGCGCGCGGCAGTCGCAGAGAAGTCTTGTGTCCCGTTGAGGCGGGCACAATAGCATGCTCTAAGAAAAAAAATGTCTTTTATTTACTTCACGCTATTACACTCTCAGCCCCACACTAAATTAGATGACTTGTGTCGTGGGTGCATGGTAAGGATGATAAAATAATAAGTTTTGTTTGAAATTAGTTTCCTTTGCGCTAGAACTTGGGGTTTCAGAGTTATGCTGTCTCAAAAGTTAATCAATTTCTACGACTAATAACCTATTGGATAGTATTTTAGTCCTCGCATAACCTATTTTAATCATTTAGGTGTTTCTTTTAGCAGGATATAACACAAGGGAAAAAAACAAATAACATTTTATGTTCGCTTCTTCCCACTGCTCAACCAAATTGCTCAACTAGTTGAGCAGTTGAGCAATAGGACATAGTTTGTATTACCGAACATTTTAGGCGCTATAGCTCAATTCTTTTTTGCTCAACTTAGTTGAACAGTGGGTCATTTGTATCAATGGTATATTAAATTATTTCAACGTCATCGTATTCAGCATATACAATTAATACATCGTCGAGGTGGTGTGCCGGAGGTGTCACATTGTTTTGGTACCTTGGGTGGGCCAAGGTACCACAACAATGTCATCATATCAGCACAGAAGCCTACCGTTCCTTTGCCTACAATGCAATTGCAATAATGTTTCACTATTGCATTCCGGTCATGTTGAGAGCTGTCGACCAATATATATACAACATATATTTTACGGCTTATATGACTAGACTTTTTCCTAGTAGGCTGCTGGACACTTCTCTGCAGACTTCAATTGTGTAGGTCCCGTTTGCTCTGATGTGCTCACCGTAGTAGGAACGTGCCTGTTTTCATTGGTATGTTCCTACTGATAGCAAAACTAGTTAGCTATAGGTCAGCCGGGGGAAATCATTTACATTGTTGTTGTCCACATTTATTTATCGGTAATTCATTCTTCGCCTATTTAAATTCACACTGAATTTAAATCTCACTGTGCGTGCCAAAAAAATATTTACAAACATTTTATATCTTACTAGCTGTCCCGATGACCTTCGTCAATGAATGTGCATATTTAGGAAGCCATATCTTGCATGCGTTACAATGATTACCTCCTTAATGTTTATGTTTGCCTAGTACTTTACCAAATCCGAGTGACTATACACCCATAAAAAAATGTGACGTTCCTAAAAAGTATCCTATGTCCGTCTCCTGGTTCTAAGCTACCTCTCCACCAATTTTCAGCCAAATCGATTCAGCCGTTCTTGAGTTATAAATAGTGTAACTAACACGACTTTCTTTTATATATATAGACTAGCTGTCCCGGCGACCTTCGTTCCGCCTAACAGTCAATGAATGTGCATATTTAGGAAGCCATACCTGGCATGCGTTACAATGTCACGTGACTATATTATTACAACCTTCATGTTTGTGTTTGCCTAGTACTTTACCAAATCCGAGTGACGTATGAGAAAATGGAAAGCATGTCGAAATGTAAAAAAAAAATATTAAGAAATGTACGTTCTTAAAAAGTATCCTATGTCCTTCTCCTGGCTCTAAACTACCTCCCTGCCAATTTTCAGCTAAATCGGTTCAGCCGTTCTTGAGTTATAAGTGGAGTAACTAACACGACTTTCTTTTATATATATAGATTATATATAGTCATGATTTCCCCGGCATCTTCCCTATCAACTATTGGAGGGTGAAACGCATTTGTCAGTGCAGAAGCAACTGAAAAATCGTTCATCAAGCTTTTTAATGTAGCATTATAATATTCTTGGCGGAAAATCTTAAAATCACGTTTGAATCGACCATACATAGCTTATACATAGAAATAACACAGGCTTTTTTAACTTAATAAACGAGCATGAATAAACTTTTAAGTATTAATTAGTTTCATGGTCCGAAGTAATTCGGAGATAAGCAATAAAGTTGTAAAGAGTAAATGTCACTGTCAACATCCTTGTGACAAATCTGGCAATAGGAAAAAAATACAATTAGAAAACATGGCCGGCGGAGAAGTTGAATTAGCGCAATCTGCTGCTCCAGGAGGCGATACGATCTTCGGGAAGATATTAAGAAAGGAGATCCCCGCTAAATTCGTCTATGAAGATGATCAGGTAAAGTCGGAATAACACAGGTACTACCTACATAATCTATAGGACTCCAGCACTGCGATTACCTATATCTGTTTCAGATATCTAATGGTTTGAAAGAGCTTCCTCTTCCTCTTAATTTCTGAAGGAGTTTTGGTATTACGTATCTCTTCGGGTTCATGTTTCGTTGTAGTTTCATCGACAATTTTCGACAATTCGAGATGTGAAAACGAAGATAATCCTACCAATTTGCGGAGTCGTTGCACAAATGTTTGTGCTCTGTATGTCCTAAGAAAGGGGTATTACATCTTAAAAAAGTTGGTTAATACGGCTCTATATTGTTTTGTCTATTTGGAAACCGAATGCCATAGATAAATATTTCTTTTTAAATACGTGGGTCACATGTTTTGTTATTATTTCTAGTTTTTACTAATTAAATCTTATTTCATTATAGTAAACATACAGTTTGCTAATACCTAGGTAAATATTATAGTATGTATATCTTCTATATATACTCGTACGCCGCGTCGTCTACCATAAATCTATCATTGTTTTACTAGGTATTTAACTCGAAAAAATAACAAAGAAAATGTTTCACCAAGAGTGCCACGACCTCAATGGATATAAAGAGCAAAAGGCCAGCAATCGGAAGCTTTTCCGTATTACGAAATACGAATGTAAGCGAGTAAGTAGCTATTTCTTGTCAATATAACCTAAAAGTCAACTACATAAATTTTTATGTTTGCACTAGCTACTTACTTCAAATGATGTAAGCATTTGGAGACTATAAGTCTCATGTAGAGCCCTGTGCAGTGCCTCACAGAACTTAACAAATACTGAGAGACACGTACTTAAAATTATTTTGTCAACTTGCATACAATCTTTACTAATACATAACACAATATATGTATTAGTAAAAGATGAGGTTTATATCTCTGTAATGGCATAAATAGGTAAATACTCATTGATTTAGATAAAAATTGGCACCTATATGTACAAGACATAGAACAGGACATACCTACTCTACTTATAGATCTTGATTAACATGGGTAAAGCTAATAGAAAAATAATATTTTAAGTTGCGATACAGTTATGATCCTATGTCAAATTGGAGGGTTAAACTAAGTGTCAACCTATGTATACCTAGCTCTGAATACAATAAATTAATAGTATCAAAAATAGTACCCCAGTCTTAAAACTTCTGAACTCAGTACATACACATTTTTTTGTTTGTAAGTGTCACAAACAATAAACATGTGAATTTATGCACATGTTGATAGCTAATAATTTTTCATTAAAACATAAAATAAAAATATGTTACAGCTTTGACTTTGGAGATCAAACGTCCCATTGAAGATGAATGGACATAACACTAAATTGAAGATATGCTGTGGTGAATGTTTTCATGAAGTAAGTAACAATTTAATTTTGTGTTTTTTGTAATAGTCTTAAGTGTGCTTTTAAATGAAATGTATCATTACAACTATAAACAAATATGTATACCTCATCCGTAATTCCAAAATATTTTGATGAATGTGTAGGCTTATATGTATAGCCAAAACACTAGTTAGCTATATAATAATAACCTGGTCGAGTCCAAATTGCTAAGTCTGAGTCATCAAAATAAGGCCTCTCGGCTTAAAATAAAATTGTTAACATATTTTGGTATATTAAGTTGGAACTGTGTGCAATAATTACATGAGTAACTACATTACATGCCTTTTTTTACTTCGAACTAACAACAATAGAAACTATTAATATAATATGTTATTGCCACCCTCTCGATCACACTAAATTTGAAATTTTGTGAGAAAGTGTGTTAGTAAGTATGTTTTTTCTTCACACTGTGATGGCTGAGCGGATTTGGATGTAATTTGGAATATTCATAGCTTAAACCTAGCATTAGCACTTATTTTTCTTTAATATAAATGGGTAAACATAAATTACCCATTAATATTATCAAAAATATTGTTACTGTCTGCGAGTCTCACAAACAATAAAAATATGTATGTAAATGTGTAGAAAACTCATAAACTGAAAATTATGTTACAGCATTGACATTGGAGATCAAGCATCACATTACAGCTGAAAAGACATAACATTCAATTGAAGATCTGCTGCGGTTTTTGAATTGAGAAGTAAGTAACACTTTAATTATTTGTGTTTTTTGTAAATGTCTATGTATGCTTTTAAATGAAATGTTGTATCATTAGAACTATAAATAAGTTAGGATACCTCATCCGTAAATCCAAAATGTTTGAAATCAAATCAATTTATTGACATAATATAACATAATATATTCTATATTTTATTACATTTATTTATATCTATACATATACATTATATTCATTTAATTTCATTATTTCCAAGTCTTATAATTTTTTTAGTTCACACTGTGATAAGGTGAATTAATGAATGTGTAGACTTGACATAATATAGCCAAAAGACCCATTGGCTATAATAAGCTGGTCGAGTCCAAATTGTTAAGTTTGGGCCTTCAAGGTAAGGTTGCCGGCCTGTCGGTATTCTGTTGTAAACATTTCTTTTATCCCATGCCCCTTCAAACTAACAACAAGATAAACTTGTGCTTTTTATGGTTCTAAAGTAAATGTACAAATAAATTATTGCGTATAGTATTTTATGGCTTTAACATCGCTGATTGTACAAAAATCTGATTGACAAAATAATAAATGCGCTGGGTTAATTATTATATTTCATCACACTAATATTATAAATCCGAAAGTTTGTGTTTAAGTGTGTGAGTATGTTTGTTTTCTCTTCACACGGTAACGGCTGAACAGATTTGTATGAGATTGAATGTACATAGCTTATACCTAGGATTAGTACATATTTAACTTAATAAATGCGGACGAGGCTGCGGGGAACGGCTAATATTAATAAAATCTGTAGGTGAGATAGTATACAAACATTATGATTATAAGCATATTAATTATTTTTATTGTTTCTTTTCCAGATGCATGCTGGGTTAGATCGGTCTACAATGGAAGATGCTGCTAAAATATCTTCCTATTACATACATTATAAATATTTTCCTATTGTACTTTATGAAACAGGTACGTTTTTTGTTTTACGGATTTTCTAATAATTGTGCCCCTCAACGTCATTCTCATTTACAAGAATATAATACTTTTTATAAAGACCACCAATTGTAGCCTAGAAGGTACCTATTCACTTTGATTTGAAGACTCCCAGATTATACCGTTCGGGGAATAAAGACGAGGGCAATGAGTTCCACTTCTTCGCAGTACGGATGATAAACGTAGAAGCGAAACGCTTCGAGCAAACTGGAGGTATGTCAACCATAATATATGGACGACGTTTGCAAGTTTGTTTTGTTGTCTTACTCGAATGTAGTTAGTTATAATATAAGTTTGATCAGAATAATTTAAAATACTAAGCTCCAGTCTCGCTGAAGTTAATTATAATGAAAAATAAAATAGCTCATTACATTCCGCCCCTTGATGCATCAAGAGAGTTCTCTATATGGTACATTACCTCTGTTTTATCGGTTAAGTAATAGCTAGCTACATAGAAGTTTTTTACTGGTAATGCTCTATGACAGGTAGAATTACCTGGGGAAGGGCACGCTGGGTGCCCTGATTTAAGAATGAATAGGTCTATCCAACAGGTATCATAAATATCGTTGATACTAGTTCTTTTGTATTCTGCGTCCATATTAACTGCTCATTGGTTAGATACCTTTTAATTGAGGTATCGGGTTCGATTCTCGGTGGGAACAAGTTTCAAAATACGTGAAGTTTTCACCTCAAGGAAAATTCATGTTTCTGGTTCTGTATGTGATATATATAATCACTCATTTCTTTTTGTTAAAAAACGTTTATTTTTAGATTAGCTGTGGACCGAAGTTGGAAAAGAGGCCCATCATCGAGTAACATTCAGCACCCTGGATAATTATGACGCCAGCAACAAATTCACCAAATTAAGGCAGCGGTAGCCTGCCACCATGTTTTTCTTAAATAATTAACATATATAAATACAATCGATCAGAAAGGTTGTATTTATAATTAAGTATGTTTAAAACAAAGTATCTCTAGAATGGCATATTGGATTTTTATTAAGCCCGTGTAACTCAGGGTCTAGACTAGATAGTCTAGACCCTGAGTTACATGGGCTTATATAACAAATCTTACATCCAGTCATTACAGGTGTACCTCGTTTCAACCATAGTAATATTCACAAAGACAAAGTTTCGTGTTTATTATAAGTGTAATGACAAAATTTGTATGTGTGTTTATAGAAGTTTATTGTAATCAATATTGCTTGAATTATTAAAAACATGCATACAAAAAGTGACAATTAAAATACTTGGTGTGTGCTATGCACTTTGGTTTTGTTACCTAAGATTTAGTAATGCACGTGTTGTGATGAAGAAAACATTACATAGATGTAGGAACTAACGCATGAATTCACACGGGAGTAAACCGAAACATTCACATCTCATTACACCCAACTGATAACAGGTACAAATGTCCCTTGGGAAGAAAAATTGTACTCCTGCAGGGATTCATACCCAGGACCCAAGGCGAAGAGAGAGCAGAGACCTGCCTACTGCGCCACTGGGTCGTCATATTATTATCCTATTTCAGGCCATAATATTATATAATATGTACCAAATTTTATTCTAATCCAGTCGGAAGTTGTTTGAAACAGTCGGAAGCATTTTGTGTCAAGTTTACAAGATATTTTTTAGCTTTAAGTATGGGCAGCTAACGCCTAGCTTAGTAGTCTTATTTTACCTAGTATACATTCAAATTAGTTGGTGTATAATTGATGATAAGAAACTAATAACATTAGGCAAATGTAAAAGCAACTGTAATGTCACCGATAATGTTATGTTATTTACCAATAAATACTTTATTTTCATTTATTCTTGTTATTTAGCAAGCACACCTTGCCTAGCGTTTCGCAATCACTGTAGGTATTGTTAATATTGAACGATTTGTGTCAAGTACTGTGAGAAGTTGTCCTCATCTGACGGAAGATGATGATGGGGTAGAAAATGAAGCATGCTTGCTTAGAAGATACCTATTCTATCATTTATTTCTTATAGACTCGCCTATATAATTTATATTATTCAAGTGAGAGTACTGGGTACTGACACTTAAAATAAATAGGATTATGTTTTTATAAACCACAAAGACTATATATGTTTGGAGCTAAGTAATAATAAACGCTTTCACACTCACAGCCAAACACTAAGTTCTATGACTCGTGTCGTGAGTGCTGGAAACATTCACATCTCACACACAAATAGAACCAGAAACACAAATAT
Organism: Lomographa bimaculata; assembly: GCA_948107665.1. NCBI lineage: Eukaryota > Metazoa > Arthropoda > Insecta > Lepidoptera > Geometridae > Lomographa > Lomographa bimaculata. Next base: position 7,399,826 of record OX403612.1, on the reverse strand, counting down.
TCCTTGGAAAGAAAACTTGTTCCCGCTGCAAATGGAACTCGATACCCCTGCTTAGACGGCGAAAGCGTATCCAACTGAGCCAATGGACAGTTCAATAGTAATATGGCCTTCTAGATGCTCTTTTGGATACTTCCAAGCAGAAAATCACAAAACAACAATGTTCTTTGAGTAGTTAGTCATTTGTCCAAAAGCACGAATTAGACGAACGGTTTATTCAATGATAGATAATAAAATTGATTTTTCTTATTTTATCCTCGATAGGCAAGCATTTGACCACTATCTCATCTGATGGAGAGTGAAGATGCGGCCGAAGTTGTAGCACGCTTGCCTATACGATACCTATTCACTCTTGATCAAGAACTTTATCTTTATTAGAATTAAATTCATTTAAAAAAAAACGTGGGAAATAAAATACCATAGAATACTATTTTTATACTACCAGCCTGTTAATTTATGCCAATTAAAATGGTCAATCTTCGATTTTATACTCGTTGGTTTAGAATTTCTATCTTCAGAAACGAGGTCCTGGATGTTTCCGAACCCTAATGATATTGCTCAAGTCACGTGATCATAAATTTATTGAAAGTGAGTTACGTGATCGCTGTCTCATACGAATTCTTCAGAGTCGATAGAATTTTAGTTGTCAAAAATGGCCGAAATTGCTATCGAGCTCGTTTCGAAACTGAGGCATAGAAAGCGGGGTTACGTAATACCAAAACGGCCATTTTTTGAAACTTGTTAATGAAACCCATCTGAAATTGAGATAGGTAATCGGGGGGCTGTTCGGCCGCGGCCGGTGCGGTCAGTCAGCTGTTTTATTCTGTTATCAGTTTTATCTATCAACCTTTTTTAATATTCTATCTACTGAAGGCCGTAGATCTTCACTATACATAAAGGATACCGGTGATGCATGTTAATTCTATTCCGTCGCAAAATCTTATACACACAAATACTAGGTAAACGTCACGGAATTAACCAAGTGCAAGTCTAAGTTGGTCCACAGATGCATTTCGTCCAATATCTAGCAGATAGTCAAATATTCTAGTATGCTAGAATTCTAGTACGCCCAGAATTACTGAATTTTTGTAGCATCTTAAATTTGTTAAGACATCAGTCCAAAATATTTTCTACTTATGTTTAATTTTATTATTTCAGTGTGTAGCTTTCCACGATGTGAATCCTCAAGCCCCAAAGCATATCCTGGTGATCCCGCGGAAGCCGATCTCACAGCTGTCGAAATCTGCCGATGATGATGAACAACTTCTTGGTAAGGTTATTTAAATTAAGAATTCTATATACCTACTTTAATTCCTACATATTATTATACACTACTAATAAAGAAGTTCTCAATAATTCATATCCGACATGTTATACATCTGCAGTGCTACTTCAAACTTGTTAAAACTGCAATATGATTTTCTCCCAGAGATTCATCTGGAGTCATATGAAATATATATTCATTGAATACAAAAGAGGAAATAGCAATCACAGGAAATGCCTAAAAAAAAATTTGCATATCATCCAAATCAGCTGGTGTCAGATCTGCTGAAACCAAACACAATCAGGCGCCTAAAAAAGCACCACATTCTCAAATTTTACTATAATGTATTGCTATAAGCGTCTTGCTCACAATAACAAATGCACCAGATTTGCTTATAGCCGGAGAGCTGATAGCAGATAAAACTATATATGTATAAACAAAAAATTAACAATTCAACATGTTTCAAGTCTAGAGTGAATAGGTACCTTCTAGGCAAGCATGTTCCATCTTTGGCCGCATCGTCACTTTCCATCAGGTGAGATAGCGGTCAAATGCTTGCCTATCTAGTATAAAAAAAAAAAATGTTTTATGTAAACTTCTAGGACATAGGAGTCATAGAAAAATATATGTTTTATGTAAACTTAAATTCTAGGTCATCTCCTCGTGGTAGCCCGTAAAGTAGCAGCAAAGGAAGGCCTCGACCAGTCTGGCTTCCGTCTCGTCATCAACGATGGAAAGAATGGAGCGCAGAGTGTTTACCATTTGCATATACATATCTTAGGAGGGAGGCAGCTGAAATGGCCTCCAGGTTAACTGAATAATGTCTTTGGTATTCAAATATATAGTAAATTTGCTTACAACTAGTTTTTTTTTATTTATTAAAATCTTTGTTCTGGCAAATGAGTAAATGTGAAACCAATGACCAATGAAAATTATTCTATGTAGATGTATTTAGACCCCACCCCATCTTCCCAGACCTGTTTTTTTTATTTTGAATAGGCAAGCATTTGACCACTATCTCAACTGATGAAAAGTGATGATGCGGTATATATATCTAATATATAAAATTCTCGTGTCACAGTTTTCGTTGCCATACTCCTCCGAAACGGCTTGACCGATTTTGATGAAATTTTTTGTGCTTATCCGGTATCTATGAGAATCGGCCAACATCTATTTTTCATCATCATCATCATCATCACTTTTCATCATTATCAACGCGGGTGAAACCGCGGGGCGCAGCTAGTATATATATATTTATATATATCTGTTGCGATCGATTTCATTTCGAAATAGAAACGAGTACCTAATACTTCTATTTACACGCGGCACGGTACGCCGCGCGCCGTTCGGAATTTGTCGCCACCGCTCACCGCAACAGCGATACAGACGCGAAGGTCCATCGTATGGTAGTGCTACGAAAAACGCCGCGGAGACTAACGCGTTTATCGCCGTGTGCGCAAAAAGTTGACGGATTGCCTACAAAATAGTACAACGTAAACTCCTCGACCCACAACCGCATCGGACGTTCTCCCTAGTGTGTCCCCCAAACGCTAACGTTTGGCGCGAAATTGAACAAATGTTGTTATCGATCTTGTATTATTATCCATAACTATTGATACATCAAGTGTTAACGTATTATAATGATGGATTATTAAGTAACTTATTAGATCATGGACATGCGTGAGTGAAACGCTCGACTTTGACTCTTGACTGACTGTAACTGTTATAAAGCTTATTTGAAATATTTATAACTTGACATTGACACTGGTTAAATGCACACAGATTTCGGAGCCAAATCTATAAAAAAAATTAAAACGTAGTCTTTACAAAAATGTAGGTACATGTAAAATTAAAATGTATTGTAGGTACCTATATAGCAGAGATAAATAAGATAAATACCCAACGCTATATAGTGTATTCTAGTCTAGGCTTTAAGATTAAAACTTTTTTACCCACGACCGGGCAGTTACCCTTGTCGCGTAACTTCTTAGGGTTACAGCCAAAGATATTGTAATCACTCCGTTTAGTTACAGTAAAGATAATGTAATCACTCCGTTTTAACTTACAGTATATAGATCCTTTGCTGTTCGTACGAATAATAGTCTATGATAGTATCTCCCGATAAGGAGTAATAATATTCTATATCCATTGATCAGAGGCGAAATTATATGGACAAAACCAACTCCACAAAAACATCGAGACCCAAGACTCCCAGGACAGTGCTGTACGGAGACTAATATTATCTAGGAGAGCTTGTGCTAAAATGAGTGATTTAAATAAACACACAACAGCTAAAGGAGATAAACCATACAAATGTAAAATGTGTGAGTATGCTTCTGTAAGTAAGTTCCATTTACAAGTTCATCTAAAACGTCATGCAAAGGAGAGACCATACAAATGTAAAATATGTGAATATAAAAGCGTAACAACTAGTGATTTAACGCGTCACATTAAAAACCGACACCCCGGGGAACACCCTTACATATGCACGAGATGTGACTTCGAATGTTGTACTTTACTCAATTTGAAAGAACATTCCAGAAGCCATGGCATTCAACGAAATAAATATACTAAATTTGATACAAGCGAAGTAAGTCAGGATAAGACATCACAAGAAATACAACGTCATGAACGTCTTAAAGTGATAGAAAAATGCCTCATATGCGACTACAAATGCACTAATATACGGAAGCTTGAACAACACATAAAGAAAAAACATGCAGTGCGAGAATTTTCATGTGAAACATGCCAATTTCAGTGTGAGTCACTCACAAATTTAAGAAGCCATGTAAAGCTACATGTGCGTAAAAATTCTCTGAAATGTATTATGTGCAATTTTGTAACGTTGCACCCAAGTAGCTTACAGAGACATATTAGAATGCACACGGGTGAGAAGCCGTATGAATGTGATATTTGTGACTATTCAAGTGTATGTTCGAGCAACTTGAGAAAACATAAGAAAATACACAGAGGATATAAAGCATATGAATGTAGCGCCTGCGAACATGCCTTCATGAGTAAAACTGACTTTTTTCTACATGTACAACAGCATTCGGTAAACAAAAATCATTCTATTGACAAGATGATAGAGATTGAAATGAATTGCACACCAGAAATGAGTTTTAATCAGTGCACTTTATGTGATTCCAAGTTTATTAATTTGGCTGACTTAAGTAGTCACTTTAAAACGCATGTGAAAGATCAAGCTTCTGAATCGGAGCAGTGGATAGAGATAGAGATCAATTGTAAACCTGATACTGAGCTGATTGCAAAGTAATAGAATCATCATCATCATCAGCCTATGGAAGTTCTCTGCTGGACTTAGGGCTCTCCAATTGCACCCCACTGAGCATGATCATCTGCTTCTCTCATCCAGCTCCTGAGTCTGAAGGTGTCCTACATTTAATAGAATATGCTTGAATAATTCTAAAACCAACACTCAGTTGTTATCCTCAGCAGCAAATGTATTTTAGATACATACAATGTTTTTATGTCTCATCATCACTTTCCATTAGGTGAGACAGTTTTTCACTAACTCACTTAAAGGAAAGTGACGATGCGATCGGAGATGGAAAATTTTGCTTAGAAAATACCTATTCAATGTAGACTTGAAGAGACCCAGATTTGTCCAGGGAACAAAAATGCAGGTAGTGAGTTCCACTCCTTTGCTGTATGCCTGATAAATGTAGAAGCGAAAGTATATATTTGCTGATTGTCTTATGCTCATTGCTTCAAAATTAACAGTGATGCTGGTGAGAGGTTTTATAATTAATTAAATGACTAAAAGTTTCCATATTATTATAATATAAGTCTGATTGTATGATCTCATTTAATTCCTTAAGAGCTGAAGAGTGGAAGTGTCTTGTGAATTAACAATATAATAGGAAAATCATGCAATTTTTTTTATGTGTTATTCAATTGATAACGTTAATATTTCATTGAAAATAAGATGTCTTCCATTAAAAAGTATAAACATTACACTTCATGTGAAAATATATATTAAACAATATATTTTGGACCTTTTTTAATCGCCTCCATTTTGAAGTTCTTTCTGTGCCATCTTTATGGATTGGAATACAGTGAAATAAAAATAAGAGGGTAATGTTATTGATGTATTTCTATTACTATAAAGATGAAAAATAATAATAATTAACCCATATATAAATCTCATGCAAATTTCTTATTCTATAAGCCTACATCCACAATATTACCATCACTTTCCATCGGCAAATTATCATGTATAATATTATACACATTTATCTATTTCAAACAATAATGTAAATAAATCATTACAGTAAATATATTTTTGAAACTAACCGTAAACATTAAAGATCGTCTAAACCATCTTTAACCTTTTTTATAACTTGAATATTTATATTGTAAAACTAGGTCTTGGTATAAATAAATACGTATGGTATATAACTATTACTAGATATAAATATACAATGTACAAAAATTTTACTAAAAGACCGCTGCCAGTTGGCAAAGTACCCAAAATGCTGGCAGCATATTATTATATGGAAGTCACAATCATTATCATTCATAATTCGGAAATGAGGGATAAAAAACCTATATGAAACTATATAGTTTCATATTAATAATTACGTCTTATTAATGCAACCAGCAGCAGTTTACAAAACAAATTTATCAATGGGGACGACCGGGAATAATCCACTCAACACCATCAGCACAAGAATGTCTGCTCAGAGACTGCTAATTACGAAATGATACTGAGGGCTCTCCCATGTTTTGTTTGACAAGTTTTAATATAATAAAAAAAACTAACAACTTTTTGTATTGGCCTCGATTCTGATGTACTACACTCACTAAATTAAATTTAAACTATCCCTGTCTCTTACAAAATAAAACACAAGACAGAGATAGCATGCATTTAAGTGCTGTCGCGCTAGTTTAACAATTAAAATATGAACAGCAAAAACAAAAAAAGGCGCTTGTTTTTAGTCAACACCAATACAACACATACTCGACTAAGCTTGCATAGACATCTAAGTTCTCACTAACTTGAGAGCACAGCAGTATGCTATCTCTGTCTTGTGTTCCTATTTTGTAAAAGACAGGAATAGTTTAAATTTAATTTAGTGAGTGTACATCAAAATCGAGATCTTAATTCACATAATATTTATTAGATTAATAGTTACTTGATATGAGTTTTGTTGTTATTATACAAAGTGATTATAATAATAATATTATAATTACGTAAGCATAGTAGAATGTCAAAATCAATGCCTCATTTATTATGATCCAGTTCTACTAGGGTTTGGGAAAAAATCAATGTTTGATATATGTGAGACTAAACAGATATTTTGTAGTATATGAAAACAAAAATAATTTTGACGTATTTGGTGAAAGAATATTATTATTGATACACTGAGCAGCTTATTAAGCTGATTCGTGTATATTACTTTTGTGCACTTTTTTTTTAAATGTTTGTCCAATCTATTTTTAAAAGCGTTTATTGAGGGAGCACTTATCACTGTCTCTGGTAGCGTATTCCACACTCTAGTTATGCGGTTCGGCAGGAAGTGTTTTCGTGGATTGCTTGCACTTGCATGTTTGATCAGTTTCCTGGAATGCCCTCTCAGTACCTTGTTTGTATCCAACTGAAAGAGTTTACTGGAGAGGTCTATGTTATAATGTTCGGTTAAAATCTTATATGTCTCTATTAGGTGACCCCTTTGTCTGCGCTGTTCCAAGGTTGTTAAACCAAGTATATAATACCAATTGAAAATTAGCTTGAATATTAATATGTCAAACATTAATATTGTACAGAATAAATAATAAGTTACTTCAATTGGTATGATCTAATTGATTTTATATAAACTAAAATTATGCAAAGTGAATTTATATTAAACTTGTTATACAAATAAAGGATGATACCGAGCATAAAATTAAATAAAAGTTTCTTTGTTAGCAGGCTATTGATAAGCTATATGTTTGGGTTGATACAGTACCATGTTGATGGTATTCTAATGGGACTCCCCCATCACCGTTATTAAATTAATAAACACGAAAGAATTGCATGCCATTTTATTCTAGAAAAAAAATATATTTATATATTGATAAGGCGATTATAATATTGATGTTAAATTATCGTTATTTATATCTTATATATATTTGGTGTGCTTATTTATTGAAATTATAGATCTGTATTTAAAATACAAAATTGTGTAGTGAATAATTAAAATATAAAACAAGAGAAAACAATTTGAATATTTGTGTCTTCTGTACAGCCTTTTCTATGGGAAGAAGAGTTATCCTTCTTTTTCACCTACTTCTAAAAAGGAGGAGGTACTATATGTTATATTGTGATATAATACTATATTGTGCGCAGTTATCCGCACGCAAACCTAGTCCTGACAAATATTAACACAATTATAGGAATTGATATTTATTTCTAAAGAATATAAAAAACTTATTTTGATTTAAACAAAAGCGCTTTGTTTTCGGGAAATCCTTGCCCTTATATGTTATTATATGTGTATTAGAGGGGGCATTGGTTGTGTTGTGGTAGATACACTAGACTACACCAAGATTTAAAATTGTAAAAATAAACAAATTATGAATACCGTATATCTATTACACACATCCATAAGGCTGCCGGTCCACTGGAGCGAAGCGGACGCGCTACGCTGCGCATTACTCCCACCGCTCCGTTTCCTCGCTCCGCGTCAATTTATAAACTCGATTCGCAACCCCGCTCCGCATTACTCCCTTGAGCGAGGGCGTCACCTTTAGTGGACGGATAGCCTTACCAACTGTCAGTGAAGACCATGTTTTAATACGATGGTATTGTAAAATAGAATACAAAAGTAAATAAATACAATTTAATTACACTTTAAAGTTTATTTCTTCACTGCCTGTATTTCATGAATTTGCCCTCGTTAGTTTGACTACAAGCAATGCTACTACTATTTAAAGCTACCCGCCAAATATTTAAATTCGTTCTGCCGTTAAATTAAATTGTTGCTGTCAACAAATTTAGTTAAATTTTTTTTTTATTTTGTGGCTTTGGCCACCACAATTTCGCCATTGTCATGTGAGACCATAGGACGCTAAACAAAAAAATATTTAGAATTTAGCTTACGATTACCTGAGCTGCAAAATACTTGATGAGAGGTTAGTTTCCTATCTCGATGGTTAGCATCCAACGTTGAGCATTGAATACTGCGCGCGGTGTCTACTTTCTTTTTCTTTTAATTTTGGCTCGCGCACTCTTGTGCATTTAGCCAGTGTCAAGTGATAATATATTTCTAGCGAATTTCATATTAAAAGTCCAAGTCACTTGAAGTCACAGTCAGAGTCAAGGTCCAGTCATAGTCAAGTCTTGCCCTAGTAAAGTGGTAGAAACTTTACTAGTACTCCTAATGGAGTATTGGAGCAAATGCGAAAACCACGTTTTTCTACTTTGTATGATTTGCCTACACTTATGCACGTATACTAAGAATTAACGGTTAATAATAGACCATTATTACACATAAACACTGGAAGAATCACAGGTTTTGGAAAATTATATAAAATCAACAACGCCATTTTTTCACTTTCGTGACAAAACTCCCGGTCTACTTAGTGACATAAACTTAGTAGTTTGTTTTGCATCTAAACGTAGGTTTGTTTCCTATCTCGATGTTTGCATGTAATACCTATTTATTTATGCAAGATAGACAAGCATTTGAACATCTCAACTGATGGTAAGTGACGAGGTGATCGACTCGATTTGCTCATGCAGTTTTATATTTACTCATATATTTCATAGACTAACCTATAATTAATTGATTATTATCTAAATACCACTACTTTTCCCGCATTTATTAGGATAAAGCTAAGGAGTAGCCACTCTATGGTGAGGCTTACAATCCATAGCCACTTCAATAATGTATCCTATCTAAAACATTTAGTCCATTCGGTCTTATTTAATGATATTGACGATACTACAATCTTTAGCATTGGCGAATGTAAACATAGGTTACAATCTGCTGCCCGGCCCAACCGGCCACAGCATATGATGCAGGGCTCTTCCAAAAACGTGAAGACAGCGGAAGCGGCCCAGCCTGTAGCTCTCATCTACGGTCACGTGGTAGCCTTGTAGCCTGCGCTCTAGTGCTAGCCTTTTCGCTATTAGTAAGAGATGGCCTGGAAAAGAAAGACATCTTGCTAAAGCCTCATGTAATTGAATCGACAAGGGGCAATTGATAATGTTTACATAAACGTGTAATAAAGAACTAAGGAGTGAGTGTAGCGTCTTGAAGGAAAGAAGATAGCGAAAAGAAGTTTGAAACATCCTTGTAATAATGTCCATATAGTTAGTTAAAACATTTTCAAAAACACAAGTTCATAATTGTATTTATTAAAAATATCATGTGCAAGCGAGAGAGAAGATAAAAGGAATAAACCCTCTTAAGGCTTAAAAAAAACCTACATACAATTTTCAAATACCTGTTCAATGATACCCCACTTTATAATATAGTTCGTCTACTTTTATTTTTCACAACATTATGGCGTCTGATTGTCGCCATATTGTGAAAAGTCGCAGCAAATACAAAAAAAATATCTAGGCCACCAACTCCCTATTATTTAGGTACATATAAGAATTAAAAAAAGAAACCATGTAGACCCTCGCAAAGAAATTACTAGAAGATATTAAGCGACGGAAAGAAGGTAGGTTAATAAAATTCGACTAACGTTCAACAAAAGGGCCACCACATCTGCCGGCCTCCCAGCACTTGAACGTAGAACTGGTTTACTTTCTGGCAGGAATCAGCCCCTTCATTCATCACTACTCGGAACCCATTCGCTAGCCCCTGAGACTTGGCGACGCGTCGGGCTACCAATAGGAGATGACCTTTAGATACAAGACGGTAGACTGTTCTAAAAAGTTTTATACAGAAGGTACAATCTTTGTACGTACCGTATAAAACTGGAAAAATATTCTTATTACTATATATATTGGAGAACTAACCTAGTACTTTCTCGTCTTCTGCAGTGGCCTCTGATAGCTTAGGAATAGTCTTTCTCGGTACGACTAGAAAGTGGCTAGATGCTGCTTTGTCTTCTAAATCTTCTTCAAACACCACGCACTGGGAAAACAATATTTTTAGATCATCCTTGTTTGATTCTCGAATACACTATGAGGCAGTCCTTCAAGCAGCCTGAAAACCTAGGTTTTCAGGCTGCTTGAAGGCATCCGACATGACTTACGTACACTATCCGTACATGAACAACTAATAAAGAAATCAAGCAATTATTTTAAAGGAAAAATATTATGTGCAATTAACCTCCAAAGATTTTCTCTAATAGGAAAAATATAGGCGCAAGATCTCTTTTCGGCGCGAACGACTAGTGTATTATTTATCTATCAGAGCGCCTTGTTGAGGCGAAGCGTGATCAAAATGCTGGTACGTAACTATTTGGCATTGCAATTCAGAGAGGCAATGCCGTCACCATGATGGGAACACTACCCATTGATAGTGAGCTTGAGCACTTGAGTTACCTATAAGCTCGACGCCTTGTATATAGGTAACTTACTCGTAGGTCTTTGCTGCATAGAGATATAGAAGTATAAAAGTAAAAAAAAAAAAGTAAAAATGTATAAAAATATGTAAATGTAAGTAAATGTAAATAGTTTAAAGAAATATAGGGAATTAGTCGTAGATACTAATTAAATAACATTAATCATATTTTAATTGTTTATGTTTAAGTACATACCAATTCATCTTGATAAATAAAATCCGAATGTATTTTCCCGCCAAAAACAAACGCAGGAGTGCTTGCTGGTACCACAGCTGTTACAGTTGCCATTTTGGAAATTTTCCTTTGAAAATAAATAAACGATTGCGTCTTTACTACGCCGTTTCCTCGATGAGACTGGTTTTATCTTTTTTTTATCTATGACGCGGCATGTAAAAATCAACAGCTCACTCAGGTGATTCATTGATTGCTTATTATTATTATTATTATTGTTTACTTATTATGCACATAAATAGGATTATAAACATGTTACTTACTTATTCATATCAATTTTATGACCTCAAACACAATTCAATTTAAATAACAATTTCCTTAAATGATACTTTAGTTAGGCTAATATAGCTGACTGTTAGACTTAATTACTCCGTTTTATATACCTCGTCCACATCGAAATAATATACACCAACGATATCAGTCATCGTAATATCATATGTGACTACAGTTATATGTTGAAACACACTCATTTGTAATGCTGTAAGGTCGTTTTCTGCATGGGTGTGTGACGTAAATAGATAAAGATGTATATCTATTATAGTATAACATTTTAAATGGGTTTTCGTTGTACAATGTTCACGGGCCAGCTTGTCCGAAGTTACGATTCTGGTATGAAATGATTTCGATGTTCGTCTATTTATTTTACTCTTGACTTCTGACATAAGCTCGCTAACGAAGATCCATAATTATTAAATCTGAGAACAATGTTATGAAAATCACATAATAAAATAATACTTCACGGATGTTGTTTTTTCGATTCAATAGTGAAGCGACTCGCTCCTTAGCTCCTATACTTAATTATAGATAAAAAAAAAATAAGCCACATACTGCGTAACGATCAAAAACTTTTTTCCTTGACGAAAAAATCAACTAACAAAATAATAGCGTCGCAGCCTGAATGCGTTGCAATGCCACGTAAAGAAAAAAAACATTTTACCTCTGTCACGTTTATGGTCGCCTAGTACTTCTATATCATATTAAAATATATATTACCCCCTCCTTCATGTCTATGTTTGCCTAGTACTTTACCAAATCCGAGTGACGTATTCCTTTATACATGTATCCAGGTTTATATATTACTAGCCGTGCCCCGCGGCTTCGCCCGCTGTTATCAAGTTAAAAAGTAGCCTATGTGTTAATCCTAGGTATGTACATTAAAAATGTCATCCAAATCCGTTCAGCCGTTAAAGCGTGAAGAGGGAACTAAGATACTTACACACAAACTTTCGGATTTATAATATTAGTAGGATGTGTTACGTTTATATATTATGTTTGAATAGGTAATTTAGTGAAGTTTATGTTAAACCCAATGTCCTTTGAGATTTGTTTGTAAGTAAATTAAAACGATATTATAAACAAAACCATTTAATATTTAATTACACGATACACAACACGGCTATAACACATAGCGTTTAGAATATAATGCAGATCACAGTCTTTATTCGGCATATCAAATATAATTTTAGTTATAAATCGCATTCACAAGTTATTTTTGGCTCCATCTTTGTGCATTTAGGCAGAATCAGTAATAAAATATTTCAAATATATTTTAGTACATACATAATGGTGCTAATTCTGTTGAGCACCGAACTAACCTAAACTAAACTAAAAATAAACAAATTTTAGTCAAAGAATATCTAAACGCTATTCTGATTTTACGTTGAACTTAATTTAAAAGTTGAAATTACAGTTCTTTCAAGTATAAGATCACATTAAAAATAATCCAGACCTTTTTCATACAGACTAATTTGAGTTTAAAATTTCTATTTTTAGTCTTAATTTGACGTAAAACATGTACATCAGAATAAGAATTTGGTCATTTTCACTAAATAGACTAACTAAACTAACTTAGTCCTGTCAAACTTAATTTTAGTCTAATCTTGCATTTTCTGAATAGGTTCTGGACTAAAGTAGGACTAAAACTAATTTTAGGCTAGTTTAGTCTAATTCTGGACAACAGAATCGGCACCATTATTTCATAAAATAACTCTTAGTCACATGCCACAGTCAAAGTCAAGTAAAAGAGTCAAGGTCCAGTCGTAGTAAAGTCATGCCCTAATAAAGTGATAGAAACTTTACTAGAACTTATCAACTAAGTCAATGGGCAGTTTAAAAAGTTCTACACTACTACGCTTCTATAAGTATTATCGAAATTACACCGTAAACATGTGGAAAATAACTACGTCTGCTTAAGGAGCTTATATCAACAAATGATGTTAATGTTATATACGGTTTAAAACGCGTAGGTATCTAATAATTGAAACGCAAGCAAAGCTTAAAAAAAAGGTTGTCTGTAAAGTCGGTTTACGGACGATAATTTACGTGATAACGTCATAAGACAACGCTTAGTTCGATCGTGCCTCTCTATCGCTTGTTCCGCGCTCTCGCTTGCACGCTCAGGCTCAGGCGGAACGTGACACTTTTTCGTGCGTGCAGCCGGTGTTCATCGATTTATAAAACATTATCACGTCAAAAAACCGACTTCGTCGCTTATATTTCTGTATTCGTTTGATCGATTTCGATAAAATTTATATGGGACCTCTGAAGTTTACTCTACCTAACAAAAAAAAAATCATCAAAATCGATTCATAATTGGCGGAGATATCGCGTAACATACATAAAAAAAACATACAGTCGAATTGAGAACCACCTTTTTTGAAGTCGGTTGAAAAATTGCGACTTAGTTGTCGACTACTTTCGGACAAATAAGTTGACTCATCCTGATGAATGGGGACACCTAATTTGTCCAAAAGTAGTCGACAACGAAGTCGAAATTTTTTACATGTTTTAAGCCGTGTATAATATTGAAACTTTGTGTAATACCATATAGAAAAAGAGTGGTGTGCGTGCGTACGGTTGTACACACATACAAGCCGCGTTTGGTACCACTCTATGAAGATAACATACTTCTCTGTTTCTACTATGTTAATACGATAGGTCGGAGATTAAACTACAAAAAGATTGGACAGTGTTTCATTTCACATAAATAATAGTAAATCTTTCAGTTTTAACTTCCAAATAAACAAGTGAATGCGATTTATTGAAATAAACCTTCGAAACACCATTCTATGTACACACATCTTACGAGGGAAGAGTCAATAACGACTGATATATTTTTAATATTATTTAACTAATTTTAATATTATTTAACTAATTTAAACTAGTGGCCAGGTTTATAGATATATTTTAGATAGTATATGTGAAATATGTGCTTAAGAGGCCGGGGAGGCTTTGAACGAGTCTATAGGCTGTCTCTGTTTAACTGGCAAACTGTGCCCTTGCTTGATGCGATAGCACTACCGACCGAACAAATTATGATAGGTGCCGTAATACCAAAAATTATGAATGAAAATGTTATGTTTAGCCATTGTTTTTTGCATTAATAGTACCTTGAAATGATAATCTATGTTCCTGTTGTAATGACAAAAGAAATGTGTTAGTTTTTTATACAAAACGAATAAGTTAAAGATGCGACATTTATGTCGTAATAATGTGTAAAAATCAATTGGTTTATATTTCGTTTTAGGTATTTATTTTGAAATAAAAACTATCCAGGAACCAAGATTAATATGTTTTTAATCTGAATAACAGCACAGTATGGTGGTAATATGCTTGAATTAAAAATAATTTCGGTATTACGATTGTATGGGCAAACCAACCTCCGCAGGCCTCTTAAGAGGTTTTATTCCTTTTGTCTTCTCTCTCGCTCGCACAATTCAATATTTTTAATAAATACAATTATGTACGCGTGTTTTCGAAAATGTTTTTAACTAACTATATGGATTAATACAAGAATGTTTCAAACTTCTTCTCGCTATCATATCCTTCAATAAGATGAAAAAAAACAGTGTTCCAAAATTTCAATGTGTTTTTCACGCTTTCTTCGTTTAACTTAGAGATATGAAAAACGAAAGGTAGATTAAAACTATAACTGTATGTATGTGCTTAAGAGGGTGTATTCCTTTTGTCTTCTCTCTCGTTCGCACTAATATGTCCATGTAGTTGGTTGAAAACATTAAAAAAAAACACACGTAGCTAATTGTATTTATGAAGAATATTGATATGTGCGAGCGAGAGAGAAGACAAAAGGAATAAACCCTCTTAAACTGTAGCATGTATTAAAGTTTACGTCATAACCCAACTGCTATACAAGAATTGTATCATTAATATAATTACACGTAGATACTTATGCTTTATTAAAGTATAGTTATACTAGCCGTGCCCCGCGGCTTCGCCCGCTATTATCAAGTTAAAAAGTAGCCTATGTGTAACTCCTAGGTATAATCTATGTATATTCCAAATTTCATCCAAATCCGTTCAGCTGTTAAAGCGTGAAGAGGGAACAAATATACTTACACACTTACACACAAACTTTCGGATTTATAATATTAGTAAGATTATAGTGTCACTAATAAACATGTACATAATAACAACATAAACGCTATTACATTCACAGCCCCACACGTTCGATGACTTGTGTCGTGGAAAGAACCCAGGACCACGGCGCAGATGGAAGAAACTTGGTCACAGCCCGTTCCATTCCCGGCGGGCACACAAGTGTTCTCCCCAAGGAAATGTGTTTCTGGTTCTGGTTGTGATTGTGTGTGTGATGTGAATGTTTCCGGCACCTACGAAACAAGTCATCTAACTTAGTGAGGGGCTGTGAGTGTGAAAGCGTGTATATTATGTAAATAACATACTACATGTTTAAACATGTTGAGCAATGTTAGGAGCAACAAACGACAATATTTTTGGAAGCAACTTAATAAGTACTCGAAAATTGTGCAACAAAACTTAAAAGAAATATGCGCAATCACCATCACGAAACGCCAACATTGTACTAGCTGTACTCGGCATGCGTTGCAATGCTACGTTTAGAAAAAGTGTTGAGCCTCTTTCACATTTTTTTTTTTAATTATTATTTCATGACCATGGATGCATAGTCCTTCAGTCGAAATATTAAACAAATATTAACAATTTGCCTAGTATTACCATACTAAAAAAAATATGATATTATTCATACAATAATTAAACACAAGCAAAGCCTAAAAAACCGACTTCACCGCTTTATCTTCGGAACCTTGATCAGATTCAACGTATTAAACACGCATTGTTGACAATAACTCAAAAACTACTGATCAGATGTTGACCAAATTTAAATGGGGCCACATGGAATGCACCAGCTTTCAAAGAAAAAAATATCATCAAAATCGGCGCACAAAGAAAGAACTTATGAGGTAACTTTTGAAGTCGGTTAAAAACTAAAACGTCATAAATTCAGTCCACAGATTACGCATTATTGAAGATGACTCAAAAACTACTAGTCAAATCTTGATCATATTTAAATGGGACCAATTGTAAAGCAACATCTATCAAACAAAAAAAAAATTAAAATTGGTTCACGTGGAACGAAGTTATAAGGTAACACACATAAATGAAAAAAAAATAGAGTCGACTTGAGTACCTCCTCCTTTTTTGTGAAGTCGGTAAAAAATACTAAAATCACGATTAAAAAATAGGGGGTCCTGGGTAGGAGGGTGAAAAATACTTTACGACCTATTCTCATCCCTACCAAATATACAAAAAAAAACCATGCGGGACTTGGGGATCTTTGGGGACTGCCGATAGAGTGAAAACTAAAAAAAAACAAATGCCAGTAGCCAGTAGAACTACGTGTTCGGTGACGATGACGCGAGTTCCATGATTTCTTTTCACCCAAAAAAGTGCTCAACGCGCCTAAAGAAGATTTCCCTTCAAAAATCATTAAAATCGGTCGAGCCGTTCTGGAGGAGTTCGACCACAAACACCGCGACACGAGATTTTTATGTATTAGAATAGTAATAAAGAATATTTTGCCTTTTCGGCGCCTTACACATTATAATATCTATATATAATATACAATGACCACAAGCCTAATTAACAAAAATAGCGACAGTTATACTCTTAACAACCATTTGTTATATTTTTGACATAAGCGGAAGCACTCCTATTAAGTGCCATAATTATTCACAGGTAAACAATAGACAAAATAATTTAAAAAAATCAAAATCTTTTATTTACATTCCCAAAGAGGCGCCCAAAAAACGCAAGCAAACCTTTAAAAAACCGACATCACCGCTTTATCTTCGGAACCCTTGATCAGATTTAATGAATTAAACAGGAATGAATGGTCCAAAATCAAAATCTACTGGTCAGATCTTGTTCAAATTTAAATGGGACCACATGGGAAGCACGCAGCTTTCAAATAAGAAAAGTATTATCAAAATTGGTTCACATAGAAAACAGTTCTGAGGTACAAAACTAAACAAAAACCGTCAATATTGATCTATTATTATTAATTTGGAGGTCGCGCCATGTTATTGTAGTTTATCTCTAATAGGATATATATTATATACCGTCATTCGTAAGTATTGCACAACCCTGCAGGGGGAGGTTTAGAATCAACAACGAAAAAAGTTATTAAAAAAAAATATTTTTTTTTTCAACTTCAATGTTTTTTTCCTTATTTACTGGTAAGTAAATTGTGGCGCAGACAGTTCAGTAGTAACTGTCAAGTAAAATATGGCAACTCTTCTCAGCTGCTAAAATAATAGCACTTATCACTCGTAGCAGTCATAACTGCTACGAGTGCTAAGTGCTATGGAATCATTGAACACTTGACAGTTACTTCTAAACCTTCTGCGCCACAATTTACTTACCAGTAAGTAAGAAAAAGATTGTTTGTTAATTTGAAATTTTTATTTTTATTTTTACCCTCCGAAGGATTGTGTACTACTTACCAATGGCGGTATATAAAGAAAAAAGTTATATATAGCAAATAACACTATAATAATTTAAAAATATATTACTACAGTTAATCGTCGGATTTGCGTCATATGAATTTGAATCATCGTAACGCATTAATAAGGACATCACTAATTAATACTCGAGCTGTCAAAATTAAATGAAATGGTTGGAAAAAGTATAATAAACAAATTAAAAACAAACGTAGTACAGTATATATACAATATAATTATGTATCTTTTAATACAATTTAGACAATTTACAATAGTACATTAATATAAATAGTAATTAGTTATAATTATTAGATTATTACTAATTGTGTTTTATATTTATTTACAAATTCAACTAATATTTTAGTAAATTCATTCAACATCATCTTCGAGAATAAAGAACATTTCAGATAAATAATTGAAACGCAGCAAAGCTTAAATAAACCGACTTCATCACTTATATTTCGGTTTTGGCTTGACCGATTTCGATAAAATTTATATGGGACCACCTATGAAGTATACTCGACCAAAAAAATCATGAAAAACGATTTATAATTGGCGGAAATATCACGTAATATACAAAAAAAAACATACAGTCGATTTGAGAACCTCCTCCTTTGAAGTGGGTTGATAAATATTAAATAATGATCTAAAGATCCGTAATAAAGATAAATATGCAACAAAAACAATTTACAAAAAAACAAGAAAAAACATAATAATATTAATAAATTAACTGACATTATTTTAAAACATAGTAATATATGTATTTTTAGGAAATATAGGCCCCTACATATAGTATATTAAATAACAAATATAAATAATAAAAATATATTATTAGCTATTTTATCCGTTCAAGTTAAGAATGTATTAGCCGTGCCCCGCGGCTTCGCCCGCTATTATGAAGCTAAAAAGTATCCTATATGTTAATCATAGGTATCCTATGTACATTCAAAATATCATCCAAATCCGTTCAGCCGTTACAGCGTGAAAGAAAGCAAGACGAAAGAAGACAAACATACTTACGCACAAACTTTCGGATTTATAACTTTAGTGTGATTGATATTGGAGGGTTTATCAAAAGTGGGCCAAGTGTCTATACAAAATGTCCAAACATGGCAGTATACATGTATACATAACGTATATACCTGTATATTTTGTATACCTGTGGTGTGTAATACTTTCACACTCAAAGCCCCACACAAATTTGATGATGAGTCGTGGATGTCGAAAATATTCACATCCAGAAGTAGAAACACAAATTTCCCTTGAGGAGAAAACTTGCTTTCCCGCCGGGAATCGAACCCGGCGCCTTAGAAAGCGATCGCGCACCTAATAAGCCACCAATTCAACAAAACGAAAACATTCTTAAATTAAGTTATATACAATATTTTACCGGGTATGTTTGTTTAATCAAGTACTCAAGATAACAAACGGTAAAACAAAAGACACCCTGACATTTAAGAGCCATTTCGCACGTTCAGTGAATAATCGAAGATTTTGAGCGCCTAATTTACTATCTTGGGAAAAGATTTCATACTGTTTTATATTTGTTAAATACAGATCAATCTTTGGTATTGTCACATAATGTAACGGATTTTTTTAAATATCTCTAATTATTTTATAATATAAAATCTTCAGAACTTAGTCTCAGTAAAAATGACAACAGAGTAAAATTTAAGCTCATTATACACTGATTAAAATTAATTGAATCTTTTAGTTAAATATGCCTAAACATCAGGCACGTAATATTATTGACACATAATGTAGCGAAATTTTGATTATTATTTACGTTGATTAATAATAAAACAAAATAAAAGCCTACTTTACATTCATTATTATTTAAAATAGTCACATTTCTCACACAAAATTTATGCGTTTATGTGACTTCGGTCTTTATTGAATCTAAATCAAAAGTTAAAAAAAATTACCAATTTATTACATTACTTACAAAATAATATTTATCATCACTTGAATCTATAAATTGCGATGTAAATGCAAGCGCCATACATTACGGCCATTTACGGCTCGAGCGCCCACATTTTGCGAAATGGCTCTTAAGAAAATCTCATATAACATTGTAATACTAAAACCAATGCCTTAAAATATTACCCCTGACCCCTTAAATGTCACGCGTCGTAATAAGAAAACGTATTTTTAACTATTTCTGTTTCACGCACTCACAGCCCACACTAAGATCGAAGATGTGTCGTGGGTGCCAGAAACATTCACACACAGTACCAGAAACACAAATTTACTTTTTGGAGAAAATGTGTGAATCTATCGGGAATCGAACCCGATACCCGCTGGTTGGAATTCAGACGCTATTCAAGGTTTGTATAACGTATTATGAATGAATGAATTAATGTTTATGGACTAAGTAACATACAATTCTACCACAGACAAAATTTAACAATATTCATTATGTTGAACTTTTATTGTGTTTCAGTTGTTACATTTTGCCACACTTAGTCAACCTTGGTCACACTTGGTCACGCTTTGTAACATTGTGCCACTTTAGGTTATGCTTTTGAAACATTTTGCCACACTTGGTCACGCTTTTGTTACATTTTGCCGCACTTGGTCACGCTTCCATTTTATTTTTCACTTTTAACATTCGTCACACATATCGAGAGTTTTTCACACACCCAGTTGCAATTCGCCACTGTCAAACTTTCTACACAGTCTAGTCACATTTTGACCACATTTCTAATAATGTCTTATATTTTTCTTGTATATATCCCCGGCCTTGACCGAGTGGTTCTGTGCTAGCCCCACTTGGGATCATATTTCTCCCAGCGGTAGTCAGGGGTTAGATATATCCTGCGTCCGTGCACGAAACAGGTAACAATACCGCGGTATGCGGTCCTTGGTACCCCGCTCTGCGAATGAAGGGTTAAAAATAAATAATTAAGAGATTCCTTTTGTCTTCTCTCTCGCTCGCACATTTCAATAGTTTTAATAAATACAATTAGCTACGTGTGTTTTTGAAAATGTTTTCAACCAACTATATGGACATTAATACAATGAATGTTTTAATCTACCTTTCGTTTTTCATATCTTTAAGTTATACAAAAGCGTGAAAAACACATTGAAATTTGGAAACTGTTTATTCTCATCTTATTGAAGGATATGATAGCGAAAAGAAATTTGGAACATCCTTGTATTAACGTCCATATAGATAGTTAAAAACATTTCAAAAACACGCGTACATAATTGTATTTATTAAAAATATCGAATTGTCCGAGCGAGAGCAAATACAAAAGGAATAAACCCACCCTCTTAAAGCGAAAAAAAATTACCCGACTGCGCGACACTAGGGCAGGGGTCGGCGACCTGCAGCTCGCGAGCCACATGCGGCTCTTTGGATGTGAATGCGGCTCTTTAGTTCCAAACGCAAATATTAGTTATTTGAAAAAGATCATTTAAAAAACGTTCTGAATCAATTAACAAGCAAATTATGTGATGATTAGGTAGGTATAACGCGCGTATAGCGTTTTCTATACGATACTCGTAGTACAGTAGGCATTATTGTTGGCATAAAGGATTTTTGTTAGCAAGAAAAATAAATGTGGCTCTATAAAACTTTGAAATTTTGTAAATTGTAATGTTTTACTCTTCCGACTCAAAAGGTTGCCGACCCCTGCACTAGGGTAATGTCCATCGTCGACCGCAGCACCATCGCTTACCATTAGGTACATTAGAGGTTAAACGCTTGCCTATACTGAATAAAAAAAAACGAAAATGTGTTTTTCAGCCTATGTTTGTTACTTTGTGGCTTTCTAGAGACCAAACGCGTTGACCGATATTGAAGATGCTTACGTCAATCGATTTGTTTTAATTTAGCAAATGTTCAATAAAGACATGACACAAACACACGAAATTCGGATTTATAATTCACCGAGCGAGCGTGAAACGTCTCCGTTTCAGCTTGGGAAAATTGCTTTCGCATGTCCGGCGGATTTCCGGTTGTTCTTCTCTACAGGTCGCATTTTTCAACCGATTCTCTTGAAATTTTGTGAGCAGTAGGTCTATTCTGGTCGTCAAACTACGAATTGTTTGAATTGATGCGACGTCGATACGACAGTCGATCGGTTGAAAGTTCAGTCCATTCGATGGTTCAAAAGTAATCGGCCGATTTCGACCTCGATGTAAAGATAATTGAAGCCCCGGAATAGACCCCCGGTTCGATAATTATGTAGAATTGTTTTGTCGATTCACTTTTTGGAACATGAAATTAAATTTAATGACTTCAGCACATTGACAATACAGTAATTCCGATGGGCCCCAAACTAGGCATCGCTATAATGATAGATAGATAGATAGATAAACTCTTTATTGAACACCATATTTGTGACAAAACAGAATACAAAATAATTACTTACAAAATAAGTGTAACAATAGGCGGTCTTATCGCTAAAAGCGATCTTTTCCAGACAACCTTTGGATGGAGAGGAATTACGCAACAAAGTTGGACGTCGGTGTTTTAACATAACAAAATTCAGAAAGATGCAAGATTAAAAATAAAAAATGTAAATTTTAATATACCTACTGCATTATAAATAATGATATATAACAATTATAATATAAATACATATTATTACACATTATATTATAATACGTAAACTACATAATATAAGTACATAAATATAAATACCAATGTCATCAATAAAGAATGGATTTGGTGGGACAGATTACAATTTAATTATTATCAGCGAGATAGTGAGCGTTAACTTGCTCCTTAAATATAGGCAGCGACTGAGCTCGCTTTATTTCCATGGGAAGCGCATTCCACAGTCGAATAATGGTGCGTTTACAAACATATATTTTCGCCAGTCTGTTCCTGAGTTAAATAAAATAATGGACTATACAAGATGAAAATGGCGGAGATATAAGTAAAAAAAAAAAAACTTTCGAATAATACGCGAAGTATTTTGCCCACAGAGCCTATTAGTGTATAGAATTACATTGTGCAAATAAATTTATTTGTTACGGGTAGTGTGACGACAATGTTGCCACACTACCCACTTCACTGCGCTGCGTTTATGTGTTTGAATAATGTTGCCTGTTTCACTTAACTTTAATAACAAATTGTTTGTAATTGTTTTCTTGCGCAGCTGTTCAGTGTTGTTTTTTCGTGTGCGACGTCACCTGCCGTTCTCAACGGAACATCAGCGCTGGTTTTTTAAACCAGCATTATGCTGAGTTGAGAACGGTTTGTGGTAAAAAAGTAAAAAAAAAAACTATTTGTACCCTTTTGTCAATTGAATTTTTTTGCCACAAATAAATATATATCTTTATGTCTTTAGAATATACATACTCTGAAATCGTCCATAAGTCCTAACTTCTTAGCGCTGCGTGTGTAAGTCTGCGCGTTGGTATACGTGACCCGGGCCGGTTCTGTGCCGTCACCGGAAAGCACTTCTTCGGCGGTCAGCGCGGGTAACGACTCTACCGTGGCTTGTAGAGCAGGGTCGTAATTCTCCTGCAAGTAAACAAACGCTTTCACACTCACAGCCCTACACTAAGTTCTTAAAGTAACGGAGTGTGATTTTGTGCTGGCATAACTGATCCAGTGGTGATGCTGTTGGATTTGACTTCCGTGAGTCTTTAGATTTGTAGGAGGTTGTAGCATTCCAGTGGTTTTAATTTCTTCAGTGACATCGCACTGAGCTATCACATGTTCTATTGTTTCTTTTTCCTCCATGCATCCCCTACACAGAGCTATCTGTGATTATCTTGTGTAAGTGACACGGAGGGCTATCTGTAATTATCTTGTGTAGGTGACACGGAGGGCTATCTGTGATTATCTTGTGTAGGTGACACGGAGGGCTATCTGTGATTATCTTGTGTATTTGACACAGAGGACTATCTGTGACACCTACCTTGTGTTGGTGACACAGAGGAATATCTGTGGCACCTATCTTGTGTAGTTAACACAAAAAAAAACAAAAACAAACGCATTCACACTCACAGCCCCACACTAAATTTAAATACTTGTATCGTGGGTGCCGGAAACATTTACATATCACATACACAATCACACCCAGAACCAGAAGCACAAATCTTCCTTGGGAAGGAAAATTGTGCTTCTACCAGGAATCAAACCCAGGGCCCACGGCACAGAGGGCAGAGACTTGCCCACCGCGCCAACTGGGTCGTCAACACAGAAGGATATAATATGTGGCGCCTATCTTGTGGAGGTGACACGGAGGGCTATCTGTTACACCTATCTTGTGTAGGTGATACAGAGGGATATCTGTGACATCTATATCTTGTGGAGGTGACACAGAGGGCTCTCTGTTACACCTATATTGTGTAGGTGACACAGAAGGATATCTGTGACACCATATTGTGGAGGTGACACAGAGGGCTATCTGTAACACCTATCTTGTGGAGGAGACACAGAGAGATATATTATGTGACACCTATCTTATGGAGGTGACACTGAGGGATATCTGTGACACCTATTTTGTGTCGGTGACACAGAAGGCTATCTGTTATTACCTATCTTGTGTAGGTGATACATAGGGCTATCTGTGACACCTATCTTGTGTAAGTGATAAAATCTAATCAATAAAAAAATCGTTTATTCCCATGGGCCCCAAAGAGGCACTCATGAAAGTTAATGATTCTGCTGCCAGATTTGCAAAATTACAGCCATCTCGAGAAGAACTTTAAACGTTCCTTAACACTAATGCATAGGGTACATAGGGCTATCTGTGACACCTATCTTGTTTATGTGACAAAGAGGGCTATCTGTATACCTATCTTGTGTGGGTGACACGGAGGGCTATCTTTGACACCTATCTTGTGTAGGATAGTTGAGGTTACAGTGACTACTATCCGAGTGATGAATGAGTGCCTCTTTGGGGCCCATGTGAATAAACGATTTTGACTACTGTTAGTCTGTACGGACTTACCTTGAGTAAATACGTGAGATTGAGTGTGGTGAATTCAACAAAGTCCATGTTTAGTTGAATATTACGTAGATGCATGTCGAAGAATAACCCTCTACTGACGCCGATCTGAAAGATAGATATATTTTTATTGTACACCACCCGTAAAGGAAAATACTTTAACATTAACTTAGGCTTGTACAATGGGCGGTCTTATCGATAAAAGCGATCTCTTCCGGACATCCTTTGGATGGAAAGGAATAATTTGGGAATCGGGTATCACATAGTTACGCAAACTTTAAAACAGTGCATTAAGATACCTGGATACCTGGATGACCAAACTTTGCTCGGTAAAAACAACGTTTTTTTTAAAAATGAAACCTAGTTATATCGATGTATCGCCCCCGAAACCGCCTGCATACTAAATTTCATGAAAATCGTTGGAGCCGTTTCCGAGATTCAGATTATTATTTATACATATATGTTGCTCGTTTAAAGGTATAAGATAAACAAAATATAATTACTAAAAATATACTAAAATAAACATGGACATAAATTATATAGACATTATAATTATATATTATAACAACATAAGAATATACTTTATATAAAAGAAACTGCTTGACTCACGATTTAAGGTCGACTCTTGCGACCTAGGTATACCCTATGATGGGGATCGGACATCCCCGAAACCTATGTCGCAGTGTCGACCTTAAATCGTGAGTCAAGCCGTTAATTAAGTATAATGTGTCAAACTCACGAAAACTTTAATAGTAGAAAACATTATAATAAATACATAACAAAACATAGTACAAAAGTTCATATCTATAATATACTATACACAAATGTTTTATTTTGCAAGCATTTGACCACTATATCACTTGATGGAAAGTGACAATGTGGCCTAAGAGGTGACATGCTCGCCTAGAAGATACCTATTCACTCGAGACTTGAAGACTCCCAGATAATACCGTTTGAGAAAACATATAAACTTGCTTGTAACAAGGATGTAGTAGTATTTTTATATAATACTATATACCCGGCATGCGTTGCAATGCCACGTAAAGAAAAAAAAACATTTTACCTCTTCCATGTTTATGGTTGCCTAGTACTTTAATGCCATACTAAATACTTATTGACTATATTATTACCTCCTTTATGTTTATGTTTGCCTAGTACTTTACCAAATCCGAGTGACGTATTCCTCTGTCCTTGTGGAAATGAATTTTATTTTATTTTTTTCGTGAATTTTTGATATTCTGTAATTTTGATTCTTTTTTTTTTTTTAACTATTAAGTTTACAAATGTTGTGCCACGTTAGCGCTTTGCTCACACCCGACGCCCTTTATGTATGTCCCGCGCTTAACGCACGGTAATCTTACTAATATCATAAATGCGAAAATTTGTGTGAATGTTTGTTGCTACGTATCTCCGAAACTAAACCGATTTTAATCTTATTTGGAATATAAATTAAGTTGTGGGCAATTTACATAAAATATTAAACATTTTAATTTTATTATGAATATAAACGCTTTCACACTCACAGCCCCACACTAAGTTCTATGACTTGTGTCGTGGGTGCCGAAAACATTCACATCACACACACAATCACAACCAGAACCAGTAACACAAATTTTCCTTGGGGAGAAAACTCGTGTACCTTCCGGGAATCGAACCCGATAGAAAGCGAACGCTCACCCAATTAAACCAACGTGCAGTTTAGTCGATTATATTGACTTGTTTGTTAAAGTGCTTACAGTAAAGATAACTTACTTTTCCAAATGAATATGTTCTGGAAATTTCAGGCCTTATACAGGACTTCTCGTACACGTTTTCTGGATTACGCAACCAGTCGTCGAAGAACCTAGAATATTATACTATTATTATTATAAAGAAACCTTCGCCTAGTTCAGAACCCATTACCAATTATAATAAACAAACGCTTTCACACTCACAGCCCCACACTAAGTTCGACGACATGTGTCGTGGGTGCCGGAAACATTCTTATCACACACGATCACACTCAGAACCAGAAAAACAAATTTCCCTTGGGGAGAAAACTTGTGTTCCCGCAGGGAATCGAACCCAATACCCCTGCTTAGAAGGCGTAACCCACCTAGCTAAGCCAATGTGCAGTTCATGTTGATTTCTAATCTCATGCATGCATTTACAGATGCCACCACATGGCAAAATAGAAGGACCAATTAACGATTAAAACCAAAAAATATGCCACGTAAAGAAAACAATTCATACTTGAAAAAAGTTATTTAAAATCAAGATGCAAGATTTGATGACAAACATCGGGACAGGTGAAACTAAATAAAAGCATTTTATCTCTTTTACGTTTATGGTTGCCTAGTACTTAAATGCCATACTAAAAATTTGTTGACTAAATTATTACCTGCTTCATGTCTAATTCATACTTGAAAAAGTAATTTAAAATAAAGATGCAAGATTTGATGACAAACATCGGGACAGGTGAAACTAAATAAAAGCATTTTATCTCTTTTACGTTTATGGTTTACTAGTACTTAAATGCCATACTAAAAATTTGTGGACTAAATTATTACCTGCTTCATGTCTAATTCATACTTGAAAAAGTAATTTAAAATAAAGATGCAAGATTTGATGACAAACATCGGGACAGGTGAAACTAAATAAAAGCATTTTTTCTCTTTTACGTTTATGGTTGCCTAGTACTTAAATGCCATACTAAAAATTTGTTGACTAAATTATTACCTGC
This sequence comes from Lomographa bimaculata, assembly GCA_948107665.1. Classification (NCBI taxonomy): domain Eukaryota; kingdom Metazoa; phylum Arthropoda; class Insecta; order Lepidoptera; family Geometridae; genus Lomographa; species Lomographa bimaculata. The sequence continues at coordinate 7,372,394 of OX403612.1, read as the reverse complement.
TTCATGTCTATGTTTTCCTAGAACTTTACTAAGTCCGAGTGATGTATACATGAGAAAATGTTTTTTTTAATTTTCCAGGCGGGAACACACATTATCTCCACAATAAAAAAAATCTGTTTCTTGTTCTGGGTGTTATTGTGTGTGCATTTCCGGCACCCACGAAACAAATATTTGTACTTGGCGTGGGGCTGTTCTCATCCGAAATCTATTATTTGTAATGTTACTAATTTGATACTTTTTAAATATTTGTACACCGGAAACGGTAGTATGTGGAACCATTACCATTTTTATTACTATTTATCATATTCTGACAAATAAATAATTGATTTTGTTTGAAATTGTGAATTCGTTTGGTTTGTTTGCAATTCCATGAGGCAATAAATACATACGCTGGCGGCCATTTAGGCTCCAACTTCCTCCAAGTATCAGCTCGCATCAACCAGCCCAGGCCGGGGAAGAAATCGGTGCGATGCAGGAGCTCTGGATGAGAGAAGTCTATCACCTCTTTCTTGCCGTTGTCATTCCATGCGGATATACACCTAAAAATACAGTAAAATACAACATTAAATATAAAATATAATATATATTTATTGACACAATTCATAAGACTTATTTTAAATTACTTATTACATGAAATGTTGATCTTAAACTAGAATAATTAGTTAAGTACAGAGCATATACGTAAACGCTCGCGCTCTGTGGACTGAAGATCTCACAAGAAGGTACGTTTTTGCATAATTATGCAAAGACATACTTGCGAGAGACATACTTACAATGAGGAATGAGGCATTTTGAAAAGTTACCAAAAACTGAATCGACAAAAAAAAAGCTACATAAGTATCGATCATGCTCACAAAAATTTAACGAAATCGGTTGATAAATGAGACCTGTAGAGGAGAACAGCCGGACATCCGGACATACGAATGCATTTTTGTTCAAACTGAAGCAGACGCTTGCGCTTCGCGTTCGCTTGGTCAATTATAATTCAAGAAGCACATTCATTTGAGTACAGAAATTATGAAAGGTTGTTTCTAGGTATATAGATAGTCTAAATAGTGTACCAAAATAAAATAAAAATTGTTTCCTTTTCACATTGTAACAGCTGAACGGGTTGGAAGAAATTTGGAATATACATAGTTTATAACTAGGATACTTTTTACAAGCTTTTATTCAATACCGTGATAACGTCATATAAATCGATGAACACCGGCTGCACGCACGAAAGTGTCACGTTCCGCCTGAGCTTGAGCGTGCAAGCGAGAGCTCGAAACAAGCGATAGAGAGGCACGATCGGCCTAAGCGTTCGTCTTATGACGTTATCACGTAAAATTATTTACAGACAACCATTTTTTTTTCTTCAGAATAACGCAGCCAAAGCCGCGGGTTAAGTTTAAATCGGATAACACATTACATGATTTAACACAAAATTTACATTTAAACTATACTATTAACTTTTATTATGCGAACTGCAAAGAAATGGATCACCCTGCCTTCGTTCTTATTTCCCGATATGTATAATTATGGGCCTCTCCAAGTCAAGAGTGAACAGATATTTTCTAAGCAGGCATGTCCTACGATCGACCGCGTCGTTGCTTTCCATCAGGTGAGATCACGGTCAAATGGTTACCTATCCTACTAATATAATAAATTCGAAATTGTGTGTGTATGTGTGTGATTGTTTGTTACCACGTATCTACGTAACTTCTAACCAATTTTGATGAAATTTGGAATGTAGGTAGTATAGAAGGGTATATACCCCGCAAGGGGTTAAACGGTAATCAATTTTACGCAGGCGAAGTCGCGGGGTGCAGCTAGTTATATACAAAAAACTTTTATTTAAACTTTGTTGAGAATTAGTTTACCAATTTTGTTTTATAAGGATAGAGTATTTATTTGTTGGGACTTACCACAAACTGGGATCTTTATAGAGCAGAGGATAAGTCCCGAGAAAGTATTCAAAGAAATCTGGAGATATGTCGAGGTCATCTGCAATGAACATTTTTACAAATTAAATTTCAACACAAAATACTCTTTTTTTTTAAATTAAAGCTATCGTGAGTATTACACATGTTTTGTATAATTTTATAAACCTTCATTGGTAAGTAGTGCACAATCCTGCAGAGGAGTTTAGAATTGACAACTGGGCAGAAAAAAAAACAAAAAAAGATTGATTATTATACCTTAGAAGATCGTTTTATTCCTTTCTAACTGTAAAGTAAATTGACAGTTTAGTAGTATTTTTCAAGTAAACTATGGCAACTCTTAGACAGCAGCTAAAATCATAGCTTATAGTCGAAGACTTATGTATTAGAATCAAACTGTTAATGATTCTAAATAAAAATTGCGAACCATTTCCATTTAGTCTTAAAAACAGGTAGTAGGTAAATGTAATAAATACATTTGCTTAGCAGTAAAATCAACATTTATTGGGAGTAGGTAAATATTATACATTCTCGTAATTCATGCACAGCTGTGAACTCTCGTGACCTCTCGTCACATGTTAGTTAAATGATTCCATAGCACTTTGCACTCATAAGCTATAATTGTAGCAGCTGTCTAAGAGTTGCCATAATTTACTTGACAGTTACTACTACTGCGCCACAATTTACTTACCAATAAGGAACTTTTTTTAAATCTACTATTAATTTTTTTTAAATTTTTATTCTGCTCAGCACTGTACTTGTTCACTACTTACCAATGACGGTATATACGGTTCAAAACACGTGGAAAAATGTTGACTTACTTTGTTGTCGACTAGTTTCAGACAAATTAGTTGTCCTTAATTAGTCGACAAAAAAAATCTACTACAATTTAACGTGTTTTATTATTTATTTTTTTATTTTTAGCCTGGTTATAAAAGATTACCATTACTTTTTGGTATAAAAGCCTAATATACTTACAAAATATACCACCAATTTAAGGTATAAAAGTCCAATATAAGTAAAAAATTTGCGGTCTTATCGTACACAGCAATACCTTATTCAAATTCATTTTATGTATTTCGCATAAGTTCTTGGTTTTAATAAGTATTTAAATCAAGATTATTTACCTATTAGTAGCTTAGATATGAAGAAGGCACAAGCTACTCGACCAATTCTTTATTTAGCTTTGGTATCCCAAGCATAGTGATTTCGGATCAGGGCCTTCAGTTTCAAAGACGTAGCCTAAATTACGAGTAGATTTATGTTATCTATGTAAGTATGTTCGTAGAAACTCACTAAACGATGGCAATGGAATGGGAATCCTAGTATGAGGTCAGTGTTAACCAGACAGTAATTGCAGTTCAAGCAGCTTCACCTTTCCTATAACGAATAGATTCTTTTTCCTGTATTTCTGCATTAGGTACATATGCAACAATAATTTTACTTGATCATACCTACTATATGTCTGTAGATATAAGTACCGATGTTTTTTGTGAATAAACTATTATTATTATTATTATTATTAATGGTATTTGAACATACCGCTAGTTCGCTCGAGGCGTTTTGTTTCTAAATGTTCTATATAATTATACAGTTATCATAATGAAACTCTGTGGGACTAATGCCCGCGTCTTTGTTACCCGAACTTTGCAATCTGAATCTTTAAGTCTAGAGTGAATAGATATCTTCTAGGCAAGCATGCTTCATCCTCGGCCGCATCGTTACTTTTTATCACGTGAGAAAGTATTGAAATGGCTATCAAGTAATAAAAAGAACAGTTGTATAAAAATATAAACCCGCAAACATATACACTCACAGCCCCATACTACGTTCAAAGACTTGTATCGTAGGAATATTAACATCACGTTCACAATAACACTAGGAACCGTTTTCGAAAAAAAAAAAAGATCAAAACGAAATTTTTATGATCGTTCCTCATTACTTAGAACTGCCCTTTGGCTTAGTTGGGTGAGTGATCGCCTCCTAAACAGGGGGTATCGGGTTTGATTCCCGGCTGAACACAAGTTTTCTCCTCAAGTAAAATTTGTGATTCTGGTTCTGATTGTCTGTGTGATGTCAATGTTTCCGGCACCCACGACACATGTCATCAAACTTAGTGTGGGGCTGTGGGTGTGAAAGCGTTAATGTTTTGTATACAAACCTTCTACAATTATGACAGCTTCATGTCTCAGCTCATTCAGCACATAATTGAGGGCAAACTTGTAATGCCGCGCAATTTTGTAGTACCCCCGGAATTTCACCTTCATTCGAGGAAGGGGAATCTCGGACAAGTCCGGTTGTCTTACTACTGTGATCGTGGGGTCTCCGTCCGTGAAGGATTTTATCACTTCGTATGTTGCATTGTGGCCGCAGTCCTGGAAAGGTTATGACAAAATAATTAAACGCAAGCAAAGCTTAAAAAAACCAACTTAACCGCTTTATCTTCGTAACCTTGATCAGATTTAATGTATTAATCACGCATTATTGACGATAACTCAAAAACTAGGGATCAGATCTTGATCAAATTTAAATGGGACCAATTGGAAAGCAACATCTTTGATACTAAAAAAATATTTACGAAATCGGTTCACGTGGAAAGAAGTTATGAAGTAACACACAAAAAAAAATAGTCGACTTGAGTACCTCCTCCTTTTTTTTGAAGTAGGTAAATAAAACCAGTTTACCCCATGCCCGTTTTACCATCTTACAACAAAAACACGCGTTATTGACTATAACTCAAAAACTAGAGATCAGACCTTGATTAAATTTCATTGGGAAGCACCTGCTTTCAAATAAAAAAAGAATCATCAAAATCGGCTCTCAACGAAAGAAGTTATGAGGTAACTTTTGAAGTAGGTTAAACGAGAACATCGTCAAAGTACGCAAGAATCGTCACAAAATAGACATTATTGACGATATTCCAAGAACTACTGATCAGATCTTGATCAAAGAACAATGGCGAAATTTTAGTTGGCCTATGTTTGATCGTATTTAAATGTGAAATTAACGAAATTCACTCAAATAAATTACAAAGATTTACTAAAACAACAGAAAAGGCAGTCGAAGCCAGGTAAAAAAAAGCACATTAAAAGAAACAAAACGATTACCTTCAACCATTTTTCATTTTTCTGATTTTGTCTATACTGTGGTTATATAATAAGATGTTACCATGTCCATTGCCTTACCCTAGTGCATCTCTATATTCCTAAGCCGTAATGCTAATGCTTATGATGTATCCATAAAACAAAAAATACTATGGTAACTTATGTATGAACCATCAGCTGTCTAGAAGCCGTCTGTCATTCACAGGTTTTCTAAAAATAGCTGCAGTTGCTATTGCAGTCATCGACATTTAAGGGGAAAAAGCAAATGTCATGGCAATACCAAACTGTCGTATGAATGACGTTTTCACTTTTGACGTTTGTTTTATTTTCTTTTTTCTTTTAATATTAGCTTCGCAATCTTGTGCATTTAGCCAGTGTCAAGTAATAATATATTTCAAGTTTAAACGTAGTGGTGGCTCTTTGGAATGGGCTTTTATCACGAATTTACGACTGTCAGAACTGTTGGCGTATTTAAAAAGAGATCGGCAAAGTGTGCTGAGTCATAACCTACAAATATGTTTTGTTTAATATCTTAATAACTAGGCCTTCTAAAACGACAATTCTTTTAAAATTAAGCTCAGAAGGCAACTGGCCTTACGTAAGATATTTTTTTATCTATATACGATGCTATTTTACTTCAACTAAAATGATGTATGGGAGTTCGCCATTGTTCTTTAAATGGGACTAATTAGAAAGCAACATCTTTCAAACTAAAAAAAAAAATTTCGAAGTCGGCTCACGTGGATAGAAGTTTTGAGGTAACACACCTAAAAAAAAAAATACAATCGACTTGAGTATCTCCTCCTTTTTTGGGAAGTCGGTAAACAAAATGGCAAACGTCATCCTCATACCTTCATTTCGCTTCTACATTTGTCATTCGTACTGCGAAGGAGTGGAACTCGTTGCCTGCGTCTTTGTTCCCCGAACGGCATAATCAAATGCTTGCTTATCGAAAAAAAGGTGACTTACTTGGCTGACAATGATAGGGAAAGTCTCCTTGCTGGGACGGAACTTGATAAGGTTGTCCAGACATCGTTTCACCGTGACTCGGTCACATGCTATGACCAGCACCGGTAGCACCATAGTATTTAGCTCTGGAAAGAAGATAGATAGATAGATAAACTCTTTATTGAACACCATATTTGTGACAAAACACAATAGAAAATAATGACTTACAAAATAAGTTTAACAATAGGCCGTCTTATCGCTAAAAGCGATCTCTTCCAGACAACCTTTGGATGGAGAGGAATTACGCAACAAAGTTGGACGTTGGTGTTTTAACATAACAAAATTCAGAAAGGTGCAATTTAAAAAAAATATTTAAATTATAATAATATACCTACTTAATTATAAATAATGATAAATAACAAATAAAATACACTACCTTTGTACAATTATGACCTAATATAAATACATATTATTACACATTATAATATAATACGTAAACTACATAATATAAGTACATAAATATAAATACCAATGTCATGAATAAAGAATGGATTCAAAGGGACAGATTACAATATAATTTAATTATTTTCAGCGAGAGTATTGTTTTTAAGAGATACTATACTTCTTGCGAAAATATACACACTACAAAATAACTACCCGTACGCATCCAACTGAGATCTCGCGTCTACATTTTTCCTGATAGAGAAAATCTTTTGAGGTAAATTGCTTTTGTTTTTCTTTGTTATAATTATTTGATTTCTGTATTTGTTGTTCAAGTACATGATATAATGGATATTGGCCTCGATTCTGATGTACACTCACTAAATTAAATTTAAACTATTCCTGTCTTTTACAAAATAGGAACACAAGACAGAGATAGCATACTGCTGTGCTGTCAAGTTAGTCAGAACTTAGATGTCTATGCAAGCTTACTCGAGTATGTGTTGTATTGGTGTTGACTAAAAACAAGCGCCTTTCTGCTTCTGCTGTTCATATTTTAATTGTTAAACTAGCGTGACAGCATTAAAATGCAAGCTATCTCTGTCTTGTGTTTTATTTTGTAAGAGACAGGGATAGCTTAAATTTAATTTAGTGAGTGTACATCAGTATCGAGGCCATTATACACAAGTTTTTAAATGTGTAGCTGTTCCTGAGATAGACCCCTCGATAAAATAAGTCTAAAAACAGTGAATTTGGTGACCTACCAATTGCTATAGAGATAGAAAGGAAAAAATATCGCTTGAGTAAGGGATTGAGGCCATAGAGTGTCATGCCGTATTGCTAACCTCTGAGCTACTCAAACCCTGCCTGAAGCAACGAAATTATCCTTTCCTTATTATTAACGTCTTACGGGGACGTGTGACGTCATCTACCAAAACAGTTTTTAGAAACTACTACGGCCAACGAGTCTAAAATTGTAGTTAGCTACACGTTGTGTTGATAACGAATCATACAATCACAATCATGCAGTTACAGTCCACTAACGGTTTGAGGAAGAAAATTTTTATTTATATCATCGAATCAATCGAATGTTGTCTGAATGTTATTATCAGAGAGATAAGTAGATAACACTTTATTGACACATCTTACAAAAAAACACGTAAAAATAAATAAAATTAACTAAATTCAACTGTGTGTAAGTGCAGATCTTATCGCTAATAGCGATCTCCCAGACAACTTCTACCGTGATTACAGGATATAAAACAGGATTTTTTCAAACGTTCCAATAAATTCAACGTAAAATTAAATGTTGTCTTGCATTTTTGCAAATCACCGCGCCACTAAATACGATCGTGTTTGAACTACTACTACTTCTACTCAAGTAGTAAATGTAGAATGAAAAAAAATATCGCTTGAAGCAGGTATTGCCGCGGCTCTCTCATGCCCTATACCTCTAACCGCTAAGCTCTTCAAGCCCCGCCTGGAGCGACGAAATTTTCCTTTCCTTATTATTATTAACGTCCAATGGGAACGTGTTACGCCACCTACCGAAATAGTTTGAAACTACTACGGCCAACGAGTCCAAAATTGCAGATTATCACGTTGTGTTAATAACGTCCACCCATATCAATTGACTAGACAGACATGCTACATCTTCTTCTGCTATCTCATCTGATGGAAATCAGGTGAGATAGCGGCTAAATGCTTACCTACCTAGCTTAAAAAAAACACAGCGCCACACTAAGTTCAACAGCTTGTGTCCATGGACTGGAAACATTCACATTAAACCCAGAACCGGCCTCCTGATTCAGAACTATACGATAACTCAGTTACTGTACGATTCGGTTAGTTATCTTACGATATAATGTATTTTTAAAGAGAATGTTACCCAATCACATCGATTCGGTAAATTACCGAAACGTCCTGAATCGGGGGGCTCAAACACAAATTTCCTTGAGGAAATTGTGTTCCCATGAACCCACTGCTTTGAAAGCGAACGCGCACCCAACTCGCAGCGGGCAATTCAAAGTTCAATATAAACATGAAACATAAGGTTATCAGAAACCGTATTATCGTGTTACAAGAAGTTTTTAATTATTGTTTCACTACAGAGATTGGGCGGAGAATTGGCTACTTTATAGTTACGTATTCAGCACTTGGTAACTGATTAAGAATTTAATGAAAAAGTGTATGAGACAAGCTTCGAGCTATGTACTATGTGAGCACGACAAATAGACTTAATCACTCAAGCACGATAAATTTTCTCTTTTTCTTCTTCTTTTTTATGCTCGATAAGCAAGCATTTAGCCACTATCCCTGCGAAGATGTGGCCAAATATATAGCGTGCTTGCATAGAAGATACCTATTCACTCTTGACTTGAAGAATCCCATATTATACCGTTCGGGAAACAAAGACGCAGGCTCCTTCGATGTACGGATCGTAAACGTAGAAGCGAAACGATTTGACCGAAATTAAGGTCTATTTATTTATTTAATTCTTTATTGCACAAAAAGTACAAAAGGTGGACTTAATGCTAGGGGCATTCTCTACCAGTCAACCACACATGGTAGACGAGAAGAGGGTGTAGGCGTGCATCAAAATGGTAAAGAGAGGGAGGGAGATCTATGTCAACCATAAATGTATGATGAAGCTGATGCGAAGGTTCAAAGCCTAGAACATCGTCGCAGGGTCCAAGTCTATCGGTCTTTTATAGGATACATTTCGGAGAGTGTGCCACGGAATTGCATGATCTGATTCCCCCATCCCCCTTTTACCATCGGACAACCAGACAATCAGCCACGCGACATCGGTTTATGGTTGATATTCCAAGGGTGCGTACAAAGCGTATTGCTTTTTTATACGTACTGCTAAGGAATGGAATTCTTTGCCTGAGTCTGTGTTTCCCGATAAGAACAATCTAGGAGATTTAAAATCTCGAATGAACAGGTATCTTCTAGGCAAGCATGCTCCATCTTCAAACACATCGCCACTTTCCATCAGGTGAGATAGTGGTCAAATTGCTTGCTTATTGAAAATAAAAAAAATATATATATGTTTAGTTTTATAATGGCAAAACGGGCACGGGGGAATTAACTCGTATAATTCCTGCGCATATTCTCCAAAATGTAGATTATAGAATACCGATACTTTGCTTGTACACTTGAGAAACTGTTACAAACTATTGCTAAATAGATAAAACGTGTATTAGATACCTTTCTCAATCGAGTCGGATGACAGTAGGTTATTTTTAATTTTTTTTTTTTTTATTTGTGACTAGTGTTGGCTAGTGTTTGACCACTATCTCACCTGATGGTAAGTGACGATGTGATCGAAGCTGGTAAACTCACAAGACCTGGAATATATTTTTACCGACTCCAAAAAAGGAGGAGGTATATGGTAATATAGGTCTATGTTCTACAGTATGTATTTTTTTATGTATGTTTACCGATTTCATTTGTGGACCGATTCCCAAAATTAGTTTTTTGTTTGATAGATTATACTTCAGAGGTCCCATATAAATTTTATCGAAATCGATCAAGCCAAAACCAAAATATAAGCGGTGAAGTCGGATTTTTAAGCTTTGCTTACGTTTAAACTTGAGATTCGATTAACACTTAATTCAAATTCAATTTATTCAAAATAACAAGTGGGCACTTACAACAACGTAGACAACTTAAATAATATGACTTATTAGTATAGGCACATAAATATATGCTGTTGAAGTTATAGACTCTCTAGTTCCCACACTAGGATACCCTGTGTTGTGGGCAACCAGTCTCTTCCATGTTCAGGCACTTACAATTAAACTAATAAATGTTAAAAAACTGGATCTTATCACATTATTAATATTATAAGTCCGAAGAACAGTAGTAGTACCTAAGTCCCGCGGCTTCGCCCGACAAACGCGGGCAAAGTCGCGAGGCATAGCTGATATAAGACTACTAATAATATACGAACACACTTGAAAATTGTTGGATTATTAATTTTATCTATACTAATATTATAAAGAGGTAAAGTTTGTTTGTTTGTATGTAAAAGGTAATCTCTGAAACTACTGATCCGATTCTGAAAATTCTTTCACCAATAGATAGCTACACTATCACTGAGTGTCATAGGCTATGTTTTGTCGGGATAGAAGTTAGTTATCAGTTCGAAATAATAATATTCGTAAGACAAGTCGGAGAAAAATTTGCTAACTTTCCGCTTTATCGGCGTACGCTGACTAAACGGTAAGACATAGTTGAATACAATGTATGGCAAAAATGTTGGCCTTCATGAGTTTTACAAAAAAGTCCGCGACAGCATATATCTAACATGTATGTATAGCTCAGAAAAAATACTTTTCTTTGTTAAAAATCTGAAAAAAAAGCGGCCTATGTTTAGTTGGCTTTTTGAGACATTCAGTATAAATCCTTATCAAAATAAACTATTTCATCGTCTTACGTAGTTCATGTAGATACATTTTGCTTTTTACTGCATATGATTTGGATAAATAGTCTATGAGAAATCGTGAAATTAGTTTCACGGGAGCCCGCCCGTGAACGGGACGGGTCAGAAATGTACCGCCACGTACTACGAATTCCTGCACATTAAAAAATAGCGGCTTCTATTTCGTTGGCTTTTTTTAAGTATTTAATATTAATCCTTATCAAAAAAACCTATTTCATCGGCTTACGTAGTTCAGGTAGATGTAATTTGCTCTTTACTGCACATAATTTGGACCTATAGTCTAGGAGAAATCGTTAAGTTTATTTGAGGGTGAAAACGGTGGATCACAGAATGGAACAGTTACTGCGTAATCCGGCATACGTCTATGTTTTGAACCGACTAACATAAGAAGGAGGATATAAATTCGACTGTTTTTTTTTGTTTAGTCTTATCATTAAACTTTGAACTGCCCGCTAGCGTAGTTAGGTGGGCGTTTGCCTTTAAAGCACCGGGTTTGATGCCCGGTGGGAACACAGGTGTTTTCCCACGGGAATTTGTGTTTCTGGTTTTGAGTATGTTGTGAATGTTGTGTGAATCTTGGATGTTTACTGCCCCTTGATACAAGTCATTGAACTTAGTGTGGGGTTGTGAATGTGAAAGCGTTTATGGGTATGTTTTTTAATATTTACTACCCGGCCGACGCCGGGCGTCCTGAACTTTGAATTGCTCGCTGGCGTAGATGGGTGCGCGTTCGCCTTCAAAGCAGCGGGTTCGATTACCGGTGGTAATTTACCTAGAAAATTTCTCTCCACGAGAAATTTGTGTTCCTGGTTTTGAGTATGTTGTGAATACTTTGTGAATCTTGGATGTTTACGGCCCCACGCTACAAGTCACTGAACTTAGTGTGGGGCTGTGAATGTGGAAGTGTTTATGTGTAGATTTTTTAACCGGGCGACGCAGAGTGGGGAATCTTTGAACTTTGAACTACCCACTGGCGTAGATGAGTGCGCGTTCGTCTTTAAAGCAGCGGGTTCGAATCTCGGTGGGAACACAATAACAAAAGTTTATTCCCCACGGGCAGTTTATATTTCTGGTTCTGGGTATGACATGAATGTTGTGTGTGTGGTGTTAATTGTTTACGGCCCCACGACACAACTTATAGTACTTTTACAGTGAGGCTGTGAGTGAGAAAGCGTTTATATGTAAGCTTTTGTTTACCCGGGCAACGCCGGGCGGGTCAGCTAGTTATTAATAATTCGTGAACGTGCACGAGTGTAGGCAAATAATACAAAATTAAAAAACGTGATTTTCGATTTCGCTGCAAAACTCCAATAGAAGCTCTAGTAATGTTTGTGACATTTATAAGGAGCGCTTTCACACTCACAGCCCTAAACTAAGTTCAATGACTTGTGTCGTGGGTGCGGGAAATCTTCAAATTACACAAACAGTCACAACTAGAACTAGAATTTGCTTTGTGGAGAAAACTTGTGTTCCGCCGGGAATCGAACCCTATACCCCTACTTAGAAGGTGAACGCATAAACAACCACGCCAACGGGCAGTTCAATAATATTGATTTTATTCTCTTTTGCATTTCGCCAAAGTGTTTATCGTCACACTAATATTATAAATCCGAAAGTTTGAGAGTAAATATGCTTGTTTTTTCTCTTCACGCTGTAACAGCTGAACGGATTCGGATGAAATTTGGAAGGCAGATAGATTATACCCAGAATTAGGACATAGGCTGCTGTTTAACTTGATAAACGCGAGCGAACCCGCAGAGCACGGCTAGTTGTGCAAAAAATAGCAAACATCTATCATACAACTATTACACAGTTACTATTATTTATTCTGTGGTCTAAGTATATTTTGTAAAATGCTACTTTTCTATTCAGATACTTAATTCCTTTTGTCCCATTGTATGGCAGTTGTCCAGTTCATGGTCGATTGAACTGTCAATTTACATTTAAATGGACAGCGTCATGTACATACATACATTTTTGCTTTTCTTCTGTTCCACTAACGAGTTTAAAACTCTTTTGTAATTTAAACTTTCGCGATTCGAACACATTATTCTTCTCGAGACCATGGCCAATGCAACTTGGCCGAAACGTCGAGGTAACAAAAATAGTTTTTTTTAACTCTTTGTTTAGATGTCTTTGAGATAGATCTCTGGAATTAATAGGTCTAAAAACAATGAGTTTGGTGAATAAAATGTTATTTTCCAATACAATTTATAAAGTGAAAACTTCTTTAGGCGCGTTGAGCACTTTTTCGGTGAACAAAAACCATGAAACTCACGTCATCGTCACCGCACGCTTCCCATGAGCTATATGTATACTGTGTATATATATTATACATATATAGTTTTCACTTCTATCGGCAGTCCCCAAAGACCCAACGCATGTTTTTTTTAAATGAAAAAACGGTTTCATATTCTACTTAAAAAGATACACCGCACGAACAGAAATAAAAAATAATTTTGCTCACCACTAAAGTTTATGGGCGTCTAATGTTTACATTTATACGGCGTCATGTATATATATACATATTTTTTTACTATTCTTCGGTTCCACAATCCAGTATAAAACTCTACCTATTTTTATAGGCACATGTCAATCAAGAAAACATTAACCCTCTGCACCGCTTTATCTTCGGGACCTTTGATCAGATTAAATTAATTAAATACGCATTATTGAGGATTAATCAAAAACTGCTGGTCAGATCTTGATCAAATTTAAATGGGACCACATGGGAAACACTAGCTTTCAAATAAAAAAAACATTATACATAATTGGTTCACATACAAAGAGATCCACCAGATAAGTTTAGAGGTAATACACATAAATAATTAAACGCAAGCAAAGCTTAAAAAAACCGACTTCACCGCTTTATCTTCGGAACTTTGATCAGATTAGATGTACTAAACACGAATTATTGACGATATCTCAAGAACTACTGATCAGATCTTGATCTTTAAATGCGACCAATTGGAAAGCAAAGTCATTCAAACAAAAAAAAAAAAATCTAAATCGGTTCACGTGGAACGAAGAAGAGGTAACACACATAAAAAAAAAAGTTCAGTCGACTTGAGTACCTCTTCCTTTTTGTGAAGTCGGTAGAAAATACAGCCGAGTTGAGAACCTCCTCCCTTTTTAGAACTCAGTTTAAAATAAAAAGTGAACGTTACACTTATTTATATTTTACACATTTCCTGATAGAGTCCCGTACGTAGATTCGAATGACGCCGTAAAACGAAAAACTTTTAGCGTGGTACGCTGGAGCGAAAAGTCTATAATTATATAATAAGACCTATTATTGTCCGATTATATAAAACTTTACGACAGTTTTATAAATGTATATATAACGGGACATTTACCATGTATTTCCTGTTTGTATATTCCGTTATTGACACAAACAATTACAGTACAGTAGTACTGTACTTACATTACATTCCAGCAGGCCTACCATGCGTGCTTGCGGGTGATCCCCCCTGGGAGCTCCAAGCGGAGATCCTCGCCGAAGTTTACCACTTCGTGGCGGCGAGGAGGGCTCGAGGAGACCCCCCAGCGTGGGAAGAGGTCACCCGCATGCGGTGGCGGGCGCGGGCTGCCCTGTTGCGGACGGAGGACCTGGCTCCACCGGTCCCCGGGCTGTGGACGGTGGAGGCCATCCGCCCGGTCCTTCGGAGGTGGGTGCGGCGGCGTTTTGGGTCGCTTACCTTCCGATTGGTGCAGGTGCTTTCCGGACATGGATGTTTCGGAAAGTACCTGCACCAAATCGCGAGACGGGAGCCGACCCCGGCCTGCCACGAATGTGGGGCGCTGGAGGATACGGCGCTCCACACGCTGGAAGTGTGTGCCGCATGGGGCCCGCAGCGGCACACGCTTTCAGCGATCATAGGCGGTGATCTCTCCCTGCCGAGCGTGGTAGACGCCATGCTGTGAGAGATTGTGGCAGGCGGTGGTCTCCTTCTGCGAAGCGGTGATGACGCAGAAGGAGGCGGCGGAACGGGCCAGAGAGGTCGATCCCCTTTCTGACCCGATCCGTCGCAGACGGATGGGGGGGAGGAGGAGGCAGTTCGCCCGCCTCCTCTCTCCTCCTCTGTAGTGGGGTCACCGGTGGAGAGTCAGGGAGCTCTCCACTGGCTTGCACGGCCCCACAAGTCTGAGGGGTGGCCTTGGTGAGCAAGGTCACCCCTAAATGGGCGCAGTGGCCCGGTCTGTACTCGGGCCTACCGCCGGGGCAAGATAGTGACTGCTAGCGCGACCCTATCTTGCCCCACCTCGGCGAGGGACTGCTCACGGGGGGGTTTTTAGTGGGTTCGAGCCCCACATACCCCCTTCCTTCACCCCAGGGAAGGAAGGGAAGTGCAAGGCATTTTCCCCCCTCACAAAAAAAAAAAAAAGGCCTACCATGAACTTTTTAAGCTTGAGCTTGCTTGGGGTGATGCTAATATGGTTAGGTTTAATGCTTCTAAGACTCAGGCGTGTCTATTCTCTGCTAAAAAAAGCCAGTTTCTTTTAGCTCCCATCTTCTGTAATGTGCCCATCCAGATAGGCAATCAACTAGAACTATTGGGTGTCAGTTTGGCATCCAACCTCAACTTTGGTTCGTATATCGAATCTAAGGCCAAAGTAGCTGCTAAAAAACTTGGTATTTTGTCGAAGGTCAGGTGGTACTTCACACCGGGACACCTTTTAAACTTGTATCAAGCGCAGGTCCGGTCGTGTATGGAGTACTGCTGTCACCTGTGGGATGGTTCTGCCAAGTATCAGCTGCGGGCTTTGGATTCGATAGAGAGACGCGCAAAGAGGCTAATTAACAATGACGCTTTAGTTGAAGCCAGATTTCAAAGTCTTGAACACCGGCGTAAAGTTGCAAGCCTATCGGTATTCTATAAAATACATTACAGTGAATGTGCTCAGGAACTACACAACCTTGTTCCCGCTTCACCTTTTTTCCACCTTTCATCTAGAAGAGCGGCGTCGCGTCACCCATTTATGGTTGAGATACCGTTCATTCGGACGAAACGTTTCTACATACATCTAATACAAATCTTAGCAAGGCTAATATCGATGAACTGCCCGGAACTTGGCAGGCTTCAAAAGTTCAGGAACTCCTGATCGTTATAGATCTTAAATAGTCATTCAAAATTAAAAATGGTAGAAGAAGCTTCAATATGTTGATCAAATGCATATTCAATGATACCCTATTTAACACAATTCGTTCACTTTCATTTCTCACAACATGGCGTCTGCTTATCGCCATATTGAATTTCGTTTACTGTCATGTGTTTAGTGACACTCACTCAATAGAAATCGAATGACGTAAGTATCATCAAAATCGACCTACGAGTTTGAACTCTAGAACGCTATAAAGGAACAATCATACATCTGTCTATATATATTTAAAAAAAACTAATTGTTCTGCGTCTCGCAAAAAATCGAGAACGGTTTGACCGATTTGGCTAATTCATTATTTGTTGTGTTCATAATTGTCAGGGCAAGGTTTCTAAAGTTTGCTAGTTACTTTGCTACCCTCATCTGCGTTGCGCAGTCAAGTAAAAAATAATGGAGGTAGTAGCATAGTAGAAACATATTCCCTATGCATCAGTAGTGCATCCTACTAATCCTACTAATATTATAAATCCGAAAGTTTGTGTGTAAGTGTGTTTGTTCCCTCTTTACGCTTTAACTGCTGAACGGATTTGGATGAAATTTGGAATGTACATAGATTATACCTAGGATTAACACACAGGCTACTTTTTAACTTGATAATAGCGGGCGAAGCCGCGGGGCTCGGCTAGTATTAAATATAACTCAAGTATTATTTTCTTAATCTTAATTGGAATAGAATTACACCGATAGCAAATTTTTTATTGAAATGTTTTTAATTAAGAATTTTAATGATTAAAAAATGATAAAAAATGCATGGGTGATTTTAAATAGCAAAACGCACGCTATATGATAGACTGATTCGTGACGTCAATTCACACTATTTTGATGCCAATGATTGGTCAACTTTTCTTTACGCCAGCCGTGTTCGGTCGGAGACAAAATCACTAAAATTATCCAGCAGCTATCCTTGACTATATTCTAGATAAGACTAAGGGTGTAAGGGACCCGGGTGGTGCTAATCAGGTGACATTTGAGAGGTGGTAGAGCATTTTGTAAGTTGCTCGCCTGGCTTGCTACCAAAGCAGCTTACCACCATCAAGTTGAAAGTCTGCCGCCAAGCCAAATACGGTGTTCCGGCAGTTATCCTTGAGAGCCTGCGTATTCCAGGTCTAGTGTGTTTACCAGCTTCGATCACATCGTCACTTACCATCAGGTGAGATAGTGGTCAAACACTAGCCTGACACAAATAAAAAAAAAAAGGGATAGAAACCGTACATTATATTTAGATTTTGTCCGTGACCAAACACGCGTGGTAAGTAAAGGAAAATTGACCAAAAATTTACAATAATATACTAGCTAGCTGTACCCGGCAAGCGTCGCAATTTTTCAATGCCACGTAAAGAAATAAAAACCGGCCAAGTGCGAGTTGGACACGTGCGCGAAGGGTTCCGTACCATTATCTAAAAAAACGTCAAAATATTCATGTCTGTTGTATAAAACAAATATTTAAACTCTTCTAAAGCGAGACAGATATATTGTTAAGCTCTTCTACGGTGCGAGGGTCTGATATTACAAAATAGTCTCACTCTAATTTTGTTTGTCATTTCCTGCGACACTATATTTACTATTTTCATTCGTACATAATCATAATTGACTTGACATCTGGTGAGATAGTGCTCGGTCAAATGTTTGTTTATCATAAATCAACATTAATAAAACCGGCCAAGTGCGAGTCGGACTCGCGCACGAAGGTTCCGTGCCATCCTACTAATATTATAAATTCAAAAGTTTGTGTGAAGTGTGCACGTGTGTAAGTATGTTTGTTCCCTCTTCACGCTGTAACGGCTGAACGGATTTGGTTGAAACTTGGAATGTATATAGCTTATACTTAGGATTAACACATAGGCTACTTTTTAACTTGATAATAGCGTGCGAGTATAATGTATACATCTACAGCGAAGGAGTGGAACTCATTGCCCTCGTCTTTGTTCCCCGAACGGTATAATCTGGGAGAGACATCTGGTACGGCCCAGTTACAATACTGTTGTTACATTATCAGCCATATGTTACCTTCACCGATAATTAATTTAACATATGTTCAAATTATGTTTCGTATATCTGTCAATTGGTGTCAAATGTTTCCGCTGTGCAAACACAATCAGGTTTAGAATGAACATAACATAAATCATATTTTTTTAACACACTTTTTAACACAGTATTCCCTGATAGATACAATATGGGAGTCTTTAAGTCAAGAGTGAATAGGCATCTTCTAGGCTGACATGCTCCATCGTCGACCGCATCGTCTCTTACCATCAGGTGAGATGGCGGTCAAACGTTTGCCTATTTTGAATGAAAAAAAAAACACTAACAACCCACCACTGAGTTTGATGACTTGTCGCGTGCTGAATACATTTACTTCACACACAATCAAATATCGATAAACTAATTTAAACGCAAGGAATATCGTCTTCACCGTTTAGCTCAAAAACTGGTCAGAACTTGATCAAATTTCAATGGGACCACACGGGAAGCACCAGCTTTCAAATAAAAAACAAAAATAATAATTGGTTCACCTATTAAAAAAAACGGCCACATTGTTATACGACTATCATTGAAACGCAAGGAAAGCTTTAAAAACAGACTTCATCACTTATATTTCGGTTTAGGCTTGATCGATTTCGATAAAATTTATATGGGACCACCTCTGAAGTATCTCTACCAAACAAAAAATCATCAAAATCGATTCATGATTGGCGGAGATATCGCGTAACATACATAGAAAAAACTGTATCTTGCAAAAAAAATACGTGATATTTGATGAGACCTCTCCCCCATGTGAGATTGGGTGAGGTTCGGCTCCCTCCCCCCCTAAACGCCTCACGTATTTAATGGACGCTTCCTAAGGAGATAAGGAGTGAAAGAAAGAAAAGAAAGAATATACATTTATTTGACTGAAAAATAACTTAATAATAAAAACAATACCCGAGACACTCCCTGGGGCTAAGTGAGACCCCTGACCCTCGGCTTGCCTTAATTAACCGTCCGAGGGTGGAGGCGCAAGAGCTAAGTTTCTAAGCTCCAAGGGTGGAAGTGATAAAGGGCATAACGTCGGGAGTAGCGTTTAGTGAAACTGCAGCAAGACCTCTCAACACCCTTTAGCCATCCACACCAACGTTGCTCCTTTTGTCGCCAATGCAGGCGGCCCTTATGGGGAGCCCGTTCAGTGGGTGGCGAGTCACCACCTGCCTACATATTTCTCAATGAGGCGGAATTGACAGGTGCCGTGGTCTCATGCCATAATCCAGATATTTTATAAACCATCAAATATACAATGCAATACTCTTACGTTTTTACTCGCATTAGTCACAGTTATTGTCAACCCAATATCATCCATCCCCCGTCCATATTAATAATATATAATTATTGTAAAGGCGTGTGCAAGCATAAAACGGCATCAACTTCTAACGAAGAGACGTCTGTCGTATGTTTGGACACGCCTGATATGTTATTATTAAAATGTAATTATACCAAAGGCCTCTTAGCGTTGGCTATCGCTCCGCTAATGCCTTACAAAGGTCCGGGCACAGACCCGTGAGATTAAATAAAACAATAATTAAACGCAAGCAAAACTTAAAAAAATCGACTTGACCGCTTTATCATCGGAACCTTAATCAGATTTAATGTATAAACACGCATTATTGACTATTACTCAAAAACTAGAGATCAGATCTTGATCAAATTTCAATAGGACTACATAAAAAGCACCAGCTTTCAAATAAAAAAAGAATTAAAAAGATCGAAGAAGTTATGAGGTAACTTTTGAAGTCGGGTAAACGAGAACATCGTCAAAGTACGCATTATTCGTCACAAAATAGGCATTATTGACGATATTTCAAGAACTACTGATCAGACACATAAAAAAAAAATACAGTCGACTTGAGTACCTCCGCCTTTTTTGGAAAGTCGGTAAAAAATATATACAATAATTATTATGCCAAAAAAGGTTTAACTCAACATAATGTCAAGTAAAAAAAACTCGACGCTTGTTTTCAGTTAAACCTTGCAGCTAATACAAATGTTTTATTAATAATATAAAAAAATGGGAAATCAGTTAATAAAATATGCCAATATATTTAAATAAATATATATCATAGGCCTTATACGTCTATTTCAGACGGTTTAAACAGTGTCTGGATTAAGTACGAGATAAGCACTTGCGTTGGTGGCTAGCAAGACCAGCGCGGGAGCGGCTATAAATATATATATTTTTACAATAATTCAATACAGTGCAACTCATTGTGCTGGCAATGAGTTCCACTTTGAAGAACATCTTTGTTCCCCAAACGGTATAATCTGCGTGACTTGAGTATATATCTTTTAGATAGTTCACCGTTCTCATTATCACTTACCATAAGGTGAAATATCGGTCAAATTGCCTATTGAGCATAGATAATTGAAACCCAAGCAAAGCATAAAAAAAACTACTTTATCACTTAAATTTCGGTTTTGGCTTGACCGAATTCGATAAAATTTATATGGGACCACCTCTAAAGTATACTTTACCTAACAAAAAAAAATAACAATAAATTCGATTCATGGTTGGCGGAGATATCGCGAAATATATATAAAAAAACATACAGTCAAATTGAGAACCTCCTTTTTTGAAGTTGGTTGATAAAATATGACAACATGATCAAATAGTGTGATTCTGAATACATTTAATTTATGTATACAACTGTGCATGTTTAATGTTTTGAGCGCTTCATTAGTGATCTTTTGTTAAATGTAAATACATATAGGTAGGTTTAACTGGAATTAATTGTAATTATTTTCAATCTAATTCTTAATACACTAAGTTTAAGTAATAAGAATGTAAATAAATAAATATTCTATGTTTACCAGCATAATCCTACTAATATTAATAATCATTCATCAATTTAATTATTAGTGTAAGTATGTTTGTTCCCTCTGGGCGCTTTTACGGCTGAACGGATTTGGAATGTTCATAGCTTATACCTAGGATTGACACATAGGCTACTTTTTAACTTGATAATAGCGGGCAGAGACGCGGGGCACGGCTAGTATAATATAGAGCCCAACAAGATTAACTAAGCATTGTATCCCATAAATGCTGTTTCTCGCGCTTTGGATTTCTGAGGTGTTATCTCTATGACACATTGTTAGCCAGTATATACTTTATATAAATTACATTTGTTAGTAATAAGTATATTTTAAGCATTTATAACCTACTAGCTGTCCCAGCGACCTACATTCCGCCTAGCAGTCAATGAATGTGCATGTTTAGAAAGCCATACCCGGCATGAGTTACAATGCCACGTGATTATATTATTACCTCCTTCATGTTTATGTTTGCCTAGTACTTTACCGAATCCGAGTGACGTATGAGAAAATGATTTTTATAATACTATTAAAAAAAATTTGACGTTCCTAAAAAGTAGCCTATGTCTGTCTCCTGTTTCTAAGCTACCCAATTTTTAGCCAAATCTGTTCAGCCGTTCTTGAATTATAAATAGTGTAACTAACACGACTTTCTTTTATATTATATAGATGTTAAGCTAAGCCTATTTTTGGGTGTCTTCAAGTCTCGAGTGAATCGACCTTCTAGGCAAGCCTGTCCTATCTTCACCCCCATCGTAACTTTGCATCAGGTGAGATAGTGGTCAAATGCTTGCCTATCTAGGATAAAAAAAAGTATGTATGTGGCTTCTATGTAATAAATTGTATCTTATTTCAATAAAGAACTTCTATGAAGTGCAACTCATTCAATTGTGTAACTGAGGGAAGAAATACGTCTAAAAATCTTAAATTTAAGTATTACTTTTAAAGGATGGACTCAGGGTATTTTTGTTATATAATAATGTCATAATTTTTTAGGCGCTTCCTTACAGATATTATAATATAAGATTTTGTTTGTGAAGGTAACTTAGTCCCCACACACAGATGGTCAGCTCTGTGATTCAGAACACTTTGGTAACTTACTGAATCGATATGATCGGATAACTTTCTCTATTAAAAAACATTTTATTCTACGAAAATAAAAATGCAACTAAACAATAAAAAATTGTATGGTCTGTATAATCATATTTTGTGACATTGGACGCCGAGATGGGTCAACTGTAATAACATTACCAGCAATAAGAACTCGCGAATACTAACACTACAGTTTTTGCCAATAAAGAATTATCTAATCTTATGATAACTAACCAATTTGTACAGTAACCGAGTTATTGTATGGTTCAGGCAGGTCAGAGAGTCACTTTAGTTAGGACCAAAATGAAGACATTATATCCATAATAATATGAATTTTACAAGAAATTTCAAAGCTACATACCAGGTATTACCACCTTCTCGCCATCTCTATCTTCTCTCGCGTCATCAGGTGCTTTATACTTCATCTTGATTCTTTCTAACAATTTGCTACTATCAGCCAATTGGTGATCCATCTTCTTCTGCAGCTTCATTATTCTTTGCTCCAATTCCGCTACATTATTTTGCCGAACAGGTGGTTTCGGCACCTCTTCTAGCGTTAGGTACGACACAAACACCCAGAGCAAACCCAATATGCAAATAAATATAAGAATTTTACGAACGTTCAAACGCATTCTGGTTATTTAATGTACACTAGTTATTCTAACAAATATGTGTCTATATCTTAATTATTAAACTTGGAATGTACACGATCTCTTTGAACTCTGCATCGAAACACGTCAGTGGTTTCACGATAAATAAACAATAACATCAGAATAATTTCAGTCTTCTGATAAATCTGCACAAAATACTGTTATCTGCTCGTTTACAAATGTATAACCCTGATAAACCGTACAATTGTAAAATTAAAAAGCTAATGACCGTGTTTTATGGCAGTATTCATTAAAATTAAGTTTAATTTAAAAAGAAATACGATATCTATTTTACTAAAATCCACATCAACAAACGACGACAATCGACAGACTGACTGACACTACTGACACTTCGACAGTGACATCGGGTACCGATGCTGAGTACTGACACCTCAAAGAGCGCCGCTAAATGACTAAATACTAAGTCTGTGGTGGGTGGACCAAAGACCACATAGAATTTAAACTACATAGAATACCGCTGAAATACGAATTAAAGTTCTATTCACGATCCTTCCTACAAGTGGCATATTGGGCGTGGGAAAAGATAGGCGTTTGATGGCTACAATTCGATGTGTGTTTGGGGGTTATATGTCACCTTACAATTTTCGTTCCGGCCGGGCCCCAAACGACGCACTGCGCACGATTTACGAATAACTACGTGGAATTACGGCAATCATTTAATTATTGTTAATTGTTTGCTGGATGTGCAATTGTGTACGCGTACACGACGCATTTCGATTCCAGGAAATACCCCTAATTTTGTCTACGTAGTCGTCAACTCGTCATGCTGCTAAATAGCATTGCTTTAAATCAGACCTATCTATTTTACCTATCTCAGTTGCAAAAAATTTTAATTTAGCATAAATGAACTCGTCGTCGTGCACTATCCATGGATCTAGATAATTACAAACAAATTAGTAGACATAATTAAAGCACATCTTTACTCAGTCTGCGAGCTAATTAAATACTTCAAATTTTTGCTGACTATGAAAACCAAAATAAAAGCGAGATTATTTCCATCTTTTTCTCTCACACGTAGAAGAGTTCAAATATCTGTCTCACTTTAAAAGAGTAAGGCATTAGATTTGTATACGTGTCTCTTTCGTTCATGCATTGCAGCATTTGGTTTGGATAGGTGAGCCCGTTCTTGAGTTATAAAATTTCAACGAAAAGTGGCATTGATTTTTATATATATAGATTTCGTCATACCAAAGGCTAATTGGGAAAAGAAATTGCTCAAATTGATAAAAAATAACTGCTAATGGTAAATATACTGTTAGAAAATGTTTTTTAAAATCTCTTTACTCACAGTCATACATTTTATTTTTTAAATTACATTTTTGTTCATTCATTTGTCGTATAATAATTGCTACGTTCGTCGTTGTATTATTATTAATTAGTAATTCGTCGACCGCATCATCTCTTACTATTAGATGAGATAGTTATAAAAATGTCTAACACAGTGAATGAATCAATTATCACAGCTCAGTAAGTTCCTTGGCTGATTTATATTTTTTTCTATTATAGTTGGATTATTACAAATCAAATGTTAGATAATTGGATCTTATGTAGAGTTTGTCTTTGGTTTGTTCTTTTTAAAATGCAATGATTACATTATCTTCGATTATGAACTCTATGATCTTATAAAATATGCTCTTTGTCTATGATCTATGATTTCAAATGGTCACGTATTTTCAAAAGTTTTCAAAATACGAGACCCTATATTGTACGACGAATAATGCACGGCCTGATAATGTACGGCCAATAATTCGCAACCAGTATCACCTGATATGACTTCCAATTATCAGGTAGAGCAATACAAGCCGTACATTATTGGATGAGAAATAACGACACGGACCGATTTTGTACAGCCGATAATACAAAGCCAGGAAAACGAAACCAATATATGAATTCATTGTACACGAAATACCAGTTCGTGCAATACTGCCTATCACAGTTAAAAAAAAAACTTTTTTAACTGTGATAGGCAAACTTTTGACCACTATCTCACCTGATGTTAAGTGATGACGCGGTCTATGGAGCACGCTTGCCTAGAAAATACCTATTCACTCTCGACTTGAAGACTCTAAGATTGTACTTATCTGGGAACACAGACTCTGGCAAGGAGTTCCATTCCTTTGCAGTGCGCATCATGAAAGTGGAAGCAAAACGCTTCGTGCGCATTTGAGGAATATCCACCATGTATCGGTGTCACAATGCAATACAATACAGGTCGGAAAATATTAGCATGAGCTGATAATGTACAGCCAATAAGCACGGCTGATATTTCGTGTACATACAAATGTCAAAGTCAAAGCCCCGTTTGGACGATCCAGTAATTTTAAGAGGGCAAGATATGCCTGTGTAAAGTTTTCATACAAACTGTTAATATTCGAAAGAAAAGCATAAGAATTTTTAGTTTATTTTATTTCATATTATTTTTTATTAAAAACTTAGTTGTGTTTCATCGCAGTTCATGCCTTACCTAACCTAGACTTGCAGCCACTTTTATAAAGACCACAGAGAAGCAAATGTTTTAATAAAACCTAAGTAAGGTTAGAACTTTTTTAGTATTTGCCAACTCTTCCTAGCAACTCGCCTAAACAAATGAGGCATCGCATAGCGAGTATTTGTTTGTCTTTGGTGTGCTACCAATTATTGGCTGTGTAATACTGGCCGTACAATATCGGCACAGACTGATTTTACGCAGCCAGTACTGCACGCACAGTATTGCACACCCTGATATTTGGAAGCTTTGTACATGAATTATTGGCTGTACATTATTGATCGTACATTATCGATACGGACCGATATTGTTCAGGCAATAATTGGCGACCCGGGATTGCACATTTCGAATCCATGTCCATTAATTATCATGGTGTGCATTATTGGCTGTGCAAAATCTGTCCTTGAAATATCGGGTCGTACGTTATCGTCTCCCCAAAATACACCAAAGATATTGTAATCACAAATACACATTAAAACGGAGTGATTCAATACAATTATCTTTGATACACATTTGCTTTGCAATACCGTATGATTAATTGACATTGAAGTTTAATGTACTTCAAGCATACTTACATTTAACTAAGAAATATGGATAAAAGTGAATCAACAAGAAAAGATAAGAAAAGCACCTTGATCCAAGATCTATCGTCATCTCATGTACCACCAATTATTGATGGAGAGGGGAAAAAACGGTTATTAAAGTCCATTTCTTTTTTCTGACAAATTATCAAACTTAAAATGTGTATAGGTTGAAATAAAGACTACGGTTACAAATCATCACACCACACAGGATATAGAATGCAGCGATACCGTATTGGTGGACTCCTTCCGCTCAAAACATAAAAATATATCAACTATGACGAACCGACTCCTTTTCCGTCCTTCATCGTTGGGGTCACCCATTTGGGAAGTGAATCGGTTGGGGTGTCGTAAAGGGGTCACTGAGGAAAAAAGACTTCGGTTTATTTCGTTTGTAATGTAGGCTAGGGCAAGTCATCAATAGATACGACAACGAGCCAAGCGAGCGCTCCGCGGCAGGGACCGGCGGCGAAGCGCCAGAAAAACTTTGTATTTATTATTTTGTATGCTTATACATATTACTGATGCAGGATTTTTTAGTTCACAATAAAAATCTTTGATTATAACTATTGCGGGGCTGTGAGTGTTTTTAACTAAATGTTGTTCTTACTAAATAAGATTGTATTGGATAGTTCTATCGAACTCCGAAACTAAAATATATGCTTAATAGGGAGTCAACATAGTCTGTAATTTTTAAGTGTTCTATGTCCCCTTCTCGACACCTGCTGCAGTTTTTGGGACTTTTTTGTGCTAACCTGACCTTTTTGGACATATGTTTGTCAAAAACTTTTTTTCTCAAACGTACTATACCAAGTTTTGGGCAAAATCAGTTAAAATCAAGATCAATGACGTCGATATGAAGGTCACTGACCCCAAGCATCGTTAAATAATAATATATTAAATCATTCATCAAGTCATTTTCACTTTCGCGGCAAAATTCTAATAATATAACTTATGTATGTAGGTATGTATTATGGAACTAAGTTTTCATTAAAAAAAAAAGAATGGATAAAAAATGCGCCATCGATTTTCTTGCCCGGTTCTTTTCAAGAAGGTTAATTTAATAATTAATTTTATAATTAATTTTTACGAGAGCCTCTATGTGACACATGTGAATATATTGAATTTGGAGTTGTTAAGAGCTCAGTACGAGGCGGATTACATTTTTTTTTTCCCTTTGTCTTCGCAATCTTGTGCATTTAGCCAGTGTCAATTAGGTAATAATATATTTCAAGTGTATTTTATATTGAAAGTACTAGAATGGTACTAGTCACAGTCAAAGTCAAGTAAAAGAGTCAAGATACATTCATATTCAAGTCATGCCCTAGTAAAGCGGTAGAAACTTTACTAGAACTTCTGTTGGAGTTTTGGAGCGAAGCTCGAAGGCGAAAATCACGTTTATTCAACTTTGTATGATTTGCCTACACTTATGTACGTTTACTTAGTATTATTAAAGGTTAATAATCCACCATTATTACAAATTAACAATCAAAGAATCACAGGTTTTGGAAAATTTTACAAAATCAACACCGCCATTTTTTTTCTTTCGCGGCAAAGGATTACTAGTTATTGTTGTTTATGATGACTTGTTCTGTTGAGTATTAATAAAATAGAATATCAATACCTAAATCTAAGAGAAGCCACCACAGAGACAAATTGGTGCGTGGCCTTTTTGATGTATACAACCTCT
Source organism: Lomographa bimaculata (assembly GCA_948107665.1). Lineage (NCBI taxonomy): Eukaryota > Metazoa > Arthropoda > Insecta > Lepidoptera > Geometridae > Lomographa > Lomographa bimaculata. The sequence goes on along the minus strand of OX403612.1, from coordinate 7,345,011 downwards.
TGGCTCTTGATACCAGAATTTCTCATTATTCGGCATTTATAATAAAACCAGATAAATAAAAATATTCGTCGGAATCTGTGTGATGTAATGATAAATGATGCCTTCTTCTTAGAATGTCCATAGCGTTCATAAATATAAAAAATCTCATGTAAATAACATTAATTTGTATAACGAAATGGTTACAAACCATTTCGTTCCGCCATTTTATATCAAAACAGTGTGAAAGTTATTTCATATGCGTACATTTACTAGAGAAATGATTTCTTCAGCTTGTTTTATTTTTCACAAAATTTGAAAGAAAAGCCATAAAAAAACAATGATTCCCACGCTTGACCTTGCGTAACAGCCACGATGTAATTTACGCAATATACACCTTTATGTGCAAAAGTGTAAGGCTGTGGTTAAAAAAGGTGCTCGCATTGACGTATATCTGCCCCTTAATAACTCACTGTTTCGTGACCGAGTTCCCGATGGCGACTATCACAAACGTGCAGAATTTGCCACTAAGAGAACATTGTACGTGATTTACCCGGTTCCGGTAACTTGAATCGTGACGAGATCTATGGTGGCAGTGATACGATATTTTCTACAATCGTCGCGCACAGTCAGTCAATCTTATTATATACTATTTTAAAATTTACAAAGTTTCATACAAACTTTCATCCCCTATTTTATCCCCTTGGGGGTAGAATTAATCAAAATCCTTTCTTAGCGGATGCCTACGTCATAGCATCTACCTGCATCCCAAATTTCAGCCCGATCCGTCCAGTGGTTTGGGCTGTGCGTTGATAGATCACTATGTCAGTCAGTCAGTCACCTTTGAGTTATATATATTTATATATATATATATATATATATATTAGAAGAAGATATTAGATGCACTAGCATCAGCCATTATGATGTCAATATCGCGGGCGTACCTTGATTTTGCTAAAACTTCGTTGTTAAAGAGGTATTGATGTTTATAGCCGAGGTACAGAATAGTACAGTTTTAGCAAAAATTTTTGGTACGAGGTACCAATTTATTCATAAAAATAAACCCGACATTTTGTCTCTCATTTCTTTCACGTTTATGGTTGCCTAGTTCTTTCATACCATAATAAAAGTGATTACCGCTTTCATGTTTATGTTTGCCTAGTACTTAAAAATAAAACCACCTAAATATATGTATGTATATGTGAGTAGTTAAATGTATCAAAATGTATGTATAAATTTATAATTTTTTTGGTATCTTAAATTAGACAATTTTTTATATAATACTATATACAAATTAAAGTTTTAATTGTAAAATAAAAACAACTTTTTACCGAAGATGTGCACTACCATATCAAAATATCCTCGATACACCCAGGTTAACTGGAAGAAAATGCTTTGTAGCATTAAGTTCGCCTATGTACCTACAATACTGTTGCAATAAAGAATTTTCTATCTACTTTTCGAACTCCAACAAGTTGCAACTTTCTACTTTTCTGCCGACTTCACAAAAAAGAAGGAGGTACTCAAGTCGAATGTATTTTTTTTGTGTTTTTCCTCATAACTTCGTTCCACATGAAGCGATTTTGAAATTGCTTGCGTTTAATTATTTAATTTTATTGTTTATGCTACCTGACGGTTAGTGGAGAAGCGGCCGAAGATGAAACATCTTTTTTGGACCAGGTCCTTTACCAGCATACGCAGAAAAACTCACCAAAGTTTTATCATAATCGACAATCCGTTTAGTTTCACCTGTCCCATTTTCTATCTGTAAATAAATCTTGCAAGCTAAATTAGACCCACTTCCCGATGTCCGATTGGACTCAAATTTGGTGTACTTATGTATCTTTGGTAACAATACAATGATATGCTCGTTGGCTTAGTTGGGTGGCCTTCGGCTTCTAAGTAGGGGTATCGGGTTCGATTCCCGGCGGGAACACAAGTTTTCTCCCCATGGCATATTTGTGTTTCTGGTTCTGGTTGTGATTGTGTGTGTGATGTGATTGTTTCCGGCACCCACGACACAAGTCGTCGAACTTAGTGTGGGGCTGTGAGTGTGAATGCGTTTATTATTATTATATGGTACCACTGAGCTGGTATGATGATGGAGACGAAAGATGGCTATAGGAACTTAGACAAAACTCATCTAGTTTGGACTCGTTTGATTCGTCTTGACAGGTTTTCTGGTTATATAACTTTTAGTCCTTTTATATTGACAACTGGCGAATTGATTTTAAATATTTTTTATAGTCAGTATTACTTGTTATTTATTATATTTATTTAAGAATAATTAAACGCAAGCAAAGCTTTAGAAATCCGACTCCACCGCTTATATTTTGATTTTGGCTTGACCGATTTCGATAAAATTTATATGGGACCACCTCTGAAGTAAAATCTACCAAACAAAAAAACATCAAAATCGATTCATAATTGGCAGAGAAATCGCGTAACATGGTATGTACAAAAAAAAACATGCAGTCGAATAGAAAACCTCCTTTTTTGAAGTCGGTTGAAAACATGCCGAGTGTGTGCATTACAGATTTCTAATTCAACCCACACAAGGTTATTCACAAATACTTTTTAATTAAGGAAAGTAGCAATTAAAATTACTATATCTACATTATACAAAAACAAATAATTACATTTATAGTTCAAAACGCATTCACACTCACAGCCCCATACTGAGTTCAAAAGTTCATATCGTGGTTGCCGGAAACATTCACAGTACACACACATTACAACCAGAGCCTGACCACAAATATCCCTTGGGAAGGAATTTGTGCTCCTGCCCGGAATCGAACCCAGGACCCACGGGGCAGAGGGCGGACACCTGTCTACTGCACCAACTGGGTCGTCAGAAAACGAAATAAAAATGGTGTTATATCCATAGTCGCACTGCGTAGTTCGTTAATCGAGCAGATAAATAAATCAAGGGTTTATTAGTTCCGGTCGAGCATAGCATTGAGCAGGCGCAACGCTCGCGGTATTGGTGCAGGCTTACCTAGTTCACTCCGATACACGGGGTGACTAAACAGTTGGTGTCATCGAGCCCTCAAATGTGTATCAGGCACAGCCAAAGATTCGCTCCAAGACTACCGGGTCGCACAAGCTATCACGTAAAATTTTAGCCACACTACACCAACCAAACAAAGCAGTCCGCCTCACTTCAAGAGCGTTGTAGCTTACCATCCCCAGTATGAATTTACTTGGGTATAAATATGGATACCCTACGTAGTTCCCTTACTGCTTATGATATAACCAACTCAATTTTTTATGGATTTTCTCTACTGTTTGTACGTATTTAGCCTCGTACGGATTCCAGATAGGTGCATTACTCTCCAGTTTACTCCGATAATATATTCCAAGTACCAGGAGAACAGGTATAAGAGTTATCTCATTATAAATAAATATCCGGATGACCGATTTGCTCGGTTTTTTATTTTTGGTAGAATGTGTTTGAATTTGTAGCCTCAGAAAGCTCCATCTAGTGTCGAGTAGAAACAGTTTTTTACATCGGTCATGGCGTAATAGATGGCGCTGATAGTATCATAAATCTGTAACTTTCATGAAAATCGTTGGAGCCGTTTCCGAGATCCTGATTACACACACACATATAATATATATATACAAGAATTGCTCGTTTAAAGATAGTAGATGTAAGCATAGTGTAATTTTAATGCATTTTTTATTTCAAAATGTATTACAGGGGCATACTTACCGACCCGCATCAATATCAAGACAAGGTTGGTAGATTGTGGAAGGTGTGGGAGGAAGTCTCCAAGATCAACTACCTGTCCTCTCATCCACTTGATGTCATAACGCTGGGTTGGTCAAGTTTTTTTATGTTTCAAACCACCAACATACGTCTTTTTTAAAAATGTAAAAAAAAATTACTCAGTTTTTAAGCTATTGCATAGCTTCTATCGCGGGCCTTGAGCGTGGAGACCTAATCCAGAAATTCCGTAACGAAAAAACCTAACACCCCCCACTCTAGCTGAATCGAATGCATCGGTACGGAGTTCGCATCTCAACGTGACCGAAAACTTTTTGTGAAGTCGCTAGAGTGGGGGTGTTAGGTTTTTTCGTTACGGAATTTCTGGATTAGGTCTCCACGCTCAAGGTCCGCGATAGAAGCTATGCAATAGCCTAAAAACTGAGTAATTTTTTTTTTAATTAATTATCAAACCTGTTCACAAGATTTCACGATAATCGGTTGAGGAATGCGATCTGTAGAGGAGAACAATCGGAAATCCGCCGGACATACGAAAGCAATTTTGATACTAAGTGCTCGTGGAGCGATGAACGCTATTTCGTGGAGCGAAGTGGCAAAACCCTTTTGTCCAAGCTGAAACGAAAACGCTTCTTTCGCTCTGCTCGATTGGTCAATAATCTTGCAATCAGTGCAAGGTTTTTTTATCACGTCCCATATATTCGCTCATGACGATGCGTCTGACAGAATGCCAGCCCCGGATCTAGATTTTTTTTCGAACCGAGGCAGAAACTAGATTGCGGCGCCCCTTCCTCCAGCGTTTCAAAATGATTTTTTAACAGCCAATTGACATCAATTTCAATAATAATTTAAACGCAAGCAAAGCTTAAAAGAACCATCTTCAACACTTTATCTTCGGAACCCTTAATCAGATTAAATTAATGAAATACACTTTATTGAGGATAACTCCAAAACTTACTGGTCAGATCTTGATCAAATAAAACAAATAAAAAGGAATCATCAAAATCGATTCACCAATAAAAAATAAGGTTCTCAATTCGATTTTTTGTATGTGTTGCCTTAGGTAGATCTTTTTTCCGGGTGAACCGATTTTGATAATATTTTTTTATTTACATATACAAGAGGGCGACGGTGATTCAACAAGGCTACGTATGCAAGGGCTTTGTAGTGCAAGTTTTTTATTTATTCATATTATATTATGAATTTGGCGTTCCCTGAAACCGTAATTTTTACAAGCTTTTATTTAAGTTGCAATGTATGAAGTATGTATGTAGCTATGTTTGTTCGGGTGGAATCTTGCAACTCAATTTTGAAGCAAACATCTTTTACCGATTGAGGTGAAATTTTGTATTCACTGTGTGACGTCATTCTAAATCCAACATCGCGGAACACCCAAAATGGCGGACAAGTTATTTTTATTGCACTCCTTCAAATAAGGGTATCAAATGAAAGGGCTTGCTGAGAGTAACTCGAAAAATAAAGTGACGTCAATCTAAATCTAATATGGCGGACTTCTAAAAGATTGTTTTTAAAAAAGGTTTTTAAAGATATTATTTATTTACAACTGGTAAACGCTTGATTAAAAGAAAAATTAAGTAAGTATTGCTTGTTTTCAGGGCAGGGAATAAGGCGCTCAAGCATCGGCTTGCCCTCGAAGGAACAATCAATCGATCTTTTTGCTCGCCTTCAACTAAACAGCAAAAGCATTGAAGAATTGTTTCCGGAACAAGTAAATACCTACAGTACCAATAAAAAAAACAACGGGTTGCACTCCGGGAGTGCCAGCAAATGTGAAAACTTACTATCGTCACCATAGAAACGCGGTAGAAAGAGATTACTTCCTCTCGTACGCCGCGCCGGCACGCGGCCGTCTCCTCTCCCTTCGTCTTACGAATTTTCGATCAGGCCACGTGTCCTGACGCGAGTTTAACATTTTTTACCTATCCCAAAAAAGTGCACAACGCCGCTAAAGGTTTCACTTCAAAAGTTTTTGCGAAAGTAAGACGTAACTGTGTTTTGAATTGAATTTTGTCTCTAGTGAAATTACAGGACAGAGATATGAAATCTAATATCTCAGGGTGAAGAGTGCAGTTCTTTATCGAGCAGGACTTTGACTATATTTATGTTCGAAAATCTCTGGGCGACACTAAACAATCTTTTCCCACTTAGACAAAAAACAATCTTTTCCCACTTAGACCTTATTGCCACTCATGGTCAGCTGGCTGCGCCTGCCTTTTCACATCATGACATCTTATATTCTTCAATTAAAATCAAAATCCCTAAGGTCAAGGCTACAGTCCTTTATCAGCGCAATTTTTCTAGAATGGATAAGGACAAGCTTGTAGAAGATGCTGCATTAGTAGACTGGTCCTTAATAGAAACGTCAGAGTCCCTAGATGAAAAGGTGAGCTTGTTTAATTCTATTATTACCAAACTTTTCGACAAGCATGCCCCTATTCACCCTGTCAAACAGAAGCACCCCCCATCACCGTGGCTTAGTAGCACGATTCGTAAAGCCATGGCGAAAAGAGATCGGGCTTTTCGGAAATTTAAAGCTGATAGGACCAATGATAACTGGTCAGTCTATAAAAAATTACGAAACCTGTGTAATAAATTAGTTCGTAACGCTAAGCGCCGTTATATTGCAGAACAGATTGAACTTTCCACAGCCTCTGGTCTTTGGAAATTTTTGCGCTCTCTGGGGCTAGGCAAGTCAAAATCAATAGACTGTAAAATTAACTTTGATCTCAACTCACTTAATGCTCATTTCTCTGCGAGTGCCAAAATTGACCCAGAAACGAAATCTGATACTTTATCAAAAATACAATCTCTTCAAATACCGGTCTGCGATTCCTTTGAATTTGAACACATAAGCCAAGATAGGATCTCAAAAATTTTTGGCTTCCTTAAATCAAAGGCCGTTGGCTGTGACGATGTGGGTCGGCTCATGTTAATGTATATCTTTGAAGTAATTCTACCTATTATTACCCACATTATAAATTTTTCGCTATCATCAGGCCAGTTTCCAGATCTGTGGCGCAAAGCCCTCGTTCTTCCTCTACCTAAAGTGCCTAATCCTATTCTTCCTAATCAGTTCCGCCCTATCTCAATACTTCCTTTCTTATCAAAAGTCATCGAGTCCGAAGTCCAACGTCAAACCACAAAATTTCTTTCCCAAGCTGACATATTTAACCCATTTCATTCAGGTTTTAGAGCCGGCCACAGTAAGACAACTGCCCTTTTGAAAGTCACAGAAGACATTCGTCTCAATATGGAAAACCAACTAGTAACAGTACTGGTACTAGTTGATTTCAGCAACGCTTTTAATGCCGTCAACCATGACTTGCTTCTGGCTCTCCTTCCTCGTCTCAACTTTTCACCTTCTACCGTTACCTGGTTCACCTCCTATCTAAAAGACCGTCGTCAGGCTATCCGATCTAATCAGGTGCTTTCAGATTGGCATGCTGTCGAAGCTGGCGTACCCCAAGGTGGTATTTTATCACCTCTTCTATTTTCTTTATTTATTGATCTCCTCTCCCCTAGCATAAAATGCAATTACCATATGTATGCTGATGACCTCCAGCTTTATCATGCGACTCCTGTCGAAGACCTCCACTCTGCTATTTCAGCTTTAAATTCTGATCTTTTGCGACTTCAAAAGTGGTCGGAAAGTTACGGCATCTCTGTTAACCCAATCAAGTGTCAAGCTATTATAGTCGGAAGCTCGCGACAGCTAGTAAAAATAGATTTTTCTCTTCTACCCTATCTCTCATACAATAGTATTATAATTCCCCTTTCACAGTCTGTCAAAGATCTGGGTGTCATAATTGACACCAAACTTAGTTGGGTGGATCACATGAAAGAATTATCTCGAAAATTCTTCTCTTCTTTCCACTCTATTATTAGGCTCAAAAATTTTCTCCCAACTAAAACTAAAATTTGTCTCGTTAGCTCTCTCCTTCTCCCCATACTAGATTATGCTGACGTTTGTTTTACTGATCTCAATGCAGAATATTTGAATAAGCTAGATCGCCTCCTGAACATTTGCATTAGGTTCATTTTCAGTTTGAGAAAGTATGATCATATTTCAGAGTATCGTGCAAAACTCAAATGGCTGCCTATACGAGAGCGGCGAGATCTTAGAATTTTATGCACTCTCTTTTCCGTACTAAATGATCCAAACACTCCGAGTTACCTTAAAAGTGGCTTTCAATATCTAACTGACACTCATGGACGACAGCTCAGATCGGATTCCAACCTTACTCTAGCGACTCCCCAGCACCGCACCTCTTTTATCGACAAATCCTTCTCAGTTGTTGCTGTAAGATTGTGGAATAGTCTACCCTTGGATGTAAAGAATTGTAACTCCAAAGAAGCTTTTAAAACAAAAACTCGAGCTTATTTTATCAAAAATGTTTACAGTTGCCTCAATTGATCTTATAGTAGCAATTACATATCATTGAAGTACTTTTTATGGTTACATATTATATATATTTATATATTAGTATTTGTGTAAGTTTATTGTTATATAGTATTTAATAATATATTTATAAATATATATTATCATTATGTATATTATTTACATGTATTCCTATATTTATACATTTATTATCCTTTTATTTTTCAAACATATTTACTGCACCGCCACCCTTTTCTCTGCACCTCCAGGATGACTGGCAGAAAATGCTATTCTAGCATTAAGTCCTCCTTGTACTGTTGTTTTGTGCAAAAGTATTAAATAAATAAATAAATAAATAAACTGTTATAACCTATTCTTAATTGGAAACAAATAAAAAATATTATTAGAGAGAGAAAAGTTATAATCAATTGCTTGTTAACATTTTATTATTCATGAGGTACACCGGCATTGATGGCCATTTGGTCGGACGAGCATCCATACTACTCGAATCGACCGTTCCCTCAAGAAATCAGATATTCATGGGCACAAACCCATAGGCAATCCAAATGATGGGAGCTTGTTAAGAAGGCCGTTGTGCCAGACCCGATCGAATGCTTTAGAGATGTCCAATGACACAGCTAAAGCTTTACCTTGCTTTTCAATGGCCTCGCTCAAAATGTGTGTGGCATACGCTACATCACTAGTGGACCGATTTCGGTGAAACCCGTATTGTCGGTCACAAAGTAGATCATTTTGTTCAAAGGAGTTGAGGTTAATTAATTAAAAAAGTTTTTTAGATAGGCAAAATTTATGCGCGAAGTCTCAGTTTGGGGCGAACAATTAGTTATCTTCACTATCTTTACAGTTCCCAGTCAACGTGAGGCCTTTGCTCAACGAAGATCAACTCTGGGGATGTTTCTACAACTTCCCCGAGCTATATGGTGACATGTACTCCCCGGTAGAGAAAATCCGAACAATAGAGGATGTGCCGGAGTTAGTAGGGGGAGTACTTACTAGGGACACGGTGACTGCGTGCCTCACTTACTTGAAACGGTGTCCGATTTTAGGGGACTTCGTGTATATAAAACTGGATCTTTCGTGCAAGGTTCGTGTCGGGTAATTTTACTTGATCATTTATCAGGGGATTATAAAATGTATTATGTTTATACAAACATTATAATATAATATATATGGCAAGCATGCTACATCTTCGGCCGCATCATCACTTTCGATCAGGTGAGATTGTGCTTGCCTATCTAAATTTCGAAAAAACACTTGTAATTAATTATTATACTCGAAAACATCAAGTTCATCCAACCTCATCAGAAAATATTTTTCTGGGATATACAATAAATTATATCCTTAGCCATTCATCTCATATAGACAAGGTTTGTTATAAAATTTCCAGTGCTAACTATGCCCTTTTAAAGCTTAAGCCGTTACTAGATAAAAAAACGATGGTATCTATATATTATGCGCATGTTCATTCAATCTTAAGCTATGCTATTACTACTTGGAGTAATGGAGCTGACATAATAAGAGTATTAAGGTGTCAAAAGAGATCATTAAGAATAATAAACGGGGTACATAAAAGAACGAGTGTTAAAAAATATTTTTCTCAAACCAAAATTATGACAGTTATATCTTTATATATATACAAATGCCTTCTAGAAATTTATTATAACTTGGACAATTTGCCGAAAAAAATGGAAGTAAGATTAAAGTACAGAAGCAGGTCTTCAACAAGATAAAAATGTTTAATAAATTGCCTACTGACATTTCAAACTTACCACTGCCACAATTTAAAAGAAAAATTAATATTTTTTTTTGTAAACAATTCTTTCTACAGCCTTAATGAATTTATGGACATGCACTTAAGTAATAATTCTTTTGATAATGATTAAATTTCCGCAAATATATTTTGACTGTTAATCAATTACTTTTATATTATTAACTAGCTGACCCGCCCGGCAACGCCCGGGTAAGCAAAAAGCTTACACATAAACGCTTTCACACTCACAGCCCCACACTGAAAGTACTATAACTTGTGTCGTGGGGCCGTAAACATTAACACCACACACGCTCTTCATTCACGTCATACCCAGAACCAGAAACATAAAGTTCCCGTAGGGAAAAAAACTTGTGTTATTGAGTTCCCATCGAGATTCGAACCCGCTGCTTTGAAGACGAACGCGCATCCATCTACGCCAGTGAGTAGTTCAAGGTTCAAAGATTGCTCTCCCTGCGTCGCCCAGTTAAAAAATATTCAAATAAACACTTCCACATTTACTGCCTCACACTAAGTTCAATGACTTGTATCGTAGGGACGTAAACATCCAAGATTCACACAACGTTCACAACATACTCAAAACCACACAATGGATGGAACACAAATTGCTCGTGGGGAGAAATCTTCTAGGTAAATTACCACCGGCAATCGAACCCGCTACTTTGAAGGCAAGCGCGTGTCCATCTACGCTCGCGCCGCGGTAGAAAATATTAAAAAACATACCCATAAACGTTTCCAAATTCACAACCCTACACTAAGTTCAATGACGTGTATCGTGGGGTCGTAAACATACTCAAAACCAGAAACGCAAATTTCCCCTGGGGAAAACGACCAGCTATGACACTCAACAATAGTGTAGCAATCTATTAGTGAAAGAATTTTCAGAATCGGATCAGTAGTTTCAGAGATTACCTTTTACATACAGACAAACAAACAAACAAACAAACTTTACCTCATTATAATATTAGTATAGATGTAATCCCCGGTAGTGATAATCCGAACAATAGAGGATGTGCCGGAGTTGGTAGGGGGAGTACTACATCTTTCTGGATCTTTCGATGGGTTGCGCACGTTCATCTGGAATATTCTAGAACCTCTATACTATGATCCGTTGGGAAGTACCCTCTTTCTGGATCTTTCGTTGGTCGTAACAACTAACAATAGTAAATGCAGATATAACTTTATTTTCCTCCATCACAGCACCTAGTAAACATCGACGTGTTGACTCACTACAAGTACCTGGTATATTTGGACTTGTCCTCGAACTTTCTGTCGGAATTAGACATCCTCTCCCACCTGCCGTATCTGCAGTATCTGTCGGTTGCTTTTAACAAGCTGCACACAGTGTTGGATTATAAAACACGTAAGTATTGTTGGTTTTTTTTCATACATAAATTCACGCCTCTTTTCCATTGGGGTAGGCAGAGACCACATCTCTCCACCTCCTACGATCCTAACACACATCTTTCGCTTCTCCTACATTCATGAGTCTTTTCATACATGCTCGTTGCGGGTAGTTTTGCCTTTCTTTAAAACTTTTTCGATCTGGTCGAGATACGTCACCTAGTTCCTTGTCTTTTTGACTATTTTTAAGAGGTACTTCCACTGAGGACAAAACTGGGATTATACAAGACCTATATTAGAACCAGGCTAACATGGCGGAGACACTGGGGCATAAAACGTGAAAAAAACTTTTTTTTTTTTTTTATGACAGATAGGTAAGCATTTGGCCGCTATCTCACCTGATGGAAAGTGATGATGCGGCCGAAGATGAAGCATGCTTACCTAGAAGATACCTATTCACTCTAGACTTGAAGACTCCCAGATTATACTGTTCAGGGAAAAAAGACGCGGGCAGCGAGTTCCACTCCTTCGCTGTACGGATGATAAATGAAGAAGCAAAACGCTTCGAGCGGACATGAGGTATGTCAACCATAAATGGATGACGTTGCTCAGTTCGTCTTGTGGTCCGATTATAGAAAGGGCAAGAGGGAATCAACTGATGTAATTCGAGTGCACACTCTCCGAAATGTAAGCGATAGAATACCGATAGGCTAGCCACCTTACGTCGATGACTGAGGCTCTGCAACTTCAGCATTCATATTTCAGCTATTACGAAAAATACGCGAAGTCTTCAGCTCACCGAGCCACTAGTTTATTCAAGACTAGCCCGCTATTATCTAGTTAAAAAGTAGCCTATGTGTTAATCCTAGGTATAATCTATGTACATTCCAAATTTCATCCAAATCCGTTCAGCCGATAAAGCGTGAAGAGGGGACAAACATACTTACACACTTACACACAAACTTTCGGATTTATAATATTAGTAGGATTGGCAAACTTTTGACTACTATCTCACCATGACGATGTGGTCGACGATGGAGCAAGCTTGCCTAGAAGATAGCTTCAGCTCAGAGCTACCTAATTTATCAATAACATCATTGTGTGGACATTTTAGCCCAATGGTTCCTGTCTGAGGTCCATTACAAGTTCAATTCGGTGAAGAAAATAAGAGATTTGAGCGCATTCTGGTCGATCACCATACTGGATTTGTCTCATAACAACATCAAATGCATTAGTGGATTGGAAAATTTGAGGTACTCAGCTGTACACGTATTTTTGCCCGTATTTATCTATGAAAGAAAAAAATATAGTCGATTTGCAACCCCCACTTTTTGTGAAGTCTGTAGATAAGAATAAAAGTTTTAAGGGGCCTCCGGTGGTTGATTTGCCAATACAATCGTAATACCGAAATTATATAGGATTCAAGCATATTACCACCATACTGTGCTGTTATTCAGATTAAAAACATATTAATCTAGGTCCTGGATAGATTTTATTCCAAAATAATTACCTAAAACTAAATATAAATCAATTCATTATCACACATTATTACGACATAAATGTCGCATCTTTAACTTATTTGTTTTGTATTAAAAACTAACACATTTCTTTTGTAAATTATCATTTCAAGGTACGATTAATGCAAAAAACAATGGGTATAAACATTACATTTTCATTTATAATTTGGTATTACGGCACCTATCATAATTTGTTCGGTCGGTAGTGCTATCGCATCAAGCATGGGCACAGTTTGCCAGTTAAACAGAGACAGCCTATAGTCTCGTTTCACAGACTCCCCGGCCTCTTAAGCAATTAACCTCAAAAGTTTTTCTCTATTCTATAGGAGCGCCTTATAGTGTGTGATTTACTAGAATTTCTCCACAGATATCTACGACGACTAGATCTATCATTCAATCACATCCAACATATGGAAAACCTCAATGATCTTCGCCTCCTTTGGTTGGATTTATCATATAACAACATTTCAACCTTCGAACTGGGTCCCCATGAGGGCTTGTGGACGCTCCTGCACCTCGAATATCTCAATTTGAATGAAAACAACTTTACATCTATGAGAATGTTTTCTGGGTGTACCAGGTGAGTTATTAGATTTTGCCACAGAATAGGCTATAATCACACTTCACACTAATCCTACTAATATTATAAATCCGAAAGTTTGTGTGTAAGTGAGTAAGTATGCTTGTTCCCTCTTCACGCTTTAACGGCTGAACGGATTTAGATGAAATTTGGAATGTACATAGCTTATACCTAGGATTAACACATAGGCTACTTTTTAATTAAATAATAGCGGGCGAAGCCTCGGGGCACGGCTAGTATTATATAAAGGTGAAATTTTGTATGTTTGTTACTTCTTCATGCTCATAAGGCTGGACCAATTTTGATGAAATTTGGTGTTGAGATAGCTGACACCATGTATTAATACTTTTTATCCCTGAATTCCCGCGTCTCCAGGACTAACGCGGGTAAAACCGCGGGGAACAGCTAGTGCCTGATAAATTCTATTTGGTTTACCGCTCTCTGACTGACCCTTTGGCGCCCGGGGCATGGGCCCCGGCTTGACCCCTAGATCCGGGGCTGGCTTTAGTACAATTTGACCGAGTGAGCAGAGTGTCAAACAAACAAACCAATGTATGTCTAATCTTATTAAGGACACTCACGGTTCTTTGCTCGCATTGTTACAAGACTAGTGTCGGAACATCCGGTGCTTTTTCATCAGTCGAGTACGCGCGTAGAGCGTCCGGCGTCTCGGCGTGTACACTCTCTGACTGACCCCTTGGCGCCCGGGGCGTGGGCCCCGGCTTGACCCCTAGATCCGGGGCTGGTTCCGTACTATTTGACCGAGCGAGCAGAGCAATCGAAGCGCCTCCATTTCAACTTGGGCAACATTATTGTACGTCCGACGGATATCCGGTTGTTCTCTTCTACAGGTCGCATTTCTCTACCGATTCTCGTAAAATTTTGTGAGCAGCTTCGATAATTATATAGGAACTGTTTTGTTGATTCAGTTTTGTTTTTTTTCAAAATGGCGGCTATGGGGGTTGTTAACGTAAAAACATATTTCAGCTACTTCGAAAAATACGCGAAGACTTCATCTCACCGATCTAGTAAGTAGGTACTACTAGTATTTTTATGTTCTTCTCTTGCTCAGGCTCCGAGAGCTACATGTGCGTAACAACCGTCTCAGCATGCTGCTAGAACTAGCCGTGTACATGCGTCAAATGAAAAGGCTGGTCATCCTCGACCTGCGAGCTAACCCTATCTGCTCCGCGCCGGGCTATAAGGACGTCATCATGAACACGTTACCGATTATATTAAATCTAGATGCTGAGGAGCTGGATCCTGAAGAGCAGGTATGTTGTGTTTATTTGTGTATAATCAGCGCGTGATGAGAATGGGTTGCAACCTTTTGGAACTGAGACGCGCTCGGTCCGCCGGACAGCCGTAGCGTCGGCAAACTCGTGTCGAAGCTCGCATATTATGCTTGTTGTGTTTTCTGTGCGCGTGGATTTCTGCTAGAGTATTAGGTATTTTAAATGGGAGATTTATATATAATTCTGTAATTACTTTAGTGATTAATTAATAATGAGTGGAAAAAGGGGTATAACTTTGAATAGTCCATCACGCCAAATAGTTCTGGCAGTTGATAGATATTTCGATCAAGAACGATGTCGATGTGTTCTACCCACAGATCATATAGCCTAGAGTTTATAGTATTTGGTTCTACCACATTGAAAATGATGACACAATTTGCTGTGGATATCGAATCTAGTTGATTATATTGGATTTATTGTAGGATTATATTGTCAAGGTTCCATCGCATTCTCATCGCGCGCGGATTATACCTGACAACATCGTCCTACAAATAAATGGAAGTCTGGTCACAAGCTTTTACCTATACAAACGTAGATAAATGTCTATAATTAAAAACAAACCAAAACAATGTATGTCTAATCTTATTAAGGATTTATATGACTTCACTCACGGTTGTTTGCTCGCATTGTTACGGGACTAGTTTCGGAACATTCGGTGCTAGAGTAGAGCGTCCGGCGGCGGCTTGTAACAATGCGAGCAAACAACCGTGAGTGATGTAGTATATAAATCCATAAGATTAGACGTACATTGTTTTGGTTTGTTTTTAATTAAACGCAAAAAACCGACTTCACTGCTTTATCTTCGTAACCCTTGAACAGATTTAAATGAATTAAATACGCATTATCGAGGAAAACTCAAAAACTACGGGTCAGATCTTGATCAAATTTAAATGGGACCACATGGGCAGCACCAGCTTTAAAATCCTAGAAATTAAAGATACAGAAAAATGTTGTGCCTCTTCGGAAGCCGCCTTTGCCGCCTTCGACGCTGCTCCTGCCCCGCGTGATGTGCAAAGGTGATTTTTTTCAGAGAACAGCCAAAATGAACATGACGCCGGATGTCGGCATTTTTGCAATTCGGCGGCTGCTCCGACTGCTCTACGTGGAGCAGCTGACTAACGCCCGAGTGTCGCCGTACGTCCCGCCGGCGGACACTACCGAAGTGCCGATAGTTGTGTTAGTCGGATACGAAGGGCTTGGTAAAGGTGATTAGCATTAGCTTTGTATGATTTTAAAGTATATGTATATTTATTTGACGACCCAGTTGGCGCAGTGGAGAGGTCTCCACCCTCTGCGCTGTTGGTCCTGGGTTCGATTCCCGGCAGGAGCAAAAATTCCTACCCTAGGGATATGTTTGCATCTGGTTCTGGGTGTAATGTGTGTGTGATGTAAATGTTTCCGTTACCCAGTCTTTGAACTTAGTGTGGGGCTATCCTTATAAAAAAATAGGGCTTCCAAAAATCAAGGGCTATCAAAAATTAAGGGCTATCAAAAATTAGAGCTACCAAAAACTATGACTGTCATAAATTTGGGTTCACAAAACTTAGGGCTACCAAAAATTATGGCCATCAAAAATGTATCGGCTACCAAATATTTGGGCTTTCAAAACTTAAGGCTACCAAAAATTATGGCTATCAAAAATTATCGCTGACGATACCGAATATAAATTAAAAAGGCAACCATTAATCAGGAACTCTGGCTCGTCGGCTGGTCAAAGAATGCAGCAACCATATAGTCATGGCAGTGCAACACACGACTGCCTGCTACCACCACGATGGGCACTACATTCAAGTTTCCAGGCAGAAGTTCGATGATATGCTCCTCGCTGGCGAGTTTCTCACCTACACGGAGATGGACGGGGAGTCATATGGCCTTAGTGAGCTGTATTTATTTACTATAGTTACCCGCGGATTCGCTTTTTTTTACCGACTTCAAAAAAGGAGGTAGTCTAAAGAAGGTTTTTTTATGTGGAATAGGCAAGCATTTGACCACTATCTCACCTGATGGAAAGTGATGATGCGGCCGAAGATGTGACATGGATGACGACCCTGTTGGCGCAGTGGACAGGTGTCCGCCCTCTGCGCCGTGGGTCCTGGGTTCGATTCCCGGCAGGAGCACAGCTTCCTTCCCAAGGGATATTTGTGCTTCTGGTTCTGGGTGTAATGTGTGTGTGAAGTGAATGTTCCCGGCACCTACGATACAAGTATTTGAACTTAGTGTGGGGCTGTGAGTGTGAATGCGTTTTTGTTTGTTTGCTTGCCTAGAAGTTACTAATTGTATTGTTCGACTGTATGTATTTTTTTATATATATGTTCACCGATTTCTCCACCATTTGTGGCCGATTATCGAAATTATTATTTTGTTTTTTCAGAGGTCGATAAATAATCGATCAAGCCAAAACCGAAATATAAGCGGTGAAGTCGTTTTTTTTTAACTTTGCTTACGTTTAAATTATTTATGTTCTATAGGCAAGCATTTGACCACTATCTGCCTAAAAAATACCTATTCACTCTTGACTTAAAGACTCCCAGATTTTACCGTTCAGAAAACAAAAACGCGGACAATAAGATAAGATAAGATAATATATGATATATAATGATAAATGTACAAGTGAAACGCTACGAGCTGGAGGCATGTCAAACATAAATGGATGACGTTTGACGGTTTGTCTTGTTGTCGTCCGCGTAAATGAAGAAGCCTATGTGTTAATCCTGGGTATAAGCTATTCACATTTTATATTAAATTTACATCCGTTCAGCCGTTACGGCGTGAAGAGAAAACAAACATATTTACGTAAAATAGTTTTCAAGGCGCGAGTGAATAGGTATCTTCTAGGCAAGCTTGCTCCATCGTCGGCCGCATCTTCACTTACCATCAGGTGAGATGGTGGTCAAAAGTTTGCCTATCTATAGAACTATGTGTATCAAAATGTGTAATAGCAACTGATTTGACGAGACATTTTTATTTCCTAATTCGAATAATTTATTGATTTGACCAATAATTGATCGAGCTAAGCGAGATCTCTAAGTTATCTTGGGTCGTTCAGCACTTTGTTCGTCCGTCCGTCCGTCCATCTATCAGAGGCATCTAGCGTCTAAACCATATAAGCTAATGACTTCAATTTTCAAAGAATATGTAAAACTACGGCCCAAAGCCAGAAATGACATTTAAAATTATATAAATGAAAATATTAAGGGGGCTCCCATACATGTTGGGGTCACATGTATGGGAGCCCCCTTAATATTTTCATTTATATAATAATGCAAAATATTTTTTTATTTTTTTACCAACCCTTGTGGGTATCGTTAATAAGGGCTGAGTACGAAACCGGTTTAGAAAATATCTATGTTAGAAAATAACGATTTGGTAGGCCACCAAAGTCACTGTTTTTAGACCTATTTTGTCCCGGGGTCTATCTCAAAAACGGCTTCACACTGAACGCTGAAACTTACGTATAATATCCGTTATATCCTGTACTGAACAACAAATACAGAAATCAAACAATTATGATATAGAAAAAGAGTTATAAGCAAGTAACATCAAAAGTTTTTCTCTATGAGGCAAAATGTAGGCGCGAGATCTCAGTTCGGCGCGAACGACTAGTTTTATTACAAGTCAAAATAGATACTAAATACCCAATTGCGTAAAAAGTTTACTTACTTTTTTTATTTGACATTTTTTTTTTAATAAGACCTTTTATGCGATAGTGTAATAAGAAGTTTATCACAGCTTAAGCGAGCGAAGCGTCACCGTTTCAGCTTGGGCAAAATTGCTTTCGTATGTCCGGATTTCCGGTTGTTCTCCTCTACGGGTCGCATTTCTCAACCGATTGTCGTGAAATTTTGTGAGAGGTTTATGTAGACTTATTTGTCGATTCAGTTTTTGGAATTTTTTCATAACGGCTGAGATATGGGGGTTGAAAACGTAAAAAAAGCATATCAGCCATTTCGAAAAATACGCAAGTCTTCTCAAATAGCCACTATTGACTTCTTAAGTTTACTTTCAGGCCGCAAAGAAGGTTTCATAGTGGACGGCAAGGTCCGTCTAGCCTGCATGGATCTTACCAGCGCTCTGATGCTTCAGGCGCGAGGACGTCGCCCTTTTCTCATCCTCTGCTCTATTAAGGACAAGCAGAGTTTGATCAGGAACCAGTTCTATAGAAAACTGTATGTACAGTCAGCAAAGAAAGCATAATATCTACTTCAAAATCAAAGTTGAATGAATTAATTTTTGAAATGAATTAATGATGAATGAATGATGAATGAAATTAATGGATGTTAAATGAAATGAATGAATAAAATATGTTTATTTGGCACTATAAACAAAACAAAACATAATAAAAATAGACACAACATAAACAGCTTACAAAGAAACACAAGTAACACCCTTATGAACATTTTTACTTGTTAAACTAAATCAATTCTAAATTAAATCCTTATTAACAATCAAATAATCAAGTAAAAGATGACCTCACCACGGGGTGACCCTACCGATCGACAAACCTCCGTCAAATCACAAAAGCAGTCGGTGTTTAAGTCCACCGGGCTGGTTATAAAACCTCGATAAAAATGGCATAACCCATTGGACGCAGTGACCGACCCCGAAATAATGTACGCAATAGTTGTAGATATACAATGTATTCGGAGCAGTGACCGACCGCGAGGTCAATGTACGGGACAGCTGTGGATATACAATGTATGGGAAATAGAGACCGACTGCGACGTCAATGTACGGAACAACTGGATACAGTGTATCCCCGATAGATCCTATGTCCTAAGTGTCACGGTAGTTTAGATATGTTATTTTTTAGTTTTTTTTAATCACCCGGAATTTTGCCTTTAAACAAAAAAAACTAAAAGCCATTTTGAATTTAGCTTTCTTTTAAAAAGTTCTTTAATTATTACCCTTTCCAACGATATGCTACAAGACAGAAATCATACATCAGGGGTCGACGTAAGAGATACTTGGTTGCTAGGGTCAAGATTAAGAAAATACTTTTTATTATGTTGATTATGTTTTTATTGAATTTCAATAACAACGTTTGCTTAAATTGGTCGCGTCCACAACTTATGCAAGCACGACACCTTTTTCTAATTTCTGTGGTTGTGGTAAGAAGCCGCATTTCATCTTTCATTTTTACAAATAAGGCGTTGAATCGTTCCATTAAAATTTCTTTTGTGGGCACCTCTGTTGCATAAACTGATTCTTTTGCACGTCCCCAGATGTAGAAATCCAGAGGTGTAAGATCTGGGGACCGCGCTGGCCATGGAATAGGGCCAGCTCTTCCAATCCACGAGTTGGGAAATGCATGGTCTAAATGTACTCGTTCTCTATCTAAACTCTCTTTCTATGTAAACTGTATGGTACATTGACTTCACGATCGCGGTCGGTCACTGTTCCCAGTTGCACCGTACATTGAAATCACGGTCGGTTACTACTATAGAACTAACACACATAGATACTTTAAAACAGTGCTAAAACCATAACTATTTTGCTTTGCCGTGAACGCGTAATAGAAAGGCTTTGTTTTGCATATATATGCCAGATATCGCAACGAGGCCAACGTGGGGCGGCATTCCACAGTATGCCCAATCGAGCGATCTACGCTGCAAGTCATGCTGTCTGGCAGAATCCTCATCACGGGAATACTGAATGAGATACTAATGGTACGTGATCAATATTACTTAATGAGAACTAACTGTTCATGGAGAATTCTATCGAGCGACCCGAAGTCGCTTGCCTAGCAGGATTGATATCACTGGAATACTGAGATAGATACTAATGGTAGTAATACGTGATCTTTTTTCGTATCGAAAAACGTCAGTCCTGTGCTGAATTCGATCGAGAAAATACTGAATTTTCTCACCCTTGTAGGCACAAGAGTGGGCACATTTTATACGACTAATATTCTCTTTGTATATTAATGTAACCGCTCTGCTCTTTGGCTATTTATTTAATTGTATTTTGTTTACTTTAGTGTCTGCCAGAAGAGAAAGCGGAAAGTGAATTCTTTATAGAATCTGAATGTTCGCTGATGATGGACAGCGAGGCTCGCGCGGCAATGCAGGAGTTTGCTCGGGAAGCCAATTTACATGCACTTTTGACCGCTGTAAGATGAGAACTTATTTGTTTAATAATTGTTTTTGTTAAGTTCTTATTAGAATGTTTTCGGGTAGCTCTTATTAGTTACTTGTGACGCAATCAAATAAAGTGCCAAACAATAAGTCCATCACAGAGTCATTTTAGGCCATCTACGTTATTGTATATTTTGGCTATATGTTTTTGGTGAACTGCGTAATAAGGTGTGTGGTAAATCGCGTAATTGGTTAACTGCATATTTGGTATATTGCGTGTTGCAGAATGAGTTTATCTTTTGGCTTTTGTGAGCCTATGTCTCATGTCGACATTTGCATATTATTGTTAAACTTTTTAACTGACTTAATGCAATAAAATTTAATATCAACTTACATTAGCAAATTAATTAATGCTTGATAATTATACTATAGTACAACATTAATGACGACACCATACACAAATACAACAACAATATGAATAAATACATTATTATGACACCTTATTATGAATTAATTAGATATATTATTATTGAAGCTTATCATACTCCTCTGTTCTAAATTGTTGTGCCCAACGGGGTGTCTAATGTACTATGATTTATTTCTACAACCTATCCACATTGAGTCATTTAAAAAATTAAAATAGAATTTAAATTTAAATTATATTCTTTGCACTAATTCGGCTTCCGGCACGAAAACATTTCACACTATTCCTTTAAGCATTGTTTATACAAACCTAGTAATATAACAGTACGGTAAACCAGTCTAAAGCAGACCTCAGTCTCGCAAATTAGTCCAGCAGATATGCGCCCATCCTAATTTATAGAAACCATTAATTAGCTTTCCCCCCAGCGCCGCCGAAGTCAGTCCAGTTCAACTGACTTAGTAATCACAATATAGAAAATACTTGCCTTGAACCAAAGCAAGGTATAACAAAGGCTTATACACAGTATTAGGAGGGTCAACTCGTTCTAATAAAACTAGGCAAGACTCCGTGTAACCCATGTAGTTTTTGAGTAGTCAACTCGGCCCTGTATACATTTTAAGTATACTATAAGTAATTAATGTTGTGTACGGCTTGAAACACGTCTAAATTTCGACTTACTTTGTAGTCGACTAGTTTCGGACAAATTTGTTGTCCTTCATCAGGATGAGTCAGACGCGCGATAAATCGAAATATAGACGTGTTTCAAGCCGTACACAACATTAATTATGTGTAATACTCACGATAGTTTTAATTTTCATACTATAAGTAGTTATGGTAAAATATGAAAAAAGACGATAACAAGTAGATTGGGACAAAAAAATTAAGAAACGAAATTAGGTATTATTATGAAAATGAATAATATAAATAAGAATTAGTAAAGTACAAATTAAGTCAATGAAAATATGTGAGTATCGACAAAAACAAGGCAAGCATGTTCCATCTTTAGCCGCATTTTCACCTTCCATCAGGTGAGATAGCAGTTAAATGCCTATATAGCATAAAAAAACAAACAAAGGTAAGGTAAAGGTTGTCTGAAAGAGATTGCTCTTAGCGATAAGACCGCCCATTGAACTATATTTATAAGTTTCTCTATAAGCTGTATTTATCTTTTGGTGTCAATATAGAGTTATTGTTTGTAAAGGTTGGCATAAACGAAAGAAAGTTAAAATCAACAAACTTTTCTTCTTCGACTATAGAGCGCCAACTCTCTAGAAGAAGCATGCAAAAGAATTCAGGAACAGTCGAGTCAGCTGGATTCTAGTCTATACTCCCTTTACAAGGAGTCACAAGGCACCGCGGAGTACCACAGTTGCATGAATGATGAACCGACCGAGCAAACCTCCTATCAGGAACCATCTAAGAAGTATCTGAATTTATTTACTATAATAATATTATAAAGAGGTAAAGTTTGTTTGTTTGTTTGTTTGTTTGTTTGTTTGTTTGTTTGTATGTAAAAGGTAATCTCTGAAACTACTGATCCGATTCTGAAAATTCTTTCACCAATAGATAGCTACACTATCACTGAGTGCCATAGGCTATGTTTTGTCGGGATAGAAGTTAGTTATCAGTTCGAAATAATAATATTCGTAAGACAAGTCGGAGAAAAATTTGCTAACTTTCCGCTTTATCGGCGTACGCTGACTAAACGGTAAGACATAGTTGAATATAATGTATGGCAAAAATGTTGGCCTTCATGAGTTTTACAAAAAAGTCCGCGACAGCATATATCTAACATGTATGTATAGCTCAGAAAAAATACTTTTCTTTGTAAAAAATCTGAAAAAAAAGCGGCCTATGTTTAGTTGGCTTTTTGAGACATTCAGTATTAATCCTTATCAAAATAAACTATTTCATCGTCTTACGTAGTTCATGTAGATACATTTTGCTTTTTACTGCATATGATTTGGATAAATAGTCTATGTGAAATCGTGAAATTAGTTTCACGGGAGCCCGCCCGTGAACGGGACGGGTCAGAAATGTACAGAAACGTACTACGAATTCCTGCTCATTAAAAAATAGCGGCTTCTATTTCGCTGGCTTTTTTTAAGTATTTAATATTAATCCTTATCAAAAAAACCTATTTCATCGGCTTACGTAGTTCACGTAGATTTAATTTGCTCTTTACTGCATATAATTTGGACCTATAGTCTAGGAGAAATCGTTAAGTTTATTTGAGGGTGAAAACGGTGGATCACAGAATGGAACAGTTACTGCGTAATCCGGCATACGTCTATGTTTTGAACCGACTAACATAAGAAGGGGGATATAAATTCGACTGTTTTTTTTTGTTTAGTCTTATCATTGAACTTTGAACTGCCCGCTAGCGTAGTTAGGTGGGCGTTTGCCTTTAAAGCACCGGGTTTGATGCCCGGTGGGAACACAGGTGTTTTCCCACGGGAATTTGTGTTCCTGGTTTTGAGTATGTTGTGAACACTTTGTGAATCTTGGATGTTTACGGCCCCCCGATACAAGTCATTGAACTTAGTGTGGGGCTGTGAATGTGGAAGTGTGTTTATTTGTATATTTTTTAACCGGGCGACGCCGGGCGGGTCATCTTTTGAACTATCTACTCGCGTAAATGGGTACGCGTTTGCCTTCAAAGCAGCGGGATCGATTCGCGGTGGTAACAGAAGTTTTCTCCCTACGGGAAATTTGTGTTCCTGGTTTTTAATATGTTGTGAATCTTGGATGTTTACGGCCCCACGCTACAAGTCACTGAACTTAGTGTGGGGCTGTGAATGTGGAAGTGTTTATGTGTAGATTTTTTAACCGGGCGACGCAGGGTGGGGAATCTTTGAACTTTGAACTATCCACTGGCGTAGATGAGTGCGCGTTCGTCTTTAAAGCAGCGGGTTCGAATCTCGGTGGGAACACAATAACAAAAGTTTTTTCCCCACGGGCAGTTTATGTTTCTGGTTCTGGGTATGACGTGAATGTTGTGTGTGTGGTGTTAATTGTTTACGGCCCCACGACACAACTTATAGTACTTTTACAGTGGGGCTGTGAGTGAGAAAGCGTTTATATGTAAGCTTTTGTTTACCCGGGCAACGCCGGGCGGGTCAGCTAGTTTACTATAAAATTATATTATTAGTTTTTGTATGAAAAAATATTTTTACCAAACCAACTCAGAAAGTTAACTCTATATCCTCGAAAACAGTGAGTAACATCGCCTTTTCATTTGTGAGAAAAATTAAGCACTGCATTACATTAACATTTTTACTTTTAGGGGTCGTTAGTGGGTTTTTTATTTTGACCACTATCTCACCTGATGGTAAGCGACGATTAAAAGATAAGTAAAAAAAAAAGATAAAAGATAAGTAAGTTAAAAAGATCTTAGCGGAAGCGACATCATTTTCTACTAAGAGGAGGTACTCAAGTCGAGTGTATTTTTTATATTATTTTTATATTTGTATTAATAACTTTGTTGCACGTGAACCGATTTAGATTTTTTCTTATTTGTAGGATGTTGCTTTCCAATTGGTCCCGTTTAAATTTTACCAAGATCTTGAAATATCTTAAATAATGCGTGTTTAGTACATCTAATCTGATCAAAGTTCCGAAGATAAAGCGGTGAAGTCGGATTTCTTAAGCTTTGCTTGCGTTTAATTATACATATACTATGTAAAGATAAAGAAGATTTTGTTTTATCCAGGTTTGGTCAGGAATACCAGATGCATACACATGCTGAAAAACATTCAATGAACTCCCAGCAGAAGAACGTCGAATTCAGCAGATACACTTCTAATACATGGAAAGGTTATCCTTCTGAAATACTTCTACATTTCGTGTTCCATGGCAATTCAATGAGCCATTTTTTTTTCGTACTTGCTCTTGCTACCGAAACACGCTAAAAAGTACAGCGCGCGTCTTACGTGATATAGTGTGTATAATAAAGTTGTTCATCAACAAGATAAAGATAAAAATACCTATAAAGATAGGTAGCTTTATCTTTATCTTGTGAGTGAATAGTGAATACCATCAAGTTAAGAGTGAATAGGTATCTTCTAGGCAAGCTTGCTACATCTTTGGCGGCGTCCTCACTTTCCATCAGGTGAGATAGTGGAGCTTGCATATCGAGTATTAAAAAAAAAAAGCCAAGCGCGGCCAAAATTACCTGAACGTTTTGCCCCTGACGATCAACGAAAGAGGCTCATAACGATAATTTCCAATAAGGGTTGGTATCCGGTAGATAGGTCATAAAACTTTACTCCAAATGTTAATTACAACATGGATTAACGATGTGAAGAATCTAGAATGTACTATATAAGAATTACGTATTATTTAAAATATAGGCAAGCATGCATATTTGATTGATAATGAAGAATGTATTTTACTTTGCTGGTATATGAACACAAATGCTGAACATTGAATGCCCGATGTGGGTAGACTGACACTACTATGTATTGCACTAACATCAGCTTAAAATATTGTATACTTCTCTCAATAAATATTTCTTGAATCTTGAATCTAGAAGAAGAGTACAAGTTGTGCCTACTTTATAGACCTGCCTCGTCTACCATCCTCAACTGTATCATGACATACATCAGTGGTCAAACGCTAGCCTATCAGAGAACAAGGAAAAGAGGATGATGATGTTCAGAGTACTTCACGAGTCTATCTCTAAGTCTCCGGGTTGGGGACATAACAATTTCAGTCACCATTCCCAATACATTGTAGGTATATCAACAGCTGCACTGTACATTGACTTCACGATCATTGTTCCTAATACATTGTTTGAAAGCTGGCTCGTACATTGACCTCGAAGCCGGTCGCTTCTCCTGAGGGACTAATTGAAGTTATATTTTTACCGACTTCACAAAAAAGGAGGAGGTACTCAAGTTGACTGTATTTTTTTTATGTATTTACCTCGTTACACGTGGACCGATTAAGAATATTTTTTTGTTTGATGTTGCTTTTCAATTGGTCCTATTTAAATTTGATCAAGATCTGACTAGTAGTTTTTGATTTATCCTCAATAATGCGTATTCTGCGGACTACATTGACGATGTTCTCGTTTTTAACCGACTTTAAAAGTTACCTCCTAACTTCTTTCTTTGAGCGCCGATTTTGATGATAATTTTTTTACCGACCTCCCAAAAAAGGAGGAGGTACTGTATTTTTTTTTTATGTTACCTCATAACTTCTCTCCACGTGAGCCGATTTCGAATTTTTTTATTTTGAAAGATGTCGCTTTCTAATTGGTCCCATTTAAATTTGATCAAGATCTTGATCAGTAGTTCTTGAAATATCGTCAATAATGCCTAATTTATGAGGAATAATGCGTACTTTGACGATGTTCTCGTTTACCCGACTTCAACTTTCGTTGTGAGTCGATTTTGATGATTCTTTTTAATTATTTGAAAGCTGGTGCTTTTCCTGTGGTGTCATTGAAATTTGATCAAGATCTGATCTCAAGTTTTTGAGTTATAGGCAATAATGCGAGTACAATACATTAAATCTGATCAAGGTTCCGAAGATAAAGCGGTGAAGTCGGTTTTTTAAGCTTTGCTTGCGTTTAATTATTGTCTTGGTTCGGACCGACACTCATAAATTATTTTATACTAGCCGTGCCCCGCGGCTTCGCCCGCTATTATTAAGTTAAAAAGTAGCCTATGTGTTAATCCTAGGTATAATCTATGTACATTTTAAATTTCATCCAAATCCGTTCAGCCGTTAAAGCGTGAAGAGGGAACAAACATACTTACACACTTACACACAAACTTTCGGATTTATAATATTAGTAGGATTGATAATGAACCACTCCCCATAAGCATATAGAGAGAGAGACGAACCTTTAACCGCCATTGCTAAATAAATAACTTTATCTCAAAATAGTTTTTGTTTAGGGAACAGTATGTCGGTGATACCTGAAAGCGTGAAGTCGTCGAAGTCAGTGACATTTACATCGACGGAAGCTATAACCGATCTAGACCATACAGAGCTACCTCCTGAGAATGGTCCGAGCAACGACGATGGTAAGTTATAAGGTGGTCTATTGTTAAGTTTCGATGTGGTTCAGAAATAGGAGTTGGCATTTACCAGTCAATGTTCGGCGCAGGGAGTTTTGCCGCGAAAGTGAAAAAATGGCGTTGTTGATTTTGTAAATTTTTCCAAAACCTGTGATTCTTCGAGTGTTAATGTGTAATAATGGTGGATTATTAACCGTTAATACTTAGTGAACGTGCATAAATGTAGGCAAATCATACAAAGTTGAAAAACGTGATTTTCACCTTCGCTCCAAAACTCCAATAGAAGTTCTAGTAAAGTTTCTACCACTTTACTAGGGCATGACTTGACTACGACTGGACCTTGACTCTTTTACTTGACTTTGACTGTGACTTGTGACTAGGACCTATAATATGAAATACACTTGAAATATATTATCACTTGACACTGGCTAAATGCACAAGATTGCGAAGCCAAAACTAAGGAAAAAAAAAATGTTCGGCGCAGTTGTGTGACTAGTACTATAATAAAATAAGCGTCAGAATTAACGGTCACTAGGCGTATTTAAAGTTGAATTTCTGCCCAGGAATTGCTACCCTATTGCTTCCATTTGCTTCCTATCCTTAGACAATTGCTTCCATCATATTCTAGAAGAAACATAACATTTAAAGGTGATCGTTCATTCTGACGTCAGGACGGCCGGTCGGAGTCCCTGATAATAATGAATCATTATTAATGATTATTGGGACAATTATAAAAAGTAAAAAAAATCCATTTGTCTTTTTACTTTGCGATACGTTGTACCGTGATCGTACTTAACAATTTTCAATCGACTTCAAAATAGGAGGTTCTCAATTCGACTGTATATATATGTTTTTGTATTTATGTAACGCGATATCTCCGCCAATTATGAATCGATTTTGATTATTTCTTTTTTGTTTGGTAGAGTATACCTACTTCAGAGGTGGGCCCTTATACATTTTATCGAAATCGGTCAAGCCAAAACCGAAATATATAGCGAACAAGTCGGTTTTTTTTTTGCTTGCGTTTCGATTATTTCTATCGATTTGGGCGGACGGACGTTTTCAATACAACTTGTTGCTAACTGCATACTCGTCGCCGTAATAGTTCCATACTATTCCGGTAGATGGCGTCACACGTCGACATAAGAAGTTTATAATAAGGAAAAGATCATATCGACTGTGAAGCAGGGCTTGGGTAGACTTAGAAGTTCAACTATGATTCTAACCACTGAGTATCCAGCCCTTTGGTACCTATATCTGTTGCAGTTGGTATTCATTCGAAGAACTCTTAAGAAATATGAGGTTAATTATAATGGATATGCATATTATTTAAATACCTAGGTCACGTGTCCTGACCCGAGATTAACATTTTTTACCTATCAAAAAAAAAGTACACGCGACGCCCGCTAAAGAAGTTTTCACTTCAAAAAACAAAACATGAAAGAGAGAATATAAATACACTTTATTTATTGTTCGCTTACAATAGAGACAGGTTCAGGACAAATTCTGCGAGAGTGAGATGAATTCTTTAATCGATTATTTTTTCAGCCGCATCATCACTTTCCATCAGGTGAGATTGTGGTCAAATGCTTGCCTATTATCCACAAAAAAAAAACAACGGGTTGCACTCCGGTAGTGCCGGCAGAAGTGAAAACTTGAACATTAACGTTGTGCATTCTAGAAATAACAATACCATCGTCACCATAGAAACACGGTAGAAAGAGAGAGGGATATAACTTCCTCTCCTACGCCACGCCGCGCGGGCGGCGGTCTACTCTCCCTTCGTCTTACGAATTTTCGATCAGGTCACGTGTCCAGACGCAAGTTTAACATTTTTACCCATTCCAAAAAAGTGCACAACGCCGTTAAAGAAGTTTTCACTTCAAAAATCTGCAAGAATGAGATATTTTAGAGTTATTATTCCTTTTCAATTTACTTACTTTATAAGCCAGTTTTTTTTTTAATAAAGTGTATAAATAGCAGGAGATCGTTCCGAGGAGAACCAGCAGAAGACGGGTCGTTCGATATCAGCTCGCGCGCCCTTTCAAGGACCGTCCCACGGCTCCAGAACTTCCTTGGATGACCTCAACCTGTGGCTGGCATTTCTCACCGAAACCGGGCTCATGCAAGCAAGCGAGATAGCTAATCAATGTTGTTAGTTCACTTTCTGCGTGTTTTATTTATTTATTCAGTACCCGGATGACCGAGCTTTGCTCGGCTGAACGGATAAAACGATGTTTTCTAAAATTGAAACCTAGTTAGATCGATTTATCGCCCCCGAAATTCCCTGCATACTAAATTTCATGAAAATCGTTGGAGCCGTTTCCGAGATCCTGATTACACATATATATACAAGAATTGCTCGTTTAAAGGTATTAGATAGATAGATAGATAGATAGGTATGTATTGCATGTACAGTCATAAGACTAAACTTAGAAACTGAAGACATTCACCCTGTAATGTAGGGTATAATCAAGTATGTTATTTTCTTTCTAATATAATATTAAAGTTGAGAACTTTTAGAGTTAGTATCTTCTAATTTCACATAGAATATACAAGTACAGGAGGCGACGTAAGGATCGAATTATTTCAATTCTGCTAAAACGTCTGAAGCGGTGTAATTTTGCGAATCTGCCAGTAGAGTCATTAACTTCATGAGTGCCTCTTTAGGGCCCATGTGAATAAACGATTTTGGGGAAGCTGTCCAGGCGTGACCTACTGACCTTTACTAGGATGTTAAGTTATTAGCAGCTTTTGATTAGGTTGATCAATGATATGAAAATTAAAACTATCGTGAGTATTACACATAATTGATGTTGTGTACAGCTTGAAACACGTCGAAACAAAGTCTATAATAATTTGCCTACGGAGTTTAAAGTTTTACATGGCACCAAATTTAAAGATGGCTTGAAACACACTAATCTGCAAAGCTTATTATAATCTTAAGGAGTATTTCGACACAAAAGATGTCTCAAGAGCTTTTAATATATATTTTTTTTTATGTTATAATTAAATAGCATTGTAAATAAATTGTTAATTACTAAACCTAAAATGTTTGTGTACGATCTATTATATGTACCTATTACATTGTATATTACATTGATATATGTACATATTGTACCTATTACATCTTTATTATTGTATGTTCGAAATGAACAAAGCTGTTGGAACTATTTTATTATGTAAGAACTATATTTGTACACAGTTTTACAATAAATACTATTCTTATTCTAATTCTGAAAACTTCGTGACTGTCACGCGCCACAGTATGGTATGAGACCTTTTTTTCGGACATGGTATATATATGAGACCTTTTTTTCGGACATGGTATATTCCAGAATTGGTTAGTATTTATCATTTAAATCGATAGAGTAGAACTCCCGAATCCACATAAATCTCCTGAATCGATAGAGTAGAACGGCGAGCGGCTCGCCTCTGAGTATCGCGCCTCTGACTCATCCTGATGAAGGACAACTAATTTGTCCGAAACTTGTCGACTACAAAGTAAGTCGAAATTTTCGACGTGTTTCAAGCCGTACACAACATCAATTATTTGATCAATGATGCTTTATTTCAGCTGAACAAGTGTTCGTACCTCGTCGACGCGACTCAATTGACGACCCGGACGTGTTGATGCGCGAAATGGAGTACTATGTCAAGGTTTATGTTATTTAATAATTCATTAAGAAAGCTTATTAAAACTATATGGTTGACGTACCTCCGGTTCGCTCGAAGCGTTTTACTTCTACGTTTATCATCCGTACAGTGGAACTCATTGCCTGCGTCTTTGTTTCCCGAACAGTACAATCTGGGAGTCTTCAAGTCTAGAGTGAATAGATATCTTCTAGGCAAGCATGTCACATCTTCGGCCGCATCTTCACTATCCATCAGGTGAGATAGTGGTCAAATGCTTGCCTATCTATCATTAAAAAAAAATGATTACATTAATGACAAGGTTACATGGAGGAAACTGCACAAGCGCTTTTTTGGCGACTACATAATATAGATAGATATACCTACCGAGGTTTACATAATTCCTGTACCTATGTAATAATGCGCTGACGACTTTCTTGCCAGATTATTCTCGAGATGGCTGTAATTTTGCGAATCTGGCAGTACAGTCATTAACTTCCATGAGTGCCTCTTTTGGGCCCACGTGAAAAAACGATTTTAGATACCTCAGATACTATGGTATAGTGGCTATATGACCTGAACACCTCGCGTATTTTTTGGAATGGCTGAAATGTTTTTTTTTTCAGTTTTCAACCCTCATTGTTCCCATATCTCTGCCATTTTGAAAAATTTCCAATTACTGACTTACAGAAAAATATATATAACTAATAGATAACCCGGCAAACGCTGTTTTGCCATATTAGAGGTGTATGTATTTTTCAAAGCTAAAACAAAAAAAAAATTTTAGCGCAAAAAAAAAAATTGGTTGGCCCACCCTTAACATTTAGGGGTATGAAAAATAGATGTTGACCTATTCTCAGACCTACCCGATACGCAAACAAAATTTTATAAAAATCCGTCGAGCCGTTTCGGAGGAGTTTGGTAACAAACACCGCGACCTTAGAATTTTATATATTAGATCTAACTATTACATTATAATAATATGTATCTATATTAGGTCATAATTGTGCATAGGTATATATAATAATTAAGTAGGTATATTTTAATTAATTTTTTTTTTTTTCAATTTTGCACCGCTCTGAGTTTTTGTTATGTTAAAACACGACGTCCAACTTTGTTGCGTAATTCCTCTCCATCCAAAGATTGTCTGGAAGAGATCGCTTTTAGCGATAAGACCGTCTATTGTTACACTTATTTTGTAAGTCATTATTTCCTATTCTGTTTTTTCATAAATATGGTGTTCAATAAAGAGTTTATCTATCTATCTAACCTGTTCACAAAGTTTTACGAGAAATGCGACATGTATTAGAGAACAACCGGAAATCCGCCGGACACACGAAAGCAATTTTAACCGAGCTGAAATAAAGACGTTCCACTCGGTCTGCTCGCTCGGTCAATTATCCATACTAATATATAAATAGTCAATTATACATAAAATTATATATACTAATATTATAAATCCGAAAGTTTGTGTGTAAGTGTGCAAGTGGGTTTGAAGTATGTTTGTTTCCTCTTCACGCTTTAACGGCTGCACGGATTTGGATGAAATTTGGAATGTACACAGCTTATACCTAGGACTAACACATAGGCTACTTTTTAACTTGATAATAGCGGGTGAAGCCGCGGGACACGGCTAGTAGTTTCATACTAGAACTACGTACCTACTGGTTTTTATTAGTGTTATATTTAGTTTGGCTACTTGGACGACCTATTGTTTCTACTGACTTCACAAAAAAGGAGGAGTTACTCAATTCGACTGTATTTTTTTTGTGTTGCCTCATAACTTCTTTCCACGTGAAGCGAATTGAATTTTTTTTTGTTTGAAAGCTGTTGCTTTCCCATTGGTCCCATTTAAATTTGATCAAGATTTGATTAGTAGTTCTTGAAATATCTTTAATAATGCGTGTTCAGTACATCTAATTTGATCAAAGTTCCGAAGATAAAACGGTGGAGTCGGTTTTTTTTAAGCTTTGTTTGCGTTTAATTATTTTATGTGTGTTACCTCATAACTTCCACGTGAACCGATTTTGATTTTTTTGTCTGAAAGCTGTTACTTGCATTATAATTTGATGAAGATCTGATCTGTAGTTTTGAGTTATCGTCAATAAGGCGTGTTTAATACATTTTATCTGATAAAGGTTCCAAAGATGAAGCGGTGAAGTCGGTTTTTTTTAAGCTTAGCTTGCGTTTAATTATTGTTAGTGTACCTTTAATTCGGAAACATTTACATCACAAACCATCAGAGTCGGAACTAGAAACAACGCCTGCCTAGAAGAACCTGCGACGTAGAGACCAACGTGGGCAATACGTGACTGAGTCGATAAGGTCTTTGATAAACTGCCCGTTAGCTTTGGTGCGCGTTCGCCTTCTAAGCAGCGGGTACCGGGTTCAGTTCCGGTGAGGACACAAGTTTTCTCTGGTTAGGTTGTGATTGTGCGTGTAATGTGTTTTTTTTTATCTACAGACTCCGATGGATACGCTATCAACAACGATAAGAGATGACTACGAAGGCATTCATTTATTACGTCCAGGACTCTTTTGGGATACTGTGAGTGGTTTCTCAGCTCTATGAACTAATACTTCTTTTCGCGCGTTTGGGAAAAATGATGAGAGTGATTTTTTTCGATGCCCGCACATACAGTCACCTAAAAGCGACACCATAAAGTTGGTTGGTAACTGGTGCCGATTCTGTTGTCCAGAATTAGACTAAACTAGCCTAAAATTAGTTTTAGTCCTTCTTTAGTCCAAAACATATTCAGAAAATGCAAGATTAGACTAAAATTAAGTTTGACAGGACTAAGTTAGTTAAGTTACTCTATTTAGTGAAAATGACCAAATTCTTATTCTGATGTACATGTTTTCGTTCAAATTAAGACTAAAAATAGAAATTTTAAACTCAAATTAGTCTGTATGAAAAAGGTCTGGATTATTTTTAATGTGATCTTATACTTGAAATAGTCCTGTCATTTCAACTTTTAAATTAAGTTCAACGTAAAATCAGAATAGCGTTTAGGTATTCTTTGACTAAAATTAGTTTATTTTTAGTTTAGTTTAGGTTAGTTCGGTGCTCAACAGAATTAGCACCATTGTCTCTCTTGTTTTCAAGGTAGTCATTTAATGACTTTTTACCGACTTCACAAAAAAGGAAGAGGCGCTCAAGTCGACTGTATTTTTTTTTGTGTTTACTATTATATTACCTCATAACTTCGTTTCTCGTGAACCGATTTAATTTTTTTTTTGTTTGAAAGATGTTGCTTTCCAATTGGTCCCATTTAAATTTGATCAAGATCTGATCAGTAGTTCTTGAAATATCGTCAATAATGCGTGTGTAGTACATCGATTCTGATCAAAGTTACGAAGATAAACCGGTGAAGTCGGTTTTTTAAGCTTTGCGTGCGTTTAATTCTAACATATTTTTACCGACTTCACATAGAAGGAGAAGGTTCTCAATTTGACCATATTTTGTGTGTTAGGTACCTCATAACTTCTTTCTGGAAGAACCAATTAAGTTTTTTTTTATTTGAAAGGTGGTGCTTTCCATTTGGTATTTTTTTATTATTGTTATTAATGTAATGTTTGCGTGGGACGTTCTGCGAATGGGACGTTTTGCGACTGCGTGACCAAATGCGAATGGGACGTTCTGCGAGTAAACCATTCTTACAAGCTTTTATTTAGTTTCACCTGTCCCGATGTTTGCCATCAAATCTTGCAAATTAAATTTGATTCATTTCCCGGTTACCGATTGAGCTGAAATTTTGCATACATGTGTAAATCGCGTGACAATGCAATATTATGATGACATGGTGCTGATCTGATGGTGAAGCTGGAAGGTGGCCAAAGGAACTTCGCAATAAAACGACACGACCTCATCGAGTTTGGGCTCATTTGAAACGTCTTGACTAGTAGCTGGTTTTTCACTGGTAACCACGGTCTGATGAAGCTGGAAGGTAGTCATAGGAACTCTGTAATGAAACGACGCAACCCCATCGAGTTTCGGCTCGTTTGATTCGTCTTGACAAGTTCTCTGGTTATATAACTTTTAGTCCTCTTTATTTACAACTAAAATCTTGATTAAAAACTTTTTAAAGTATGTCTTGTTTTCACAAACAGAGTACTGGCACACGGGATACTATTTTTGTTTTTTTTTTTTTGTTTTATTACGCTAAAGATGTATAACTTATTTGTGCGACTAGTGCATGCACACTTTTTTTAAACAATATAATAAGCTAGATAGAGGCCTATGTCCGGCAGTAGACCAATACAGGCTGATAATGATGATGAAGAAGAAGTTTCACTCCAATAATCTTTTTCATTTTTACAGCTCATGATGGACGACTCTAGCGCAGCATATATAAAAGCAAAGACGATTATACAAAACATCGTCAATTCGCAGATGAATATAAAGCCTATGTTTGATATAAACTTTGCTAGCCTACCGGGCTACCCGACGGTACAAAAGCGTCTCGCGAAAATTCGCGAGCAAATTGCTCCACGAAGGCTTTTCTACTAAATATAAAAAGAAATATCACACAACAGATGATACCATAACAATATATTGAATATTAAAATATACGACTGTGAAATAATTGAATCACCTTTTATTATATTTTTCCTTAGTTTTGGCTTTGCAGTCTTGTGCATTTAGCCAGTGTCAAGTGATAATATATTTCAAGTGTATTTCATATTATAGGTCCTAGTCACAAGTCACAGTCAAAGTCAAGTAAAAGAGTCAAGGTCCAGTCGTAGTCAAGTCATGCCCTGATAAAGTGGTAGAAACTTTAATACAACTCCAATAGGAGTTTTGGAATGAAGACGAAACGTTTATTGTTTATATGATTTGCCTACAGTCATGCACGTTCACTAAGTATTGACGGTTATAATCCACCATTATTGCACATGAACACTAAGGATGACAAATTTTGAGAAATAAAAGCAACAACGGCATTTTTTCGGACCATGACCTACTTGACTTTGACTGTGACTGGTGACTAGGACAAGTTTCAAAAATCACTTGAAAAATATTTACTACTTGAAATTGGCTAAATACACAACGTTTGCGGAGGATATAAATAAAAAAAAATACACTGAAGCACGTTCACTAGATATAAATGGTTAATAACCCTACTAATATTATAAATGCGAAAGTTTGTGTGTAAGTAGGTTTGTTCCCTCTTCACGCTTTAACGGCTGCACGGATTTGGATGAAATTTGGAATGTAGGTAAATATCTTATACCTAGGATTGACACATTTTTGACTTGATAATAACGGGCGAAGCTGCGGGGCACGTCTAATCTATCATAAATATCATGATTACACATATACACTCGAAGAATCACAAGATTTGGAAAATAATATAAAATCGACAATACCATTTTTTCACTTTCGGTAAAACCTCAAGTCCCAAATTTTGTAAATAAATACAAAATCTACGACATTTCACTTTTCGCGGCAAAAGGGATTTTTTCCCATATTTTTTCACAAATATTTTTACTGTCATTTTTTCTATGCCCAAAGTTATGGCGCCTCTGCCGCATACCGAAACGATTTGAAACCCATTAGGAATGTTTTGAATTCCAAATTCAAATATCCGGAAATACAACAACTTTTTCAGACAATTAAAAAAGTTTTTGTCTTGTCACCGTAACGCGTCATTCGATTTCAGCAAAATTGTTTTAAATACATTTAGAGTTCTGTGTTATTTATTTATTTTATTTATTTACTAGCCGTGCCCCGCGGCTTCGCCCGCTATTATTAAGTTGAAAAGTAGCCTATGTGTCAATCCTAGGTATAAGCTATGTACATTCCAAATTTCATCCAAATCCGTTCAGCCGTTAAAGCGTGAAGAGGGAACAAACATACTTACACACTTACACACAAACTTTCGGATTTATAATATTAGTAGGATAGTAGGATAGACGAGCAGCAAAATGCTGATATGTCTTTATCACATAGTGTTAAAAGTTAAATGAGAAGATGAAACAATTTTTTTTAATGCAGAAATGGCACGTATTTGACCACTATCTCACCTGATGGAAACTGATGATGCGGCTAGAGATGTGACATGCTTGCCTAGAAGATAGCATTTGAAACTATTTCATCGTTTTTTCTGTGACAAGACAAGCAAGTCAACCACTTGGTGGTAAGCGTCAAGCCTGCTTTGAATATTTGGACAGTTGTAACTAATAAATAAACATATTATTTTTACCACTTCTGTTATTTTTATGCATACCTCCGCTTTAACAACAATAAGAGTGGTTGACTGGTAGAAAATGTTTTTAGCGTTAAGTCCACCCTTTGTACCTCACTTGGGCTATAAAGAGTTGAATCTAATATATAAAATTCTCGTGTCACAGTTTTCGTTGCTATACTCCTCCGAAACGGCTTGACCGATTTTGATGAATTTTTTTGTGCTTATCCGGTATCTATGAGAATCGGCCAACATCTATTTTTCATCATCATCATCATCATCACTTTTCATCATTATCAACGCGGGTGAAACCGCGGGGCGCAGCTAGTAAATAAATAGATATTCTTCATAAATAGATTCTGGGTGTGATTATAATTATGTAATTTGATGTAGTAATGTGTGAGTAAGTAAGTGTTTGTTTATTAGCTACACATTACGTATAAGGCATTTTATCTACGTATAAGGCATTTTATTTAGTTAAGAAATGGCTCCTGTCTCTAGATGAGAGATGGTAGAGCATTTTGTGAGTTGCTCGCCTGGCTTGCTACCAAAGTAGCTTACCACCATCAAGTTGAAAGTCTGCCGCCAAGCCAAATACGGTGTTCCGGCAGTTATCCTTGTGAGCCTGCGTATTCCAGGTCTAGTGTGTTTACCAGCTTCGATCACATCGTCACTTACCATCAGGTGAGATAGTGGTCAAACACTAGCCTGTCACAAATAAAAAAAAAAAAAAATAGCTATAAGTTTTCAAGCTACCATGGTCACTTTCATATATGAATAAAAAGATATTCTTCATAAATAGGTTCTGGGTGTGATTATAATAATGTGATTTGATGTAGTAATGTGAGTAAGCAATAAACATTTGAATTTGAATTAAGTAAGTGTTTGTTTATTACACTGTAAATTGTATTTCTATCACTATAAGTTGTATTTTGTTTTAGCGTATAAACATAATATTATTGTATGTCCGCAATGGGCAAACTATTGCTGCTTTAAAATAATTTTGTAACATCATTTCTCACACAGTTTTCACGAGTGTTGTTATGGATATCCATATCCGTAACCGAAACTATCGGATATCCGAATTAAAAAAATATCATTTTACAGTTCCTTAAAAAAATTATATCCGTAACCGAAACTATCGTATAATCCGAAATAATTAAATATCCATAACCGTAACCGAAACCAATATTATATTTTACCAATATCCACATCCATATCCGGATCTGAAATTATATATCCATAACATCCCTAGTTTTTATAATAAAATATTCTTGATTTTGATTATTACCATTATACACATTACCTATAAGGCATTTACAGAAGCTGCTAGAAGTCGAGCACGCTCTGTGACACTAGGGACGTATCTAAAGGACGTTTCCGTGCTAGTTCTCTATAAATTAACTTCAACTGAACCCTACACTAATTAAGTTAACTATTTAATTTAAAATACGTCCTAAACGTCGGGCCAAGTCACAACTTCACAAGCCCCATTCGTCAACAAAAAAAAAAGAAAAAGTAGCGCCACGTCTCCCTCTAATTATGTCAAAATATGTCCGCTATGCGACGGGGCGACAGGGTTCATGTTTTTAGTTGTTATTTATTGATTTTATGATTTTATGATCTACGATATACGTATGAGTGAGACTGAATTTGGATAATGATTTCGAGGGAACGGTTATACCTACTAGTTTATTATAAATTCTGTAATAAAACGGGCATTAATTAAGAAAGCTTACTATAAGACCACAGACCATATTAATGACAAGGATGCATGGAGGTAAAGTGCTCAGGCTCTTTCTAGCGACTACCATAATAACACCTAGGTTAAGAAAATTATGTATTAGAAATTAAGAATGTTGTTTAAAAATATGAATGAAAAAAAATGCGCCGCCGAGTTTCTTGCCAGGTTCTTCTCCAGATGGCTGTAATTTTGCGAATCTGGCAATAGATTCATTAACTTTGTAGTGCCTCTTTTGGGCCCATGTGAATAAACGATTTTGATTTTGATTTTATATATATTTCATGCCTGCGAAAATAATAGAGAATTTAAGAGAAGCAATACAACAATATTATTATGACTGTATTGTGGGCCGAAGGACTGTAGGTTGCTGGACTCATGTAACGTTACATTTGGTATTAGAGCTGGGCAAATAACGTATAATATATATACATATTGATACAAAGTTATTATAATATTCTGTTACCTACTGATATAAGCTAATAAGCCTTTATCATACTTATATGTAAAGTCACTGTTCACGTCAGGCCAAAATGTCCATACAAGTGGACAATACAATACAATACAATAATTCTTTATTGCACACCAAATAAAAGTAAAATTGTAGAACTTAAAATAATACAGTTATATGAGGAAGTACAATGGGCGGTCTTATCGCTTTAAGCGATTTCTGCCAGACAACCTTTGGATGGACAGAAAATGTGCAGGATGATTTGGGTTGGTGTGGTAATATAATATATCTAAAAAAAAACATACATAATACACATATACACAATATATACATAATACATATTACAATATATACCTACATAAACACCTAACAAAATAATATTACCTACGGTCACAATGTCAGATCTCCAAAAAAATTCAAAAATCGCCGAAGTATTGTACTCCAATGAAACCATAATTATATCTAATGCAAAAATATTTGTATCCGTTTTTTAATCAATCATAAACGCGTTCACACTCACAGCCCCACAATAAGTTCGATGAGTTGTATCGTAAGTGCCGGAAACATTCTCACCACACACAATCACAGCCGGAAACAGAAACACATATTACCTTTGATGATAAAACTTGTGTTTCCACCGGGAATCGAACCCAATACCCGCTGCTTCTAAGGCGAAAGCGTACCCAAATAACCCAATGGACAGTTTTATTCATTAAAATTCCAAGATTAAAGCTTTATATAAGAAAACAATTTTATATGTTTATTTTAATAGATTTAAATGACAATACAATACAATACAATAACTCTTTATTGACACCAATAATAAAAAAGTACAGAAAAGAAATTACTAATTGATAGGTACAATGGGCGGTCTTATCGCTAAGAGCGATCTCTTCCAGACAACCTTTGGATGGAAAAGAATAATACAGATAAGCAGGGATGGTGGTGACTTTAAATATATTAAAACTTGACCTATAGCTAAATCGTGTACATAACTTTTTGATCCCAGCCCCTCTTACCATGTTGCGAGCTGTTTCTATTGCAAAAATGAACCTTATTTCTTAGTATAGCTTTGTCGTTTTTAACCGACTGCAAAAATAGAAAGAGGTTCTCAATTCGACTGTTATGTCAAACCTGACAGTAGGTCGTGAACTGATTTCAATGATTTTTCTACCGACTTCACAAAAAAAAGAGGAGGTACTCAAGTCGACTGTATTTTTTTTTTTTATGTGTGTCATAACTTCGTTTTCACGTTTTTTTTTTATCTGCGATAGGCAAATATTTGACCACCATCTCACCTGATGTTAAGTGACGATGCGGTCGACGATGGAGCACGCTTGCCTAGAAAATACCTATTCACTCTCGACTTGAAGACTCCAAGATTGTACTTATCTGGGAACACAGACTCTGGCAAGGAGTTCCACTCCTTTGCAGTGCGCATCATGAAAGTGGAAGCAAAACGCTTCGAGCGCATTTGAGGAATATCCACCTTGTATCGGTGTCGCAATGCAGTCTGTCTGGTGGTTCTATGATGGAATGGGGATGGAGGAACTAGATAGTTTTTGCATTTCACGTGAACCGATTTTGAATATTTTTTTTGTTTGTTTGATGTTGCTTTCCAATTGGTCCCATTTAAATGTGATCAATATCTGATCAGCTGTTCTTGACATATCTTCAATAATGCATGTTTAGTACATCTAATCTGATCAAAGTTCCGAAGATAAAGCGGTGAAGTCGGTTTTTTTAAGCTTTGCTTGCGTTTAATTATTTGATTTGAAATTTGACCATGACTGACCAGGTCAGATCTGGGACATATTATATACAAGCAATATTGAGGAT
The DNA here is from genome assembly GCA_948107665.1 of Lomographa bimaculata. Classification (NCBI taxonomy): domain Eukaryota; kingdom Metazoa; phylum Arthropoda; class Insecta; order Lepidoptera; family Geometridae; genus Lomographa; species Lomographa bimaculata. The sequence continues at coordinate 7,304,005 of OX403612.1, read as the reverse complement.
AACTCAAAAACAGTAGTTTTTGAGTTATTCTCAATATTGCATATTTAAATAATTTTATATGGCTTCCGGAAGATAAAGCGGGGAAGTCCATGTTATTAAGCTTTGCTTGCATTTAAATTATTAGATTTAAATTGTTTGCTACAGTTTTGTTTTTCTTTCATGAAAAGAAAACGTTTGACCACTATCTCACTTTATGGAAAGTGAAGATGCGGTCGACAATGTTCGATTGTAATAGGGGATGAACTACACCACAATAAACACGCCGAGAAAGACATTGTAGGTGTGGATTATTTGTATTTCATACAGTGCTTTTATTTTTTATTTTATTTGTGACAGGCTAGTGTTTGACCACTATCTCACCTGATGGTAAGTGACGATGTGATCGAAGCTGGTAAACACACTAGACCTGGAATACGCAGGCTCTCAAGGATAACTGCCGGAACACCGTATTTGGCTTGGCGGCAGACTTTCAACTTGATGGTGGTAAGCTACTTTGGTAGCAAGCCAGGCGAGCAACTCACAAAATGCTCTACCACCTCTCAAATGTCACCTGATTAGCACCACCCGGGGACCACGTGTAGGGAGTCAGACTTAAGGGGTATCCTCCTACGGATGGTGCTACTGCTAGGGCTCCGGTGTTGTACCAAAAAACAGTGCAAGGTACCATTATAAATAAATAAATGTGTGTTCCTTTTATAACGACTTCAAAATTAATCCGATTCACTTATAAAGTATGTTTCATATGATCTGTTGTATTTATGTTTATGTATTGAATTCTAAAAGTTTTTGCATATACATGTTTTATATTAAGTTTATATAGGTATTTTTTATATTCTTTATCGGTATTCTATCGTATACATTTTGGGGAGTGTGCGCAGGAATTATACGAGTTAATTCCAACTAGTCCATTTTACCATCTAACGACAAGACAAGCTGTCAAACGTCATCCATATATGGTTGACATACCTCCAGTGCGCTCGAAGCGTTTCGCTTCTACGTTTATCATCCGTACTGCGAAGAAGTGGAACTCATTGCCTTCGTCTTTGTTCCCCGAACGGTATACAATCTGGAAGTCTTCAAGTCAAGAGTGAATAGGTAGGTACCTTCTAGCATGCTACATCTTCGGCCGCATCATCGCTTTCCATCAGGTGAGATTGTAGTCAAATGCTTGCCTATCAGGCATAAAAAATAATATACATATATATTTTTATTAGATTAATTTTAGATATCTGAACCTTTTCTTATTGTACAGCTTCATTTATTGCATGCTGATATATCTCCTGAAATAGCAGGATAACTGTCAGAAAAGCTGTAGCATTAAGTCCTCCTATGTACATAGTATTTGTGCATGAAGTTTTTAAATAAATAAATAATAGTTAACCTAATAAACTTAATAATTGTCAAAGATTTTTGCTCAGTGAAATATTTATCTTAATAATAAGAAATGCGCAAAATAAAATCGTGCTGAAAAAAAAATTAACCCATTCTTTTTGTTTTTTTTTAAAACATAACTTTTTTTTTATTTAGCTTCGCAATCTTGTGCATTTATCTAGTGGAAAATACACAAATATATTCTTGATTAATCAAAATACTCTTACCTAATACAAAAAGTCATTGGTCGGCAGTGTGCCCAAAATGCATTCTTATTATTAGGATAGACATACATCAGCAACAATTACAACTTACTTGTAACTAACTCATTAACAAAATGAATATACTTGACAATCGGTCCACTCCAATCTCTCCCAATTACGCCTACCCACTAAATAATCAGCAATTACTTACAGTCCTTTAAATAGCATTGTAAAGGAGAACGGTATCCGTGGAACCGCCCATCGCATCTCATTGGCTATACTCTAATTATAGCTCAATCTTCAGCTATTTGCATCGTTTAAATAAATGTAAAATATTACAAACCTTATCATTAAGGTATAAGGATGGATTTTGAATAAGGTTTTCTTAAGAAAATTGTCATCCAGAAATACGCCCATTAGCAAAGGCACTTCGTCTTCATTTCCAACTGACGCGGCGCTGGCACATGTTATAGCTCCAATTAACACGCGATTTTCAACTTTATTTTCTGCGGATTTGAGGCGTTTAGTTTCAGTTTTGTGTTAGTTGATAATATGTTTTTCAGAAGAGGCAGTTAACATTCTGGTCGGGACGTTTCAGCGGGCCAATTGACAAAAACGCATCGCAAAGGTTCAAATTAGTTTTGGTTCTCGGAGAAGTGCAGTGAGGTGTAAGGGTGCGAATATTAAATTCGATTTTCAAAAATTTAAGATTTTTTTTAAAACGAAATAAATTTAAATTGATTTTGGAACCAAAATGTGCCAGTGACTTAAAAACAAAATTAATCTCGAATAAAACGTTACGTGTATATAAAAGAACTTAGAAAAATACTGTTATACGCCTTCATACGGTGAATTAAAGCAAACTTAAATATTAAATATCTAAGTGCCTTCGAACGGTGATAAATTGTCAAGAAATAAAAGACGATAAGTACGACGTTAACAATCTAAACGAAAAATCTTTAAAAGTTTCAAAAAACATAAAAGAAAATCGACTAAGCAAAACGGTATCTACGATTAAACATCGAATACTAAAATAGCGATTTACTTACAAGATTTAATTGCAGATAGAGAGGTGAAACTAAATAAAAGCTTGTAATAAAAGGGAAATAGATACCGTCGTAATCAAAATTAACAATGTCTACAATAGAAATGGACGTCGAAGAAACACAGACCATCAAGACAGAGAAAACCGAGACGAAACTTGCCTTCTCCATCGAGAGCTTACTCGCAAGAAAAGATGCACCTACAACTGAAACTGTTTCCATAGATAATTATTCAAGAAAGGACGTTAATTCTGACTTAAAGGACGTTACTGCTGACTTAAATAGTGACGTGTATGAAAGTGTAGATTCAGATGACGACAGAGGCAGCAACAGTTCCGAGCAAGTCGATGTAGAAGGATCTGCCGTGGATGCGCAGGAGTTTGCAGCGAAGAATGATTATCATCAAGCAGGTAAATAATTTATTTAATACTTTATTGCACAGTAAAAAGTGTAAAAAAGGAGGACTTAATGCTAAAAGCATTCTCTACCAGTCATCCAGCGGTGGAAAAAGAAATGACATGAGGCGTGCATCAGGGATAGTGAAAATATATGTAAATGAAATTTATATCGAATTGTAATGTACATAAATATAATATATTTAAGATTATACATACTAATAAAATATATAACATAAATATCTAAAAGTTTAATATATAAGAAAATATCATAAACATATCATACATAAATATATATATATATACTAGCCGTGCCCCGCGGCTTCGCCCGCTATTATCATGTTGAAAAGTAACCTATGTGTTAATCCTAGGTATAATCTATGTACATTCCAAATTTCATGCAAATCCGTTCAGCCGTTAAAGCGTGAAGAGGGAACAAACATACTTACACACTTACATACTTACACACAAACTTTCGGATTTATAATATTAGTAGGATTAGGATATACTAATAACTGTGCTCAGAGAAGTTTGTTAACATTATAAGGCTTTGGTAATCATTTAATTATCAGTAATACATAAATATATTTGCTTACAAATTAAGAATAACACTTTTAGAAAAACAGTTAAAATATAATTTAAACGCAAGCAAAGCTTAAAAACCCGACTTCATCGCTCCCTTGATCATTTATTGAGGATAACTCAAAAACTGCTGGTCACATCTTGATCAAATTTAAATGGGACCACATGGGAAGCACTAGCTTCCAAATAAAAAAAGAATCATCATAATCGGTTCCACTTTAAAAAAGTTCTGAGGTACACATAAAAATACAGTTAAATTGAGAACCCCACCTTTTTTGTGAGGTCGATTAAAATGAATAAGAATGTTTATATGCAGCAGACACTAATAATAAAAAAGAGCAAACGTATTCACACTCACAGCCCCACACTAAGTTTGATGACTTGTGTCGTGGGAGCCGCAAATATTCACATCACACACACAATCACACCCAGAACAAGAAAAACAAATTTACTAAGGAGAGAAAGCGTGTGTTTCCCACAGAGAAGCGAACCCAACACTTTTGAAATCGGTTAAAATTTTTATTTGCTTACACAATTGTTTTTTTTTTAATTCAAGATAGGCAAACTGTTGACTACAATCTCACCTGAATGATGGTAAGCGACGATGTGGTCGACGATATAGCAAGCTTGCCTAGAAGGTACCTATTCACTCGCGACTTGAAGACTCCCATATTGTACTCATCAGGAAACACCGACTCAGGCAAGGAGTTCCATTCCTTTGCAGTTCGCACAATGATTGTGGAAGCAAAACGCTTCGTGCGAATTTGTGGAATGTCTACCATATAGCGGTGTCGCTTAGCAGTTTGTCTGTTTGTCCGATGATAGAACGGGGATGGGGGAACTAGATCGTGCAGTTCCTTGGCACACTCTCCGAAATGTATCCGATAAAAAAACCGAGAGACTGGCTACCATGCGGCGATGACCCAAGCTCTGAATCTTTGAATTTGTCAGATTAACACTTTCAGAAAATTAAGTAAGATAAGTACATGAGTAGTAAGTAGCATAATATCGAATTGTGATAATTAAGGATCCCTGAACCCCACACTGGGACGCGACGACCGCCGTAGATATAGTTTGTCTTCCAAAGGTTAAGAAATATAAAGAAAAAATCTAATAAACAGAAACAAATCACAGTCTAGCAAAATAGTCAAGGTCCAGTCATGCTAAAGTTTCTATCTCTTTACTAGAACTTCTATTGAAGTTTTGGAGTGAAGGCGAAAATCACGTTTTTCAACATTGTTTGATTTGCCAACACTCATGCACGTTCACTTTCAACGGTATCAAGTTTCAACGGTTAATAATCCACCATTATTACACATAACACTAGAAGAATCAGAGGTCAAAGAAAATAATACAAAATCTACCGCTCCAGCCGCGAGGTTCGATTGCGTAGTTCGATCAAGCGAACCACAAGGATTTTAGGTCCTCATGATACGATTCAATAATCAAACTGTGCATAGTTTGCTATTAGATAGAATAGAAAGAATAGAATAGAAAATCATTTATTGCTAAATATTTAAATAATCACATTATGGTACACAAAAGAAAAAAAAATACATGCAAGAAATATTTGGCAATTGGGATATGTTCAGCGCTAAGACTGCACAAACTAAGTGTTTATGCAGGGCTGGTTTTCAGCATATCCCATCGATCTCAGGTGTTACTCGAAAATAAAGTCATGGTAGTCCTTTAACAATATTGTAGTTAATAATAACTATACAGAAGTAGAATTTATATTATTATTTTGTAAGTTTATATAAGGTAAGGTAAGGTAGGTAACATAATATATAATAAGTTAAAAAAAAAAGTGTTATGTATCTTTGAGATGTCCAAACGGTTTTCAACAATCCATTTTTTCACTTTCGCGGTAAAAAGTCCACAGGTTGTTGAGAGCGAGGATTACCAGGCTGACATAAAAGACAAGAGGTATATCGCAACTATTCCAAGACACCTACTGCTTGAATTTCACATGAATCCTACAGGTTGAACTACACTTGTTGGTTTTAGTTTTAGTTGTCACGTGTTGACTACCACACTAAAATTATAAATACGGAAGTTTATGTGTAAGTAAAAGGTATGTTTGTTTTCTCTTCACGCTGTAACGGCTGACCGGGATTTGGATGACATTTGGAATGTACATGGAATAGCTTATATCTATTTGTCAGGCTACTTTTTAACTTAATAAAGGCGAGCAAAGCCGCGGGGCACGGCTAGTTTTAGAGTATAGGGAATGTACTGTGTATGTGTAAGAAGAGATTTTGTGTACATGAAAGCCTTAAACAGGTGGTTGAGAGCGAGGAATACCAGGCTAACATAAAAGAGAAGATGTATTTCATTGCATACTATTGCAGGAATCCTACAGGTTGAAGTGTAAATCCTACACGTCACTTGTTGGCTTAAATTTTGTTGTAGTGAGAGTTATACTTTGGCGGGATGGGTAGTTTCCAGAAGACTACGCACTTAGGTACAGTTGTTTCAATTAGCAACACATTCTTTTTATGCTGATTAGCATTGACCGCTATCTTACCAGATGGAAAGTGATGATGCGGCCGAAGATGTGACATGCTTTCTAGACTTGGAGAATTCCAGATAATAATAACCAGGAAAACATATCGCACAAGTGACTAGTGGCAAAATCTTTGCCACTTTGCCACCCTACCTACTAGCTAAACCACTGGTTGACGTGGTTGACTCTAACAAGTTGGTGGGTGTGTTGGTTTTGGTATTACCTTTAGGTAGTACTTTACTATTCATTCAGATACTACTACAAGGATACATTCATTGCAGATATATTTATGCTTGCCTGGTACATTTGGTACCAAACCACCTGTCTCCGTTATTTACAGACTAGCACTAACGATCCTACAGGTTGGAACTTCCATTACTCCTGACCTAAAGGTACCTATTTCCGTTAATTGCTCTTTTTCTCTATGCTTCCCTGGTACATTTTCTGGAAAACCACCTGTCGTTCCTCCTCGCCTTTCATCTGATAACTTCAACTAGGTATAATATAATAATACGACTTATGTCACAACCGATATGATTGTATACCTCTAGTTGGTAAAATTAGTTATAGAATACCTACTAGAACGCACTGCCGTAACCCTTGTAAATTGTTTGCAACGGCTCGTTGCCGTACCAACTCAGGTAAACGTTCCCCTTTATATCGTCTTGTTCGTTTAACAAAAACTTCAACTCGGTTGATATTATGGCATTACGTCCTAGTATTTTCAAACGAGACATTATAAAACTTATATGTATAGCTCCGATGCACTTGACGCACTCAATTAAAAAAAATATACTATTTAGTAAGCTGTGGTAAATGTTGTTGGTAACACATTTATTAAGTCTGTGGATATCTATTATTTTAAAATGTACTGTATTGTGGCTTTGTTTATTTACCCAAATAAAAAGAAAAGAAAAAAAAAGAGAAACATTCCAACAATACAAATGACCTGTTGCTTTTAGAATTAATTTGTGTCTTCCTTTGTATGTTTTCCTGGTGTATTTCGCAGAAAATCACCTGTTTGTTTGTGTTGACTTGTTTTGCGTATCCTACATCCACACCCAAATATTATAAACTAGCCGTGGCCCGCGGCTTCGCCCGCTATTATCAAGTCAAATAGTAGCCTATATGTTAGGTTCCTAGATTTATACCTCGGATTAACATATTTAACGGATTTGGATGAAGTTTGGAATGTACAGAGTGCCAAATCCAAATCCGTTCAGCCGTTAAAACGTGAAGAGGGAACCAAACATACTTACACACAAACTTTTGGATTTATAATATTTGTAGGATAGTAGGATTCAAAAGTAACTAACTCTGTTGTCTCATTAATCAGTTAAATTGCTGTTCTGTGTTCTAGTACCACGACTTTTTACCACGTCTCATTTACACAGTCCACTATATACCTAATGTACTTACTTAACCAGTTTGCAATAAAACACCGCTCGTTCGTCTTTCATTCACAAGCTTCCCATAGGAATTAGAACCTTATTGCCCTCACAATTGCTACACCGATTTTGATGAAACTTGACACGGATAAACTAATCAAAATCTATTATGAAGAAGCCGCGGCGATAGAGATAATAGTCCAGTTATATTAGTCAAATTAGGGCAAGAATCTCGGAATGAGAGATAGTCAGCTGTAAACTTGTATTAACCTTTATTTTTACACCCTAAAACTTGGTGTCCGCGACTACAGATATTCCAAGGTCAAAGGTAAAAAAATCTATTTTTTACACATTGATTGCAAATATATCGTTTCCTATGTCCTCGGTTTTTTGCTACTTGTATATGTCATAAATATTGTAGAAGATTAAATTCTCTACAACTTTTGTCTAAACATTTTTTTTTATCTTGAACCATTTTCGAGATAGAGGGCAGAGCGCACGCAGCGTTTAACTATTTAGAGGTTCATACGTGCTTTCCCGGTTTATTTTATATTTCGTGGCAAACTACCTGTCGATCGATGTTCTTCAACCGCAACGCTACAAGAGCCTTTTCATTTCCATCCAACAAGTAGAATTCTTACAACTTACTTGTTGGTTAACGAATAATGATACCTCCCTTAGTATGCTTCCCTAGTACATTTCATAGTAAACCACCTGTTCATTACCGACTTCAAAAAAGAGGAAGTACTATGTTTGACCGTGTGTATGATTTTCTATGTATGTTCACCAATTTCTCTCCCATTTGTGGACAGTTTCTCAAAATTCTTTATTATTTGATACCTCAGAGCCATCCTGAACAAAAATCCACTCCCATATACATTTTATCGAAATCGATCAAGCCAAAACCAAAATATATGTGGTGAAGTCGGCTTTTAAGCTTTGCTTACGTTTAAATGTTTTTATTTACCAACTATGAGCTGATTCAACATTTTGAATGAATCCAACAAGTCATAGAGAGGCGGTGGGTTTTAGTGTTTCTATTCCATAGAGATTGTTTTCTGCGTCCGAAATATGCGTCCCTGGTATATCAATTGTAAAATCGATTCCGTTCACGACTCTTTCTCCATATTATATGATACTTGCCGTGCCCCGCGGCTTCGCCCGCTATTATCAAGTTAAAAAGTAGCCTATGTATTAGCTATATATTATCCTAGGTATAAGCTATGTACATTTCAAATTTTATCTTATCCGTTCAGCCGTTAAAGCTTGAAGAGGGAACAAACATACTTACACACACACACACTTACACACAAACTTTCGGATTTATAATATTACTTAGTAGGATAGTTGAATTCTTTACAAATCACCTGTAGTTTACGATTACTTTATGTCTATAATCTACCTTTTTATGTTACCCTAGTACATTTTGTCACAAACCACCTGTTTCACATCTAGCTCTTGCTAACCTCATTGGATCAATCCTATAAATAAGTATAGGCTTTATATTTCCATCATTATCTTTCTAAACATGCTCTTCTGGTAGATTTCAGCGGTGGTTTCCTTGGTGGTGGTTTATGTCTTTTACTTTAATTGACTTGTAGTGTTCACTTTGTCCGTCCGTCCATTAACTCTAACTCTAACGGCGCGCCGTTGTCACCAAACTTAGGAGTCGCCTAAAGGAGATGCCTAAGCATTTAAGAGCTACCTAACACAAAAATACGTTTCATCAACCTTAGGTGTTACCTAACAACCTTAGGAGCTACCTAAGTTTAGAACAACGATTCACCGGTGTTTATGGTTTTAGGTAATTCCTAAATAGTTGTAATTTTTTTATATGGGCTTCGTAAGTAGGTTGACAGAACTTTATTTAAATACGTTTCACCAACCTTTAGGAGATGCCTAACGACCTTAAGACCTACCCAAACTTGGGACACCGATTGGCAGTGCGTAAAGTAAAACATTTGCCGTCTAAGCCATAGAGGTACAAGCCAAAAACTTCAAATTATCAAAGAATATAACAGTAAGGTAATTAAGAAAATATAAATGAACATATTTAGGGTAACCTATACTTACAAATAAATGGGGAGCAAAAAATATTTTATCTTTTTTTCTGCCCGTGTGTTAGAGAATATTGCAAGTACAGTACGAACAATTGTAATTAAAAAAAAATATGTTGGAATATAACAATTTGGTATTACATCAAAGTAAAACTGATTTTAAAGCTATTTTGTCCCGGGGTCTATCTAAACCAATCCTACCAATATTATAAATCCGAAAGTTTGTGTGTAAGTGTGTAGGTATGTTTGTTTTAACGGGTTCTCTTTCTCTTCACGCTTTAACGGGTGAACGGATTTGGATGAAATTTGGAATGTACATAGATTATACCTAGATTTAACACAGGCTACTTTTTAACTTGATAATAGCGGGCGAAGCCGCGGGGCACGGCTAGTAAGTACATAAATCACAGAAAATTATTAAGAAAAAAGTGATAAGCTATTAAACACTAATTCTCTATTAGGCAAAAGATACGAGATCTCAACTCGGGGGAAACCAATTGTTTCATGCTTATTTAACTATTTCTTTTTCTGGCTATGAGGTAATCATGCAATGGCCGCCCGGACTATACGGGATCTCCATTAAATACATCATAGCTTGCTTGAATTGCTTCTAATTAAAAGTTTTGGCAATCACACGGGTACATAAATGTTTCGTCACTTGGATAAACTAAATTAGACGCGTTGGAATGTTCATTGAGAATAGAAGTGACAGGAGGTGATGACGCGCGTCGTTCTTTGTCGGATGTCGACGGATCGGCGGGAAATACTGCGATAGTGCTGAGCCATAATGAGATATAAATCGATAATCGATATCAATTGAGGATCAGAAAATGTGTAAAATAATAACGTCTTTTTAACAGACTTTTTTGTGACCGTCTTCACATTCTCAATTAAACAGTATTTTGTAAAGAGTCAAGGTCCAGTCATAGTCAAGACATGTCCAAATAAAATAATATACACTTTACTAGAACTTCTATTAGAGTTTTGGAACGAAGGCGAAAATCACGTTTTTCAACTTTGCACGATTTGCCTACACTCATACACGTTCACTAAGTATTAACTGTTAATAATCCATCACTATGACACATAAACACTCAAACAATCACAGGTAAAAATCAACAACGCCATTTTTCGCGGCAAAACTCCCGAATTAAAAAAGATTTATTTGTACCTAATGGTACAAATAAATCTTTATCTTTATCTATTTTCTAAACCCTAATGGGTTCATGTTCAAATCATCAATTTAATAACGATATGAAAATTTATACAATAATAACATTACTTATTACAATATTAATAAACAACTACAAATAATTTATCTTTTAAACATCGAACGTATCCTAGGTACATAAAGAATAACCTACGCGAGACGTCCTTATCCGATGCTACGTACTATTAAGCAAGGGAACGTCACCGGATGCCATTTTTTACGCCCTTATATTTCGAGAACGCTTTGCAGACGTTCATCCTCGTTAAATCATTAAAATGAAATACAAGTCTCTTAATTTCTTTAACGATAATAAATCGTCGGAACATTTGTTATGTCAAATTGGTTTGTTTGTATCTACACGTTTTGTTAGGTCGCCATTTTAGTTTGGCAAGAGTTTTGCCGCGAAGATGAAAAAATGGCGGTGTTGATTTTGTATACTCTGATTTTTCGAGTGTTAATGTGTAATAATGGTGAAATACTAGCCGTTAATAAACGTGCATAAGTGTAGACAAATCATACAAAGTTAAAAAACGTGATTTTCGCCTTCGCTCCAAAACTCCAAAAGTCAATTCCAGTGTCATGTACTTATATAATCTATATAATATTATGTCATGTATAATATCTTTCAACATAGTTAAATATTTCATAAAACTACTCCATAGTAACCAATCACAGTCAAAGTTAAGTAAGAGAGTCATGGTCTAGTCATAGTCAAGTCATTACCACGTAAAGTGGTAAAAACTTTACTAGAACTTTGAGTGGCGTGCTGGAATATAAATTAAAATCACGTATTTCAACCTTGTATTATTTGCCTACACTCTTGCACGTTCATGTACTATTAACGGTTATCGCCAGTATTACACATTAACACTCAAATAATACAAAGTTTTGGAAAATAATACAATATTGACCATTTTATTTTTTCACTTTCGCGCCAATAACCTCCTCTACTTACTTTTGAGGAACCTCGATGGGAGCATAGGGATGGGGAAAATGCAACAATTTAATTCTAAACTAAATCACTTTCACTCTCAGATACTCTCAATAGCTCTTTAGTACACTATAGATACACATTCGAGACGTATCTTAAATCAAATCAAACGCAATTATGTAGAAAATAAATTAATTAGTGTCTAAAACGATCCCTATGATCCGGCCTAGACAAAAACAAGTGACAAAACATGCATGCAAACCACTTTGACAGCGGCAAAGCAATTAATGTCAATTTATCGTCAGTTGTCAACGAGCGATGTCTTTGTTTCGCACCATTGTCCACTACAATCTATTTTCACCTCGGAAAAAACAATTAAAGTCTTTAAAACTCGTTCTTAAAGTATAGTTTCGATTAACAGTTGACTCGGAAAACAGTAAAACTAATTTTGTTTTCAGTGCTGACAGAGTAACCCGCGTTCAGAATTCTCTCATCCGCTCTCTGGTAATAGAATTTTACAGCTTTTTAATGAGCTCCGGCCACTTACTAAATTTCACTCACGAGACATTTCTTTTCATGTTTATTTCCTTTTTTTTCTAAACGTTGAATAATTACGGGGCAGAAAGATTTAGCTAACGAGACTTGGGCCGCAAGGAGATTTATCTCTTCGTAACAAATTTAGAAAATGAGACATCAGTGCGCGTTTAAGACGAACGGGTGTGTGCGTGAAGTCATATGTTTCGTTTGTTTGTGTGCACGGCACGTCAGGAAACCAATCGAAATGGCTAATTTGAGTCTCGATGGCGGGGACAGGGCATCGTTGGAGACGTCTTGTCGTTGGCAGATCGTAAATAAATTAGATGCAACGATGTTTTTTTCTGCGAACGAGTCGTTATTGCAAATTATTGCTCAGAAATTCTTTGATTTTTGAGATGTTTTAACACAAAAATAATTTATGTGAACAACACGAACATTTTATTGGCTGTAATTTATGAAAATAAAATTGTTTACTGCCGAAAAAAAATGCTTTGTGTTTATTTAACTACATTAAACTTGTATTTTTCCTCAAAATTTAAATGAGTAATTTTATATGATGTCTGAAAAAAGAGTATCATACTCTGAAACCAAATATAATAAGTAATGGTAATATTTTATTGGAGTATTGTTAAAAAAAACTCCACAAGAGAAAACATATTAAAAGATAATAATGGTAATACACGCTTACTTGTTTAGTACCAAAAAAATAATGTTGTCATTACGAAAAGCTTAAATAACATATTAATTGGCGCCAAAAATACCGAGTCTCGGAATCATGGCGTGCTTTCAAATGGGACGGAGAGGCGCGAAGTGGTGATAGTTTTTTACATTTTTTTAATGACTCGTATTTCTTGGCTCCGCTTTCAGTGATTTATTAGCGTGTTAAAACATTTGAACTTTGTAATCATACCTTGTCAAAACTTTGGATACATGAGATACTTTTGGTTTTGAATTTAATAACATAGATTTAAGTCATTAAAACTTTTTGTTATTGAGCATGTTTTTTATTGTTTAAGAATTATATAATACTAGCCGTGCCCGCGACTTCGTCTTCATATTTCCATACAATTTTTTATCCCCTATTCCCTATTGGTATTTGACACCCTTGAGGGTAAAACTTTTACATACTTTGTTTGTCAAATTTATTTATATCGAATCAACAGTCTAAAAAATACATTTCAAGCTTCTAGCTCTAAAAATAACGATATTCATTTAACTTTTCATCCTCCATTTCAACGCCTTACAATTTTTTTTTCGCATTAAAAAGTAGCCTGTCCTTTCTCAGGCCCTAGACTATCTGTGTACCAAATTTCGGAACACCCATTGACTTTTGACAACTCCCACCAAAACCACACAAACAAAGCTGAATAAACTTTAAAATATTAGCTACATGTCGGTTATTTATAACAATAACTATATTTATGTCTTACAGGATCATCTCTATCGCGTGGAAAGCGCGCGCGCACGGCATTCAGCGCGCAGCAGATCAAGAGCTTAGAAGCCGAGTTTGAGAAGAATCGATACCTGTCCGTGGCTGCAAGGGGCAGGCTGGCGAGGCAGCTGAGACTCACTGAAACTCAGGTAAATTAGTACTCTTACATAACTTTTTTTCTACTGACTACTCAAAAAAGGAGCAGGTACTCAAGTCGACTTTTTTTTTTTTCTTTTATGTGTGTCACTGTTACCTCATAAGTTCTTTCCACGTGAACCGCGAATTTTTGTTTGAAAGATGTTATTTTCGAATTGGTCCCATTTAAATTTGATCAAGATCTGATCAGTAGTTCTTGAAATATCGTCAATAATGCGTGTTTAGTACATCTAATCCGATCAGAGTTCCGAAGATAAAGCGGTGAAGACGGTTTTTTTAAGCTTTACTTGCGTTATTATTTATGCTCGAAAGGCAAGCAATTGACCACAATCTCACATGATAAAAAGCGATAATGCAGCCGAAGATGTAGCATGCTTGCCTAGAAGATGTCTATTCACTCTTGACTTGAAGACTCCCAGATTATACCTAGGTTTATCAAAATTCTAAATTGTGAGTGTGAAAGCGTTTATGGAAGCGTTTATTCACTGGGCCCCATAGAGGCACTCAAGAAAGTTAATTTCTCTAATGCTAGATTCCCAAAGTTACCATCAGGTGAGATAGTGGTCAAACATTAGCCTGTCACAAATAATAAAAAAAAAAACATAAAAAAAAAACAATCATCTCGAGAAGAACCTGGCTAGAAACAAGGCGGGGAATTTTGGCCTTTCGTTTGCCCCAAAAGAGATTACACTGTGTAGGTTACCATAAGAATAAGAATAATTTCATTGTATATAACTGTGTACATAGTGGATGTTACAATAATTATTTGGTACCAAAAGTTTGTCCATTTCGGACGTACATACAATTTATTATTATTTGTAACACAATTACAACTACATAAAATAATAACATAATATACATATTTACTACGATAAAAACATCACATGGATTTAATATTAAACAAATCATACTTTAAAAAGTTTCTTTAAATCAGGCTTTTACAAGTGTAAATAAAGAGGACTAAAAGTTATATAACCAGAGAACTTGTCAAGACGAATCAAACGAGCCCAAACTCGATGAGGTTGTGTCGTTTCATTACGAAGTTCCTTTAGCCACCTTCCAGCTCCATCATCAGATCAGCACCAAGTTATCATAATATCGCATTGTCACTCGATTTACACATGTATGCAAAATTTCAGCTCAATCGGTAACCGGGAAGTGGATCAAATTTAATTTGCAAGATTTGATGACAAATATCGGGACAGTTGAAACTAAATAAAAGCTTGTAAAAACAAAGTGTCTAAGTAGATATAAAAAAACAGTTATAAAATAAACAATAATATGAAATTAATTGTAAGTCTATTATTTAGTGGTTATCGAAAAATTAACTGAGGTTATAATAAACTTTAATAACTAGCCAATTTTTAAGACTACTCTTAAATTTATCACCGTTGCTGGATTAATTAATAAATAAGACGGTAAACTATTATAAATCATGGCACCACATAATTTATAGGAACCAACTAGATACGCAGCTCAAATATTATTTGTCGCCGCGTATCAGTCAGTTAATAACTAAATACCTACACTAATCATTTAATATACTAAGAAAAACATGTGTTGTGTTTTAATTATCCTATATCTACTATAAGAATCTTGGTCTTGACTGATTTACTGACTGACTGACTGACTGACTGACTTAGAGACAACGCACATCCTTAACCGCTGGTCGTAGAGACTTGAAATTTGGAGTATCTAAGTATTAAAATTAAAGGTAATTTTGTTAATAAGTCGTTACAGTCAATCCTACTAATATAATAAATCCGAAAGTTTGTGTGTGTGTAAATGTGTGTGTAAGTATGTTTGTTCCCTCTTCATGCTTTAGCGGCCGAACGGATTTGGAAAAAAAATAATTAAAAATGTGTTGTGTATTAATTATCCTATATCTAATACTATAAGAATCTTTGTCCTGACTGATTTACTGACTGACTGACTGACTTAGAGACAACGCACTGCCTAAACCGCTCTGGTCGCAGAGACTTGAAATTTGGAGTATCTAAGTAGTAAAATTAAAGGTAATACTGTTAATAAGTCGTTACAGTAAATCCTACTAATATTAAAAATCTGAAAGTTTGTGTGTAAGTGTGAGTGTAAATGTGTGTGTAAGTATGTTTGTTCCCTCTTCACGCTTTAACGGCCAAACGGATTTTGATGAAATTGGAATGTACATAGATTATACCTAGGATAAGCACAAAGGCTACTTTTTAACTTGATAATAGCGGGCGAAGCCGCGGGGCACGGCTAGTTAGAAATAAATACGGTAACGCGTAGATAACTCTATTACAATCACACTTATATTATAAAACCGAAAGTTTGTGTGTAAATGGGCAAATCTAAATCAAATAATAGGCAAATCGCATGTTACTCTATCACAACTGACATACTTTGAGTTTAATCGCCATTCTGTTGAAAATTCCTTTAAAATTTTAACTATAAATTCAACTACTGTTTTCAAAATCATTAAAAGCTTAAGAACAAATGCGGAAGGACTAGATCACATTACTCTAAAAATGCTAATAATGACGTTACCGTATTCACTGGAGGCCATTACTACAATAGTTAATACTTCGATTACCACGTCTACCTTTCCAGATAACTGGAAAACGGCTATCGTTAGGCCCTTACCTAAAAATAATAGTCCCACTGATATTAAGGATCTAAGGCCTATAAGTATCTTGCCGTGCATATCGAAGATATTAGAAAAAGTAGTCTCCAAACAACTAACAAGTTTCCTGGAAAAGCACAACATACTCCCAGATGCTCAATCAGGTTTTAGGAAAAGTAGAAGCACAGCTACTGCATTGGTAGATGTCACGGATAATATCCTAGCATCTCAGGATGTAGGCATGTGCACTTTGCTAGTTTTACTAGATTTTTCACGTGCCTTCGATGCAATTAACATACCACTACTGCTTTCTAAACTCAGCTTCTACGGGTTCGACATAGCCACTGTAAACTGGTTTCACAGTTATCTAAGTAACCGCTATCAATATGTGGAAATGCGTCAGCCAGGTGGTGTTCCACTTGTGTCAACCCTTGCGGAAGTCACAAGAGGCGTACCACAGGGCTCAATTCTTGGTCCTATTTTGTTTATTCTGTATAGTGCTGATATAATTAAATGTATACACAATTCAAAATATCATATATATGCTGATGATTTACAGATTTACATTTCATTTAAGCCTAATGATCTACACCAAGCAATTAGAGACATAGAGGAAGATTTGCAAAGAATATCATTCTGGTCTGATAGAAACTGTCTTTTACTAAATCCATCTAAGACCAAATATTTGGTATTGGGCAGTAAACGGCAACTTACTTTACTACCAAACACTATAAATATTTCACTATTGGGGGAACCGATTGAGCGAGTTTTCGAAGTTCGAAATCTTGGCTTGGTTGTTGACGCTGAATTGAGATATGAAAAGCATGTTGCTGAGTCGGTTAGAAACTGTTTTTACAGACTTAGAACGCTCTATAAGTTAAGGCCATTTTTGAGTGAGGATTTGAGGATACAGCTTGTCGAGACCCTTGTTCTATCAAAATTAAACTATGCCGATACCGTCTATGGCCCTCGTCTGCTGTCCAGGACTCAGCGCTTAATCCAACGGGTGCAAAATGCTTGTGCGAGATTTTGTTTTGTAATACCAGCTAAAAGTCATGTTACACCTTTCTTAAACAAACACTTCGCCCTTAAAATGAAATCTCGTCGTAAACTTCACCTGGCGTGTCTACTTTTTGGTGTGGTCAATTATAGAGAACCCTTATACCTGTACAATAAGATTAAATGGGTTTGTGAATACAGAAAATGCTCCAATAGACACGGTTCCCAGCAGATGTCGATACCGCGACATCATACCGCCAGTTTTCGAGGCGGGTTTCGTTACGCGGCATCCAAATGCTGGAACAACATACCACCACCACTAAAACGGTTAAAAAGTTTACACTCTTTTCGCGTAAATTTAAAAAAATTCCTCATTGACGAACAGAGAAAACATGCAAATATCAACATTGATCAATCGTTTATATAAACATACTTAAAATGGACATTAATTTACTTAATTTAAATATATTATTAATGCTAAAATTTTATTATTGCTATACTTTTGAATAATTGATCTATATTGTTTCATGGACATAAGGTATGTGTGTTTGCCCACTGGTTACAAATCGCAAATGATGACGGACGGACGGGGTTGGCGCTCAATTGATTGATTCCCTATTTTAGTTGGCTGTCTACAACTGGCTGTTTTACTTTTGTTTTTAAAATTAATAAATAGAAGTTGTTAGTTTTTATTCTCATTATTTACTTCTATCTGCATTATATAATTATATATTATTTTGGTTAATTGTTTTCATTTTTAGTTTTTTGTTTGTCATAAATATTTTTATATGTGTATATAACAAGTATTCCTGTATGTATTATAGTTATTTTTTATGTAAGTATATTATATGTTATAGGTATTATCGTTTTTGTTTGTTTTATGTATTTAGATTTATTATTGGATAAATATTTGTTTAATAAGTTTACTCACATTTATATATCACCCGCAGGTTTGCCTGAAAATCAGCGTCGAGTTTTGTGCTTGACTTTTGTGCTGAGGCAAACCCATTTCGGCATGCATAATATATGTATAATATATAAATATTATATCATTAATTATTAGTTCATAAGTGTTTCACTGTTATTGTTATTTGTAATATTATTATTTTTTGCTGTGTCGAAATAAATTATTTTTTCTTTCTTCTTTTCTTTCTTTCTAAATGTGTTTTATGTTACGTTTGTTTTATCTTTACGCTGTAACGGCTGTAAACTGAAATTTCCAATGTACATAGCTTATACTCAGGATAAACATATATGCTACTTTTAAACTTAATTCATTGGGGCGAAGCCGCGGGGCACGGCTTGTACTGTATATTTATTACTTGATAATGATTTTTACATGGTGATTTTAGGAGAACATAGATCTGTAATTTATGACAATTTGGTTTAATCGAATTACGCTGCATGTAAATCCGCACTGCACAACCAGGGGTGTCTTTAGTTTGATAAAAAAACACTTTTTTATCAAATATTATTATTATCATCATCAAAAATGTGTCTGATTTTGTGTTTTTTTATCGAATTTAAAAAGTTGTACATTGCACTAATTGCTGGGAAAGAAATTGTGAATCTTTTGCCAATATTAATGGTCACTTCATAAGAAATCATCATTAATAATTAATTGATTGATTAAACACAACTATATATATAGACAACCAAAATATTAAGTATCAACATTGACAAACTTATTTCAGTCCTAACTACGCTTCTCACTAGCTACGCCCCGAGGTATTACCCGCGTAAGACCCGGACATGCGAGAACTCCGGGTTAAAAAGTAGCCTATGTGTTCATCCAGGGAGTCAGCTACCTCCATACAACATACTTAAAAATTATCCAGCCGTTTGAACTCGAATAAGTAACAAACATACAAACACACTCACAAACTTTCGCATTTATAATATAAGTGTGATGTATTGCGTCCATCCCGAAAAACAATGGCTTTAGTTTATTTTCTTTTCAGATAAAGATATGGTTCCAAAATCGTCGAACGAAATGGAAACGTAAATACACAAACGACGTGGAGCTCCTCGCTCAGCAATACTACAGCAGCCTAGGCATCGTTGCTCCACGGCCAATGTTCGTCGGGGACCGACTCTGGATCTTCAATTATCCAAATAGACTCCCGCAACAACAACAATGGCTCAAATCTCAACAAATGAGCCAACTCGATCGAAACGTTTTCCGCACTATCCCCAAACCGGAAGTCCCGCCATTTCTAACCCCGCCTCCTTACCTCGAAAGAGGTTTTCTTTCAAACAATATGGCGGCAAACGTCAAACTTCCCGCGCAAAACAGATTGTTGCCGCGCGAAGTTTACCATAACATGGCGAGTGCACAAAGAGGTCTTGATATTTACAAAAATAATATTTTGAGCCACAGTAGTCCTCCGCAAGAAACTAACGTCGACCATTTGAGGAGGCTGGAAGAAAATTTCAGTATATAATAATGATATACTTACATGATTTTATCTATTTATTGAGAGAAATGTTAAATGATATGAATGGAATGTTATTACAGTTTTTATAACAATGTCACAGTTTTCATTGGATGTTTAATTTAAATTTATATTATGTATCTAGTACTATTTAGTCTTGAAAGTTCTTTTGTACATACAAATAGATATAAATACCTATACCTAATAATTAATAAAATAAGAAAAAACAAAGTATTGTACTAATGCCTTTTTTTTTCATTTGATGTTTAAACATAAACGCTTTCACTCACAGCCCCACACTTGGCACGATGACTTTTGTCTTGGGTGCCGGAAACATTCACATCAAACAAAATCACACTCAAAACCATTTTTTCCCTTGGGGAGAAAATTTGTGTTCGTGTATCGAAACAGATACCCGCTGCGAAAAAAGGCGAAAGTGCACCCATCTGAAATTTCCATAGTAGTTTTCAGTATGTATATCTATTATTTAAGTTGACGTTTAAACTAAACTAAAACTATATATAGCAAAGACCTAAGTTACCTACAAGACATCGAGCTTATTGGTAACTCAAGCGTTCAAACCCATTACCTAAGAAATATATATTTCTACTATGCCACTACTACCAGTGGGTAGCCGGGTAGCGATCCCATCATGCTGGCGGGCGTTGCCTCTCGTAGGTTCATTCACATCACACACACAATTAACTACAACCAGAACCAGAAACTCAAATTTTCCTTGGGGTGAAAACTTGTGTTCCCGCCGGGAATCAAACTCGATATCCCTGCTTAGAAGGTGAACGCTCACCTAAGTGAGCGAACGGGCAGTTCAAAAGTTGAATTTGAAAAAACCAATGAAGAAAAAAAAACCGACCCAAATCTAAGTAGTCCAAAAAATGTGGAACGCTTCACGATTTTGCGTGTCATCCTTGCGCAGGGGCCATGCTAATCTTCTCTGTATCGTTCCAATTTTAGTATATGTACTGCCGAAGCAAGTACATTTGATAGGCAAATTTAATTGTATACATGCGTCACAGCACTAAAAACTTCGTTTGCGCGATGTAGAAAATATCACTTTTTGTCCCATAAATTTAAAGATATACACTAAACTAACTTATCAAAATGCTAGCGTATTATCTCAAAAACATTTATAATATTTATTTTTATAAAATTACTAAGCAAATAAAGCTTAAATCTAAAAAAACAGCAAAATAAAATATAACTAGCGTTTGCAGCGCCATCTTGTAGTATCAAGGTAAAGCTTTGTAAAATGAGTAGGAATGACGTCGTATTTAGTACCACCAAAATGGCGCCGTATTTAGTACCGATAAATGTGACAGATGTCACTGTAAGTAATTTGTAATCTACTTTTATGGAAAAGAATAAAAACGTTATCGTGATCTTTCTCCAATTTATTTCTCAAGTCTCCGTAATTATTTTATGCATTTAGCGGTGTTTTTGGTTTGTAAAATAAATGCATATTCTATTACCTACTTTGAAAGATAATAATTATAATAGGATCCGATTACCAAGAAGAGATCAATAATGTAATCACTCCAAGAGATCGTGGATCACATAATCTAAATATATATAACTCAAAGGTGACTGACTGACATAGTGATCTATCAACGCACAGCCCAAACCACCTGACGGATCGGGCTGAAATTTGGCATGCAGGTAGATGTTATGACGTAGGCATCCGCTAAGAAAGGATTTTGATTAATTCTACCCCCAAGGGGAAAAAATAGGGGATGAAAGTTTGTATGAAACTTTGTCAATTTTAATATAATACTTTTAACGCGAGCGAAGCCGCGGGCAAAAGCTAGTGTACTATATACAGGTAGTGGGTGAATTTTGAATAGTCGAGAATAATGCGAATGAACAATGAGCACGTTTTTTACAAATAAATCTTTAATCAAATAATACAAGTTGTAGGTTTAAATACATTATTTATTACTATGGTACACTGTGAATGATCGCCAACAGATTTCCTATTCTTCAACGTAGTTTAATGTTATATAACCGGAAACATCAATTCAATAATAATATACCATTAACATATTATATTATACAATTTTCGTACAAGCCATCGCTTATTCGGGTATTTTACACTTATACTGTTTTTATTAGAGTTTATATATAAATGTTCATTAAACCACCATCCACGCAACACACATCTTTATTTTTTAAATATATAAACGTAAAAATTATGTTTTTTTTCCCACACACCCAATCATTTTACACTTTTTTTAACATAGACAGTTGCTTTAGATTCCTTTGCTCTTTTTTAATTTTTGTAAAAGAAAATAAATAATGCCATTACAAAAATATATATATAGATATGAATATTAACACAATTCCTTGTATATAAAATGCCAATAGTATTTATAAATATTAAGTGAAATTAGCTTGTAATCTTTTTTTTTAAACGATAATAAATAAAATACGTTAAATACGTTTAATTCATAAATGCATAGTACTAAGCACAATATTATTGTCTATTTATTTTGTTCGAGCATATCATATTATTTTCTCTACAGATAAATGTTGTCAAATATTTTTGTGTGTTACCTAATTATAACATATTTTAAAATGTATAAAAAATTTTGAATATGCAATTAACCTCAAGTTTTTCCCAGGCAAAATATATGCGCGAGGTTCGGGGCGAACTACTAGTAAAATACTTACTGTAGTGATAACATTATTATTACTGAGTTAAGTCTATTTGACTATTGTATGCCATATCCAAAATTTAATTAATTTTCATATTAATCATCAATTAGGTACACAACTACCTCAACATAAATATGTCTGAATTGCTATAAAAAAAGTATTTTTTTTTAGATTTTCTTGTTGCCAGACTAGAAACAAGCTCAAATTAAGAAACGATATAGGAAAATGTTCGCTTGAGCATTTATTATCATAATACTGCTGACAGAAAAGACCTATTAACTAAAAGACGAGATCATGAGCAACTATGGTCTATGTATGTCAAACAGATTTTGAATTCAACTTATTCAGGAAATATGACCTTCCGCGTAATACGCGTCAGAACTAGTCTATATTCTTGTAAAAAATGCTACTCAAAACAATGTCTTATTACCAATCATATTTTAGAAATAGCTGCAAATATGTGAAAGTTAAACAATGAATGCGAAAACAGATATGAAAATTATGAGAGTAAGCGATATAGCCATCTTTATACTGCGCTCCGAATGTTTGATAAACAGTACAGATGGTTATGAGTCGTATTTGCGGTAGTACTAGAGCGCGTATTGGATATCTAGTGCTAAAAATATAATATAATTACAATTATCGACTACAAAGTTTCAAACAGAAAAACATGAACTTCGTTTAATTAGGTAACACACAAAAAGTCTAATTCTCTTTTAATTTATTCTACAAAAATTAAAAAACATTTTACAAATAATTTAGCAACTTTAGGTGTTAGATCAAGTCTAATTTAAAATTTTATACAATATAACCATTACACAAAGCACAATTTAAAAGAATGATTAATGTATTTAACAAAAATTGAGATGGAATATCTGGCAAATAGAAGTATTTCTTGCAATTTGCCAGATGGTTGTCTGCTTAGATCAGCTTACAGAATATTCGAACTTATCACGGGTGTGCCAAGTGTAAACTATCTGTTTGTGTTTAGCGTAAGTTATTTGGGCACGCGGTTTATCATATGGCCTTAAATATGCCTGAATGAAATAATCGAATACCTATGAAATGGAATATTATCTAGCACATACTCTTATAACTGGCAAACTAGCAAATTATCGACTAACTGTAAAAAATTCGAAATCCAAGTGAATTTAATCATATCTGGCACAAAGATGCAAATCTGGCACACTGTCAAAAGTCTGGCAAAGTGTCGAATTGGATAGATAACTGTCTGTAGAGCGTAAATGAACGTAATAGCAACTGTCGGCCTGTTTCGGCGCTAGAATGGCTGTAACACTGATAACATTGATTGTTCGGTTTGTGCGCGCGCCGGCGGCACTTCACTCCAATGATGCGTATCACACTTTGCGGTTGCGAATGTTACCTGTAACATTACAAAACACATCTTTAGTCTTGCAAGCCTAAAAGTTATGATTTTGAAAATTTGCACCTACATTTTCAAAATCAATTTGTATACTACAAGCATAGTAGAAATATATAAGTAAGATAATTCGAGGCTCGTAGGAGATTAAAATGCCTACTCTAGCCGAATACGCAGGGTTGTCACTATCTCCGACTTTTAAAGAATATGTAAAATATATATTATAACAAACCAACAAGTAGGTACAATTAAATAGTATAAAATGTGGTGGTAAAATAGATACGATTTCATTTGCATGAAAGCTGTAATTTGGCATGAATATACATATTAGCCACGCCGACAGGACACGTCACGTGTCCCCCTAGCTGTCGTCCTGCAGCGACGTGAAGCGGTTCTCGAGCGCGAGGGGCTGGCGTCACATGTCCCCCCCACGTTACCTGGCTAGCTGTCGTCCTGCAGCGACGTGAAGCGGTTCTCGAGCGCGAGGGGCTGGCGTCACATGTCCCCCCCACGTTACCTGGCTAGCTGTCGTCCTGCAGCGACGTGAAGCGGTTCTCGAGCGCGAGGGGCTGGCGTCACATGTCCCCCCCACGTTACCTGGCTAGCTGTAGTCCTGCAGCGACGTGAAGCGGTTCCCGAGCGCGATGGGCTGGCGTCACGTGTCCCCCCCATGTTACCTGGCTAGCTGTCGTCCTGCAGCGACGTGAAGCGGTTCCCGAGCGCGAGGGGCTGGCGTCACGTGTCCCCCCCACGTTACCTGGCTAGCTGTCGTCCTGCAGCGACGTGAAGCGGTTCCCGAGCGCGAGGGGCTGGCGTCACGTGTCCCCCCCACGTTACCTGGCTAGCTGTCGTCCTGCAGCGACGTGAAGCGGTTCCCGAGCGCGAGGGGCTGGCGTCACGTGTCCCCCCCACGTTACCTGGCTAGCTGTCGTCCTGCAGCGACGTGAAGCGGTTCCCGAGCGCGAGGGGCTGGCGTCACGTGTCCCCCCCACGTTACCTGGCTAGCTGTCGTCCTGCAGCGACGTGAAGCGGTTCCCGAGCGCGAGGGGCTGGCGTCACGTGTCCCCCCCACGTTACCTGGCTAGCTGTCGTCCTGCAGCGACGTGAAGCGGTTCCCGAGCGCGAGGGGCTGGCGTCACGTGTCCCCCCCACGTTACCTGGCTAGCTGTCGTCCTGCAGCGACGTGAAGCGGTTCCCGAGCGCGAGGGGCTGGCGTCACGTGTCCCCCCCACGTTACCTGGCTAGCTGTCGTCCTGCAGCGACGTGAAGCGGTTCCCGAGCGCGAGGGGCTGGCGTCACGTGTCCCCCCCACGTTACCTGGCTAGCTGTCGTCCTGCAGCGACGTGAAGCGGTTCCCGAGCGCGACGGGCTGCCTGGCGGGCGCGCGTGGCGCGGCGGCCGCCCCCCCTCCGGCCGTGCTCCAGCCTCCCAGCCGCGCTTTGTTGGCGCCCAGCACTGGGAAGTAGTCGTCGTTGTGGATGTCGGGGAGGTGCTTCTGGAATTATATAAATATAACAAATTAAAATGGAGAAAAAGAGTTGTGTAAAGGAGTTTAGATGGCTAGGCTGACAGTGTGTGAATATCACTCGGTGCAAGTGTGTAAGTATTGCTCCCGGCACAGGTGCAGCAAATGTGTATTACTCACGGTACACGGACTGCCTGTGAATCTATCACTCACGGTACACGGACAGCCTGTAAATGTATCACTCACGGTACATGGATGGCCTGTAAATGTATCATGAACGGTACACGGATGGCCTGTTAATGTATCAGTCGCGATACACAGACGGCTTGTATATTTGTATCGTCCACAGTACACGGACGGCTTGTATATTTGTATCGTCCACAGTACACGGACGGCTTGTAAATTTGTATGAGCCATGGTACACGGACGGCTTGTATATATATGTATCACTCGCGATACACGGACGGCCTGTATATATATGTATAACGCGGCACAGGTTAGTGTGTAGACATGACTCACGGGCGCGGGGCGACGCTGCGTGGGCTCGGGCTGCGAGCGGAGGCGAGTGACGGGCGGCACGTACACGGACGGCTTGGGAGGCTCGCGCGACGGCTCGGGCGCGGGCGGCGGCGGCGCCGGCGCTTCTACCTGCTCCTGGAGGGAAACATCTCACATTACACCCGAATATTTATTCATTAAGAAAATTTTTTAACCAAAATTAAACTATTAAAACGCAAGCTAAGCTAAGAAAACCGACTTAACTCCTTTATCTTCCGAACCCTTGCTTGGCTTACGTTTAAATTATAATGACATACCAATTACGATTGGTACACCATTGGGTTTACGATCTAGCCTTAAGGCAGATCAAGCGACTTTGTGTATATATTTTGGCTCGTGGAAATTTGTGAGTCCTGAGCTAGGTCAATATTTCCAGAGGATTAAGAAGAATCACTGTTTACCTCTTAAGGTGTTTACGTGCTCAGTAAACTAAATAGTTTCGTTTTTTTACAATACACTTCATTTTTTCTCTGTATATGTATGTGTGCCATGTATAATCTATCAATCTAATGCCCATTATTTATCTATTTATCTATAAGATCACCAACATAATGTACATCAAAACATTCACAACAGCATTATCTTAAAAATTTCAAACCAAATGTCACTATATTTAAAGGTGAAGACATGCATTTGAATTTTAATTTGAGCGAATAACTTATTATACTGTAATATTAAAACAGAATTAACATAACATTGCAAATTAATAATATAGATAATAATAATAATACACAAGCGTTAAAAAGGACTAAATAAAAAAAATAAAAAATCCCAATCAATAAATTTTAAGTTCTTAATCAGGATGTCAGGGATTTTTTGAGAATATTAACATTGCCATGAATATGTCAACGCGTTTGGTTTTAGCAAGAGTACTATGATGTCGAACCATTCCAGTTATTGACCATCTTTAATTTTAAAGTATTTTAATTATAACATAGTAATTTATTTTAATAAGTCTTTTGTTTTGGGCCCATCGCCCAAAGAGAAACTTGTGTTAACCAGGAATCAAACTTAATACCCCTGCTTAGAAAGCAGACGCCCACCTAACTAAGCCAACGGACAGTTAAAAGGTGAAACTCACAGGCTTGTTCCAGGGTCCCTTCCCTTTCCCACCCTCAGGAGCTGCATCTTCTGCCGCCGAGTCCCTCCCCGAGTCGGGCTGATTGTTACCACCCTGGAGGACTTGTATCTTGAGACCCGTGTAGTCCTTCACTGGCTCCTCGTATTCTTTCCATTCTTCTTCCTCCTGGAATTAGAAAGTTTCATAACTTATTAATACTTGATTTAGTTGATAAGCATTAGGTATACTAGGCACAACTAAAGTAGTGATTTAATAGGAATAACTCCCTATGGGCCACTCAAAAATAACCTGTCGACTGCTAATATAAAATGGAGGAAAGCCTTACAATAACATGTCAGGACAGACGGACGAAGTGCTTAACCACCCAAGTCAACTTATAGATCTTGCTTCGATCAATACAATACAATAGAAAAACTTTTTATTGACACCAAAAGATAAATATAAGTTACAAAGATAGGTACAATGGGTGGTGTTAACGCGAATAGCGATCTCTTCCATACAACCTATGGATGGAAATATATACGAAAAGACAATGTAAATGATGGTGTGATAAAATGGAAGGAATTATATTTTGACGGAATGTGAAATTGGAATTGTAATATAGAAATTTGAAATGTTTATATTATAACGATATGCTTTCTCATAAATTATAAAATGACGGTTTCAATCCCCACCTCAAGCGATAATTTATCCTTTCAAAATTAACTACTATAGTTCTGCCTAGCATGGCTAATGCTATATAAATAAAATCAACTGACTTGTTATGAAGCAGCTTGCGGATAACTGCCTGTGACTCATGAGACTATGAATCATTGATACATTATCACATGTTTACTAACAAATAAAGAACTGTGAACCCTACGTCTATATTGTTATTGAACTACTGAATACCACAGCCATTTTAACAATAGGTAAGGGACTGACATGAAAAACACGCGGATAGCATGTTTCATGTCATCAGACGACTCAGTTGGTGGGGGGAGGCTGGTCTCAGCCCTCAGTGCGGGTCCTGGGTTTGATATCCGGCAGGAGCACAATTTTTTTCTGATGGAAAGCAATGATGGGGTCGAAGATGTAGCATGCTTGCCTAGCAGATACCTAGTTGCTTTTGCCTTGAAGACTCCAAGATTATAGCGTTTGGAGAACACATACTTACGTTTTGAAGTACAAAAATATACAGCCAATTGTAATTGTATAGTACAGCCAATTATCGGTCTCCCAAGATACAGTTATTATTTGAGTACTCTCCTAAGTGGCTTGACAATAAAACTTATTTTAGTGAGATAAATGTATTTGTGTGTGTGAGAGAGTGAGAGAGTATGTATGTGATGATGAAAACTATTCTATACAATATGACCAATTAAATTCATACCACGTCATCTATTGATAGTAATCTGAATGGCAACTCTCATAGGAAATATAGGCAACTTCTATTCAAACATGCACCATCATTGATTGCACCATCGCTTACCATCAAGTGAGATAGTCATATGATGCCTATGTTGATTTAAAAATGAAATTTTGTCTTTTTTTTAGCTGCTACTCTAAGTTTAGTTTATATTAATCCAAACATGTATTAAAAGATCAATACATTTTTTTCTTAATTTAGAAGCCAGATTGAAATTGTGTATAATTTTGGATCACTATGTTCCATAATTTCAGCTAAATCAGGCAACATCATATTTACCACCCTCAACCACACCATCACTTACTAACAGGTCAGATATTAGTCATACACTATACTAACAAAGATAAAATTAAGTCCAGTGAAGGCATGACAAAGCCAGTTTGTTGTAGGTTTGCGATGAATTGAAACATGAAAATCTAGGCCAATAGATGGCCTAGTTTTTCAAGTTTCCATTTGAGCACCTACAATTTGATCATTGAATATTTGTGACATCATCATGACAGACATGCAGACAACAAAAAGAAGTATTACCAGACTATTAACAAGTTATTTACCAAAATATAATCAAAGATCTAAAGCTTTCAAAATGATAAGTGTTGTATGCTTTGGTATTGGGACAAAGAACAATTAATCATATTTACAACCTGTCAATCTTGATTATAAGGACTTTGACTCTTGAACCAAATTAATTCTCCATTTCCAAACCAGTTTAAACTGATCAGAAGCAGTTCTAAAGAACATAATCTGAATCAGACCAAGAATCCCTTCATTAGAAGATACTTGACCTAAAACTACTAATTACTTGGGAATTAACCTTCTCCATAGGTCAACGTCATGTTTATTTTGCGTCTTTTTCACTCATCGCAATGACGAAACGTGACAACAGATGATTACACGACAAAAGGCGTGAGTGAAATTTTTATTCCAGCTTATGAGTCAAAAGAATTGTGTTGGTCAAATTCACGAGCATCATATGTAGGTCATACGCATTCAAACGTGTTGTTTTTGCGTGAGACAATCCGATTACTGAGAGATTGGCTGAACAACAGAACTAAACCACGATTTGACAGATCAACGACTGCTCTCGCAAAATGTGCGATTTCTCGGCGATACCGCGCGAAACTTACCCCAGCTCTGCCTGGTTCGTCGCCCTCTTGAGCTGGCCGCTCTTTCTTCGGCCTCACATCTGACTTTTGTTTAGGTTCGTCTAATTTTTTAGCTAATTCATCAGCAGTTGCAAATTTCTTCACCGCCTTCGACTTTTTGCGATCTTTCTTAGCGAAGAAATCGTCCAAATCAGCCATTTTCAATTTTGATATAAAAAGTGGAGTATGTAATGCACCGGTTGGATTATTTACAGTAATATTAGAATGAAATAAAAAGGGGAAAATAGGCCCCCAAAAAGTGAAACGACTTCTAGCAAGCGTGGCCGACTGTTTCTTTTTTTTTAAATGGCAGTTTCTAAGTTGCCATTTCTAAAAAGTCAATCGGGAGTAATACCTACACTGTAAAATAATTTCTACTATTTATTTAAGACATTCGAATGGCCAAGCTGCAAAATCCCTATCGATTGTTTAACCGAGAGATAGAGTAAAATTTAAAAAAGCGGTCATAATCAAACGTTATTGACTTAACTGCAAGCATAGGAGCGTTAACTTGTCTCGATGAAGTCCGCCCTTATATCTTATTTTTGCGTACATAATAATGGGGCGCCATGTTTTCCTTGATTTCCTATGCATGTGGTATAATCATTAATATTGTATGTAGGTTATTTCCGTACCCCAGCATATTTCTGTACCGATTGGCCAATAGTAAAATTGATCCATCACCCAATTTCGGCTTAGGTCGGCCAACACTTTAACACGTAACAACATAATGTACTACCTAGCCTGTACAAGTTCGTATATACTTGTATGTAAATACAACCGTAGTAATTTAAGGTGGTAGTTGGCTAATACTTCTTGTAATTTTTTTTGTGATTATAGAATTGGGTACTTAGTAAGAGTTAGTTACCTACTTCAACAGTAAAAATAATTGCGACTCCGTAAGCCTAAAAAATAATAACTAACAGAACATTACACCTAATAGCTATACTACTGTAATTTATTAAGCGCACAAGGAAACACTTGTTAAAATACTCGGGGTTATCTCCACTACTTCAGGAAAAATACTGAAATTAGAATTTATGTACATTCATCCAAACTTTTCCTTATAAGCCGGTCATGTACGATGTTATACACACACATACCTACCAACGATACATTCAAACACAGGCGGATTATAGACATATCGTCAATCCTTCGTCCGTCGCCAGCTTATCAGCACCTCCAGGTATCGACGTTCGTAAATATCCAATACCTTATCTAATCTACCTGGGCAGGCCATTTGTAAATTTAAAAAGTTAGTCGTGGAAAAGAATTAAAAATGCTCGGACCAGTGGCCAGGATTTCGACCCAGATGGGCAGAAATGTGATGAAGAGCATTGTGAGGAATGGGTCCAACGGCGGTGTTGTTGGAGAGGTATGTATTTTGAATATTTTCAAAGTGTTACGTAATTATAAGGTGTCCTATATACTATAAAATAGTAGGAACCACGGCACGCGGCAATGCTCTTATATAGAGAAGCATTGAGTCACGCTTTTTGATTAACATTTATTTAATTCAATTTAATTATGTTTGATTGGAAATTGCGTACTTGTCACTATAGTACTTTTTCATGCAATTATTTTTTGAAAAACAATTAGGTAATGCAACAAAAATAGGGTGTGTCGTAATGACACACGATAGAAGTGAATCTCTTGTATTACAGGGAAACATTTTAACTAATTAATTCAGCATAGTGTTTACGCCCACCACTCTTCGTCACACAAAAAGTTTCAGAGATAAAGTCTATCCCATGCTCTTTATCTCCAAACTCTCAAATAAACTGTCGAACATAGACCAAATTATATCAAGCATTATCATTATCACTTCAACACCCATATTCCGCCATCATGATACGCTACCCACTAGGGGTAGAGCACTTGAGTTACTTTTAATTTCGGTGTCTTTTGGGTAACTAGAGTCTTTGCTGTATATAGTTTTAGGAAATATAGACAATTGGCCCGTAGATAGATTTGAGTGTGTTTACTAATAAGTTGAGGCCATGACAAACCACAGAAATCCTTCAATAACTAAATAGGTACCTAACTATATCATCCTAATGTTATAATATTACTCATTTCAACTAAAATCTATGTTAGAGGCTTTGACTGTAACTACGTGGGGACTTACATATTATTTACTAAAATAGATACACATAGAAAAGAATAGAACTTTATTTTTGTAAAAATAAATATTATAATGTGTTACAATTACTATACACCAAAAAACCATTTAATGAATAATTGAAACGCAAGCAAAGCTTAAAAAAACGACTTTATCGGCTTTTGATTGATCGATTTTGATAAAAATTTATATGGGAACACCTTTAAAGTATACTCTACCAAACAAAAAAAACAAAAACGATTCATAATCAGCAGAGATATCGCGGAACATAAATACAAAAAAAACATACAGTCGAATTGAGAACCTCCTTTTTTTAAGTCGGCTGAAAATACTCAATCATTGATTGCAATATTATTTACAAAAACAGTAGGTTTTTCTTGGTATTAAATAACTAGAGTTTTTTAGCAATTACATTTGTAAAATACAGGATGCCATTGCAGTGACTCTCCAGTGCCACACTGCGCTCGCTGACGTCATATTTTACAATGGATGTTTACAAAAGTCTCGTATCTCGGCGTTCAGTTATAAAACAATAAGTACTTTGGTGCTTCAGGGATCGTTGTTGCATTGAAAATATGAAACATTTTCACGGTACACCACTAGACTGTGCTCAAGTCAGAGTGGCAGATAATTTCTAATGGACATCCAAAACTATTAGGTATCTTTAAAGCCTCTTTTACGTAGGCTTTAAAATTAATTCATTTAGATTCCCTAATATGCAAATGTTTAGGGTAAAATTTTCTTTCGACTTAATATTTGTAAATTGTATAGATTTCAAACTCAACGACTTATTGCTAAGAATATAGGTTACAAAAGATGTAGTGAAAACGTACCGATCCTTACAATCTACCCTCTTTAAGGGTGTACAAATATATGACTTAAATTACTATTACAGTCCATGGATTCATTAATATAATAATTATTTAAATTAGCAAAATAAATTAATTG
Organism: Lomographa bimaculata; assembly: GCA_948107665.1. Taxonomy (NCBI): domain Eukaryota; kingdom Metazoa; phylum Arthropoda; class Insecta; order Lepidoptera; family Geometridae; genus Lomographa; species Lomographa bimaculata. The sequence continues at coordinate 7,271,377 of OX403612.1, read as the reverse complement.
TCAAATTTAGTTAAATATTAATTATTACGTATACATTCATGTCAGTATATTACAATAAATACTTTATGATATCAATTAAAAATATTATTTTTATAATATACTAGTTGTTTCCCGCGGCTTCGACCGCGTTTATTTTCTAAATATCATCAAACCCACATTCCGTTACGAAATGTATGAGAAAATGTTTTACTTTTCGTAATTTTTTCCGATATTTTATTACTTATTATCCTATTCCGGACAAAGATAAATCCAAAAACACAAAAATCATAAAAATCGGTCCAGCCGTTCTCTAGTTACGAGTGGGGTAACTAACACGACTTTGTTATATATTTATCTATTTATTTATTTATTTATTTATTAATGTTCAAACTTAGGTGGTAGGTTTACAAGATATCCTACTAATATTATAAATCCGAAAGTTTGTGTGTAAGTATGTTTGTTCCCTCTTCACGCTTTAATGGCTGAACGGATTTGGATGAAATTTGGAATGTACATAGATTATACCTAGGATTAACACATAGGCTACTTTTTAACTTGATAATAGCGGGCGAAGCCGCGGGCCACGGCTAGTATTACATAAATTTAAAAGTTATGATACCAATAGTAGCAATAATATGTAAACCATGCAGTGTTGTGATCCCTAGAGCCCGCACTAGGCTAGCCTGTATAATATATAGATAATTTTGACAGTATAATTTAATTTTAACGTTATTTACCTATTCAGAGATCTTACTTGTTTTATTCTTTGTCAAAGTATACTATATGGAGTAACACCAATAACAATAGTTAATTCGTTTTCTAAATGTACTCGTAAAACTATTTTTCGAATGAAGGACAATACCCACACCCATGCGACCTTCGAGCAAGGGCGAGATCGTGAAATTTGTCCTAATTGGGACGAGGGGTGGTGAGCTCATGCCTGTTACTGGGCGTCAACAATATGGAATGTTTATTTATATACTTTTACTAGCCATGCCCCGAGGCTTCGCCCGCTATTATCAAGTTAAAAAGCCTATGTGTTAATCCTAGGTATAAGCTATGTACATTCCAAATGTCATCTAAATCCGTTCAGTCGTTAAAGCGTGAAGAGGAAACAAACATTACACACAAACTTTCGGATTTATAATATTAGTAGGATTGAAACGGCGAACCAATCACATTGACTAAAATAACATTATGTTATACTAGCCGTGTCCCGCGGCTACGCTCGCTATTATCAATTAAAAAGTAGCATATGTGTTAATCCTAGGTATAAGCTATGTATGTTCCAAATTTCATCGAAATCCGTTCTGCCTTTAAAGCGTGAAGAGGGAACAAACATACCTACTTACACACAAAATTTGGGATTTATAATATTAGTAGGATAAATAGTACTAGCTGTGCCCCGCGGTTTACAAAATCAAAATCAAAATCGTTTATTCACATGGGCCCCAAAGAGGCACTCATGAAAGTTAATGAAACTATTGCCAGATTCGCATAATTACAGCCATCTCGAGAAGAACCTGGCAAGAAACTCGGCGGCGCAATTTTTTTTTCATTCATTTTTTTTTAAAAAACATCCTTAATTTCTAATACATAATTTTCTTAACCTAGGTGTTATTATGGTAGTCGCTAGAAAGAGCCTGTGCAGTTTGCCTCCATGCATCCTTGTCATTAATATAGTCTGTGGTCTTATAATAAGCTTTCTATTTTTTATAATTAATGCCCGTTTTATTACAGATTTTTTACCCGCGTAAGTCCCGAACCCATTCGAAACCATTGATTTCACGTGTGAAATGACGTCATGAATTAGTTTAATCTGCGTTTAACTATTTTGAATTTAAGTATCTCATGGATCGATAATGAATACCTCAGACATGATGCTGTTACAGGCTTTTCTCTTGACACATTCCATGCAATAGGATATTATCATTTTTAATGAGAAATGTATGTGTAATTTCTGAGACAAAATTAACGATGTGTATGTACCACATTTTGATTGAATGTATCCGCATCGAAGCTATAATAAAACAAACATAAGCACAGTTTAAAAAAACCGACTTCACCGCTTATATTTTGGTTTTGGCCCGATAGATTTCGATAAAATTTATATGGGACTACCTCTGAAGTATAATCTACAAAAAACAAAAAGAATTTTGAGAATCGGTCTACAAATGGGGGAGAAATTAATAAATATACATAAAGGTTTTGCCGCGAAAATGAAAAAATGGCGTTGTTAATTTTCTAAAACCTGGGATAATTCGAGTGTTAATGTGTAATAATGTTGAATTAATAACTGTTAATACTAAGTGAACGTGTATCAGTGTAGGCAAATCATACAAAAATTAAAAGCGTGATTTTCACCTTCGCTCCAAAACTCCAATAGAAGTTCCAGTAAAGTTTCTACCACTTTACTAGGCATGACTTGACTATGACTGGACCTTGACTGTTTTACTTGACTTTGACAGTGACTTGTGACTAGGACTTTTAATATGAAATATTAATATGTATATTAATACTTGACACTGGCTATATATGCACAAGATTGCGAAGCCAATATTTAAAGAAAAAAATACACACATAAAAAATACATACTGTCGAACATAGAACCTCCTCCTTTTTTGAAGTCAGTTAAAAATGGGTGGCTGTAACAGCATTCTGGCCGAGAAATTATCGAAATCATTCGGAATGCTTTAAAATGTTTGTTAGTCAAGCGATAACAGAACTCCACCTGTGTAAACAATTTAATGTAAATGCTACCAGGATGGCATATTCGTTGAGACGATATATATTTAAAAAAAGTCTTTCACACTTACAGCCCCACACTTAGTTTGACGACTTTTTGGTGCCGAATACATAAAAAAAAAACGCTTTCACTCTCACAGCCACATTCATTTCGATGACAAGTCCCGTGGGTGCTGGAAACATTCACATCACGCACACAATCACAACCAGAACCAGAAACACAAATCTTCCTTGTGTAGAAAACATGTGGCCCGCCAGGAATCAAGTCCGATACCCCTGCTTAGAAGGCAAACGGGCAGTGCAAATATTGTTGACCGAACGAGCGTGAAGCGCAGGCGACGCGTCTTCGTTTCAGCTTGGGCAAAGTTGCTTTCGTATGTCCGGATTTCCGGTTGTTCTCCTCTACAGGTCGCAATTCTCAATCGAATCGTGAAAATTTGTGAGCATGTTCGATAATTATAAAGAATTTTTTGTCGACACAGTTGGCGCAGTGGACAGGCGTCCGCCCTCTGCGCCGTGGGTCCTGGGTTCGATTCCCGGCAGGAGCACTAATTCTTTCCAAGGGATATTTGTGCTTTTGGTTCTGGGTGTAATGTGTGTGTGATGTGAATGTTTCCGGCACCACGATACAAGTCTTTGAACTTAGTGTGGGGCTGTGAGTGTGAATGCGTTTGTTTGTTTGTTTGTTTTTGGATTATTTTTAAATGGCGGAGATTATTTGGGGTTGAAAACGTAAAAACACATATTTAGTAAAATACGCAAGTGTACCTTACAGAGCCACTAGTACGAGTACATATAATTCCGTTTTGACGATAAAACAGCAAACAAAAATCATTGAAAGTTCTTGTAATGATCTTTAATATTTCTTGTATAGTACCTGACGAAAAAACGGAGAAGGTTCTCAAGTCGACGCGTATATATAATATATCTAAATCTAATACCTATCCTTGTATATATGTATATATATCATCTGAATCCAACGATTCATGAATTTTAGTATGCAGGAGGCTTAGAGGGCGATTAATCAATCTAGTTAGGTCTCATTTTTAGAAAACGTTGTTTTATCCGTGTTTTCAGGCAATAAAAAAAAAGACGTGTGGCACTCGGGGACTGCCGCGGTAAAGCTATTGCATAGCATTTTTTATTTTTCAGTTTCATTTTTCTTCACAAAAAGTTTTCGCTCACGTCCAGATGCGAATTCCGTATTCAGTATCCAATACCAATCGGCTACCGAGTCTTCTATCTACAGCTTCGAAATAAGCATATAGGTCTTGACGTTTACTTTAAAAACGTAAACGTCAAGACCTATACGCTTATTTCGAAGTTATTGTTAGAAGACTCAGTAGCCGATTGGTATTGGTTACTGAATCGTAGGTATCGGTACGGATTCGCATCTCAACGTGACCGAAAACTTTTTGTGAAGTCGCTAGAGTGGGGGGTGTTAGGTTTTTCGTTACGGAATTTCTGGATTAGGCCTCCACGCTCAAGGCCCGCGATAGAAGCTATGCAATAGCTTAAAACTGCTACAATATCATTAGAATACGTAGGTAAATTTCGCCATCTACATGGTTGTAATATTAAGCTCAGGTGGGGAATCGGGCGGTCCCGAAACCAGAATTTCAAATTATAATTAATTATTATTTTTTTACCAAAAAAAAGCTGTGCACATCTCGCTCATCACGCATTACTTTTACAGTGTATTTAGTTCGATTTTGATATTCCTTTTTTGTTTAGTAGATTATACATCAGTGGTAGTCCCATATAAATTTTATCAAAATCAAGATAACACAAAAATGTATGCGGTGAAGACAGCTCTTTAAGCTTTGCTTTCAATTATTTATTAAATGTTAGGATTTAATACCAAAATAACACTTTTATTGTGTAAGAATGTATGTCGATTATATAATTATTAATTTTAATCAAAAGATAGTCATTCAAGTCTAGAGTTAATAGATATCTTCAAGGCAAGCATGTCTTTGACCGCATCATCAATTGCCATCAGGTGAGAAAATAGTAAAATGCTTGTTTATCCAGCATAATAAATGGAAAATAAATTATTTTCAGAACCTGCCATTTGATGTCCACAACAAGAAGCGCCTGACGTTCCACTTCTTCTGGTTCTTCGGCACTGGCTTCGGAGCCCCCTTCCTCGTGATGGATTACCAGCTTAGGAAGAACGCAGGCTCATAAAGATGCGGTGAGTACTGAATAGATGTGTTTTTAGGATATACGTAATATTGTTCTGAACCCGGCATGCGTTGCAATGCCACGCTTAGAAAAAGTGTTTTACCCAATGTTTTACCTCTTTTATTATTATTTTTTTATACTAGGATAGGCTAGCATTTGACCGTTATCCCACCTGATGGAAAGTGACGATGCGATCAAAGATGAAACATGATTGCCTAGAAGGAACCTATTCACTCTAGACTTGAAGACACCCAGATTATACTGTTCAGGGAACAAAGACGCAGGCAATGAGTTCCACTCCTTCGCTGTACGGATGATGAACGTAGAAGCAAAACGCTTCGAGTGAACTGGAGGTATGTCAACCATAAATGGATGACGTTTGACAGTTTGTCTTGTTGTTTAATGGTAAAAAGGGCATGGAGGTTTTTTGACGAGAGTGAAAAAATGGCGTTGTTGATTTTGTAAAATTTTGTGTTTGTTTATGTTTTGTTTTTTTGTTAATGTGTAATAATGGTGGATTATTAACCGTTGATACTAAATGAACGTGCATAAGTGTAGGCAAATCATACAAAGTTGATAAACGTGATTTTTGCCTTCGCTCCAAAACTCCAATAGAAGTTCTAGTAAAGTTTCCACCACTTTTCTAGGGCATGACTTTACTATGACTGGACCTTGACTCTTATACTTGACTTTGACTGTGACTTGTGACTAGGACTTATAATATGAAATACATTTGAAATATTATATTATCACTTGACACTGGCTAAATGCACAAGATTGCGAAGCCATAACTAAGAAGAAGAAAAAGAAGAAGGGCATGGAGGAACTATATCATGTAATTCCTTAGCACACTCTCCAAAATGTAAGCGATAGAACACCGATAGGCTTGCTACCTTACATCGGTGACCAAGACTTTGCAGTTTTGACTCAACTAGCTTACTATCTTTCACGTTTATGGTCGCCTAGTACTTTAATACGTACTAAAAACTTTTTGTTCATTGTTCATACAAAAATACTAAAATCTCGATAAAAAAATGGGGGTCGGGGGTAGGAGGTTGAAAACTACTTTACGATCTATTCAAAAACCTACCAACATTACAAAAAAAAACCATTAAAATCGGTCGAGCCGTTGCGGCGGAGTTCGACTACTTACACCGTGACACGAGTTTTTATGTATTTGATAATAAGTCTCTGTATATTGACTTGGGTGGTTCAGCACTTTGTCCGTCCCTCTGTCAGAGGCATTTATATAACCAAAAGGGCTTAAAATATTCTCTGAGAATTGGGAATCATTCACTTGTTTGGTTACGCTTCTTGGCTTCTGATATTTTTTCTTTCTTTAAAGAAAAAATATCAGAAGCCAAAAATTGCAATTAAAATTATAAAATATGTATGAATATGACATGTATCTCTAAAACTGCTTCAAGGATATGGATAAAATTTCAAACATAGATAGTCTAGCTACCTAGTTGGTTAGCCACCATTATCATAAAAAATATTTTGACTTGCACCCTGATATATCATCATCAGAACCACGGGTGAAACTGCGGGGCAGAACTAGTCAATAAGAATAATCGAATTCGAATGATTGTAACAAGCGTTACAAGGTTACAATATATTCATTGAGGTTTCAACAAATCTGTTATCTTTATAGCTTGTTGCTCGCAAGAACGCAACGTAGATGTAATGTAATTTTTAGTACGCTTTGTTCTGCGGTGATTATTTTTCATTGTGTCGTTACTGACAAGTATGGTAAGTCTCAGAAAAAGAAGATCGGCCATATTGGCTCGCATAAAATCCGAAGTCATAATTTAAAGTGGCATAACATTTCGGCCTACGCATCAATACGCCACATCATGATAAGCATAACGTTAGGCATAAACATTTTCCGCATAACAATATTGAGCATAATGATAAAGTGGCCTAAAACGAATGTGTATAACTATATACTGGCGCTTCGCCGGCCGCTGCCGCGGCGGCACGCTCGTTACGCTCGGTCGGCTCGCGTATTTTTGTGGTCACCAGTAACGTAACGCTCCTCCTCGCTTCGCTCGTCGTCGCACCTATATAATAATATGACTTAGCCAACAATTCAAATATTATGCCTAAAAACATTAGGCCAACAAATAGTTATACAAAAATAAACGGTATGCCCTAACATTATTATGCCAAATCATGAATATGCCAAAACTTGTTATGTGAAACATTTTTGTCCTAAATTAAACTAGGAACTGGAAATTATGCGAGTCAATAGGCACCCAAGAAGAACTGTTAGTTATTTATAAAGAATTTATATTACAATAATTCTAGCTATACCCGGCATACGTTGCAATGCCACGTAAATAAAATAATCTTCGTAACTTTGATCAGATTAGATGTACTGAACGCGCATTATTGAAGATTCAAGAACAACTGATCAGATCTTGATCAAATTTTATTAGACCAATTGAAAAACAACACATTAAAAAAAACAATGGACTTGAGTACCTCCTCTTTATTTTAAGAAGTCGGTAGATAAGTATTATTTCACGACGCTGTGTGATTTGAGTTGGTAACTAAGTAGGTAGTACTAGAAGTAACTCGTTATTTGATTACTAACCATTAATATAGTTAGTGAATGTGCATGAGTAAAGGCAAATCCTACAAGTAGGTAGTACTAGAAGTAACTCGTTATTTGATTACTAACCATTAATATAGTTAGTGAATGTGCATGAGTAAAGGCAAATCCTACCTAGGTTAGATTGTTTATAATATAATATTGTTAATAATTTGTATATTATGGTAGGTAGTTAAAAAACAGGGTAGGTAATAACACTCAGCACCAATATAACACATGATTTTCTGTCTATTCCAGGTAGTCCTAATCAACACAGTGAAATTTTAGTTATAGAACTTCGATTCTCAAATATAATATGTGAAACTTAAATACCGCATTGTTATTTAAATCCATCCCTACTTACGCCAATCACCTTATTTTGAATTTAGGGTAAAGGATGCGTTCAGAAAAAAAGCTACCATAAAACAATTAAATTTTTAACACACGAACGCAGTAGTAGCTTTTGTGAAAAAGTATTCCAGGAAATCGAAATTTTCCTGTTTTCTACGAAGATTTGGCCCAGAATCTCAGAAAAATAACCAAAATGCTGGCCCCCATTGCTCGTATCTCCAACAAACTTGGCAGGAATGTGATGAACAACATCGTTAGGAACAGCCACTCCAATGGAGGTATCCCTGGCGAGGTGAGTTCTGAATTCAAATTTTTATCATTACATAATCGCTTCTTCATTTGTTTATTTAATTTTTTGCTTTTAATTGTTTTATTTGTAGGATAACGTAGTTAAGTTCTGGAGTAATAAATAACCCTATTGTTGGCATTCAGTCTTGTAATAGAATAAAATCCTGACTATCTTAGAGGTTAAGTTCATCAAGATAATCTCTTGAAACTAGAGTAAAACAGAGTACCTTCATAACTCTTGTTAAAAAAATTATGATAATACATTTGGTCGGTATCGTCAACCATGGAAATAGTTATCACATTTTGTACAAATTGCTGCCGATAATTGCTAAATTAATTTTCCTTATACAATAATGCTGACTAACAATATATTTTATACATCTGATCTTTTATTGATAACTGTAAACTATATATTTTACAGAGATAGTGGACTAAAATTCCTAATTTTCTGAATCGTAAGTTATTAATTTCAGGTGAGCTTGTTCTAATAAACTCATCTCGTATTATGTATTAAAGCGATATTCTCAGATTTACTGACTTATCATAGAATTTTTTTTATTTTTTTTTTTATTTGTGACAGGCTAGTGTTTGGCCATTATCTCACCTGATGGTAAGTGACGATGTGATTGAAGCTGGTAAACACACTAGACCTGGAATATGCAGGCTCTCAAAAAATAGAGATGTAATAGACTTTTAAAGATCTACTTGACTTAAAAAGCTGAAATTCGGCAGATAGATGTAATGAGTTGTATGAAAGGATTTTCGTTTCCGTGCTCCATCGTCGACCGCATCGTCACGTCGCTGATGGCTTGGTTGAGAGCTGACTGAGGGAAACAGTACACCCCTAATTGGAAGTCATTGTACGCCACTTATCGTCCCCACTCTGAATTAGAATGAGATTTACAATATATAATTAATCTATCAGATGTGTGTGTGATGAGAATGTTTCTGGCACCCATGACACAAGTCATCGAACATAGTGTGCTGTGAGTATGAAAGCATTACCACTTACATTATTTTGTGCTTAATTTACTTCCAATTAAAATTATTCTCTTCACATATTTTATCATATTCCAGAACCTGCCGTTCGGCATCGAGAACCGCTACAAGCTGACAGCGTACTTCATCCTCTACTTTGGCTCCGGACTCTCAGCCCCCTACCTGATCACCCGTCACCAGCTGCTTAAGAAGTAAGTCTATTATTAGTTAATCTATATATATAAAAAATCTAATGTTCTGTGTTAGTCTCACGAAAACAGATTGACCAATTTGGCTGATTATTATTATGTTGTGTTCTTAATTGTTAGGGCAAGGTTTGTATATAAAAAATTTTTTAATCAACCGGTTAATGCACCCGCGCGAAGCCGGGGCGTATCGCTAGTTAATAATTATCAGTCTCGAGTAAATAGCTATCCCTAGGCGACATAGTTTTCAGACCAAACATGTTACATAGTAGGGGACTATGTAACATGTTTCTATTTGAAACCGCAAATCTCCGACAAAGTAAGGGTCATTATTGTCTAATTATAAAAGAAACAGATTGCAACATAATCAGGTAATACAAACTATCACCAGTAATTAAGTTGTTAGTTTGTTTATCAAGCAGTTTTAGATTTAAAGAACTTCTTTAAAAATAGCAAATAAAAATGCTGTAGTGAAATAAATCGCCAAAAACACTATCCTGAGCAATATGGCAGAGTGTTGCACTGGATTCAGTGATGTCACACTGGAGTCAGCTACGTCACAAGTCGAATTGAAACCGATTGCAACAGAGATATCTAATAGTATAAAGTCTTCAGTAATTTGTTACCAGAGAGGCATTTTCGTGAGGGGTAACTCATTCTTGTCATTGAAATAAAACATTGTTTTGGGTGCGATCTAACCCGAAATTCCTCATCTAATACAACAATTTTTTACAGGAAAGTTTAAGGCCCACTACAGCAACAATTCTTACTTTAGGGCCAAACCTCAATCAGTGGTAAAATATGTGAAAGGAGCAGTTTTTTGGCATGGCTACCCTGTATCTAACCTATACATGTATATAAACAGATTTGATATAGCTAGTTATATGTCTAATTTAGGTGTGTATCTTATCTATAAACTAATTTACATTATGTGCTTTTTAAGTTCCTGTTTAATTAAGAAAGTTACGACATAGGGAGCTTGATGACACGTTAAAACAAGTCACATTATAACACTCCGTCATATATTCGTTATTACGTCATTAATTTGTGACAAATGTAAGATGATAGGCGAGCACAAGGTGTCAGGACTTCTTGCGAGGCTAAGAGACAGAGAGGAATACTTTGCAGTGTTATGCAATATTTTCTTTTTAGTCTCGGGTAGTACTGAAGATTTCACATGCAGGCATAATGCGTGCATATGCGCTCGACCTGCTTCTTTTCCTTAGCTCATCCTCTGCTTAACATTAAATAGGTCAAGGCTCTTGAGCGAATTACTGGAATAGAAAATGCAACAGATGCAAATATATTAAAATTTTCAGTAATAATACAGACTGTATCATATCAATATTTATGACACAATTTCATAAATAAATAAGAGGGAATATAATATATGCACATAATTTAAATTAAGTTTAAGAAGCACATCCGAATATACGTTTTTATATTGCACTACCGGGATCAGTATAGATAACGACAAATGTATTTAAAATGGAGGTGTGTCGTCGCGCCCTCTTTTCATACATTTGTCGCCATCTTTGCTGTGATGGCGCCGTTAAAAAAACGTCATTGTTAAGTTTATTTTGTGAGCCAGTGATCCTACATTCCGTATTTCACATCGTAGAGAATGTGTTTATTGGTTTTATTTAGTTGCTTAGTTAGTACCTATCCGTGGCGAGGATGTTAAGTTGGTGCCATTATTTGAAGCCCTCTTAACATCTTCGTTCTGAAAATCAGATTGCCATTAGATCGACAAACTTGAGCTGGTCTGTTACATATCACTAGGACTTGAAGTAAGAACTAAACAGCAGCTTGTGCTGATGCCGTAGATTGCATTGATCACTAGCATAGTAGAAATATATATTTCTACTATGTTAATGCGTGACTGAGCTAGTGACATAGTAGAAATATATATTTCTACTATGTCACTAGCTCAGTCACGCATTAACGTCGTGTTTTTATGTTTACACGTTATTCTGTGTAGCATTTGAAAATAATGTCAGCAAATAACAAGTTGTCTAATAAGGTCGTCAATGCTAAATTACACAGTTCCCTTTAATACAAGTTTCACTTCTATCGTGTGTATTATTTTTTTTCCCAAGTACACATTTATTGTTGTTTTTATCTCAATACAGTTCATTGTTACGGGCCTACTTATGTTTGTCGATCCTAAGTTAAGTATTCATAAAAAAGTGCTAACTCCTTGATTTTGTTCAGAAACGTGTGAAAAAGTGATAACAATTATTTAATAAGCTTAAAGACTTCAGCGCCATTATGACCTAAGACAAGAAAAATGCATTATGACTTATGTCCTGTCTGGGCAGGTCTTATGAAGTCTTTGTCACCAGGTCTGACGAGACTAATGTCGTTAATGATAACTGTAATCACGTGTCTATCTACATTTAAACGTCGAATGTTTTAATTGCATGCCATCATGCGGCATTTATTAAGAATACTTTTAAACACGAAGGTAATTGAAAATAAGCGCGTTGGACATGGATAAACATGTGATTAAATTCATTGATAACGACATTTGCCGCAGGCGTGACTCGTACATTATAATACATAATTTTTTCTATACCTTACTAATGTTGTTATTCTCTTGCAGGTAAACTCGGTGCAACTATTCCATCTGCGATCAATGTTAGGTTTAAGCTAGTACAATGTTTTAATTTAAATTATGGTTTATTAAACATGCTGCGTTAGAACCGTTGTAGTAGTTTATTTTACAATCAAACTAAGATACAGTGCCCGAACGAGCTTAAGTTTAGGATACATGTTTTTTTTAATCGTATAATTTAATTTCAACAATATTGTTTATAGGATGTATAGAATACAACATCTTAATTATTATGGAAAAATATATAGCATTCAGAATAAACGTCGAATCAGGGTCTGAGAACTTTCTGGTATATTACAAATTACCTTGTATAGAAGCAACTGTAAGATAAATTACAAAATTGCGATTGATGTTATTTAGGTGAACCAAGTCAGTAACGGTAAATGTATTTTGATGTTTGTGATTAGGGTATTTATTGCCTGGAACTTGAAAAAGATCATAGAGAGCTTAGAGTGCAGCATTTTTAATGGTAAATAGGCAAGCATTTGACAACTACCACCACCACCTGATGGAAAGTGATTAGAGATTACATGTCATTGACCTGCTAATATTGTTACGTTGTACTAAGATTCAGCTAAGGATTTTGGGGCTAATTTACAAACCGTGGGTTTGATTCCTATTTTATGTAAATTTCGATAGATTCAGCTGCTAAAGCCTGTTAGAATTGATTTCAAAAGTCATACTTGTTGCAATCATTTTTAAATTGATATGTACTGACAACATTTATTTTTGACATAATTGATATCGATTGCAACGACGGTGACGGCTTCAATCGCAAGAAGTTTCCATCTGATGAAAAACTTAACTAAGACTTGGCGTAGGAGGCAAGTCGTTTCTCCTACGCTGAGTCTGGTTTCGTGTTGGTTGTGTGTGTGAAAAGTATTTATATTTATATTATACTAGCTGTCCCGGCGACCTTCGTTCCGCCTAACAGTCAATGAATGTGCATATTTAGGAAGCCATACCCGGCATGCATTACAATGTCACGTGACTATATTATTACAACCTTCATGTTTTATGTTTGAGAAAATGGAAAGCATGACGAAATGTAAAATTTTTTTTGAAGAAATGTACGTTCTTAAAAAGTATCCTATGTCCTTCTCCTGGCTTTAAACTACCTCCCTGCCAATTTTCAGCTAAATCGGTTCAGCCGTTCTTGAGTTATAAGTGGAGTAACTAACACGACTTTCTTTTATATATATAGATTATAACTCCATGTGCTCACTACACTAACAGTAAAAACCAATACGTGTAGCCAGTTATGAATGTCGTAAAAGTTACTTAATCGTATTATTACTTAAATATTTCATGGATCTATTTATTAATAACGGAAATTTTGTAATAAAAATGTCTATTTTCGGATCATGAGCATTAAATCGCCTGGGAGGTGGGTGCAAACTGTGCGGTCTGTGTGCGCACTGACGGCGCGGCGAACAAGCGACGACGGGTGCACGGGTGCGCGGGCGCGAGCGCAATTGCATCTGGCATCTGCCGCCGTTAACAACGAACAGCGCGCTAGAGCCGCCGAGTTATCAATCTTGTTGTAGAGAAATCAAATGAACAAAGAACACTTGCGTCTCAACTCCAAGGTGACCAACCATGCCGACCATTCCGGTAACAAATAGAGAGGGATACATGTATGGATAATTTATGTATACTATTTCTTACATTATATTATTAGTATTGGCATCCACTATCGCTGTTCTAAACCTAATGAAATAGATAGCATTAAAGTTTGCTCTGTATCCCGTTTATGACACGGGATATGAGCCTATATTTTGAAAAATGAAGAATCATATACGCAATATCAGTGGGCAGCTAGCGTACTCATTATTGAGGGATTAGACCTATAACCTAATTCTGTTGCAATGGGTTTCAATTCAAAACCGATTAAATTGTTAAGAAATAAGATTCAGTTTCGTTTGATTTAAATTGAAACCATATTAACACATATTACCGATAGGTAATAAATAGGGGGTCAGACGACAAGGGACTATTTTATTAAATAGGATATATTTCAATTCCTCCGAATTAAAATTATCCAGGCGAGGCGCACGAATTATATTTTTTATTATTTCTATTCATCAGAATGTACCCCGAAACCCGAAAGAAAAAAAAACAGTAGCTTCTTAGTACAGTCTTTTGGTCGAAAAAATAGAGGTTACCTGGAAAGTTTTCCGGGAGTTTTAAAAATTGGCAATTTTATAGATTTTGATATGCTCTGTCCAAATTTCAACTTTGCCACCTCGTATGCTTGCCGCTCGCGCCGCCATATTGAAAAAATGGCGCCCAAAAGCAGTTTTTTTATAATAACTCCTTTCCGACGCATTTTACAGGAAAATACAAAATAAAAGTAGAGAAAATGTCCTACAATTTATGTTATAATCTTTTTTTCCTTAAAATTAATAGTTTCAGCTTAGGAGCGCCGTAAAGTGTAATTCAATACACATTTCGGCAGAAATACTCATTTCCACACCACCATGAGGTAGAGAAATCGGCGCGTTTTTTTTATCGTGGTATCCCCAGGCCTAATCCACATCTGACTCACTATTTAAATATTTAGTTCAATTTCCGTCGCTTCATTCTTGTTGACGGACCAGGTGTTGGGTTTTCATCGTCTTCAATACCGATTGAAATATCGAAGACGGAAGTTTCTTCGGCATCATCGACGATGGGATCATCAGTTTCATCGTGGTCCTCTTCGTTCTCGATTTCATCGTTTATTTGCTCGAGAATAGTGTCCGTTTCTTCTTCTTCAATGTCAAATATAGATATGCATGCTTCACAGCATCAGCATATAAGAGAAAATTTAATATTGCGTCGCTACCACCAACAGAAGCAGCAGCACGACAACATTCGTTTCGAACTAATCACCAAATTCAGCAATGGTATGGAAACGAACAAAATGCAGAACAATGGGGATGGAAAAAAGACAAGAACGGGCTTATTCCTGATACTACATTCGATCCCCTTGCTCCGGAAAGCTTACTGAAACTTATTTCTTGCAAATGCAAGAAAGGTTGTCAAAAAGCTTGCGGATGCAGAAAAGCAGGACTAAAGTGCTCTGTTGTGTGCACGAACTGTGGTGGTTCTTGCGATAATTCGATGATGCTGAAGAAACTTCCGTCTTCGATATTTCAATCGGTATTGAAGACGAAGAAAACCCAACACCTGGTCCGTCAACAATAATGAAGCGACGGAAATTGAACTAAATATTTAAATAGTGAGTCAGATGTGGATTAAGCCTGGGGATACCACGATAAAAAAACGCGCCGATTTCTCTACCTCATGGTGGTGTGGAAATGAGTATTTCTGTCGAAATGTGTATTGAATTACACTTTACGGCGCTCCTACGCCGAAACTATTAATTTTAAGGAAAAAAAGATTGTAACATAAATTGTAGGAAATTTTCTCTACTTTTATTTTGTATAGATATGTTTTTCCTGTAAAATGCGTCGGAAAGGAATTATTATAAAAAAACTGCTTTTGGGTGCCATTTTTTCAATATGGCGGCGCGAGCGGCAAGCATACGAGGTGGCAAAGTTGAAATTTGGAAAGAGCATATCAAAATCTATAAAATTGCCAATTTTCAAAACTCCCGGAAAACTTTCCAAGTAAAAATACTAAATGACTGGACTATCTGTCAAACTCAAAATAAACGTTAATGTGTCAAAATAATATGTCAAGTAGAGCAACATTATACAAAGTTGTTTTTGTGAATATTTACGTGAAATTAAATGAATACTTGCAATATAATCGTGCGAAATTGTTACAAAATGTGTGCTTAGTAACATCAAGCCGTTACATCCTGTATTTATAAACATCAGCTATTAAATAGTCACCGCCGATAACCTCTATTATTCAACACAAAATGACTGAAACTTCCTGCTATATCGTAGATAATGGAGCTTATACAGCCAAAGTAGGCTTCTCCTCTATGGAGCCAAAGGTAGTTCCCAACTGCATAATGAAAGCTAAGTCCGAAAGACGTCGACCTTTCATAGGCTCACAAATCGACGAGTGCAGAGACGCTTCCGGCCTGTTCTACATCCTACCATTTCAAAAAGGATTTCTAATTAACTGGGATACACAAAAAACTGTGTGGGACTACATATTTAGCAAAGAATGCTGTCCTGTTAACTTCAACGACACACCTCTCATAATCACAGAACCCATATTCAACTTTGCTTCGATACAAGAGGCTATGACAGAGATTTTCTTTGAAGAATACGAATGTCAATCCCTATTACGCATAAATCCAACAGATTTGGCTGAATACAACTATCGAAAGGCTCACAACAATGAATGTACAGTAGTTGTTGATACTGGTTACAGTTATACATATGTTATACCGTATATCAAGGGGAAGAAGTACAAAGATGGCATTAAAAGGATAGATGTTGGTGGTAAGGTGTTGACGAATCATTTGAAAGAGGTGTTGTCGTATCGTCAGTTAAACGTAATGGATGAAACATATGTAATAAACCAGGTGAAGGAAGACTCGTGTTTTGTGTCGCAGTCGTTTTTGGCAGATGTGGAGATTGCTAAGAAAAGAGGTATTGTTATTTTTTTCCTTATGAGAGGGGTATGGCTACTATATCATGATAATGATGATTCAGCGAAAGATTTAGCATGCTTGCCTAGAAGATATTTTTTCACTCTAGATTCCAAGAGTTACAGATACTGTTTGGGAATTTTTCCCTATCTAATTAGATAAATGTTTTCACACACACAGCACTAAGTTCGATGACTTGTGTTATGGGTGCCAGAAACATTCACATCACACACACAGTCAAAACCAGAACCTGAAAAACATTTTTTTTCTCGGGAGAAAACTTGTATTTACTTGGGAAACGAACCTGCGGCAAATGGCTCAATTTAGCAGGCATTCTAAATTTTAATATATCAAATGCGGACCCACTATGCAAAACTTTTTTATTCAGTGAATAAATGTTAACTATTTATTCAGACTTATTCTGTAATTTAATTTTCCAGGACCAGATAACGCAATTATAAAAGACTACATATTGCCAGACTACACAACGCTACGCAGGGGCTACCTCCGAGACATTATTAAACCAGATGAAGACCTAGAGCAGCAGACGTTAAGACTTAATATAGAGAGATTCTCTATACCAGAACTGTTATTCCATCCTTCAGATGTAGGTATTCCACAAATGGGCATTCCTGAGGCAATAATGCTGTCAATTGGGTCGTGTCCCGAAGAAAACACAGAGAGCTTGTTAGAGAACATACTTTTATATGGAGGGAATACGTTGTTCCCCGGATTTCGAGACAGAGTTTACAATGAAGTACGATCATTAGCATTAGACCACTACGATGTCAATGTAACTTTGCCGGATAATCCTGTTACGTATGCTTGGGATGGTGGAGCGAAGATCTTCCGTGACCCTGAATTCTACTCCTTTTGTATGACACGGGAAGAGTATGAGGAAGAAGGGAAGGCGCTTGCATTTGAAAGGTTCGACGTATAACGAAGGAAGCGAGTGAGAAAAGCGCCTTGATAAGGAGGTTCTTGCTCGGTAAAGACTGAAATCAATTGCATTTTACAAATTTCATGAAAAATTTGTATGCTATGTTATTTTGTAATAATGAATGAATGCATAAAATTTTACTAATAAAGTTTTCGTGAGTTTGACACATTATACTTAATATAAATGAAATGATGATGATCAAACAAACCTAGGTCGCAAGAGTCGACCTTAAATCGTGAGTCAAGCCTTTTAATTTATATAAAGTATAATGCATAAAATGTTCGGAAATTGAATAATTTCTTTTACTTTCTTTATAATTGACTACAGCATAGTTAAAAGGAGGCTTATGATTTTAGTATGTATATACTTATTCTAATTACAAGGGAAGAGAGCATAGCGTTTGTTTGTTGACAGCCAGATCAGTTATTTATTTATTTTTATTTAATACTATATTGCACAATAATAGTCTACAAAAGGAGGACTTTATGCTAAAAGTATTATCTACCAGTCATCCAGCTGTGGAAATGAAATGACATGAGGTCTTCATCGATCATTTGTCCCACTTGTTGCTCCTTTTCCATTTAAGACGCAGAGATGTAGGACTTCCATGGCCATAGGCTTGCGGAACTTAATACAATACATATTTATTTTGGCTCCTGCTGTATTGTCATTCATTACCTCACTGCATCCAAACGAATTAACCAATTATTATTGTATATAGGGTTTTGCTGATCTTGTTTCTATTGTCCAGGCGTGGATCCTTTTATTAAGAAAGCCAAATGGCGTCCATGATACTTCATAAAATAGTGACCAAGAAATTAAAACATATGGCCGAATCAATATTTTGAAAATATTTCACTTTACATGGAAAACAGCTGCAATGATTTTCACCAAGCATAACTAAGAATACACTCATTCAAGTCGCCTTTCAAACAAAAAACCTAAATCAAAGCCATTTTGGAGCTAAGATGCCAGAGACAGACACATACACACACACAGGGGCGCGCAAGACGGCAGGACAGCAATATTCTTCTAGTGATTCTTATTTGTGAATTAGAAGTTCTGTTATTCGAGATCGCATGACTTCGGTGCTAAGTTTTTCGTGGTGGTGTGCATTCGTTGTTAAGTAATTCGTATTAGTAAACTTACGGGGACGTGGAATTCGGTGTTACACTTTTCGAACTTACCCATTCTTCCGACGACAGGCCCTAAGCACTGCGGTAGTGCTCGCGAGTAATCCACAGCGTCAGTGCTCGCGTGTTTCGCAGCAGTCACTACGCGCACGAACATTTCCCGGGGGGTAGCAACCCCCTTACTCCCAGCGACCCTTAAGGTGGCTATCACCGAGTGCGTGGACTGTAGAAGAACTGTGGATTAAAACACGGTTCCTGAGAGAGTGGAACGGTGCGGGAGAGGCTTGTTGACGTCACGTGTATTGTTACTAAGTAGGTTCCTGATATAGTGGAGCGGTGCGGGAGAACCTTGCTGACGTCACGTGTCAAGCTGCACACGCTAATAAATTGTTACAAGCAAAAATAAGCTTTGTAGTATGACAACCCAGTTGGCGCAGTGGGCAGGTTTCTCCTCAGCGCCATGGATCCTGGGTTCGATTCCCGCCAAGAGAACAATTTTCCTTCCCAAGGGACTTGTGTTTCGGTTTCCAGGTCTACCTAATTGTGCGTGTAATGTAAATGTTTAAGGCACCCGCGATACTAGTCTTCGAACTTAGTGTGGGGCTGTGATTGTGAATGAGTTGGTTTGTTCTACGAATATTAAAAAAAAGAAAAAGGATTTGTCTCAGCCTAGTTGGGCGAGCGTTCGCCTTCTCAGCAGGGGTACAGGGTTCGATTCCCGACGGGAACACAAGTTTTCACCTCAAGGAAATGTGTATTTCTTGTTCCGATTGTGCGTGTGATGTGAATGTTTCCGGCACCCACGACACAAACCCTCGAACTTAGTGTGGGGCTGTGAGTGTGAAAGCGTTCATGTTTATGTTATTTATGTTGATAGATGGCTACTCCTGTAATACATGTTGTATGTAAACTCTTTATAGTTCCAGAACTCATTCAAACTTCCATAAAAACCTTTAATGTACTTAAAAATGTAGAACTATCTGCCAAACTGACACCAAAGATCATGTAATCACTCCGCTGACACTTCCATTTCCAATTTATACAAAGCAGAGAAAAATTCAAGTCGTAAAAATTTTGCTTTATCTAGAAAAAATGCATAAAATACCGAGACTAGCATTGAGGGCATCGCGGCCTATTCACCGCGTGCGTTCGTTTTCCACCACTGCTCGAATGCATTCTCCTAGAAAATTGGCTCATCTGAAAAAACTCCAGGCGGAGTTTCAAACTGAAGATGGGCGTCCAATCTTTTTGAAGCGGGGTTTGATTGACCGCGTGTTGTATACCACCACACTTGTTGCATGTGCTGTCGGATTGATCAACGTGTTTGGCGTCTTGTATTACCACGCTAAGCCTGTATCTTGGAGAATTCCCAGCGATGTATGCTAAATTTTTATTGGAAATAAACGATAATTTTGTATTCGAGTTGATTTTGCTTCTATCCTTTATAGGACTAGAATAAGAATTCAATTTATTGTATTGGTAACTGTGAAACGATACCTATAAAGAGATCTTAAAATATGTACATTGTTTAACCAACAGTCGAGGCGATCCGAACCTTTGCGAACATACAATATTAATGTTCAGTGTTTTGCTAAAACCTCAAAACATTATAACGAGTATATCGTTCTTTCCACTTGAACCCCCCTTTGGACCACGGATACTACAATATTGGATCCCCAAATAGGAGGTTTAAGAATTACAACGAACTAAATTAATAACATGCAAGCTAGCTAGCTAAAATAATAACATAGGTAATGCCATTTTTTTACCTGGGCGGTTCCCAGGTAAAAAAATGGCATTACCTATGACACTCACAAATAACGAGGCTTTCTATAGGTAAAAGAATTTTTAAAATCGGTTCTGTAGATCCTGAGATTATCCCCTACAACGTCGCAAACTTTACCTCTAATAGGATAGCTGATCTGCCGGATATCTGGGTAAAGAAACATACACACAAACTCTTTCACACTCAGCTACACTATCTATATAGTTGTAGGTACTAGAATTATTGGACACCACACACACAAACACAACATTCACATCACTTCAGACCGGTCATTGCCTGTGGCCCATCTACCTCACCGTACCCAGAACCAGAAATACAAAACTTCCCGTGGGGGGAAAACTTATTCCTACTGGAATCGAACCTGCTGCTTTGTAGGCGAACGCGCCAACTGAGCCAGCGAGCAGTTCAACGTCCAAAAACGACCTGCCCGGTAAAAAAAACAAAAAACATACACAAACGCTTTTACATTCACATCAAACCCAGAACCAGAAACAAATATCCAGTAGGGAAAAAACTTGTGTTGCCACTGGGAATCGAACCCGGTGCTTTAGAGGCACATTTTGGAGAGTGTGCTCAGGAATTACATGATATAATTCCTCCATGCCCTTTTTACCATCAAACAACAAGACAAACTGTCAAACGTCATCCATTTATGGTTGACATACCTCCAGTTCGCTCGAAGCGTTTTGCTTCTACGTTCATCATCCGTACAGCGAAGGAGTGGAACTCATTGCCTGCGTCTTTGTTCCCTGAACAATATAATTTGGGTGTCTTCAAGTCTAGAGTGAATAGGTACCTTCTAGGCAAGTATGTTCCATCTTTGGCCGCATCGTCACTTTCCATCAGGTGAGATAGCGGTCAAATGCTTGCCTATCTAGTATTAAAAAAAAAAAAAAAACATCCGGCATCGCCCGGGTAAAAAACGTGCACAAGCGCTTTCACATTCACAGCCCCACACTGAATTTAATGACTTATCTTGGTCATAAACATTAGTCACTCACACAACATTCTCATCAAACCCAGAACCTGAAACCCGTTATAAAACTTTCCTCTATGCCAGAAACATTTCCCGTGTAGAAAAAACTTGTGTTCCAACTGGAAATCGAACCAGGTGCTTTAAAGGCGAACGCGCACCCAACTACGCCAGCGGGCAGTTCTGGTCACAGATGCTATTACTCCCTACCGGGAGTTCAAAGATAACTTAAAACCAGCTAAACAAAAAGGAATCAGTCCAGAGATAAATAAGATATAAGACCCAAGGACTTTAGATCATAGAAAATCTTAAAAGACGATCTTACTTCACACTGGCATGCAAGATAGCGGTAAGTACCAAAATAATAAGTTACCCACTTGTTAAAAACAAGCTTTTAGAAGGTCGCCTATATTGGATTTAGAGAGGCGTCACTTTTCGAGTTATTCTCAGCAAGCGTTCATTTGATATCCATATTGTAGGAGTGCATTAAAAATAACTTATCCATTTTGGGTGCTCCGCCATGTTGAATTTAGAATGACGTCACACAGCGAACCATGCATTCTCATCCAACACAAGCGTGTATACCAAATTTCAGCTCAATCAGTTGAAGTTAACTGATTTAAAATAAAAATTCAGTTGCAAGATACCACCTGGACAATCACATACATTGCAAGTTAAATAAAAGCTTGTAAAAAATTACAGGCTTTTCTGAAATAGGCCGGCTTTTCCGAAATAAAACAAAGATAAAAATTAGCTTATTAATTTATTAGTGCAGTAAGGCATCCATCACGTTCGGTACTCGCATACCTAGCTCCTAGCAAATGCAACTTAACTAAATACACTTTCATTGTGAACTAAATAATCATGTGTACATTTTTAACTGAACTTCTTTCACCTATCTAGACAATTTATTTTTAAAATATTTGTAAGCAGCACTAATACGCTCGAAGCGTTTCGCTTCCAAGTTTATTATGGATCAATGGAAACTCACGTTTAGCATATTTTATCTAGTTCTATGATAGCGTAATATTATCTTACCACTTATATCTCAAATGATGTTTGTTTGAGTGAAAGTCGTTCAGTTTAAGATAAGACGAGCTTTAAAAGTGATTATGATAAGACATTTCAGAACAAATACTGCAATTTTTGTGTCGCATTCATAAAACTTCGCCGTGTATAATTAAATTTGTGAAATGCATTACAATAAATATATATAGTATATATGTATACAATGTGTAACAGAAAGGTGTAGTAATAGTCAAGCCACACATCTAGCTACATGTATGGAGTTAACAGGAACTTCTGAATTCGCGGCAGCACCTTGAATATTGAGTTATGATAAATCGAGTTTCTAAAAAAATATGTCATGTGCAACCCCATTTCATCAGCTACCATTCTACACGACTAGTCTTAGAGCTAGATGTCTGAAAGTGGTGGCCATAACAAAGGTCAAGGTGACGGCCCACAGATGTAACCGTAGGGTTGTCAAAAATATGTGATAAATATATTTTTTAATTCGTGGATGGAAAAAATTATCTCCGATTTCGACTTTGGTTCTGGCAGACGATTTCTGGCGCGATACACATACACACCACCAAGTATTACTACACATTTTTGTTACAGTTTATATATATATATCATCGTAATTATAAGAGAATCAATAAATACTGTATATTTAAATGCGCCAACATAAATACTATTATCTTGTATATACTGCAGTGCCACCTAGTTCCGTGCGGAATTGCGCTCCTCCCTTGAGAGCTTGGTTTTTATAACGTCCTTTTAACAGGCAACACTTAAAATTCTCCCAAATTCCAAACATTCAACACTGGTTTTAGTACGAAAGATTAAAAGAGCTATCTAGGTATCCTAGATTCTAGCCTTGTTGATACTACCATCCTAGGCTATCTAGGACTATCTAACCTAGTCAATACAATAGAGGTCTTAGAATTTCTAGATATCCTAGACTGCCTAGTCGGCACTATTTAAACACCAACAGCTATCTAGGCAGGTTAGGCTATCTAAGCACCTTAGGGTACCTAGATATCTTCGGTTATCTGTCTAGATCATTATTATTAGATTAGGTTATCCAGCCTATCTAGATGCCTTAGGCTATGAGTGTATACAGGACTATCAAGCCTAGTAGATACAACCTAGGCAACCTAGCCTTAGTCCGCATGCGATATAACCTAGTAGATAGACAATATCTAGACAGCTTAGGCTATTAATGTATCCTAGACTAGTAGATACTATCTAGGCATCCTAGGCTACCTAGCCTAGTTGATAGAGTCCGCGGGCGAGCGTACGTCGTCAATCTTGAGTATCATCTTGACAAGTTGGGTAGCCAGCGCGATCTGCTGTTTCTTTGAGTGGAGAGACTCGATGACGTTCAGTGCTTTCATGTCGTTTGAATCTGGAAATATATCATTAAAATATAAAATGAGCTAGTAGTAAAAAAACCTATCGTGAAAGTTATCCTACTAATATTATAAATTCAAAAGTTTGTGTGAAGTGTGCACGTGTGTAAGTATGTTTGTTCCCTCTTCACGCTTTAATGGCTGGACGGATTTGGATGAAATTTGGAATGTACATAGCTTATACCTAGGATTAACACATAGGCTACTTTTTAACTTGATAATAGCAGGCGAAGCCGCGGGGCACGGCTAGTTCATTTATATATTCTAAACCGGCACTCACTCAATACAAATACGTAACTAGTGTCTAGGTTTAGAAATGAATAATAGTAGTAAGTAGTTCGCTCGTTAGCTTAGTTGGGTGTGTTTGCCTACTAAGCAGGGGTATCGGGTTCGATTCCCGGCGGGAACACAATTTTTCTAAGGAAAATTGGTGTTTCTGGTTCTGGTTGCGATTGTGTGTGTGATGTGATAGTTTCCGGCACCCACGACACAAGTCATCGAACTTAGTGTGGGGCTGTGAGTGTGAAAGCGTTACTAAAAAATTAAAAATGTTCGCTCCTTACTAAAACCTACGCGTACATTATGCCTTATAGAGAAAAACTTAACTATATGTATAAACTTTTTTTATTTTGGTCAAAAGTTTGACTAACTCGAATAAAAAAATAACTTTATTAATTGCTTATAACTTTCTATTATAATAATATAAGTTATATTTGTATTTGTTGTTCAAATTCGATATTATACGTGAGTTTCGGCTTTGAATGTGAAGTCGTTTTTGAGATGGACCCCGGGACAAAATAGGTCTAAGTACAGTGACTTTGGTGGCCTACCAAATTGTTATTTTCCAACATAGATTTGTTTCTAAAACTGTTTTTCTACTAAGCCACAGTCAGTTTATATAGACATACATACAACTTTAAGACTGACACTACTAAATTCGATGACTTGTGTCGTGGGTGCTGGAAACATTCACATCACACACACACACAATCACAATCAGAAACACAAATTTTCCTTGGGGAGATAGATAACTTGTGTTCTCGCCGGGAATCGAACCCGATACCCCTGCTTAGAAGGCTAACGCGCATCCAAGTCCAACTAAGCCAATGGGCAGTTCTTACATCTTGAAATTCGAAACCCTCCTTTTTGATTCGCCCGTAGTCAGGTAAAAAGTATATAATAATAAATACGGTATAAACTGGGAGTCTTCAAGTCAAGAGTGAATAGGTACCTTCTAGGCAAGCATGCTACATCTTCGGCCGCGTCACCACTTTCCATCAATCAAAATCGTTAATTCACATGGGCCCCAAAGAGGCACTCATGAAAGTTAATGATTCTACTGCCAGATTCGTAAAATTACCAGAAGTACCTGGCAAGAAACTCGGCATCAGGTGATATTGTGGTCAAATGCTTGCCTATCGGGCATGACAAAAGGAAAAAAAAGCATAATAAAGGTTTACCATGGCCCATGCAGTCAATGCCCAGATTGGGGTTGTTTTCAGCCGCCTGCCTCGCCTTCACTTCTGACAGAGCGTCGATTGGTGACAGACCACTGTAACAAAAACAATATACATATATAAACACTAGCATTCAATAAATAAATAAATAAAAAAACATGTTATATGGTTTGTAACTATTTAATTCAGTGTACAAAGTATAAGTAGGTATGTAAACACTGGCAGTAATGGGTTATATAGGCAGTAATATAGTCCAATATTATGGTTTGTAGAAGGAACATTTAGTACGCGCGTCGCCGCTGAGTCGCGAGGCGGGAGGAGATCGACTGCCGAACGGGCGAGGGGCGCGGGTGGGGACGAGTGTGAAGACACTTTCTAGAGTTAATAGATACCTGTGTGTGGACTGAGTCAAGCCAAGCATGTTCCATCTTCGGCCGCATCGTCACTTTCCATCAGGTGAGATAGCGGTCAAACGATTGCCTATCTAGCATAAAACAAAAAAGTCTACTATTTATTTTGTCTGTTTCACATTTGTGTATTTATTAGTACGATACCTGTTCTCAGCCAAGGCCAGAGGCACGGACTCTAGAGCGTCCGCGAATGCCCTGAAGGAGTACTGCTCGAGCGAGGCGGTCTTCTCCGCTGCGCGCGCCACTTCCAGAGAACATGAGATCTCCGCCGCGCCCCCGCCGTAAACAACGCGGGAATCCTGCAAATTAACATAGTGTTATAGTATTTATTAAACACTAGCCGTGCCCCGCGGCTTCACTCGCATTGATAAAGTAAATAATTAAACCAAGCAAAGCTTAAAAAACCGATTTCACCGCTTTATCTTCGGAACCTTGATCAGATTTAATGTATTAAACACGCATTATTTACTATAACTCAAAAACTATTTTCGAAATCGGCTCAAGTGGAGAAGTTATAAGGTAGCACACATAAAAAAATTAAAAAAATACAATCGACTTGAGTACCTCCTTTTTAGGGAAGTCGGTAAAAAACTAGTCTGTTAGTGTTAATCTTAAGTATAAACTATGTACATTCCAAATGTCATCCAAATCCGTTCGGCCGTTACAAAAATTTGGAAATCACAAAATCGACAACGCCATTTTTTCCTGTCACGGCAAAACGACTACAACTATGTTTTCTTTTTTATATTATAATATATCATTCATCGAGCGAAGCGAGATCTCTAAGTCGACTTGGGTGGATCAGCACTTCATCCGTCCGTTTGTCAGAGGCATCTGGCGTTTTAACCACACACTCAGAATTTGAAGTAATGTTCTTCAAATTCTCAGAGAATAATACGTAAAACTATAGCGCAAATTAAGAATTAAAATTATATAAATGCAAATATCAAGTGGATACACGTCAGTACCAAACAAAATAATTTTCATTTATGTTGAAAAAGGACAAATTGGTGTTTGGCTCAACGTATTAGCATTGCAATTCAGAGAGGCAGTGCCGCCAGCATGATGGGAACACTTGCCCGAATTTTTTAAGTCCCTGTCTAAAACTACTACATATTTAAAGCTGATATTTACGTATAGTATCCGTTATATCGATTTATGCCACATTCGTCCCGAATTTTCAGCCCACGCCATTAAAAAGTATTTATTCGTCCCGCACGATAATATTTGTGCGTATTCGTCCCGCATACCAAAATTATTGTAAGTACAGTTATCCTGTACTTGAACAACAAACAGAAATCCATCAACTATTTATTAAAAACAAAAGTGACAAGCAAGTCATATCAAATCAAAATCGTTCATTCACATGGGCCCCAAAGAGGCACTCATGAAAGTGAATGACTACTGCAAGATTCGCAAAATTACAGTCAAAGTAAACTCCAAAGGTTTTCTTTATAAGGCAAAATGTATTTTAAGTACTACGAACGACTAGTATGTATGTATGTAATGTATGTATGTATGTAGTACATACCTGCACGAGACTGCGAACGATGCATAGCGCATCGTGTACGGACCGCTTGGCTTCCTCCACTATCATTCTGTTTCCACCACGCATGAGCACGGTCACGGCGCGGGAGTTTGAACACTGTTCGATCACCAGCATCTCGTCTTTGGCTGTACCAAAAGCTGAAGAAAACAAACGAAATGTTTGATTGTTGAATTAATAAATTATTATTTGCTGAAAAATGTCGATAGCAAGATGTACTTAATAATGTAGATCTTTATTGAACACCTTAATTAAGACAAAACACATAACAAAAAAATATTATTTATAAAAAAGTGTAAAAATAGGCGGTCTTATCGCTAAAATCGATCTCTTCCAGACAACCTTTGGGTGGAGAGGAATTACGCAATAGAGTTGGACGTCGGTGTATAAGAAATCAACATTTTAAAGAATGCATTAATGTCAAAATAATAAATTTTAATATACTTAATTTAAAAACGCAAACGCATTCACACTCACAGCCCCACACTAAGTTCAAAGACTCGTATCGTGGCTGCCGGAAACATTCACATCACACACACATTACACCCAGAACCAGAAGCACAAATATCCCTTGGGAAGGAATTAGTGCTCGTGCCGCGAATCGAACCCAGGACCCACGGCGCAGAGGGCGGACACCTGTCCACTGCGCCAACTGGGGCGTCAAGTAATGATAAGTGACAGTTATAAGTAATGATAATGACAAATAAAATAATATATACCTCAATAATTATCTAATATATACACATATTAATATGATCCTCACACATATAATACATACATATACATTACATATAAGTACATGTAATGTAAGTTAACTTGTAGTAATGTAGCTTAACACATTACCAATTTGGCATGCAAATATACAAGTAGGTACTAACTAAATTGTGCAATAAAAAGGATACAAGATCCATTGATCTTGTGTCCTTTTTTCAGCCCTCAGGAGCTGACTGACTGGCGATGATGGTACAAAACATATGTACCAATCGTCAATACGAAGAAGATATAAAATAAAACATATACTCACTTAGTTCCCTGACAAGCCCGCAAGATCCTAGTTTATCAGGTGTCAGCTCTTCAAAACGGGGCACGATCCTGCCTCCAGTAGCGATGGCGATGAGTTCCATTTCCGGACCTCCTACCCACCGTACGGCCGGCAAACCTTGAGACAGTAGGAGATGGTTGGCCTCATCGTCGAAGCCCCATTGGCAGATGGCCAAGGTCGCACCTGCGTCCTGTAGACAAATTAATATTTTAATATAAGGAAACGTATACGCTATAAAGCTCATTATTGTTTGATTGAAACATTCGTCTATGCGCGAACTCGATTGATGAAGGAGCACCAAATGTTCCGAAACTAGTCTCCTAACAATGCGATCAAATAACAGTGAGAGAAGTAGTATATATCCTTAAGCTGATCTCACTAATATTATAAATCCGAAAGTTTGTGTTTAAGCATGTAGGTATGTTTGTTCCCTTTTCAAGTTTTAACGGCTGCACGGATTTGACTGAAATTTGGAATGTACATAGATTACACCTAGGATTAACACATAGGCTACTATTTAACTTGATAATAGCGGGCGAAGCCGCTGGGAACGGCTAGTTATTCATAAAAAGTGTGTTTATTATATAATTAACAAACTTCCGCGTTTATAATATTAGTAGGATTAATGAAACAATTCAGTTGTATTCTCGCATTGATACATAAGTACACGCTGAGAAGCCGGGCGGTCTACGCGCTTACTATCTAAAGAACTAATCCGCATTTCTGCCATATTCGAACTTGCTCCAATAAAGCGTACTTTTTTTTTTTTTTTTTTTTTAATCAATATTAAGGGCTTTTTCGTTTCAACGAATATGCCGCCCTGGTAGCATTTACAATTTGAGATTTAACACAATCAACTAATTACCTCTTTAACTAATTTATAAAGCATTCTGGCGGAGTCCGATAAAGGCTCGGCCAGAATGCTGTTACAGCCACCCATTTGTGTTAAATGTAGTTGATTCCTTATAGCTTCGTTGCGGACACATTCCATCAAAATGTGGTATACATCGTCAATTTTGTTGCAGAAATTGCACATTGGTGAGGGAGCTTTCCTCATTAAAAATGAAAATTTATTACATGGAATGTGTCCAGAGCGAAGTCTTAATGCTATGACTGTCTCATGTCTATTGAGATGCTCATTATTGATCCATGAGATATTCATGGGTTGTGGCTGAATCGTTCGGTACCAAATCCCTTTAATTCGAGATCTTAGATCGAAGTATTCTTTGAATAAGTCAAAACACTCAGCTTTGATTGCAGGTATATAATTTGAATAGGAGGGTACGATGTTAGATAAAATTCCATCGCTTGAAGCTTCCCCTGCCAGTCTGTCAACTATCTCATTTCCTTCTATTCCAATGTGTGATGGAATCCACTGTAGGATAACCATTTTATTCATCATTTGCAATTTTAATAATGACTCTAGAATGATGTAGGCTATCGGTGCGCCTCGATATTTCGAGGTGCATCGAGCCAAGTGTTGTAAGGAACTTTTGGAGTCTGTTAGGATTACAATTTTACTGAAGTTAGTTGATTGACTATAAGAAAGAGCTTCTGCGATTGTAAAGCGTACTTATGATGTTCTAATCACGCACGGGGACGTGCTTGAATCAGGATGGCCGAATGCAGAACATGTTCTATTATCTCACCTTAACTCGTTTGACGATCTCCAAGAATTTCTCGTGTTCATACGCGCGAAGGTCGCGGTACTCGTCCGCAGAGCCGACGTGGAGCTTATGCTTGGTCTTGGGCTTCGGCGGCTCGAACGGGCAGGTCAAGATGGCGAGTTTGACGTCCTGGAACAATTATCATATAATTATATCCTGAAACGTTCATTTTGAATTTCTACTTAGCTTACGAAACTAGTATCTGTATTGGATTAAAAGGTATTGGTACACTAAAAGTACAGACCTTGTCAATAAGTTTGTCCGCCATCGATAAGTTAGTCAAGTATTTGTTCCCTGAACAATATAATTTGGGAATCTTCAATAGAGTGAACAGGTATCTTCTAGGTAAGCATACTCCCATCTTCAGCAGCATCATCACTTTCCATCAGGTGAGCGGCTAAATGCTTAATATATACTCATTATTTTATAATTTCATTATTATACTAGTATGGATGGATGTTCTTAAGATCAGTTGATCTTATAGGACCCTCTGAGATTACAATTTAAACGACACAAACCTTCAGAACTTTGGGCATCTGCGGATGGCTCATGGTCTTATCGATGACAACTCCTCGCACTAACATGGAGTCTTCCATCTTGCCTCCAACCTTCCCCTCAACCTTGATCAGCTCGAAATTCACGTCGCGCTTCTCGAGGTCTGCTACTGACAGCACTGCCTGGGAAGGAAATTATCTTTGTTCATTAACGCTAACACTTACACACTAACTCAAACACACACAAAGGCGGGAGCCGCAAGTAAATTGCAAGCGGGCGATTGCCTGCTTGACATGTGTCAGGTAGAATACAAATTCAAACATACAAAAAAATCCCATCCCGACCGCTTTAGACTCTGTGTTATATTAACTTCGCACTTCTAAACTAAGTTCGATTACTTGGGTCGTAGGTGATTGAGTGTGTGGTCGTTGGTGCCGTAAGCATTCACATCACACACACAATCACACCAGAACTATAATTCGAAATATTTAATGTAGTTATTAGCTTGATTACAAATGTAAAAAAATATTTTAGAAGTATGTTATCAAAAATTATACAAAAAAAAAATAACCATCATCATCACCAGCCTATATTTGGCAAAAAAAAAAGATAAAACAAAATAAAAAAAGAGAAAATAAATGTTTTTGACATAACACATCATAAATACTAACTTACTATAAATGCATGTCGCTCAGTGAGGCTCAGTGCATCTTGATAACATCAAAACCTGCTTGAAAAAGGTCTCCAACTTGTGTTGGAGAAAAATAAAAGGCGGAACACTAAAAACCAAATTATAATTTTCCTTGAGGTGAAAACATGTGTTTCCCCTGGGAATCAAACCCGATACCTGGCTTAGATGGCGAACAATCACCCCACTCAACCAAAAGGCATATCTACCTCTCTTATGTAGAAACTTCTCTATGAGTATAAAATGGTAACTGCTCCTAGCTGCAGTTAAACATTTTTTCTATTCTAAGAAATAATAACTATAAAAACTACAAAATATAAAAGTCCAAAGACTCGTCGTGGCTGCCGGAAACATTATCACATACACAATGACACCAAAAGCACAAATGTCCTCCAAGGAAAATTTTGGTCCTGCGGGGTATGGAACGCTGGATCCATGGAGATAAACACAGTTGAGAGACCTACCCACTGTGCCAACTGAAAATAACAATACTTACATCAACAGCAATTTCAGCCATCAGCCGATGGCACTTGACCACGACCTTGCTTCCGAGTGTGGTCATGGCGACCTTGATTAGATTTTCCCTCGTATCCTTGTTCACTGGGAAAGCTTCACTGATGCTGTCCAAGTGGGCGAGAGCAGTCGCTGCAGCCATTTCGAAACCATCGGCAATGCGGATAGGGTGGATTCCTTTGTCGAGGAGATTGGACGCTTGTTCTAGTAGAGCACCTGTTAATAAATTGATTTGTAGATTAATATGTTTACGTTGACCTTGTTTGTGTTTTACTCTTAAGGGGGCATCCATTAACTACATGTAGTGATTTTCGCGATTTTTCGTCCCCCTCCCCTAAACTCATATGAGATTTTTTAAAATGCTTATATTTCATGTAAATAACCATATGAATAAAAATATACTCACCAGCTAAAACTACGACACCTGTGGTCCCGTCTCCGATCTCATCATCCTGACTCTGAGCCAATTGCACCAGCAGTTTGCCGATCTGATGTTCCACGTCCATCATCTTCAGTATCGTAGCTCCATCATTGGTAACGGTAACATCACCATCAGGAGACACCATCAGCTTATCAAGACCACGGGGACCAAGAGATGTGCGGAGAATGCCGGCGATTTGACGGGCAGCTTGGATGTGGGACTGTAAATTGTTTTCATTATAGAAAATTAGCAAAAGCATATTTTTCTAATATTAATTTTGTTGTAGACGTAAGTTTTTGTGTTCGTCCTCTAAGTGTTCCTATTGGATTAGGAATGCATAGGATGTTATGAACCTTTTGTGAGTTGCTTGTTGCTTACAGATGTACAGTGTAGTACAGACAGTGAAGTTTCAGCTTAAAAGATATTAGAAAAGTTTGGTTTTAATTTTATTTCAAGACAAGATAGGGTTAATAATTTAGTAAATCATTTTTAGTATGGTATTAAAGTAAGGCAACCATATATGTAAAAGAGGTAGAAAATTCTTTTTTCTTAATGTGGCATTGCAACACATGCCGGGTATAGCTAATACGTATATATGTATACATAATAAAAGTAGGACACCTCAGACACAGCCAAGGTACATTTCACAGTGTAATCAATACGATAAGTGAGATTTCTGATCATCATTGGTGTCCATGTTAAAATCAGAATATTTTCACAGCAGTGAAGTCCATATAAAAAAAAATCTATTGTATTCGTACTTTCAATTATTATTAACTAACAAACCTATACATAATTTTACAATTATATTTAATATGTGTTTTTTTAAATCTTAATTAGTTAGCTTATTTTTTTAAG
Source organism: Lomographa bimaculata (assembly GCA_948107665.1). Taxonomy (NCBI): domain Eukaryota; kingdom Metazoa; phylum Arthropoda; class Insecta; order Lepidoptera; family Geometridae; genus Lomographa; species Lomographa bimaculata. The sequence goes on along the minus strand of OX403612.1, from coordinate 7,238,529 downwards.
GAGCTGGGGTGGATGGGGTAGTTCCTGGCAGGGGAAATGCACAATACACCCCGAGCGGGACGTCAGTGCAGGCCTTAACACCCCCATATTGAATAAGAATAAGAATAGTTAGCTTATCAGTGAAAACTTTTAATTGGCCTTAGTTTCATAGATATTTATTATTTCATATACCTAGCTGTTAGTTTTCCAATAAAAATAAAATAAATATTTTTTAAGGTTTGCTTGCGTTGAATTATTATTTTAATCCTGTAGTTACGAAAATTAAGTATTAGTTACAATCTCCACTATTCCGATTCACGATTTTACAACCTGTACGTTAAATTTCTTTTAAATATCTTTTGAATGGAATGTTCGTTGAAGGTATGGATAGCATGGTCTGATTTTGATCGGCATTTCTATCAACTTTCAAAATTTTAAAAAGTAGTTTTAGTGACATAACTGCAATAGTTGGACTTAATATGGTCTCACGAAATTTTTTGTAGATATCGATATGTTCTATAATATTGTAGAACATTTTTTTGTTCTATCATCAATACTTTCCGCAGCGCATGTGATGACATTTTATGGTTATTTTGGTAAATAATTAATAATGGTTGGTTTTAGTAGGGATTTGTAAGGATCTCAAATTTTTTCTAGTAATAAATATAAGCCTACTAGCAGTGCCTCGCTGCTTCACCTGCTATTATCAAGTTAAAAAGTAAGCTATGTAAATTCCAAATTTCTTCCAAATCCGTTCAGCGGTTAAAGCGTGAAGAGGGAACAAACATACTTACACACAAACTTTCGGAATTATAATATTAGTAGGATGTTCTTCAGTGATAATGTAGCTTTCTAACAAAAAAGACATTTTTGAAATCAGTCCAGTAGTTTTTAAGTTTATTTGTTACATAAAAAAATACAAATCTTTCCTCTTTATAATATTAGTGTAGATAGGTAGTTCCACATTGCATCCTAACAAAAAATTAATGAAAGAGGTCATTAACCACATAGAATTAAGCAACATTGTAATAATACAGAAATAATCTCAAGGAATCAATTTAATCTTTGCTTAAATTCGATCTGTTATTACAGTCGCCGCAACTCCAATGTAATAGAGTTCAAATTTGTTATTGAAATTCACAGTAAATAATTCTTGTGAAATTATGTGTTATTTAGGGATTCATTATGATAGTAACGAAATTTCAAGGAAATTATTTATAAGCAAACAAGAAAATGCAGTTAAAGATCACGGTTTTATTGATAGTACAAAGAATGAAATCATGTGATTCATACAGTATGTACGTACAGCACCTGTTTTGAAATCTGCTTGTATTTTGCATTTTATGCATGTTTTAGTTGAGCAATGACAGTATTTAGGGTTCCTGAAGGATAATGAATCACTTTTGATAAAGTTTAATTCACAAATCTAATATTATAGTTATCTTCTGGACTCAAATTAAAGCTACTTTATTTTTGTAGGTTACAAAACTAAACATAAATATTTAACCGGGAGTTATAAGGGTAGTTGAGTTGATGTTATTCAGCCCCTTGAATGAGCAAGGTATTATTATTAAATAATAACAAAATATTTAATTAAATAAATTACCCTCAGAGCATCGATACCGGTCATCCGTTTTTGTCTGTCTTGATCCCTCAAGATGATAAATGGACGGCCATACTCGTCGAAGGCCACTGTTCCTGGGAACATGGCCATTTTTCACTAATTTATCACTTCACAAAATTGAGATTAAAACAGATTTTATTCGTAGTTTCTGGAAAAGTGAAAAACAGAAAACAAAATGAAAGATTTGACACTTTACTTTTGACAGCAAAGTTGAACTTCACAGTTTTATTACTTTGACACTGACATTAACATTTCACCGTTCTGTAAATAAAATAGGGACAGACCTAGGACCATTTATCACAAATTAACCTAAGTATACTCGGACGGACAGGAGCTTGTTGCCTGGCTTACATCGAGGTTCATGGATACGGATACGACCAATTTGAAAATCGGGGCCTGCCACATCTTCATAACGTTTCGGTTACACAGTTACCGTACGATTCGGTTAGTTACTAGTATGTTATTCATACGATAACTAACCGAATCATATTAAGTTACCGAGACGTTCTGAATCAGGGGGCTGATATAAAACGAACGAAATCTTTAGGGTCTATACAACACGCTTTTATGCTATAGGTATACAGAAACGCCTCCTCTACGACATCATCACTTACCAAAAGATACAAGTGGTTAATGGCTAGCCTATTCTATCCGATATACTACGTAGCAGAGATTACCTGCCCGTAGACTAGTTATATAATTATATTACATTCATCGAGATAGGAAACAAACCTACGTTTGATTACATTACACTATAGATTTTAAGTCAGAACTTCTATTCCAGTGAAAGATTACAATGCCTTCGAGTGGGAACTTTGTTCACCGACTTCCAATCACACAGTAAAATAGAAATATAATGTGCTATCTACCTCCTTGGTTACCACGACTTTTTAACTAAATATGATTTGCCCATCGAGATAGGAATCAAACCTACGTTTTTTACTTTAGCTTTATAAAATGTAAGTTAGCTACAAATCGTTGGATTTGCCTACGCTAAGCACGTTCACGTTACGAATAAATATAGATTACAATAATCCACCTCTGTAACAATTAAATAACCACGTGTTGGAATTGGAAAATTATATAGAATCAAATTCATTTTTTCTCTTTCGCGGCATAACTTAAAAATTTATGATATGGCTATATGTATATCTAAACATTCCTGTAAGTGAATTCTGTAGGTTAACCGTTAAATGATATATATTATAGGTACTTATATGTCATTATTTATTTATTTTATGTAAGTTTATTTAATTAGGTAGGTATTCTGTTATTTTTTATAGTATGTTTTGTTTATGTAGTTTAAAATGTTAGTATTATCATTTTTATAATCGACTTCATTCATTTTATCGCGCCATCATCCCTTCATTCATTTTATCGCGCCATCATCCCTTCTTTCACTTTTCGTTTATATTTCCATCCAAAGGTTGTCTGGAAGAGATCTTAGCGATAAGACCGCTCATTGTACCTTTACTTTATAAATTCTCTTTTGGTGTCAATAAAGAGTTATAGTATTGTTTGGCTTATCAATTGTTATATTTACGCAAGGATTTTGCAGCCATATTTTAAACCGTAAGTTCATTGTCGATGGTAGTACATGTCGCGTATTCAGCTACCTACCAAAGATATTGTAATCACTCCGTTTACTACCTACCTACACAATAAACATAATTAATAATAGGCATACTAAAAATCCAGAAAAATCCGACGGCGGCGGCGGCGGCGGCGCGGCGCGAATTTTAAGCTTAGAAGAATTTCTACTATAGTATAAGTGAACTAACTTTTACTATTTTATACATTTTCGATATAAGACCTATTATGTATTTATGTTAGAACTCAGTCATATATTATTTATTATTAATAATGTTGAAATGTAAGCGAGAATGGTCGCTAACGAACTAAATCGTCATTCGAAATAAAAAAAGGTTAAGATAATCCTAAAGAAATTTTTTCAAAAATGTATGTACCCCCATTCAATGATACTCCATTTAACACACCATTTTTTTCACAATATGGCGTCTGGTTATCGCCATATTGAATTTTGAAATGTCAATCTTTAGTGACATTCGCGAGATTAAGACAAACCGATTAAGAGTCAATAAAATTTGCACACGCGTTAGGTCTTTAGAGCGCCACAAAGGAGCCAATACAAAGGCTGATGATAACATCAACCTCTGCATCCGAAATTTGGCAAAAAAGGTACAAAAACTACAAAATATTTGTGAATTAGTATTTTTATTGAAGTAAATATCCTATATACATTCCCGGGGCACGCTTGTCACTTCAGGGCTTTGCCACCCTCATTCCTCGTCGAACGCAAACTTAAAGCTAGGAGACGCAGTTGTAGCGAAGTTACATAGTTAATTCCTGTAAAAGAAAACAATAGAAGTTAATTTCATCATATAATAAATTGATTTCAATAGATGCGTCCATACACAGACTTGTGTCATGGTTGCCGGAAACATACTGATTCAAATAAGATGGGGGCCAAAAGTTTGCCTATTATTCTTATTATTTAAGAAGTAAGTAAGTTTGCCTATATTAAACAAAAAAAATAGAAAAGAATAATCAAAATCTATTCACCTACACATAAAAAATTCAGCCGAATTGAGAACCTCCTCCTTTTTTACAATCTTTTATTTAGTACCTATCCAATTGTTTGTCGGTTTGTAATCAAATCTAGCAATTTAAATTTATGCCACTTCCCGATATCTGATTGGACTTTGGTGTACTTATTTAGAAGTCAGATAAAAAGTAAGTTACCATGATAGCATTGACGATGTCCGACTGGTTGTTCCTAAGGGCGCGGACGGCTCGCGGCCTCGACACATTGGCCTGAGACATCACAATCTCAACGTCCTTCTCATCTACTCCGGTCTCGTCGATTGCTTCCTCGTCCTCTTCTTCTGCTATTGGTGCTACTGTCTGTAAACATACATAATTGTGAGTTAGTTTGTCTTCACCGTCTGTAAATATAGAACATTGTGAGTGTTAGTTTTATTTTCAGCAGACTAGAGAGATGAAAATGGTGACCAGTAAATAAAAATCAAATTGTGCAACTGGGATTGAACTCAGACCAGCCCATTGCTAAGAAAACTGACTTCACCGCATTGTCTTCTAAACCCTTTTGAATCAATTAGGCATTATTGAGGTTAACTCAAGAACTACAGGTCAGATTGTGATTAAATTTAAATGGGAAGACATGGAAAGCACCAGCTTTCAAATAATAAAAGGATAATAGAAATCGGTACACCTAGAAAAAAAATTGAGGTAACACATATACAAAAAAATACAGTCGAATAGATAACCTCTTCCTTTTTTTGAAGTCGGTACAAAAAGGTTGACATCTCTAGTACACTTTGCTTTTACCGACACTTCTTATCGATAATGTGTGCAGCGAAGGAGTGAAACTTGTAGCTCTCATCTTTGTAACCTGAACAATATTATTCCAACTACCGGATTATATTGTTTAAGTACAGAGTAACAAGTATATTCTTACCTATCAAGAACTTAATGAAAAAAAAAAACTTACTGTGCCAGTAGAAGCGGAATCGTTGCCAGCTGTGGCAGTCTCCGGAGCCTTGAACCTCTCAGCGGCCGCCATAGTGGCCTGCTGTGATAGATCCTCGATCTTAGCCTCTCCGAAGACGATGTAGGTGTCCGAGTGAGGGTTCTTGTAAACGTCGGGTGAGTTGATGACGAATAGTATGTTCTTTGATTTACGGATTGTGACTCTGTTTACACCTGATACCTGGAAAATACAATATAGCATCCTTTAGCATGGAAAACGTCATAGAAAATTTTAAAGAAACCCAAAGATGATTGTCAAATACGGATGATTGTCGAACTGGAATTAAAAGAAACCCCTAACAAGATTGTCAAACTGGATTAAGTTGATTATCATTGAAGAGTCAACAATACCTAAATTAATCCAGTTTGACTTTTTTTTTACATTATTTTGTCATTAAAGATTGAAGAAGAGCAGACTCGCACAATCATAACAAATTAATTGACGTAATAATCATCAAGTAGCCACAGGAACAAACATACATAAATACACAGGCTGACAAACACATTACCCTACTTTGAATTGCTCAACCAGGTAAAACCTGTGAACCAGCAGCTGTCCTTGATAGCCAGTCATTTACCAAGCTCTCGTTTTAAATGTCTTCAGGAGAGAACTTCTATACAAGTACTATTCGATATTTTGAGTTGTTACTTACAGGCTTAAGACCAAGTTTGCTCATAATCTTGCGCGCCTTCTTCTCACCGCGGGATTGCTTAGCCTTTGACACAATGTCAATGCCGGCAATAGGGTTGGCAATGCCACCAGTGCCAGGAGCACCTGAAAATAATTTAACATTTATTAATAACTAGCCATGCCCCGCAGCTTCACCCATTATATTATCAAGTTAAAAAGTAAGAGGCGTGAGGAGGGGACAAACATACTTACACACTGACACAAAAACTTTCAGACTTATAATATTAGTAGGATTTTAACTTTCCCAGTGGCAATTCAGTTACTAGTTAGTCAGTCCTATGTAAATCGGGCGTCACTGCACAGCTACCACTTACCACCAGGTGAGATTGTGGTCAATAGTTTGCTTATCTTAATAAAAGACCACAGAGTGATAAAGCAAAAACCACATCATATATTCACACTTCATTGTACTCGTATTTGTGATTCTTAACTTTTACATTACCTTGAATTTTAAATAATGAAATAGTTAATGAACATGAGCTCTGACTTATTTTCATGTTGCACCCAAATAGTAGTTAAGTTGAATATAGTGTAATTTTTTTAATTTAAACTATTACTAGCTGCACCCGAGGCTTCACCCGAGTGATTATGAGCCATTAAGAGGCTGATTAAAAAAATAATGTTATTGTTGTATGAACTGCCTATTGGTCGGGTGAGAGTTCACATTCTAAGCAAGGCTATACATTCTAGCTGCATAATTTATTAATAAGATATGATAGAAGTCTTATACCAAAATGGATGAACACAGTGGGAATTCACTGCTTATATTTTGGTTTTGGGTCAATAATTTATATAGGACCACCTCTGAAATATAATCTACCAAACAAAAAAATCATCTAAATTGATTTATAATTGGCGGAATTATTGCATAATATACAATAAATATACAAAAAAATTGGATTTGAGAACCTCCTTTTTGAAGTTGATTGAAAATAAATTGACATTTGTTAGTCTCACATTTTGGTTTAAATAAAATATTTGTAGTCCAAGGAAGGTTAAATAGGTGAGAAAAAATAAAGAAATATATTATTATACATGTAAAGAAATATATACGTGAAAAGAAATCATAATAAATAGTCAACACAGGTGATGCCGGGCAGGTCAGCAATAATATATATTACATCTTATTTTATAGCTTTTTAGCTACTTTTGTTGCAGACTGTACATAGTTTATCCCCAGGATTAACTCATACTCTGCTTTTTAACTTGATTAATGCTGGAATATCCATATATTGTTGAGCTTGCTTAATTGTTACCCTTTGTGCGTTGTTAACCTTTAAGTGCTGACGTCAAACATTAGGACTGATGTGCACTCTCTCAGGCAATTTAAATACAAATTATTCATTTTACCAGGCCAACGAAACCACATATCAACACTTAAATGTTAGTTCTTAAGGTTCTTTTTTATTTGATTGCTTGTACAAGGCCTTTGTCGCTGAGCGACCACATCGCCAAAGGTCTGAAGGATAATTAAAAGTACCTGCATCCTCTAGTTCTGGGATGGTGTCATCAGAGTCACTGTCTGATGATTCCGCATCTTCTTCCTTGAGCTTCTTGGTCATGGATGCGGTGGCTTTGTCGAGTTCAGTCAGTTCCGGCATTGTGGACTAGAGGGTGCTCCTGGAATATAATTAAATGATTAATTTGCATTTATATGGCTTACACATACAGTTTAAGGGTGTTGTATAGAATTCAGTTGTTCCATTTAAGAAAGAATATATTTATAAAAATACAAAATAGTTTATTTTCCAAAATACACTTTACATATGTAGGTAATAGGTACATAGGTATCCTAGTTACTAATGGTCCCCGCACTAGGGCTTGACTGTCTGGTGGGAGGCCCCTTGACGATTTGCGTATCTAATACCTTTAAACGAGCAATTCTTGTATACATATATAATCTGAATCTCAGAAACGGCTCCAACAATTTGCATAAAATTTAGTAAGCAGGGGGTTTCGGGAGTGATAAATCAGTCTAGCTAGGCTTTGTTTTTATCAATATTAAGGGCTTTTTTGTTTCAACGAAAGGTTTTATTTTTAGAAAACATTGTTTCAACAAGCAAAGCACGGTCATCCAGCTACTAACAATTATGTGGCAATATTTCATTCAAGACAACAATGCGCTACTTATCTACTATCTTCTCTATCTTATAGAGAGAGAATATAAACTTAACTTTAGCGATAATAATAATGATTAGTTAAAATTAATACAATTTGTTTTCAGATACGGGTATCATCTTACACCTTACAAGGTAACCTTTTAAGGAAACAATTGTTTAGTATATAATTATCATATATATACATCATTTATCATTATGATGATATATATGATAGTAATACAATTTCTTTCTTCAAATACAGCGAATGGGTGATATGATATTTGGCAGAAATATTTCAGTTACAAAGAAGCACAGACTACATTTTTTATCCTGGTTATACCGAGCAATATAGCGGGAAAACTCTGGTCTCCATTCAAAAATGGATCTTTAATTAGAGGTTATCAATGATCTGCATTGAATTGATATAGATAAATACCTAAATACAGTTAACTGTACGAGTTGTGTTATGTCTTATAACAGAATAATCAAAGAATAGACTAGAGAAATATCCATAGGCCTTTACTGCATCTAATACCTGCTTTTAAGAGGTAGATATGTACCTACTATGATATTTTAAAACAGATAGAATTCCCACAAAATATAAGTTTAGCAGTACTAGCAAGTTATTTATTCACGAGCATTATAAACAAGCTGTACTTTATCGGCACTGATAATGCATCGGACACAATAGAATATATATTTCAGGCAAATTTACATAGCCGCTAAAAATTAAGAGAATATCACTGAATCGCCGAGTTTTGTCACAAAATATCTAAGGTAATATGATGTGTAAGCACTTTAGAACACACCAAAGATTATATATACCACTATTTTGCCAGGATTTATATGATTTTTTGGGATATTTTACCTTTTTCAAAACAAATACTAGGAAATACACAAACGAGGAATTCTTCCCTTGATTTGACAAGAAATGGCGGATTAAGAGAAATGTCAAATAGTCTTCTCATGTCACTGTCAAAATATATGTACATATCCCTTAGATAGGTAGTTCTTTTATCTCCATATTCTCCGTGTTGCAATCAGTTACTATTGAATTAAGCAAATTATGTCAGATTATGAAAAGTATAAATAATAAGTAATACTAAAAAGGTATTTAACTATTGTAAAAAATTGCTAAAAGTTCTATTGAGTAATTTTTTTTTTATTTTTTTTTTTATTCTTTCTAACTACGGGCCAATTGCCTATATTTCCTAAAACTAAACTAAAACTATGTACAGCAAAGAACTAAGTTACCTACAAGACATCGATCTTATAGGTAACTCAAGTGCTCAAGCCCACTACCAGTGGGTAGCGTTCCCATCATGCTGGCGGCATTGCCTCTCTGAACTGCAATGCTAATACGTTGACCAGGCGCTCTGATAGAATTTTGAAAATAGAATAAAATAAATTGAGTCATAGGATAACATAAAATAGATATTTTATCATATTATACATGTATGTTGTATGCACACATTTAGATTGGACATAGATTACATCCAAAATTTTGCAAAATTTAAACATATTTTTTCTGTTGGTGTTGGATTTCAATTGAAACACACTGCAACAGATACATGTATATTACAGCTACAACAGATACCATAAAAGAAAAATAAATAAAAAAAATTGATAATGTAAAATGCCAAAGTCAGCTGTCACGCTATCGATACTGTTAGTGATGTATAAAGTATTACACATTGTTTTATCGATAGTAAATTGTTCTTTATTTGTTGTGTTTACATAGTCTACTACATATTTTATGTATTTAATTGTTGTCTCTAACTCTATGACCACCGTACTTATAACAGTGAAGAATCATTTTACTTACTGTAATGTAACATCATCACATATAATATATCCGACAATTCTTAGCTTTTATTTTTTGTTTAGACTTAAAATGGTAAGATCAAACTAAATCTAAACGGCATTAAATGTATTATGTTCTATTCTAATAACTGTTGTTATGTAACTATTTAAGAAAAAAATTAGCGCTCAAGCGGCTCAAGCATTATACAATACATTAATATATAACAGAATATAGGCCAATTTGGCAAGGATGATAGATGGGTCCCCACTACTTCATTTGATTTATATGTGATGAACCAGTTATGATAAAGTAATTGATTCATTGCATATTAATCAAATGAAGTAGGGGGGACCCTCGTAATAAACGTTCTACTATAGGCTTGTTGAGGAGATAATAATATAATCTTTCCTCATTGCCAGATTTAAGTAATACAGTCGTGATAAAAGTAGAAAATTTAGATGATATTTCGAATTCAAATTAAACCCTAACATAACAACATCATACACAACATCACAGTAACCAAGTGGAGGGAACCTTCTATGCTTGTAATAATTAGTATTAATTCTATGCTCACGGTAACAATCACGTTATACTCATATTTGCATTATTTTCATATTTGCAATTATATTAACATTGTATGTTTAAGTGAGTGTTTCAGAACACAAAGAACTATTTTGTCGACACTAATTATTTATCGACAAGTTACAAATTGACACCTAGCACGTTCTTCCCTAAAAACTATAGCAAATAATCATTTCACTTTTTCTCAAACCAACTGTGGCCAACTGCGTTTATATCAAAACTAGATAAGATTACCACGGTTTTTATTGCCTGTTGAGTTCCGGTTTCTCCGGTGCTATTGAGATTATTTTTAATAAGTGATTTCGTAGCGATAGTGTATTTATGTTTTGAATATTTACCGATTATGAACGGAATCTACCGTGTGTGATGACTAGTGGTGGTGTTGATACAAACTAATCAAAAGGGTCCAAAGTACGTTGTGAAAAATTGTGTTATTCCGTGTTGTGATCAGTTTTTAGTGCCAAAAAATGTCTTTGGAGGAGAAATTTAACGCAGCCGTCAATGTTATAAGAAGTTTACCAAAGAGCGGTGAGTGTTATTATGCGTAAAAAGTATTTTATATTTTATCGAAGTTTATCACGATAGGTATATATTCGAAGGTAAGTAGCATCTGTGTCTCCAATTATCTGAACAATGTTCGATAATTGAACAAGATTTATTGCTGTAATTAAAACAAATTATGTAGGAGCTCTTCATTCATTAACTTTTTTCTGCATTGTAAGAACACTATCAATCTTTTTTGTAGCAGCTTTAATTATGTCCGTACAACGCATCGAAGTTGGCCACACTATCTGGACACTGGATGACTAGATGTACCATACTGTATGGTACGTCTAGTATACTATATATATAAGACTGTATGGTCCATACAGTCTTCATTACAAATAATATGTACGAAATATTTCAAGGATTACATATTTTAACTGTTGACGATAATCTTTCTTAATAACGGCTTATAATAACCACTAATAACATTACAATCTGAGTGTCTTCAAGTCTACACTGAATAGGTATCTTAGGCAGGCATGTTACATCTTCGGCCAAATCTTCACTTTTTTTCAGGAGAGATGGTGGTTTGCATTTTTTTTTAGTATTTTTGTATGTGGAATAGGCAAGCATTTGGCCACTATCTCATTTGATGGAAAGTGATGCAGCCCAAAATGTGACATGCTTCCCTAGAAGATGCCTATTCACTTGAGACTTGAAGAAAAATCCGATGTTGTGCAGACTTCATATAAACCATCTACTAAATAGTCCGAACAAAGCCTAAACATTTGGTTTGGATAGGTGAGCACATTCTTGAGTTATAAAATAACAACAAAAAGTGGCATTGATTTTTATATTATTTATAATTATAATATCAAGCAATGGTCAAATGTAGCATAAAAAAAAACAGTTTTGGTTTTGTAGTTCCAGAGATTACACAAACAAACAATGTTTACTTTATCATATTAATGTAGATAACAAACTATCATTTTAACATTGTACAAACCTCTTTAATTACTTACAAGTTTGCCAACAATAATAATTTCTACATTCAGTTTCTAGCAGTGATGTATAAACAAAGAATATCTCAACTATGAATGTTTTGTAAACATTGTTATGTATATGCAAGTTAAACACTTCAGTGGCTTCCAAAACAATTGCAGTCTGTTTGCGTATTTGAAGATGGAATGGGGATAGCGAAACTAAATTGCATGTTTCAGTTTAACATTCTCCAATACACAATACAATACAATACAAAACTCTTTATTGTACCAGTTTATGAAGTGTACAACTAATCAATTTTTAGAAATCATAGATTTTTTTAGTGGTAATTCAATCGCGGCCTTATCACATATAGCAATTTCTTCCAGACTATGTTAGTATGAACATAAATGTAACTGGAATGTGTTAGATGGTAGTGTACACTATATCATATCGACGATGAAATGCGAATATCTTCTATCCAACCAAAACCAATATTCACAGGAGGCGAAAAAAATGTTTAATTTTTTTAATATTAAACATCAATAAATAGTAACTATTGTAATCAGTATAAAATTATATGACAATTTCAATGAAGTTAATCTCATTGGCCTATGATGGGCTATTTTCGAAATAATGTCAGTTAGGAGTTATTGGTACCAATATTATAGATACAGCAATAAGTGATTCGTATTTAGAAGGTATTTATAAATAAAAGACAAACGATAAGTAAAGAAAAATACGTTTATTAATAGGCTTTAGGGTATAATAAAAATAAAATATAAACTTTGCTATAATTATTATGAATTATCGACTGTTTTGTTTTTCATGATAAGTATATATTATCAATAACAACTATCTTAATTATTTAAATTAGCAGTATAATCTGCAGTTATTCGTGTTCTTATGTTATATAGCAATACAAGGTTAAAAATTTTGAAAATATAAAGTAAACTGACTCAAAAGTCGACAACAATCTTAAATTAGCTGCGAAAAAAAAAATAACACTTATCAACACCATAAAATAAATAATAAACAATGACTCAAAAAATCAACAAGTATCTACCAGCTTTGGTTGTTTCGTACTCTTATGAAACATAGGAACACAAGATTAAACATTTACCACCTTACTACAAAAAAAGTTAACCAATTACAAAATTTGTCACTAATATTGACACTGTCTAATATAATAACACTTTAAATTGTTTGGATAAACTTTAGTCATGGCTAAAATAACACTTATCAACACCAAAATATTATATAGCAATACAAGGTTAAAAATTTTGAAAATATAAAGTAAACTGACTCAAAAGTCGACAACAATCTTAAATTAACTGCGAAAAAAAAAATAACACTTATCAACACCATAAAATAAATAATAAACAATGACTCAAAAAATCAACAACTATCTACCAGCTTTGGTTGTTTCGTACTCTTATGAAACATAGGAACACAAGATTAAACATTTACCACCTTACTACAAAAAAAGTTAACCAATTACAAAATTTGTCACTAATATTGACACTGTCTAATATAATAACACTTTAAATTGTTTGGATAAACTTTAGTCATGGCTAAAACCTAGTCTAATATTTTTGTAGTTAGATTCTTAGAATTTAATAAACAATGACACAAAATATAAGGAACTATGAATTGAGTAATCGGATACTCTAAATTACTCAAAATGTTTATGTATTTTTTGGTATATTATCGTAATATAAGTGACAATCTTTCGGTATGACTGACTTAAGTTGTTGTAAATGATCGTATTTAGTAGATGCTATTGGTAAACGACCAGAATGAAGTTGTTGGTAAGGTTCATCCCATTGAGTAACTTTTGGCCTCTGGGGCAAGTCAATCCAGTCATTGTCAAAGTCTAATTTAACTTGTATGGGAGGATCTGGTGTGTATTTAATTGCTCGAATGTCAACTACTTGCGGATCACCCGCTCTACGTCCAGGCCTGATGCTCTTGTAAGCCCAATGTTTGGGATCAGCATAATTTTTGACAAAGTCGTAATCAATTTCTAACACTTCGTATGGATTTCTTTTACATGCCTCTTTTGTGACAGTACAATATTCACTCGGTAAATGTATTTCTCTGTTTTTTAGTTTTCTTTCAATAGCGCTATGCACGGAGTCACACTCCATCTGTGTATGACCGGGCACTAAAAACTTTTGGATTAATGTAATTCCATGCAATTTGCTCAATCTGAGTAGGGCATTTGCCATTGTCACATTTCTGTTTTGGTATGTGCAACCATCTGAAAATATTATTATGGGCAGTTGTAGGGGCAAACAATGTCGCTCTATGTAGTCAACCAAAAATGACGCAAATGTACTGGAGGTCATGTCAGCCGCTGTTTCGTTGAACCAATAGCAAGTGCAGTGGTGAGTAGTGATATTATAGACAGTGAAATTGTGACACGTCAGTTTTGTCTTAAAGTAGAGTGAGCTTGCTGTCAGATACGGACATACCTTTACAGCTTCTAAATCCATTGTAAGAAGAATACATTCTTTATTTGCAGCTTTCTGTTTATCAATGGATTTTTCATCTCGTGCCCGGTTTTTCTTTATAACGTGTACTTGATAGTCTGCTTCGTCCATATTTCCAGCTATGTAGGTCGAACACACGTCACACATGTCTTTTTTTAATGTCATTAAAGAGAGGTTTTTATTGTGGAACTGCTTTTCAAAAGTACATCTGCTTACTGAAGGCATGTTCTCAGAAGTACAATATTCCTGGTAGACTTTGAACAGACAGGTGAGGTTCTTGTGGATTGGTTCAAGGAACAACTTATTTGTATCCTTACGCGCATAATGTGATGGCAATTTCGGAAGTTTATTGTAAAAGTCATCTAAACTCCGCATTTTTGCTTTAACCTCATCACTCAACGTTAAAATTCGAGAAGAATTTAATAATTCTTGGTGAGCGCTCATGCCAAATTCTGCATTTTTAACCCAACTCTGAACAGTAAATGCTCCTAGAGACAAGGTATTTAAGAACATATCTCTGCAAACTTGGACCTTTTCATCTCCTGTAACAGTGAGCGGTAAAAAGTATTGTAATGTGCCTGTTCGTCTTGATTCATTCTGTACAGTTTTACGATTCGTAGTAGATCGAGTCACTAAGTTAGTGACAAAGATTTTTCGCTGATCCCAGTTTAACTTTTTCCAGAAATTACTATGAATTTGTTTTCGAGTGTCATCAGTGAATTGAAAGCAACCCCTTAGTTTACTTTTCCTGCAAAAATCGGATTTACACGTTGCTCCTAGTTCTCTTGCAGGTCTGACAGTATCATGTTTCACTGATTCTCCACGAGGTCTTCGGTATCCTAAATACTCTTCTCCTTTCATTCTTTTTACTTTCGCTTTATTTTTAGCCCATTCACTAGGTTTAGCTTTTTTGCGTCGTTTTCTGCCTTCATCAAGATCTCCGTGGAATACTTCTTGGTTATCTATATCAGTAGAAGAATCATGACTGGAAGGTTCGTATTCAGAACCACTATCTGCAACTGACAACACATTTTCAAAGGAACTCTGTGTAACTACAAAAGAAATAGACTCTGTCATTGATTTGCAACGGCGCATACAACCTAAAAATGGAATATCCTTTGTCAAATCAGACATTGAGACTGATTTAGGATGATCAACGTGAGACAGAGCAATGTTTGGCTCAGTAGTACATGTGGCTGCTTTAAAATCTGCAAAATAATGTTGTTGGTTTTCATGGGCATTTTTTGGGTCTGCACTGAACAGTATCAGAGTATGAGAACAGTCGTTGTGGAAATAAGAATGAGCTGTAGAATTAATGCATGAGTCTGACTTTTGCCTTTGTAATTTAGAATGGAGTTCATTGTCTTGTGTCAAATCAGAAAGTGACAAAGACTTTATTTTGGACAACTTGTCTGACAAATTAACTGTTTCGGAATGCTCAAAACCACAATCAGGGGAAAGATATTTTTGTACATCTTTTAAATCAACACTTCCGTCACGATGGCTTTCATCGTGTAAATCAGGAGACTCATTAAATGACTTTACCGTCTCATTTTTTTTACGTTTAGTAATCAATGTGCTCTGAAATTCATCATCCTTTTTTTCAAGGTGACGTTCATTTTCTCTATTTTCCTTTTCGTCGTCACTTTCGGGAACTTTGCCTAAAACAAAAATAAAAATTTAAAAATCATACCAGATACCTATTATCGTTTTAATATTACCTTCGGGACGAAGCCAATAAACTGATATGACCAAATTATTTTATCAGATTGACTCGCTTGATCTTACATAGGTAGGAATTGTGATAGGCACGGATCTTGAGCGCTCGGTGAAAGAGTGTTCAATCGGTGCCGGGGGGTAACCGCCGGTATAACCAGGATAACCTAGGTAAAAACCTAGACAGTGATGAAATGAGTAATCCTACTATCCCACTAAAATGTTAAATGAGCGTGTTTGGATGTTTGTTACTCAATCACGCTTCAAACCCCTAGATGGATTGGGATGAAACGTGGCACACAAATATGTTAGGTCCTGAAATAGGACATAGGCTACTTTTTACTGCATGAAAATATATTTTTCGGAAAGGCCGAAAACAACGCGGCGTTCGACTAACAATTGAATCTACCTATACGAAAAAAGGTAAACTTGCGCTTAAAATAAATAAAATATTATGTGTCAATTATTTAAACTACTCACGTTTTGTACTAGAAACATATTCTAGATTCAACAAGTTGAACATCTGACCCGCTCTTAAGCCTTGAAGACGTTTTGCCCATCCTGCCATTATTCTGAAATACAATATTTAAGATATTTTTTTTCGAATTAACTTCATAAAAGATGGCTAATGTATGAAATGTATCAATAACTTCTATTTTACAAAAAAATATAGCTCATGTTTTAAATTTGAAACAGAAATACCTCCTATCTCAAAGCAATAATTAAGATAGGAGAAAATAGTTGCATTTAAAAACCAAAATTGATGGAAAAATCTTCTATCTTCACGAACTGCTAAAATATAGAGCCAAAATTAAATACCTATCCTTAAAATATATTATGGACACTACACTCACTTGCTCTTTATGTTTGTTTATTAAAATGTGATTTAAAAGCATTACTCTACATTATTTAAGAAACTTTAATTGGAGGTTATATCGAAGTAGTACAAAATTACAAATTACTTACCTGTTTTGCCAAGATCCTAGCTTATCCAACCTTCAAACAGCCGCCGTACTTTATTTTTCTTCCTAACAAACTGAATATTACTTTTAAGTTCCAATAAACCAAACAAAAAACTTATTTTCAATGCGAAACTGTTGTGAAATTGTCGCATGTCAAACTACTTGCCGGTAACTGAGCTACAGAGCGACGCTACGCGGAGTCGCGCACCAAACGAAACATCTCCGGTCTCTTTCACGCGTAAGACGCTCTCCGCTCGCTCGAGTCTCATTCAAACAAGTGCTTTCAACAAGATAGAACGCGTCTCAAAGAAGATAGGAGGTATTCGCACAGAAAAAAATACAAAACGATGTATATTTAACTTAGAAGATATTTCTAGTAGTAAGTTAGAGTTAGTTAGCAGCAATTATTTGCGACTATAATTTTGTGATAATTTAGGAGGTATTACCATAATCATTTTGACACGTTTTTTTTATTCCAATCAATTATCAGTTTTGCCAGTACATGCAAAATTGAACTTTAAATCCAAAGACATAAATAACTAATTTTCACTAAAAATGTTAGATAGAAGATATTCGCACTTCAACGTCGATATGTTTTTTTTTTCTCATATGAAGTGGATCAATAAAGTTCTCTAATATATTTAGTATATCTACACTAATATTATAAACAGGAAAGTTTTGTATTTTTAAAAATTAAAAAACATGACCTATTTGAAAAATTCTTTTTTGTTAGAAAACTACATTATCAGTGAGTAACATAGGCTATATTTATTACTAGAAAAAATTAGAGAGCCATAGAAATCCTTACTAAAACCAACCCAAGGAGTAAAAAATTTGCCATAAAATGTCTTTCATCGCATGCGCTGGAAAAAGTATTAATTATAAAACAAAAAAATGTCTACAAAAAACTTCGCTAGACCATTTGTCCAACTATTGTAGTTATGTCACTATAACTTATTATTATTATTATTATAACTTATTAAAAAAATTAACAAAATTTTTTTTAACTCTCCACCCTCATTTTTTGATCGCGATTTAGTATAACCAATATTTAAAACATTTTTAGTATGGTATTAAAGTACTAGGCGACCATAAACGTGAAAGAGGTAAAACACTTTCTAAACGTGGTATTGCAACGCATGCTTGGTACGGTTAGTACCATATATAGTATAAGTAAAATCTTTTTATATAATATCTATGTGTGATATATAATAGCCTTCCTTCGGACATTGCAATGATTCTTTATTATTCATAAACTGTTCCTTTTTTCCACTTTTGCATGTCCGTTTGTCAGTTGGCAAAGGCCTCCAATCTTCTCCATTCTGGCCTTTCTATGGCTACTCTACCCCAAGTTATTCCTGCGACTGTCTAATGTCAATGTCCCACCTCCTTTGTGGTCTACCTTTTTTTCTCTTTCCATCTCTTGGGTACCATTGCGTTATTATTTTACTCCGTTTATCCTTTCCCCTGATCATGTGGCCTGCCCATTTCCACTTTTGTCTCCTTATCTATGTGTGATAGAACAAAGTAAATAAATTAATTCATCTATAAAAACATAAAATCTAGTGGTAACTTTAAAACTTTGCAATTTGCGATTCAACCACATATTTAAGTAATATTTTGAGCCTCAATCGCACTAAAATCTATATTTACATATTTACCTTGATGTTCGGCCAATTTGCATTGACCATGGTCTTGCGAATTCGGGTGTCAACGTTGAGGGCAAGTATTGTATTCAACTACCTGCACTTGATCTTTTGAGAAATTAACATCGCATCATTGAGGTAAATAAAAATAGTATTTAGTGCGATTAAGTCCCGAGATATTACTTAAAATCCAGCGTCACAATTCAAATCAAAATCAAATCATTTATTCGTCAGAATGCAGGTGTATATTAATAAAACAATATTGGTTGCCATTTACATTCTCGCCCTTGTTAGGCATACAAATATTAAACTTACAATTATAAAAAAGAATAATTACTATAACATGTCATGCATTACAGAAATAATGTTTAACTAGGAATTCATCATTTATAAATATTATAATTACAGAGTTACAAAAATATATTATGTCAAGATAATTATAGAAATAATGTGTTTAAAGTTTTATCATGTAGAAATTCAATGATGTTATAATAACATTTGTCTATAAGCAATCTCTTTAGCTTAAACTTAAAGTCAGATAAATTAGATTGTTTTAGTGTTCTGGTATTTTATTATATATGTACTAGCTTTTGCCCGCGGCTTCGCTTGCGTTAAGAAGTACAACAAACTTTCATCACCTATTTTATCCCCTTGGGGGTAGAATTAATCAAAATCCTTTGTTAGCGGATGCCTACGTCATAACATCTACCTGCATGCCAAATTTCAGCCTGATCCATCCAGTGGTTTGGGCTGTGCGTTGATAGATCACTATGTCAGTCAGTCAGTCAGTCACCTTTGAGTTTTATATATTTAGAAGATTTTTGGCGCCATACAAAATACACTGTTGTGCATTAACATTGTATGGGACAATCGCATACAGAGTTTGGATTTATTTCTCATATTAATTTTATACTCTTCGCCTAAAGATCGGAAGTAATTCGGGTTATTTTTAACAAATAGTGCAACTTCATATTTATAAACATATACAATTAAGTTGTTTATTAAAAAACTAGCCATTTCCCGCGTTAATTAAGTTAAAAAGTAGCCTATGTGTTTATCCTGAGTATAACCTATTTATATTGTAAATTTCAGCCAAATCAGTTTAGCCAATACAGCGTAAAGATAAAACAAACACATTTACAAACAAACTTTCAGATTAAATAATATTAGTGTGATTATAATACAGTTAACTAAGCATTAGAGTAGTTATTTCAAATTTTCTGCCTTTCATTTTACTACTCAGATTCTTCATTACGCTAACTTTATAAATGATAAATAAACTTTCTATATGAACTTTCATTTCCCATTGCACCACCTTAATGCAAAAAATATTGATAACATCATTTTTCATTCAGTGAAGAGGGTACAAACATACTTACATACACACTTACACAAAAACTTTCGGATTTATAATATAAGTAGGATTAAAACGGCGAACCAATCACATTGACTAAAATAACATTATGTTATACTAGCCGTGCCCCGCGGCTTCGCCCGCTATTATCAAGTTAAAAAGTAGCCAGTGTTAATGCTAGGTATAATCTATTTACATTCCAAATTTCATCCAAATCCGTTTTGCCATTAAAGCGTGAAGAGGAAACAAACATGTATACACATTTACACATACACTTACACACAAACTTTCGGATTTATAATATTAGTAGGATAGGATGAACTGCTCATATCAATGTCCATCATTAAAAATAAATAAATTTAGACATGAACTTTCATCCCCCGTTGCACCATCTTAATGCTCCCCTGGCAAAGAATATTAAATGAACTACCTAAATACCAATTTTCATGGCTATAAGTTGAAAAACAAAGAACTTTCATACAAACGTTTTTACCCCATTTCGAGGGTAGAATTTCCAAAAATCCTTTCTTAGTACACCTCTACGTTCTAAGAAAAATTGTACACTCCAAATGTCAAGTCTCTATGACCAGCGGTTTAAGCTTTGTGTTGTCTCTTAGTCAGTCAGTCAGTCAGTGAATCAGTATGTCAGGGCAAAGATGCGATGCAAAGGGAAAAAGCGATGATATAGCCAAAAATGTAGCATGCTTTCCTTGAAGATACCTATTCACTCTTGACTTAAAGACTCCCAGATTATACCGTTCGGGGAACTAAGGCCTGGGCAATAAATTCCACTCCTTCGCTGTACAGATGATAAACATAGAAGCGAAATGCTTCGAGCCAACTGGAGGTATGTCAACCATATATGAATGACGTTTTATAGTTTGTCTTGTTGTTAGATGGTAAAACGGGCATGGGGGAATTAACTCTAATAATTCCACAATGTCCAAAATGTCTGACTGTTGTAACTTTTATTCAACTAAAAGACTTCCCATCCCAATTTCTTTATGTATTAGTATCTAGCTTTAGGTCCCTGACATAGTTTATGATAACTAAATAACTTTTATGAGCGACTCCATGCAAATCCGAACAAACAATATTGATTTTACGATGTTACAGACTGATATAACACACCGTTGTACAAACAACTTAGTATCTTAACATAAAAACTGTATTATTAACATAATAATAAGTACAAGGTCATTAAAGAGCAATCTTGAATGTATTCGTGTTCACGATCATCAATGTAAATACCACGATATAGGGTCTACTGACAAACCCCTTTGCAGAGATATTAGAAAGTTGAAAGTTTGCCGCCAAGCCAAATACGGTGTTCCGGCAGTTATCCTTGAGAGCCTGCGTATTCCAGGTCTAGTGTGTTTCGATCACATCGTCACTTACCATCAGGTGAGATAGTGGTCAAACACTAGCCTGTCACAAATAAAAAAAATAAAAAATAGTAATGTAGTAGTACACAAGCATTTTTTACTCCAATGTGAGGCAACAGATTCTCAATAATTAAAAGCAAGCAAAGTTAACAAAAACCGACTTCACCGCTTTATCTTCGGGACCTTGATCAGATTTAATTTATAAACACGCATTATTGACAATTACTCAAAAACTAGTGATCAGATCTTGACCAAATTTAAATGGGACCACATGGAAAACACTAGCTTTCAAATAAAAAAACAATCATCAAAATCGGCTCAGTTATGAGGTAACTTTTGAAGTCGGTTAAAAACGAGAACATCGTCAATGTAGTCCACAGAATACGCAATATTGAGGATAACTCAAAAACTACTAGTCAGATCTTGATCAAATTTAAATGGGACCAATTGGAAAGCAACATTTATCAATAAAAAACAAATCGATATTGGTTCACGTGGTACGAAGCTATGAGGTAACAAATATTTAAAAAAACAGTCGACTTGAATACCTCTTCCTTTTTTGTGAAATCGGTAGAAAAGGAAAGCAACTGACGTAGAAAAGCAACTGATAGTGGGCCATATGCAGGAATCCTATATTGTACGTCACTGGGTCGTCGTACAATATAGGGGTAGTAGGAGTGTAGTAGCACACTACAATTAACAAAACAAAACAAAAAACGAACGCATTCACACTCACAGTCCCACACTAAGATCAAAGACTTGTATCGTGGGTGCCGGAAACATTCACATCACACACACATTACACCCAGAACCAGAAGCACAAATGTCCCTTGGGAAGGAATTTGTGCTCCTGCCGGGAATCGAACCCAGGACCCACGGCACTGCGCCAACTGGGTCGTAATTAGGCACAATTACTGCTCGCTAACGACTCTTTTGCGGTCTCGGTCTTATTTCAGGTGGCATGGTGCAATAATGGACCATCTCTAGTTCTTACGCAAACACTTATGTCATCGTAATCTGCTTGGAGGCACGGTTTCGTAGATGAATAAACTTCTATTGATTTTGTTTGTATAGCATTAGCCATGCTAGGCAGAACTTTATTGATAAATTTAGAAAGGAAAAATTATCGCTTGAGGGTTTGAACCCGCGGCCATAGGTTGTCATGCCCTATTGCTCTGACCGCTGAGCTACTCAAGCCCTGCCCTGCAAGTGAAGCGACGAAATTCACCTTTCCTTATTATTAAGCCGCCTCAAGCGATAATTTTTCCTTTCTAAATTTATCAAAATAAACTTCTACATTGAGTAGAGATCTTAACTATTCTTAACATACTGCGAAATGTTTAATTTTTCCACGCAATAAAGGTTATCATCGAAATGTGAATATACAGTTAGTATAAGTTTTTATTTGATTACAGTCTCAAATATTTTGCCACTTGTTAATAAATTTTTCTTCTGCACTGTGAAGGAGTGGAACTCTTTCGCACCCTCGTCTTTTTTTCCCAAACGGTATGTATAATCTGGTAGTCTTCAAGTCAAAAGTGAATAGATATCTTCTAGGCAAGCACGCTTTATCTTCCACCGCATCGCCGCTTTCCATCAGGCGAGTTAGTGGGCAAATGTTTGCTTATCGGACTTAAAAAAAACTTTGCAAAACGCCACTCCTCCAAAATGTTCTCAATATAATAAAAAAAAAAAAAAAATTACATTCGAC
The DNA here is from genome assembly GCA_948107665.1 of Lomographa bimaculata. NCBI lineage: Eukaryota > Metazoa > Arthropoda > Insecta > Lepidoptera > Geometridae > Lomographa > Lomographa bimaculata. The sequence goes on along the minus strand of OX403612.1, from coordinate 7,215,444 downwards.
TTGAGTACCTAGAAAATATAAGAGTGTTGAGTACCAAACCACAGACAAAACATTGAAAAGCGTAGACTAGACACTTTTACTTTCAACAAGTGAAGCTAGATCATTATGTGATGTCACCACTGACCTGGTCTCGGTAATGTCTTTATAATAGGCTTCTGTTTGACCTGTTTACGCAGTAGTTGTGACGCATCGTCACTTTCCGTATCATTTGAGGCTTTAAATACACACGTAAACATAAACGCCTTCACACTTACACTTGAGTCGTGTAAGTGCCCGAAGCATTCATAACACACACACAAACACAACGAATATCCCTTTAGGAGAAAACTTGGGTTCTAACCGAGAATCGAACCCGATACCTGCTGCTTAAACGACGAACGCGTATCTAACCACGGGCAGTTCATTTAATAATTGCGTACTCAAATTAAACCCATAAACAACTACGGACAGTTCATTTATTAATTGCGTACTCAAATTAAACGCGCAACCAACTACGAGCAGTTCATTTAATAATTGCGTTCTCATATTAAACGCGCAACCAACTACGAGCAGTTCATTTAATAATTGCGTTCTCATATTAAACGCGCAACCAACTACGGGCAGTTCATTTAATGATTGCGTACTCAAATTAAACGCGCAACCAACTACGGGCAGTTCATTTAATAATTGCGTACTCAAATTAAACGCGCAACCAACTTCGGGCAGTTCATTTAATAATTGCGTACTCAAATTAAACGCGCAACCAACTTCGGGCAGTTCATTTAATAATTGCGTACTCAAATTAAACGCGCAACCAACTACGGGCAGTTCATTTAATAATTGCGTACTCAAATTAAACGCGCAACCAACTTCGGGCAGTTCATTTAATAATTGCGTACTCAAATAAAACGCGCAACCAACTACGGGCAGTTCATATGATAATTGCGTATTCAAATTAAACGCGCAACCAACTACGCGCAGTTCATATGATAATTGCGTACTCAAATTAAACGCGCAATCAACTACGGGCAGTTCATTTAATATTTGCTTAATACTCAAATTAAACGAGTGTCAGCAGAAGCACGTGTGACTTTTAATCATACGCTGAAAATGTTCCAAAACTAACCTGAGCTAGCTCTCAATGTGATGGACTCCCCGTTGACTAAGTGGGGTGCTGTGTGCTAAGCCCGGTGGAAACAGAAGTTTTCTCCCCAAGGAAAATTTGTGTTTCATGTTCTGGGTGTTATTGTTCTGTGACGTTAATGTTTCCGACATCCACAACACAAGTGATCGGATTTAGTGTGGGTCTGTAAGTATATTTAAGTTTTCATCATATTTTTTAAGGAGATTGATGTGATATGATAAAACATGAACTAACTATTAACAACAAACAACAAACAAACGCATTAACACTCACAGCCCCACACTAAGTTCAAAGACTTGTATCGTAGGTGCCGGAAACATTCACATCACACACACACACACATTACATCTAGAACCAGCACAGCACAAATATCCCTTGGGAAGGAGTTTGTGCTCCTGCCGGGAATCGAACCCAGGACCCACGGCGCAGAGGACGGACACCTGTCCACTGCGCCAACTGGGTCGTCAAACTATTGTACAGTTATAGTACAGTACCTATATGATATGCCATTTCTGACAAGTAAGTATTTACTTATGCGCAGGCTTGACCTTCGTCATTTGAATTATTAGCACCTCCTATTTATTTATCATATTTGATTAGCACGGCTTAGACCATTGTATATTTAGGTAGTATATGGAAAACAATATACCTTCATCTCTGTTCTAGGGCCCCAGTAGCCCTGAGAAGTTTGTGGATTCTCCCGATTTTCCCTGCGTATAAAATAACTGGTTAGGGGTGGTCACGAAAAAGTTATTTATGCGAAGAACATCTCGCACACGTTCATCGTGTTCCTGCATAATGTGAGAATCTAGCCGGCCCTCTAGGAAATGTTATTTTTAACACCCCCCTTTAAACACCTACGATGTACAGACAGACACACGTCTCTCTGTTCATCGTAGCTACCAATAACATTGTTACAGATGAATATATTTAAGTATAATAATGTACAAATAATAGGTTTAGGTTTAAAGACATTCTCATATAAGATTACAAATCACTTACATGAGAACATAGAAAAAGTAAATTAGACTATTAACATTCATCGTCAACACAAATATCACAAATTTATGTAGATTGCGTATTCAATAAATGGTTAAGAACCCGTATACATTTTTATGTCTTTCTCGCTCGCACGATTCACTGATTTTGAGATATAAAACTGACGGTGTGAGTTATTGTAAATGTTGTCATTATAATCCCTAAATAATAATATCACGGATCTTATAAACTGATATTCGTTTTCTTAGCTTTTGGATTGGCGGAAAAAATCGATGTCAAATTGATTTTATATTTTTTTCACTCTTTCTTCGTCTAATTAATAGGTATTTAAACGAAAATTAATTTAAAGTATCCGTTACATAATTATTTAGTAAAGTTATTGACAACATTTTCCATAACTCGCTCCATAATTTTTATTTCTCAAAATGAATGAATTGTGCGAGCGAGACAGACATAAAAATGTATACGGGTTCTTAAGAGGCCGGGGAGGCTTTGAACGAGTCAATAGGCTGTCTCTCTTTAACTGGCAAACTGTGCCCATGCTTGATGCGATAGCACTATCGACCGAACAAATTATGATAGGTGCCGTAATACCAAAAATTATGAATGAAAATGTAATGTTTAGCTATTGTTTTTTGCATTAATAGTACCTTAAAATGATAATCTATGTTCCTGTTGTAATGACAAAAGAAATGTGTTAGTTTTTAATACAAAACGAATAAGTTAAAGATGCGACATTTATGTCGTAATAATGTGTAAAAATCAATTGGTTTATATTTCGTTTTAGGTAATTATTTTGGAATAAAAACTATCCAGGAACCTAGATTAATATGTTTTTAATCTAAATAACAGCACAGTATGGTGGTAATATGCTTGAATTATAAATAATTTCGGTATTACGATTGTATGGGCAAATCAACCTCCGCAGGCCTCTTAACAAGATGGCTTTTAAAAATATTTATACATTTTGCATTTTTTATATGTGAGGGTAATTTGTTTTTGCGCTCCTTGAAACGTAGCCATTGTTTTGCCGTAGTTCGTGCGCACGCAAATAATGTAATAATGTACATATAAGTATAATAATGTAAGTAATAAAAAGGTGTTTACAATTTTATTTTGTGGTTAACAATATATTCATTTAATGAGAATATCTACAAGTGGAGTGTGTGTGTAAAGAAATAGGACGGGGAATTTCAGGAGGAACTTCATCATCAGAGGTGTTGAACTTTAGAACAGTTAAAATATATGATCAACTAGCCGTGCCCAGTGGCTTCACCCGCTATTATCAAGTTAAAAGTAGCCTATGTGTTAATCCTAGGTATAATCTATGTATATTCCAAATTTCATCCCAATCCGTTCAGCCGTAAAAGCGTGAAGAGGGAACAAACATACTTACACACAAACTTTAGGGTTTATAATATTAGTAGGATAGGATATTGCCCTCATCTAATCCACAATCACAAATATGTGGAAAACTCATTAAAGAAATCACAAATTGAAATAATCACAAGTTCTGGAAAATAATACAAAATCGACGACGACATTTTTTCACTTGCGTCAAATTCAATTATAATTATAGATCGAGCGAAGCGAGCCCTTTAAGTTGACTTGGGTGGTTCAGAACTTTGTCCGTCCGTCCGTCTGTCAGAGGTATCTAGCGTCTAAACCATACAAGTGAACAACTTAAAATTTCAGAGAATATGTGATATGAGATATGGCCCAAGGTCAGAAATGACAATTAGAATGATATAGGAAAATATTAGGGTAGTACATACACGAAAGTGGGGAGCAAAATAATTTAATTTTTTTATATACCCTTGTGGAGTATCGTTGAAAAGAGCTCTGAAAGTAGAGTAAGAAACCGGTTTTTGAAAAAATATATGTTGTAAAATAAAAATTTGGTAGGCAAAATCAATGTTTTTAAATCTATTTTGTCCCGGGGTCTATCTCAAAAACGGCTTCACATTTAAAGCTGGAACTTACGCATAATATTTGTAATATTCTAACAACAAATACACAAATCAAACAATTATTTTAACGAATTATTACGCAAGCTTAAGAAATCCGACTTCACCATATAGGACAAGGTCTGAAGTATAATCGTCCAAGCAAAAATTTCTTAAAAATCGATTTATAATTGGCGGAGATATCGCGTAACATGTATAAAAAAAAAACATACAGTCGAATTGAGAACCTCTTTTTATGAAGTCGGTTAAAAAGTTATAAGCGATTAACCTAAATGTTAAGCTATTGCATAGCTTCTATCGCGGGCCTTGAGCGTGGAGACCGAATCCAGAAATTCCATACATACATACATACATATAAATCACGCCTCTTTCCCGTAGGGGTAGGCAGAGACCACATCTCTCCACTTGCTACGATCCTGACATACTTCTCTCGCTTCGTGTATTTTCATCAATCCTTTCATACAAGCGCGTCGGTTTAGGGTACTTTTGACCAGACCTTTACTTAAAACGTCTTGAATTTGATCAAGAATCGTTCGTCTCGGCCTTCCCCTTCCAACAGTTCCATTCACATCTGCCTTATAAATCTCTTTCGTTAATCTACTTTCATTCATCCTCTCCACATGTCCAAACCACCTAAGCATACCCTTCTCAATTTTAGTCACTACATCTTCTTTTATACCACAGCGTTCTCTGATACAACTATTTCTCACCCTGTCACTCAATTTCACACCAATCATACTTCTCAATGCTCTCATTTCTACTGCATTTATTCTACTCTCATGCTGCTTCTGCCAAACCCAACTTTCACTACCGTACATAAGTGTTGGCACCAACACCCCTCTATGCACAGCCAGTCGCGCCCTTTCGGATACCTTCTGGCTACTCATAAAGGCGTGCAAAGCACCATTCACCATGTTTCCTGCATTAACCCTTCTTTCAATATCATTTTCACACTTTCCATCTCTCGAAAACTTAGAACCCAGATATACAAACTCTTTCACCTGTTCTACTTTTTCTCTGTCTATCAAAATACTACATTCAGTCATACAGTCTTCTCTTTCAAAAACCATTATTTTTATCTTGCTTACATTTACTTTCATTCCTTTCCTTTCCAAAGATACATTCATAATTGTTACCATCTCCTGCAAGTCATGGGCAGATGACGTAAGTATTACTTGGTCATCGGCGTAAAGAAGACATTTGATGAGTAACTCGTTCATTCTTAGTCCATACATACTCTCTTTCAAATCATTCAAGCAGTTATCCATGAATAGGTTAAACAGCCAAGGAGACGCTACACATCCCTGTCTCACACCCTTTTCGATGCGAAACCATTCAGTGTACGCCCCGTTTATTCTGACACAAGCGCTGGAATCCTCGTAGAGAGATTTCAACGCTTGGATCAGGCGATCGTTCACCCCATACACAGATAATGCCGACCACAACTCATTCCTCACCACTCTATCATAGGCCTTTTCCAAGTCCACGAATGCGCAATAGACTTTTTGGTTTTTGGCCAATAACTTTTCAGCTATGCACCGTAAGGAAAAGACCTGATCCGTACATCCCATCCCCTTTCTAAATCCCGCTTGTACATCCCAGATTTTTTCATCAGTATCATGCATCACTCTTTCAATCAGCATCTTAGCATACAATTTGCCGACGACACTGAGAAGACTTATCCCGCGGTAGCTTTTGCAGTCCTGCTGTGACCCTTTCCCCTTATAAAGTGGCACAATCACAGCCTTGCCCCAATCTCTTGGGACTTGGCCATTCGTCCAACAAAGGTTGAAAAGGCGGTACAGCAGACTCGCAACAACGCCTCGCCCAGCCTTCAGCATCTCGACCGATACTCTGTCATACCCAGCAGCCTTACCTGATTTCATATTTTTTATCGCTTTCACAATTTCATCCATACTAATCTCGCTATGAGTAGCCTCACATTCATTGACTTGCACAGGGATTCTTTCGACCCGTACTTCGTCTCTCTCAAACAAACTTTCAAAATATTCCTTCCATCTCTTCAACACACATTCTTCACCTTTTATAATACTTCCATCCTGGCTTCTGATTTTGCTCAGGTCCGATGTCGCCGACTTTCCTCGAGCTGTGCGTATGGATTTCCAGAAAAACTTAATATTAGTCTGGAAATCTTCAGAAAGCCTCCTATCAAACTCATCCTTACTTTCTTCTTTCTTTTTTCTAATCATCTCCTTAACAACTCCTTTCACTCTTTTGTATTCCTTTCTTGCTTCCTTTACATCTTCATCCGACGCCTTCTGTATCCTTTGGTTAGCTTTCATAGCTAACCAATCCAACCATGCTTTCTTCTTTTCACTCACAGCTATCTTAACGCTTTTATCCATCCACAGATTCGTCTTCATTTTTCCTTTTCTTCTTTTGATCATCCCACATACTTTGACAGCCGTGCCAACCACACCATCTCTAATGGCAGTCCACAGACATTCAATTTCGTTCACTTTGTCCAGATTTTCAAATTTCTCTTTCAAACCTTTCACATATTCATCTCTTACATCCTCTTCTTGCAGTCTCTCCACTTTTATTCGTTCTAGATCGCTCGTCTGCTCTTGTGCTCTATGCCGCCACCGATTAAAGAGACCACTCATTCGTACTAACACCAAGTGGTTGTCTGTGTCAATGCCGGCTTAGCGATATGCACGAGCATCTAGAACTTTCCTTTTCAATCTTTCGTCCACAATTATAAAATCAATCATGCTTCTACTATCACCCTCTTCCCTTGTATACATATGAATCTTTTTATGGTCAAACATTGAGTTTGCCACAAACAGATTCCTTTCCAAACATATCTCTAACAGGCTCTTCCCATTTTCATTCACCCGTTGATCCCCAAACATGCCAAGAACTCGTTCATATCCATCACGCTTTATACCAACCCATCCATTAAAATCCCCTAACATAAGTATAAGTTCATTCCGTCCACATTTTGCCAGAGTATCTCTCATACTTTCCCAAAACTCATCTATTTCTTTTTGGGCTTTTAGGCATTTCCTCGAGCCTACATCCGTCGGCGCATACACCCCTAGAACAAATAGCCGAGTTAGTCCGACTTTAAGCCTTATCCAGATGAGTCTCGGGCTCACACTCTCTACTTCTTTCACACACTCAGCCATTCTTGCGGAGAGTATGACACCGACTCCCCGACAGCCCCTGCTGTTGGTAGAAACACCAGACCAGTACGCTGTATATGAGCCATGCTCCGAGGTGTCACACCCTTTCCGCTTTGTTTCATTCACACATAGCACATCTATACGTCTTTCATCCATCATCTGACAGACTTCATCTATTTTCCCACTCATACCTCCTCTTACGTTCAACGTAGCAAAGCGGCTCTCCATGGTCCGCTTTTCGCCCCCGCGAGGAACGAGACGTGATGGGTTGCGTGCCACATCGCCGCCATATCGATTTTTAGAAAAGAAAACCATTGCGTTCCCACGAGTAGCAAGGGATTTAAAATGTCCATCCTAACAGAGCCCCGCATGCCAGGATAAAGCTAGCCTTGATCTGGGGTCACCAGGTCCCAGGGCAATATGACCGTTCTCGACTAGGCTCGCCCCTAGCCACGCATCCATCGGCACGGTAGACCTTGGATTGGCGGAGTGAAAGGAAAGAGGGAGAAGGTAGAGGAAGAGAAAAGGGGATAGAAGTGCTATGAGTAGAAAAGGATAAAGGTAAAAAGGACATTACTGGCCCGGATGGCTTGGGATGAGTCAGCAATAGCTCGGGGTGCCGGGGTCGCGTACCCGTATACCTAACTAAGACTATTGGGAGAAATAGTCAAGATAGTATCCCCTGACAATCATTCCGTAACGAAAATAACCTAACACCCCCCACTCCGACCGGCACAGCGGTGATACTTTTTAGTTTTGCCATCTATCGATGAATAGCAGATCTTTTAATGACTTTTTTGAAATATCACGTTTGTCTCTTTAGTTCAGCAACTCGCCTTTAGGTTGCAGGAAGAAAAATACTGCATATATAAAATAAATAAATAATTATAATTGCATAAGTTGATAAAAAATGCTATGCAATAGCTTTACCGCGGCAGTCCCCGAGTGCCACACGTTTTTTTTTCTCTATTACGCAAAATGGAGGCGCGAGATCTCAGTTCACGAACGACTAGTAATATGATGATTTTGACGTGACGTTATTGTAATTCTGGCTTAGCCTAGAGCTGTCAATTACAATCCATTCATACAGTGCTTGTGCAAGTAGCGATTAAAAGATCGCTCGGGCCTTGCTCGGGCCCTGGTTTTGCAAGACTCGGCGCATTATGTGCTCAAGTACAACGGTCACAGTTTAAATTCACGATGCGGTGTCTAGACGTGATGGACGAAGATGGAGAACGTGTACGATACGCCGCAATTACATCACATAACACAAGCATGAACGCTTTGACACTCACAGCCCCACACTAAGTTCAATGACTTGTCGTGACTGTCGGAAATATTCACGCAATCACGACCAGATACACAAAATTTACCTTAGAGAGATTTAAAAATAAATATTATGTAGAATTTAATGTACGGGCCAATTGCTTATCTATCAATTTATCTATATCTATATATCTATATCTTCTATCTATCTATATATATAAAAATCAATGCCACTTTTCGTTGTAATTTTATAACTCAAGAACGGGCTCACCTATCCAAACCAAATGTTTAGGCTTTGTTCGGACTATTTAGTAGATGGTTTATGTGAAGTTTGCACAAAATCGGTCGAGAGGTTCTTCATTTATCACACCCGGGCGAAGCCGGGGCGGATCGTATTAGTTAGTACTAGTATTTGTAAAAACTTAATACTAAAAAAAAACCTAATTTTCTCGTGGAGCTCAGTGGAATAAATATACTAGCTTATATTATTTTAATTAAAAGTCAGAAAAAATGCTCGCGGAGCGTTGTCCATTATTTCGTGGAGCGCAGTGGCATACTACTACAATACAAGGCAATAACCTTATAGGTAACTCAAGTGCTCAAGCTCACAAAATATCTTTTTGCTCCAAGAGTTTTTTTGTTACTGCCGTGAATCGAACCCGATATGCTTAAAAGGCGAACGCGCATCCAACCAAGCCTTCTGGCAGTTCTATTAATTACATCACAATTCATCAAATAAAGTTCGAAAGTATCTGTCTGTTCGTTTTCGTCATTTGGCGCAGTGGGTATTTTTCTGGCCTCCGCCGCGGGTCCTGGGTTATATTCCCGGCAGGAGCGTCAAATATCATCCATTTGTGGTTGACATACCTCCAGTTCGCTCGAAGCGTCTCGCTTCTACGTTTAGATAGATAGATATACTCCTTATTGAATACCTACCTTAAATAATAAATAACACAAATAGTAAAATTTTAACAGTACATTTTTAGAAAAGTGTAACAATAGGCGGTCTTATCGCTGAAAGCGATCTCTTCCAGACAACCTTTGGATGGATAGGAATAACGCAAAGTAATAGGACGTCGTTCATAAAAAGCTTATTCATAACGGTGCTTACGGATCTAATATATTATCATCCGTGCAGCGAAGGAGTGGAACTCATTGCCTGCGTCTTTGTTCCCTGTTCTACAGTAAAATCTGGGTGTCTTCAAATCTAGAGTGAATAAGTACCTTCTAGGCAAGCATTTTCCATCGGGTGAGATAGCGGTCAAATGCTTGACTATCTAGCATAAAAAAAAAAAGAACTATTTTCCTAGGGAGCTTCTGGGCCTGGTGGGTTTGCATCCATTGGTATTGCATCCTACTAATATTATAAATCCGAAAGTTTGTGTGTTTGTTCCCTCTTCACGCTTTAACGGTTGAACGGATTTAAATGAAATTTGGAATGTAGGTACATAGCTTATACCTAGGATTAACACATAGGCTACTTTTTAACATAATAATAGCGGGCGAAGCCGCGGGGCACGGCTAGTATCCTATATAACTGTACTAGCTGCGTCCCGCGGTTTAATCCGCGTGGTGATGGAAAATTGTGATAGTGATGATACAAAGTATTTTAATTTTTCGTAAATTTTTCAATTGTCCTGCAATTCGGTACGGAGACAAATCCAACAAATTAAAAATCATGAAATTATTGTACATATGGTTCACTATTTTGGCGATAATGGCTTACACATAAAGGATAGATATAATTATGCTGTCGCGGACTTTTTTGTAGCACTAATTAAGATAAACACATTTTTGAATAGATTTATTTTCCTACTTACTTGACACTTATTGTTATATTTTGGATAATTCACACTATATCTTTATAAATAACTAGCCGTGCCCCGCGGCTTCGCCCGCTTTTATCAAGTTAAAAAGTAGCCTATGTGTTAATCCTAAGTATAATGTATGTACATTCATTTCATCCAAATCCGTTTAGCCGTTAAAGCGTGAAGAGGGAACAAACATACTTACACACGTACACACAAACTTTTGGATTTATAATATTAGTAGGATAGCCTATGTGTTATTCTGATGTGTAAGCTATATCATTGTAAAGTTTCATCAAAATCCATTCAGTAGTTTTTGCGTGAAAGAGTAACAAACATACATCCATACATTCTTACAAACTTCCGCCTTTATAATATTACTGATATTTGTTAATATTACCACAGCCCGTCCCTCCGTCCGAAAAAATTGCGAAAAACTCAGTGGTCTTAATACGATTGCATAAGTGTTACGACTGCCCTGCAATGCCGGCACCCAAATTGCAATCATTATCGCACTATACGTATTGCGTTTTCGTCACTATGCCGTAAATTAAAAGTATTGCCCACTGTGGGAACACCAATCACACTGATAGTATAAGCTGGCTATGCCACGCTTCGCTGGCGTTGATAGTCATAAATAATATAAGCATAGCTTAAATAATTAAACGCAAGCAAAGCTTAAAAAAACCGACTTCACCGCTTTATCATCGGAACCTTGATCAGACTTAATGTATTGCACACGCATTATTGACTATTAGCCGTGCCCTGCGGCTTCGCTCGCTATTATCAAGTTAAAAAGTAGCCTATGTGTTAATCCTAGGTATAAGCTATGTACATTCCAAATTTCATCAAAATCCGTTGAGCCGATAAATCGTGAAGAGGGAACAAACATACTTACACACTTACACCCAAACTTTCGGATTTATAATATTAGTAATATTAGTAGGATAACTCAAAAACTAGAAATCAGATCTTGATCAAATTACAATGGGACCACATATAAAGCACCAGCTTCCAAATAAAAAAAGAATCATCAAAATCGGCTCACAACGAAAGAAGTTATGAGGTAACTTTTGAAGTAGGGTAAACGAGAACATCGTCAAAGTACGCATTATTCGTCATAAAATAGGCATTATTGACGATATTTCAAGTACTACTGATCAAATCTTGATCAAATTTTAATGGGACCAATTAGAAAGCAACATATTTCAAACTTTAAAAATATTTCCAAATCGGCACAACGCTGTTCAAGAAGTTTTCACTTCAAAAATTCGACAAATTGAAAACTTCCTTCTCTTTTGGAAGTCGGTTTAAATTATCATCACTTGAAGTTTTCGTGTCGTGACATATAGAAATGAACCAATTGTATGAAAAGGAAGTCCTTGAATCGATTTTATACGCGCAAGGAATTGTGAAATAACACATTGAACGCAAGGTTGCGCGGCCGATGTAGAGTTGTAGACGTGTCACAATAGGAAGAAGAAAAGTATAATTTTAATCGATTTAACATACGTACTTATAGTCATGCCTTTTTCCCATTGGAATTATTTAAAGAAACAGGCATACTTACCATGCCTTTTCCATCTTTGAAAATATTATGCATGTTCGCAAAAATATTGGTAAATATAAATTAAGAAGCGACGCACACAATCTTAATACTAGATATAAGCATAAAATTATGCGCGCATTTAGATTAAGCAAAACGAATAAATCTTTTATGGCAAATGGGATTAGATTATACAATAGTATTCCAAAAATTGTAACTGAATTACCACTGAGAAAGTTCAAATCTGTAATAAAACGGGCAATAATTAAGAAAGCTTACTATAAAACGATCGACTATATTAATGACAAGGATGTATGGAGGCTAACTGCACAAGCTTTCTAGCGACTACATATTATAGATATACCTAGGTTAATATAATTAATTATGTATTAGTGTTAAGGAAAGATAAAAAAAAAAATATGAATAAAAAAAATGCGCCGCCGAGTTTAAGAAACTCGGCGGCGCACAGGTTCTTCTTCTTCATTAACTTTCATGAGTGCCTCTTTGGGGCCCATGTGAATAAACGATTTTGATTTTGATTGATTGGGTTAGGCAGAAACTACATCTCTCCACCTGCTATGATCCTGACACACATCTTTCGCTTCTCCTACGTCTGTCTTTTCATACATGCTCGTTGGTTGACTTTTGACCTAGCCTTTCTTAAAAACGTTTTCGACCTAGTAGAGATACGTCCGCCTCATTAAAAATAAATTATATGTTAAAAAAATAGATTAAAAATGATTTTAAATACATAAAATGAACGTTCGAACTACCCGCTAGCGTAGTTGGTAGAGCGGTTGCCTTCTAGAACCGTGTATCGGGTTCAATTCCCAGTGAGAATACAAGTTTTCTCCCCATGGGGAATTTGTGTTTCTGGTTTTGGTTATTTAATGTTTCCAAATTTTTATCTCCATCTTTTTATTATTATTCTGGATAGGCAAACATTTGACTACTATCTCACCTGATGGTAATCACTACCAGCGAACTGGAGGTATGTCAACCATAAATGGATAAACGTTTGAGGGTTTGTATTATGAATTAGTATTTTATTGTTTGCACTAAATTCGTATTAAACTAAGATACAATTGCTCTAGAACATTCAATACAAAATTGTTAGGGAATGGCAAAGATAACAAAGGAGAGGGAACATTACACGTGAATCATATTAGTTTTATCTACATATCTTAGCTAATTAGCTGCGTATTCCAGGTCTAGTGTGTTAACTAGCTTCGATCACATCGTCACTTACCATCAGGTGAGATAGTGGTCAAACAGTAGCCTGTCACATATAAAAAAAAAAAAAAAAAAAAAATTAAACTATCTATCTAACTTAACATAACATTAATTGATGTATTAACATAATGGTACAAGATGGAATCTTAAACTTTAACATTTTGTCTTGTTATTAGATGGTAAAAGGGGGATGGATTGAAATAAGTCATGTAATTTACGACATAATACCGATAGACTTGCGACCTCGACCTTTAAACTGGCCGTGGGTTTCGTTGGTTGAGCGTTCGGCTTCTAAGCTCCCTGCTTATTCGATTCCCGTCGGGGACACAAGCTCCCTTAAGGATTCATTCATTCCATATTTGTGTTTCTGGTTCTGGGTGTGATTGTGTGATGTGAATGTTTCCGGCACTCTCGACACAATTCATTGAACTTAGTGTGGGGCTGTGAGTGTGAAAGCGTTTATCGATAAATACCAAAATGTATCGAAAGCGTTTAACATTTACTTATAGCAAAATATTCGTTTTATTCGAGACTTTTCATACTTACCGCAATCAAGTAATACTTTTAAGGCGCCAAGGCCGACTGCAAGTACGTAACTAGTTTTACCGCTTATGGCACAGAGAGGTGGTGAGAAAAACCGGTCAACAACTTTATTGAGTTAACCCTTTAGTTAGGTCAGGGTGACCACTGGACCACTTGGAGCCCAACGCACAGACGCTTCGAGGTGGCGCGGTGGGTACGAAGCGTTTTGCTTCCTCATTTATTATACGTACGGCTAAGGAATGGAATTCTTTTCCCGAGTCTGTGTTTAAAAAACACCCGGCGACGGACGCCGACCGGGTCATTTTTGAACTTTGTACTGCTCGCTGGCATGGGTGAGCGTTCTCTTTCAAAGCAGCGGGTTTGAATCCCGGTGGTAAACACAAGTTTTCTCCCCACGGGAAATTTGTGTTCTTCTAATTCTGAGTTATGATGTGAATGTGTGAACTTCGATGTTAAGGGGCCCCACGACACAAGTCATTGAACTTAGTGTGGGGCTGTGTATATGAAAGTTTATTTTATGTGTATATTTTTAACCAGGCGACGCCTGACGATGTTGCTATACTTGCTATAAAGCAGAATACGTTCCCGCCGAACTTACGCCCGACCGAAGTTCGGTTGTACGCGAAAACGTGACGTAATTTCGGCAAATGTGTTGCTACTAATTGCAATAGCATTGCACGCCGAAGTTCGATCGCGTAAATTCGGCATAGTCTGTTTAGACACTAAGTGTATAAGTATGTTTGTTTAAAGTATTTTAAAGTAAACTACGGTTATCTTAGTTATTGCCATTGAGATAGCACCGGTCGTTGTCCTTACAGAAAACAACTTTAGAGCGGTTCCGATAAAGCCATTTGTTTTATCATCATCATTATCATCCACAGCTTTTTCTACCGACTTCAATAAAAAAGAGGAGGTACTCAAGTCGACTGTTTTTATTTTTTTGTGAGCTACCTCATAACTTTGTTTCACGTGAACCGATTTTGAATATTTTTTGTTTGAAAGATGTTACTTTCTAATTGGTCCCATTTAAATTTGATCAAGATCTGATCAGTAGTTCTTGAAATATCGTCAATAACGCGTTTAGTACATCTAATCTGATCAAATCTCCGAAGATAATCGGGAAAGTCGGTTTTTTTTTAAGCTTTGCTCGCGTTTAATTGATCGTCCTACCGCTGCACGCTGGGGCCACTATATAGGCCTCCCGTTTTTTATATCACTCGCCTCCTTCCTTCTCTAATATTATCCATGACCCCCTATCTTATATCTAAAGAGGTATTTGGATTTCCTTGAAATAAAACCCCGAATTACGTATATCCATATATCCAGACGAATTGTGCTTTGCGAAATCGTTATGTTGTTGATATTCCACAAATAGGCACAAAGCGATTCGCTTCCACATTTATTATGCACACCGGGAATCTTTAAGTCACGAGTGAACAGGTTCTAGACAAACAAGCTTTTGTAAAAAGTTTGTCTGATTGAGCTGGAAGAAGGCCATGAAGTACTGCGAATCGACTCTAGATTCATATTGGGATCATTTCGAACTCACTTCGAATAAATATACTTAATAATGAACCATTAAATATATTTGAGTGCGGGCGTTTTGTTTTCGCAGCCGGAATAAGTTGGTCAATAAACTCGAACGGCATGGAAAATTACATCACAGCACAAAAACAAACAACAGGTTGGTAAGAGGCGCTCGCCTTTCATATTTTATCAACCGACTTCAAAAAAGGAGGTTCTCGATTCGACTGTATGGTTCTTTTTGTATGTGTATGTATGTTACATGATATCTCCGTCAATTATCAAAAAAAATCGTAAGACGAAGGAGAGGAATTAATATCCTCCTCTCTTTCTACCGCGCGGCGAAAATGTATGCCTGCTCCTGCTTACAACGTTAATGTTCAAGTTTTCACTTCTGGCGGCACTCCCGGAGTGCAACCCGTTGTTTTTTTTTCTAAGTTACACTCGTGCGCATCCGGGGCGAGTCGCTATTATTGTCTATATATGTAAGCTTTATCTTTTGTCGGTACTGTGTATAGTGTTCAAACGTTTTCCAACTTAAAAACAAACACTTTGGTAAGTGTTAGCCCCTCTAATAGCTTCTTATTTGTAAATGGATGACAGACACAAGGTGTTTCAATGGTTTTGTAAGAATTGTATGGCTCTTGGTAAGCTCACACTGTGGTAATCAATGTTCAATAACTACTTGCACTGCTTATTATACTGTACCATTGATTATTACAGTCTTGCTGACTATACTAAATTATTTTCTTGTGAAGTGGAATAAATGTACTGGCTTATATTATTTTAATTAATAGTCAGACTCTTATAATAATCATACTGATTATATATATATTCTACCACCTATCTACATTTAGATAATGCAATAAGATTTTAATTTGAATTTGAATAAAAATTTACTGACGTTTGTTAGCCTTACGAAAATTCGAGAACGGCTGAACCGATTTGCCTAATTGAAGTTTTGAAATATTGGTATAAGTCCAAGGAAGGTTTAAAAGGTGAGAAAATATAAAGAAATCGCAAGGAAAATAGTAAAAACAACTTTTGACAGAAGGAAATTGTGCATCGCATCTAATTTATGCGGTCCACGCCCTCGGCGCTATCACATAATAATATCTTTCGATTTTTAGTAACATCATTGCTCCAATGTTTCTTAATTGCTCCAATGAGAGTGGCAGTTCTGAAAGTTTCGTTAATGATAATAGATCTCATACAGTCATCATGTCTATGTATGGATCTAGGGTAGGGGCTCTACGCCCCTGGCATTGTGTCTACTCAAATTTAAACATTCATTGCAAAAATTATGTTTAACTTTATTTATAATTAAGTAAATATTGCACGTTCATAGTTGGACATCTGTTGAATTAATATTCAAAGTATAACAGCATTTATAACACAGTTTCTGCAATAAATATATATTTCATTTCATTCAAAGAATATAGGTTACAAAAGGTACAATTATGTAACCTACAATCTTTGTCAAAGTGGCAGATAAATACTCTGCCACTTTGAAAAAAATCTAAAAACTGAATCGACAAAAAAAATATAAATAATTATCAAACCTGCTCACAACATTTCACGAGAATCTGATGAGAAATGCTACCTGTGTGTGTTTGGCCTAAGCCTTAAGATCGATATATTTCGGTTTCTGATTTGGCGCCCCTACCCTGAGTACGTCCATCCTTGTGAGAACTGAATTGATGTATTTGTCGCCACTTACAAATACTTCAATTGGCATAATTTAATTCAGTTGTGCAAACAAATTGTTAGGTTTGGTGTGTTATTAAGTTTTTACTTTTTTGTGTCCAAGAAATTATATATAATTTTAATATTCTGGGTTTTGGTTCATCCTTGTCACATTTTTTTCATATTTTGGCTTGGAAATGTTGTGCGCAGCCAGTGTCAAGTAATAATATATTTCAAGTGTATATGGTATTAAAAGTCCTAGTCACAAGTCACATTCAAAGTCAAGTAAGAGTCAATGTCCAGTCATAATCAAGTCATGCGCTAGTAAAGTGGTAGAAATTTTACTAGAACATATATTGGAGATTTGGAGCGAAGCCGAAAATCACGTTTTTCAACTTTGAATGATTTGCCTACACTTATGCACGTTCACTAAGTACTAACGGGTAATAATCCACCATTGTTACACACTAACACTCGAAAAATCACAGGTTTTGGAAAATTACACAAAATCAACAGCGCCATTTTTTCACATTCGCGGCAAAACTCCTTTTCACAAATTATCTACCGACTAGCCGTGCCCCGCGGCTTCGCTCGCTATTATCAAGTTAAAAAGTAGCCTATGTGTAATCCTAGGTATAATCTATGTATATTCTAAATGTCATCCAAATCCATTCAGCCGTTAAAGCGTGAAGAGGGAACAAACATACTTAAACACTTACACACACATTTACACACAAACTTTCGGATTTATAATATTAGTAGGATGATGACTGATTGGTGTATATACAAGGTGGGGTGTAATGAATGGATAACCTTATACCTGCAGATATGCGGACATGATGATGGTCCAGAAAATAAAAAAATGTACCGAGTAAAAGACTCAAATTTTTCGAGATAATCGTAATTTTTAACCGACTCAAGAAAAGGAGGAGGTTCTATGTTCGACTGTATGTATTTTTTATGTATGTTCACCGATTTCTCCCCCATTTGTGGACCGATTCTCAAATATATTTTTTTGTTAGGTAGATTTTTTCGATAGATTCGTCAGAGGTACTTTATCGAAATCGATCAAGTCAAAACTAAAATATAAGCGGTGAAGTCGGTTTTTTTAAGCTTTGCTTACATGTAAGTTATTTGAAATTGTTGTGTTAAAATTTACCTTTAGTTAAATTTTATTATGACAAATCTTTGCTTCTTACTTTGATTAAAATATTAGCTGTAGGTAATTTCCAATAAGTAAATTTAAGTATTATTTGTACTTTTTCACAATTTTTCAAAATTACGATTATCTTGGAAATTGTGAGTCTTTTACTAAGTGAATGTCTATTTGTAGTATTATTTAATTTTTAACTCCTTTCATTTTTTTTCTGGACCATTATGATGTCCCCTATCTGCATGGTTATCCATTCACTACGCCACACCCTGTATATATTTGATTACTAGCCGTGCCCCGCGGCTTCGCCCGCGCTAAGTTAAAAAGTATCCTACGTGTTATTCCGGAACCTAAACTATCTACTTTCTAAATTTCATCAAAATCGTTTTATTCGTTACGGAGATACTTGGTAAGAAACATTCACACACACAAACTTTCACATTTATAATATTAGTAGAATTTGTTGAATGATTAAACTCAACTAGCTGGATGTGTATAAATATCTTGAATTTAGTTATATTATGAGAGTTCCGTTACATTACACCTGTCTGTTGGCTTAGTTGGGTGAGCTATCGCCTTCTAAGCAGGGGGTAAAGGGTTCGATTCGTGGCGGGAACTCTAGTTTTCGGAAAATCCGACAAAAACCGCCGCGAGTTCCAGCCTGTTTTTGTTAAGCTATTGCATAGCTTCTATTGCGGGCCTTGAGCATGGAGACCGAATCCAGAAATTCCGTAACGAAAATAACCTAACACCCCCACTCCGACCGGCACAGCGGTGATACTTTTTAGTTTTGCCATCTATCGATGAATAGCAGAACTTTTAATGACTTTTGAAATATCACGCTTGTCTCTTTAGTTCAGCAACTCGTCTCTAGGTGGCAGGAAAAAAAATACTGAATAAATAAAATAAATAAATAATTATAATTGCATAAGTTGCAGTATGTTCACCGATTTCTCCCCCATTTGTGGACCGATTCTCAAATATATTTTTTTGTTAGGTAGATTTTTTCGATAGATTCGTCAGAGGTACTTTATCGAAATCGATCAAGTCAAAACTAAAATATAAGCGGTGAAGTCGGTTTTTTTAAGCTTTGCTTACATGTAAGTTATTTGAAATTGTTGTGTTAAAATTTACCTTTAGTTAAATTTTATTATGACAAATCTTTGCTTCTTACTTTGATTAAAATATTAGCTGTAGGTAATTTCCAATAAGTAAATTTAAGTATTATTTGTACTTTTTCACAATTTTTCAAAATTACGATTATCTTGGAAATTGTGAGTCTTTTACTAAGTGAATGTCTATTTGTAGTATTATTTAATTTTTAACTCCTTTCATTTTTTTTCTGGACCATTATGATGTCCCCTATCTGCATGGTTATCCATTCACTACGCCACACCCTGTATATATTTGATTACTAGCCGTGCCCCGCGGCTTCGCCCGCGCTAAGTTAAAAAGTATCCTACGTGTTATTCCGGAACCTAAACTATCTACTTTCTAAATTTCATCAAAATCGTTTTATTCGTTACGGAGATACTTGGTAAGAAACATTCACACACACAAACTTTCACATTTATAATATTAGTAGAATTTGTTGAATGATTAAACTCAACTAGCTGGATGTGTATAAATATCTTGAATTTAGTTATATTATGAGAGTTCCGTTACATTACACCTGTCTGTTGGCTTAGTTGGGTGAGCTATCGCCTTCTAAGCAGGGGGTAAAGGGTTCGATTCGTGGCGGGAACTCTAGTTTTCGGAAAATCCGACAAAAACCGCCGCGAGTTCCAGCCTGTTTTTGTTAAGCTATTGCATAGCTTCTATTGCGGGCCTTGAGCATGGAGACCGAATCCAGAAATTCCGTAACGAAAATAACCTAACACCCCCACTCCGACCGGCACAGCGGTGATACTTTTTAGTTTTGCCATCTATCGATGAATAGCAGAACTTTTAATGACTTTTGAAATATCACGCTTGTCTCTTTAGTTCAGCAACTCGTCTCTAGGTGGCAGGAAAAAAAATACTGAATAAATAAAATAAATAAATAATTATAATTGCATAAGTTGATAAAAAATGCTATGCAATAGCGTTTTTTTTTCATGTTAGGCAAACTTTTGACCACTATCTCACCTGATGGTAAGCGACGATGTGGTCGACGATGGAGCAAGCCTGCCTAGAAGATACCAATTCACTCGCGACTTGAAGACTCCCATATTGTACTCATCAGGAACCACCGACTCAGGTAAGGAGTCAGGTAGTTAGTGAACAAATAATTATAGTCACGAGTAAATAGGCATCTTCTGGGCAAACGTGCTCCATCGTCGACCGCATCGTCACTTACCATCAGGTGAGATAGCGGTACAAACGTTTGCCTATCTTAAATAAAAAGAAAAAAAACTTAAAAAAATATAGAATTGCGTTATTTATTTATTAATATCCAATGAATGTGTATTGTGTATGCAAATGGCATGCAATATAATGTATAGTTGATAGTTGTCGCTATCTCGTGGCCAAAGGTCGCGATTCAGTGAAATAAGGCATTTGGTCTCGTTGCTTGTTATATATTGATGTGGTCGTTAAATGGTTTATTAATGTAGGTTACAGATATGAAAGATGTTTTTTGACGATGATGACGACCCAGTTGGCGCAGTGGACAGGTGTCCGCCCTCTGTGGGTTCGATATTCGATTTCTGTGGCCTCCTGGGTTCGATTCCCGGCAGGAGCACAAATTCCTTACCAAGGGATATTTGTGCTTCTGGTTCTAGGTGTAATGTGTGTGTGTTGTGAATGTTTCCGGCACCCACGATACAAGTCTTTAAACTTAGTGTGGGGATGTGAGTGTGAATGCGTTTGTTTTTATTTTTAACTGACTTTAAAATAGGAGGCTCCAAATTCGACCTTTTTTTTTGTGTGTTACCTCGGAACTTTTTTCTAGACGAATCGATTTAGATATTTCTTGTTTTTTTAAGCTGGTGCTTGCTATGTGATCCCATTTCAAGATTGATCAAGATCTGACTAGTAGTTCTTGAGTCATCTGCAATAATACGTATTTAATTTATTTTGGTGTGATCACGGGTTCCGAAGATAAAGCGGTGAAGTCGGTTTTTTAAGCTTTGCTTCACGTGGAAACAAGATATGAGAAAACACATAAAAATACAGTCGAATTGAGTACCTCCTCTTTTTTTGTGAAGTCGGTAGAAAATATGAATACCATAGCATTGTTGTTTGACAGTGTCGGCAGTAAATTCACTTTTTATATAGGTACGCAGTCGGATTATTTAGAATAAAATAAATAAATAAAAATAAAAAAGCCTTTATTTGTCCTTTCTTAAGAGGCCGGGGTAGTCTGTGAAACGATCTATAGGCTGTCTCTGTTTAACTGGCAAACTGTGCCCATGCTTGATGCGATAGCACTACCGACCGAACAAATTATGATAGGTGCCGTAATACCAAAAATTATGAATGAAAATGTAATGTTTAGCCATTGCTTTTGCATTAATAGTACCTTGAAATGATAATCTATGTGCCTGTTGTAATGACAAAAGAAATGTGTTAGTTTTTAATACAAAACGAATAAGTCAAAGATGCGACATTTACGTCGTAATAATGTGTGAAAATCAATTAGTTTATATTTCGGTTTAGGTAATTATTTTGGAATAAAAACTATCCAGGAACCTAGATTAAAACGTTTTTAATCTGAATAATAGCACAGTTTGGTGGTTATATGCTTGAATTATAAATAATTTCGGTATTACGATTGTATGGGCAAATCAACCTCCGCAGGCCCCTTAATGCGTTACATAATATTTACAGTGCTTGTTAATTAACCTTAAAATGTATCAAGAACCCCCAGGTGGGTAAAGGCCTCCTTCAAAGATTATTTAGAATATTAATGTCCAATTGACTTGAAAATAATATTTTCCAATGCGTATCCGAAGCTGCATAACTAAGCAATGAAATTTTAGTAAAGCACTAAAATGTAAGTGCAGATACATAAAATACGTAACTGTTTATTAAGTTGGGACACGCGTGCCCCCATTCACGAAGGGCCACGGAGCAAGTACTTTGAGTACGGCCCTGACTTTATTTAAACTTATCTAACTGTGCCCCGCGACTTCTTGAAAGTAATATTAGGTATCTGTAAGTTATATGTTATACTAGCCGTGTCCCGCGGCTTCGCCCGCTATTATCAAGTTAAAAAGTAGCCTATGTGTTAATCCTAGGTATAATCTATGTACATTCCAAATTTCATCCAAATCCGTTCAGCCATTAAAGCGTGGAGAGGGAACAAACATACTTACACACTTACAAACAAACTTTCGGATTTATAATATTAGTAGGATTATGTCAATAAACTGATTTGATTTGAAACTGATTTGATAAACTTCGTTCGCGTAATTACAGTTTCACACTCACAGCCCTAAGACTTGTATCGTGAGTACCGGTGTCATTAATATTAAATAAAATAAAATAGTAATTAAACGCAAGCAAAACATAAAAAAACCGACTTCGCCGCTTTATCTTCGGAACCATGATCAGATTTAGTGTATTAAACACGCGTTATTGACGATAACTCAAAAACTTGAGATCAAATATTGATCAAATTTCAATGAGACCACATGAAAAGCACCAGATTTCAAATAAAAAAATAATCATCAAAATTGGCTCACAACGAAAGAAGTTATGAGGTAACTATTGAAGTCGGTTAAAGGTTTGGTTTTGGCTGGATCGATTTTGATAAATTTTTTTTTGGGCCACCTCTAAAGTATAATCTACCAACCAAAAAAAAATATCAAAATCGATTCATAATTGGCGGAAATATCGCGTAAAATACATACAAAAAAAAACATACAGTCGAATTGAGAACCTCCTTTTTTAAAGTCAGTTGAAAATACAGTTGAATTGAGTACCTCCTCCTTTTTTGTAGTCGATTTAAAAAGCAGCAGTCAAATGAATAGATAGGAAGTATTACTAGACTAGTAGTAGATCTTATCTAACAATATCTATTATCTTGTATAGTAATTTCTTATCTGTCTAAAACTAAACGCACCGTGAAGGTCTTTCTAAACAAATTACGTAAGAATGCTGTAACGGCTGGAAATGGTTTTTTTGTTGTAACTGTTGCTTTGCACTACGGAGACAAAAACAAAAAACAAACAAACGCATTCACACTCACAGCCCCACACTAAGTTCAAAGACTTGTATCGTGGGTGCCGGAAACATTCACATCACACACACATTACAACCAGAACCAGAAGCACAAATATCTCTTGGGAAGGAATTTGTGCTCCTGCCGGGAATCGAACCCAGGACCCACGGCGCAGAGGGCAGACACCTGTCCACTGTATAGTAGTGGAGACGTAGCTTTCAAAAGTGTACTTTTGCTTGCAACTTTTATTAAAAGCGTACACAGCTTCTTCTAACGAGGCGACTGACGACGGTTGCACTATTTTATTCTTTCGAAGTTTTTATCGAGGCGGGTTTGTCGTTTATTTTTCTACCGACTTATAAAAAGGAGGTTCTCAATTCGACTTTATGTTTTTTTTGTATGTATGTTAACGGGGTATGTTTGTATGTATGGTAACTACGCTACTTATGAATCGATTTTGATGTTTTCTTTTTTGTTTGGTAGATTATACTTCAGAGGTGGTCCATATCGTCGTTGTGCGTGCAAAAGTCGCTATGTGTTTTTTCGTGATATTCGGTTTTGACAAGTGATATTAGGGGCAGTGATATTGTATGTAATGATGATTAGTAGTAACTAATATTAGGAGTCAAATTTTTATGCGATTCAATTTTAGGGCTAAAGATATTAGTCGAATCAATAGGGAACCGATTAAAACTTCATAAAAAACCGAATATCACGAAAAAACACATAGCGACTTTTGCACGCACAACGACGATATACATTTTATCGAAATCGATCAAGCCAAAACCATAATATAAGCGATGAAGTCGGCTTTTTTAAGCCTTGCTTGCGTTTAAATTATAATTTTTCGCTTTGTTTTGAGCGCGTACCGGAAATCCATATACTGTTAAATCGATGACGAATACCTTTGCTTATATTAAGATACTATGGGAATCAAACCCAATGGGAAAGAGGCGTGAGTTTTTTTTTTTTTTTTGTGGCAGGCTAGTTTTTGACCAATATCTCACCTGATGGTAAGTGACGATGTGATCGAAGCTGGTAAACACATTAGACCTGGAATACGCAGGCTCTCAAGGATAACTGCCCGAACACCGTATTTTACTTGGCGGCAGACTTTCAACTTGATGGTGGTAAGCTACTTTGGTAGCAAGACAGGCGAGCAACTCACAAAATGCTCTACCACCTCTCAAATGTCACCTGATGAGCTGGTGCTCATCAGGTGACTTTTGAGACCACGGCCACCACCGGGGACCACGTGTAGGGAGTCAGACTTAAGGGGTATCCTCCTACGGACGTGGGTGACTCAGCCCCCACAGGAACAGGAACTTCTGAATTTGCTGCAGCAGCTTAAATATTGAGCTATGATGAATTTGAGTTTCTAAATAATCATTTGCAACCCTATTTCATCAGCTACCGTTCCACACCACATAGTCTTTGAACCTAGACGTCTGACAGCGGTGGCCATAACAAAGGTCAAGGTCACGCACTACAGATGTAACTGTAGGGTTGTCCAAAATAAGTGAACAATACAATTTGTAATTTTGTATGTAAAAAATCATGTCCGATTTCGATTTTCGTTCTTTGGCAGACGATTCCTGGCACAATGCACATATTCACCAGCTAGTATGCCTACACCTTTCTGTTACATGTTGTATATGTATAAGTATATCTATATGTACTTGTAGCTCCAAGGTTGGTGATAGTCATTCATTTGACATTCAAAAACAATACATATATGTATATACTTAAGGAATTAAGTACTTTAGTTAGTTATATAGATTCTTATCTAGTTAGTATACAAAGTACAGGGTAATTATATGCGCATATTGCAAGATTGAATAAGCATTAACCTTGTTAACAAAATAACGGGGTATTGACTTCATGTAACCTTCGCACTAGGTAATTTAAAGTTAGGTTTTACGAGCAGTATGTTATTATTATCATTTAATTCTTCATTGCACAAATAAACTAAGTACTAAAGATTGACTTAATGTATTCTCTACCAGTCAACCATACATGGTAGACGAGAAGAGGAGTAGAATAAATACAGTAATGATTAAACGAAAGCAAAGCTTAAAAAAACTGACTTCACCGCTTATATTTTGGTTTTGGCTGGTTTTGGCTCTGAAGTATGATCTACCAAAAAAATAAATAAACATCAAAATTTATTCATAATTGGCGGAGATATCGCGTAACATACATACAAAAAAATCATATAGTCGAATTGAGAACCTCCTCTTTTGAAGTCGGCTGAAAAGAAGGATAATTAATTAAAATATAGTCAACAATAGAAACATATCAATATCATAACATACATCTTTATATATATAAAAAAAATATTATTCTGTACGTATATATGTGACTGAACTTTTCCTAAACAGCTGGATCGATTTTGATAAATTTTTGTATCAAAATATATTATACAATACAATACTTCTTTATTGAACACCAATAAAATAGTTAAATAATATAATTATAAAATAAAAACTAAAAATAATACTTGTTGTACAATGGGCGGCAAATCACATAAAGCAATCTAATATTATTTTTCGTGTTTATTATTAGCATGCTACATCTTGAGCCATATCGTCGCTTTCCTTCATGTGACAGTGGTCAAATGCTTGCCTTTTTGGCATATAAAAATTTCACACGGTCTGTTATTGTAACTGATATAATGATGATATTTCCTCTTCACCAGGTTCGTACCAGCCCAGCAATGAGCTGATGCTGCGATTCTACAGCTACTTCAAGCAGGTTACAGAGGGCCCGTGCGACAAACCCAAGCCTGGATTCTGGGATGTAGTCAACAGGTCAGTTTATGACACTTTATTATCAATGTTTTTATAGAGCGGAGACCGCGAATCGGTAAGCGTAGCAGAGGACGCCCTGTGACTAAGTGGAGCGACGATATACGTAGGGTTGCTGGTAATGAAGAGCGGAAGACTATCAGGACTATCGGGCTCAGTTTTTGGGGGCTGAGTCACCCACGTCCGTAGGAGGATACCCCTTAAGTCTGACTCCCGTGGTCCCCGGGTGGTGCTAATCAGGTGACATTTGAGAGGTGGTAGAGCATTTTGTGAGTTGCTCGCCTGGCTTGCTACCAAAGTAGCTTACCACCATCAAGTTGAAAGTCTGCCACTAAGCCAAATACGGTGTTCCGGCAGTTATCCTTGAGAGCCTGCGTATTCCAGGTCTAGTGTGTTTACCAGCTTCGATCACATCGTCACTTACCATCAGGTGAGATAGTGGTCAAACACTAGCCTGTCACAAAAAAAAAAAAAAAAGTGACGCGCATTGGGAGAGGCCTATGTCCAACAGTGGACTGATGTAGGCTGAGTATGATGATGATGATTTTATATGAGTTACAGGCTCATCTCATTGCATCATCACTTTCCATGTGTATCACGTTTGCCTAGACGATATTTTAAGCTTTGCTAGCGTTTAATTATGTCGCAAGATATCAAAGAGTGTTTAGGCACTCTTAACTTTAACTAAATACATATTTGTTTGTAATTTCAGAGCAAAATGGGAAGCATGGAATAGACTCGGCAACATGACGAGAGACGAGGCGATGAAAGCGTACGTTGAAGAACTGCACAAGGTAAAAGCTTTGGGAAAAATGTTATTATTATAGCTACTACTGTATCGATGTATGTTCGTTTGTTCTCTCACTGCGTCCAAAGTAATAAACTTTTTTTTAAATTCATAACTAGTCGAATCCCGTGGCTTCGCCCGCTGATGGTGATGATGATGATTAAAGTAGCCTTTGTTTTAATCCAAGTGTAAGCCACCAACATTCCAAATTTCATTGAAATCGGCTTACGAAGATACGTGGCCACAAACATTCATACACACAGAGCCTGCGTATTCCAGGTCTAGTGTGTTTACCAGCTTTGATCACATCGTCACTTATCATCATGTGAGATAGTGGTGAAACACTAGCCTGTCACAAATAAAAAAAAAAAAAAAACACTCAAACTATCGGATTTATAATATTAGTAGGATAGACAACCGTTTAACCACTATCTCACTTGATGGTAAGCGATGATGTGGTCGACGATGGAGCACGCTTGCCTAGAAGATACTTATTCACTCGCGACTGGAAGACTCCCATATTGTACCTATCAGGAAACACTGACTCAAGCAAGGTGCTCCATTCCTTTGCGGTTCGCACAAAAAATGTAGAAGCAAAACGCTTTGTTCGCTTTTGTAGAATATCTACCGTATACCGGTGTCGATTAGCAGTTTGTCTGCTTGCTCGATGATAGAATGGAGATGGGGGAACTAGATCGTGTCATTCCTTGGCACATTTTCCGAAATGTATCCGATAAAATACCGAGAGACTATCTTGCGACGATGCCCCAAACTCTGAAGCCTTACATCGGCCAACTGTAAGGCTTCAGAGCGCTGTCAATGAGCATCTTGGCTCAATGGTATCAAGAGGCTCAAGCCGATTGCAACGTATATAGGTAATTTATATCTCATTGAATTTGTCTCTATTCTACTGGTGTCATAGGTTAGGTATTTTATATAGAAAAAAAATGGCGAACGTGGTACTCCATGAAGTTTAAAAAAAAATTCAAATTCCATCGCCGTAGGTATCAATGAAAGACCTTAAAAATACCATTTCAGAAATATATAACACATCTATACATTTTTTAAAATGTGGAATAGGCAAGCATTTAACCACTATCTCACCTGATGGAAAGTGATGAAGCGGCCGAAGATGTGACATGCTTGCCTAGAAGATACCTATTCACTCGAGACTTGGAGACTCTCAGATTATACCGTTCGGGGAACAAAGACGCAGGCAATGAGTTCCACTAATATTATAAAGAGGTAATGTTTGTTTGTAAAAGGTAATCTCTGAAACTACTGATCCGATTCCGAAAATTCTTTCACCATTAGAATGCTACGTTATCCCTGAGATATAGACTATGTTATATTGGGATAAAAGTTAGTTGTCAGTTCGAAATAATAATATTTGTAAGACAAGTCGGGACCGGATTTTCAGCGAACGCTGACTAAACAGTTTGACATAAGTGAATACAATGTATAGCAAAAATGTCGCCATTCCTTAGTTTAAAAAAAAAATCTGTGACAGCATATATCTAGCTTGTATATTTAGCCCGGAAAAAATACTTTCCTTTCTTAATAATCTGAATAAATAGCGGCCTCTGTTTTGTTGGCTTTTTGAGATATTCAATAATAATCCTTATCAAACAAACAAACAAAACAAAACAAACAAACAAACGCATTCACACTCACAGCCTCACACAAAGTTCAAAGATTTGGTTAACTGTTGGTCTTATGGTTGACCTCCAGTTCGCTCGAAGCATTTCGCTTCTACCTTTATCATCCGTGCTGCTAAGGTTAGAACTCATTGCCCTTGTCTTTGTTCCCCGAACGGTATAATCTAGGAGTGTTCAAGTCAAGAGTGAAAAGGTATATTCTAGACAAGCATGCTACACCTTCGGCCGGATCATAGCTTTCCGTCAGTGGTCAAATGCTTGCCTATCGAGTATAAAAAAAAGACGTGTGGCACTCGGGGACTGCCGCGGTAAAGCTATTGCGTAGCATTTTTTATCAACTTATGCAATTATAATTATTTATTTATTTTATTTATGCAGTATTTTTTTTTCCTGCCACCTAGAGGCGAGTTGCTGAACTAAAGAGACAAGCGTGATATTTAAAAAAGTCATTAAAAGTTCTGCTGTTCATCGATAGATTGCAAAACTAAAAAGTATCACCGCTGTGCCGGTCAGAGTGGGGGGTGTTAGGTTATTTTCGTTACGGAATTTCTGGATTCGGTCTCCACGCTCAAGGCCCGCGATAGAAGCTATGCAATAGCTTAAAAATCCATTACGTATCTGCCTAGTGGGGTTCGAGATGTAGAGCTCGAAACAAGTAGCTAAAAATAATTCTAAAGCTATTTTAATCAGGGTATCTATGAGAATTGCATATCAGCTACCATTATGGATTTCATCACGATGTTACCTCCACAGGAAGCTCAAACTTGTGGTAGGTTTCGAAACAGCGACCGCTCGATCGGGGGCCGAGTCTATTACTAATGCACTATCATTACAATATAAACACTACGGCTTACAGATAAGTACAATCTAGGAGTCTAAATCTCGAGTGAACAGGTATCTTCTAGGCAAGCATGCTCCATCTTCGACCACATCGTCACTTTCCATCAGGTGAGATAGTGGTTGCTTATCGAGAACAAAAAAAAAGTTGTGAAATAAATGATAGGTATGATTTATATACCTCATTTATTTCACAACTTTTTTTGGACTTATGGCCAATAACAAGAATTCAATTTTAAATTTAAAAAACTTGTCAAACGTAGACTAAAATTTACAAAAATGAAGACTTAAAATACTTGCTTGTCGAGAATTAAAAAAAAAAAGTGAAATAAATGATAGGTATATATATATATATATATATATATAAGGCCAATAACAAGAATCCAATTTTAAATTAAAAAAAATAATTAAACGTAGACTAAAATTAAACAAAACAAAAAACAAACAAACGCTTTCACACTCACAGCCCCACACTAAGTTCAAAGACTTGTATCGTGGGTGCCGGTAACGTTCACATCACACACACATTACACCCAGAACCACAAATATCCCTTGGGAAGGAATTTGTGCTCCTGCCGGGAATCGAACCCACGGCGCAGAGGGCGGACACCTGTCCACTGCGCCAACTGGGCCGTCAATTTAAAAAAATTAAGACTTAAAATGCGCATTAGATAAGATACGGTTACAATTATTTTGTATGTAATAGAGATACGGGACGAGCAAGTCGCCGCCTGATGGTAAGCGCCACGCTTCCCCATAACACGTCAGTCCCACGTAAAGTTTTGAACTTAGGTCAAAACTCTGTAACTCTGTAAACGTGTATGTAAATTTATTATTTATGAAATATTTCCCTTCATTTTTTTTTTTTTTTATACTCCATAAGCAATCATTTCACCACTATCTCACCTGATGGAAAGTGATGATGCGGCCGAAGATGTAGCACGCTTGCCTAGAAGATACCTATTCGCTCTTGACTTGAAGACTCCCAGATTATACCGTTCAGGGAACAAAGACGCGGGCAATGAATTCCACTCCTTCGCAGTACGGATGACAAATGTAGAAGCGAAACGCTTTGAGCGAACCGGAGGAATGTCTACCATTAATGGATGACGTTTGCCAGTTTGTCTTGTTGTTAGATGGTAAAACGGGCATGGGGGTATTAATTCGTGTAATTCAAACCGGAATACAGTAATAATAGTGTCATATATATTGTGTATATGTGTATTATGTATGTTTTTATTTTATTTATTTGGATATATTATATTAGTATAGAACCAACCCAAATCATCCTGCACATTTTCTGTCCATCCAAAGGTTGTCTGGCAGAAATCGCTTAAAGCGATAAGACCGCCCATTGTACTACCTCATATAACTGTATTATTTTAAGTTCTACAATTTTACTTTTATTTGGTGTGCAATAAAGAATTATTGTATTGTATTGTATTGTATGTAAATCTGATATCGTCGTGTTGACGCTACAAGATTGAAAATGCGGCTCGCTCTTAATAAGTATGTGCTTTGTCTATAGTTATTGGGTGCCCAGGGGAGACATGCAGAGAACCCGGCCTTCTATACGGATTAACAGATAATCGTAGCCATTCGTTATCTGAGTAAATAAACTGTCTTTCCAGATTGTAGAAACAATGTCGTACAGCTCAGACGTGGCGTCGTTCCTGTCAGTAGATGACGATGACCAAGGTTTCCCCAACAATGACCTGGAGTTAGTAGCAGGAGACGTGCTGGCGAGAGTGCGGTCTCAGCACAACACACCGAGTGGTGAGTTCTGTAACTGTAGCTTGCTGTGACAAAGGGCACTGACACGAGGTTGACCAAGGATTTATGACCTTGATGGTTTTTGATACTTTTGATAAAATGTTGTTGGCCAAAGTTTTCAATATACCGAGCAGCTAAATTCTAGGTAAGAAATTGGCTGCTCTTGCATAAAAAAAAGTGAGTCGCATAGCTTGCTGTGACCAAGGGTAAATCCATAATGACCAAGATTTCCCAACAACGATAGTTGATAGTAATGTAGCAGGAGATGTGCACCCTTTAGATTCAGTTTGATATTTTTTACCGCCACAGAACCGTAATAAGTTTTTTTTTATGTAATTGAGAGACGAGACGAGCAAATCGCACGCCTGATGGTAAGCGCCACGCTTGCCAATTACAGTTTAGTGCCACATAGAGTTTTGAACGTAGTTCAAAATTCTGCGCGGCAAGGCATTGCGAGTCACCCTAAGATAATAAAACGCATTCACACTCACAGCCCCACACTAAGTTCAAGACTTGTATCGTGGGTGCCGGAAACATTCACTTCACACACACATTACACCCAGAACAAGAAGCACAAATTTCCATTGGGAAGGAATCTGTGCTCCTGCCGGGAATCGAACCCAGGACCCACGGCGCAGAGGACGGGCACTTGTCCACTGCGCCAACTGGGTCGTCAAATATGTTTATGTCCTGTAATTTAACTGAACTCCACAACTTGACACCTCCACATGATCTTAGGAAATAAATTAGACCCACTTCCCGATGTCCGATTGGACTCAAATTTGGTGTACTTAAAATTTATATTTAATAAGTTTTATAAAATCAATACTAATATCCATTACCAGTTGTAAATAAATAATTAAACGCGATTAAAGCTTAAAAAAACCGACTTCACCGCTTTATCATCGGAACCTTGATCAGATTTAATGTATAAACACG
Organism: Lomographa bimaculata; assembly: GCA_948107665.1. NCBI lineage: Eukaryota > Metazoa > Arthropoda > Insecta > Lepidoptera > Geometridae > Lomographa > Lomographa bimaculata. Next base: position 7,183,500 of record OX403612.1, on the reverse strand, counting down.
CACACTATAATTCAAAAACTAGAGATCAGACCTTGATAAAATTTCAATGGGACTACATAAAAAGCACCAGCTTTCAAATAAAAAAAGAATCATCAAAATCGGCTCACAACGAAAGAAGTTATGAGGTAACTTTTGATGACGGGTAAACGAGAACATCGTCAAAGTACGCATTATTCGTCACAAAATAGGCATTATTGACGATATTTCTAGAACTACTGATCAGATCTTGATCAAATTTTAATGGGACCAATTAGAAAGCAACATCTTTCAAACTAAAAAAAAAATTTCGACATCGGCTCACGTGGAGAGAAGTTATGAGGTAACACACATAAAAAAATACAGTCGACTTGAGTACCTCCCCCTTCTTTGGGAAGTCGGTAAAAATATATTCGCGCCAAAACTCCTTGTCGCTAGTTATAGATTTCTGATTATTGTTATTTTACAAGCTTTTATTTAATTTCACCTGTCCCGTTGTCTGTCGGTCTGTAATCAAATCTTGCAAGCTAAATTAGACCTTCCCGATGTCCGATTGGACTCAAATTTAGTGTACTTATGTATATTCGGTGATAATGCAATGATATGGTATCATGGAGTTGGTGTGATGATGGAGACGGAAGATGGCCTTAGGAGCTCTTGAACTAAACGAGATAAACCCATCGAGTGTGGGCTCGTTTGATTCGTCCTGATAAGTTCTCTGGTTATGTAACTTTTTAGTTCTTTTTTATTTATAACTGGTAAATTTTTATGTTTCTTTTTTTTTATTTCCATTACTCTATTTGATATTACTTATGAGATAATTTCTGGAATGATTGATTTATGAATCGAATAATCCCATATAATGCCATATAAATTTAATCGAAATCGATCAAGCCATAACCAAAATACAAGCGGGGAGTGAAGTCGGTTTTTTTAAGCTTTACATGCGTTTCAATTATCCTTCATTCTACTTTAATACAAATTAAATAACCCTAATGTTTTGATTTATTAATGTGTATTTAAGCCATAATTTCATTGAAATAGCCAAACAACAATATTTATAGACCGGAAACGGTAGATTATGTGGAAAAAAATACTGTATTCTAACATATATACCATAATCTGACAAATCAATTTCATTTTTTTTCCAGGTTCAGGCGCATCATCGCCTATTCGCACTTCGTCCCCCCCGCCCCGCGCCCGCCACGACTCCGAGGACGAGTACATAGACACGGTCGATGTTAGTATTGTACGTATGCGCTGTCTCCTTCCTTCCGTGCTGTCTCTATCTGGCTGGTCGCTTCTAAGAATATAACAACTTCAAACACATTGAACTCTTCTGACTATATGCTTGACACTTTTGACTACAGTCTCGTACAATATGGCTGTAGTCTTGACATTTTTGACTACAGTAACGTACGGTATGGCTGTAGTCTCTACACTTTTGACTACAGTCTCGTACAGTATGGCTGTAATCTAGACTCTTCTGACCATATGCTCGACTTTTGACTACAGTCTCGTACACTATGGCTGTAGTCCTCTTCTCACTATATGCTCGACATTTTTGACTACAGTCTCGTACAGTATGTCCATAGTCTCGACACCATTGACTACATTCTCGTAAAATGTGGCTGTAGTCTTGACTTTTCTGACTATAGGCTCGACACTTTTGACTAAGTATCGTAGAGTATGGCTGCAGTCTCGACTCTTCTGACTATAAGCTCGACACTTTTGACTACAGTCTCGTACACTATGGCTGTAGTCTAGACTCTTCTGACTATATGCTCGACACTTTTGACTAGTCTCGTACAGTATGACTGTAGTCTCGACTCTTTTGACTATAGAACAACTATTCTGATTATATGCTCGACACTATGCTTAGTCTCGTTCTGTATGGGATGAGACCTAGTATCTAACTATAAGCTCGATTCGACCTTTTTGACTTCACTCTCGTACTGTCTCGGCTATAGTCTCGTCCCGTCTAGCTGTAAAACAAGAAATGTGATGATGATGATGATCTAGACATAAAGCGACCAGTCAGTTATTTATGTGTTATTAAGTAACTCTTAATTTTTCTTATCTATTTGCTTTTAGTTACTAACATACTAACTAGTCGTTCGCCCCGAACTAAAATCTCGCGCCTACATTTTGCCTCATAGAAAAAAACTTGTGAGGTTCATTGCTTACATTTTTTTTCTTTTAAATAATTGTTTGATTATTTATTTATTGTTCAAGTACGGGATATAATGGATATGGTACGTAAGTTTCAGCTTTAAATGTGAAGCCGTTTTCGAGATAGACCCCGGGACAAAATAGGTCTATAAACAGTGACTTTAGTGGCCTACCAAATTGTTATTTTACAACATTTTTTCTAAAACCGGTTTCGTACTCTTCTTGAAAAGGTCTTTTCAACGATACTCCATACAAGGGTATACAAAAATAAAAAATATTTTGGTACATTTAATACATATATATTATGGGAGCCCCCTTAATATTTTTATTTATATAATTTTAAATGACATTTCTGGCTTTAAGCCGTAGTTTTACATATTCTATGAGAATTTGAAGTCATTCGCTTATATAGTTTAGACGCTAGATGCCTCTGACAGACGGACGGATGGACAAAGTGCTGAAAGAGATCTTGCTTCGATCGATCAATTATTTTATTTGTCGTCTAACAGTCTTGTTGTTAGATGGAATATATGCCATGGAGGAATTAACTCGTGAAATAGGATCCATGAGATTTAGATATGGTAATGTATATTTTTTTAAGTCTTTATATCTCTTTTTTAGGGTTTCGTAAACAAAGGTTAAACTGGACCCTATTACCAAGACTCCGTTGTCCGTCCGTCTGTCTGTCCGTCTGTCACCAAACTGTATCTCATGAACCAAATGCATGGAGGCAAACTGCACAGGCTCTTTCTAGCGACTACCATAATAACACCTAGGTTAAGAAAATTATGTATTAGAAATTAAGAATGTTTTTTTTAAATGAATGAAAAAAAAAATGCGCTGCCGAGTTTCTTGCCAGGTTCTTCTCGAGATGGCTGTAATTTTGCGAATCTGGCAATAGATTCATTAGCTTTCATGAGTGCCTCTTTGGGGCCCATGTGAATAAACGATTTTGATTTTGAACCGTAATAGTTAGACGGTTAAAAATTTCATAGATGATGTATTTCTGTTGCCGCTATAACAACAAATACTAAAAAAGAATAAAATAAATATTTAAGGGGGCTCCCATATCACAAACGTGATGTTTTTGCTCGATATTGATAACGGCAATAGTTAGACGCTTGAAATATTCACAGAATATTTAGTTATATATTCACTTTAAAATATGCGAGTGATAAGATGTCTTCTAGGCTATCGCCGACATCGTCGCTTACCATCAGGCAAGATAGTGGTCAACCTTAGCCTATCTTAAACAAAGATAATGGTGCCGATTCTGTTGTCCAGAATTAGACTAAACTAGCCAAACTAGTTTTAGTCCTGCTTTAGTCCAAAACATATTCAGAAAATGCAAGATTAGACTAAAATTAAGTTTGACAGGACTAAGTTAGTTTAGTTACTCTATTTAGTGAAAATGATCAAATTCTTATTCTGATGTACATGTTTTCGTTCAAATTAAGACTAAAAATAGAAATTTTAAACTCAAATTAGTCTGTATGAAAAAGGTCTGGATTATTTTTAATGTGATCTTATACTTGAAAGAGTCCTGTCATTTCAACTTTTAAATTAAGTTCAACGTAAAATCAGAATAACGTTTAGGTATTCTTTGACTAAAATTAGTTTATTTTTAGTTTAGTTTAGGTTAGTTCGGTGCTCAACAGAATTAGCACCAGTAAAACGCAAACAAAACTTAAAAAAACCGATTTCAAAAAAGGAGGTTCTCAATTCGACTGTATGTTTTTCTTGTATGTATGTTACGCGATATCTCCGCCGATTATGAATCGATTTTGATGATTTTTTTGTTTGGTAGATTTTACTTCAGCGGTCCTATATAAATTTTATCGAAATCGGTCAAGCCAAAACCGAAATATAAGTGATGAAGTCGGTTTTTCTACCGACTTCACAAAAAAGGAGGAGGTACTCTAGTCGACGGTATTTTTTTTTTTATGTCTTCTTTCCACGTGAACCGATTTTGTATTATTTTTTTTGTGTTAAACATGTTGTTTTACAATTGGTCCCATTTTAAATTTGATCAAGATCGGATCAGTAGTTCTTGAAATATCGTCAATAATGCCTATTGTGTGGACTACTTTGACGATGTTCTCGTTTAACCGACTTCAAAAGTTACCTCATAACTTCTATCGTTGTGAGCCGATTTTGATAATTATTTTTTTATTTGAAAGCTGGTGCTTTTCATGTGGTCCCATTGAAATTTGATCAAGAGCTGATCTCTAGTTTTTGAGTTAAAGTCAGTAATGCGTGTTTATGACGACCCAGTTGGCGAAGTGGACAGGCCCTCTGCGCCGTGGGTCCTGGATTCGATTCCTGGCAGGAGCTCAAATTCCTTCCCAAGGGATATTTGTACTTCTAATTCTAGGTGTAATGTGTGTGTGTGATGTAAATGTTTCCAGCCCCGTACAAGTCTTTGAACTTAGTCTGGGGCTGTGAGTGTGAATGCGTTTGTTTTTTTTCTTCTTTTATACATTAAATCTGATCAAGGTTCCAGAGATAAAGCGATGAAGTCGGTTTTTTAAGCTTTGTTTGCGTTTCAGTTATTTTTTAAACATGCTTTACAGAGCGACGTGGAAGCGCCTATACAGCAGCAAACGGCTCCCAGGCTGAGTAACGGTCACGCGCACCAAATCACATCACAGCTCACACGTAAGTAAAAAAAAATAACATCCACACTCACAGCCCCGCAGCAAGTCCAAACACACCTTTTTTTTTCTTTTTTTTTTAACTGTCATAGGCCAACATTTGACCAAAATCTCACCTGATGTTAAGTGACGATGCGGTCGACGATGGAGCACGCTTGCCTAGAAAATACCTATTCACTATCGACTTGAAGACTCCAAGATTGTACTTATCTGGTAACACAGACTCTGGTAAGGAGTTCCACTCCTTTGCAGTGCGCATCATGAAAGTGGAAGCAAAACGCTTCGAGCGCATTCGAGGAATATCCACCATGTATCGGTGTCGCAATGCAGTGCGTATATAATGTATTGCGGGTTATCACCTGTACAGCGAAGGAGTGGAACTAGTTCTCAGCGTCTTTGTTCCCCGAACGGTATAATCTGGGAGTCTTCAAGTCAAGAGTGAATAGGTATCTTCACAGGCAAGCACGCTACATGGCTGATTGGGGGCTGAGTCACCCACGTCCGTAGGAGGATACCCCTTAAGTCTGACTCCCTACACGTGGTCCCCGGGTGGTGCTAATCAGGTGGCATTTGAGAGGTGGTAGAGCATTTTGTGAGTTGCTCGCCTGGCTTGCTACCAAAGTAGCTTACCACCATCAAGTTGAAAGTCTGCCGCCAAGCCAAATACGGTGTTCCGGCAATTATCCTTGAGAGCCTGCGTATTCCAGGTCTAGTGTGTTTACCAGCTTCGATCACATCGTCACTTACCATCAGGTGAGATAGTGGTCAAACACTAGCCTGTCACAAAAAAAAAACTCCTTCGGCCGCATCATCGCTTTCCTTCAGGTGAGATAGTGGTCAAATGCCTGGCTATCGAGATTTAAAAAAAAATCGAATTAGTTAATACACGTATACATTTACTGCTCGTTGACTTTGAACGCCACCCCCGTTCGCCTACTAAGCAGGGGTATCGGGTTCGATTCCCGGCTGGAACACACGTTTTCTCCCCAAGGGAAATTTGTGTTCCTGGTTCTGGTTGTGATTGTGTGTGTGATGTGAATGCTTTCGGCTCCCACTACACAAGTCATCGAACTTAGTGTGGGGCTGTAAGTATGAAAACGTTTATTTTATTTTGGCTTTTACACACAGTCCCACACAACGTCACACCCAGTACCAGGAACAAATTTCCCTTGGGGAGAAAACTTGTGTTGTGTACCTGGAATCCTTCTAAAGGGAACTCCTTTGCTCTACGGATGATAAACGTAAAAGCGAAACGCTTCGAGCGAACTGGAGGTATGTCGGATGATGTTTGACAGTAATTAGTGTTGAATTATTGTCAATGTGTTTTCAGATTTGAAAGTGCTAGAACAACTGCCGGGTACTTTGGCGCGATTGGAAGCCGACGTCGCCGCGCTTAGGAAGGCTGTGGAAGGAGACAGGAGGATGTTACAGGTGAGGAGGCCTCCATGAATTACATGAGACGATTTTGGTGAGTTTTTTTTCACTAAAAAACCAACCAACCTAAATAGTTTTCTCATCATTTTACACCGTTTCTTGTGGGAATTAAATTACGTGATATTTGCCGAGACCGAAGGGGGGAGGGCTCCATTCCCCCTCACGTGAGATTGGGTGAAGTACGGCTCACGTAATTGAATGGACGCCCCCTAACAGGTGTAGCTATGCCAATGTAACAATTACGTTTGCAAATACGCTTACCCCCTTATTTAAGACCCCAGCGAACTATGTAAACGTTGGTTCGAGTAAGGCATTCTAAGTAAAAAAAAAGAAAGCCGCAAAGGCGAGTTTTTTTGCCGTGAAAGTGAAAAAATGGCGTTGTTGATTTTGTATAATTCTCCAAAACCTGTGTTTCTTCGAGTGTGAATGTGTAATAATGGTTGATTATTAACCGTTAATACTTAGTAAACGTGCATGAGTGTAGGCAAATCATACAAAGTTCGAAATCGTGATTTTCGCTTTCGCTCCAAAACTACAATAGAAGTTCTAGTAAAGTTTCTACCACTTTACTAGAGCATTTATAGCAGAAAAAGATAATTTCGCCGCTTCAGGCAGGGCTTGAGTAGCTCAGAGGTAAGATCAATAGGGCATGACACATGGTTCAATCCCCGCCTCGAACGATATTTTTTCCTGTCCAAATGTATGACTTTATATATGTTTAATATTGTATCTTCAGCAGGTATCAAGCGGCTGGCGGTGGCCGTGGCAAGAGCTGAGTCCCCCGACATTGTTCCTTCTGCTCGTGTGGCCCTTCATAGCGTACAGGATCGCACGCCGCCGCGCGCATCAAACGTGAGTTCACTAGCCGACTAGTTTATAGCCGGGAGGCTGCAGCCCAGTATGGCCTAGTAGTTTATAGCCGGGAGGCTGCAGCCTGGTAGTTTACAGCTGAGGAGTTTATAGCCGGGAGGCTGCAGCCGTGTATTTAACAGCCGAGTATAGCCGAGTAGTTTATAGCCGGGAGGCTGCAGCCGAGTAGTTTATAGCTGGGAGGCTGCGACCGAATATTTAACAGTCGAGTATATCCGGGAGGTAGCAGCCAAGTAGTTATGATCATCCTGCAGACGATCGATGCCCGACACGATTGCCCTTTTCAAGGCAGATGGATGTGTGTTATGATGGGTAATCCATTGTAATATCTAGCCATTTCTGATATTAACGTTGACATCATCATAATTATTTTACTTAATTATTATTATTTTGTTTTGTTTTATTTTATTTCACAATTTTTGATTAACGTATTTGATTTTTGTCATTTTTATTTCATCGTGACATTTATCTAATCTAATACCTTTAAACGAGGAACATATAATCTGAATCTCGGAAACGGCTCCAACGATTTTCATAAAATTTTGTTTTTTTTTTTTATTTTGTCCCTTAAATATAAATATTGTATTGTCTGCCCACAGGTAATCGTGACTACACTACGGTTTGCTATAAGGTTATCGAAGGCCGGCGTTACGACCCGTCTTTACAATTTACCGTTACCGCCCACTACTAGACCAAAACGTGGTTACATGGACCAGGGATTACAAAAAATAATTAAAAAATATCATACATAAATGTTTGCGAAGTAAAAATCAATTCTATGTAGGGAAACGTTTGACCACTATGTCACCTGATGGAAAGTGACGATAGGGTCGAATATGAAATATTTTACTTATAAACAATGCTGCTATCATAAGGAAAAAGGACGTAACTGATATTTTTGACAAAATCGAGTTGCATACATCAGAAATGTCTTTACTATTTATTATATGTTATGACTTGTATCAGATGCGTTTAAATTAAAAGTAAGATTTAGAAGGTTGCGTTTCAATATTTAAAAAAATTATAGTTACATCTATTTATATAACTCAATTTTGACTAAAATGCAGTCACTTTTTTTACATTATGACAAGACTATGGGGGATTTTTTAGTACTTAAAATTATTTATAACTAGCTGATCTGCCCGGCGTCGCCCGGGTAAAAAAACATAGCCTATGACACTTACAAATAGCGTGTCTTTCTATTGATTAAAGAATTTTCAAAATTGTTTCAGTAGATCCAGAGATAGTCCCTTACAATCTCACAAACTTTACCTCTTTATACTTTAAACTAGCTTTTGCCCGCGGCTTCGCTCGCGTTAAGAAGTATTATTTTAAAATTGACAAAGTTTCATACAAACTTTCATCCCCTATTTTATCCCCTTGGGGGTAGAATTAATCAAAATCCTTTCTTAGCGGATGCCTACGTCATAACATCTACCTGCATGTCAAATTTCAGCCCGATCCGTTCTAGTGGTTTGGGCTGTGCGTTGATAGATCACTTTGTCAGTCAGTCAGTCACCTTTGAGTTATATATATTTAGATTATGTATGATTCAGTTCGTTTTTTAATGTCTGGTCCATTCAACCAATGTATTGGTCTACATAGTGCACTACAACGTTTTATTGCGTTGTTTATATAATGAATGTGAATTTTATGAAGTTTGGGAGATATCATTGTGATTTTTTTTATTATAAATTTGGTGTGACGATTTGATAAATTATATATACATAAACATATATCCAATAGGCTCGATCTTGACGACTATCTTACCTGTTAGTAATTTTATGTCCATCAGATTTTTTTCTGTTTTAATGCATACTTGTATGGAACAGACCCTCACTCTATAACCTATATCTATTGTCAAGTATCAATACTAAATTGACAAAACTACTAAGTAATAAGGTTCATTTTTGCTTAATTCAAATAGAATCCGGGTGCTACAAAGATACGTATTACGGTGAGAGGTACGAAATATGTTGCTAGTATTTTCAATACAATATGTACCAATATCGTTGCACCAAATAATTATCAGAAGAGTGTTTTTCTTTTTATTCGGGGGTTTTTAAAACATATAATGGTATGTTATAAACATTTTCTTCGAGTGTTTTATAATATGATGAATTATATATTACTAGCGATCCGCCCCGGCTTCGCCCGGGTGTGATAAATGAAGAACCGCTCGACCGATTTTGTGTAAATTTCACATACTACTACTAAATAGTCCGAACAAAGCCTAAACATTTGGTTTGGATAGGTGAGCCCGTTCTTGAGTTATAAAATTACAACGAAAAGTGGCATTGATTTTTATATATATAGATTAATTTCTTTGTCTAATTAGTTTCGAAGCACTGTTGCAAATTTTTAATTATGCTTTGATCAACATCCCAGATTAAAAAAAAATACGGGTTGCAAGTTTTCCGGCAGAAGTGAAAACCTGACGTGTCCTGACGCGAGTTTAAAATTTTTTACCCATCCCAAAAAGTGCGTAACGCCGCTAAAGAAGTTTTCACTTCAAAAAAACTATTCTACTTAGGGATTTTTTTAATTACTTTCATATTTACACAAAAATAAACGCTTTCACACTCACACTAATTTCGATCTGTGTCGTGGAAGCCAGAATCATTCACATCACACACACAATCACACCCAAATCCAAAAGAACAAATTTTCTGCAGAATAAAATTCAAAACAAATTTTCAAATTTGCTACTTATTGATATAGCAGCAATGCTATTTAAATAACGATTTTACGCATTCGAACTTGGACGTTATTACGCCTACAAAGGCGTAATTACGTCTAAGTTTGGTTGCAAAAATTCGGCATTGTATATGTTTAGACTAATATATATATTTTTTAAAAACATTCTTAATCTCTTATACAAGATATATTACATTAAACAAAAAACTATAATGACTAATTGTATGCTAGAGAACCTTTAATTAAATAAAAAAACATTATTTATCATTATGATTTAATTGTAAATCTAAACCATTCTCGAATGTTTCAATGTTATATTCGGTTTAAAACACGAAAATTAGTTTGAAGGACAACTAATTTGTCCGAAACTAGTCGACTACAAAGTAAGTCGTAATTTTCGTGTTCTAAGCCGAATATAACATTGAAACAATGAAACGATAGTTTTAACATACTTGAATACACCTGAACACACACACACACACACATACACAAAATAATCAAAATCGGTCTAGCCGTTTAGGAGAAGTCACACACACGTACATAATAATATAGATAAATAAATATGAAGATTTTACGTATCATGTTGAAATCCTACTAATATTATAATTGCGAACATTTGTAAGGATGTTTTCTATTTACGCCGTAACGGCTGAATGGGTTTGGATGAAATTCGGAATGTGCATTGCTTATACCCAAAATAGAATAAAAAGAAACGGGCTTTTTTTAGGCGAAGCCGCGGTCCACAGCTTGTATTTAACACATGTTTCTAGTAACAAATCATTCAAATCAATTATTCTAGACAAAATCTATCACTTTACGTCCTCTCTCTAAAGTAGTTAGAAAGAACGAGACGACGTGATATGTCTCTCTCGCTCTTTAGAAAACCAGGATAAGAAAATGTTTACAATATACAATTATTTTGTGCATTTTGTTTATATCCGAAAAAACTGGGTGAAATGAACATAAGGGTTTAAGGTTTAATTAAGTTTAATATATTTTATTTTTTCTGCGTTTTTCCGAATTATCATTTATCTTACATAATTATTTGATGTTACTTTTATCACGATAAAGGTGTATTCACGTTGAATTGATAACTGACAAGACAGAATTATATTTTCATTATATTTTCATGTACACTGGCTAAATGCACTAGGTTGCGAAGTCAAAATAAAAATAAAAAATGGGTTGTCTGTAAATTTGGTTTACGGAAGATAATTTTACGTGATAACGTCATAAGACGAACGCTTGGGCCGATCGTTTCTCTCTACCGCTTGTTCCGCGCTCTCGCTTGCACGCTCAGGCCCAGGCGGAACGTGACACTTTCGTGCGTGCAGCCGGTGTTCATCGATTTATAAGACGTTATAACGTCAAAAAAAACCCAATGTTTTAAACTTGATAAATTCTCATATCTAGACATACTTGTATGTCAGTGTATTCTGGCTCTGTACGTCATGATTAAAAATATTCTTCAGAGATGTAGCATAGGGCTGACATCGTCGCAATGTAACTTTAGCCCTGACAAAAACGTAGATATAATGAAAGACATTTACTCTTACCACAGCAATGTCCACTTCAGTCAATTTAAGTCGATTTATGATGAAGAAAAACTAAGGCAACTACTTAAATTACTTAATGATCTTGAAAATATTATAAGGTTTAATGAATGCCGCGGGATTCAACTAGTTATGAATTAAAAAAAAACGTTTATTACTTTGGACGCAGTGAGGGAACAAACGAACATACATCGATACAGTAGTAGCTATAATAACACCATTATTCCCAAAGCTTTTACCTTGTGCAGTTCTTCAACGTGAAGAAAAACTTAGGCAACTATTCAAATAACTTAATGATCTTGAAAATAGGTTTAATGAATGTTCACACAATTTATAGTGGTTTTCAATCACAGTACTTTTTAACAAATCGCCGTCAGCTATCGGTTCAATGTAGATACACCCTTATGCATTTAATTCCAACACTTGATCGTATAGAGATGACAACTACTTCGTGTTGCATCATTTCCCTGTTAATTCATATTGAATTGTGAAAGAGATCGTCTACTCTAAAAATGAACGCTGCGCTTGTCCATCCATATTTTTTACATATTTCACACTACAAGGCCATCGCCACACAGGACGCACCTGGCTTGAACGGATGGCAGGCGGAGACTTGGTCGCGTTTGGCACCCTTATAGCGGTGCTCGCGATCCCGCACGCCGACGGTCTGTTTGAACCAAATGCCTGTGTGTCGAAGCCTTATTATATGACTTTGGTGAAGTGGCGATCATATTAAAAGTAGACAATCTCTTTCACAAAATCCTAAAATACTCTACTATATTTTATCTGAAAGAAACTTAAATTATATTACGTATAATATGTAACTGTTCTTTTTATTTTCATATACATTCGTTAGGTATAAGTCGTTAGATTAATTGTTGTTAATGTATGCAATTTTTTATATGTGATATATAGAATTAAATGTAACAGATGTCATGTTTACATAAATACGTCACAATATTGTTGATTGTAACATTCATAAGTATTTGCACATACTAAGGAGTTAATGATTTCTCGGTTGTTTTCTCGCATTGTTAGCGGACTAGTTTCGGAACAGTCGGTGCGTAGAACACGCTGTGACGCCGAACGGTCCACGCGCGTACTCGACTGATGAAGGAGCACCGACTGTTCCGAAACTAGTCCGTGGAACAACCGTGAGTCGTTAAATCCATGAAACGTCACATGATCGATGTCGTGTGTAGCAGTTTCAATAATTCGTGAAGTATTTATGGAAATGAAAATACTTTAAAATTACTATTAAACTACTGTACCGTGATTCGAAACCCAATTATACATGAGAGTAGCGTACTTGACTTCCTCCGAAATTGTCGTGCTGCGATTGGTCCGCCCGATCCGTTCGTCCAATCACCGTCGACTCCGCCCTTTCCGTTTCCCGTCAATGTCACCCGTCACCCCAGGTGGTGCGCTGAGCGCGATATAGCTTCATTGGCGTTTGGATTTTCATCCGGAGCGGTCGTAAGGTCGTACCAACACTTTACGAACTGCATCGTGCTTGTGAAATACTTACTTATTATAATTTTAAGGGTAAATATTTCAATAACGGGTAAGCTGAAGCTCATAACGAATTCTATAACATTGTATATACAAATTGTACCTACTTATTGGTAATTGTTATATTATAAGTAAGAATTATTAATATCTAATAAATTTCTTTTTAACGGTGTTACCGTTCGTTTTAGATATTTAAAATGGATAATAATACAGGTCTAGCCCCAACGTTGGATTGCAGGAACGAGACGTTTGCGCATTGAATCTAGTACTGATTCTTTATAAAGCATTAGCAAATAACTAATTTGCAGATTACCAGTGCCAAATAAGGATACAATACAAAACACAGGAATGAGGAACATAAAAAGTGAGTTATTTTAATTATTTTACAAAAAGCGGAAAACAAATCCCGGTTGAACGGTAACAATTAAAGTTACCACAAGTGAATCATCCTACTTACCCCTCGGGATCCAAACATTATGGTAATATACGGAAGAAGAGGGCAGCTTCACTTAATTATTACCGAACCTCACGAGCAATAATTTAGTTTTTTCTGTAAAAACTACAACATGCAGCCTCACGCTCCACACCTAACCTGGTTTGAGTAGCGCGTTACTTTACACAGAAACTTTTTATTTTCCTTCCAGTTTATAATATTCGTTCCACAGAGAACATCGAGCGCAACGTTATTTTTTTTTTTGTAAATACGAATACTAGCAAGGTAAGATATATATAAATATAAAGCCAGTATTTAATATCGACGAACATATTCGAAAATAATTGAAAGTGTAACCATTGGCTTAAAAAGCTAGGGGTGTTACTACCCTCTTTATGGCCGAATGGAAAGTATTTCTCGAAACTCGAAACGCTTCTAGTCTTTTACGGTTAACAACCAACAAAATGACTAACTTATAACCTGCAACTTGTAAACTGTATCTTATATTAAGGATGAGGAAGTAACCAACAAAGAAAACTATGTACAAGCCCTACAAAAGGCGCAATTCCCCCTACTCCCATCGGAATAGGAGAGGGAAGTATTCACATTGAATGTCTGAAGATTTCATGCTGAACAAATATTCTGACTAAAGAATGCTCGGGGCTACGCCCTACATTCTAAACATTCATAACTGTCTCTCGTGTATAGCTGTTACTATCAAAAGGAATTATTTACATTAATGGATATTTTATGCTGAACTAATATTCTGACTAAAGAATGCTCGGGGCTCCGCCCTACATTCTAAACATTCATAACTGTCTCTCGTGTACAGTTGTTACAATCAAAAGGAATTATTCACATTTATGGACTGAAGCCGATGCCAGATGGGCTGGTCCTATCAAATCCGCACCACACTCGACAACAAAGTGCAAAATGATATACACGCATCTGAGAATATGAACAAGTGGCACAACATTGTCAGAGACAGTGATCCGCGGAGGTGGTCACGACCCTTGGCACTAAGGATATCAACGCAGAGAGAAGTCGGATCGAAGATGAATGGACGCAAAGAGATGATGGACTGAGATGGATGGACGCAAAGAGAAGATGGACTGAAAATGGATGGACGCAGAACAAAATACTATGATGAGAATGCTTGGGGCTCCGCCCTTCATTCTAAATATTCATAACTGGCTCTCGTATGCAGTTCTAACTACATCGAGAAAAATATTCACATTTGCTGACTAAAGACGCTATGCTGAACTAATAGCTGATCGGAGAATGCTTGGGGCTCCATCCTACATTCTAAAACTGTATAACTGTCTCATGTACATGACGAAGACGTTCTTACTATTGAGACGAATTATTCATATTTATTGACTGAACGTTGCATTCTGTATAAAAACACTAATTGGAGATTGCCCGGGCACCGCCCTACATTCTAAACATAAAGTCTTTCGTATACAGCTCTTGCTATCGAGATTAATCATTGACGTTTATTGACGGATCGTTTCACGCTGAACCACAATACTGATTAGAGAATGCTCGGGGCCCGCCCTACATTTTACACATGAATTGGTCTCCGGTATACAGTTCGTACTATCGAGATTAATTATTCACGGTTATTGATGGAACATTTTACGTTGAACCAAAATACTGATTGCAAAATTCTCGGAGCTTCGCTATTCTAAACTTTCATAATTGTCTCTCGTACTATTTTTATCATCGAGATGGTTGTCAATTTGCGAATCTGGCAATTAACTACTCATTGGAGAATGTTTAGGGTTCGTCTGCCCTATGTATTATATCTACTGGCTATTGCATACTACTCTTCCTATCGATATGGCTGTAAGCTTGCGAATCTGACGCATAAAGCACTAACTTAATAATACTAATCGGCCCGTGTGAATGAAATCGTGAATTAAAAGCCACGATTACACTTGTTGAGCAACTGCAAAATAAGTACACTCCACTCCAATCACTTGGCAGGAAAGTCGAAAGTTTCTTGGGATAATTCTATGCTTGACTCCACTTGCTGGTAAAAGCACACGGAGATGATTATGTAAAATCATGTTACATCATATTTCTAGCAAGTCGGCACCATCAATGTCATCAATTTCATTATGACCGAAAGGCAACGGAACTATAAGACTTCAAGTTTTCTATAGCATTAACAAGTATTAGCATCTGCGATTCACATTGAGCCATCAAGGTTCCCTTGAGTTCAATTACTGCGACACAGTTTAACAGAACCCACTAGCACTGCAAAAGGTACGTCACAAAACATTTGACCTGAGCCTGCTCTCAAACTCTTTGAGAGGTAAACGAACAAAAATGTATAAATTGGAATATAAGGCGAAACAAAGAAATTTGATAAAACTTTAGAAGCAATTACAGACAAGGTTGGACCAAAATCGACACAGCTTTCTTGCTTGTCGCTTGTCTTTTAATGTCAAGGTTTTTGGAGACCGTCTAATGATATCCAACATAACTTTACCACTGTCGTTTTATGACATACAAGAATGGTGAATAACTTCACAGGCCCTCTTAACTCAGTTGAAAAATCACATTAACCGGTCACTATACTCATAACCTTGACGGCAACTCGGTTGAAAACGGAACCCTACCCCATATGAACTCGTGGTTTAGCCCTGGCAATCGATTATGATATCAAAAGTTGGACAAGGTTCGTGTGCTATTTAATCTTAGGAAAACGCTGTTTTCTAAGAGCATTACTGGACTATAAAGCCTTACATGTGCAAGCAAATACTTGAATGAAGTCCTAAGCCCGAGCTGTTTCGGCAAATCAGAAGTATACTACGATAACAAGAGAATTACAAAACCTATAGAAATGGACAAATATACGAGCAGAATATACTTTGCAACTTCAACACAGCATTATGAAAACCGACCGTGATTCTCGTGATAGTTCACGACGAAAACGTCATTAGGTCTATTTATTACAATATTGATGCAGACCATTTGTCGCGTCAGAAAGCACATGCCGAATATGTCTTTTTAGGACGTCTGTGGCGCATAATTGTAACTGCAGGCTAACTTCGGTAATAGCAATGATGAATGTTTAACTTGATCTCTCTTGAACCAGAGCACTGGATTCTCTGATCACTCGCAATCAGAGACCTTCAAATTTTTGTAGAGAAATGTACTGGAAGATTCGAGATACCTATGAACTATGTATATTTTTTATTTCACAAATTTATCACCTTATTATTTTAATTTGTGATGGAGTAACCTTACCTTCCCTTGTTGGCTGGAGTATTGTCGTGGCGCGTTGGCATAACTACTTCAGTGGGATATTGTGCAACAAACATGATTATGTTGCGATTGGTTTGCGATTGGTTTGCGATATGTTTAAGTTTGATGCTATGCCAACAATCGGCAACATAAATTATTGCAATAAAGTATGCTAGACTAGCATACACTCGTGAAATAATTGTGTCAGTATAGTAATGAACTGCCTAATCAAATCGATATTGTTATTTGGCCCACCTACGTTTACAAATAAAACCATACATATAGTTTTACAACACATACCATGACCGCAGACTGTATTGTATTGTATACATAGAATGACTGTTGTCTCAGTAGCATCATGAAGTGCGTAAATAAATCATCCTCTTGACTATATATTGGCTCAAGGAAACTGGGATATTATAGAACACAACGTGAGAAATCGCACCCTCTAATTTGTCACCAAATTCACTTGAAGCCTAGAATGAACCTCGAACTAAAATAAATATATATTAAAGCTATTTTAATCAGTGGAATTTACTAAAACCATTACGATATTAAGATAATTATGATGAGCACATATATAAATACCTACTCATTAATAATAGAAATACAGTGTTCTGGGCATATTGTATCATTTGTTCTTGATACCAAAAGTTATAACTTCTCTTAGTATGACAAAAATTATATACAGATCACATTGGCGTCCCCGTCACCACCAGGCGAAAACAAACACGTCTCTCATGTATAATTGGGTTTCGAATCACGGTACAGTAGTTTAATAGTGATGTTTTACCTGCAATTAAAACATTTATTAAACATACTTACCTGATTCGAAACCCAATAGTTTCTAATTCTGCCTGGTGTCATAACATGAGAAATCCAATGAAGCTATATCGCGCTCAGCGCACCACCTGGGGTGACGGGTGACATTGACGGGAAACGGAAAGGGCGGAGTCGACGGTGATTGGACGAACGGATCGGGCGGACCAATCGCAGCACGACAATTTCGGAGGAAGTCAAGTACGCTACTCTCATGTATAATTGGGTTTCGAATCAGGTAAATATGTTTAATAAATGTTTTAATTGCAGGTAAAACATCACTATTATTCCACCTTATGGGCTAAGTCAATACACTTGTCTATATAATAACACTTTGTGTCCGTTTACCATGATTTAATATCATTGCTGATTTGTTTTATTAGATATATTTGTGTTTATAAGAACTGGATATATTTATTATAGTTATGCAATAAAGGGGGATTTTTATCAAATATTTGTTTTATTATATTCTAGTTGTTATATCATTGATCGAGCGAGATCTCTTAGTTGACTTAGGTCGTTCAGCACTTTGTCCATCCGTCTGTCAGAGGCATCTAGCGTCTAACCCATATACGCGACTGACTTCAAATTCTCAGAAAAAAACACAAACAAACCAGAACAAGAAAAACAAATTATCCATGGGGAGAAAACTTGTGTTCCCGCCGGGATTCGAACCCGATGCCCCTGCTTAGAAGGCTCACCCAACTTAGCCAATTCAATTATAGGTTTTATGTTTTTTTTTACTATTATAGGTCACGATAGCGTGTTCCCGTAGCCAAGATTAGGCTTAAAGGTAACTTAAATTTAACTTATTCTGCTAGATTCAAATATCCAACAATATGTCCATTAACACTTTTCTTATCGTCTCTATTAAGGCGAAGACACTTTGTTCAAGTGTTCTTTTTGAGCAGCACTTATAAAACACTACATTACACTAATACACTAACACTAAACAAGTTCAAACGGTTTTTTCCTTTTGAATATCTCTTTAAGACCTGGAATTTAGAATTGACAAGAATCAACCCCGTATGTTTTCAATGTGAGGGAGTGAAATAAAACATTCTGTTATAAAAACATAATTAATCTTATATTTCGTGTGATAGGTACTCGTTTATACATATGTACTTATAATATCAATAAAGCTTGCTTCTCGGGCTTTAGCAGACGAGCTACAATGTTCAGACATCATATAATGAGAGGTTTTGATTAACATAAAGGAGATGTTTCAAAATTGAAGGAGCCTGGGCCAGCACCATGTACCATATACATACATAATATAGTAACCGTTATTGGATGTTTATTTTCTTAACTTTTATTTCGTTTTAGTGTACATTCAAAATATCTTGGTACATTGATAGCAACACAACACAGTTACAAATGGCGGATTGCGACAATATTGAACTGTCATTTTGACGTGTCATTGATCATTTATTGTAAACAACATCAATTCTAAAATATTTGGGTTTTTTTATAATTATAATAGGACTATAGAATCTGTTACTCGATTGAAACTCAGAACAGAGTGACATTCAGTATCTTCTTGTCATAACTGCCCCAAAAATAGGGATACATATTTAAAAATAATAATTTGAGGGTACAGCTGTAATCTTCTGCAGATTAATTTATTTGTATTTTTA
The DNA here is from genome assembly GCA_948107665.1 of Lomographa bimaculata. Taxonomy (NCBI): domain Eukaryota; kingdom Metazoa; phylum Arthropoda; class Insecta; order Lepidoptera; family Geometridae; genus Lomographa; species Lomographa bimaculata. The sequence goes on along the minus strand of OX403612.1, from coordinate 7,164,488 downwards.
AGAAAACGCATTATTTTTTCCCTATTTTTCTATGTATGGTACATAGTGCTGGCCCAAAATGAAACATTTCCTTTATAGGTACTTTTTTCTTACCTCTTAACATTTTTTTAAGACTTGTTCTAAAGATTACTCATTACAAACATTAGGAACTACATAATTGTTACGATTAATTAAAAAATATCAATAGTTACCTGCGTCTTTGTTTAATGAACGGTACAATTTTTTTTAAAGCTAGATAGGCAAGCATTTGACCGCTATCTCACCTGATGGAAAGTGACGATGCGGCCGAAGATGGAACATGCTTGTTGCGAAGGTATTCACTCTAGACTTGAAGACACCCTGATTGTACCGTTCAGGGACTGTTACAATCTGGGTGCCTTTAAGTCTAGAGTGAATCGGTACCTACTAGGCAAGCATGTTCCATCTTCGGCCGCATCGTTACTTTCCAGGTGAGATTGCGGTCAAATGCTTGCCTATCTAGCATTAAAATAATTTGACCGTAAGCAAAGCTTAAAAATACAGGCTTCACCGCTTATATTTTGGTTTTGGCTAGATCGATTTCGATAAAGTTTATATAGGACCACCTCTGAAGTATAATCTACCAAACAAAAAAGAATATTGAGAATCGGTCCGCAAATGGGAGAGAAATCGGTAAACATAAAAAAACATACAGTCGAACGTAGAACCTCCTCCTATTTTGAAGTCGGTTAAAAAACAGCATTCAAAAGTCGTAGAACTAGATGGTGGTTAACTGAATCAAGATCTGAGAACTTTCTAGTATTTTTTAAATAACTCTGTATAATCGTAAAATATACAAAATTATGAACAAAATATTATAAATGCGAAAGTTTGTGTGTGTGTCTGTAAATGTTTGTTACCACGTATCTCCGTAACGAATAAACCGATTTTGATGAAATTTTGAATGTAAATAGTTCAGGTTCCGGTATCACACATATGCTACTTTTTTTATGACAGATAGATAAGAATTTGGCCGCTATCTCACCGGATGGAAAATAACGCGGGAGAAGCCGCGGGGCAGGGCTAGTGAGTAATAAAAGTAACAGAAAACAACGTAACTGTTCTGCTAAATCCCCTAAATATTGTGTATCTGTGAACAGAAGCATACACTACAACGATCAATTTGTACATAATTGTATTTATTTGTTTTTATATAAGTAATGTATGAAACTAAACGCACTTTCAAAAATCTAAGACAGCTCGAAATATTATTCGTGTGTGTCCCCTTCGCGGGGCAGACAGGAGGATTGTTCCCACTAGTCCCTTCTAGCCCTGTCCCTCGGGGTGACAGCTGGAAATTGTCTTCCCAGCTGTCACCCCCTAGAGGAGAGTACTGGGAACAATTCTAATGAGAATTGTTCCCAGTAATTGTCACCCCAGGGGACCGGGCTAGAGGGGACTAGTGGGAACAATCCAGACAGGAATAATACAAACCATACAACTGGCTATGAATGACACACAACGAACCAATTAACTCGGAAACATAAAAAAATGGTTCGTGAAAACTTAAAAATATTAATATTTTTAATGAGAGGGTATAAAAAGTTTCGTCAAAGGTAAAACATGTCACCAAGAGAGTCTTCCATTTTAAAAGGACAGTACCTTGAAACTACTAACTATTAGCTTAGTTAGACCAATTCTAACATTAACGTCTTTCTAGCTATTAATCAGTAAAATACAATAATTGGAATTACCGTCGCCATGAGGCTGGGTATATCATTCAATCGAATATAACATATTGAAATCTGGGGTCCGACTCCCGGCAGGAACACAATTTTCAGAGATATTTTTGGTTCTGGTTGTGATTGTGTGTGTGTGATGTAAGCTTCTAGCACCCACGATACAAATCCTTGAACTTAGTGGGGCTGTGAGTGTGAATGCGTTTGTTCGTTTTTGTTTGTGTCACATCTGTTACTCAAAATGTATACGAATTTAGCATCATCGTTGTTTGAAACATCGTTGAGTAAGTTTAGAGAGAGAAGCACATATCGCTTGGAAATGAAAGTTGTGCTCATGCTGAGAATCGGACCCAGGACCCACGGCACAGAGGGCAGAGCCTGCCCACTGCGTCGTCAAATGAACAACATTCCAAAATGTACACGAGTAGATTCGTTTTTAAAGGTACTACTGTAGTAGGTACTGATTTTGTATAAAATGGGAATTCGCACAAGTTGGATCTTAAAACAGGGAGACGATAATGTACGACCCGATATTTCACGGCTCGATTTTGTACAGCCAATAATGCACACCCAGATAATCCATGTAAATATCAGGCCATGCATTTTTGGGCCGCCAATAATTGCCTGTACAAAATCAGCCCGTATCGATAATGTACGGCCAATAATGTACAGCCAATAATTCATGTTAATGTGTGTGTATCAATATTGTGCGTGCAATACTGGCTGCGTAAAATCACTCCGTGTCGATATTGTACGGCCAGTATTGCCAATAATTGAAAGCCAACCATAGACAAAAATATATTTTCGATGCGACGATGCCTCGTTTATTTAGGCGAGTCGCTAGGAAAAGTTGGCACAGACTACTAAAAGTTCTATCCTAAGAACATTAAAAACATTTGCTTCTCTTTGGTCTTTATAAAAGTGGCTGAAGGTCTAGGTTAGGTTAGGATTGAACTGCGACAAAAAAAACTATGTTATTAAAAGAAAAAAAATAAGGGTTGAGACAGTTTGTACACGAATTATCGGCCGTGCGTTAATGGCTGTACATTATCAGCTCGTGCTAATATTTTCCGAACTGTATTGTACGGCCAGTATTGCTCGTCCTAATATTTCGTGTACATTGATTCCAAATTGATTGCGATTTCCTGGTAGCGTATTATCGTCTGTAAAAAATCGGTCCGTGTTGTTATTTCACATCCAATAATGTACGGCCCGTATTGCAGAACCTGATAATTGAAAGCCGTATCACGGAATATTTGTTGCGAATTATTGGCCGTATATTATTGGTCGTACAATATGAGAGACTCTTAAAACATAATTATACCGAATTATAATAATTATGTAGCAACTACATAACATACTTATGTATTATATTTATAATAAACTTACATATACTATGAAATTGTACTTGCAACTATGGAATGCTGGTTATTTTGTACATAATATGAAAAAGGCAGATATTATTACATAGTAGTGAATATCTATTATTAAGTATTATCGTGAACAAATATTATTTGTACATTTTTTCAAAGCAACAATATTAGTTTGTAGTAATTATAAGTTTAAAACTAACAAAATAGACATATTTTGTGGCCATATACCAAATTTCAATATTAACAACATAAAGTCAATAATATAAGTATTTACAATCAAATCTCAAAATAATTGTTATATAAAACGTAAGTGTCACGTGGTTAAAACTTAAACATAACAAAGTCCGGAAAAAACAAAATAAAATATACATGGCTCTTTCAATAGGAACTTAACAACAAAACTATAAAATAAAACAATCACATTTATTAAAAAATATGGAATATTAAAATTATTAAAGAAAGAATTAAGATATGCACTTATTAATATCACTTCAGTGGCTGACGCACTCTCATATCTTTTGTCCCGCCCCTCCAAAAACATTTATAAATATGTGGTAGATATTTTTATAGCCATCCCAAGTCTGGACCAACACACGGATTGATCTATCGTTACAAACTATCATTATTCTCATTGCAGCGCTGAATTAACGCATTATATCAAATAGCACGTCCGTTCCGTAGCGTGCTTTAGTGAATTATGATTAGTTGGCCAACAGATCTAATATGAACAACATTTACTCATACGGATTGTAAATTTCACACATCGAAAATGTTTTGCGGAAGGGCGTTGAAAGATCTATACAAAATTCAAAAGAAGCGGATGGGAATGCAAATGAGCACCCAACGCCACGAATACCAACTTAGGTGGATTTTAAATGACCGTCAAGTTTAAACACATTTTTTAGGTTAACTACCCGAAAATGTTTCAACCTTCAAAATCGTTTTCAATCGCTTTGCCGTTTCGAGCTCATACTTTCAAGTCAACTCGCGGCACATTCTAATATCGATTCCGTAAATTTAAGACATTTAAATAAAGATACTTACACTAATCCATACCGCTACTTATAAGGCTATATGTAACACCACAACATTCGATTTAAAACAGTGCGGTACAAAAAAACAACGTTAAAAAAACGTGCGAGACAAACTTCAAAATGGCATTATTGACAATCGGAAAGAGAAGACAAAAATCGTCGTGGATCGGGGTTATTCCTTTCTGTCCCCTTGCTGCGGAGGACAGAAGGTAATAAAAAGCAGAGGGGACAGATCGAACTTTATTATTCCTGTATGTCCCCCTGTGTAAAGTAGAACATAAGACACCGGATACTTATAACGCGGCGTAAAAATAATCGAAAAACTTACCTTAAGTCAGGTAAGTTTTTTTGATTATTTTTATAATATTTAATTATTATTTTTCATTGCGTTACTTTTCACCATTCAATGATTGTCTGGAAGAGATTTCGCGATAAGACCGCTAATGTTAAACGTTACTTTTAGTATTATTATTCGTCGTAAAGTGTTTGCTAAGATATGCAATAACGAATTTATATTTAATATTTAATTCAAATGGATATAGTTATTAATAAAAATACTCCTCATGACAAAGTTTTAAATTCACAACATTATAAAAAAAATACTCTACGGGCCAATAGGAAATATACATCATTTAAATATAATTATTTTAAGCTTTTTGATTGCTTATGTTAATACATTGCCAAAAAAATAATTCATAATAATTAAACGCAAGCATAGCATAAAATAATTAAACGCAAGCAAAGCTTTAAAAAACCGACTTCACCGCACTAGCTTTCAAATAAAAAAAAAACATCAAAATCGGCTCACAACGAAAGAAGTTATGAGGTAACTTTTGAAGTCGGGTAAACGAGAACATCGTCAAAGTAGTCCATAAAAAAGGCATTATTGACGATATTTCAGGAACTACTGATCAGATCTTGATCAAATTTAAATGGGACCAATAAGAAAGCAACATCAAAAATAAAAACTAACTAACTAATCTAACTAAAATAAAAATTTCGAAATCGGCTCACGTGGGGAGAAGATATGAGGTAACAAACATAAAAAAAAAAACAGTCGACTTGAGTACCTCCTCCTTTTTTGGGAAGTCGGTAAAAACCGACTTCACCGCTTTATCTTCGGAACTTTGATCAGATTAGATGTTTTAAACACGCATTATTAAAGATATTTAAAGCAATACTGATCAGATCTTGATCAAATTTATATGGAACCAATTAGAAAGCAACATCTTTCAAACAAAAAACAATTTCCATAATTGGTTCACGTGGAACGAAGTTATGAGGTAATACAAATTAAGAAAAAAAAAAAATACTGTCGACTTGAGTACCTCCTCCTTTTTTGTAAAGTCGGTAAAAAAATACATTTCATATCGATTTGTGTTTGTTTCATATGGATTTAGGATCTATAACGATTCAAAGTTGGTTAGCTGCCATTCGGTAGCAGCTTTGCTCGGTTTTTTTGTTTTTGGTAGAATGTGTTTGAATTTGTAGCCTCAGAAAGCTCCATCTAGTGTCGAGTAGAAACAGTTTTCTACATCGGTCATGGCGTAATAGATGGCGCTGATAGTTTCTTAAGCCCGGTTTTTCAAATGCAGTTTGGGACCCGAGCATTTCTCGGACCTGAACGTTGATAAATCGATTCCTTGGGCCGAAAAACCCCTAATCTGTAACTTTCATGAAAATCGTTGGAGCCGTTTCCGAGATCCTGATTACACATATATATATTTATATATATATATATATATATATATTGCTCGTTTAAAGATATCAGATATAAAAATCTCGTGTCACGGTCTTTGTGGTTGAACTCATCCGAAACAGCTCGACCGATTTGAATTTCTTTTTTTTTGTACATTTGGTAGGTATTAGAATAGGTCGTAAAGTATTTTCCACCCTCCTACCCCTCCATTTTTTGACGTGAACAACGTCTTATAAATCGATGAACACCGGCTGCACGCACAAAAGTGTCACGTTCCGCCTGAACCTGAGCGTGCAAGCGAGAGCGCGGAGCGATAGAGAGGCACGATCGGCCTAAGCGTTCGTCTTATGATGTTATCATGTAAAATTATCGTCCGTAAACCGACTTTACAGACAACCATATTTCTTATCGTGATTTTAGTATTTTTCTATGAACATTATCCAAAAAGGTGTTAGTATATTATTAAAGTACTAGGCGACCATAAACGTGAAAGAGGTAAAACACTTTTTCTAAACGTGGCATTGCAACGCATGCCGGGTACAGATAGTTTTCTTACATAATCACATAGGTCTTATCAAAGAAAAAAATGTAAAATATATATAAAGTAGGTTCACATTTTTCGCAGTCGGGTTTTTTTAATTTATAGTACATAGACTCGTTGAAATAAATTATTATTCGTGGATTTTGTAACAGGTTATGATCCGCGAATAGGTTTATTGTTATCGAACATTTGCAATGAGTTAACAATTTTTTTTTTTAACAAGCGTTTGACCACTATCTTACGTATGAGGAAAGTAATTATGCGGCCGAAGATGTGACACGCTTGCCTATAAGATACCTATTATTTGTTATTTTAGTAGGTTTTTTATAGCATTGGGTAATATTTATTAATCATACATTTTGTTTTATTCTTTCCGATTTTCTTTATACTTTGCCTTTTTGTTTTTCTTAAAATAAGAATGAGGTATTATTTTGTATACAGGGTTTCAGCTGAATAATAATTCAATTATATAATAATAATTAAAGTACATTAATTAAATGCAAATAACAAGACTTTACATGAACTTGCGAATATTTTAGTTATATTAGTTGAATGAATAATGCATAATACTTGTTGATTATTAATTTAAAATAAAATATATGTCGGAGCTAAGTAGTGCAAAATCTTGCTGGGAGCATTTTAGACTCGTAACTGGTCACACTGGACAACAACTAATAATGTTTTTGAACAAAAATTACCAGTTGTAAATAAAAAAGGACCAAAAAGTTATTATATACATTTATATATATATATATATATATATATATATATAACTATTCGTCTTAGTCGTTAGTTATTGATTTCTGAATATTGTTATTTTACAAGCTTTTATTTAGTTTCAACTGTCCCGTTGTCTGTCTGTCGGTCTGTAATAAAATCTTACAAGCTAAATTAGACCCACTTCCCTATGTTCGTTGGACTCAAATTTGATGTACTTATGCATCTTCGGTGACAATACAATGATATGGTACCATGGAGCTGGTCTGATGATAGAGACCGAAGATGGCCGTAGGAACTTCTGAACTAAACAAGATAAATCCATCGAGTTTGGGCTCGATTGATTCGTCTTAACAAGTTCTCTGGTTATATAACTTTTTAGTCCTTTTTTATTTACAACTGGCAAAAGCTTTATTATGCATTACCTATTTTTATCATGCATTGTAACTCATGTAAGTAACTTGATGAGATTAATATAACTTGTATAGTATTTTCTGTGAATTTAGCAAGGAACTTTCAATTAAGTAATTCTTAATTTAATATGCTACTAAAATCAGACAAATTAAGCGAAATTTATAAATATGTGAATAGACCTGCAAGTAATAAATGCATAGTTATTTTATTTTTTAAACTAAATGCGCGATTTTGTACGCTACTTATGTACATACAGGTGATTTTGTATACTACTTGTATACATACGGTGATTTTTTCAAGTGGGAAGGAATGGTTAAATCCGATACCAAGACAAATAGTGTGTACCAAAGAAAAACAGTATACTGTATTCAGTGATGGGGAAAGTAATTAAGAAACGGTGTTCCGGCAGTTATCCTTGAGAGCCTGCGTATTCCAGGTCTAGTGTGTTTACCAGCTTCGATCACATCGTCACTTACCATCAGGTGAGATAGTGGTCAAACACTAGCCTGTCACAAATAAAAAAAAAAAAAAAAAAAAAACTATAAATTGAATTTCAAAAGATGAAATGCATTCTATAGTTTTAATTTTAACAGTTTTTTTAAGTTTTAGTTACTATCTCTCCTGTTGGTAAGGATGGTGTGTTCAAGGGTAAGATAAGCGAGGCTTTATTGAAAATAGTTTTTCTAGGTTCCTAGACTCTCAAACATGGCAATATGTCTATGTTAATAAAAGCAAGTACACTAAATTCACATACTTACAAACATCACTGGAAGAAAATTTCGACCTTTTCAATCACAATTCAAATTCACAAACTATTACCGAACATCATTCTGTCATCATATAGGCTCAACCGGTTGCTCTCGCTAGCCCTACCCTTTTGTAGGGCTCTGCTTCTGGCCCTCCTAACCGCTACTGGCAAGTCTCCTGGAGTTTTGACTCTCCCCGCAGGGTTGAGCAAATTCACATCACCCGCTGAAGAAAATAATTCACTAACTTGTTCCAGCGAATGCTGCCTTTTTATAGACAAATGTTTTAGGCAAGGCTTCGGACTCTTAGGATTCTCATACTTCAAATCTGTCGTATCAATTTCACCTTTCAACGCTGCTAAGTAAACAGGATTGTCTCCGCTGTAAGTATTCACTACATTTTCTTTGTCATTTGGGTCGCTGAACTCGTTATCGAAGTTGGTGTATTTGTTTTGAACTTTATTGAACGTAGCTTTGGACTGACTTTCCTTTAACACGTCTGGGGTTTTGGGTATGGATTGCATTGTGATTTTTGAGCCACCATTCTCTGATAGCAACATCAGGTGCTCGTCTTCGCTGCTGGAGCAATCTGAGTTGAGATCGAACGGACTGACTTGACCGTAGGTTTCTGTGTTGTCTAAGTATTGGAGTTCTAGATTGATGCTTGCTCGGGACGAACTGGCACTGTTAATGATTTTGTTGTCACAGCTGAGACGTTTCTTAACCGTTGAATCTTCCGACTCTGAGTTTGATTTGAACATGCTCTGCGATGACATAGAAGTTCGTACGGACTCCTTGTTGACACTCTCCGAGCTTCCTTTGGATTTTCTTCTCATTTCGAAGTCAGACGGTTTAGCCTTAGGGACTATTACAGCAAATATTTGATTAGGTGTTCTAGAGTCATCTCTAGTTGGTAACTCCTTGAAACCCAATACGTTCTCTCCCATCATAGTCGGGGATAAAGTTCTATTTGGAGGCGATAAGCAAGGTGCTTCGAAGTTGAAGTTTCTCTCTTGATCTAAAACCAGATTGGAAGGTCGTTCGAACCCAACATTGACAGGCTTATCATTGACTATAGAGGTTCTAGTTCGCTGCGAGTTTTCCGGTACCAACTTGACTTCCGTTTCCATCTTCTTATTCAGTTTTTCGAAGAACTTTCTGATGCCCCATTTCGGTTTTTCGACTTTTACGTCGTGGAGGAGGTTCGTTTGTTTCGGGGCCCGTGATTCTTGCGAGCTGACGTCGTTTTGGACGTAGTCAAGGGGGCGTTGATAGGAGCGTATTTCGTTTAGATAATTTTCCGCTGGTGCTCTGGAATAGGATGTTCTGGCGACTGAAAAGCAGTTTTCCTCGTTGGAGATGTGAGGTTCAGAGCTTTGGGCGGGTGCGGTGATGTCCTGCAAACAAGTAAATGCAATTAAATTAACTATTTCTACAGTTCAAACGAGATAAACATCCTAAACTAAACATCGACGACCCAGTTGGCGCTGTGGACAGGTGTTCGCCCTCTGCGCCGTGGGTCCTGGGTTCGATTCCCGGCAGAAGCACAAATTCCTTCCCAAGGGATATTTGTGCTGCTGGTTCTGGGTGTAATGTGTTTGTGATGTGAATGTTTCCGGCACCCACGACACAAGTCTTTGAACTTAGTGTGGGGCCGTGAGTGTGAATGCGTTTGTTTGTTTGTTGTTTGTTAAAAAGAGCAAAAGCACTGACAATTCATTGAATATATTGTGGTACGAGCAAACCGAGAAAGAACAAATGAAATCAATATTATCTAATTATAATTTATAATCAAAATATTAATATTTGCATAAAACCCGAACAGGCATTAAGAAAAGTTAATGAATATTTACCAGATTAGAAAGAATGAAGAAACAAGGAGCATTTATTCAGTCTTTATTCTTTTATTTTGAACCTATTCAAATCTGAGTGTATCTATCATACCTTGAGGCTCTTGTGTATGAGTGTAGCCTTGTTTTGAACCTTCAAATGTGTGTGTATCGAAAATACCTTGAGGATCTCGTGTCTGAGTGTAGTCTTGTTTGAAAACCTGTTCAAAGGTGTGTGTGTGGAACATACTTTGGGGCACTCGTGTGTAAGTGTAGTTTTGTTTTGAACCTGTTCAAATGTGTATGTGGAACATACCTTGAGGCTCTCGTGTGTGAGTGTAGTCTTGTTTTGAACCTTCAAATGTGTATGTGGAACATACCTTGAGGCTCTCGTGTGTGAGTGTAGTCTTGTTTTGAACCTTCAAATGTGTATGTGGAACATACCTTGAGGCTCTCGTGTGTGAGTGTAGTCTTGTTTTGAACCTTCAAATGTGTATGTGGAACATACCTTGAGGCTCTCGTGTGTGAGTGTAGTCTTGTTTTGAACCTTCAAATGTGTATGTGGAACATACCTTGAGGCTCTCGTGTGTGAGTGTAGTCTTGTTTTGAACCTTCAAATGTGTATGTGGAACATACCTTGAGGCTCTCGTGTGTGAGTGTAGTCTTGTTTTGAACCTTCAAATGTGTGTGTATGGAACATACCTTGAGGCTCTCATGTCTGAGTGTAGTCTTGTTTTTGAATATTCAAACCTGAGTGTATCGATCATAACTTGAGGCTCTCGTGCATGAGTGTGGTCTAGTTTTGAACCTTCAAATGTGTGTGTATGGAACATACCTTGAGGCTCTTGTGTATGAGTGTGTGGTGGTGTTGTTGGTCGCGGTGCGTGTTGCGCTCGATGCAGGCGTTGCGGCCGAGCTGTGGGCGCGGGTAGAGAAGAGGCGTGGTGACGTCACACGACCCGTTCGACACGCAGTTGGAATTCTTGTCCGGCTCCGAAGGACTGGCGGTGGACTCGCCTGCAATACGATCACATGTGTTAAGAGCTCCCTGAAAATAACATTGTATTCACATTCACAGCCCCACACTAAGTGCTATGACTTGTATCGTGTAAGCCGAAAACATTCACATCACGCACACAATCACAACCAGAACCAGAAACGCAAATTTTCCTTGGGAAGAAAACTGGTGCTCCCGCCGGGAATCGAACTAGATACGGGTTGCTTAGATTGATTTGATTTGACTCACCGGGCGGGTTGACGTGTGGATGAAGCATGTTGTCATGTATTTGCGGCGGTTGCGCGTTCACCAGTTGTTTCAATTCGTTCATTCGCTCCTCGACGCAGACTGCAGTCAGTCTGAAAATTATTCACAATTTATTTCACACTTATAATGTTAAACAAATTATGACTTGTACGATACAAATGAGCCCAAACTAGATGAGGTCGTGTGGTTTCATTGCGAAGTTCCTTTGGCCACCTTCCAGCTCCATCATCAGATCAGCACCATGCCATCATGATATTGCATTGTCACGCGATTTGCATATGTATACAAAAATTCAGCTTAATCGGCAACCGGGAAGTGGATCAAATTTAATTTGCAAGATTTAACATAACATAAACGCTTTCACACTCAGAGCCCCACACTTAGTTCGATGACTTGTGTCGTGGGTGCCGGAAGCATTCACATCACACACACAATCACAACCAGAACCAGAAACACAAATTTTCCTTGGGGGGAAAACTTGTGTTCCCGCCGGGAATCGAACCCGATACCCCTGCTTAGATGGACACCACCGAACTAAGCCAACGGGCAGTTCAGATTCAGAGTTCATTTGATGACAAACATCGGGACAGGTGAAACTAAATAAAAGCTGGTTAAATAGTATATTTGAGTGTTTTCGTGTTACCTAGCTTCGGCATCATGGTCCCAGCATTCGTCACAGGTATCTGCGGCTAGCTTCAAGGCTCGCGCCTCAGGGACGGGGCCTTTAGGCAGCGGCGGTCGCACCTTGTTACGCGATACTAGGTTCTGCAATATTTGATATATGATTCATTTTACAATGGTAATCCAAACACCAAAAGATTTTGGTCTGATAGCGAAACCGTCGATTATGTAAAAAGCTGCATAACTTTGTAGATTGGCATAGTATTAAATGAGAGAGAATAGAATATAATTGTATTTATTGTTCAACTGTGTACAAAGTGCTTAATTATTAGCATTTATCAACAGTTCTATTAATTTCGAGAGCGATTAAGAGAGAAGGATAGATGGAGGGAGCGAGTTGGGGGAGATAAACCATCACGAGGGACAGAGGTAAAGTTTAACATCAATTAAGATAAACACACAAGGCAAGAACTGATATAATAAAATAGCCTGATGTGGGTGAGCGTGGGGGGGGGACATGTACAATGCCTGTATAAGTGTAAGCGTGGGGGGGACATTTACAATACCTTATAAGGGTGAGCGTGGGGAGGACATGTACAATGCCTGTATAAGTGTAAGCGTGGGGGGGACATTTACAATACCTTATAAGAGTGAGCGTGGGGAGGACATGTACAATGCCTGTATAAGGGTGAGCGTGGGGAGGACATGAACAATGCCTGTATAAGGATGAGCGTGGGGAGGACATGTACAATACCTGTATAAAGGTAAGCATGGGGGAGAACATTTACAATACCTTATAAGCGTAAGCGTGGGGGGGACATTTACAATACCTTATAAGGGTGAGCGTGGGGAGGACATGTACAATGCCTGTATAAGGGTAGGCGTGTGGGGACATGTACAATGTCTGTATAAGGGTAGGCGTGGGGGGACATGTACAATGCTTGTATAAGAGTGAGCGTGGGGGAACATATACGATACCTGTATAGGGTGAGCGTTAGGGGACATATACAATGTCTGTATAAAGGTGAGCGTGGGGGGGAAATATACAATGCTTGTATAAAGGTGAGCGTGGCGGGGACATAAACAATGCTTGTATATGTGGTGTATCACACTGCGACATGTACAGACCTGCATGTGCGCGAGCGTGGGGCGGGCGGGCAGGCCGTGGTGCGCGTAGGGCGGCGCGTAGGGCGGCGCGGGCGCGCCGGTGGCACTGCGCGTGCGCCACAGCAGCTCCCACAGCACCAGCCCCAGCGCGTACACGTCCACCGCGCACAGCGCCGCGCCGCACCCCGCCAGGTCCAGCGCGCCCTCCAGCGCCTCGGGCGCCAGGTAGCGCAGCGTGCCCGCCTGCACGAGAACATACATGATGCTAACGAGGGGGCGACGGACCGTGGTGCCGTCTCCGCTTCCCCGGACGTGGTCACGAAGTGCATGAGCCTCCCTGCCCTTATCATGATCGGCACATGTTTTATTTTCCGCCCTCAACCCTTACCCGTCATATCTGCTCTCCTTTCTTACATGTTATCTTATACCCCCTACATCCTTCCATCGTCTATTCGTCTTCTTCAATATCCATCCACATTTATACCGAACTGGAATTGTAAAAAAAAATTACTGCATCATGATTAATCAAAGCGGGCAGTTTTAAAGTAAACAGTTCACTCACCATAGACGCGGTATCTGTTCAGATTATTTCAGACTTCAGGGACTGACATTGTGGGGATTGCTTTTCAATCAAAAGCAACAAGAGCGATTCAATCGGAAGATTTCCTTGAGAGAATCTATTATGATAACTTTTCGTTGCATAGTCTTGCTCCTTTGCTCTAGCACATTATAATATATCCATGTTAGCTTATTACTCCTCAAATTTTCAACATAGATTCTTGTGGCGTCGGGATGCCAGACAGAGGAAACAACGTCATACTTTACCTCAGTGATTCTGCTAGGTGCATGTTCATGTCTCGGATGCAGCAACTGTGCCAGCCCTAAGTCGGCGAGCCGCGCGTTACCGTCTTCAGTTACCAATACGTTATTGGAATTGACGTCACGATGGACTATGCAGGGTTTGCTGCCACCTAGAGAATACAGGTGTAGGAAGATTAATATATTTATGTATTCCGAGTCTCAAGATTCAGGCCTCGAGCTTAGTTTGTGACTCAATGTTAAAACTGTTCTACACACTTACGGCATATTTCAACTTTGTAATTTATTTTAAGTTAATTTGTATACCTTAGCAATAAATATTTATCTTATCTTATTTATAATAGAAAGGAAGTAAGAGAAAATAAATGATAAGACAAAAAAAGATATCCATCAAAGTATCAAAGATCTCTTTTTTTTGTCAAAATAATATATTAATACTATTGGTATAATATTTTAGTATAGTCACAAGATAAGATTAGAAAATATAAATATAATATTAATATTCCAATATCTCTTATAATATTATGTTCATGAATTAATGATTGACAGAGATCAGTCTACTTAGCTTGTATATTTTATCATTCATGGATGAAATATATTTTTTGAGTTAGTTTGACCATTACTATATTATTAAGGAGTGTATACTCTGATCAGATCAATATGAGAGCAAAGCCAGTAGTTTTCTTTTTTTTATCACATTCTCAAGATTTGAAATTATACTATGTGACCTACTTGTAATGCTATGAAAATAGGATTTACTGAGAAACACAATCTTTCTAAAATGTTGCGTTTTACAAAATTCTTCTTTGGAAGGATACGCAAAGCGAGCGAAAAAATCACAAAAGTTTATGGGAAGTTAGGTAAAACTAACACTGTACTTACTGGGAGTGTGCAAGTGAGCGAGCGCAGCTGCCAGCCCGTGAGCGAGCGTAGCGAATTCCAGCCACGTGAGCGGAGCGCGCTCAAGCCGCGAGCGAAGCGTGCAAGAACATAACTCTAACACTATGAGATGCTCGCGACCGTACCCTTCAGTTAGAGTTTGACGCGTGTCACTGCCTGGAAATATAAAAGAAAACATCATAGAACTATAATTAAGCGATGCAAGCAGTTTCAAAGTAAACATTCACCATAGCGCGGTATATTCATATGGAACTAATATTGTGGGGATAGCTTTTACTTCTGAGCTTCACGGTGATTATCATTGATCGAGCACTTTGTCCGTCCGTCTGTCAGAGGCATTTACCATCTAAACCGTACAAGCCATAATTTTAAATTCTTAGAAAATATAAAAATCTATGGCTCAGCTAATAATGATATAAATATTAAGGGGGCATACACGTAAATGGGGAACAAAATTTTTTATTTTTTTTGCTTTTGTTGAGAAGGGTAAGAAACCGTTTTTCATAAAGACATTTATGTTGGAAAATAACAATTGAGGTAGGACATTAAAGTCACTTTTGTCCCGGAGTCTATCTAAAAACGGCTACACAGTTAAAGCTGATACCTACGTATAATATCCGTTATATACTGTACTAATTGTCTATAAAAAATTAGGTAATCCTAACTACGGGCCAATTGTCTATATTTCCTAAAACTATACTAAAACTATATACAGCAAAGACCTAAGATACCTACAAGACATCGAGCTTATAGGTAACTCAAGTGCTCAAGCAAACTACCAGTGGGTAGCGTTCACATCATGCTGGCGGTATTGCCTCTCTGAATTGCAATCCTGTACTTGAACCACAAATTAAAAAATCTATCATTCATTATTAAGACAAAAACTGATAATCAGTGAAACCTTTTGAGGGTAATGGTCATCTATTGGTTAAAATGTAGGGTCGAGATCCCAGTTCGGGGCAAATGACAAGTATATTTTTTTAATGGTGTTAAGTCTTTTAGAAAATTTTCTTTAACTAAACTAAAAACTTAAAACTATATGCTTCACTTATAGAACAAAGTCTTCATATTTAGGTGTTTTGATGCGACAATGTAGAATGCTTAGAAAAGACTTATATGAGCGGAGCAAGCAACTTAAAATATAATGATGAAATTTCTCTCACCGTAGTATCTCAATATATTAGGATGGGACAAATGCGGCAATGCGTATATAGCTGCCTCTTTCTGCCAAGTGCTGGCATTGGAATATAGCTTTACCGCGACCGGCGTAGAGCCGAGAGTTCCACGCCACACTGACCCGAACTTGCCTTGACCTGTAAGAAAGAATTTAATAAGAACAATACAAATTACTACCAATTAACGAGATTTAATCAGAAATAAAAAATAAAACAAACGCGTCGGGTTGGATATGTCTAGGTGGACCATGGGCATACATTCTAATAATTTAAATGCAAGTAAAGCTTAAAAAATCGACTTCACCGCTTATATTTTGGTTTTGCCTTGATCTACCTAGCATAAAAAAAAATATCTATTTCGATAACATTTATATGGGACCACCTCTGAAGTATAACAAACTAACAAACAACAAAAAAAATAATCAAAATCGATTAATAATTGGCGGAATTATTGCGAAACATACATACTATATAAAAAAAAACAGTCTAATTGAGAACCTCGTTTTCTGTAGTTGGTTGAAAACAATATAATAATAATTACACAAGTAGACCATGGAAAGAAAACAAAACCCTCTGGTACACCCATTTATCTTGAGGTGAACCACGGGGGATAAATAGTCCCTTGTACAGCCAGATGGACAATGTAGGTGGACCACGGGCAATGACAGGATATTTTATACATAGATATAGCAGAGCTATCCATGAAATAAGACAATATGGTACTCTTTACTCCGATTGACATGGGTAAAGCCGAAGGGCACAGCTAGTAATAACATCACGTCATAGCCCTTCATAGAAGCTATGCATCGGGACGAACTCTTATCAGGATGGCCGAATGTCTGATGACCATATCGTTCAGGGTGCTAAGTAATTACGAATCTAGTCTCGCCTGGCTAGTTACCACTCTACCGTTTAGTACCGTTAAGTAATTTACCTTCAACTAGAAAATTCAATATGTTCATATATAAAACGACGTTCTTACTATCATTAAAAGCCAGACAGTCTTTACTAAGCTAAATGATTAGATTATCAGTATCAATGGCGAGAAAGAATTAAACGTGTAGACTATTTGATATATATATATATATATATATATATGTATATATAAAAAGAAGCTCCTCGCATCACACGGCCATCCTACCACGCGGTCGTCCCTACGCAACGTCTGTATAAATTCTGCACCTGATTATTGATTACACACTTACAATAAATTTGCTTTAGCTATTCACTGTTTTTTTTTATTTTATTATAAGAGAAAGTCCAAGTGATTCGCGAGATGGTAAGCATCCCGTCTGCTCAAAACATCAAACTTTAGAAACAAAGTTACTTCAACCTTCATTTAAGACTACACTTCTATTTATTTAATAATAAATATTTTTTTGTCTGCTTTTTTACTTTAAAAGACTGAACAATAAACAAGTTTTTCGCCACGCGGTAAAAAGAGAGGGGGATATTACTTCCTCTCCTTCGTCTTATGCATTTTCGATCAGATCACGTGTCCTGACGCGAGTTTAACATTTTTTACCCATCAAAAAAGTGCACAACGCCGCTAAAGAAGATTTAACTTCAAAAACCGCATCCAAATCGGTTCACACGTTTAAGAACTACGGCGCTAAAGACTGACACAGAGACACACAAACACATAGTGGTCAAACTTATAACAGCCCTCTTTTTGCACCGGGGATTAAATACGTGTACTTACCAAGATGTTCAATCAAAGTTAGATTATCAACGCAGGACAATCCAGTAGCTAACGCGTCTGGTCCGCTTCCCATTACTTCACCTGAAATGATGTTTTGCCATAATTTATACTGATATTATAAGTGCAAAAATTATATGAGTGTGTGAGTTTATCGTTATGATGTATGTGTGTGTGCCTGTGGCATTGTATGTCATAGCATAATAGTTAAAACAGCCTATTTACTAGATGCATTCAATCAAACGTTTGAAGGTTGTTGAGACCAACGTTAAATGAGGAGGTCAGCTATTTTTTTTTTTTTTTTATTATTTTTAGATAAACATTTGACCACTATCTCACCTGATGGAAAGTGATGATGCGGCCGAAGATGTGACATGTTTATCTAGAAGATACCTGTTCACTCTTGACTTGAAGACTCCCAAATTATACCCCTCGGGAAACAAAGACACAGGTAATGAGTTCCACTCCTTCGCCATACGGATGATGTACGTAGAAGCGAAACGCTTCGAGCGAACTGGAGGTATGTCAACCATAAATGGATGACGTTTGACAGTTTGTCTTGTTGTTAGATGAAAGCGAAAAGGTTATTGGTGAACAGACAGCGCTCCAAGCGCTATTTATGCAGCAAAGGCCGGTGAGGTGCCAAATTATCCAGCGGATTTAATTCGGCCGTATCTAACGGGCTAGTTTTCAGTTTGTAATTTGTATACTGATATATGATACAATACAATATAACTTGTTAAATGTCAATACTGCGAGGGTGTGGAACTCATTGCCCGTCTTTGTTTCCTGAATAGTATAATCTGGGAGTCTTCAAGTCAAGAGTGAATAGGTATCTTTTAGGCAGGCATGCTACATTTTCAGCCTCATCATCGCTTTCCATCAGGTGAGGTAGTGGTCAAGTGCTAGCCTGTCGAACATAAAAAAAACTGATATTTTGATCCTAGGCTTCTTGTGAGTGGCTGATTCAACCTGTGACACGTATATCGCATACCTTTTTCCACATCCATAACTTGGCTATCCTCGTCATTGGCTGGCTGCTTCTTGCAATGTAAGTCGTAATATAGTGAACCCATCATAAGTATAGCGATTAGTAAGAAAACAGGAAAGAGATAGATATAGAGCGAGCTGTAACTGTCTGGCGCTCGTTGTGTGGCCGTCATGGTCGATTGAGCTTTAATTGTCACCGTTTCTTCTTTGAGGGATGCTGAAAATATCAATCATTTATACATTTAAGACTGCTTCACAGAGTGTGAAAGCTTTTAAGTTAAGTTTATGCTTATCAGACAGAACATATTTTTACTAGAGAAGGTTAATCGAACATTTTATCTATCTATCTATCTTATATATATAAAAATCAATGCCACTTTTCGTTGTTATTTTATAACTCAAGAACAGGCTCACCTGTCCAAACCAAATGTTTAGGCTTTGTTCGGACTATTTAGTAGATGGTTTATGTGAAGTTTGCACAAAATCGGTCGAGCGGTTCTTCATTTATCACACCCGGGCGAAGCCGGGGCGGATCGCTAGTTCATTATAAAGATATCAGACAAGAATTTGACTATAGAGAAAAAAAAATGCAAATGACTAGCTACTAGACAAACATGTCACATCTTCGGCCGCATCATCGGTTTCCATCAGGTGAGATAGTCAAATGTTTGTCTATAAAGCATAAAAAAAAGAATGGCTGTTCACCAACATTTTCAAGGAGTCTATTAAACAATTTGTTTCTAGGTAAACAACATAAATATGGCTGCCCAGAGTGGCTATGATGATGTACTTACTGAAATCAGCATTGCAGAAACTTTCAGTGCAGCAACAGAACTTGGTATCAGGTCTGGCAGTCACTCTTGTGCACTTATTGCACGAACTCTGTCCGTCTGTCTGAGAGTCAGAGGCACGCCAGCATCCTGTCGAAATTACAAATAAATAAAAACAATACATCTTTCTCAAAAATTTTACCTTACCACTTAAGACTATAACTTTAAGTTAAATATTAGCTTTATAGGGTTTTACAGATGAAAGAAAGAAAGAAAATACATTTTTCATGACAACATGCAATGCTACATTATTTACATAAAACAAGACAAAAACAAATAACAAACTAAACAAAATACAATAAACAATATAATGCTGCGTGATGCCATGAATGAGATTCCGACTCAGAGTATAACTAAGTAGGTGGGCACTTACCCAGTAATTGTTTTTTAAGCGGTATGCATGAATATCCTTTTATGGCGGATATTCCTCAGATTAGAACCAATCGTTTTGCCTCTCCTTTCATAATGCGAACCGCAAAGGAGTGGAATACCCTGCCTTCGTTCTTGTTCCCGATAAGTATAACTTAGACCGCTTCAAGTCAAGAGTGAACAAGTACCTTCTAGGCAGACATGTCCCACCGTCGACCGCATCGTCGCTTTCCATCAGGTGAGATAGCGGTCAAATGCTAGCCTATTTGTCATAAAAAAAAAAACTAGGGCACCCCTGTATCACTGTAATTGCCATTTCTCCCAATGGAAGTTTCTCCCTAAGGGAAATTTGTGTTTCTAGTTCTGGGTGTGATTCTGTGTGTGATTTGAAAGTTTCCGGTACCCATGACACAAGTCATTGAAATTAGAGAAGGTGTACGAGTGTGACAGTGTTTATATTTATATTTATCTATGTGTTTGTGGCATTGTGCTCCCAAATGGTTGAACCGATTTTGATTGAGTATATTTTGTTCGAAAGATGACCTGCTTGGGAACATTCTTAGCTATGTTGACAATTGGTACAGGAATTTTTTAGACCGTCAGGGGTATTTTAAAAATGTTTGAATTTGTCACTTGTTTAGCCGAATATGCTTTAGCTATTAAGGAGTCCATTTTCGTCACCTTGTCCGAGCACAGTGATATTCCCTTCTTTATCTTGATGCCATAGAGTGTAGCAAGTTGCACGCGGGTCTGTGCACTTTTGGACTTGTGCGGCCCCCGACGGGAACACAGCTTCTGATATTGGACCAGTTTCTGAAATTCAAATTTATGTTTTTTATTTTAATTATATTTGATATCAATAGTTCTTACACACATACACAAATGCACTCACTCTCTGTCACATACACACACATACATTTATATCACCAATATATGTTTTTTTGTAATACCACTTAGGTGAGTAAATAGTAATTGTACTTATCTAGGGAAACCTATAATTGGCTATTATATAAGTTTATTTTTTTATATCTTAATTACCATAGTTCTGTTGGTCTTTTAAATAAATTGATATTTTTCCAGGTCACATACTATTAAATAGGTATTCAGTACTAAACAAACACATTCACATGCACAACGTTACAAAAAGGTCAAATTACAAAACAAATAACACTTACAGACCCACAGTAAGTTGAAAGACTTGTATTGATGTCGCTAGAAACATTTACATGACATTCAATCACACCCAGAACTAGGAATATGATTTTCCCTTGGGCAGAAAACTAGTGATCCCACTGTGAATCGAACCGATACCCATTGCATAGAAAGCGACACCAGACTTCATTGAATTTTTGCCACAGTTCAGAAAACACATATTATTATATCTCTGGGACTGCTCTTACTATATGCCTAGGTTTTTTTTAATGCTTGTTAGGCAAGCATTTGACCACTATCTCACCTGATGGAAAGTGAAGATGCTATCGATATAGAAAACATGATTTTTTTGCTCATTTTACCTTGATATTGATAACGGCAACAGGTAGACGGAATATTCAGTTATATATTCATTTTAAATATAAATACTTATATTAAAATAAAACAAATATTTAAGGCTCCCATTAAACAAATAAGACTTTTTTGTCAATTTTATAGATAATGGTACTGAGCCCTTCATGCATGAGTCTCCCACTTGGGCAGTTTTTTTATTCTTACTCTATATGACAAAGGGTTTGGTTAAAAATCCATTAAATATACATACCAATAGGATCACTTTCCACCACAAATTGATCATTTTTATCATCATTATAGGAAGGAGTTGCACTGATAGACACGCTATGAATCTTATACAAGCAGGATATCGTAGGACCCTTTGTAGTTGGCGGATCAGTTGGTATCACTACAGCTTTGACTTTAAATTTCTCTTTTGACACTGAATTTTTATTGTTTTCATTAATTTTACCCCTATTGATGGCATTTTTTTCAATGTCCTCTCTAATATTGGAATTAAAATCATTCAAATTTGGATTTTGATTAATGAACTCATTTGGATCTGGAATAGAAACGCTTCTTTTGTTTCTCATAGCAGGCCAATTTTTGTCATTTGAAAATGGAATCGGTTCTGTTTCCTCCTCTGATCCATCTGTTATTAGTGGCCAGTCAGGATCATTTCTTTTTTCAATAGCCCTTGTTTCTTCTTGTGTTAGCGGCCAGTAGTTGCTCAGATCTTGGTTGTTCCATTGTATAGTCCTTCTGTGATGGTATTTAGTGAATGTTCTCACGTAATGCGAAGGTTTTACGTGTTGAATGCCGTTTCTGGAGTCATGAGGGTCGTGCGGCCGAGAAGTTAACACTTTTGCGGTAAATATGAACAGGAACAGCACAAAACATTTTAGTAAAGGCGTAACTTTTTGTGTTATTATTCCTTCCATGATATTTTTAATTCTTCGTAGAGTAAGAACAGGAAATTAGGTTGTTCACATACTGCATAGCGAATTAGCGTGTTACAACACGGAAGCTGTCACAATGCAGGTTCTATTGATTTTTTCGAGGTTGATGTACCTCGATTTACGCGGCGTTTCCAGGCGTGAATACTGCGATAAAAATACTGCACGCTTGCAATTAACTTTTTATGGTAACATCAAAGTCAAAACAACCGATTATCCTTCGAATTGTTAAAAAATAATGGAAGTGTTTACAAAATCAGTATTCAGTCGCAGTAACGCCGATGTTTAAAACGAAAATTCTACGAATCTTCGATGCTACTTTATCGTAGCTAACACAATGTTCTCACATTGTTTTGATAATTACACAAGTTAATATAGTTCAATGAAGTTCAAAAATTTTGATTCAATCGATAGAATGTTGACAAACACAATTCAATACACCGACATTTTTACGACAATGTTTCTTTTCACGCAGCACGATGCAATTCTGTAAAGCCCACTGTATATATTTTTTTCTTATTTTATAAATAATTTTAAATACTTTATTTTAATGCCAAAAGATATGTCGTCATTGAGAGACCATTATTTTGATAAATTTTATTGTTTGAACACTAATTCTAAAAATATAGAACATTCCTTTCAGCTAATTTCTTGCGTGTATCTAAACGATCAAAACGTCAAAATTGTGCTGATGTCGATAGTGATGTTCCTAGTTCAAAGATACACTATCGACAAATAGTTTAGCTATAGTTCGACCGAAACCGCTGAACCGAGTTTCAGGAAAGCGAGGCAAGGCGGGAAGCGTGATCGTTATGATTGATGGTGGATTGGTAAAGTGAAGCAGCCTGCTTTGTTCTTCAAACTGCATTTAATGTTTCCCTAGTTCCAACGCTTTAGTTGTTTTTAATCTTCTCACTATATCCGTGTGTTCGATCATCTGGATTAGAGGTGACGAATATAACCATCTACCAATAAAATTTGCTAATATAAAAATTCAACTATCATATTCAATAAATAATGTAACCTTATCAAATAAAAATTTATTAATTCTGGAAGGCTGTTTTCGATCTAATTAGTTGGGTCAAATGCATTCAATATTATGCTCTCTGTCTTTTACAATACAGTTTAAAACGCCTAAGATACGTGAAGTGATATTTATTTACTTACCATTTGTATTTATTAACCACTTGTATCAGTTAAGTAAAAAATATAATATTTAGATGCTGAATTTTTATGTTTAAATAAATTAATATTATAAGACATCACGTTAATTTTATTATTAAACTTATTTTTTTATCGTACAATTTATAGACAACAAATGACCCCAATTTGTCGATATCATCAATTCACTCGAGTTTTACTGTCCATCACTATAACACTTTTTTCTTCCTATTTTGTTTGCCCGCTGTTCTTCCGTCATTTTGTAGGTCCGCGAAAATTTCTAAAAATATCAAAAACTTGCCCAATATAACCCTTTGCTTTATCCTTAGGTTGTAGATATTTTCATAGGCGAGCCTGCAGTGCATCACCCTAGTTTATAAAATGGCTTCATTAGCTGCCACTGAGGAAATTGATGAGGAGAAAGAACGAGCCCATTTTCGCGCCGTTGTTAACGCTTTCAAATATTACAAGTAAGTTTTTATTTGAATTTAGCTTAATTTTCACACATACAACTCACTAAATGTTTAAAAAATGCGTGGGCGTACCGAAAAGTGTGTTTGTTGTATTAAATTTGCATGTGGGTGCTAATAATCCCGTCAAGATTTTACATAGCAACAAAATTCTTTGTTAGGACTAAATCGGTCCATCCAATTAACCTATTTAGATATAACATTGATCTTTGTCTGTGTCCTGTGGTGCGAATTTTAGCCTTATGTCCTTAAATTTAGGTGCCTTTTTCAAATTTTGAAAATATGTTTGCTGGACAGTGTTAACTTGTATAACTAACAATAAATACAACACTGTTTAGCACTGTATAATAGATTTGCTTTTTGGTTTGTTCATATATAGTAATAATAATAATAATTTTACAGCTCAAAAATTACAAGTCATTCAATTTAAATTACACTTGATATCCACCTACATTGAGAAAAATAATTTATCTTGAATGTCTATAAATATTAAATTGCTAGCTTTGTTTTTCCCTTGTTGATGATAGAGAACTATGATAAAAGTTAACTATAGTTTTACTCCTGGATATCTATTCCACGTTTCATCTAAATCCGATGGATGTTGCAACATTACATACATCTTGCATACATACTTCTTACTTACAGTGGTTCATACACATAGGTTTTATCCACTTTTATTTTTAACTATTCTTAACACTTTAATGTTATTCCTTTCACACTCACAGCCCCACACCAAACCAAGTGATTTGCCACAACTTTTATTATATGAACTGGAAACAAATGAAACACCCTGCCTTTGTTGTTGTTTCCCGATAAATATAATTTAGGCCTCTTCAATTCAAGAGTGAACAGAGCAACCTGTAAAAGAGAACTACTGGAAATCTAGACATCCTAACATACAATAGCAATTTTGCTCAAGCTGAAATGGAGACGCAAGCTTAATGACTCACAGAAATCAAATACAACAACTTTACCACTGGAACAGTTATACCAGCTCAACACCCCAAAACCACACTCCGCTATTTTAAGGAGCTAGGGTGGATGGGGTAGTTCCTGGTAGGGGGAAATGCACATTACACCCAAGCAGGACGTCAGTGCAGGCCTTAACGCCCCCCTATTGAATAAGAATAAGAATAATGGAGACTTTTATTATTTCCTCATACACTACATTCAAATAAAATAATCAAATCAAAATCGTTTATTCACATGGGCCCCAAAGAGGCACTCATGCAAGTTTATGATTCTACTGCCAGATTCACAAAATTACAGCCATCTCAAGAAGAACCTGGCAAGAAACTTGGCAGCACATTTTTTTTCTTATTTTTTTTTTATCATTCCTTAACTATAATTATATTTACCTAGGTATATCTATATTCATTCACAAACACACACACATAAATGTATATCATCACCCCAATTAACATAATAAATATTCTCTGACTCGATAACTTGGTAATATTCCATAACATAGTTCTCTATTTAAGCTTTATCTATATTAAATGCCTAATAATAATGTTGCATTAGATGATGCAATATGTTGTTAATTTTTTTACATTCTTAATTTGCTGACACAGGAATTATCTTAATCTAGGTATATCAATATTAAGTAGTTGCATGAAAGTGCTTGTGCAGTTAATTTTGTAATTTTTTGTGGTCTGATATTTGCACACTAGTCGTTACTTTTATGATATAAATTTGTAAGTCACCAGAAACTTCACCATACAAGATAAAATTTATCTCCTTCAGACTCTGCAGTCTTGACCGTATCCAGAAATCGGAGAAGATTATCTCAACCCTCCCAGCAAGCCACCAACGTCGTCTCGAAAAGTACAAAACCTACCTCACAAAGTTCAAAAAATGTCTCGACACAAACAACAAAATAGTACATCTCATTATCAAAGACGTGGACACTATGTTTGAGAATGTTGAGCATAGTGTGGATACGTCGAATGGGACTGAGAGTTTTGGCTGTAATTACAATAATTGTGAGATCACGTCGCAGAAACAACATAAAATGCAACATGATGTTGAGAAGGTAAGATTGCTTATGATATTTAACAGACTTCAAAAAAAGAAGGATGATCTTAATTTGTCCATTCTTACCAACTGCTAAAAAGGCAGACACTCAGCCAGCTACACCAACAAGCAATTCTTATGTATATAAAACAAGCCGCTCCCTGCGTATTTGCATGTGTTTATCAAGCTAAATAGTAGCCTACGTGTTAATCCTAGCTGTATGAAATGTATATTCCAAATTTCATCCAAATCCGTTCCGTCTTTACTGTACAAAGAGAAAACAAACATACTTTTACATTTTACACACATATACACAAACATAATAATTCTGTGATAACAGCCCCACACTAAGTTCAAAGACTTGTGTAATAGGTGATGCCTGGCTGTAACATTTAAAACACACATAATCATACCTGATGGCGATTGCCATCAAATTGAATCGGCTTCCAGATCTGAAGCTGTTTTTTAATTTGGGAAATTTAGATATTATTTTGTGTTAAGAATTGTTTTTTAATTTCAGGTACAATCAGTAATAAAGAATATTGTAAGAGACTGGAGCGAATTAGGCGCAGAAGAGCGTAAACAATGCTACACGCCTATACTCGATGAAATGGAGGAGAGATTTCCGTTAGATGAATACAGGTAAGCATATATTCACTGGACTTGAGAACTTTCTTCATGTGTAAGCCTGTTCAAACGTAGACCTATCTTATACACATAATAGTCGGATTACGTAGTAACTATTACTCAATCTGTGATCCGTCGCTACGGTAAAAGGTTAGACACTCTTACTGCGCTAAAACTCATTTTAACGGGTACTTCCCAACGGATCATAGTATCGGATTTTCACATTAACCGATCATAACAGTTGTTCCCATCTGATCATAAGATCAGTTGCAACTAAAATAAATTATATATTATACTTCCCAACTGATCATAAGATCCGTTGGGACTTCAGTAAATTATATATTGTTGTTCTCAACCGATCATATGATCTGTTGGAACTTAAATAGGTACGTATTTTACATTCTCAATGGATCATAGAAATATTATGGTTTGATTCACCTTGTATTTTGTGAACATTACATTATCTATTTTTTATGTGGATACATATATTTTCGATAGCTTAGGTAGGCTACGATAATTGTGGATTAAACTTTTCCCATTATACTTCCAAATAATAAATGTAACAAATAAATGCTAGGAACAGTACCTATATTGTTTGAAAAATTACAAACATTAAATATCAAAAAGCTTTACAACGGAAATAATAATAACAGATACAGATTTTCGTAAATATTTCTTTACCAGGTTTATAAAAATATATCTAAAAAAAATCAAACCTATGTACTAAAATTACACACAAAATCAACAATAATATTTTTAAACTTACTGGTAAATCACAGAATAATCAGTCTTAAATTAAACACAGTCATGATGTAAATACTAATTTAAATTAACTATTTACATAAAATAAAATCATTCTTAAAACAACATATTCCAACTACTGTGATTTGTAGTTGGTCAAAATATAACCTTAGGGTAAGATCACTTTTTTTAAAATATTATGTAGGTAACAATTTTACCAGCCATAGGTAATTTTATGTAATCTGAGAATCAACTTCAAGCAATATAATTAAACGCAAGCAAAAAAAAGGCAACTTCCCCGCTTTATCTTCGGAACTTTGGTCAGATTAGATGTATTAAAAACGCATTATTGAAGATATTTTAAGAACTTCTATTTCAAGATTGATCAGATCTAAATGGAACCAATTGGAAAGCAACATCTTTCAAACAAAAAAAAACATTTCAAAATCGGTTCATGTGGAATAAAGTCATGAGGTAACACACAATAAAAAAAATAAAAATACATTCGACTTAAATGAAGTCGGAGGAAAATATGTATAGCTTAACACTTTAAACAATAAAGAATCGCAGACGCGAAGAATCGCGAGAAAATAAGTCAAAAACATAAACATAATTCTTATGATCCGATGAGAAGGTATAACAGATATTAATTTAAGTTCCAACAGATCCTATGATCGGTTGAGAACAACAATATATAATTTACTGGAGTCCCAACGGATCTTATGATCAGTTGGGAAGAATAAAATATAATTTATTTTAGTTGCAACTGATCTTATGATCAGATGGGAACAACTTTTATGATCGGTTAATGTGAAAATCCGATACTATGATCCGTTGGGAAGTACCCATTTTAACATATATTCTAGACTATATCTCCAAATTAAATTAATAATATATTGGAACGAAAGTTCTTTATCGCGCATTGCGAAAGGCGGAAAAAATTAAGACCAAAAGTTGTAACGACACTTTTTGCTATAGTTGTAAGCCATACCACGTTCTCGTCCGATCACCGAAGTTAAGCAAAGTCGGGCGCGGTCAGTACTTGGATGGGTGACCGCCTGGGAACACCGCGTGATGTTGGTTTTTGCATGTTTCTTTAAATTTTGGAACGAAAGTTCCTTATCGCGCGTTGCGAAAGGGGGCTAGACGGAAATTGAACTTTGTTCCATCCGGGTGTCCCTTGACGCCTCTCAAGTTTTTTTTTTTAATTTTTCGTACTGAAAACTAAATTTTAACACATTAAAACACTCTATGAGCTGAGGATCTCACGTATTTTTCATGAATGCCTGAGATATGTTTTTTTACCTTGTTAACCCCTATATATCCGCCATTTTGAAAAATTTCTAAATACTGATTCGTAATTCCATGTAATTGTCGAACCACATTGTTTTCTCTTCATGCTGTAATAGCTAAACGTTTAATTAAAATTCGGAATTAACGCGTGATCACAATGCTGGCACTTATTTGGCTCAACGTATTAGCATTGCAATTCAGAGAGGCAATGCCGCCAGCATGATGGGAACGCTACCCACTGGTAGTGGGCTTGAGCACTTGAGTTACCTATAAGCTCGATGTCTTGTAGGTAACTTAGTTCTTTGCTGTATATAGTTTTAGTTTAGTTTAAGGAAATACAGGAAATTGGTCCGTAGATAGCATAAATTCAGAATGTACATAGCTTATACCAATGAGTGACATATAGGCTACTATTTAACTTGATAAACGCGGGCGAAGTCGTCGGGCTCCGCTAGTAAATGACAAATTGTTTCCATTGTTCCAGTGACCGTCGTCAAGTGAAAGTGTTAGTGCCAGGTGCTGGGCTCGGTAGGCTAGCTTGGGAGATTTCAACCCGAGGGTACACGTGTCAAGGGAACGAGTTTTCGCTGTTCATGCTGTTTGGAAGCAACTTTATACTCAACAGGTGTCCAGAGGTAAGGAGCATGGAGTGGTCGAGTAGGGTATGTTGAGACTAGGGTATATTGAGAGATTGGGATATATGAGTTTTCGTGAGAATTAGACATTATAATATTATACTTACTTTACTAAAAAGCAAGCCGTATTCTTAGATTCAATATGTGAAAACTCGTTAATGGTGTTTAGTTGTAATGCAAAATCAAAAACCTAAATTGTTTATTCACATGGACCCCAAAAAGACACTCATGAAAGTTAATGACTCTGCCAGATTCGCTAAATTACAGCCATCTCTTTTTTTTTAATGCTTTATAGACAAACATTTGACGACCTTGTTGGCGCAGTGGACCTGTGTCCGCCCTCTGCGCCCTCCTGGGTTCGATTCCTGGCAGGAGCACAAATTCCTTCCCAAGGTATATCTGTGCTTCTGGTTCTGGGTGTAATGTGTGTGTGATGTGAATGTTTCCGGCACCCACGATACAAGTCTTTGAACTTAGTGTGGGGGCTGTGAGTGTGGAAGCGTTTGTTTGTTTGTTTATTTGATTTGACCACCACCTCACCTGATGGACAGTGATAATACCGCCGAAGATGTGACATGTTTGTCTAGAAGATACCTAAATCTCGAAAAGAACTGATAAGAAACTCGGCGGCGCATATTTTTTCATTCATTTTTTTTTAATCTTTCTGAAACACTAATAGGTATAATACATAATTATATTATCCTAGGTATATCTATATTATGTAGTCGCTAGAAAGCGCTTTTGCAGTTTGCCTCCATGCATCCTTGTCATTAATGTAATGCTTATCTTATATCTGTATATACATATCACAGTTTCTTTTCCTAATAAAATAAATAAATACTTTAATATTTGTAGGCAAATATCCACACAGTCCATCCATGGGTGCATCAATACGTGAACAACGTGACGTGCGAGCATCAGCTGTTAGCGGCGCGGTTCCCGGACGTAAGGGTCGCCACCCCCAGACCAGACAAACACTTCTCTATCACTGCCGGGGACTTTCTTAAGGTACTACAAATCATTGTACCATAGAAGTAGTGTAGTGGCCATAGAAAGGCCAAAATGGAGAAGGTTGGAGGAGGCCTTTGCCATCTTACCGCGAGAATCAGTGGAGGGATTGCCCCAATCCCGGGCCTTAGCGTTAAGGTCCGCCTCCTCTCTCCTCCTCTGTAGTGGGGTCACTGGTGGAGAGTCAGGGCACATCTTCACTGATTTGCACGGCCCCACACGTCTGGGGGGTGGCCTTGGTGAGCAAAGTCACCCCTCCATGGGCGCAGTGGCCCGGAGGAGTTCGCATCCGGGCCTACTGCCGGGGCAAGATAGTGACAGCTAGCGCGACCCTATCTTATCCACCTCGGCGAAACACTGCTCACGGGGGGTTTTTAGTGGGTTCGAGCCCCACATACCCCTTTCTTTCATCCCTCGGAAGGAAAGGAAATGCCAGGCATTTTACCCCGCACAAAAAAAAAAAAAAGGCCTTTGCCATCTGGCACTATACCATAGTTTTGATAATGGAAAAAGACTTGCCTAATAGGCACAGGCAATGCATCCCATAGACGGACAGCATGCACGGTGAAAGATCTTCCATACATTTGAGAAAGATCTTCCATACATTCCATATATTTATGCCCATACTGCCCGTTGGCTTAGTTGGGTAGCGTTCGCCTTCTAAGCAGGGGGTTCGATTCCCAGCGGGAACACAACTTTTCTCCCCAAGGAAAATTTGTGTTTCTGGTTCTGGTTGTGATTGTGTGTGTGATGTGAATGTTTCCGGCACCCACGACACAAGTCATCGAACTTAGTGTGGGGCTGTGGGTTTGGAAGTGTTTTAAGTGTTTTGTTTATTTATGTATATATATATATTTTCAGGTGTATACAGAACCGGACGAGTGGTCATGCGTCGCGACGTGTTTCTTCATTGACTGCGCACAGAACGTGATCGAATTTGTGGAAAGGATATACACTATACTGCAACCTGGCGGATATTGGATAAACTTGGGTCCGCTGCTCTATCATTACAGGTAATCCTACTAATATTATAAATGCGAAAGTTTGTGTGCAAGTGTGTGTGTAAGTGTGTAAGTATGTTTGTTCCCTCTTCACGCTTTAACGGCTGAACGGATTTGGAATGTACATAGATCAAATCAATAAGCTGCCCGATGCAATTGTATCCGCTACGAGCATGGCATGCTTTAAAGCGAGACTAAAGCGCTGGAGCCAACATTCCTATGATGAATTCATCTCTTAAAAGTGACCATAATTTATTATTAGTTGATAATTGCTAATATACAGCACAGTGATATGACATATTTTTATTTGGCTTGTGTTTAAACAACGCCCAAAAAAGTACCTATTTTACCACCAAAAAAATTCTAAACGGTTACCAAAATGGATAAATTGTCACCAAATTAAGTTTCCTTAAATATTATGAAATAAATCAATTTTTTCGTATTGTAAATATTGTTGTATTCATTATAAAAAAAAAAACCTTAACCTACTGTTTGAAAGATGTTGCTTTCTAATTGGTCCCATTTAAATTTGATCAAGATCTGATCTGTAGTTCTTGAAATATCGTCAATCATGTCTATTTTGTGACGAAAAATGCGTACTTTGACGATGTTCTCGTTTACCCGACTTCAAAAGTTGCCTCATAACTTCTTTCGTTGTGAGTCGATTTTGATGATTCTTTTTTTATTTGAAAGCTGGTGCTTTTCATGAGGTCCCATAGAAATTTGATCAAGATCTGATATGTAGTTTTTGAGTTATAGTCAATATTGCGTTTTTAATACATTAAATCTGATCAAGGTTCTGAAGATAAAGCGGTTAAGTCGGTTTTTTTAAGCTTTGCTTGCGTTTAATTAATATTTTACAATTTATTTTTTTTATACTATATTCTGACATTGATTTTAATATTTTAATGATTTATACAAATCTTACTCAAATTACAATTGTAAAAATCTAACTATAAGACGTGTAAACAATGTTCATCAATAAATGAGTATTTGAGATCATACCTAGGATTAACACATAGGCTACTTTTTAACTTGATAATAGCGTGCGAAGCTGCGGGGCACAGCTAGTATACTATAATAACATAGACGATTTCACACTCACAGCCCCACCACACTAAGTTCGATGACTTGTGTCGTGGGTGTAGGAAACATTCACATCACATACACGATGACTTAAACTGCCAGTTGGCTTGGTTGGATGAGCGCTCGCCTTCTAAGGGGGGTCTAATCGGGTTCGATTCCCGACGGGAACACAAGTTTTCTCCCCAAGGCAAATTTGTGTTTCTGGTTTTGGTTGTGATTGTGTGTGTGATGTGAATGTTTCCGGCACCCACGACACAAGTCATGTAAAAGCGTCTATAAACGCTATAAACATAAACGCTTTCACACTCACAGCCCCACACTTAGTTCGATGACTTGTGTCGTGGGTGCTGGAAACATTCACATCACACACACAAATACAACCAGAACCAGAAACACAAATGTTCCTTAGTATTGACTTGTTTGTTGATTGTTTCATAGAAATCGTTTCAGTAGAATACCACTGTAAATTGTTGATTTTGTTCGCAGTGACATGCCCACAGAGAGCAGCATAGAGCCGCCTTACGATATTTTGCTGGAAATCATCAGGGACGTAGGATTCGACATTTTGGTACGTAGAAAAATATTTAGTACAACAATTGTCTGATGATGGAGACGGAAGATGGCCACAAAAACTAGATAAACCTGTATAATAACACATATATACGATATAATCTGGGATTCTTCGAGTCAAGAGTGAATAGGTCTTCAAGTCAAGAGTGAAGAGGTACCTTCTAGGCAAGCATGCTACATCTTCGGCCATATCAACACTTTCCACCAGGTGAGATAGTGGTCAAATGCTGGCCTATTTAGCATAAAAAAAAAGAAACGATATAATCTGGGATTCTTCAAGTCAAGAGTGAATAGGTATCTTCTAGGCAAGCATGCTATATATCTTCGGCCAAATCATCACTTTCCATCAGGTGAGAGAGTGGTCAAATGCTTGCATGTCAAGTATTAAAAAAAAACCCATCTTGTTAGTGCTCGTTTGATTCGAATTAGGCAAGCATGTTACTTCTTCGGCCGCACCATCACTTTCCATCAGGTGAGATTGTGGTCAAATGCTTGCTAATCGGACATAACAAAAAAATTTTAGGTATGAATGTTTGAGTCAAATCATGCAATTAAATTTTAAAGCTGTTATCAGCAACCGATTGAGATAAAATTTGCATACACCTTTACTTTGGATGACAATGCATAAGTGACGTCATTTTAAATCAAATATGGCGGACGGTTCAAGATGGCGGACTAGTAATTTTTAAGCACGCCCATGATAAGGGTATCAAATGAAGGGGTTTTAAAAATGGGACTGATACTGAATATCAGCAGTCATAATATCGACGGTTAAAACATCAACACCGTAAGACCAACGATTCAAAATCTCAACACTTTAGAATGTCAGCAGCTTAGTAAGTCAATAGTTCACAAGATCATAGTTTAAAATCTCAACATGGAAAAATTTAGGTTGATACTTAGAAGTGATACAGATATACACAGGGCCACATTTAGGGGAGGGCAACCGGGGTCTCCACAAAAGAGGGGCCCACAAAAGACTTCGGAATTATTATTTTTTCAAATTCTGGCGAGTAGACGCTTGTTGACAAGTTTTCATTTGATATTTTATTTGCTGTTTTACCTTTACCTATAGTAATTTGTACAAACATTATACTGTTCTTAAATATAAAAAAAAAACTATTTATCTACATTTGTTAATATTAAAAAAGCTATTTATCTATATCAGGCAATCAGTAAAATATCAAAATCTCAAATGGCCCTGATAATACTTGTAATTTACACCCCATTTTGAGTGAGTATCCCAATGGCTCAATGGCTCAGTGGGGGCGGTACTTGTCCGCAGCCTCGGAGGCTGGGTGTTCGATTCCGTGCCTTGACTATTATTTCTTCCCATAATATTATATATATATATATATATATATATATATATATATATATATATATATATATAATTTTTTGCGCTTACATTGCAAACGTTAACTTATAATACTGTAGTACATTATTTTGATTTATCTCGTAGGGTTCTGGCTGAACCCTACGAGATATAATATATAATAAATCAAAATAATGTACTACAGTATTATACACCTTACAAAGGTCTACAAAAAAATCAGCAATGGTAATACTTAATATGTCTATCTCTTAGATAACCCACAATAACTATTTTTTATCCTTTACTTTTTACGAGAAATAATGGCTTACGTTAAAGAAAAATAATGATTTATTACGTTAACGCGATTTTAGCGATTTTAAGCAATACAGCATTAATCCTTATCTAATTAAAAAAAAATCCTCGCAATGTTATGTTCGTTAACACTAAAATTTGATTTCAGATAATTCTCGTTTTCATTTATATGTGTTTGTTAAATGCTAAAAGAATCTACATGGTTTCACAATAAATTATTCATTGAAAAACTCGAGTGAAAAAAATTATAATTATACTAGCTGCGCCCCGCGGTTTCACCCGCGTTGATAATGATGAAAAGTGATGATCATGATGATGAAAAATAGATGTTGGCCGATTTTCAGACCTACCCGATATGCTCACAAAATTTCATACAAATCGGTCCAGCCGTTTCGGAGGAGTATGGTAACTAACATTGTGACACGGGAATTATATATATAAGATTTGGAAAATAGTTTGGGCGACAAAGGAGTGGAGGGGGGTGCCTCCACTTCTTTGTTGCCCCAAGGCCTCCAGACCTCTAAATCCGGCCCTGGATATACATATTTTTTACCTTCTATTTTAAAACTTTTATAAGTTAGATATAGGTACAGTATTTTATTGCATTGTATTAAGTTTTTAAAAATTTATACAAATTTCTGCAGTTGACGTGTAATTAATTAAGTTTGTACAACACTTAATTAATTACACATATTATATTATAATAAGTAAATAAAATTAAATTGTAAATAAAATGTATTTAATAGAATAGGAAAAATAACACGACTACAAGAACTGGATAATTGATATTTATTAAAAGAAAGATATATACAAAAAACACATAATAATATAACGATTCTAATCACGTTCTTATAACATTTAGGTTGCTACTTAGTGGAAGTGATACAGGTTATATCGGAGAAAGGAGAAATGGACACAATAACGTTTTTAAAAAAAGTTGCTTATATCTATAACATATGGAAGTAAATATTAAAATAAGAGATTATTGATTTGGTATGAAAATTACCAATAGTTTTGGTTATTTTTTTTATCTGACTTATGTAGGTAAACTTATAAATGTTACAAGAACGTGATTAGAATCGCTATATTATTATGTATTTTTTTGTATTTATCTTTCTTTTAATAAATATCAATTATCAAGTTCTTATAGTCATGTTATTTTTCCTATTCTATTTAATAAACTTTATTTACAATTTAAATGTATTTGCTTATTATAATATAATATGTGTAATTAATTAAGTATTGTACAAACTTAATTAATTACACGTCAACTGCAGAAATATGTATACATTTTTAAAAACTTAATTCAATGCAATAAAGTACTGTATTTATATCTAACTTATAAAAGTAGTAAAATCGAAGGTAAAAAATATGTATGTCTGTATCACTTCCACTAAGTATCAACTTAAATTTTTCCATGTTGAGATTTTAAACTATGATCTTGTGAACTATTGACTTACTAAGCTGCTGACATTCTAAAGTGTTGAGATTTTGAATCGTTGGTCTTACGGTGTTGATGTTTTAACCGTCGATATTATGACTGCTAATATACAGTATCAGTCCCTTTAAAAATGTTTTTCAACCGACTCCAAAAGAAGGTTCTCAATCCCTCGGAATCTTTTCACTCGAAGACGCATGAACCGATTTGGAAAATACTTTTTTATTAGAAAGCTGGAGCTTACCATGTAGTCCCATTTAAATTTGATCAAGATCTGACTAGTAGTTTTAGAGTTATCCTCGATAATGCGTATTTAATTCATTTTGCTCTGATCAAGGATTCTGGATATAAAGCGGTGAAGTCGGTTTTTTAAGCTTTGCGTTAAAATTATTACTTTTAATTTATATTCTACCGACTTTACAAAAAAGTAGGAGGTACTCAAGTCGAATGTATTTTTTTTATGTGTTTCCTCATAACTTCATTCCACGATTTAGAATTTTTTTTTTAGTTTGAATGATGTTGCTTTCAAATTGGTCCCATTTAAATTTGATCAAGATCTGATCAGTAGTTCTTGAAATATCTTCAATGATGCATGTTTAGTACACCTAATCTAATCAAAGTTCCGAAGATAAAGCGGTGAAGTCGGTATTTTAAGCTTTGCTTGCGTTTAATTATCTTTTAAAAGGTTTACTTATTATTAATTTTTTTTACAGAAAGAGCAGACAGGCGTTAAGACGAAATACGCGCAAAATCCCAACTCTATGATGCAGCATGAATACGACTCAGTATTCTTTGTATGTAGAAAACCTTACTGTTAAACCATCCATCTGCCAAAACATGGGTTTCGGGCCCGTTAAAAAATCTACAAAAATAGGTGTCGTTTGTTAATCACTTGATGTTTTTTAGCAATTGATTTTATTTATATAGCATTAGCCATGCTAGGCAGAACTATAGTGATAACCCGTTGATTTGGGTGGACGTTATCAACACAACGTGTAGCTAACTGCAATGTTAGACTTGTTGGCCGTAGTAGTTCTAGTAGTTTCTATGACCTCACGTCCCCGTAAGGCGTTTATAATAAGGAAAGGATAATTTCGTCGCTTCAGGCGGGGCTTGAGTAGCTCAGCGGTTAGAGCAATAGGGCATGACACCCTATGGTCGCAGGTTCATACCCCGCCTTAAACGATAATTTTTCCTTTCTTAATTTATCAATACCTTTTATTGTTTAGGTTAGTTTACAATCATATATATATACTAGCTTTTGCCCGCGGCTGCGCTCGCGTTAAGAAGTACAACAAACTTTCATCCCCTATTTTATCCCCTTGGGGGTAGAATTAATCAAAATCCTTTCTTAGCGGATGACTACGTCATAACATCTACCTGCATGCCAAATTTCAGGCCGATCCGTCCAGTGGTTTGGGCTGTGCGTTGATAGATCACTATGTCAATCAGTCAGTCACCTTTGAGTTATATATATTTAGATGTGTCCACGTTTGTAACATCGGTACACTTATTTCTTGAAGTTTGTGTTATCCCATTTACTTGTTGGTCGATATGTTAGCTTTTATTTAAAAAGAACTTTATCAACAAACACTAAACGCATAAACACTCACATCCCGACACTTACACACTAATACAAGTACTTGTAGCGTGGATTGATTTTGTTTATATAGCATTAGCCATGCTAGTTATATTGATAAATTTAGAAGAAAAATTTTCGTTTGAGGCGGGGTTTTCACCCGCGGCCATTGGATTTAATGCCCTATTGTTTTAACCGCTGAGCTATTCAAGCCCTGCCTGAAGCGACGAAATTATCCTTTCGTTATTATTAACACCTTACTGGGACATGCGACGTCGTTTTTAGCGTGGATGCAACATTTACGTCACACACTCAATCACACTAAAACACAAATGTTCCAAAAAATGTATGCTCATGTCGGGAATCGAACTCAAGAATCAAAGCCAGGCCACGCTTACGCCCCAATTGGGTCGCCAATAATATCAACACTAATTCCGATTAGTTAAGTTGGCATCGTTATCTGACAGAGGCGCTTAGTCTCAGAGGGAGAAGTGCAGAGCCACGCAGTAATATGTAATTTCAAATTTGTGATGCACTGCAGTTGTTAAACTTCATCCAAGTCACTCATCATCAGATACGATGAGTGGTCGATCGATAGCCTATCGAAGAAATAAAGCACTACGCTAACAGGATTTTAAGGTTACGGCTGAAAGAGTGAATTGCCAGTGTGCAACATCTCAGGTCTCAGGGAGAGGAGCGCGTTGCAGTATTACGCTGGATTTTGTTTATCGTGGCACCTGCAAATGTTAGGCAGGTGTGACCTATCAGGCGAATGGCTTACTTATATTTTTTTTTTATTCAGGATAGGCAAACCTTTGACCACTTACTTTTAATTTTTATTTATTCAGGATAGGCAAACCTTTGACCACCTTCTCACCTGATGGTAAGCGACGATGTGGTCAACAATGGAGCATGCTTAGAAGATACCTATTCACTCGCGACTTGAAGACTCCCATAATTGTCGAACTGCCTGTTGCTTAGTTGGGTGAGCGTTCGCCCTCTAAGCAGGAGAGCAGGAGGTTCTAATTTTAAGCAGGAGAGCGTGGAAGAAATAAAACCGGCCAAGTGCGAGTCGTACTCGCGCACGAAGGGTTCCGTACGTTTATCTATAAAAAATCAAGTTTGTTGGAGCGCCCTTATATATTTATTTTATTTTATTTTTAGTATTTGTTATTATAGCGGCAATAAAAATACATCATCTGTGAAATTTCAACTGTCTAGCTATCACCGTTCTTGAGATACAGCCTGGTGACAGACGGACGGATGGACAGCGAAGTCTCAGTAATAGGGCCCCGTTTTTACCCTTTGGGTACGGAACCCTAATAAACGTGATAAATGTGAATGTGGAGCGAAAATCGGCCAGTAACAAAAGCTTTAAACATTTTGGAAGTTTTTTTTTACGAGTAACTTTGATAATTAATATTTAATGTAATGTGAGACATAGAAATTAAACAATTACTTATACCAAGAATATGCCTGAATGGCATATTTTCACAATATGGCGTCTGGTTGCCGCCATGTTTCTTTTTGATTATTGTCATGTCTATAGCGACACTCGCTTGACGTGAGAATCATCAAAATCGGTCCACGCGTTTGTTCTCTAAGACGTTACAAAGGAACAAACATTCATACATAGGCTGAACACAATACCCTCATTTGCGTCTCACGGTCGGGTAAAAATACACTACAGTGCCCAATCTAATATAATTATATTGACTACTAGCCGTGCCCCGCGGATTCGCCCGCATTATCAATTTAATAAATAAATAAAAAAAAAAAGTAGCCTATGTGTTAATCCTAGGTAAATCCGTTCAGCCGTTAAAGCGTGAAGAGGGAACAAACATATTTATACACAACTTTCGGATTTGTAATATTAGTAGGATTATTGACGTAGATACACTTAGAACCAAATTACTTAAGACTTAGTTTTTGGAAAACTACCCTCGTATTCATATAAAAATAAAAATAAACTAAACATTCAAACTCACAGCCCTACACTGAGTTGAAAGACTTCTATCATAGGTGATAGCAACATTTACATATCGCACATAATCACGCGCCCAGAAGCACTAATGTTCTTGTGAAGGATTATGCTACTGCCAGGAACCACGGCGTTAGAGGGTAGACACTTACCCACTGTGCCAACTCGGTTGTCAAAAAAGTTGCGTTCTATAAAATATGTTGTCTTAATTTTGATATCAATCAAAATGGGCAATAATATATTTCAACTATTCAAGGGTTATCGAACGTTTTGTTTATAGTAGGGCGGTAAGTCACAAATATACGAAAAACATTAACACTCCTTTCTGGTAGTCGTGTAATAGACAGATAACACTTTATTTAACACCAAATGGCAATAGAGACATAAGAAAGGAAACTCAAAGCCTTGTGTAGAAAAGGCGGTTTTATCGTTAAGAGCGATCTCTTCCAGACGACCCAACCCAAAGGAATAAAAAACAATTAAAAAATTTACGGTTATGCATACAGATTTATCCAGTTATCAATTTATGTTACTCACTAAATTCACTGTATTTTTTTTTAAAAGTATTATATAGACGCAGATTAACATCACTTGTCGAAACTGATAGAAAATATTTTGTAAATAAGCAAAGTCACAAACATTAACTGGAAAACATTAACACTCCTTTTTGGCAGTTGTGTAATGTGTATATCCAGTTGTCCATTTACGCACTTCACTACTAATACCATAGTAAAAAGTGAGACAGTAGTTTGCTGAGCAGCGTTCAGAGTAAGGGCGTTTAAGTCCCTTTGGGAACATAGAACTTAATGAGAAAATCTGAAAATTTCAAAGGTTAACCAGCATTATGTCGTAGCCCTCCGACGTCAAGTTCTAAGTATATGTATTATATTCAATCATTTACATTACACTTGTTATTTTTAATAAATGGACCATACGTTGCCGTTCATATAGAGTGGCTGATTCGTCCATTTGGCTACACAATATTAGCTGTATTTGTGATACTCTGGACACTTAAATTATTTTATTAACGCTTACACACTTAAAGCCCCACACTAAGTTTAATGGCATTTTCACACACATACGTACACACAATAAGGACAAGAAATTTGCCTTGGGGAGAAAACTTGTGTTCCAGCCTGGAATCGAAGGCGAACGTGCAACTGATTAAACCAACGAGCAGTTCTATATTCTACAGTATCTTTGCCTATATACAATGTGTAACAGAAAGGTGTAGTAATACTCAAGTCACACATCTAGTTACATATATGGAGTCTAACAGGAACTTCTGCATTCGCGGCAGCACCATTAACATTGAAATATGATGAATTAAAGTGTCTAAAAAATTATGTCATTTGCAACCCTATTTCATCAGCTACCGTTCTACACCACTTAGTCTTTGGACCTAGACGTCTGACAGTAGTGGCCATAACAAAGGTCAAGGTCACGCGCCACAGATGTAATCGTAGGGTTGGCAAAAAAATATTTTTTAATTTTTGTATAAAACAAATATCTCCGATTGCCGCACATGTAACTAGGTAGGGTTATCAAAAGTATTTTAAAAATATAATTTTTAATTTTTGTACGGAAAAAAAATTGTCCGGTTTCGACTTTCGTTTTCTGGCAGACGATTCCTGGCACGATACACGTATGTGTATCTTGGTGGTGTGTATACACCACCAAGTATTATTACCCCTTTTTGTTACAGGCTGTATACTACTGTTTCTCCTTTTACTAAGCTAGGTTCTCATTTTCATAACTTGTTCCAGTGTTGGAACTTGATTGCGTCGTATTATATTATAATGTATGTATATATAAAATATCATACATGCGTTAAAGTTAAATATATTTTTATATAAGATGTTATTTCTCATTCTAAGTATGTTACGTTATAGAAAAAATGTGCTAAGTTACGTTGTAATAGATAATTTAACTAACTTTTTTTATGTTATTTAGACAAATTAACTGTGTGATACAAATACAGTGACTGGCAACAAATTAGCACATAATAATTCTTGTAGAATAGAACAGAAAATTTGTTATTGTGCACCAAATAAAGTTGGTTACAGGGCATCTTAAGAATCCAAAGTAGGGGGGGACTTATCGCTAAAAGATTGGATGTTGAGAGAAAAATAAAATTTAACTTGCCTATGGAGAATAAAAAAAAAAAACGAGGTCGGCGGTGTAAGTACACATTAATACATGCTGTGTTCACTTCGAGTAGGATTTTACACTGGAAACTTAAATATATCTTCCTTTTTAACCTTGTTCTATTGTGTAAAGCCTAGTTTAGTGAACCAATTAACAATAAACATTAAACTTACATGTAATTATTTAATGTGCTAATTATTGTCGGGAACTAAAACTTCATTTATTTAAGGATATATTTAATTATTTAAATATAGCATGCTTTAAACATGTTTAGTTGATTTCACTTACGCACCAAGTATTTATAACATTAAAACATAAACGTC
Organism: Lomographa bimaculata; assembly: GCA_948107665.1. Classification (NCBI taxonomy): domain Eukaryota; kingdom Metazoa; phylum Arthropoda; class Insecta; order Lepidoptera; family Geometridae; genus Lomographa; species Lomographa bimaculata. The sequence goes on along the minus strand of OX403612.1, from coordinate 7,122,519 downwards.
TTTTCATTATATTTTTTAATTGGGTCAGTATTTTTTTTTGTTCTAGAACAGCTTTAAAAGTACGTCGTACTGATGACGTCATTTTGTATAAGTCGGTTAGTAAAAAAGTTAGGCCAAGCATAATTTTGTATAAAATCTAATTTTAAGTTAAAAAATCACAAGAACTCACACAAAGTATTAAAAGTACTGATTTTTTTATTTACATAGTTTTTAAGTATGTAATGGCAGAGAATATGGCACGCCGCTGTTATGTAATTGTGGATTTATTTACTTAAAAGTTTATATGGATCTATCGTATCCAATTATATAAAACCAATATAAATTATTGTTATTAAAACTATCGTGAGACGTATTCATATTGCTACCGCGTATGCTCCAGAGGATGAGCGTCTATTATCGGTTGAGTTTCTCGATTAGATCATCAATATAATAAATTGTTTATTTTCTCTCACAAAAGGTATAACTAATCTAATACAAAAGTATAATATAGTAAGTAGGTATACATACATATTATGTGACTCGGGCGTTAAAATGCAAAAAAGCACCAATACCTTTTTTTTTTTTTTTATGACAGATAGGTAAGCACTTGGCCGCTATCTCACCTGATGGAAAGTGACGATGCGGCCGAAGATGAAGCATGCTTACCTAGAAGGTACCTATTCACTCTAGACTTGAAGACTCCCAGATTATACTGTTCGGGGAACAAGGATGCGGGCAGTGAGTTCCACACCTTCGCCGTACGGATAACAAATGTTGAAGCAAAACGCTTTGACCGGATATGAGGTATGTCAACCATATATGGATGACGTTGGTATGACCTACTATTGTATTTTTTCATTTTAGACATTAAGCACCTTGAGACCTATCACAGATAAGGGATAATGATTTTTGACTATTGTAGACTTAAGCTGGCCTTTAAGACTAGAGGAAAATTATTGAAAACTGGGTGAAAGTTTACATTTAAATATTTTAAATAAGTCAACGATATATTGTAAACGGTGATATCTATCAAACACCCTATATTAACCCATTGACATATGCTACAACTAAGCGCCATCTCAGATCATCAGAGATATGTTATTGTAATTTTTTTAACTTAGAGTGAAAGGCGTATACTTACGAAAAAAAATCAAAACCAACCGTTTTTAACAATATTATGTGTTCTTATAATCAATCTTTTGTCGTCTATAGCCGACATTGGCGTTGAGTGCACGATTTGCTGTGGCCGTCTTAGGCGCTCAAAAGGTTAATATAGTTTTTTGTGATATTAACCAGCTTTTAATCGCGTGAATTATTGGCCTCGATTCTGATGTACACTCACTAAATTAAATTTAAACTATCCCTGTCTCTTACAAAATAAAACACAGGACAGAGATAGCATGCATTTTAGAGCTGTCACGCTAGTTTATCAATTAAAATATGAACAGCAGAAGCAGAAGGGCGCTTGTTTTTAGTTAACACCAATACAACACATACTCGACTAAGCTTCCATAGACATCTAAGTTCTGACTAACTTGACGGCATAGCAGTATGCTATCTCTGTCTTGTGTTCCTATTTTGTAAAAGACAGGAATAGTTAAAATTTAATTTAGTGTGTGACATCAGAATCGAGGCCATTGTGTCGATAATACTCCGACCAGTTTCGAACGTATATATACGACGCTCTTTGATCCCAACGCCTGGCCGGTTGGACAATTTAGGACACTACAATTCACGCTATGAATAGCCGGTTGGTATCTTAAAGAAAAACAATCGCGATAGTTTTCATAATAGAATAATATATTTTCTCTATACAATAATTGATTCTAAATGTAATAGCATGAAAAAATCAAGCAGCTATATTACTATTATAATTTGCGGTGTGCCATTTTCCTGCCACGCACTGTTCAAGTGTACATTTTACACCAAGACTTGTTACGTTAAGTATTTGCAGCCTTCCCTACACTCTGGTATTCAATAGTAGGCCTCCTCTGCTTATTAACAGCTGCAACATAGTTGACAACTATTTTGCAACGTTTATAAGCACCGGTATGTCTATGTAATATATAAGAGATATATATAGTAGATATTTGGCTGTATGTACATATGTGAGATTATAAAACTATTTGTTGTATAAATTGAGTTTTATTTAAAATCATGGAACGCTTTTGTCTAATAACTCCTTTAGAGGCCGGGGAGTCTGTGAAACGAGTCTATGGCTGTCTCTGTTTAACTGGCAAACTATGCCCATGTTTGATGCGATAGCACTACCGACCGAACTAATTATGATAGGTGCCGTAATACAAAAATTATGAATGAAAATGTAATGTTTAGCCATTGTTTTTTTTTGCATTAATAGTACCTTGAAATTATAATCTATGTTCCTGTTGTAATGCCAAAAGAAATGTGTTAGTTTTTAATACAAAACGAATAAGTTAAATATGCGACATTTACGTCGTAATAATGTGTGAAAATCAATTGGTTTATATTTCGTTTTCGGTAATTATTTTGGAATTAAAACTATCCAGGAACCTAGATTAATGTTTTTAATCTGAATAACAGCACAGTATGGTGGTAATATGCTTGAATTAAAAATAGTTTCGGTATTACGATTGTATGGGCAAATCAACCTCCGCAGGCCCCTTAACTGAGCATCCTTATAGCAGCATTAAAAGGGCTGGGTCCTTTCTTAGTCGGACGAAGAACACAGGTTCGACTTAGCACCAAAGAGTTGTGCTAATTTAGCCACAATACTATTACTCCCTACCGGAGACCCAGGCACGCGAATTTTTTTTTTATTCTCGATAGGCAAGCATTTGACCACTATCTCACTTGATGGAAAGTGACGATGTGGTCTAAGATGGAGCATGCTTGCCTAGAAGATACCTGTTCACTTGAGATTTAAAGACTAGATTGTACTTAACGGGAAACGCAGGCTCGGGCAAAGAATTCAATTCCTTAGCAGTACGTATAATTAATGTGGAAGCAAAACGCTTTGTACGCACCCTTGGAATATCAACCATAAACCGATGTCGCGTGACCGATGTGACTGTCTGGTTTTCCTATGGTAAAAGGTAAAATAAAACAAATAATCACTCAGTCAATGTTTTATTCAAATACTGTATGAAATACCGTCCAATCTTAGCAGGGCTTTCTGTCGCATAGCTCATTTTAGCGAATGTCAGGAACTGTCTTCGCAGTAGGCTCAACTTCTGAGGGCTGACCAGATGAGTGTGTCCAGGTTCCAAGTTGCATCCAGGGTAATCTGGAAACTTCAAGGCCCCGCCTATTCGAAGCTGCTTCGCGTCTAGAATGTGCTTGCATATAGCTTGTGTTGCTTTATCCACCTCATATAGGAAGTTAGTTGAGCTTAGTGGTGGCTGCAATGTAAATACGTTTTTTAAGCTAAAATTATTACAATCTTTAGATATTTGATTGAGGGAAGCGAGATCTCTAAGTTGATTTGGGTGCTTCAGCACTTTTTTTTTATTCAATATAGGCAAACTTTTGACCACAATATCACCTGATGGTAAGCAACGATGTGGTCTACGATGAAGAAAGCTTGCCTAGAAGGTACCTATTCACTTGCGACTTGAAGTTTCCCATATTGTACTCATCGGGAAACACTGACTCGGGCAAGGAGTTCCATTCCTTTGCAGTTCGCACAATGTGCAAGCAAAACGCTTCGTGAGCATTTGTAGAATGTACCATATAGCGGTCTCGCTTAGCAGTTTGTCTGTTTGTTCGATGATAGAACGGGGATGGGGGAACTAGATCGCGCAGTTCCTTGACACACTCTCTGAAATGTATCCGATAAAAAACTTGAGCAGGTTGGCATCGCCCCAGTAAGAAACTGCCTTTAAGGACAAGTTTAGACGCTCAACCATTGCCTCTCTTTGGGACTGGATTTGTGCTCCACTAGCTCGTGCGTTGGAAACGTAACTCTCTACAACCGTCATTTGTCTGTGTATTCCCTTGTATGGTTTAGATATAACGTCTACAAGGTAATCACTGTAAATTCTTAGAGAAAATGTAGCTAGCCACAGCTAGCTTTTTGGCTCTAGGTTACAACCTAGAGCCAAAAAACTAGCTACTACGCTTATATTCAGACTCAGGTCCAAATCTTCAAGTACATTGGGATATTTAAGTAATTACTAAAACATTGTTGTGCAATTATTTGCTTCAAGATTTGTTATAGCATAGATTAAAAGCATTTCATTAAACGTGAATCATCATGTCATCAAGTCCAAAAAAACGATATTAGAGATACCCAAGTCAATATAGGTATTTGCTGCAAATAATAATTATTGAAACTACCTATGTGGGGTTCCTTATAGGTGCTGATGCCGGTAATCGCATAAGTCCAAAAAATCAATATTAGAGATACCTAAGTCATTATACATGGTAGTTGCTGCAAATAATAATTATTGAAACTACCTATGTTGGGTTCCTTATAGGTGCTGATGCTGGGAATCGAACCCAGAACAAGGAAACAACGTCAACTACGCCAACAGAGTCGTTAACACAGATACTAATAGAAAAATTAACCAAGAGGCAGATGTTTTTTCCAAAATTCTTACATTCTGTGTGCTCATATTTGGAGGTGGTGGTTTTTTCTCAAACAGGACTTTGTAGATGTCCTCAAGAGGAAGGTCATCCGTTGGCTGAACTGTGAACAAGGGGGAGTCCCACCTGTTGTTCTGGTTAGGTTCTTCAAACCTGTAGTCATAACATTATCATTAAATCACACTTATATTATAAACTAGCTGTGCTGTGAAAGCACCAGCTTACGAATAAAAAAATAATCATCAAATTCGGCTCACAACGAAAGAAGTTATGAGGTAACTTTTAAAGTCGAAATAACGAGAACATCGTCAATGTAGTCCACAAAATACGCATTATTTACGATATTTCAAGAACTACTGATCAGATCTTGATCAAATTTAAATGGGACCAATTGGAAAGCACATCTATCAAACTAAAAAAAAAATTTCGAAATCGGTTCATGTGAAAAGAAGTTATGAGGTAACAAACATAAAAAAATACCGTCGACTTGAGTACCACCTCTTTTTTTGTGAAGTCGGTAAAAAGAAGTTGTGATTATTATATGTTTAAATTACTAAAAAATGTCTTTGGGCCAATTGCCTATATAAAGACCTAAGTTACTTACAAGACATCGAGCTTATAGGTAACTTAAGTGCTTAAGCCCACTACCAGTGGGTAGCGTTCCCATCATGCTGGCAGCATTGCCTCTCTGAATTGCAATGCTAATATATTGAGCCAAATCATGTAAACTAGGCGCTCTAGCCAAATCACCTCAACCAGGCGCTCTGATAGATAATAATTTATGTAGAATGTGCAAATAGTGTCTGAATAAAGGTCTATATTATTATTATTATTATAATATGGTTAAAGATTGAGAATCACAAAAAACCTATTTTAGGATCTTACCTCAACTTTGTCAACGCATCAAACACTTCCTGTGTATAGGCAAGCGTATGACAATTCTGCAATCTACTCGCATCATCATCCTTACTATCCACATTTTCTGTCCCCACAGAGGTGTCTATGTTAGTATTAGGGTTATCTATACTTTCTTTACTTGTTGCGTTATCATTGCCATCTGTTTTTGTATTGCTTTCTCTGTCTATCCTCAGCTTGTTAGCCTCCCAGGCTTCGTCATGGTTACGAATGGTGTAGATTGTGCATTGGGTAGATTTTGACGCTTTAGAGGCGCAGTATAGTTCATATCTGCAACCTGTAATAACATTCAAGCTATGGTCTAAGCAATATCTTCTATATATAAAAGAAAGTCGTGTTAGTAACACTATTTATAACTCAAGAACAGCTGAACCGATTTGGCTGAAAATTGGTGGGGAGGTAGCTTATAACCAGGAGATGGACATAGGATACTTTTTAGGAACGTCACTTTTTTTTAGGTTATAATTGTATAAAAATAATTTTCTCATACGTAATCTCATTTGGTAAAGTACTAGGCAAACATAAACATGAAGGAGGTAATAATATAGTCATGTGGCATTGTAACGCATGCCGGGTATGGCTTCCTAAACATGCACATTCATTGACTGTTAGGCGGAATGAATGTTGCCGGGACAGCTAGTCTATTTATAAAGCAGTAGCTGAGCCGACTTCATGTCTATTTTCCATAAAAAACCAAAAATTTAAGATTTGTAGGTCAAGTAGTTTGGGATTACTCAGATTCACTTTCAAATAAGCTGCCCGTTGGCCCAGTTGGGTTTTCACCTTCTAAGCAGGGGTATTGGGCTCGATTCCTGGCACATAAAGTTTTCTGGTTCTGGTTGTAATTGTATGTGTGATGAGAATGTTTCCAGCTCCCATGAAACAAGTCATCGAACTTAGTATGGGGCTGTGTGTTGTTCAAGCGCCAATTTGACAATGGTTGGTCAACTTACAAACCAGATATAAACCCTGGGTGGGTTTTGAATGTCCCAGAGAAAGCGACAGATTGGAGTGTATATAGAGCCAAAAACAAAATTAATTTATTTCACTCACATATTGGGTCTAGTTTGCACAGTTTGGACAAATCTCCCCGATAAGAGCTTGAAGGAACAAAAATGCAATGTTTACAACAGAAATTTTACAAAATCATTGGTTTACAATTACAAACCTTTTATATAATTGCCCCCGTCCAATATTACGACATTATCTGGCCCTATAAGCCTCAAAGCCTCAGATTTCAGGTATCCCCTCACTCTCTTTTCCTTCTGGGAGTCTAAATATGAGGAGTTTTTCTCATAACCTAATTTCACTATAGCTTCATCTTCAGCAATAATTTCTACCTGTTTTTTGTGTGTTATCTCGAAGAACTCTTTAAGCTCTCGAGCTCGGGTTGTTTTGCCACTCACAGGAGTTCCACATAAAATTATAAGAGGCATATTTTAATATTTTCAGGACAAATATTTCGCTATTTCAAAGTAGAAAATGTATTGACATTTGACGCATTGTTGGCATTGCGGCATTGACAATAACATAAATGTCGTTTTATTCTTTTAATTTTGGCTTCGCAATCTTGTGCATTTAGCCAGTGTCAAATTATAACTGAGAACTCGCACCTACATTTTGCCTCATAGAGAAAAACTTTTGAGGTTACTTGCTTATAATGTTTTTCCCATATAATAATTGTTTGATTTCTGTATTTGTTGTTCAAGTACAGGATATAACAGATATTAGGTATAGTAAGTTTCAGCGTTCAGTGTAAAGCCGTTTTTGAGATAGACCCCGGGACAAAATAGGTCTATAAACGGTGACTTTGGTGGCCTACCAAATCGTTATTTTCTAACATAGTTTTTTTAAACAGGTTTAGTACTGTACTTTTTTCGCCCTAACAGTACCCCACAAGAGTAGATAAAAAAATAAAAAATATTTTGCCCTCCCTAGATGTATGCCCCCTTAATATTTTCATTTATATAATTATAAATATAATTTCTGGCTTTGGGCTGTAGATATACATATTATATGAGAATTTCAAGTCATTCGCTTATATGGCTTAGACGCTAGATGCCTCTGACAGACGGACGGATGGACAAAGTGCTGAACGACCCAGGTCAACTTAGTGATCTCGCTTCGCACGATCATAATTTTTTCAAATCGTTCATGTGGACATGAAACTACTACCCAGTGGGACTTAGAGTATGGACTTATGAATTTCAGTTTTTTTTTCTTATAAAATAACATCCTGTGCATAATAAGTTGTTAACGTTTTTTTTTTTTTTTTATTACGGACCAAGCAAACGTTTGACCACAATCACACCTGATGGAAAGTGACGATGTAGTCTAAGGTGGAGCACGCTTGCTTAGTAAATACCTATTCACTTTACTTTTGAACACACCCAAATTGTACCTTTCGGGAAACACAGACGACGGCAAAGCGTTCCATTCTTTTGCTGTTCTATAAATGAACGAAGACGCGAAACGTTTCGTCCGAATGAACGGTATCTCAACCATAAATGGGTGACGCGACGCCGTTCTTCTAGATGAAAGGTGGAAAAAAGGTGAAGCGGGAACAAGGTTGTGTAGTTCCTGAGCACATTCACCGTAATGTATTTTATAGAATACCGATAGGCTTGCAACTTTACGCCGATGTTCAAGACTTTGCAATCTGGCTTCAACTAAAGCGTCATTGTTAATTAGCCTCTTTGCGCGTCTCTCTATCGAATCCAAAGCCCGCAGCTGATACTTGGCAGAACCATCCCACAGGTGACAGCAGTACTCCATACACGACCGGACCTGCGCTTGATACAAGTTTAAAAGCTGTCCCGGTGTGAAGTACCGCCTGACCTTCGACAAAATACCAAGTTTTTTAGCAGCTACTTTGGCCTTAGATTCGATATACGAACCAAAGTTGAGGTTGGATGCCAAACTGACACCCAATAGTTCTAGTTGATTGCCTATCTGGATGGGCACATTACAGAAGATGGGAGCTAAAAGAAACTGGCTTTTTTTAGCAGAGAATAGATACGCCTGAGTCTTAGAAGCATTAAACTTAACCATATTAGCATCACCCCAGTTGGACACAGCCTTTAAGGACAAGTTTAGCTGTTCAACCATATCCTCACGGTGGTGCTGGATATCTACACTACTTGCGCGAGCGTTAGGTACGTACCTTGCAACTACTGTCGTATCATCTGCATACCCAAAGTTACCGGGTTTCAACAGATCATTGATATGAAGTAGGAAAAGTGTTGCAGAGAGTACGGATCCTTGAGGTACACCGGCATTGATGGCCATTTGGTCGGACGAGCATCCATCTACAACTACTCGAATCGACCGTTCCCTCAAGAAATCAGATATCCATGTGCACAAACCCACAGGCAATCCAAATGATGGGAGCTTGTTAAGAAGGCCGTCGTGCCAGACCCGATCGAAAGCTTTTGAGATGTCCAATGACACAGCTAAAGCCTCACCCTGCTTTTCAATGGCCTCGCTCAAAATGTGTGTGGCATACGCTAGAAGATCACCAGTGGACCGATTTCGGCGAAACCCGTATTGTCGGTCACTAAGTAGATCATTTTGTTCTAGGTATGCCAAGAGCCTGTTGTTAATCACCCTCTCCATCGTTTTGCAAAGCAGGGAGGTTATAGATACGGGCCTATAGTTGGTAGGTTCAGCACGACTACCTTTTTTTGGTACAGGTTGTACGTTGGCAAGCTTCCAGCACGACGGGACTTGGCCGGCGTCAAAAGAAATTCGAAACAGGCGTGTCAATATCGGAGACAACTCAGGAGCACAGTTTTTAAGCACAACTGCTGGTATACCATCAGGACCACTAGCTTTGTTCACGTCTAGAGCTCGAAGTGTTTTTAGTACCTCTTTTTGCCGGATGCGAATTTCAGGCATGGAAACCCCGCAGTGAGGCAGGCTTGGAGGTACCTCACCAGAACAATCTAGACGTGAAGCTTCTGCGAAAAGGTTCGCAAATAAGTTTGCCTTCTCATCGGCAGTGTGAGCTAGCGAACCATCAGGTTTCAGCAGAGGAGGAAGTGAGGAGCGGCAGAAGTTTGCTTCAACTGATTTAGCTAAGGACCAAAACGCTTTACTACCAGCGGGGTAAGAAGCCAGTTTGGTCCCTATACTGCTGACGTGGTCGAAGCGGGCCTTCTTTAATGTTTTCTTGCATATCTTGGCAGCAACGTTAAATTTTCGCTTCAATGCCTTTGTGTCAGGAGACTTACGCTTTCGAGCATCAGCCCAGGCCAAAAATGCCTCATGTTTAAGTACTTCAGCACGTAAACAATCGGATCCAAACCAGGGCCGAGCTTTACCGTTTAGAGACTTATCAGAGAATGGAATAAAATACTCCATTCCCTGATTGATGACCTCAGAAACAGCAGTTGCGCAGTTGGTAGGGTCTTTTGAAGAAAAACAAACTTGCCGCCAAGGATAAGAAGAAAAGAAATGCCGCATCTCGTCCCAATCTGCTGATTTATATCTCCACACACGCCTTGTACCTTTAAAGCTGGGATCTGGCGGGGAGTAAACTGAGACGGACTTCACCAGACAGTGATCAGAACTACCAAGCGGTGAAGATACTGATACTGAGTAACGGTCTGGTTCAGTTGTCATCAGCAGATCGAGGCAGTTGGCAGTATGGCTGTCAATGTCAGGCACCCGAGTAGGCTCTTGGACGAGCTGGGAGAGATTAAGCGTCAAAGCTAGCCTTTGCGTCTCTCTTCCCGCGTGATCAGTGAACTGGTGTGGGACTAACCACTCTTGATGGTGAGCATTGAAGTCCCCCAGAAGCACCAATTGAGCCTCAGGATAGCGCATTTGAGCCAAATCTGCAGCTTCACTGAGATGTTCAGCCAACTGAATTGTGTCACAATCTCCACTATGAGACCGGTAGACACAGGCATAGATAATTTTCTCTATGCCAGTGTCCACCAGTATCCAAGCCACAGAGAATTTGGGGTGTTCAATATTACGAAGACGCAGACAGCAAATATCATCTCGCACATACACACACACACCAGCGCGTGGGACAAAACGGTGCTCCAGGATGTAGCCTGGGTAGTCCAAGTAAGCCGTGTCAGATGGTTTGCGAATCTGCGTCTCCGTCAAAAAAAGCAAGTGCGGTTTCGAGGTCTCAAGATGATTATGGACCGCTTCGAGATTTGATTGCAACCCACGTATATTGGTGAGGTGCACTTGCAACGTGAGGACGTGCATCTGCCGTTTTAACTTGCTCTTTCGTTTACTTTTCTTCATTATTTGTGAATAGGTAAGACGGGTAAATGCAGACGAGGAGTTGGAATATCAACCATGGCGAGAAATATGGAGTGCCTACGGGAATAAGGAGCTTGCTCGGAGACTGCGGGGACGCCCGAGCCCCCCTGAGGTGAATCATCAGTTCCTCACATCCGGTCGCCAACCGGCCCAATGATTAAACTCAGGATTTTACACAGGCGGTGGGGCAGCCTTTCGTAGCTGGCTAAACTACTACTTGGGCCCCCTACAACCTGCGGTCGGCCAGCAGAGATCACCGTGCCACGGATCCCGCTACCCTCCGAAGCAAGGCCCTCACCGCTAACACACCAAAAAAAAAAAATCGCGAAACCGGTCTACCGATCCAACTCAACTGCCCACATTTACACGTCCCAACGGCTTTCCTGAGCATCATGGTGAAAAGTGGACACTTGGCACCATGGTTTTGTTCAGGAGGTGGTAAAAAAATAGCCGGCGGCCGAAGCCTCCCACCTAATTATTTCTTGGTTGCTCTTTGGCACCACCCAAGGGTCACGTGGAGGACAACTAGGGCTAAATCCCCCGGACGCGAGCAGACAACGACCCTCAAAACGTGTGTTCAGTTCTTGTTAATTTTGCTCCATTCACTTTTCCACTTCACTATAAGCTTCTTTTTCGGATACCATGCTGCATTCTTCATTACCCATTGCAGTGAGTTCCGCGGCGAGTCTCTTGTCGATTAGCTCCATTTGTATTTTCTCTTTCGCTTCAGCTGCATTACGTACTACAGAGGAAGACGTTGATTTCCTTGATTTCGTCTTTGCAGAACGGTGACATGACGGGGTTGGCAACAGCGGAACCGTTTTTAATGGTGCCCCCGATTTGAAATCGGGGACAGTGAAGTGACTTCACTGTTTGCATCGATAGTGATTTTACGGTTTATTTGCCACTTTTTGTCACCTTTCTGCTTATCGGGTTCCGTGTTGGGCCGAGGCTGTTGACTTTGAGGCGGTCCCTTTTGTTCTCCTTCCTCTTGATGTTCTCGGAGGAATCTTCTTGTGTTCACCATAGCTGTTTGCGGCGGAGTAGTGAACATCCCGGTCTACAGCGATCCAGGCTCGTACTAGGTAGGTACATGGTTCCTCTGAGTAACAACGACTTTTAAGGAGAATTTATTAAACTTAACGAAAACGTTTAATAATACATAATTATTACACATGAACACGCGAAGAATCATAAGTTTTGGATAATTTAAACGTAAGCAAAGCTTATTTGTGTGATGCAACTCGTGTCGACACTTTAGCTCCGTCACGTCTTCCTGAAACATAGAATGGGGTTGGCGCCGCGACAACTTCGGCAGAGCACCGCAAACGGCGAAAATATGGAAACCTCGGCAGTGGTTACATATTTGAGCCGTTTGGCGTTTGGTGTGTTGGCCCGTGGGGACCGGGAGCTCATTCTATTTGCAAAAATGTATCAGAGCGCCTGGTTGAGGCGACGCGTGATCAAATGCTGGTATTTATTTGGCTCAACGCATTAGCATTGCAATTCAGAAAGGCAATGCCGCCAGCATGATGGGAACGCTACCAACTGGTAATGGGCTTGAGCACTTGAGTTACCTATAAGCTCGTTGACTTGTAGGTAACTTGGGTCATAGCTGTATGTAGATGTATATAATTTTAGTTTAGAGTTGGAAAAAAAAAATAGGCTGACGTATAATCTACCAACCAAAAAAAATAGAATCGGAGAATCGGTCCAAAAATGATGGAGAAATCGGTGAACAAACAAACAATAAAAAAAACTTCCTCCGTTTTTGAAGTCGGTTAACAATAATAAAAATCAACGACGCCATTTTTTATTTTCGCGCCAAAACTCTCAGCGTAAAACCTGATTAGATACTTACCTACATGGAATTATAAATTGTATTATAGATTACTAAGTGATCCTAAATGATGCGACTTAACAGCCCGATTACCTGTCTGATGGAAAAAAAAAACATTTCATGTTTTCGAGGAAAACAGTAACTACATATATTAATGTCCCCGACTCAGCAGCTCTAAGGCTATAAGCGTGCCGCGTTGCATTCCAATTCGTAGAATAAATTACTCATTTTCCGTATACTACTCAACTCATAAGAAACTTGTCATAGTGTTACGGAAGATGCTTATTAAAAATCAATTATAAGGTATTGATTGAGTTTGTGCTGTGTTCTGGTGTTTGCAACTACGAAAATGTTATTATCTTTGCTAGTTTTCTTAATGGTGTCAGTCTTGGAAGGACAAACCTTGCAAGGTAAGATTAATTTTAAATGTAGAATCACCTACTTACAGATAGACAAAAACGCTTTCACACTCACAAACCCACACTAAGTTCAATGACTTCTGTTGTGGGTGTCGGAAAAATTTACATCACACATATAACACGTGATATTGTATCTAAAGGTCTAGAATAAGAATTGCATTAATTGTAAAACTGTGTACAAATATAGTTCTTACATAACAAAATAGTTCCAACAGCTTTGTTCATTTCGAACATCATTCATAAAAATGTAATAGGTGCAATATAACACATAGATCGTATATAATCATTTTAGGTTTAGTAATTAACAATTTAATTACAATACTAGTTAATTATTAATTATATAACATTAAAAAAAGATTAAAAGCTCTTTCTTATTCTTATTCTATTCTTATATCACGTGATATTATATCTAAATGTCAAGATCAGGGGTCGGCAACCTTTTGAGTCGGAAGAGCCACAAAGTTTTTTATTGCCAACAATAATACCAATTGTACTATGAGTATCGCATAGAAAACCTTATGCACGCGTTATACCTACCTAATCATCCCATAATTTACATGTTTCAACAATATAAATGTACTTTTTTGCTACCTTTGGAGGCTTGTTAAGGGCAAGATAGAAATGGTGCCTCATCCTTGTTAATCGATTCAGAACGTTTTTTAAATGTTTGCAAATAAATAATATTTGCGTTTGGAACTAAAGAGCCGCAGCTTCACATCCAAAGAGCCGCATGTGGCTCGCGAGCCGCAGGTTGCCGACCCCTGACCTCTATTACGTATATTTGTTGCACGCGGTTTCTATTTGAATTAAGCAAAAATGAATCTTATTTCTTAGGAGTTTTGTCATCATGTCTGGTCTAATATTTATTCAGGTCCAGTATTTAGATAGCTCCTAGTTTTTATTATGAGGTACGCAATAGATACAACAACAGCCACGGATAATTTTTTTTTTTAATTTTGGCTTCGCAATCTTGTGCGTTTAGCCAGTGTCAAGTAATAATATATTTCTAGTGTATTTCATATTAAAAGTCCTAGTCATAAGTCACAGTCAAAGTCAAGTAAAAGAGACAAGGTCCAGTCATAGTCATACCCTAGTAAAGTGGTAGATTATTTATTAGAGTTATAACTTTTATTGGAATTGTGGAGCGAAGGCGAAACTCTGGTTTTTCAACTTTGTATGATTTGCCTACACTTATGCACGTTTACTAAGTATTAACGGTTAATAATCCACCATTATTACACAAATACACTCGCAGAAACTTTGATTTTGGAAAATTATGTACAATCAACTAAGTACGCCATTTTTTTCACTTTCGCGGCAAAACCTCGACAAACATGTTAAACTTATCGTGAGGGAGTTTAGCCGCGAAAGTGAAAAAATGGCGTTGTTGATTTTGTAAAATTTTCCAAAACCTGTGATTCTTCGAGTGTTAATGTGTAATAATGGTGGATTATTAACCGTTAATACTTAGTGAACGTGCATAAGTGTAGGCAAGTCATACAAAGTTGAAAAACGTGATTTTCACCTTCGCTCCAAAACTTCAATAGAAGTTCTAGTAAAGTTTCTACCACTTTACTAGGGCATGACTTGACTACGACTGGACCTTGACTCTTTTACTTGACTTTGACTGTGACTTGTGACTAGGACCTGTAATATGAAATATACTTGAAATATATTATCACTTGACACTGGCTAAATGCATAAGATTGCGAAACCAAAATTAGGGGGAAAAAAAAAAAAAAACTTATCGTGAGTAGTTAATACCATAGTTCAAAAACCTGCTAATATGGTAATATTTACAAGCTTATTTGCTGTTTTCTGCCTAATTTTACAAGCTCTGGAACATTACTTTTCGGGTCTCTATACGTCACGCTCAATCATTGTACACTTTTAAAGAACAAATAAAAAAATATATCTCTCTCAATTAAGTTAAAGCTATGAATATCCTTTATTAGTCATATATATGTAAAATATACATTAGTTTGTGTATACAATACAAATAATCTTTATTGAAAACCCAATTCAAAAATCTTAAGAACTAAGTAAATAAATAAATCTTAAAGAGGTTTCACAATAGGCGGTCTTATCGCATAAAGCAATCTCTTCCAGACAATATATGTTTATAATATATTATTATTTATGTAGGTTTTTGTAGGTATATAATGTATCTAATATTAATAAGTATGTGTAAGTACATTTATTTATTTAAATAAGTGTTGAGGTACACCACCGTCCCTGTTTGTAATATTTTTAGCATCTCCCTTTGGTTGTCTGGAAGAAATCACTTTGAGCGATAAGAACGCCCTTTGTGCTCCTATGTTAAATTTAAGATGATTTCTTTGTAAGTGTTCTTTTTTGGTGTGCAAATGAAGAATTTATATATCTATATCAATTGCCTATTTTTCATAGAACTAAACTAAAATTAAATACATCAATACAACAAACACCTAAGTGTAGGTTACTTAGGTAGAAAGGCACCGAACTTATAGGTAACTGTGGAAAGTGCTCAAGCTTGAGAGGTGGTAGAGCATTTTGTGTATTGCTAGCCTGGCTTGCTACCAAAGTAGCTTACCACCATCAAGTTGAAAGTCTGCCGCCAAGCCAAATACGGTGTTCCGGCAGTTATCCTTGAGAGCCTGCGTATTCTAGGTCTAGTGTGTTTACCAGCTTCGATCACATCGTCACTTACCATCAGGTGAGATAGTGGTCAAACACTAGACTGTCACAAAAAAAAAAGCCCATTCCCAGTGAGTAGCGTTCCCGTCATACAACATAAACGCTTTCACACTACTTGTGTTGTGGATGCCGGAAACACTCACATATCACACACACAATCACAATCACAACCAGAACCAACGTATTAGCATTGCAATTCAGAGAGGCAATGCCGCCAGCATGATGGGAACGCTACCCACTGGTAGTGGGCTTGAGTACTTGAGTTACCTATAAGATCGATGTCTTGTAGGTAACTTAGTTCTTTGCTGTACATAGTTTTAGTTTAGTTTTAGGAAATATAGGCAATTGGCCCGTAGTTAGGAATGAAAAAAAAAAAAAAACCAGAACCAAAAACACAAATTTTCCTTGAGGAGAAAATTTGTGTTCCCGTCGTGAATCGAACCCAATACCCCTGCTTTGAATGTATCCTCTAACTATTATGATGAAAATGTACATACCTAAATAAACTTTTTTTTTTCTAATTTTAAGCTTAATATGTAAATTAAGATATTATTGTACGCCCGAAATGGGAAGACTGTTGATTCACTATTAATAATAATATAATATAAGAACATTGTACACAGTTTTATACAATAAACATATATTCTATTCTATTCTATTCTATTCTATTCTTGAAGGCGAACGACCATCCAACTGAGCCAATAGTTCAAAATGTTTCAGATTTTTTAGCTGTGATATATCAAAAGTAGTTTTATCAAATTTAAATGTGTTCTTATTTTAACAAACAAACAAACGCATTCACACTCACAGTCCCACACTAAGTTCAAATACTTGTATCGTGGGTGCCGGAAACATGCACATCACACACACATTACACCCAGAACCAGAAGCACAAATATCTCTTGGGAAGGAATTTGTGCTCCTGTCGGGATTCGAACTCAGGACCCACAGCGCAGAGGACCTGTTCACTGCGCCAACTGGTTTATTCCCGGTCGTCTCCACGCGGTCGTCCCCACTGGGTACGAGTAAGAAAAAAAAGTTTCGTTCGTCCCCAGTGGTGACGATTGGAACTTTTTATTTCCCACTCGTTCTTCTATAGACCAAGAGTCAAAATACATGGAGATTTCAATAAGAGATTTCACGGATTGTTAAAATACTCTGGGTCAAGTGCAAGTCGGACTCGCGCACGAAGGGTTCCGTACCATTATCACTAAAAACGGCAAAAAAAACATGCTAGTTGTATGGGAACCCTCTTAAATATTTATTTTATTCTGTTTTTTGGTATTTGTTGTTATAGCGGCAACATAAATACATCATCTGTGAAAATGTCAACTGTCTATCACAGTTCATGAGATACAGCCTGGTGACAGACTGACAGATAGACGGACGGACAGCGGAGTCTTAGTAATAGGGTCCCGTTTTACCCTTTGGGTACGGAACCCTAAAAATATACAATTGACTATTTAGTACTGTCAGAAAGAAAGTGACCTCACAGTGAGCCAAAACCGTGGTGGCGCAGAATACAAAACTTTGTTGGCCATATATGGCGATCGATAGTTTTCTAGTTCGGTTTTTTTTTGTATGTTATTTGAGTTTTTTCTAATGGAATACATAAATCAAATATAAGTCCATATATTCCCATAAAAATATAGTCTAAGTCGTTAAATGACATGTAAAATCGTAAATGGCTCTTAAAAGGGTGGGACATAAACGCTTTCATACTCACAGCCCTACACCAAGCTCAATGACTTTTGTCGTGGGTCCCATAAATATTCACAATCACACCCAAAACCAGAAACACAGATTTCTTTTGATTTGAATTCGATACCCACTGCGTAGAAGGCGGGCGCGGAGAGTTTTGCCGCGAAAGTTAAAAAAATGGGGGTAGTAGCATGGCGGGTGGAAACTTTTTCCTGGGGAGTAGATAAAAATCTTTTCCCCTCTGTCATATTTTTCCTCCGAGCGAGCATGGACGCACAGGTGGATATATTATCCACGGTGGATAAGGAGAGAATCGCCATGTCCCTTTGCTACGTCAAAATTAACACCACTTCCTAGGAACGAGGACAATTTCTCTCTACCAAATGTCAAACAGAGCAGTTTTATCCACTTTTCGTTGCGCCCATGTATATGAAGGGAGAAATATATATGTCTACGCCAAATGTCAAATAGGGATATACTTTTCCTTTCCACACAGCTGCCGTGTTGTATATGGTGGGGAGGACAATCTTGTCCCTTGTCGCCACGCCATGCTAGGCCATTCCACACTAGTGTTACAAAATGGTGTGACAGATGCATTTTTTTTAACGTCGTCGGTCAGTCTGCCGCCCCCAAAAAATGGAGTTATTGATTATATATAACTTTTCAAAACCTGTGATTCTTCGAGTGTTAATATGTAAACATGGTAGATTATTAACCGTTAATACTTAGTAAACGTGCATAAGTGTAGGCAAATCATGCAAAGTTGAAAAAGGTGATTTTCGCCTTTGCTCCAAAACTCCAATAGAAGTTCTAGTAAAGTTTCTACCACTTTACTAGGGCATGACTTGACCTTAAAAGTACTATCTACTAGGGATGTTAAAAAATAATCGATTTTTATTTAAATCGATTATTATTTTCTTATAATCGAATTTTTATTATCGATTTTTATAGTTTTATTAATCGATTTTAAATAAATCGATTATATAAATATTTATAGATTATTATAATAGTACTAATATTTGTATCAATAATTCCTTACCTTGAAATGTTATAGGAACATTGCCTTTGCTTGTTACTTTTGAATTGGTTATTTTTTTTATTCATATAATTTTATTTGATTTTTGATATGATAAATTGTTAATTTGAATCTCTTAGGTTAATAATTGGAATATAAAAGCATGTACTTTTAAATAATACAAAAAAAATGATTTTTTCGGAGAAATCGATTAATTTATTAAAATAGTTTTTTTACAAATCGATTAATTTTTAATAAAGATAAATCGATTATTAATTAATCGATTCTTTTACATTAATCTCACATCCCTACTATCTACGGGTCAATTGCCTAAATTTCCTAAAACTATATACAGCAAAGAACTAAGTTACCTACAAGACATCAAGCTTATAGGTAACTCAAGTGCTCAAGCCCACTACTAGTGGGTAGCGTTCCCATCATACTGGCGGCATTGCCTCTCTGAATTGCAATGCTAACACGTTGATGTTTATTGATTTTCAGGTCCATCGCATACCAAGAATGTGGTCTGCTACTGGGCTTCCTGGGCGGTTTACAGACCTGGACTGGGGGCGAATGACTTGAGTCACATAGACCCTTCGTTGTGCACACATATGGTCTTCGTCTTCGCAGGTCTAGATGAGGAGAAAAACACCGTTAAAATTCTTAGTAAGTAATTAAGTATATATTAAAATTATTAAACATAAACGCTTTTCACAATCACTCTTTTTTTTATATAGGCAAGCATTTGATCGTCACTTTCCATCAGGTGAGATAGCCTGATGGAAAGTGACGATGCGGCCGAAGATGGAACATGCTTGCCTAGAAGGTACCTATTCACTCTAGACTGGAAGACACCCAGATTGTACCGTCTCACACTAAGTTCAATGACTTGCGTCGTGGGTGCCGGAAACATTCACATCACACACACAATCACAACCAAAACAAGAAACACAAATTTTCTTTGGGAAGAAATCTTGTGTTCCCGCCGACATTGAACCCGATACCCCCTGTTTATAAGGCGAACGCTCAATCGACTAAGCCAATGGGCAGTTCATATAAGTGGTGGTAGGACTCTTTGAAGAGTCCGCCTGGAGCAATGTTTGCAGGATTGAAGGGCAATGTTCCCAGAGTATTTTAAAAAAAAAAATATTTGAGACTAAGCTAGCGTTTGACGACCCCGTTGGCGCAGTGGACAGGTGTCCGCCCTCTGCGCCGTGGGTCCTGGGTTCGATTCCCGGCAGGAGCACAAATTCCTTCCCAAGGGATATTTGTGCTTCTGGTTCTGGGTGTAATGTGTGTGTGATGTAAATGTTTCCGGCACCCACGATACAAGTCTTTGAACTTAGTGTGGGGCTGTGAGTGTGAATGCGTTTGTTTGTTTGTTGTTTGTTTGACCACAATCTCACCTGATGGAAAGCGACGATGCGGTCGAAGATGGAGCACGCTTGCTCAGTAAATACCTATTCACTCTCTTCTTGAACAACCCCATATTATACTTTTCGGGAAACACAGTAGACGGCAGAGCGTTCCACTGCTTAGCAGTTCTCATAATGAATGTGGATGCGAAACGCTTCGTGCGAATGGTTTCGCACGAAGCGGAAACATTGCCCTTCGAGATTAAACATCTAAGTAATATTATCTCGGGGGGACGAGCACAGTGCTCTGCCGCGCAGGACTTTGACCTAAATAAAAACCTAAGTTCAAAAGGTGTAAGGCTGTAATTTTGCGAATCTGGTCGCAGAGTCATTAACTTTTATGAGTGCCTCTTTGGGGCCCATGTATATAACCCATTTTGAATTTGAATGGGCAAGTGTGACGCTTACCATCAGGCGAGCGACTTGCTCGTCTCGTCTCTCAATTACATAAAAAATCCATGATATAAAACTTCGGTTTAGCTCTTCAATGCCTCACGCGCCGTCAATTGGTTTTATATCATTGATTTAAATTTTACATTTTAACCCGACTACCAAGGAAGGGTTCTGTATATCGCGCGTTTTTATTTTTTGCCAGATCGGTAACCATTTGACCGCTGTCTCATCTGATGGAAAATGATGATACGGCCGAATATAGCATGCTTATTTAAAAATCTTGTTTGTTTTTTTATTACCTCGTATCTTCCAAACGGCTGGATGGATTACGGCATTATAGACGGCAGTTAAAGCATTGTAATATTCATCTTAAAAAACCAAGTGTCCTTAGATAGGTGTTTAAAAAAAATACCAAAAAGGCGGCTTTTTGACACGGAAAATGTGTATAGCTTAACACTTTAAAAACAATAAAGAATCGTAGACGCGAAGAACAAGTGCGACAAAATAAGTCGGAAACAAAAACATAATTCTTATGATCCGATGAGAAGGTATAACAAATATTAATTTAAGTTCCAACAGATCCTATGATCGGTTGAGAACAACAATATATAATTTACTGGAGTCCCAACGGATCTTAAGATCAGTTGGGAAGAATAATATATAATTTATTTTAGTTGCAACTGATCTTATGATCAGATGGGAACAACTGTTATGATCGGTTAATGTGAAAATCCGATACTATGATCCGTTGGGAAGTACCTAACTGGAGTTCCAACGGATCTTAAGATCAGTTGGGAAGAATAATATATAATTTATTTTAGTTGCAACTGATCTTATGATCAGATGGGAACTACTGTTATGATCGGTTAATGTGAAAATCCGATACTATGATCCGTTGGGAAGTACCCTACTGGAGTTCCATCGGATCTTAAGATCAGTTGGGAAGAATAATATATAATTTATTTTAGTTGCAACTGATCTTATGATCAGATGGGAACTACTGTTATGATCGGTTAATGTGAAAATCCGATACTATGATCCGTTGGGAAGTACCCAAAATCATCAAACATCGAGTAGGGTACTAAAACTGAAGGAAATTAAAAGGGGATTACTTAAAATGACATAAAAAGTAGGTACACATTTTTCGCAGTCGAGTTTATTAAATTTTACATTGACTTCTTATTACTACCATGTCTTATTTGACGACCCAGTTGGCGCAGTGGACAGGTCTCCACCCTTTTCGCCGTGGGTCCTGGGTTCAATTCCCGGCAGGGGTAAAACTTCCTTCCCTATGGATATTTGTGCTTCTGGTTCTGGGTGTAATGTATGTGTGATGTGAATGTTTCCGGCACCCACGATACAAGTCTTTGAACTTAGTGTGGGGCTGTGAGTGTGAATGCGTTTGCGTTCGTTTTTATGTCTTCGAAGACTCGCAAGATCAAGACTAATCCATTGACGTAAGAAACATCAAAATCGGCTCACGCGTTTGATCTCTCCAACGCCACAATGGAAATGAAATGTTTATTTTTTTATTTAAAATAGGCAAACGTTTGACCGCCATCTCACCTGATGGTAAGTGACGATGCGGTCGACGATGAAGCACTCCAATGCCACAATGGAAATGAAATGTTTTTTTTTAAATTTAAAATAGGCAAACGTTTGACCGCCATCTCACCTGATGGTAAGTGACGATGCGGTCGACGATGGAGCACGTTTGCCTAGAAGATGCCTATTCACACGTGACTTAAAGACCCTATCGTATTTATCAGGGAACGCAGACTCAGGTAAGGAATTCCATTATTTTGCAGTCCGCATAATGAATGTGGAGGCAAAACGCATCGTCCGCATTTTTGGAATATCTCTATCTATCTATCATATAGCGGTGTCGCTTAAGGGTCTGTCTCGATGTCCGATAATAGAATGGGGATGGGGGAATTAGATTGTGTAATTCCGTTGCACTCTCTCCGAAATGTATCCGATAAAATACCGAGAGACTCGCCACCATGCGACGATGCCCTAAAAGCTCTGAAGTTTTGCATTTGCTTGAAATGACAATATTTTGGAGCAAATATAAAGCTAGCACGTAAACGAATCAGCCTATGTATGTTTTACTAACGACTTCACAAAAAAGGAGGAGGTACCTACTCAATTCGACTGAATTTTTAATTTTATTTATTTGTTGTTTTATGTTACCTCATACTTCTTTCCACGTGAATTGATGTTGAAATTTTTATGTTTGAAATCTGTTGCTTTCTCTTTGGTCCTATTTAAATGTAATCAAGATCTGATCAGTAGTTTTTGTTGATTATCTATCTCATTTTTTATCCTCCTTTGCGTCGCGCAGTCAAGTAAAAAAGAGATATCTGTGTCACGCGTATGAAGTATAACTAGTTTTACGTCGTTGGCATCTGGGTTTTTTTACCAGCATGCCTATGTCATCGACCCATCGGGCAAATAGAATGTTGCTGGGATTTACCACCTATCTTATATCTTACTAACTTTTGCCCGCGGCTTCGCTCGCGTTAAGAAGTATTATTTTAAAATTGACAAAGTTTCATACAAACTTTCATCCCCTATTTTTTACCCTTGGGGGTAGAATCAATCAAAATCCTTTCTTAGCAGATGCCTACGTTATAACATCTACCTGCATGCCAAATTTCAGCCCGATCCGTCCAGTGGTTTGGGCTGTGCGTTGATAGATCACTATGTCAGTCAGTCAGTCACCTTTGAGTTGTATATATTTAGATATATATAAAAATCAATGCCACTTTTCGTTGTTATTTTTTAACTCAAGAACGGGCTCACCTAACCAAACCAAATGTTTAGGCTTTGTTCGGACTATTTAGTAGATGGTTTATGTGAAGTTTGCACAAAATCAGTCGAGCGGTTCTTCATTTGTCACGGGGCGAAGCCGGGGCGGATCGCTAGTTTATTATACTTATACTTACATAAACATATAAATATCAACATAAACTCTTTCACACTCACAGCCCCACACTGAGTTCGATGACTTGTGTCGTGGGTACTGGCAACATTCATATCACACACAATCACGACCAGAATCAGAAACACAAATTTTCCTAGGGGAGAATATTTGTGTATACGCAATAAAATGATTTACATTTTTAAATCTAACCTTTTTTTATCGACTTCCCAAAAAAAGAGGAGGTACTCAAGTCAACTGTATTTTTTTTATGTGTGTTATTACCTCATAACATCTTTCCACGTGAACCGATTTCGAAATTTTTTTTTAGTTTGAATGTTGTTGCTTTCCAATTGGTCCCATTTAAATTTGATCAAGATCTGATCAGTAGTTTTTTAAATATCGTCAATAATGCATATTTTGTGGACTACATTCACGATGTTCTCATTTTTGACCGACTTTAAAAGTTAGGTACCTCATAACTTCTTTCGTTGTGAACCGATTTTGATGAATAATTTTTTATTTGAAATGTGAATGTGGTCCCATTGAAATCCCAAGATCTGATCTCTAGTTTTTGAGTTATCGACAATAATGCGTGTGCAATACATTAAATCTGATCAAGGTTCCGAAGATAAAGCGGTGAAGTCGGTTTTTCTAAGCTTTGCTTGCGTTTAATTATTTAAAAATGAAAAAGTATATTATGTTTTCAGACCCCTGGCAAGATGTAGAGAACGTAAATAGTTTAGCCGGTTATAAGGCTCTAGTCTCACTGAAGAATTCTTACCCTCACTTGAAGGTCATAATCTCAATTGGAGGATGGAACGAGGGTTCTTTAAAATTTTCCAAAATGGCGTCCACTCCGGAAACAAGAAAAGCCTTCGTGCAGAATGTTTTGATGTTTTTGGAGTAAGTAATAAAAATATTTTTTTAATAGCATTAAAAAAAAACATCTTTACAAATTTATAGGACAACTTATAGGAATTAATGAACAGTATCTTTATATATATATAATTCTACTGTACGTGTGTATGTCACTAAACTACTCCTAAACGGCTCCTAAACGGATTTGAATGTTTTTTTTTGTATGCGTTTATTTTAGATTCACAAATCAGCCCGGCAGATGGCGCTGCAGTGGTTGCACACGGGCGAAGCCGGGGCTAATCACTAGTAATAATATAAAGAAATTGTGACACTATTAGATAACCAACCAAGTTATTAATTTCCGACAATAATTTTACCATAACAAGTTCATACATTGAAATTATAAATTTATGCAAACAATAGTCATGCCCCGTTTCTTCGTCTTCGTTTTTTTTTTCTCGATAGGCAAGCATTTGACTACAATCTCACCTGATGGAAAGTGATGATGTAGCCGAAGATGTAGCAAATAAAATATAAAATAATATAAAATGATAATAAATATGATATGTTTATGAAGCAAATAGGTAGCCTATGTGATAATCCTAGGTATACGCTATTTACGTTCCAAATTTCATCCTAATCCGTTCAGCCGTTACAGCGTGAAGAGAAAAAAAACATACTTAAAAGTTAAACACTTGCACATAAACTTTCGGATTTATAATATTATTAAGTATTAGTGTGTGTGATTTATAACAATTGCTCAATAATAAAATTCTAAAAAAGAAAAGTAAATTCCTATCTGTAAAACAAATAATAAATACCTACTTAAAGATTTTCTATTATGCAAGATAGGCAAGCATATGACCACTATCACGCTTGACAGAATGGAGATGCAATAAAAAAATTGATTAGGCACTAGCTAAGTATAGCATTGCAATTCAGAGAGGCAATGCCGCCAGCATGATGGGACCGGTACCCACTGGTTGAGCTTGAGAACTTAAGTTACATAAGCTCGATGCCTTGTAGTTGTAGGTAACTTGGGTCTTTGCTGTACAGATGGATATACATTTTAGATTATTTTTAGGATACGTTGTACGTACCTATACGTGGATGACTTTTTTTTGATAAATGACGTTTTCCGAATGAAACCGAGCTGCTCGATTTTTTTTGTTGATAAGTGAAGTTTTCTTAAAATGAAACCTAACTAGATCGATTTATCGCCCCCGGAATAAATAAATTTCATGAAAATCGTTGGAGCCGTTTCTGAGATACAGTTTATATTTAATACCTTTAAACGAGCAATTCTTGTATATATTTACGCCCAAAATTAATAATGTATCTCCTATCCAAGATTTAAATCAGTCTTGGATTACTGCATATCAGTCGATCAATCTCCAATCTGCGCGCCAATAACTAAACTCGGCAGTCCCTATCTTTTCTTGGCGACAGTTTGCCGGTGATCCTTTCCCTCTTTACCGTTCCGTTGTATGTAAAATGTTATCTTATACAATGGATATATTCTGTCTGTTTTGATTAATCTGAATCTCGGAGACGACTCCACGATTTTCATGAAATTTATTATGTCAGTCATCCAGGTACCTACTCTATACTTATACTAGAACTAGTTTTTGCCCGCGGCTTCGCTCGCGTTAAGAAGTACAACAAACTTTCATCCCCTATTTTATCCCCTTGGGGGTAGAATTAATCAAAATCCTTTCTTAGCGGATGCCTACGTCATAACATCTACCTGCATGCCAAATTTCAGCCCGATCCGTCGAGTGGTTTGGGGTGTGCGTTGATAGATCACTATGTCAGTCACCTTTGAGTTATATATATTTAGATTACTCGTTTAAAAACATTGAGGAAATTGACTAAAAATTTATTTTCAGTAAATACAAGTTCGATGGGGTGGACCTTCATTGGAAATATCCTACGTTAAGGGATGGTGAGCCTTATGATAAACAAAACTTCGTGCATTTACTTAAGGTAACTTAATACTTGGGTACTTTGCCTACTGGTAGCGGTGTAATAGATTAAGTTTTGTACATATTTATATCTAATTATAATTTTTTGTTTAATTTTAATTTAGTTTAATGTAATAAATTTTTTCGTATTATCATTAATAATATTACTTTAAAACAATAGTTCGTAGACCACATTTGCTCTTCTAGGTTTCCTCATCATTTTATTTTCCTCTATTTCTGACATAAACAAAGGATTATTAATTGAATAGTACTTAAGGTATATGTCACAACTATTATATTGTTTAAAACTGGTCTATACTCGACATGCGTTGCCACGTATAAAGAGCATTTTGCCTCTTTCAAGTTTATGGTTCCCTAGTACTTTATCAAATCTTATATTTTATGTACCCGGATGACCGAGCTTTGCCCCGCGGCTTCGCCCGCTATTATCAATTTAAAAAGTAGCCTATGTGTTAATCCTAGGTATAAGCTATGTACATTCCAAATTTCATCCAAATCCGTTCAGCCGTTAAAGTGTGAAGAGGGAACAAACGTACTTACACACTTACACACAAACTTTCAGATTTATAATATTAGTAGGATAGCCTTGAAGATAGTGGCGAAATTTACCTTCCTATTCTAATGATATTGTAGCAGTTTTTTATTGCCGTAAAACACGGATACAACGACGTTTTATAAAAATGAGACCTAGCTGGATCGATTTATACCCCCCTGCATACTACATTTCATGAAAATCGTTGGAGCCGTTTCCGAGATTCAGAATATATATATATACATATTAGAATTGCTCGTTTATTAGATATATATATATATATATATATATACTAGCTGCGCCCCGCGGTTTCACCCGCGTTGATAATGATGAAAAGTGATGATGATGATGATGATGAAAAATAGATGTTGGCCGATTCTCATAGATACCGGATAAGCACAAAAAATTTCATCAAAATCGGTCAAGCCGTTTCGGAGGAGTATGGCAACGAAAACTGTGACACGAGAATTTTATATATTAGATATTATGTTGAATGGGCAAGCATTTGGCCACTATCTTACCTGATTAAAAGTGATGATGCGGACGAAGAATAGAAGAAGAATAGAATAGAAGCAATTTATTTGTGACAAAACATAAAAGACACACGAAAGGCAGAAACAAAAACAGTTTGTCACAAATCGGCTCCAACTCAGCATAATACTGGCTGTACACCAGCGCTGGTCTTCCGCTGGAGCCGTTTGGTGAAGTCACGGCACAGACATACAATACACACACATGTATGAAAAACAAAACAATAAGGAAAAAAAAGAAAGAAAAACACATTTACAATACAAATTTCAAGGTTACAATATTTAGGTAGTTCAATAATAATGGCAAGATTTTATTTAATTTAGGCATGGCTAGCTTATATTGCACTAGTATCATGTCGAAGAGTTTCTTCTTGTTTTTGATGTGCAGTTATATATTTTTTTAGTGTTATCATGAAATTTTGAATATTTTGCAAGTTCCTCATCGGCGGAGGGATATTGTTCCAGCATTTGCTAGCTGCGTAGCGGAAACTTCCTCTAAAGGCGAAGATGTGACATGCTTGCCTAGAAGATACCTATTCACTCGAGACTTGAAGACTCCCATATAATACCCTTGGGGAACAAATACGCAGGCAATTAGTTCCACTCCTTTGCTGTACGGATGATAAACGTAGAAGCAAAACGCTTTGAGCGAACTGGAGGTATGTCGACCATAAATGGATGACGTTTGATAGTTTGTCTTGTTGTTAGATGGTAAAAAGGGCATGGGGGAATTAGCTCATTTAATTCCTGTGCACACTTTCCAAAATGTAAGCGATAGAATACCGATAAGCTTGCCACCTTACGTCGGTGACCGAGACTTTCCAACTTGGACTCGATTAGCTTACTATCGCCAATGAGTCTTTTGGCTCGCCGGTCAATAGATTCAATAGCTTCTAACTGGCA
Organism: Lomographa bimaculata; assembly: GCA_948107665.1. Lineage (NCBI taxonomy): Eukaryota > Metazoa > Arthropoda > Insecta > Lepidoptera > Geometridae > Lomographa > Lomographa bimaculata. Next base: position 7,094,583 of record OX403612.1, on the reverse strand, counting down.
TTTGGCAGATCCATATCTAACTATATCTATACGGGCCAATTGCCTATATTTCCTAAAACTATTTCAAAGAACTAAGTTACCTACAAGACATTTAGCTTATAGGTAACTCAAGTGCTTAAGCCCACTACCAGTGGGTAGCGTTCCCATTTTTTCCAATTCATACTTAGCGGAATGATCGCGTAATATGCATAAAAAAAACATACAATCGAATAGAGAACCTCCTTCTTTCTTGAAGTAGGTCAAAAATAGTAGTCTCTATGAATAAACGATTTTGAATGATATATTCTTATCTTTAAGGAAATCCGTAAATCCTTCGTACCACATGACTACATCCTCATAGCGGCTATAGGAACAGACAAGGTGACTATGGAGTCAGCATACGACCTGGCCAAGGTCGGTCGGTACGTCGACATAGTAGTGCTGATGTGTTACGACTACCATGGCTCTTGGAACGGGGTTGTTGGAGCCAATGCACCATTAGTTGGTGTTAACAGGGATGATCCATATTCTCTGGTAAGCATTATTCATACTTTTTTACCGACTTCCCAAAAAAGGAGGAGGTACTCAAGTCGACTGCATTTTTTTTTTATACCTCATAACTTCTTTCCACGTGAACCGAATTCTACTGTCTACAAACTAAAAAAAAAATTCGAAATCGGTTTACGTGGAAAAAATTTATGAGGTTAACACACATAAAAAAAATACATCCGACTAGAGTACCTCCTCCTTTTTTGGGAAGTCGGTAAAAAACATACAGTCGAATTGAGGACCTCTTTTTTGAAGTCGATTAAAAAATAAAATTCTCACATTACGCGGCTGGGTTTTTGATTTCTCAGTATATTGACTGTTTAACTATTTCTTCATCAGAATTTCACTGTTAACTACGTGATATCACACGGAGTTCCACCTTCAAAGCTGGTGCTAGGTATTCCATTTTACGGACGGACGTTCATCCTGCAAAACCCTGACGCGAAGGACATCACGTTTGGACGTACTCCCGCTATGTACAAGGGTTTCCAAGGACCTTATAGTAAGGAAGATGGATTCATGGGGTACAATGAGGTAATACACAATCTTCTAATTAATACTAAATAAGTAGAGGTGAATCGTCGCTTACCATCAGGTGAGATAGTGGTCAAAAGTTTGCCTATCTTGAATAAAAAAAAACACTGAGTGATAACAATGAGTAAAACATAGTTTCTGATTCAGATTCAGATTCAGATTCTTTATTCACCTTAATAATAACAGTGATCGTTATTCTAGGCATGTCACATTACAATTTAATAATTCGTTAATAACAATTGATACTATGATAAAGAATGTGTCAGACATCAGGTAATAAAATAAAAATATATAATTATAAGCATTAGGTATGTCAAGAATAAAATGATTAATAAAATAAAATAGTAATATGATTAACAGTCAAAATATATTTTAGGTAATTTAGTCAATATCAAAAGAATTATTGCTTAAGTGCATGTCCATAAATTCATTAAGGCTGTAGAAAGAATTGTTCTCAAAAAATAATTTAATTTTTCTTTTAAATTGTGGCAGTGGTAAGTTTGAAATGTCAGGAGGCAATTTATTAAACATTTTTATCTTGATGAAGATACCCTGCTTCTGCACTTTGGCTAATCTTACTTTAGGTACGTAGAGCTTTTTATTATTGCGAAGATTCAAATTATGTGTGTCCATTTTTTTCGGCAAATTGTCCAAGTTATAATAAATTTCTAAAAGGCATTTGTATATGTATAAAGATATAACTGTCATAATTTTGGTTTGAGAAAAATATTTTTTAACACTCGTTCTTTTATGTACCCCGTATATTATTCTTAATGATCTCTTTTGACACCTTAATACTCTTATTATGTCAGCTCCATTACCCCAAGTAGTAATAGCATAGCTTAAGATTGAATGTACATACGCATAATATATAGATACAATCGTTTTTCTATCTAGTAACGGCTTAAGCTTTAAAAGGGCATAGTTAGCACTGGAAATTTTATGACAAACCTTGTCTATATGAGATGAATGGCTAAGGGTATAATCTATTGTATATCCCAGAAAAATATTTTCTGTTGAGGTTGGATGAACTAGATTCTGTTTTCGAGTATAATAATTCATTACTAGTGTTTTTTCGGAATTTAGTATTATACCATTTGCCTCAAACCAGCGTTTTAAAATAGACATTGCTGAAGAAATTTTTATAATAAGTTCATCTTTATTTTTATCCTTTAGACCAACATGGGTATCATCAGCAAATAATGTAATGGTCGCCCATTCTGGAATGCAATTGGCAATGTCATTTACGTAAATTAAAAATAAAAGAGGTCCCAATATAGACCCTTGAGGTACTCCGATATCAACATTTCCGATCTCAGAATTCTGTTCATTTACTCTAACTACCTGTGTTCGATTTGTAAGGTAAGAATTCATCATATGCAATTCTTTTCCCTCGAAACCATAATGCTGAAGTTTAAGAATTAAGATATCGTGGCGCAAACAATCGAACGCTTTTGATAAGTCGCAGTAAATGCTTGTGCATTGTTGCGATTCATCTAGCCCCTGTAGAATGTAGTAAACAACTTCTCTGATTGTCATTTCTGTTGATTTGTGTTTACGAAATCCAAATTGAGCTGGTGTAAATAAATTATTATCTTCAAAGTATGCAAGGATCTGTTTCTTAAGGATTGCTTCTAAAATTTTTGAGACTGCGGGAAGTATGCATATTGGCCTATAGTTGCTTAATTCATTGTGTTCAGCTTTTTTGTATAATGGAATAACTTTACCATGTTTTAAGGAGTCGGGGAAAATCCCCTCCTCCAAACATGAATTTATTACCTTATGTAACAAGTCTAGCAGACAGTAGTTGTGTAAAGTTAGTTCTTTAAACGTTTTTGTATTAATTTCGTAAATATCATTTGACTTCTTACCTTTCATGCTCTGTACTATTTTACGTAAATCATCTAGACTAATTTCATTAATTTTTATATTTACTTCTGGCCTTTTTGTTTCTAATAAGTACTTTTTGCATTTTTCCTCATCGATAACTATATTTTTTGTTAATTTATGAGCTATATTTAGAAAAAAATCGTTAAATAGGTTAGCAATTTTTTTTGGACTATCTATCTTAGTGTCCCCGTGGTTTATACATTTAATTTTAGTTGTACTTTTTTTCTTTTTCTTGATTTTCTCATTAACTATATTCTGAGATTTCTTTCATTCGAAAATGATCCAACGAAAATTGCGCCGCGGTGGGCGGGGCTTACCGATTACGCCTTTACTTCGCCCATACAGACGCCGCGACCTACTTATTTTTTTTATGCCTGATAGGCAAGCATTTGACCACAATCTCACCTGATGGAAAGTGATGATGCGGCTGAAGATGTAGCATGCTTGCTTAGAAGGTACCTATTCACTCTTGACTTGAAGACTCCCAGATTATACTATGCCGTGACAGAGGAAACGGCGTTCAAGAAATATCAAAGACATAGTGATATATTTAGAAAGGAAAAATTATCGCTTGAGGCGGGGTTTGAAATCAATAATTTGGGTGGACGTTATCAACACAACATGGAGCTAACTGCAATGTTAGACTCGTTGGCCGTAGTAGTTTCTATAAACTGTTTCGGTAGATGACGTCACACGTCCCCGTAAGACGTTAATAATAAGGACAGGATAATTTCGTAGCTTCAGGCAGGGTTTGAGTAGCTCAGCGGTTAGAGCAATAGGGCATGACACCCTATGGCCGCGGGTCCAAACTCCGCCACAAGCGATAATGTTTCCTTTCTAAATTTATCACTATAGTTCTGCCTAGTATGGCTAATGCTATATAAATAAAATATCAAAGACATATTTACACGGCAGTATATATAATTCCTATCAATCTAAAGATACATTTAAATTGTTGGCTTTTAATTGAAATATTAATTAACTAGCTGTGCCCCGTGGCTTCGCCCGCTATTATCAAGTTAAAAAGTACCCTACATGTTAATCCTGTGTATAAGCTATGTATATTCCAAATTTCATCCAAATCCGTTCAGCTGTTAAAGCGTGAGGAGGTAAAAAACATACTTACACACTTACACATTTACACACTTAGGTAGGTAGACAAAAACGAAAACACTAAATCTTTCAAATTTATAATATTAGTGTTTTCTCCCCAAGGAAAATTTGTGTTTCTGGTTCTGGTTGTGATTGTGTGTGTGACGTGAATGTTTCCAGCACCCACGACACAAGTCATCGAACTTAGTGTGGGGCTGTGAGTGTGAAAGCGTTTATGTTTATGTTTATATGTATATTTATATTTAAGCGATTTTCTCTAGATTTGCATGGAACTAAGTAACAAATCGTCGTCCTGGAGCCAACACTGGGAAGTGACGTCATCGACGCCGTTCCTCAGAGACCGGGAGCGTGTGGTCAGCTATGACAACGCGAGGTCCATCGCTGTCAAAGTCAAGTAAGTAGGTGAGGAAGTTTTTATGACTTCGTGGTCAAGACCTTCGACCTTGGGGTATGTGACTGAACTCTTCTTAAACAGCTGGACTACCGATTTTGATAAAATTTATTTTTTACTGACTTCCCAAAAAAGGAGGAGGTACTCAATTTTTTATTTTTTGTGTGTTACCTCATAACTTCGTTCCACGTGAACCGATTTTTTTATTTTTTTTTCGTTTGATGGATTTTGCTTTCCTATTGGCCCCATTAAAATTTTATCAAGATCTGATCAGTAGTTTTGATTTATGCTCAATAATGCGTATTCTGTGGACTACATTGACGATGTTCTCGTAAACCCGACTTCAAAAGTTACCTCATAACTTTTTTCTTTGTGCGCCGATTTTGTTGATTATTTTTTTATTTGAAAGTTGGTGCTTTCCATGTGGTCCCATTTAAATTTGGTAAAGATCTGATCGCTAGTTTTTGAGTTATTGTCAATAATGCGTGTTTAATACGTTGAATCTGATCAAGGTTCCGAAGATAAAGCGGTGAAGTCGGTTTTTTAAGCTTTGCTTGTAAAGTACTTGTTTGTTTTCGGAAAGTACTAGGCAAACATAAACATGAAGGAGGTAATAATTTAAACAATGAGTTATTAGTATGGTATTAAGGTACTAAGCAACCATAAACGTGAAAGTTTTTAAACAGCAGGGTATCGGGTTCGATTCCCGGCGGGAACACAAGTTTTCTCCCCAAGGAAAATTTGTGTTTCTGGTTCTGGTTATGATTGTATGTGTGATGTGAATGTTTCCGGCACCTACGACACAATCATTGAATTTAGTGTGGGGATGTGAGTGTGAAAGCGTTTAATGGCATTGCAACGCATTTCAGGTGTAGCTAGTATGTTATATTAAAAAAAAAAATGTTTTTATAGGTATGCAATAGACGAAGACCTCGGCGGAGTGATGGTGTGGAGTACAGACACTGATGACTTCCACGGCATCTGTTCTCATGATGAAGACCCTTACGAGGACTTCTTCCAACGACTGAACGAGATCTTGAAAAAAACCGAGCTGGAAAACGCTTTGATGAATTTGGACCTGCCTTATGGTACGGAGATTTTAAAGCTTCAAAACATTCACATCACACACACAATCACAACCAGAACCAGAACCGGAAACACAAATTTTCCTTGGGGAGAAAACTTGTGTTCCCGCCGGGAATCTAACCCGATACCCCTGCTTAGAAGGCGAACGCTCACCTATCTTAGCCAACGGGCAGTTCAAGTCAGTTTAATAGATAATGAACGTTGACAATTCTTCACATATATTTTAAATACGCGAATAAGTTTCCCCGTTTTATAATAGTAAAAAAAACACTTAAAATCCATTAAATAACTTACTGAAAAAGGACCAAGACAAAGATGAAGAAGAGATGAAAAGATTAAACATGACTCTGGCAAATGCGCAACAAGTGCGAAGCCAAACTCCTGAACGAGGGGAAAAGAAAAAAGACGTTGACAGCATACTAACAGCAAGCAAAGAACATTGGCGAACTCCCATACATCATTTTAGTTGAAGTAAAATAGCATCTGCTGCTTCAAGCTGGTTGCCTTCTGAGCTTAATTTTAAAAGAATTGTCGTTTTAGAAGGCCTAGTTATTAAGATATTAAACAAAACATATTTGTAGGTTATGGCTCAGCACACTTTGCCGATCTCTTTTTTAATACGCCAACAGTTCTGACAGTCGTGAATTCGTGATTAAAGCCCATTCCAAAGAGCCACCACTACGTTTAAACTTGAAATATATTATTCCTTGACACTGGCTAAATGCCCAAGATTGCGAAGCTAATATTAAAAGAAAAAAGAAAAAAAAAAACAAACGTCAAAAGTGAAAACGTCATTCATACGACAGTTTGGTATTGCCATGACATTTGCTTTTTCCCCTTAAATGTCGATGACTGCAATAGCAACCGCAGCTATTTTTAGAAAACCTGTGAATGACAGACGGATTCTAGACAGCTGATGGTTCATACATAAGTTTACATAGTATTTTTTGTTTTATGGATACATCATAAACATTAGCATTACGGCTTAGGAATATAGAGATGCACTAGGGTAAGGCAATGGACATGGTAACATCTTATTATATAACCACAGCATAGACAAAAACAGAAAAATGAAAAATGATTGAAAGTAATCGTTTTGTTTCTTTTAATGTGTATTTTCTTACCTGGCTTCGTCTGCCTTTTCTGTTGTTTTAGTAAATCTTTGTAATTTATTTGAGTGAATTTCGTTAATTTCACATTTAAATACGATTAAACATAGGCCAACTAAAATTTCGCCATTGTTCTTTAATCATTGTAAATCTTCGGCCGTATCTTCACTTTCCATCAAGTGAGGTAGTCAAATGCATGCCTATCCAGTATAAAAAAATCGCCTTGTTACAGAAACAGCATACGCCGAATCTGTCAGTCGTCCTTCCTACGTCATCTCAGAAGGAAAACTTAACCTTCAACAGCCTCCAGCGAATAAAACAGCCAAAAACAAACTTCTACGCTCAGTCAACTACGCAATATCGCTGGCATTACAAGAGAAGAGAATCCTCGCCGAAATCGAACGTGTTAAAGCAAAAGTGCATGAATCCCAAATTCGTCCCTCTGATTTACAGTATTGAAACAGAGTGAAAAGTCATAGGTATACTACTAATCCTACTAATATTATAAATCCGAAAGTTTGTGTCTAAGTATGTTTGTTCCCCCTTCACGCTTTAACGGCTGAACGGATTTGGATGAAATTTGGAATGTACATAGATTATACCTAGGATTAACACATAGGGTACTTTTTAACTTGATAATAGCGGGCGAAGCACGGCTACAATACAATACAATACTTCTTTATTGAACACCAATAAGATAGCTAAGTAACATGTTAATAACATAAAATTATTTAAAAACGACTAAAAAATCATGTCTGTTGTATAGGAAATAAATAAATAATAATAATTAAATTAAAATAAAACAATTATATTTAAGGGTAAAAATAAATTTTATTTTAATTTAATTATTTATTTTTAAAGTGAATATATAACTAAATATTCTGTGAATATTTCAAGCGTTTACCTGTTGCCGTTATCAATATCGAGCAAAAACGAGCAAAAAAATCATGTTTGTCGTATGGAAGCCCCCTTAAATATTCATTTTATCCTGTTTTTTAGTATTTGTTATTAGAGCGACAACAGAAATACATCATTTGTGAAAATGTCAACTGTCTAACTATCACGGTTTATGACAAACAGTCTGGTTTTTTGACGTGAGTGAAAAAATGGCGTAGTTGATTTTGTAAAATTTTCCAAAACCTATGATTCTTCGAGTGTTAATGTGTAATAATGGTGGATTATTAACCGTTGATACTAAGTGAACGGGCATAAGTGTAGGCAAATCATACAAAGTTGAAAAATGTGATTTTCGCCTTTGCTCCAAAACTCCAATAGAAGTTCTAGTAAAGTTTCCACCACTTTACTAGGGCATGACTTTACTATGACTGGACCTTGACTCTTTTACTTGACTTGACTGTGACTTGTGACTAGGACCTATAATATGAAATACACTTGAAATATTATATTATCACTTGACACTGGCTAAATGCACAAGATTGCGAAGCCATAACTAAGAAGAAGAAGAAGACAAACAGTCTGGTGACAGACGGACGGATAGCGGAGTCTTAGTAATAGGGTCCTGTTTTACCCCTTAGGTACGGAACCCTAAAAACAGCTGAACGGATTTTGCTGTAATATAAAATGTAGGTAAATGACCTCGAATATATTCATAAATAGGATATTCTTTAACACGTTCAAAGCCGCGGCGGTCTGCTTTTAAGATATGTTGAATAATAAAATTTACTAAGTTCTACATCATTGTTTCATTTTACATTTCCTATAATTTTCATTAATTTAACAAACTCATTCACACTGACCTCCATACAAAGTTCAACGACTTGTATCGAGGGTGGCGGTAACATTTGCACAAAGACTTATATATCAATCACTGGTTTTGTTTCCTTGCATGTAATTATAGTGTACAACAAACGGGTGCCTATTGACTCGCATAATTTACCAGTTCCTAGTTTAATTTGGCTGATAATGTTTCGCATAACAAGTTTTGCCATATTCATGATTTGGCAAAATATAAATACCGTTTATTTTTGAATAACTATTTGTTGGCCTAATGTATTTAGGCATAATATTTGAATAGTTGGCTAAGTTATATATAAGTGCGACGACGAGCGAAGTGAGGAGGAGTGTTACGTAACAACAAACGGGTGCCTATTGACTCGCATAATTTTCCAGTTCCTAGTTTAATTTGGCTGATAATGTTTCGCATAACAAGTTTTGCCATATTCATGATTTGGCAAAATATAAATACCGTTTATTTTTGCATAATTATTTGTTGGCCTAATGTATTTAGGCATAATATTTGAATATTTGGCTAAGTTATATATAAGTGCGACGATGAGCGAAGCGAGGAGGAGTGTTACGTTACTGGTGACCACAAAAACGCGCGAGCCGAGCGAGCGTAGCGAGCGTGCCGCGGCAGTGGCCGGCGAAGCGCCAGGATATAGTTATGCACATTCGTTTTAGGCCACTTTATCATTATGCTCAATATTGTTAGACGGATTTTTTTTATGCCTAAAACATTATGCTTATCATCATGTGGCGTATTGATACGTGGCCAAAAGTTGTTATAACACTTTAAATTATGACTTCAGATTTTAAGCGAGCCAATATGGACCCACAACAAACTACCTATTTCAAAGATTTGTCTCTGCCTATGTTTATAATGAAATCCAAGTAATGCTTGGATCATCCTAAAGATACCGAGTCCGTAACACAGAACTCCGGAGACAAACCAAAGTCTGTGATGTGGGTCAACGCATTGCAAGACTCAAATGGCGATGGGCCGGACACATGGTAGGGCGAGGTGATGGTAGGTGGAGTAGAGCCCTGACTGAGTGGATACCGAGAGAAGGCAAGCGAGCCGTTGGCAAACCAGCTGCTCGTTGGGTCGACGATGTAGTGGTGACTGCAGGAAAGATCTGGATGCGATCAATGCAAAGCAGAGGTGAGTGGCACAAGGGTGAGGGGGCTTATACCCTGCATGGGTCGATACTGATGGCTGATGATGATGATGAAAGCTGAAAAAACCGATTTTACCGCTTATATTTTGGGTTTTGGCTTGATCGATTTCGATGAAATGTATGTGAGACCACCTCTGAAGTATAATCTACCAAACAAAAAAAACATCCAATTCGATTCAAAATTGGCGGAGATACCACGTAACATTATACAAAAAATAGTAAAACGCAAGCAAAGCTTAAAAAAAACCGACATCACCACTTTATCTTCGGAACTTTGATCAGATTTAATGTATTAAACACGCATTATTGACGATAACTCAAAAACTAGTGATCAGATCTTGATCAAATTTAAATGGGACCACACGGAAAGTACCAGCTTTCAAAAAAAAATAATCATCAAAATCGGCTCACAAAGAAAGAAGTTATGAGGTAACTTTTGAAGTCGGTTAAAAACGAGAACATTATCAATGTAGTCCACAGAATACGCATTATTGAGGATAACTCAAAATCTACTAGTCAGATCTTGATCAAATTTAAATGGGACCACACGGTAAGCTCCAGCTTTCAAATAAAGAAATAATCATCAAAATCGGCTCACAACGAAAGAAGATAATATGAGGATCGAATTGAGAACCTCCTTTTTTTGAAGTCAGTTAGAAATATACAGTCTAATTGAGAACCTCCTTTTTTGAAGTCGGTTGAAAAGGTAAGAATTTGGTTACTTGAACATTGTTTTATATCCACAAAGAGTTTATGAAATTTAAGGCCATGATTAATATTGCATTATCTTATATTCTGTTTTATGTTCGATAGGCAAGAACAATCACAATCTTACCTGGTGGAAAGCGATGATGTAGCCGAAGATGTAGCATCCTTGCCTAGAAAATACCTATTCACTCTTGACTTGAAGACTCCCAGATTATACAGTTCGGGGAACATAGACAAGGACAATTAGTTTCACGCCTTCGCAGTACGGATGATAAACGTAGGAGCGAAACGCTTCAAAAAAAATAGAAATTATTTTGCTTCAAACTAGAGGTATGTCAATAATATATTGATGACGTTTGACAGTTTGTCTTGTTGTTGACCGGGCATGGTGGATTAACTCGTGTAATTCGTGCGCACACTCTCCAAAATGCAAACGGTAGAATACAGAGGCTTGCGACCTGCTTGGTGACCGAGAACTTTCTAAAAGCGTTTTTTATATCATAAGAATCACATTGTTATAAATCCATGCGCGATGAGAATGTGATGGAACCTTGTCAAAGTAAATTTAAAATGACCTACTCAAGTAGCGTTAGCAAAAAAAGTTCTGTCGTTCTGTTTGTTCCCTCTTCAAGCTTTAACGGCTGAACGGACTTGGATGAAATTTGGAATGTACATAGATTATACCTCGGATTAACACATAGGCTACTTTTTAACTTGATAATAGCGGGCGAAGCCGCGGGACACGGCTAGTTAATTATAAATTAATTATTTCTACGATCTATCATTGGTTGTGAGAATACACAAAAGTGTTTCACGGTTTTAATCCTTTTAATAATAATGTTAAGGTATATTTTTAATTATATTTTATGGAATGGATATGGAAGAGCGGGGTCTTCTGACACAGGTATTTTAATACTTAATAGAAGGTCCCAATCTACCTTAAGTTAAGCAAAACTTGGTTAAAGAAATATTTTTTTTTTTTTTTTTTCATTTTATTTGTATTTTTGAGCAAATCCAATGTCAAAAAGATCTCTTAACAATATAATTCCTGAATCACTGAATTTGTTATCCATAGGCAACTGTGTCATCATTTTCAATGCGTTAGAACACCGATAACACAACTAGCAAATGCGAGCTTCGACGCGAGTTTGCCGACGCTACGGCTGGCCGGCTGACCGCGCGCGTCACAGTTCCAAAAGGTCGCATCCTATTCTCATTGCGTGCGGATTATATCTATACATCTTATAAAGTCCCTGAAATTCGAAAAAATTAATCTTACCATCCTATCGTACAAATATGTCTCCGCAGTTGTTCCGCAAAGTACCGTTTTGAGTGAACTTATTCAATGTCCAGACTCCAGATGTTCTTATGATATTCATAAAAAACAATTAAACGCAAGCAAAGCTTAAAAACCCGACTTCACCGCTTTATCTTCGGAACCTTGATCAGATTTAACGTATTAAACACGCATTATTGACTATAACTAAAAAACCAGCGATTAGATCTTGACCAAATTTAAATGGGACCGAACGTAAAGCACCAATTTTTCAAATAAAAAAATAATCACCAAAATCGGCGCACAAAGAAAGAAGTTATGAGGTAACTTTTGAAGTCGGTTAAAAACGAGAAACATCGTCCACAGAATACGCATTATTGAGGATAACTTAAAAACTACTAGTCTGATCTTGATTAAATTTAAATGGGACCAATGGGAAAGCAACATCTATCAAACAAAACAAAAATTATCAAAATCGGTTCACGTGAAACGAAGTTATGAGGAAGGAGGTTATATAACATACATAAAAAAATACAATCGACTTGAGTACCTCTTTACCGACGATAGATCTTGACCAAATTTAAATGAGACCACATGAAAAGCACTAGCTTTCAAATAAAAAAATAATCATAAAAATCGGCTCACAACGAAAGAAGTTAAGAGGTAATTTTTGAAATCACGTAAATAAGTAAAAACGAGAACATCGTCAATATAGTCCACGAAATACGCATTATTGCCGATATTTCAGGAACCACTGATCCGATCTTGATTAAATTTAAATGAGACCAATTGGAAAGCAACATCTATCAAACAAAACAAAAATTATCAAAATCGGTTCACGTGGAACGAAGTTATGAGGAAGGAGGTTATATAACATACATAAAAAAAACGATACAATACAAAACTCTTTATTGTATAACCAGTTTACAAAGTGTACAACTAAACAATTTTTAGAAATTATAGATTTTTTAGTGGTAATACAATCGGCGGTCTTATCGCGTATAGCAATTTCTTCCAGACAACCTTAGTATGGACTATGGACATAAATGTAACTGGAAAGTGTTGGAAGGTGGTGTACACTAGTCAAGGAAAAAAAAAAGAACAAGAACCTATCAAAACAATTACATACTAAATATACATACATATATTACGTAATGTAAATATACCTACATAAAATACTCTATATAAGTAGTAGTACATAAATAAAAATAATAATAATAACAATTGACAATCAACTTGAGCACCTCCTCTTTACCGACGCCATAGTCTGTATAAAATAAATTTTAGTATTATGATAAACTAGCCGTGCCCCGCGGCTTCGCCCGCTATTATCAGGTTAAAAAGTAGCCTATGTGTTAATCCTAGGTATAAGCTATGTACATTCCAAATTTCATCCAAATCCGTTCAGTCGTTAAAGCGTCAAGAGGGAACAAACATACTTACACACTTACACACAAACTTTCGGATTTATAATATTAGTAGGATTTAACATATTTATTATAATTATTATGTGTTTGTTTAATTCGTTTAATTGTAATGAAAAAAAAGACATTAAAAAAAAATAAGAATGTTTCCCTAGGTATCTCTTCTCAGCTGTTAACTTTCAAGTACAGTTTTGAGTGAACTTGGTCAATGTCCAGACTAGTTCAACTTGGTTCTTATGATGTCAATAACCAGTTCTTTAGAGGCAGTAACATCAGCCACTCGTCGGCAATTACTTGTTACTGTGCAAATATTTATCTAGTACAAAAACATAGAATGCCCCGAGGAAAACACCAATAAAATGTGGATAATTGAATTTTAATTATACTGTTATTTAATATACGTATTTAACTGTTTAATACAGACTGTTTGGTGAATATGTTGTGGTTGAAAGTTGTACTATTTTGCGCGATCGCGTCTGTTTTGGATGGACAGACATTGGGAGGTAAGTAAGGTCTGATAATTATCGCCATCTTTCTCAAAGAACACTGCTTCTTTGGTTAGTAGGATATGGGAAGGTCAGTGCCTCGCTTAGGTATTACATGTGGCTGAATTTTGTGCAAACATATGTTGATATGAATATTTTGAAATTTGTAAGCAATTAAGTTAAAAATTTCATTAATCTCTGTGATATTTATTTATTTTGGGGGCTGAGTCACCCACGTCCGTAGGAGGATACCCCTTAAGTGTGACTCCCTACACGTGGTCCCCGGGTGGTGCTAATCAGGTGACATTTGAGAGGTGGTAGAGCATTTTGTGAGTTGCTCGCCTGGCTTGCTACCAAAGTAGCTTACCACCATCAAGTTGAAAGTCTGCCGCCAAGCCAAATACGGTGTTCCGGCAGTTATCCTTGAGAGCCTGCGTATTCCAGGTCTAGTGTGTTTACCAGCTTCGATCACATCGTCACTTACCATCAGGTGAGATAGTGGTCAAACACTAGCCTGTCACATATAAAAAAAAAAAAAAAATGTTGATATGAATAATTTGAAATTTGTAAGCAATTAAGTTAAAAAATTTCATTAATCTCTGTGATATTTTATTTTATTTATTTATATATTCAAAGTTTCAGGGTGAGCATTACAGGCATACCCAATTCACTCACCCCAGTCCTGAACTAAACAAAGTTTATGAATTAAAATATACTTAATTAAATCAAACAATCACATAATTACATTTTAGATAAGTTGGGCAAACTACTCTCCAAAAACACTTTTGTCGTTCTGTGAAACTCTAGGTTTGTGCAATGAAACGAATCGAGCTGGTGTTGGCGAATATATTTGTGACTAGCCGTGTCCCGCGGCTTCGCCCGTTATTATCAAGTTAAAAGTAGCCTATGTGTTTGTCCTAGGTAGGTAAGCTATGTACATTCGGAGCCTTGATCAGATTAGTTATATAAAACACGCATTATTGACGATAACTCAAAAACTACTGATCAGATCTTGACCAAATTTAAATGGGACCAATAGGAAAGCAACAGCTTTCAAACAAAACAACATTAAAATCGGTTCACGTGGAAAGAAGTTATGAGGTAACACATAAAAAAAATACATTCGAATTGAGTAACCTCCTCCTTTTTTTGTTAAGTCGGTAGAAATATAAGCTAATTACTTAAATAGACAAGATGTTTGTACTAAGAGAATAATTACACGATTGAAAGAGCGAGAACAAGTTATACATCCTACTAATACATAATACTTGGGAGTTATATTAGATAGTACTCTATCGTGGGGTCCGCAATTAGCAGCGGTTAGTCGCAAGGTGTTTGCTTCGGGTGCAGCACTTAGGAGACTACGTAATTTTCTTCCAACTGCAACTAAAGTTACGCTGGCCCAATCTCTCCTTCTCCCCATTATTGACTATGCCGATGCCTGCTATCTTGATCTCACGGAGGACCAGCTGAATAAACTTGAGCGTCTCCAAAATTATTGTATAAGGTTTATTTTCGGCTTGCGAAAATATGACCACATCTCACAGTTTCGTACTAAGCTCAAGTGGCTCCCAATTCGTCTTCGCCGGAATACCCATATTTTGTCCCTTTTATACAATATACTGCACAATAAATTTACACCTTGTTATCTCAAGGAACGATTTATGTATCTTCACTGCTGCAATACATTAAACCTTCGATCAACAGAAAATCTCAAGCTCTCCATGCCTGTTCATAAAACTACATTTTATGATGCGTCGTTTACGGTGGAAGCAGTGCGATTGTGGAACACTCTACCCATTTCCATAAGGCAAGCTACTTCGCTACCTGCTTTCAAAGCGAAGGTTAAAAATTTCTTTCTCAACTGTAACGTCTAACTTGTAGATAGTACGTTTCAAATACAGTATAGGTACCTATTATTATTTATTCAGAATTGTTTTTTAAATATGTTATGTTATTGTATTATGTATTTATTTATTTATATGTTATATGTATGAATATATATTATTATAAATATATTTAGTTAATTACAACACCGACCTACGTTCTTATATATTGTTTTTCTCTTTTTCCATCCAAAGGTTGACTGGAAGAGATCGCTTTTAGCGATAAGTCCGCCCGTTGTACTTAGATATAAATAATATGATTGTTTTTTATGTAATTTTATTTGGTGCAATAAAGTGTTTTGAATTGTATTGTATTGTATTGTAATATTATAAATCCGAAAGTTTGTGTGTAAGTATGTTTGTTCCCTCTTCACGCTTTAACGGCTGAACGGATTTGGATGAAATTTGGAATGTACATAGATTATAACTAGGATTAACACATAGGCTACTTTTTAACTTGATAATGGCGGGCGAAGCCGCGGGGCACGGCTAGTTTGCTATAAATGTTGAATTAATAGCAATAGTTTAAACAATCTTAAATTTGGTTATTCAAAAGCCAAGTCTTTTTACCTGACTACGCAGAACAAAGGGTATGATTTGCTGACTGTACCATTTAAATGATGTTATCTACACATTATTGGTTTATAGGTATGTAATAATTGAAACGCAAGCAAAGCTTAAAAAAACCGACTTCATCGTTTATATTTCGTTTTGGGCTCTACCGATTTCGATTAAATTTATATGGGACCACCTCTGAAGTATACTCTACCGAACAAAAAAAAATCATCAAAATCAATTCAAAATAAAATGACTAAAACAGGAATTATAACTACGGGACAATTGCCTATATTTCATTAAAATAAAATAAAATAAAACAATATACAGCAAAGAACTAAGTTACATACAAGACATTCAAAATTGGCGGAGATATCGCGTAATATACATACAAAAAAAAATACAGTCGAATTGAGAACCTCCTTTTTTGAAGTCTGTTGAAAATCTAAGCATTCGGTTTGAATGATATGGTAGAAGAAGAATCAATAAATTTTACAATGACTTTAGATAATAGCTACCTGATAGATAGGGGAATGAGGGGAGATCGTCCCCACCTAAGATATATATAAACCCCCCCTTCCCATTCTCCCCCTAAATTAGGTAGTTGCGTACTTGTCTTTTGTATATTATAATTTTTATATAATTCATGACATTGTGCGTACCTAATTTAATACTAGCCGTGCCCCGCGGCTTCCACCACGTTACTTAAGTTAAAAAGTAGCCCATGTGTTATTCCGAAACCTAAACTATCTACATTCAAAATTTTAACAAAATCAGTTTATTCGCTACGGAGATCTATACGTGGTAACAAGCATACACACACAAACATTCGCATTTATAATCTTAGTGGGA
Organism: Lomographa bimaculata; assembly: GCA_948107665.1. NCBI lineage: Eukaryota > Metazoa > Arthropoda > Insecta > Lepidoptera > Geometridae > Lomographa > Lomographa bimaculata. The sequence continues at coordinate 7,077,828 of OX403612.1, read as the reverse complement.
TTATGAGTGTCTGACTTAATAAGGATCAGACTTAATGACCTTTTGAGTGCCTGATATTTTTCAACTATTTTTTGTTTACAAAAATTTTACATCTAACGAGGATATTACGTTTTTAACGTTTTTTTTTGTGGGGGGTGAATGCCTGCCCAGGGGTGAAGGAAGGGGGTATGTAGGGCTCGAACCCACTTAAAACCCCCCGTGAGCAGTCCCTCGCCGAGGTGGATCAAGATAGGGTCGCGCTAGCAGTCACTATCTTGCCCCGGGCGGTAGGCCCGAGTACAAACCGGGCCACTGCGCCCATGTAGGGGTGACCTTGCTCACCAAGGCCACCCCTCAGACTTGTGGGGCCGTGCAAGCCAGTGGAGAAGCTCCCTGACTCTCCACCGGCTTAACCTAGCATGAGCCAAGTCAAGTAAATTTCAAAAGTTAATACGTTTGTTTATATTTTCTAAAGTGTTAGAGTTGTTTGATTTAGGCACATCAAGGAAAATACTTCGTAATTTTTTTACCTGTATGTACCTATTCAATAATTATGATCAAGACGTGCATTCGTCTCAGTTATTTGCTTGACCTTCATACATTCCAAACCTGTTAAGACGTTTTATAACAGATACAATGCTTTGATTTCCTGTTATTTCGGTAAAACTCATCTCGGTAAACGCCATCTAGCGAAATAGTTTAAAACTACTAAGGCCGATGGCGTCACACGTCCCTTTCTGACGTTTTTTTTTCTTAAAATATTGGCTTCGCAATCTTGTGCATTTAGCCAGTGTCAAGTAATAATATATTTCAAGAGTATTTTATATTAAAAGTCCTAGTCACAAGTCACAGTCGAAGTCAAGTAAAACAGTCAAGGTCCAGGCATAGTCAGAGTCATGCACTAGTAAAGTAGTAGAAACTTTACTACAACTCTATTGGAGTTTTTTGGAGCGAAAGCAAAAATCACGTTTTTCAACTTTGCAAGATTTGCCTATACTTAAGTACGTGTAATAAGTATTTACGGTTAATAATCCACTATTATTACACATTAACACTCGAAGAATCACAGGTTTTGGTAAAATATACAAAATCAACAACGCCATTTTTTCACTTTCGCGGCAAAAACTCCTTTCTGACGTTACTATCAAGAAACGGACGGACAGACGAACAAAATTGAACTGCCCGTTGGCTTAGTTGGGTGCGCGTTCGCCTTCGAAGTTCGAAGAAGCAGGGGTTCCCGGGGACACAAGTCATCCAACTTAATGTGGGGCTGTGAGTGTGCTAGCGTTTATGTTTATCATACTAATATTACATATCCGAAAGTTTGTATGTAAGTATGTTTGTTACAACTTCACGCTGTAACGGCTGAACGGATTTGGATTAAATTTGGAATGTACATAGCCTATACCTAGAATTAACACATGGGCTACTTTTTTACTTGATCAAAGCGAGAAAAACGGGGCACGGTGAGTGTTAAATAAATAAATAACGATCATACCTACACCTCTGGACTATAAGCTGTATAGTTTTTTTTTATGTTATATATATCATAAGGCAAGCATTTGACCACTATCTCTCCTGATGGAAAGTGAAGATGCGGTCGAAGATGTGATATGCTGGCCTAGAAGATTGACTCGTCGACACCCAGAATGTACCGTTCGGGAAACAAAGACGCAGGCATTCCCTTGTACGGATGATAAACGTAGAAGCAAAACGCTTTGAGCTAACCGGAGGTATGTCAACCATAAATAAGGATGACGTTTGTCAGTTTGTCTTTTTATTAGGTGGTAAAAAGGGCAAGGGGGGATTAAATCATGTAATTCCTGCGCACTTTCTCCAAAATATAAACGGTAGAATATCGATAAGATTGCGACTTTACGTCGGTGACCGAGACTCAGCATCTTGGACTCGACTAACTACTAATATTTTTGAGAAAACCTTAACCTCCTTTTCAGGGCCCACTCACGGCAAGAAGGTAGTCTGCTACTGGGCCAGCTGGTCCTACTACTACCCCGTCCAGGGTCATGCCAGGTTCCAGCTGGGGAAGGTCGACCCTTCCTTGTGTACTCACATAGTATACTTCAGCGCTCACTATGACAATGAGAAGAACATTATCAAAACTTTAAGTGAGTAACGGTATCACTCAGCCTATCTCACATGCACATGGTGCCCCTGCCGATCAACAATTTTTTTTTTAAATTTTTTTTCAAGATATAGGCAAACTTTTGACCACCATCTCACCTGGTGGTAAGCGACGATGTAGTCGTCGATGGAGGAAGCTTGCCTAGAAGATACCTATTCACTTGCGACTTGAAGACTCCCATAATGTACTCATCAGGAACACCGACTCAGGTAAGGAGCTCCATTTCTTTGCGGTTCGCACAATAAATGTGGAAGCGAAACGCTTCGTGCGCGTTTGTGGAATGTCCACCACATAGCGGTGTCCCTTAATGAATGAAACTTTAGTGACAACTATAATTAGGTCACGATGACGACAAATCACACCAGCCACGTATGTAATAAATCATATATTGAACAACGCAATAATTTTTAATTTTACAAAAACACTCTTGATCTCTCTCTTGATTTCAACAGAATCCTTGAATAGTAATCACCCACAATATATGGAGCTGTTTTTTACCCAACCAAGAAAAAAATCTAACCCTGCAAACATTATGAAAATGTTGCCATCATTCGAAAGATCTAAATATGCCAAACCGTGGAAACAGCCACTTAGAATGACCTCCGGTCCCCAAGGACCGAGTGTCTCAACACCAAACGGCTCAAATATGTAACCACTGCCGAGGTTTCCATATTTTCGCCGTTTGCACTGCTGATTATTGATTTGATCTCTACATTGAAATATATGTACACCGGAAACGGTAGAGTATGTGGAACTAATACTATACTCGTATTGTCTCTTACCTGCTATTAATTATTTACCATACATACCATATCACTCGGGCAAATAAATGCATTATGATTATTGATTTTCTATTATTTTGAGATAAGGAGCTACAGGTTCAAAATGTTCTCTAGCAACTAATTTTGGTTTGTTTCCAGGCCCCTGGCTAGATTTCCAGAAGGATGGTGGTATGGGCAACTTCAAGGGCGTCGTGAGCCTGAAGGAACAGAACCCTCATCTGAAAGTCACGATCGCGATCGGCGGGCTGACAGAAGGATCCGCGAAATTCTCCAAGATGGCGGCAGATCCAGCGTTAAGGAAGTTATTCATCAAAGCAGTTATGAGGTTTTTGAAGTGAGTGACTTCTCTAATAGAGATTAGATGTTTTAGTTTTCCTTATTAATTAGATGGTTAGTTAGTTAAACCAGTGCTTGGATGGGTGACTTATATATTTCTACTATGCTAATACATAGGAAACTATAAAGCAAACTATTGAAATATATACACACAAAATGTCATCCAAAACGGTCCAGCCGTTTAGGAGCTAGGTGACAAACACACGTCTAGAAGAATTATATACATTAAGACTAGCCGTGCCCCTCGGCTTCGCCCGCTATTATCAAGTTAAGAAGTAGCCTATGTGTTAATCCTAGGTATAATCTATGTACATTCAAAATTGTATCTAAATCCGTTCAGCCGTTAAAGCGTGAAGTGGGAACAAACATACTTACACACTTACACACAAACTTTCGGATTTATAATATTAGTAGGATTATTTAAAAGAACTGTCCGTTGGCTTAGTTAGGTGGACGTTCGCCTTCTAAGCAGGGGTATCGGGTTCGATTCCCGGCGGGAACACAAGCTTTCTCCCCAAGGGAAATATTGTGTTTCTGTATGTGGGTGTGATGTGAATGTTTCCGGCACCCACGACACAAGTCACCAATCTTAGTGTGGGGCTGTGAGTGTGTAAGTGTTTATTTTAATTTTCAGACATTTTGGCTTCGATGGGCTGGACTTCCACTGGCAGTACCCTACGTTGAAGAATGGCGCACCATACGATCGGAGTAACTTCGTTGTAGTGGCTAAGGTAAATACCAACTTTTTCGACGTCATAGGCAAGTAAGAGTCAGATCCAATCAAAAAAAAAACTTAAACATAACTAACTAGTCGTTCGCACCGAACTAAGATCTCGTGCCTACATTTCGCTTGATAAAAAATCTCTTGAGGTTAATTGCATTTTTTAAAAGGGGTTTTTTTGCCTGAATGAAATGACTTATTATTATATATTATTATTATATTTAAATGATAATTGTTTAATTTATGTGTTTATTGTGCAAGTAAAGGATATTAAACGTAAATATCTACATAAAAAGTGTAGCCGTTTTTGAGACGGACCCCGGGATAAAATAGGTCTAAAAACAGTGACTTTGGTGGCCTACCAAATTGTTATTTTCCAATATAGTTTTGTGTTAAAAACGGTTTCATACTCTACTCGCCAAGCTATTTTCAAAGAAACCCCACACGGGAAAAAATTATATATTTTCATCGTCACTTATGTGTATGAGTGCCCCCTTGATATTTTCAGTGCGTTATGTATTTGTATATTTTCTGTGTATGAGTGCTCCTTAATATTTTCAGTGCGTTATGTATATGTATATTTTCTGTGTATGAGTGCCCCCTTAATATGTTCACATAATTGCAATTTCTGACTTTGGGCCACAGATTCACATATTCTTTGAAAATTTGGAGTTATTCGCTTGTATGGATTAGACGCTAGACGACTCTGACAAACGGAAGGACGGACGGACAAAGTGCTGAACCACCTAAGTCAATTCGCTTCGTTCGATCAATCATCATCTCTTGCCTTCACTTGGGACTAAACCGGATCGTCACAATATTATGAACTCTTTTTAAATCCACTTTGAAACAAGTCAATGTAACTACCCCGAAATTCGAAAAATCCAATCCAATCAATTAACAGTAAAAACATATATCGTCGTTGTGCGTGCAAAAGTCGCTATGTGTTTTTTCGTGATATTCGGTTTTGACAAGTGATATTAAGGACAGTGATATTGTATGTAATGATGATTAGTAGTAACTAATATTAGGAGTCAAATTTGTATGCGATTCAATTTTAGGGGCTAAAGATATTAGTCGAATCAATAGGGAACCGATTAAAACTTCATAAAAAACCGAATAACACGAAAAAACACATAGCGACTTTTGCACGCACAACGACGATATTTTACCGACTTCCCAAAAAAGGAGGAGGTACTCAAGTCGACAGCATGAAAATTTATTTTTAAGTTTGAAAGATGTTGCTTTCTAATTGGTCCCATTTAAAGATCAAGATCTGATCAGTAGTTCTTGAAATATCGTCAATAATGCCTATTTTGTGAACTACTTTGACGATGTTCTCGTTTAACCGACTTCAAAAGTTACCTCATAACTTCTTTCGTTGTGAACCGATTTCGATGATTATTTTTTTATAAGCTAGTGCTTTTTATGTGGTCCCAGTAAAATTTGATCAAGATCTGATTTCTAGTTTTTGAGTTATTGTCAATAATGCGTGTGCAATACATTAAATCTGATCAAGGTTCCGAATATAAAGCGGTGAAGTCGGTTTTTTTAAGCTTTGCTTGCATTTAATTATTTGTTTGTATGTTACGCGATATCTCCGCCAATTATGAATCGATTTTGATGATTTTTTTGTTTGGTAGATTATACTTCAGAGGTGGTTCCATATACATTTTATCGGAATCCAGCCAAAATCAAAATATAAGCATTGAAGTCGGTTTTTTTAAGCTTTGCTTACGTTTAATTATTTGTAAATATGGTCCATTTCTAACAGGAACTAAGCGAAGCCTTCAAGCCCAAAGGCTACATCCTCTCAGCAATCATTGGTTGCGATGAGGACACGTTAGATGCATCGTACGACTTTGCCAACCTCAGCCGCTATGTGGACCTGTTCCACATGAGGTCTTGGAACTACCATGATTCTGGAGACAGGGTGGTTGGAGCCAGCGCGCCGCTGAGAGGCATCGATGGAGAGGATAATATGTCAGTGGTTAGTGTTATATGGAATCTACTTTAAAGAAAATATAAATTTTGCTAATTGCTGATGATAGCTAACAAATTCGAGGAGATATAGAGGACTTCACACTAGGCTAGCCTGTATCGTGAAGACCCAAAAACAGCTTTTGCACTCGCAGACACTAAGTTCAATGACTTGTACCGTGGGTGCCGGAAGCATTCACACACAAAATCACAAACACAAATTTCCCTTGGGGAAAAAACTTGTGTTCCATTTTTAATCTTCATTTAAATAGAATTACATCAAAAACATTAATTTTTCAAAATAGCAAACCGCACGCTATTGGTTAAACTGATTTCTTTTTTCTGGCCACCTCCTAGCCACTAGATGTTTACAGGCGGGCGTATTGCTTACCGTCAAGCAAGCATTTGATCACTATCTTAACTGATGGAAAGTAATGATGCGGCCGAAGATGTAGCATGCTTACCTATGGGATAGATACTTCACAGAGGTCGGCTGTTATACTTTTGTCAGCTTATAGTTGCCATAATTTACTTGACATTTACTACTTACCTAACTGTCTGGACAGCATACCAGTTAGTATAAAGTAGGGTAGAATATTTTAAAATATTTTTTCCTCAACAGGAGTATTCCGTCAACTACATATTATCTCAAGGAGTTCCACCGCACAAGCTTGTGTTGGGTCTGGCGTTCCACGGACGGACGTACACTCTGTCAGATCCGGACGTTAGGGACGTCGACTTTGGAGATACTCCATCCAAACACGATGGATTTAAAGGACCTTATTCGAAGTTAAAAGGGTTCATGGACTATATCGAGGTACGTTTAACTTTTTTTGTGATGGTTCTGGTGTTCCACGGATGGACGTATACTCTGTCAGAACTTTATTGAAGCGAGATCTCTAAGTTTGACTAGGGTGGCTTTGCGAATATGCATTACTAGCCGTGCCCCGCGGCTTCGCCCGCTATTATCAAGTTAATATGTAGCCTATGTTTTAATCCTAGATAATAATATAATCTATGTACATTCCAAATTTCATCCAAATCCGTTCAGCCGTTGAAGCGTGAAGAGGGAACAAACATACTTACACACTTTTACATTTACGCACAAACTTTCAGATTTATAATATTAGTAGGATATTTTCAAAGATGTAAAGCGAAGGTATGGTCTGCCTGTTTCTTCAAAGAAGTCCCTGAGAGATTTGCGCTGACCCAAATCATAGATGGCACGAACAGCTCTCTTTTTAACTGACTTCAAAAAAGGAGGTGGTTCTCAATTTGACTGTACACTGTACTGTTATTTTTGTGTGGTTGTTACGTGATCATTCCGCCAATTATGAATCGATTTTGATGATTCTTTTTATTTTATTTTGTTTTGTAGATCATTAGAGATCATTTAGAGGTGGTCCCATATAAAATCAACAAAAACCAAAATATAAGCGGTGAAGTCGGTTTTTTTAGCTATGCTTACGTTTAAATTTTGGGGCCGAGTCACCCGTAGGAGGATACCCCTTAAGTCTGACTCCCTACACGTGGTCCCCGGGTGGTGCTAATCAGGTGACATTTGAAAGGTGGTAGAGCATTTTGTGAGTTGCTCACCTGGCTTGCTACCAAAGTAGCTTACCACCATCAAGTTGAAAGTCTGCCGCCAAGCCAAATACGGTGTTCCGGCAGTTATCCTTGAGAGCCTGCGTATTCCAGGTTTAGTGTGTTTACCAGCTTCGATCACATCGTCACTTACCATCAGGTGAGATAGTGGTCAAACACTAGCCTGTCACAAATAAAAAAAAAAATAAAAAAAAAATAATATAAATCAAGTTTCAACATCAGCAGCAGATCCCCACAGTAAAATTCCATAACTACTACACTAATCATTTTCAGATATGCCTAGCATTGAGCAACACAACTTCTAATTGGAAGTACCACTGGGAGGAGAGGACTTCGACACCGTACGTAAGAGACAAGGGACGAGTTATCAGTTACGACAATCCTAGGTCCGTGGCACACAAAGTCAAGTAAGTGGTTTGACTAATTGAATAATATACCTACTTTCTTTTGTGTATGGTAGGCAAGCATTTCAGGGTGACACACAAAATCAGTTGGAATCCCTATTATACTTCTGATTATAATTCAGAGGTGGTCCCATATAAATTTTATCGAAATCGATCAAGCCAAAATCATAATATAAGCGGTGAAGTCGGTTTTTTAAGCTTTGCTTACGGTTGAATTATTATTAAGTATATTGACTTGTAAACATTACCACACAACATCACCGCTTTTACCTTCGGAACTTTGATCAGATTATACGTACAAAACACGCATTATTGATGATACAAGAACTACTGATCAGATCTTGATCAAATTTGAATGGGATCAATTGGAAAGCAACATCTTTCAAACAAATAAAAAAATCCAAATCGATTCACGTGGAAAGAAGTTGAGGCAAAACACAAAAAAAAGTACAGTCCTCCTTTTTTGTGAAGTCGGTAGAAAAGTACAAATTGGATATCCTTGCCTCATACCCTAGCTGACGCGTGTCAATCCTTACTAATATTATAAATGCGAAAGTAACTCTGTCTGTCTGTTACGCTTTCACGCTAAAACTACTGAACCGATTTAAACGAAATTTGGTACACAGATAGTCTAGAGCCTGAGAGTGAGAAAGGACATAGGCTACTTTTTAACCCCGAATTCTGGCTGGTCCGGGACTTACGCGGGCAAAGCCGCGGGGCGCAGCTAGTAAGTTATAAATAAATCACGTACGCTTCCTCACAATCATAGTCTCACATAAGGTTTAGCTTGTATCGTGGGTGTTCGGAAACAACACACTCAGCACCAGAAACAAAAACAGCGTTTCGCTTCCACTTTCATTATGAGAACTGCCAAGGAGTGGAACGCCCTGCCGTCTACTGTGTTTCCCGAAAAGTATAATATGAGAGAGTGAATAGGTTTTTACTGAGCAAGCGTGCTCCATCTTCGACCGCATCGTCGCTTTCCATCAGGTGAGATTGTGGTCAAACGCTAGCTTATCTCAAAAAAAAAAAAAAAAAAACAAAACTGTATCTAGTGAAGAATACTATTATTTTCGCTGGGAATCGAACCCGATATCCGCTGTTTTAAGCGCTGCGCAATCAACTACGTCAAATGGTCTACAAAATAACGATAATCATTTGTTTTTTCAGATTCGCGGTAGATAAAAATCTCGGCGGCCTGTTAGCATGGACTATAGACTCCGACGACTACCTCGGCCTCTGCTCTCACGAGTCTCATCGTGAAGAAGAGGCCTACATGGACTTCGCCGAACGTCTGGATCATATGATCGAGGACCCCATGTTTGAAGAGGCCTTGGAGACTTTGAACTTCCCCGATGGTGAGGAACATTGTGATATTGATATAGTTTTTTTTTTATAATAGTTAATATGAAAAGTTTTATTTAAAAATAATCGTTTGTTTTGTGTATTTATTGTTCAAGTATAAGATATAGCGGGTATTTAATGTAAGTTTTACCTTTAAATGTGCTGCCGTATTTACGATAGACCCCGGTTCAAAATAAGTATAAAAACACTGATTTTGGAGATCTACTAATCCTACTAATATTATAAATCCGAAAGTGTGTAAGTGTGTTCCCTCTTCACGCTTTAACGGCTGAACGAATTCGAATGAAATTTGGAATGTATATAGCTTATTCCTAGGATTAACACATAGGCTACTATTTAACTTGATAAAAGCGGGCGAAGCCGCGGGGCATGGCTGGTTAGTTATATTCTAATATAGATTTTTTTTTCAACAATTTAGAGACACAGTGCTCAGGTACTCTCCTTGCAAAGTTCTTTTTGAATGACACTACACACGGGAAGAAAAATAATTAATTTGCCCCCTACTTACGTATGGATGACCCTTAATAATTTAATTTACAACAATTTAATGTCAATTTTTGGCTTTCAGCCACAGGTTTACATACTCTGTGTTAATTTGAAGTTATTCTCTTGCATGGTTTAGACGCTAAATGCCTCTGACAGACGGACGGACGGATAAAACGCTGAACCACTCAAGTCAACTTAGAGATTTAGAGATCTCTTTTCGCCCAGTCAATAATGCAATAGACAAAAATATTTTTCATTGATTTTCACTATTCATTTGATCGTTACAGAGCACGAGATGGACTCAACCGAAGGTCCATCCTACGTCATCTCGAACGGACAACTAAAACTCCACCTGCCCCATACAAACCAGCCTGTCAAATTCAAATTGACACACTTCACCAACGACATCACCAAACTGGCTATTCAAGAAAAGAGAATCATGGATGAAATGAATCGCGTGAAGAGAGAAAGAGTTAACAAGAAGGACTTTGATAGTACGGGTTCGCAAGTTCACTCCATCAAAGTCATAATCCATCCATAGACTACTTACCACTCCAGCGTGCAGCGTTATATACAATACAAATACTCTTTATTGGGATGCGTTTTTATTTTAGTATTGATTGGCTTCGCAATCTTATGCATTTAGCCAGTGTCAAGTAATAATATATTCCAAGTGTATTTCATATTAAAAGTCCTAATCACAAGTCACAGTCAAGTACAGTCAAGGTCCAGTCATAGTCAAGTCATGCCCTAGTAAAGTGGTAGAAACTTTACTAGAACTTCTATTGGAGTTTTGGAGCGAAGGCGAAAATCACGTTTTTCAACTTTGTATGATTTGCCTACACTTATGCACATTTACTAAGTATTAACGGTTAATCATCTACCATTATTACACATTAACACTCGAAGATCGGGCAAGCGTTCGTCTTATGACGTTTTACGCAAAATTATCGTCCGTAAACCAACTTTACAGGCAACCAATTTTTTTTAAAGTACAGTACAGACGGACGGACAATTAAGTTATTCTCTAAGTTTATTTGTCATTGTGAGTTACGATAGCCTGAAAATACAGTAAGGGATCAAGAAAAATATCATGTGTTTTGTAATATACGTTTTTTTTATTTATTACATCAGAATTATGTAATAATCACAAAATGAATTTAAAAACATATTTAGATGATAGGGAATACCTATGCTTGAGATTTCATTTAATTTTCATACATAAATTTACTATAACAATTTTTTTTTTTTTTTAAAGCATGGGAAATTCTAAATATCAAAACGTATGCTATTGGATTGACTGATTCGTGACGTCAGTTCCTGAATTTTTGATGTCATTGATTGGTCAGCTTTCCTTTAAGGCAGCCATGCTCATGTAGAATAATAATATATCTTTCGCTTCAAGCGATAAGACTGCCCATTGTACTACCACGATGATAATAATATTTTATTTGTCATTGTTTATATTTTTTGATATACAGTAAAATGTTTTGTATTGTATATTCTTTTCTATGGCCATGACTGGATCTTGAATGTAACAGAACGTCAAAATGGCCACGTTTAAAAACTGCCTGCACCTGCTCGCATTTTAAAATATTTATTTTAATATGCAATGTAATGTTTTAAGAATGAAATTTTATTTATGGCAATTAAAAAAACATATTCCCTCACGTTCTATAATAATTTGTGCATCAAAATTTATTTGGTAATATCTTAAATGAAGAAAATAATACAAATAAACAAAAATTAAATAAGCATTTAATCATGATTCATTCAAATAAAATGTAATACAATTGTTTGATTAAAAGATTCTTAAGTATTAAACATGTAAAGGATTTAAACGACCTCACTCTCGGTAGCGATAAATTATAACAACATGGCGCGCCCTTTAAATTAATAATAAATAATACATTATTATTAATGAAGTGACTAGTCGAGCAACAAATCTTAGGATTTGTTTTTGTTTCGACAGCCGTCTAAGCATGCATACATGTGTTGTAATTCTTGGTGGCGCTTTGTAAATAAATTCACAAATACATACATAGGTTTTTCATTTTGGAGGGGCGTGCCATGTTATTGTAGTTTATCTTTACAGGTTTACGCGCGAACTCAACTGATAAAGGAGCACCGACTGTTCCGAAACTAGTCTCGTAACAATGCGAGACAACATTCATGAGATGAAATCGTTTAAATCCTAAATAAAACGAATACAAGTTTGCAAGTAAAGAATAAAGTATCCAAGTGCCTTTGATTGTAATAAGCACCTACTTACCTAACTATCTAAATAAAGTATAGATTACTAACTAAACAATTAATAAAATACATAAAAATATGACGAAATGCTAGCAGTCTTGGTTAAAAAAATACTGGGAGAAATTTTTATCTACTGCGCGACGCGAAGGAGGGTAATGTTTTTTATCACAAAGCAGATTGTTACATGTATGTTTAAATGACTGACTCTCATGAAACTGGCAGTAGTCATTATCATGAGTGCCTCTTTGGGGCCCATGTGAATATTTATGGATCACAGCGAGAACAGCTGCTGGATTCTTCTATGACTGTGTTTTATTTGTGTGTGTTATCATGTGTCTATTTAAATGACTAACCCTTGAAGCTTCATACTTGCAAAGCGTACATTTATGGGGCTTATTACCCGTATGTATTTTTAAGTGTTGATACAAACTACTTGACCGTGCACATTTAAAATCACATACATTACATTTGTATGGTTTTTCCCCTGTGTGTTTTCTTATATGTATTTTTAAATATTTTTTCATCGCACATCTATATTCGCAGTAATTACATTGATACGGCTTTTCTCCGTTATGCATTCTAATATGACGTTGTAAATACGTTGCATATGCAGATTTGTAGTCACATATATGACATTGGTAGCGCTTTTCACCTGTGTGCATTGTCATATGATCTTTTAAATTGCTTGACCTTGCAGTTTTATATTCACATACGTTACATTCGAATTTCTTTTCTGACTTTTGCTTATTTAAATCTTTTGGGTTGAGTACACATTTAATGTTACCCATGTTACATTCATTTGACAACGTAACGAGATATTGTGACTTAGGTTGAGACTGACTTGTCTGTATGCATAATTCATTATTACTCGTAATCTCTTCTGCGTGGGTATTTAAATGCTTTTTTAAATTAGATTTACTCGTATATTTGGCATCACACATAGTACATTCGTATGGTCTGAGACCAAAGTGTGTGTTCATATGTTTTTTTAACTGAGACGTGCTTGCACATCTATAGTCACACATGGTGCATTCAAACGGCTTCTCTTTGGTATGTATTAGTAGATGTCGTTTCAATTGACATGCCTGCATACATTTATAGTCACATATTTCACACTTAAACCTCTTTATTCCAGCGTGTCTTTCCAGATGGGGTATTAACATATGTTTCAGTTTACACTTATAATCACAGATATCACATTGATACAGTCGTTCGTCTGTATGTTTTTTCATATGATGTTTTAATCGTTGTCGTTCTATACATTTGTAGTCGCATACACTGCATTTGAAAGGTTTTTCTCCCGTGTGAATCATTATGTGTTGTTTTAAACAAACTGCCTTCGAAGTTCTATACTCACACATATTGCATTTATATATGTTATCGCATATATGTGAGCTTTTGTGTAGTTCAAACTGGCTTGCTTCTTGACATTTAAAGTGACATATCTGACATTTAAAGGTGATTCTTCCTATGTGTGTATCTTCATGGTCCTCTAAATTTTCTAAATGTAAGAACTTTTTGTCGCATGTCTTACATTTGTATGTTTTTTCTTCTAGAATATGTTCAGAATTTTCATTCACTTGCCTGTGTGTGTAAGGACGCTCATTCTTCTGTGTTTTCTCTGTATGTGTTTTTATGTGTCGTATTAAATGATCTTTACGTATACTGTCGTAGCCACACATGTCACATTTGTATGGTTTGACGCCCGTGTGAGCCATCTTGTGTTTTTTTAATGAGTATGCCGTGGCATATTTTAAATCACATATATCACATTTGAATGGCTTTTCCCCTGTATGAGTATTTCCATGCTTCTTTAGACTTTTTAAACGTGGAAAGGTTTTGCCACATCTGTCACATATATATGGCTTTTCTCCTGTATGCATTATTTTGTGCTTTTTCAAATGACTGGATAATTTACATTTATAGTTACACTCATTGCAATGAAATGGTTTGTCATCGGTTGATGCCGTTGCATCTTGATTCGTCGCATCTTCATCTATTTGCATCTTCTTTAGTGTAGCCAAAATTTTTCTTGTCTTGATACCTAGATACAGTAAATAAATATTATTATTTTGTTTTTTTTTTTAATTCAAGATTGGCATACTTTTGATCACCATATCACCTGATGGTAAGCGACGATGTAGTCGACGATGGAGCAAGCTTGCCTAGATACCTATTCACTCGCGACTTGAAGACTCCCATATTGTACTCATCAGGAAACACCGACTCAGGTAAGGAGTTCCATTCCTTTATGGTTCAATCATCAATTAATGTGGAGGCAAAACGCTTCGTCTACATCTGTGGAATGTCTAGCATATAGCGATATCACTTAATAGCCTGCCCTGATGTCGGTTAATAGACTGGGGATGAGGGAATTAGATTGTGTAATTCCATTGCACACTCTCTGAAATGTATTCGTTAAAATACCGAGAGACTCGCCACTAGACTGCCCTAAGCTCTGAAGTTCTACATCAGTCAACGAGTCGCTGCTAACAAGCCTCTTGGCTCTTTGCTCAATGATGTCAAGAGCCTCAAGCTGGTATTTAGAATCTTCCCAAAGATGAGAACAATGTTCTATACATTGTTCCATGTATGGTTGATCTGCATAGAACAGGGGTTGGCAACCTGCGGCTCGTGAGTCACATGCGGCTCTTTGGATGTGAAGCTGCGGCTCTTTAGTTCCATACACAAGGCATTCACACTCACAGCCCCACACTAAGCAAATCACAAAGGAATGGAACTCTAACCCGAGTCTGTGTTTCCTGATAAATACAATATGGGAGCCTTTAGGTCTCGAGTGAATAGGTATCTTCTAGGCAAACATGCTCCATTATCGTCCGCATGATCAGGTGAGATATACAAAGATGTACAATATACAATAATAATTATACTTACTTAGAATACTGATATATGATCAATAAAAAACAAAAGAAAGTAAGCCACTGTGCTGATGAAAAGTATTTTTAGCTTCACTGTGGAAATTAACACGACGTTATTGAGAGAAGTCGTTGTTTGTAAAATCCTGGTTTTTACCAGGAAGTTTGTACACTCGATTTTAAACTTATTTATCAATTCAGTATTAATTATTAGAGTTTTTTGTGAACTATTTATAAAAACTCTTTGTTTGTTTGTTGTTTAAAAACTTTTGATCCATAAACTTTTTCTTTCAGTTTCAACTTCTTCTTTTAATGGTGGCTATACTTTTTTTCTTTTAATTTTGGCTCAGCATTCTTGTGCATTTAGCCAGCGTTAAGTTATAAATTATATCAAGTACCATAACATAACTGTGTCCTGTTCCCCTATTACGTATCTTTGTTGCACGCGGTTTCTATTTCAATTAAGCAATATTGAACCTTATTTCTTAGGAGTTTTGTCAATTTCGTATTGAAACCGTTTGCAACAGAGATGACCTATCTTTGCAACAGAGATAGGTAATAGGGAGTATCTCCCCCTATGACCTATCTCTGTTGCTTACGGTTTCAATACTAAATTGACAAAACTCCTAAGAAATAAGGTTCATTTTTGCTTAATTGAAATAGAAACCGCGTACAACAAAGATACGTAATAGGGAGGCTGGTCACTTGTCACAGTCAAAGTCAAGTAAAAGAGTCAAGGTCTAGTCATAGTTAAGTAATGCCCTAATAAAGTGGTATAAAATTTACTGTTACTGCATGATGAAGGAAAAACAACTTGGTATGTTTTTCCTTCATCATGCACGTTCACTAACTATAAACGGTTATTAATCTGCCATTATTAAACATCAACACTTGGAGAATCGCGAGATATGGAAAAATATATAAAATCGACATCGCCAATTTTAATCTCGCTTTTTTAGGTAATATAACTGAAAGCTTGTTCTTTCAAAAGATCAATGTCAAAATTAATCAGGCTCTTTCTTCACTAAACGTCAGTTCGTAAAAGATATTTAATATATGAAGTTCCCTCATTACCTTTTTTTTTTTAATATTTCATGACCATGGATGTAAAGTCCTTTAGTCAGAATATTAACAATTTCTATTTTTCATAATAAAAGTTTTAGTCACAGTCATAGTCAAGTCATGCCCTAGTAAAGTGGTAGAAACTTTACTAGAACTTCTATTAGAGTTTAGGAGCGAAGGCGAAAATCAAAATTTATGTTCAATGTTCATGTCAAATTGTATGTTCGAAATGAACAAAGCTGTTGGAACTATTTTATTATGTAAGAACTATATTTGTACACCGTTTTACAATAAATGCAATTCTTATTCTTATTCACGTTTTTCTAATTTGTATGACTTGCCTACTCTTATGCACATTTACTTAGTATTAACGGTTAATAATCCACCATTAATACACATTAACACTCGAAGAATCACAGGTTTTGGAAAATTATACAAAATCAACAACGCCATTTTTTCACTTTCGCGGCAAAACTTCCCTGTATTACCTAACTCTGTAATGTTGCCAATGGTTTCAATTCGAAAACGACAAACTCCTATGAAATAATGTTCATATTTGCTTCATAAAAATAGTTACTACTTGCAACAAAGATACGTAACAAAATTTCTGACACATTGTTTTCTCTGTTGCGAACAATTTCAATTCTAAAATGACAAAACTAATAAAACAAAAAACATTTAGATGATATTTATGTTTTTACTGTTTAATAAAATGACGAAAAAGTAGCCACCTAATTTACTTTTGGTATCTATATTGCACGTCCACCATTCCCTTTTTAGGCGTAAATACTAGGGAAGATGTCGTCACACAAGAATTTATGTGCACGTTACATGAAATAATAATAATTATAACATTTTCTTGATGCCACATTCATATAAATTCGTTTAATATTGAATATTTAATTAATTAATTATTGTTTAAATCCCTTTAGTATTGGTTAATCATGTGACATATAAATAAAAAAAATTTGTTCACCAAGTTTTGCCGCGCAATTGAAAAAATGGCGTTGTTGATTTTGTATAATTTTCTGAATCCTGTGATTCTTTGAGTATATTGGTGGATTATTAACCGTTATTGCTTAATAAACGTGCATAAGTGTGTGTAGGCAAGTCATACAAAGTTAAAAAACGTGATTTTCGCCTTCTCTCCAAAACTCCAATAAAAGTTCTAGTAAATTTTCTATCACTTTTCCTGTACATGACTTGACAATGACTGGACCTTGACTCTTTTACTTGACTTTGACTGTGACTTTTTATATGCATTTCACTTATTGTGTTTCTATGTGTGTTACCTTCAACTCGCAGAATATCAGCAAGTTAACACCAAGCGGTCTAAGCCGACCTCCCTTGCACGTGGACTGAAAACTGTCTTACTGCCTTATGATAACTTTATGAGTTTTACTACTACAAAAATAAATATCTTTTATTAAGTATTAAATGATTAAACAAGCAATTGGTTTTCGCGTTGTTGTGAGACTAGTTTCGGAGCAGTCGGTGCTACTTCTTCAGTCGAGTACGCGTGTAGACCGTCCGAGCGCAGCGTCTGTCGTATAAACCCTAAATATGTATTATACTTACAAAACATTCAATCAAACAATATCATCTTTGATTAGTAATTGTTTATGTTTAATGCATTATCCAAAAAAAAAAAATTACTACAAAATTCCTGAATACATATAACTTAATCTATTGATTTAAACGCTGATCTATGATTGGCTGTTTACCAACCAATAGGAATGCGATGCAGTTGAACTAGCTTTACTAGCAGTTTGTAAACCGGTTCGTAGTATCGTTTTATAGCGTCAGCAGAAATGTCGTCTTGTCCAGTTGTTTCCAGAAGTATCTGTCGCCAATGTTGAGAATGTCCCCGAGACATTATATCTCTGAAAAGATATTAGTATCGAAATCAGAGTGGTAGAAAGTACCGTACAGTACAGTAGTAAGATTATATATGGTAGTTTATTATTAGATTTAAGTAATTTGAGGGATTATCGAAGTTCAAGTACCCTATTCTTATCATATATAATTTAAACATAAGCAAAGCTTAAAAAACCGACTTCACCGCTTATATTTCGGTTATGGCTAGATCGATTCCGATAAAAAATATATGGGACCATATCGGTGAACATACATAAAAAAATAGAAATACATACAGTCGAACATAGAACCTTTTTGTAGTCGTTTAAAATAAGATATAACTTCAACTTATAATATCATAACACTCTTTCTTATTAATCATTTAGAACATAATATAATGCTTTCAGAACTAACTGTATCAGTTACTCGTACATAATTATTAGATGCAAATGAAGAAACTAGTCCCCACAATGCAGGAATCCTACTATGGACACTAGTGTTCAAACATCTACCAAGCAAAACATGGTTGAAATTACCAACCGCAATGTCCTGGCGTCAATAAAGAAAGGGACTAGGATTGACGGAAGATGAGATGGTGTTTCACTCTTACTGTGCCTTTAATCGCTTGTGTGAGTGAGATGCAATGTCACTTGTCATCAATAGTTGCATTCTTTATTGACGCGGGCTATACACAATGTATTGAATGACTACACCCGGGTCGGGAGTCGTCGCCGGCATCAGTTGTTCTCGTGTCCCACTTTACGGACTAGCCACGCTAGAAACGCGCCTACGCGCAGATTATTGGCCATTTTAAGCAATTTAACCCGCGATTTCCAACAAGTCGAAATGTTTCAGTGACAATTTTGGAGCCATTCTAAGCAATCTACGTTTATTTCTTACAAAATATTTAAGGTAGTTAGCGCTTTGGTATAGATAGATAGATAGATAACGCTTTATTGTCACACCTTACATAAATCACTCAAAATAACAAAACTTAAATTATAGTGTACAATCGGCGGTCTTATCGCTAAAAGCGATCTCTTCCAGACAACCTTTAGATAGAGAAGACTATAAATAATTCGGTGAAACGGGGGTGTAAATACAAGTTTAGGAAAAAAAAAAAATATATATCGATGACCCAGCTCCATACAGCAACAAGTCCAAAGTAATTGTTTTAGAGAAAACTAAGGCTAAAGATTTCAACCACTATTCAAAAATACATGTTGAGTTTTTAAGGGGTTTAGGATTATAATTATTATTGTCTGCTAATACCTACACCATATTAGATGGTAAAATGAATCCATACATATTTACATATTGTTTTTTTTTAGTTTTTTTTTACTTATTGCTCTATGAAACTGTGAAAGTCACGACATTACCATATTATATAGGTGGTGATCGTTTATAAACCTACTTTTATTATTGAAACTTACGGGACATTAATCAATAAAAACAAAAATACAATGCTAAAGAATTATTATCTATTAATTACTCATATTCACTATGTAATACCGACCCAGTTTTAAGATTTTCATAAAAATTCAAATATTGCCTAGGAATGGCATTGCTGTGGCATCGATCTAACAAGTTTTTTTTTTTTGCTTGTGGTATCGAAACCATACCTTCATTATAAGCCTTTTTTAAATATAATGTGTTTAGCCGTCCTCGAGTTTTATAATGAACATCATTTTTTTTTGTAACTAACTTCTGCGTAGGACATAGTAGATGGGTCAGTTTTTAACACCTTAACGAAACAAATTTTATTCCAGCATACTTTTTATCCTTCAGTATTTTGGTTAAAGTTTTTCCCCATATCAGCTTTCTAATCAAAAAAATGGTCACTGTTTATTTCAATGCATTTATATCCATTTCCAGACTTTTTCGCAAGTCTCATTATAGGAATCAACTGTGCTGGTGTATAAATTGGTGCACTTTTTAAACACCTCTTTTTCTCTCGCTCAATCTTATCTTTTTGTTGGCTAGCACAGTTATCGCAGTAAAATGTTATGCTTTTACTATTTGTGTGGTTTTTTAAAAACTCATACACACAGCTGCCAATTTCGTTAGCTCCTCGTTTGCCTAGTCCCTCGTGCCATGTAAAACAGAAACCCTGCTTATTATTTACGTCATAGATAGTAAAATTATACGTAGCAAGACGTCGCCTGTAGAAGAAAGCACTAATCTCACCACAAGGAACAGAAAGAACAGATTGAAGATCAAAACATGCAACTTGCTTAGTAACATCCAGTTTTGCAGATTCTACATCACTATCTTTTTCTGCCCTACATAATTCTTTTATGTGGTCATCATTCTTAGCCTTTTTTAAATCTTTTTCTTCTAATGAACAGTTTTTATGTTTCGCATGACTTGTGAACTGGTCTTTTTTAGGATTATAAAATCCGATATTATAATCCTAAAAATGTTGTTAAATCTGTGTTAAATATCTTCTCGTAAAGGTGCTGCTTACTAAATGGTTTTCCAACTTCCTCACAATTAGTTTTATACATCCAGTACATTGATCCAATATTAAGACTTTCATCTGTATACTGATTATTATCAGTCTGAGCCCTACAATAGTGGGACCGTATTGTTGAAACAGATCGTATGTGTTTCCGAATGTCTTCCTTAATCTCATCACTTACTTTTATACCACCTTTACCATGCCTTCCTCTCATGTCTTGTTGCAAAACACCGAAATGTTGCTTTATTGAAATAACGATTTTCTAAGCTAGGTAATTTTCTAAATTTTCATAAAGCAATATGTCGAAATGTTGCTGTATTGAACTAGGAACTATTGAATCACTTTATATTTTCATACAGAACTAATTCGCTTTAAACTAGGACACTTTTAATTTACCGAGTTGTTGCTTTATGAAATAGATAAAACGTTAGAATTTGATGTTTTTGGCATTTAAATCTAAATTTAGTAAAATTTTGACTTGTTGCTGTATGGAACTGAGTCATCGATATATATAAATACAAGAACAGGAAGAGAGTTCCACAAGCGAATAGCCTGTACTGTAAATGAATGGTCGTAAAAAGTAGTACAGTGTGAAGGCATTTTAAGAGAGAGATTTTCAGAAGACCTTAGACCGTAGTTGAGGAACGAAAAACGCTCCTTGAGATAACGCGGGTATTTACTTACTGTTAGCTTACTATTTTTATGTTAATAAATAAATATTGGAAGCAGTGATTGACTGCAAGGTCAACGCACACATTCGATTACTCTGTAAGTATATTTCAAAATTTGTGAGTAGATTACTTAGCGGTCTTGAGCGTTGCGCCATAGAATACATGTGGTATCAGCAACTGCATCGGACAACTGAGCCCCTATTACCTGTCTCTGTTGCGAGCGGTTTCAATACCAAATAGACAAAACTCCTAAGAAATAAGGTTCATTTTTGCTTCATTCTAATAGAAACCGCGTGCAACAAAGATACGTAGTAGGGGGGCTGACCCCCTATTACCTGTCTTTGTTGCGAACGGTTTCAATCTAAATTGACAAAACTCCTAAGAAATAAGGTTCATTTTTGCTTAATTCTAATAGAAACCGCGTGCAACAAAGATACGTAGTAGGGAGGCTGACCCCCTATTACCTGTTCTGTTGCGAACGGTTTCAATACTTAATTGACAAAACTCCTAAGAAATAAGGTTCATTTTTGCTTAATTCTAATAGAAACCGCGTGCAACAAAGATACGTAGTAGGGAGGCTGACCCCCTATTACCTGTCTTTGTTGCGAACGGTTTCAATACTAAATTGACAAAACTCCAAAGAAATAAGGTTCATTTTTGCTTAATTCTAATAGAAACCGCGTGCAACAAAGATACGTAGTAGGGGGGCTGACCCCCTATTACCTGTCTTTGTTGCGAACGGTTTCAATACCAAATTGACAAAACTCCTAAGAAATAAGGTTCATTTTTGCTTTATTCAAATAGAAACCGCGTGCTATAGGGGGGCTGACCTTGCGCTCGCTCAGTTCATATCTCACTAATATTATAAATCCGAAAGTTTGTGTGTTTTAAAGTTAAAACTATCGTGAGTATTACACATTAAGTTTCAATGTTATATCCGGCTTAAAAATCGAATATTTCGGCTTTGTAGTCGACTAGTTTCGGACAAATTAGTTGTCCTTCATCAGGATGAGTCAGACGCGCGATACGCGGAGGCGAGCGGCTCGGGCCTCGGCGCGTGACTGGCGACGCGACATAAACGCATAAATATAAACGCTTTCAAAACTCACAGCCCCACTCTAATTTCGATGACTTGTGTCGTGGGTGCCGGAAACATTCACATCACACACACAACCACAACCAGACCCATAAACAGAAATTTTCCATGGGGAGAAAACATGTGTCCCCGCCGGGAATCGAACCCGATACCCCTGTTTACAAGGCGAACGCTACCAACTAAGCCAACAGGCAGTTCAATCGGGTGGTATTTTCGTGTTTTAAGCCGGATATAACATTGAAACATAGTTTGTGTGTTTTGTTTTCTCATCGCGCTATAACGGTTGAACAGTTTAGGATTAAATTTCGAATGTACAGGTACAACACAAAGTTTTAACTTGATAAACGTGGGCCTTGGCTAGTATTGACATAATTTATATTGGCTAGTATTGACATGATATAATGCCAATATTGGCTAGTATTGACATGATATAAATCTACCCCAACGCAAATACCTATGTACTCGCATACATTTTGCAGTGAATCAAACTTACTTCAAAAGTTTCCCAGCAGCTTTAGATCCGTATATATCACATCTGTTCATGGTGATAGTGTCTGGGAGTGGGTCCTTTACTCCTCGTCTCCCGAACACAGAAGCTTTGCAGATACTTTCAAAGAGTTGGTGCTGAAGGAAGCTGCTCAGGAAGTACCTGTTATAATAAAACATACTCACATATAATATATTTTTTTACAGTAGGTACTATCTACGGGCCAATAGTCTATATTTCCTAAAACTAAACTGCGGACCGGGAGCTTATTCTATTTTCAAAAATCTATTAGAGCGCCTGGTTGAGGCGACGCGTGATCAAATGCTGGCACTTATTTGGCTCAATGCATTAGCATTGCAATTCAGAGAGGCAATGCCGCCAGCATGACGGGAACGCTACTGGTAGTGGGCGTGAGCACTTGAGTTACCTATAAGCTCGATGACTTGTAGGTAACTTGGGTCTTTGCTGTATAGATGTATATATATATTTTAGTTAAGTTTTAGGAAATATAGGCAATTGGCCCGTAGATCGTTAATATGCATTTCCAGATGTTATAGTGCACAGACCATGTTAATTAAAATAAAAACCTATATGATAATTATCTCTTTCTTTCTCGAAACACACGTTAAAATTGTGATGAATCATTAAATTATGCTGATAACTTTTGTATCATGATAGTTTATGATATGACTAGCTTTTGCCCGCGGCTTCGCTCGCGTTAAAAGTATTATTTTAAAATTGACAAAGTTTCATACAAACTTTCATCCCCTATTTTTTCCCCTTGGGGGTAGAATTAATCAAAATCCTTTCTTAGCGGATGCCTACGTCATAACATCTACCTGCATGCCAAATTTCAGCCCGATCCGTCCAGTGGTTTGGGCAGTGCGTTGATAGATCACTATGTCAGTCAGTCAGTCAGTCAGTCAGTCACCTTTGAGTTATATATATTTAGAAGATTGGCCCGTAACATCATCCAAGTACGTCACACATTAAAATATCTGATGACTGTCTATGTTATCAAAAGTCCAGTACCTATATAAATAATTATACTTACCTAATGTAAGGAGTATTATCCGGTACATGATATTTAGCTCCAGCGTCAAATTCTTCTGCCCCTCTTTTAATAGGTGGGGCTATCCCTTGAAGATCTATGGCCATTTGCCAGAATGCTCTATTCAAGTCCAAGGAATTAAAATCACCTTCAAAATATTTCCATCTGAATTCGTCAAGAAGAAGTGAAAATGGTATCTGAGGAATCTTGTTTAAAGCTTGTTTTAATAGTAATATTTCGTCAGTGGTTACGTGTATACTATCTTCTGTTCTTTCATTATTATCTTCCTCAAATTCTTCTTCATATTTGATCTGTTCTTTATTATCAAAACTTTCCTTCAAACCATGGATATCTTTAATATTATGATTAGATGGTTTTGATTCAATAACAGTTTTATCAGTTTCTATGACAACTTCGTTTGTGCTGTATAAAAGCGAGTCATTGATTAGACCAAGTCGATATAAGTGTTGTGGTGTCATCACTCCATACATTATTGTGTCACCTATAGCTTCATGGAATGCTGTATTTGCTTGCTGAAATGGGGAGTTAAATATATAGATTAAAAACATAGCTTCTCTCTTAGTGTAGGGCTGGGACTTCTAGCTCGGGGAAATCAGGTGACACAATTCTTTCAACTTTGTGCAGGGTGAGAGTGGGAGAGTATAACATATTGAATATTTCTTAGTCTAAATACATTTTAACAGATTGAATATTTGGAATTATAATAATAAATTTTATATTAATATAACCAATTATTTATCGTGAAAGGTTTAAAATTTATTAACAGGGAGTATTCAAATAATTAAAGAGTATTAAATGGGAGTATTCAATATAACACGGAACTCCGGAGACAAACCATAGTATAGTGAAAACTGACAACAAAAAACTCTGTTATTTAAAGTGAATAAACAAAACAAACTGTAATTAAATACAATATTTAAATAACGTGTGGACAAAAGTACTGAAAATCAGTAAAAACTTTGATAACTTCTTCTTATAACCGTTGAAGTGTTTGTTTACCAAATTCAAATTTTAACGCTCACCGACCTTTGTGACGTTTGATAAAATATTAGCGAGAGAACTGTTCATTAATTTCGCGCTACTCCCTAAGCGTTCGATGGCCCAGCGGTACAGGCGATAGAATACTTATTATCATAACTCGAGGTTGGGCATGACTTCGAATCCTGCGGAGGGAAATTATTTTTGTGATATAAATTTGAACAAAACTTTCTCGCTCTGAAGAGGGCGCCTCTAGCATAACTTAAACTAAACGGTCGAAATATTTGGCGCCAAAATTTGTGCATAACGAAGCGATCAAGTTACCAGGAATTCAAAACCAGTGGTCAACGACAGGGTCACAAAAACAAAAATAACCTGACGTCATACCTCGGTCTACGCTCCACAAACATGTCTACCATAGACTGCTGCGGTTGCCCTAATAAAATATCAAACCGAGAATACCTGAAATGTGCCGACTGCGGAAATATATATGACTTAATATGTGGAAACGTTTCCTCAGCTCGATTTAGATTAATGACACAGAAGCATAAAACGTCGTGGAGGTGCACACCATGCATCATAAAAAAACCCAAAAGAGATCACGAAAATACTCCGGTTGGAATTCACTACCCAAGCCCAGGAGAAAATGACAATATTACTATAAGAAAGCGTGGGGGAAAAACACAGAGAGAAAATATATCATCAAGTCACTCCACAGATGATACCAGCTGTTTTAATGATACATTATTTTGTAAAAATTGTTCACAAACCATAGTTGAACAATTTGATGACTCCAAAACAGCAGCCTTAGAACGCCAACTTAATGAAATGACAGAACAACTTATAAAGGCAAATTCAGAAATAAACAAGCTACTGATAGAGAACATGGAGCTTAAACAAAATATTTCACCAACAAAAATATACCCCAGTAACAGCATCGATAAACCAAAATGTATGTTAAATAAAGAAGTGGGTGAAAAAAGCAGTATGTGTTTAAAAAATAAACAGAAAGACGGGTTTGCTAAAACAAGTACCAAAATAAATAAGAAAACATCGACGCCTATATCAAAACAGTCACAAAACAGAAACGCCACTGTTAAAGAGATAAAGGAAGTAAGCCGAAAATCATCCAACCCTATATTCAATATATCTACAAAAAATACACCAATACGAAATACACAAATCAGAAAAGAAGAGACACACAAAAACAAGGCACAACAAAATACTGCCCAAAAAATAGAAAATACAAATTTTACTCGGAAGCAAGACGTTTCAAAAACTAAACAAGCAAGCCGATCCCCTCAAGCCCCTATAGAAACAAAAAACAAAACCAGCACAAATCTCAATATGGGAGACGACAGACCAAAAATTATAATCATTGGAGATCAAAATTGCAAAGATTTATCGACACTACTAATAAAATTAAGATCTAAACACAGAAATGCAAATGACTACAGAATCATCAACTACACTTTTCCAGATGCACCAGCAGAATACATTTTCAAATCTGTGAAATCAGTGAGTGAAAGTCTGAATGATCAAGATTGGATAATTATATCTTTAGGGTCAAATGATACAAACCCAACTAAATTATTGATTGAAATGTCTGCCATACTTAAAAAAATTGCTGGATCAAACGTAATTGTAACAAATGTTATTCATAATCCCTATCTTAACGAGGATAAACTTAACCTTAATTTAAAAACTATAGCAAATAACGTCAAAAATTGTACATATCTGCATGTACCAACCATAAAAAACGCAAACGCAACACAAACCGGTACACGTTTATACAAACCCATAAATAACATCATCAATACTTATGATTATGAAAAGTATTTCCTGGGTAAAAATATAACACGTTCAAAAAGCCTAAACAAAAATTTCCGCCATTTGATTATTCCCGAAATAGTATTTGGAAACCAAAAACCACAAAACACTCAGCAAAAACCGGGTACAATTCCATACTATTTCAAAAAAATGAAAACAACCTCTAAAGTACACGAAGAAATTGTCAACACCGTTAATCATGACAACACATCAAATGTACTAGATAATATACCAAAGCGAGGAGAAATACCGTTTTACTTCAAAAAAGTAACAAAACCAAACGAAATACCTAATAAACAGCAGTTTTTTCGAGCCAAATAGAAATGACAACTTGAAAATAATGCATTTAAACATACAGGGCATCAAAACAAAAGTTGATCAACTAGAAATAATAAATAGTGAAAAAAAATTTGATGTGTGTTGCTTTAGCGAAACTTTTTTGACTGCTCAGGAAATTAATGTTTTACAAATTGATGGGTTTAGAAATGCCACGTCATTCTGCAGAAAACATAAAACTCGTGGTGGTGTTGCTATTTATGTAAAAAATGCACTAAACTTCAAGAAAATAGACTGGGTAACAGAAATGTCAATTGAACGACATTTTGAATGTTGTGCTATAATCATACCTGAGCTAAATTTTTTCATAATTTGTCTATACAGAACTCCAGACAGCAGTTTTAATTTGTTTATTCAAATGTTAGAAATACTATTAAATAAATTAGCGGTAAGATCCAGAAACAATAAAAAGAAAGTATTTATTTTGGGTGACTTCAATATTAATATACTAGATAAAAATAACAAAACTGAAATTTTCACAAATACATTGACTACATTTAATTTGATAGCAACAATCTCAGAACCCACTAGAATTACAAACCATTCTCAAACATGTATAGATAACATATTAACCAACATTAGACGTTACAAAACGAAAATACTAAACTTAGGACTTTCCGATCATACTGCGCAATTAATTGACATATCAACCAGCCTTAGTTTTAAAGAAAAATTTTGGTATGTCGCTAAGCGGCACGTCGATGAACATATTGACATTTTTGTACATTACATTGCACAAATAAATTTCTGTGACGTTTTCACGCAAGATGAACCAAATAGAGCTTATGGAAAATTCATAGAATTATTTTCTTTAATCTTTGATTTATGTATACCTATACAAAAAATAAAAATCACTCATCTCAAAAAGCCAAATTGGAAAACTCAGGGAATCATTAAAGCTAGTAAGAACAAAAGAAAAATGTACCTGAAGACAAAATTGAATAGGTGTGCAGAAAATGTTTACAAATATAAAAAATATTCTAATATGTTGAAAAAAATTATCAAGCATTCTAAAAAAAATACAAACATACAATATATAAACAAGAGTATAAATAAGACAAAAGCAACATGGGGGATCATCAAACGACACACATCTTGCACTAACAATATAAATACGACGATACAAAAACTCAAAATAAAAGAAAAAGATATTTTCAGCCCCCAAATTATTTCTGAAAAATTTAATAATCATTTTATTTATCACAATGAATTTTCGAACACAAATTATACAACCACACCTGTACAAAATTTAGCACAACCAAACTGCAATTCAATTTTTTTAACTCCCACTGACAACTCAGAAATAATAAATATAGTAAGAAGCTTAAAAAATAAAAAATCATCAGGTTATGATGGTATATCAGTGCAAATAATTAAATCTAGTATAGATTACATAGTTAAACCACTTGTATATATAATTAACCTAATGTTGTCAACTGGTATTTTCCCAGATAATTTAAAAAAGGCTATCATAAAGCCTTTGCATAAAAAAGGACCGGTAGATGATTTAAATAATTATAGACCCATTGCACTTCTTCCTAGCTTCGCAAAAATTTTTGAAAAAATAATACACAGAAGATTAATATCATTTTTAAATATAAATAATATCCTAAGCAATAATCAGTTTGGTTTTCAACAGGGTAAAAACACTTCCGTCGCTATCTTTAAAATGCTTAGACAAGTTTGGGAACAAATTAATTTGAAAAAGGAGGGAGTAGCCCTATTTCTAGATTTGTCTAAAGCTTTTGACAGTGTGGACCATCGTTTATTATTAGCAAAGCTAGAACACGTTGGTATAAGAGGACAAGCTATACAATTAATAGAATCATATTTAAAAAATAGATATCAATCAACTATGATTGAAACATACAATAAGAACACAAAAACAATAGAAAAAGTTTACTCAAATTGGAATAATCTCATTATGGGCATACCCCAAGGGAGTGTCCTTGGGCCGTTATTATTTTTAGTATATGTAAATGAATTACCCCTTGTAACTAAACACTTATGTGTAATGTTTGCCGATGATGCCACTATTTATATACGCAAAGACAACCAAAATATAAATGATTTTGTTATAGAAATAAATAAAACCATAAAAAATATAGTAGATTGGTTAGAAAAACATAATCTCAAAATTAACACAAGTAAAACAAAATGGATACAGTTTCGTAACTATAGACAAACGTCATTAGATCTAAATATAGTAAATAGAGGCGTTAAAATTGATAGTGTAAATTGTACTAAATTCCTAGGGGTGACAATAGATTCTAAACTAAATTGGAAGGCACACATCTGTAAAATTAATTCAAAATTGTCTCAGTATATTTATGCCATATCTGTTTTAAAAAATGTGTCATCTAAACAAATAGCTATAAATGCATATTACGGTTATGTTTATCCTCTTCTTAGTTATGGAATAATATTTTGGGGAAATTCAGCAGAGATCCAATCTACTTTTATTTTACAAAAAAAATGTATACGTTGTATTTTTAATTTAGATAGCACTGAAACTGTTCGCAATCATTTCAAAGACTATAAGTTCCTGACCCTAACATCCATATACATTCATCAAATGTGTATATTTGTCAAAGAGAACAATAGTTTTTTTTTTGAGATTAAATCTCAGCGTTCACATATACTCCGCTCAAAGTACAAACAAAATATTTACATGCCTCAAGCAAACAATACTTTATACCATAGAAGCTCCTATTTTACTGCGATCAAGATATATAATCATTTGCCATTAGAACTTAAAACTTTGAGTGTTCAAGTATTTAACAAAAAACTCAAATCTTGGTTAATAAGCAAGTGCATTTACACCTTAAACGAGTACTTTGCATCATAATTACTATATAGGTATATAAACTTACGCTGATTGTTATGCACATGTTATATTTTAAAAGCAATTAGTAGTAAAAGGGATGTCTGATGATGATTGGGATTGTCATAATATTTTATCGTGGCGTACTAACTTTGTTGTCGTACACGCCTTATTGTACACCCGAAATGGGTAAACTGTTGTTCCTTTATACTTTTATTTTCCATCTTATGTACACAGTTAATGCAATAAAATAATATTCTATTCTATTCTATTCTATTCTATTCTATTCTATTCTATTCTATTCTATTCTATTCTAGTCTGTGATGTGGGTCAACGCATTGCAAGACTCAAATGGCGATGGGCCGGACACATGGTAAGGCGAGTTGATGGTAGGTGGAGTAGAGCCCTGACTGAGTAGATTCCGAGAGAAAGCAAGCGAGCCGTTGGCCAACCAGCTGCTCGATGGGTCGACGATATAGTGGTGATCGCAGGAAAGACCTGGATGCTAGCAGCGCAAAACAGAGGTGAGTGGCACAAGGGTGAGGAGGCTTATACCCTGCAGTGGGTCGATACAGGCTGATGATGATGATTTAAATATTGACGATTGTATGGTAAAGCACTTAAATAACATATTATGGCTATTTACAGTCTAAAATATCTCGAGTCAAGTAATAAAAAATCAGTTAAGCACCGGGCTACTATTAATTTAATTTGAAAGACTGACTTCACCAACAAAACAAACAAACAACGTTGTTTTCGCATTTTTCGAGACTAGTTTCGGAACAGTCGGTGCTCTTTTATCAGTCGAGTACGCGCGTAGACCGGACTCATATTGTCTTAAAATGTGTAACACTTACGAATCTTCAATCAAACAATTATGTAGTTAAGTGTGGTATACAGTTCAGCCCAAGACTCAAATTTTTATCTTAACTTACCCTGAACAAAGCAGGTTGGTGTTCATAAGCCATGTAGTACTGGATATGCCCAAGTTCATGATGTTGTACATATAAATCTTCTATTGAAGTCCCAGAACAGTACAGTAATCTGAAAATGTTTTTCTTTCTGTTATCTCAACAGTAAATAATAAAAGTCGGTAGTAACAGAAGTCAGAGAAGCATGGAAAGAAGTATGCTAGGTTTAAAACAAAAAGACAAAGTTAGAAGTATAGATATCAGACAAAAAACAAAATTAACAGACACTATTACGTATAGACCAACTTAAATGGAGATAGACTGGACATATGCTCCGCTGCCAAAAGAAACAGTGGAGCACACAGGTAACAGTTTGGTACCCAAGGGATGGCACCAGGAGTCGGGGTCGAAAAGCAAGAAGATGGGAGGATGCGCTGAAAATGACCTTAGGACCCCTTTGGATGAGAGTAGCGGCGGACAGAAAACAGTGGAAAGGGTTGGAGGAGGCCTTTGCCGTAAGGCATACCGAAATTATGGATATATTATAAATTTAAGCATAACTTTACAATTTTGAACTATTCAAAAAGCATTAAAAAAATGTAAATATTATTTTATATATACCGGAAAATAAAGGCTATATTATTATTATTATATAGTAACAGAAGATGCCTGCAGGTCGCCTGAAAAATTCAGGCACTAGGACCGCCCTACCCACTTACTAAAATTACCAACCCACTAGATATTTCTACTATGCCACTAATATGTACAATAAGCAAGCAAGTAAATTGTAAACAAGGGGATTCATTATGCAAAGGCGACATAAGTGTTTGAGTGTTCTTTGCTTTTATATATTCTTATGTCCTATTTCAACCATTTATTTTACTTCTTCTCAACAATTTTTGGACGAAGTTTGATAATTAAAGTTCCAAAAGATTACATCAGTTTTATATAGGGAAAACTTGCTTGTCATTAATTATGTAGGCACGTAAGGATTTCTACTTCTTTAGCGTAACAAAACAAAAATTAAAAAATACATATATCCCGTGTGGCCTTTGTTTGTGAAAAAACGACATTAAATAACTACCTTAAATATATCACAAAAACTTGAGAGAAAAAAATACTAGTCAACTTCATGGTATCGCTTTTAGGTGTCGGTGCCCGTGCAACGTAATTTCACTCTCATATTTTTTTCTCAAACGAGTCAAAAGAATAGTTCTGCCTAGCATGGCTAATCCTACTAATCCTACTAATATTATAAATCCGAAAGTTTGTGTGTAAGTGTGTAAGTATGTTTGTTCCCTCTTCACGCTTTAACGGCTCAACGGATTTGGATGAAATTTGGAATGTACATAGATTATACCTAGGATTAACATATAGGCTACTTTTTAACTTGATAATAGCGGGCGAAGCCGCGGGGCACGGCTGGTGCTATATAAATAAAATCGAGTCAAAAGAAGCATAACTTAAAAAATATTTCATTTCATTTTGTAACAACAAATGTACAATGTTCGTAGCAAATTTCACTCATTGTTTACTTAATCACTTTGAGAAAAAGTTATTGTACTAATTCATACCTACCTAAAATCTCTAGATTTGAACATATCAGCTGCTGCACCGTGGCATCTGATCTTCTTGCTGTTCCTTGAAAATACAGATTTCTTCCAAAATAAATCCGTCATGGGTGGTAGACCAAGGGACTGGTAAAAATCTTCGGCTCTCTTTATCTAAAAGAAATTAATTAGGCTCACAGCGGGGAATAGCTTGTATCCTACTAATGTTATAAATTTGAAAGTTTGTGTGTAAGTGTGCAAGTGTGTAAGTATCTTTGTTCCCTCTTCACGCTTTAAAGGCCGAACGGATTTGGATGAAATATTGTAAAAAACAACCTTAGCTTAAGAAAAAATAATAAAAAAAGAGAATAATAATAATTTATTGTATTAAACTTAAATAAGCCTGTACTGCTTATTCTATATTTACCATGTGTTCGGTGGTCCAATTAAGTTTCTTTATGGTCACATCCAAATCTATCGTTTTCGGTATGATCAAATCCGCTAATGACTCCCAATTTTGTGACCATAAATTACCTGAAATCATATTTAAATATTGTATACCTACAATAAATATAGGCGAAAATATGGAAACCTCGGCAGTGGTTACATATTTGAGCCGTTTGGTGTTGAGACACTGGGTCCGTGGGGACCGGGAGCTCATTCTATTTTCAAAAATCTATCAGAGCGCCTGGTTGAAGCGTCGCGTGATCAAAATGCTGGCACTTATTTGGCTCAAAGTATTAGCATTGCAATTCAGAGAGGCAATGCCGCCAGCATGATGGAAACGCTACCCACTGGTAGTGGGCTTAAGCACTTGAGTTACCTATAGGCTCGATGTCTTGTAGGTAATTTGGTTCTTTGCTGTATATAATTTTAGTTTAGTTTAAGGAAATATAGGCAATTGGCCCGTAGTTATTTAAGAAAAAAAAAACAACGGGTTGCACTCCGGAAGTGCCGGTAGAAGTGAAAACTTGAAAATTTTTCGCCGCGCGGTAGAAAGAGAGGGGGATATTACTTCTCCTTCGTTTAACGACTTTTCCGTCTTACGAATTTTCGATCAGGTCACGTGTTCTGAAGGACACGTCACTTGATCGAAAGTTTAATATTTTTTACCCATCACTAAAAGTGCACAAAGGCGCTAAAAAAGTTTTCCCTTAAAAAAATTTAATTAAAATGCGATTTGATCGAGAGTGTTTTAGCCATGTTTGGTGAAAATTGGTGCAGCAATTTTCAGATTTTGCCACTTGTTTAAGTTACTTATAGCTGTCTAGCTTTCATTCGCCAATAGTCAAAATGTAACATATGATAAAGATTTTTTTTCCGAGAGTTTTGCCGCGAAAGTGAAAAAATGGCGTTGTTGATTTTGTATAGGTATTTTTCCAAAACCTGTGATTTTTCGAGTTTTAATGTGTAATAATGGAGCTTGACACGTTTAATTGACTTTGACTGTGACTCGTGAGTCCTAGTCACGAGTCGTCCTATTCGAGTAGAGCACGAGTTAATATGAAATACACTTGAAATATATTTTTACTTGACAAAGACATTTGGCTAAATGCACCAGTTTGTAAAACCAAAATTAAAAAAAAAACTTGACTCTGGCTAAATGCACAAGATTGGGAAGCCAAAATTAATTGAAAAAAAAACTTTTTATTCCAATTTTATTGTAGCAGAGTTCGTTACCAAGCAAATGCGCAGGTATGGGTCTATTCTCCGGCACCACATCACCATACTGTCTCCGAAGGTAGAACCTTACAACTCCATGCAGAAGAGTGTACAAAGGTCGGATACCGTCGTATAGACGTCGGCACTTCTGTCTAAGGTTCGGCATCTCTTGCTCTTCACGCCATGATTCTCCTATGTCCGAGTATCCTGAAAATATATGGGTCAAATAATATTCACTATTCTTCAGGAAACAAACCAATGAACTTGAGATAGTGGTCAAAAGTTTGCTTATCTTAATTAAAAAAAAAAAAACTGATTTATATCGCAAGAATTTGGCACAGTTCTCAACTGGATGGCGTCTGTCGAACTTGGTAAAGTTTTAAGTAAACATTAACGTGAAAGAGTTGCGAAATAATTCAGTCATTAAATTTGTATTATTCTACTTTTATTTTATTTTTTATTTTTATTTATTTGGAAAACCAAACAGGGAAAATGCGTCGCACTTCCTTTCCTTCGCAGGGGAGAAGTAAAAGGGCTCGAACCCACTAAAACCCCCCCCCGTGAGCAGTCCCTCGTCGAGGTGGGGCAAGATAGGGTCGCGCTAGGAGTCTTTATAGAAAGTAAATCAATAATGTTAATCATTATGGTAATAAAGTACTAGACAACCATAAACATGAAAGAGATAATCACTGGTTTTATTGACGTTGCAGTGCAACGCATGCTACTTCTGGACTACGTTTAATATCTACGCTCTAGTTGCAACTTTTCACCCTAGGATAGAGCCTTAGTGCGAGTTGAAACGCTCAAGCGCGTTCCTCGGTTATTCACAACGAAACCACTTCCTTGATAGAAGGTTATAAAACACGTTGACACCTGTCAATGTCAAATTTCTATGAGAATTCCCGCGAAAAGCTGTACGTGAAGTCAAACTAAAAGTAGATGATGAAAATTGTTGGATGAATTTTACCGTAAAATGTAGTAGACTAATAGTCTACCATGGAATTATTAATGGTCTAAGATGGGCATAGCACCATGGAATAATTAATAGTCTAAGACTATTAATTATTCCATGGTGCTATGTCGTTCGGAACCTTCAAGCGTGAATAAAAAATAACCGAACAACCGAAGTTATCGGCACTGAACGCTGCTTTGGTATTTAATAAGAAGTATCCAGAATGAAATGAGAGACCGTAGAAGTTTACCATTACGTCTAGCAGCAGCGTTCTCCACATTGACCATTTTTCTGTAAGGTTCTTTCATTGGTGGTCCAACTCTTTCCCTCCAAACCACCCAAAGCCAAAACAAAACCTTCTCGTTCCTCGAAAAGGCTATCAATTTCTGAAAATCGTCTTCTCTTAGACATAAGCCTTTCTTTTCTTTTGCCCCATCTTTTGCTTCTGTCAATAACAAAGGATCTTTGTCAAGCTTTGGAAACTGATTCAAATATTTCAAGATGGCCGACTCTGCGTCAGTAAGGTTATTGACTGCTATATCTGCTGTATCTTCTGTTGGTATACATACTTCTGCTTCTGTATAAATTGATTGCAGTTCTTCGTAAAAAGAACTGGTTAATCTGAAAGCAAGGAAAGTTTTATTTAAGTCAGCAAGATCAACAAGTCAGCAACAGTCCCCCAAGTTGTATTCAATGGTGTATCAATAACTTTTAGCAAAGAGGTAAAAAATCTTGGAATTATATTTGACCGTTGTATGACTTGGGGACCACAGCTAAGCGCATTGAGTCGTAAGATGTTCGCGTCAGCAGGCTCCCTAAGAAGATTGCGTAATTTTCTCCCTACTGCCACTAAAATTACTCTAGCACAGTCATTACTTCTTCCAATACTAGATTATGCTGACGTCTGCTATCTTGATATTACGGAGGACCAGCTAAATAAGCTTGAGCGTCTTCAAAATGTTTGCATAAGGTTCATATTTGGATTACGCAAGTATGACCACGTCTCTCAATTCCGCGCTAAGCTCAAGTGGCTTCCCATACGTCTTCGCCGGGATACCCATATACTTTATCTTCTTTATAATATATTATTTAATCCTGCAACCCCGGTTTATCTCAAGGAACGATTTGAGTTCTACCAAAATCCTCGTTACAGATCCTATGAAAAATTAAAACTTAAAATGCCCATACATAGTACAGTATTCACTGACAAGTCTTTTGCTATTCAAGCGGTTCGTCTGTGGAATGCGCTGCCTACTTTTATAAGAAAGACGCAAACACTCGAGACATTTAAAATAAGAGTAAAAAAACATTATTTATCACAGCTTATATGAAATCATTATCATGTTTCATCACTAATATTTATTTATTTTTAGGTTATATTAAGTATGTGTATTATAATATTTATATATGTATTGTATATTATGTAATTTGTATTTATCTTTAATTTATGTATGTAACTATATGTATATAATTTGTTTAATTACATTAATAATTATATGTATGTTTAAAATATTGCATGTTTGTATAATGATCATTGCCGCACCACCGATCACTTTTTGTTAAACTTTTTTATCCTCTCCATCCTAAGGTTGCCTGGAAGAGATCGCTGCTTAGCGATAAGGCCGCCGATTGTACTGCTATATTGATATTTTTTCTATTGTTAATTAATATTTTTCTTGGTGTGCAATAAAGAGTATTTGTATTGTATTGTATTGTATCAACGACTCCAACAATGACTTAAAATCAGCCCCTCTAGCCAAATACCAAAACGCTTCGTCTCTTTTCTATCAAGAGAAACGCTTTATAAATGTCCTTAAAACTTGCACACATTAGGTTTAAAATACCTTGCCTTGTTATTTAGCGCTCACCGAGATTGCCAAGTTACAGACAAGCAATATGAAACTTTTGTACACAAGTTTTAAAGTCTGTTACATTTGGAAAGCGTTTCCTTTGATAGAATAGAAACGAAGCGTTTTGGTTTTTGGCTAGGGTGCTGGTTAGATTTAGACATTTTGAGTAAGTAACACACCTATAAGAATATGAAACTATCCAAACCATTTCCTTACTAGGATAAATCTGCTAATGATTTAGCAGGCTTTTTTTGAGAGGTGGTAGAGCATTTTGTGAGTTGCTCGCCTGGCTTGCTACCAACTATCAAGTTGAAAGTCTTCCGCCAAGCCAAATACGGTGTTCCGGCTGTTATACTTGAGAGCCTGCGTATTCCAGGTCTAGTGTGTTTACCAGCTTCGATCACATCGTCACTCACCATCAGGTGAGATAGTGGTCAAACACTAGCCTGACACAATTTTTTTAAAAAACACTTTGATGTAGACTGAAAATGATAGCATTATCCCTACAAACCTTAGTGGTTTTTTAAATGTTATTACTGTTTGTTTGTACCTATTGTAAATATTTTAATTGGTAAATAAAGGAAAAAAAAAAAAAAAAATTTTTTTTTCACACAACTGTGACTGGGAGAGATTCTGATCAGCATGGTCAGACAAGTCAGTGCGAGTGTTATTGTTGGACATGCCAAGAAATGCAGCAAGCGAAGAAATACAACGTGAGGAAACGTTGTATTTTTTTCATAGTTAATAGTACGATATCTACGACCTTATTACGGGGGAAGTGTTGAAAAATCTCCCTCGTAAAGCTATAGTAAAACTTACTACTCTTATCAATGCTACATTCAGACTAAAATATGTACCTGATACGTGGAAAGTCGCCGAAGTGATTATGATACCCAAACCAGGTAAACCTTCAAATGAGACCACATCATACAGACCCATCTCTCTACTTCCTATAATATCAAAACTATTCGAAAAACTTCTCTTAAAACGTTTAAAACCAATCATAGAAGAAAACAACTTGATTCCTGACTACCAATTCGGTTTTAGGGAAAAGCATTCTACTGTAGATCAAGTCCACAGAATTACCAACATGATCGAAAAAACTTTAGAAGAAAAGAAAGTTTGTACTACCGTCTTCCTGGATGTAGCACAAGTTTGATAAGGTATGGCATAAAGGTCTCATACACAAACTAAGAATTTTACTTCCGAAACAGTTTGCAGATATCTTAGAGTCTTATCTCACACAGAGAATGTTCAGAGTAAGACAAGACGATGCATACTCAGAGCTAAAGGAAATAAAAGCTGGAGTACCACAGGGAAGTGTACTAGGTCCGGTCCTGTACTTATTATACACTTGTGATATTCCAGTTTTGGAGAAAAGCGTTATAGCGACTTTTGCGGATGACACAGCTATCATGGCAACAGGAGTCACACAAGAGGATGCAGTAAAAAAAGTCCAAACAGCCATCAATACCATTTGCGCTTGGACAAAGAAATGGAGGATAAAACTTAACGACACAAAATCTATACATATAGATTTCAACAACAAAAGACCAAACTATCACCCAGTGTATATAAATGGTCGAGCAATACCGTACGAAAATACAGCCAAATACCTAGGCATGACACTAGACGTTAAGCTTCGCTGGAAAGCACATGTCAAAAAGAAACGCGATGAGCTAGAGCTTCGCTACAGGAAAATGAATTGGCTACTTGGGAAGTTTTCTTCATTGTCAGTCTACAATAAATTACTTTTGTACAAGCAAGTCCTCATGTCAATATGGACGTACGGTATTCAGCTGTGGGGCTGTACCAAACATAGCAACATCCAGATGATACAAAGATTCCAAAACAAGTACTGAGGGGCATTGTTAATGCACCATGGTACATTAGAAATGACGATTTTCATCGGGACCTAAAAGTGGAACTCGTCGCTAGTGTTATAAAAAGACTCGCCGAAGCTCATGAACAAAGACTTCATCACCATGTGAATGTTGAGGCAATCCAGCTCCTCGACAACACAGACTTAGTGAGAAGACTCAAAAGAACTAAACCTTTTGAGCTAGTGTAGTGATGTGACAGTGTAATATAGTGAGTGCTATTAACAAAGAACACAAGAACAAAGTGTCTTCCCGATAATAGAGACAGTAAGAAAAGTGTTATTGGACACATTCTTAATATACTACTCTACTTAGCAGTTTAGGTCAAAATTAAATTACCTATTAGTCTTAAGGCTAGATCGTAATTCCAATGGTGTTCCAAAAGT
This sequence comes from Lomographa bimaculata, assembly GCA_948107665.1. Classification (NCBI taxonomy): domain Eukaryota; kingdom Metazoa; phylum Arthropoda; class Insecta; order Lepidoptera; family Geometridae; genus Lomographa; species Lomographa bimaculata. The sequence goes on along the minus strand of OX403612.1, from coordinate 7,039,033 downwards.
AATTGGCACATCATTACAAGAAAAAAAAAAAATAGAGCGATATCGAACCTCGCACGCAATATTAGAAAGTCATTCAGCAAAGCGAATTTGTAAATAAAAAGAAAAACAGAAATGTACTCCAGTTGATTACCTTGCTTCCTCAAAAGTGTATCTCGGTCCTCTGCACAAAAGATACGACTGTCTCTCTTGGCTGGCGTTAAACAAATGCCGTCTTTTCAGTGATGCTAGTCCATTACATGCTTTTAGTTGCCATGCTAAATGTTCCTTTTGATACCTGGCAGATATATTTGGCAGTTGAGTGTTGTCAGGGTTGATCGAAGACTCCCAAGTAATATCAGCAGCTACAGCATTATATGTCTCAACCTTTTTATTGATATTTTCGAAAATGTCATTGATTTCTTGGGAAATAACATAACATTTGATTGTGGCTAGCAGAATAAAAGGTAGGACGTTCATCTCGGCTCATTTGAATATTTATTATTGCTCATTCGTAATGACAATCTGAAACAGAAAGCGCTTGTTATCAAACATTTTGTATCTGAGATACCTATGCAAATTCTATGGTAAGTAATAAGTAACTATTTAATAGTCTTGCCGCGAAAGTGAAATAATTAAACGCAAGCAAGGCTTAAAAAACCGACTTCACCGCATTATCTTCGGAACCTTGATCAGATCTTGACCAAATTTAAATGGGACCACATGAAAAGACCAGCTTTCAAACAAAAAATAATCATCAGAATCGGCACACAAAGAAAGAAGTTATGAGGTAACTTTTGAGGTCGGTTGAAAACGAGAACATCATCAATGTAGTCCACAGAAAATGCATTATTGAGGATAACTCAAAAACTACTAGTCAGATTTTGATCAAATTTAAATGGGACCATTTATAAAGCAACATGTATCAAACAAAAAAAAAAAATCTAAATCGGTTGTGAAGTTATGTAGTTACACATACAGTCGACTTGAGTACCTCCTCCTTTTTTGTGAAGTCGGTATAAATAGCGTTGTCGATTTAGTATTATTTTCCGAAACTTGTGATTCTTCGAGTGTTAATGTACAATAATGGTAGATCATTTATAGTTCTAGAACGTGCATGAGTGTAGGGCTGTAGGCAAATCATTTAAAACTGAAAAACGTGAATTTCGTTATCGCTCCAAAACTACAACAGAACTAATAAACTTCTTACCACTTTACTAGGGCATGACTTGACTATGACTGGATCGTGACTTATTACTTGACTTTGACTCGACTGTCGACTAGAACTAGTTGTAAGGTAAATAAATTATAAACTTGAAATATATATTATTAATCAGATTCTCTGTAAGATATCTACAAATTAGTTTACGGGCGGTCTAGTATTCTCGATACCAACATCGCACGGCCCGACTCCATATTGGGTACTTACCATAACTCGTATTTTCTAAGTGGAGCATGGGCGTTCAATTCTAAAAGCCAGGAGGACAATGTAGGTGGACCACGGGCAATGCCCGATTATTAGTTACATTACACTGGGTTAATGCACAAAGACATACGGAGCCATTTAAAAAAAAAATGGTGAAAAAAGCTTAAAGCTTGTATTAGAAATAGTTTTTAGTATTTTTTTTTTTTTGTCCGATAGGCAAGTATTTGAGCACAATCTGAATCGGAAAGTGATGATGCAGCCGAAGATGTAGCATGCTTGCCTAGAAGGTACCTTGACTTGAAGACTCCCAGATTATACCGTTCGAGGAAAAAGACGAGGGCAATGCGTTCCACTCCTTCGCAGTACGGATGATAAACGTAGAAGCGAAACGCTTCGAGCGAACTGGAGGTATGTCAACCATATATTTTAAATCCGAAAGGCAAAACCTTTCATGGACTGGTATATTTACTCGTCAATTGGCTAACAAATTGGCGAGCTATCGTGAAGGCCACACCCTAAAGACGAAATTGAATACATTAATCAAATTTTCAATAGTCAATATTTGCACTTTAAATGGACTTCAGTTCGGTCAGTCGTAGTTAGATTCTTAATTAAATAAAAACTCATATAATAACAAGTTTTTATTAAAAGAATAGAATAGAACTTCCTTTATTGTAAGATGTGTAAATAAGATGGTATTACAGAAAATAAATATAATATTACTAGCTGCGCCCCGCGGTTTCACCCGCGTGGTGATGGAAAATTATGATAATAATGATAGAAAGTATTTTATTATGTCGTAAAATTTTATCTACTTAAAATCTCAGATGCGATAAAAGTATTTATTTTTATGTAAGGATCTATTTGTTACTACCAAATGTGCGTTAGAAATAAATTATATTTTTTTATTGTATTTATGTTTCACTATTTTGGCGATAATGGCTTACACATAAAAGATAGATATATGCTGTCGCGGGCTTTTGTTGTAGGACTATTTAAGATAAACATTTCCATTATACATTATATACGTGTAACTACAACGGTTTTGGCAGCGCACGCCAGAATAGCTCGCAGATGGCCGATTTTATTCCTACTTATTAATACTGACATTTATCGTTATATTTTGGACAATTCAAACTATATCTTTAATAATTATAGCCTATGTGTTATTCTGATGTGTAAGCTATATTATTGTAAAGTTTCATCAAAATCCATTCAGTAGTTTTTGCGTGAAAGAGTAACAAACATACATCCATACATCCATACATAATATTAGTAGGAAGTAGGATATTATACAAGTAACAACAGATTGCCCGTTTTGAGTGTACAATAGTGTGCTCTAGTAATTTAACATAAAAAATTAAATTGTAAGCAACTAAATCTAAATTGAATTTAGTTTCGTATGTCTCGTTGTATATGTGTTATATTTGTCGGTATGTAATCAAACTCTAAGCAGGTGTGTTTTGGGTTCGATTCCTGGCAGGTTTGTGTTTCCGGTTCTGGTTGTGATTGTGCGTGTGGCGTGAATGTTTCCGGCGCCCGTGAAGTCATCGAACTTAGTGTGTGAGCGTTTTTTTATTGTCATATTTTGTTTAACAAAATGTTACATATGAAAGAAAGAAAGAAAGAAAGAAAATACATTTATTCGGGACAACACGCGACGCTACATTATTTACATAAGAAAAAACAAGACAAAGCACAAAACAAAATACATATCTATCTATCTACTACAGTTTTGCCTAACATGGCTAATTCTATAGAAACAAAATAAGCAACAAGGTTGATAATGAATCCCGTAACTTATAATCAGCAACAAATGGAGTGTCCAGATAACGGAGATAAGCGTTTTTAATGAACGGATATTATCAGAAAATCAGGAGAACCCTTTAGGTGCTGATACAGCGACATTTTGTAGCAAGTATGAAACAACGTGAACTCCATCATTGAACGTCATAAGTACTCATAACATACGGCTTGAAACACGTAAAAATTCGACTTACATTGTTGTCCACTATTTTAGAACAAATTAGTTGTAAAAAAAAAACAAGATAAACGTAAACGCTTTCACACTCTTAGCCCGAGTATTCGATACCATAAGAAAAGGAACCGCGATCCTTGTACGTCCAGTTAGCACAAAAAACAAAATCGTTTTTGATATGATAGTTTTAAAGTTACGACATAGCTAGACAAATATAAATTGTATGATGTAAGGAAGTTTGCTTGTTAATCCCTCAGCCAAAGTACCAGGGAAACATATACCATAAGATGTAGAATTATTCGCTAGTATTTAATGGTCATCATTTATCTTCCTCTTTCAGCCAAAGTACCAGGGAAACATATACCAAGAGGAGATGTACTCGCTAATATTTAATGGTCATCATTTATCTTCCTCCTACAGCTAAAGTACCAGGGAAACATATACCATAAGGGGATGTAGAGAAGTTTGCTTGTTAATACCTCAGCCAAAGTACCAGGGAAACATACCATAAGGAGATGTAGAAAAATTCGCTAGTATTTAATGATCATCATTTATCTTCCTCTTTCAGCCAAAGTACCAGGGAAACATATACCTTAAGGAGATACTACGCGTGTACTGTGCTACGCGTGTACTGTGCTATGCTTGCACTGTGCTACGCTACCTAACGCGGCCATTTTGACGTTCATACTGTGACGTCTACGACCCAATATATACACATACCTTACAACGTAAAATAAACAAGTGTTAAAATCAATTTTTTTGAAAAAACTGCAGACGCTTTATCTGTAAAACAACTGCACCGATTTTTACCAATTACCGCAACCAAGAACAATCTCGATCAAGTCACCAAATAAAAACAAAAAAATGGTCCAGCCGATTGGGAGCTACTATGCCACAAACAGACAAACAGATACGTCAAATTTATAAAACCCCTCTTTTTCATCGTTTTAAGCACAAAAAACAACAAATCCAACAACAGCTACTTCCCGTCTAAAGTTATTTGCGACAGATAAGATAAAAATCCTGTAGGTGTAAGAGCTAAATCAGATACGACGACGAGCACCTTGATTTAATAATAAATTAAGAGGGTTTATACCTTTTGTCTCTCTCTCGCTCGCACATTTCAATATTTTTAATAAATACAATTAGCTACGAGTGTTTTTGAAAATGTTTTCAACCAACTATATGGACTTTAATACAATTAATGTTTTAATCTACCTTTCGTTTCGCATATCTTTAAAAATGAAGAAAGCGTGAAAAACACATTGAAATTTGGGAACTCTGTTTTTTCTCATCTTATTGAAGGATATGATAGCGTAAAGAAGTTTGAAACATCCTTGTATTCATGTCTATATAGTTATTTAAAAACATTTTCAAAAACACGCGTACATAATTATATTTATTAAAAATATTGAATTGTGCAAGCGAGAGAGAAGAAAAAAGGAAAAAATCCTCTTAACACGTTTAAAAATTTTACGACAAAAAGTTTAAATTTGCAATAAAATAGATGCCTAATCATCACTGACATTGGGGCCTTCTCGCACTGGGAGAGAGTTGATGTTCTGCCAGCTATGCTAGAGATCCATTTATTCTAGTTCTAGCATGTTTAGCAATCTTCAAACGTATAATACATAGGTTACATAAGAACTGCCCGTTGGCGCAGATAATTCAGCGTTCTAAGCAGGGGTATCGGGTTCGATTCCCGGACGAAAAACAAGTTTTCTCCCCAAGGAAAATTTGTGTTTCTGGTTCAGGTTGTGTTTGTGTGTGTGATATGAATGTTTTCGGCACCAACGACACAAGTCTTAGAACTTAGTATGGGGCTGTGAGTGTGAAAGCGTACCTTGTGGCCTTGCATACCTAAGCCATTTGGTGTTGAGACACTGGGCCCGTGGGGACCGGGATCTAATTCTATTTTCAAAAATCTATCAGAACGCCTGGTTGAGGCGACGCGTGATCAAAATGCGGGCAATTATATGACTCAACGTATTCGCATTGCAATTCAAAGAGGCAATGCCGCCAGCATGAAGGGAACGCTACCCACTGGTAGTGGGCTTGAGCACTTGAGTTACCAATAAGCTCAATGTCTTGTAGGTAATTTAGGTCTTTACTGTATATATTTTTAGTTTAGTTTAAGAAAATATCTAAAGCAGTTGGTCCGTAGTTTTAATAATAATAAATATTATTATTTTTATGATGTTTTATATATCAATATAGGATATCCGCCATTTAAAAAAATCCAAAAATGTTATCGACAAAATATTCATATTAGTATCGAATCCGTTTACAAAATTTCATGAGAATCGGTTGAAAAATATGATCTGTAGAGGTGAACAGCATGCGAAAGCATTTTTGCCCAAGCTATAGAGGACACGCATTGGTTGCGCTGCTCGCTCTCTCAATAATTGTAATACCAAACAAAGAACCGTTAGGTATTGGTAGGTACTATACTGTCAGGGAGTCACGCCCACTAGAACATTTATTTCAATTTATTGTTGATTCGACTACTGATCAGATCTTGATCAAATTTAAATGGGACCAAGTTATGAGGTAACACAAATAAAAAAAAAAAAATACAGTATCTCCTCCTTTTTTGGGAAGTCGGTAAAAAAGCGTCAAAGTTTGGGAGGGCTCGTGACGTCACACCTCGGTAAAACTGTAGCGTGACGTCACGCGAAATTTAAATGCACTATATCTTCGTAATTATTTGTTTAATATTTGTAATTTAATTTATTAGTAAATACTAAAAGGGTCATTAAAGCGTATACAGTCAAAAAAGTTAGTAAAATAACCCACCCCTGACTGTACCCGGTGCAAAGGTGCCCATGACGCTGGCAGCATTTCCACGCTGGATAGCAATGGCCAGCCTTTGCACCAGAAACGAGCCGGAGCGGGAGTCACCACTGGTTTCCCTTATCCGGCGCCCTATCTCACTGACCAAAGTTTTGGCTTCGGCCCCCCAACAGCCCATGGTCTCAACGGCAATGGGTACAAAGTGATATTGTGGCTCCATCGCCGCATACTTGAGCCGCTTTCTAGTCGCAGCATCCTCCGCAGCTGCCGCCGGTGAGTGGATCGAGCGACTCAGGTGACTAGCGGCGACCGTGCTGACGCAGGTAGCGTCCCACACCAAGCACTTGCCCTTCTTCCAGGGCACTAGAGTCAGCCCGTCCGGTCTTTTACCATCGGATCTACTAAGACCCGGTGGCTCCAGCACGCAAGGGACATTCGCCGACACGAAAGCTCTGCGAACTATGTCGTTTAGGGCATGGTGTCGCGGAAATCTACCTGTGCAACGACGACAACTCAAAGCGTGATGACCATTGGCCTCCACCATAGAACCGCAGGTGCATCTATGAGGTTCACACACCTTGCAGCCCAGGCGGAGAGCCACTGCCACACGCAATGAGTTGTCATCTAGTAAAGTGCCCAGGTGCGGCGACGGAAGAGCTTGCAGCCATGCCCCAGACTCTGACTGCGACACAGCCCGCAGTCGCGCCAAGTCCACCCCTGAAGCATTGTCCAGGATTTGCTTAAAGAGCCGCTTAGCCCCAACGTCATCCCAAGCCCTCTGTATATGAGGAGATTTCGGGCGCGACGCGCCAGAGTTGAGGATAGTCCACGCCTCTATTGCATCGGACACATAAGGTATACTCGCCCCGTCACCATCGGAATGAAGAATACGAGTGACAAGGTCTGCAACCCCATGCGCCGACGCAATAAAAGCCGGCAAAGCAACGTCACCCACGCGCCTCAACCCCAGACCCCCGTACCGGATCGGCTGAGAAGCTTGAATCCACTGGGAGTCACCGAAGGAGACATTGAGCAGCGACTCAACAGTAGACTTTAATGTGCCGTCGATGAGAGATATTTCCTCGGGACAAAGCCAAGTAGGAGTGGTCCGAAGTAAGTACGTAACCTTGGGTATAGCGAAGCACAAACGCAACAACACCATCGCAACGTGCGCGGGAAGATGCTGGAGACGCTCTCGAGCCGTCAAAAGTAGTAGATTCCGAGAAACAATAGCTTCAGGCAATGCGTCAAGGAATATAGGAGACGCTCGCATAGCTTGCCCGCCGCCTGATTTCGGGCACCCTTGGGAACGTGCCGAAGCACCGGAGTTCCCTGCTTCAAAGAAGCTAACCCATCCAGAGGAGAGCCCCTTGATCCCGGAGCTGGCGGCAGCGGCACCCGATGCGACAACTGTCGGATATCAGTAGCAGGGGGCAGCGCCTGGGTGATGGTAGAAGCTGTCGGATGACGCACTACTTTGTGCATACGCCCAATATGGACTTTAAGTCCATGTTCAGTAAAGGACCGTGTAGACCCGGGGCAGTGAGGACAAGACAGTGACGCGGGTAAGGAACTCATCATACATTTTTACAAAGTAAATAAAATGTTAAAAATTGTCGTATATCAGATATAAAAATAAAATAAAAAGGTCTATCGAGATAAAAATCAAACAATGTATACCTACGTACATTGATGTCACAAATAAATAAAAACACTAACGTATTACGATATCAAATTCAAATATCAAACTAACAATAAATTAAAATTATTTTAAAAATATTGCGATAGCAAATTTGTTTAATTAACATAAACATAAACACTTTTACACTCACAGCCTCACACTAAGTTCAATGAAAATTTGTGTTTCAAGTTCTGGTTGTGATTGTGTGTGTGATATGAATGTTTCCGGCACCCACGACACAAATCATCGAACTTAATGTAGGGCTGTGAATGTGAAAGCGTTTATGTTATTTATGTTTACGTTTTACATATATGCAGTCAACAACTTTTCCCAGGGACTGGATTACAGAGGTACGGGCGTTTATTGAATATCTCAAATATCATATTCACATTCACATATTTCTTTATTGCAAATATCTAATATCTTTAAACGAGCAATTCTTCAATATGTGTAATCGGATCTCGGAAACGGCTCCAACGATTAGCATGAAAGTTACAGATTAGGGGTTTTTCGGCCCAAGGAATCGATTTATCAACGTTCCAGGTCAGAGAAATGCTCGGTTCCCAAACTGCATTTGAAAAACCGGGCTTAAGAAACTATCAGCGCCATCTATTACGCCATGACCGATGTAAAAAACTGTTTCTACTCGACTCTAGACGGAGTTTTCTGAGGCTACAAATTCAAACACATTCTACCAAAAACAAAAAACCGAGCAAAGCTGGGTCATCCGGATATTATACAATTACATTAGAACTAGGTACATGTACCCTTATGAGAATATGTGAACCGTCGGTCTATTACGTCAGATAGATAGATAAATTCTTTATTGAACACCGACAAGGAATAATTAAAAAACAAGCAAAGCTTTAATTATGCAACAACTTTTAGAACTTTAAGAAAATTTAGTTTATAATTAAACGCAAGCAAAGCTTAAAAAAACCGACTTCACCGCTTTATCTTCGGAACTCTGATCAGATTAGATGTACTAAACACGCATTATTGACGATAATTCAAGAACTATTGATCAGATCTTGATCAAATTTAAATGGGACCAATTGAAAAGCAACAGCTTTCAAACAAAAAATAAAATTTAAAATCGGTTCTCTTATACCTTACATAAAAAAAAAATTTTTCGACTTGCGTACCTCCATTTTTGTGAAGTCGGTAGAAAAACCGACTTCACCGCTTATATTTAGGTTTTGGTTTGATCGGTTTCGATAAAATTTATATGGGACCACCTCTGTATAATCTATCAAACAAAAAAAAACATCAAAATCGATTCATAATAGGCGGAATTATCTCATAACAAACATACAAAAAAAATCTGTCGAAAAAAAAGGATGTTCTCAACATCCTTTTTTTAAGTCGGTTGAAAATAAGTACCTATATTATTCAGTGAGATATTTTATTATTAATCGGATATATTATTACATTAACAGTAAAAGTTTGTTGACATATAATTAAACATAACAAAAACAAACGCATTCATACTCACAGCCCCACACTAAGTTCAATGACTTGTATCGTGGGCGCCGAAAACATTTACATCACACACGCAAATACACCCAGAACCAGTCCTCCAATTAAACGCAAGCCAAGCTTAAAAAACCCAACGGAACTATACAAGTGAAAGTGAAAATTTGTTTTTTAACGACTTAAAAAAGGAAGTTCTCAATTCAACTGTCTTTTTAAGTGTGTTACCTCATAAATTGAATCAAGATCTGACCAGTAGTTTTTGAGTTATCTCAATAATGCGTATTTAATTCATTTAATCTGATCAAGGATTCCGAAGATAATTTGCTTTGCTTGTGTTTAAATTATATTGACAAAAGAAACACATAAGTTGATGTTTTTTGTATATTTGGTAGGTATGAGAATAGCTCATAAAGTATTTTCCACCCTCCTTCCAATCCCCATAATTAATTGCGATTTTATTTATAATTTACTAGCTGCGCCCCGCGGCTTAGCCCGCGTAAGTCCCGGACCAGCCAGAATTCGGGGTTAAAAAGTAGCCTATGTCCTTTCTCAGGCTCTAGACTATCTGTGTACCAAATTTCGTTTAAATCGGTTCAGTAGTTTTAGCGTGAAAGCGTAACATACAGACAGACAGAGTTACTTTTGCATTTATAATATTAGTAAGGATGAACGATATCCAAAAAGTTTTTACTATATTATTAAAGTACTAGGCGACCATAAGCGTGAAAGAGGTAAACACTGTTTCTAAACGTGGTATTGCAAAGCCGGTACAGCAGTGGTACATACATATTTTTATTATTTTAGTGCTATACTGTAAGGTTACTCACCTGAAACGTATCACAAATATCTACCAACACTTTCTGAAGCCCGGAGCTATCGGATTCAGGGCTGCACAGCGACTGAAATCGGGATTCACTTACCTACAGATATAGAACCGATAAGGTGTGAAAAGTAGCGTGGGCGAAGAGATAGATATATATTAGACATGCTCGATGACTTTTTACTCTACTGCGCAGCGCAGAGGAGGGTAATGTGTGTATTAGCCTATGTATATAATGATATTAATAAAATTATTTTATTTACACTTATATATTAAATATTATTAATATTTAATTTTGTGATAAATCTGTTTACGTGTATGTAAATTTATAATTTATCTGTTCTGAACTTTTATGAACGTAGGACGACGTCCTATCTAAAATCAAAGTCAAAATCGCAGGAGACCAAAGGAATAGTAGGAAGGGAAAACTTGATACTTTTGGTTTTGCTAGCATTTAACAATATGTTGCACATAAAGGTGTATATTGCGTGAATTACATCATGGCGGTTACGCATGGTCACGCATGGCAATCTTTGTTTTTTTATGGTTTCATTCGAATATCGTGAAAACGAACACAAAAAAAAAGCTGAAGACATCATTTGTCCAGTAAATATACGTATATGAAATTACTTTCATAGCGTTTTGATATGAAATGGCGGTACGAAATGGTTACAAAAATACAAATTGATGTTATTTGCATGAGATTTGATTTTTTTTTCCTTTATATTTATGAACTTTATACAATACAATACAATACAATAATTCTTTATTGCAAACCAAATAAAAGTAAAATTGTAGAACTTAAAATAATACAGTTATAAGAGGTAGTACAATGGACGGTCTTATCGCTTTGAGCGATTTCTGCCAGACCACCTTTGGATGGACAGAAAATGTGCAGGATGATTTGGGTTGGTGTGGCGTTCTATACTAATATAATATATGTAAATAAATAAAAATAAATAAAATAAAAACATACATAATACACATATACACTTTATGAATATTCTAAGAAGAAGGCATCATTTATCGTATCACACAAATTACGACAAAATGTTTTATATATCTAGTTTTATTATGAATGCCGAGTAAAACGGTTACAAAAACACGCGTTTTAGAAATATATAGTGTAGTGTATGGAATTTTGTACCGCCGAGCGCAGTCTAGTAACTAGGACCAGTTACTAGATGGCTTTATTAAGGTAAGCTGTTTATGTATCTTAATAATTAGTTCCATTTGTACTAACTAGATGGCGTTAGCATGCAAGTTATCTCGCGGTATCGTTTCGTTTCGTGAAATGGGGTACTAAAATATGCAGTGTATGTAAATTTATCTTCGGGTTGTATTTCAATAAAAAGAGTAAGTAGTAAAAGAGTAGTGAATAAATAAATAATAAATAAATCAAAAATAACACATCACAACATTATTAACATATTTACATCAAACATTTTTATAAGTGATAGACAGACCGCCTCAGTCTGAGGGACAACGTTAGTGTACCGGAAAACTACTAAAAACTAACCTTAGCAAGCCAAGACTGAAACGGTCGCATCTATCAGTGCAGTTTAGGGCAATAGGAGTAGATTCAGCATGTGCTGCGAGTACATGCGTGTATGGACTCGCAGCGCTATTTTTCAATCTATCCCTGTTCTCGGATAAGATGTTCGCCGAGGTAGTGTCACAAAATCGGGTTTACAAATTATAACATAAAAAAAAAGAAATAGAACAGTGACTCATAAGGCCATCTTTAATTTGTACCACTGTGTACATATAGAATATAGAAGTGACATTCTAGTATCGCCACCTTCTCTGCTAACAGTGTGCAACAAGCCTCTCGGGATAAGCCACGGCAAGCCCCTCGGCGGACAATCACAGTTTATCTTAATTCCAAGCGCAGGTCAACCTATTGTATCAACCTACTCTGAAACATCTGAAACTATTCTTTTAATAATTAAACGCAAGCAAAGCTTAAAAAAAACCGACTCCACCGCTTTATCTTCGGAACTTTGATCAGATTAGATGTACTTAACATGCATTATTGAAGATATTTCTAAAACTACTGATCAGATCTTGATCAAATTTAAATGGGACTAATTGGAACGCAACAACATTCAAACAAAAAAATATATCTAAATCGGTTCACGTGGGACGAAGTCAAAAATCAAAATCAAAATCAAAATTGTTTATTCACATTAGACATGTGTCGTTCCGGATCGTAATAGTTCCAGGAACTATGTCACCGACCGGAATGATTGGAGTTCGTTCCGACATGTCCGCTAAACCAGGTTCAGCTAGTTCCGGAGATGGACATGCGGGACGGAGATGGGAAAGAGAACGAAATCGATCGCGAGCGTTCGCGCGGTGCGGCGGCGGCGGTAGCTCCGGAACTTTGAACGATAGAGGTCCGCTAAAGCAGGTTCAGCTAGTTCCAATCCGGTCCGGAGCTGGAGATGCGAGATGGAGACGGGAAAGGGAACGAAATAGGTGCGGGCGGCCGCTCCGGAACTGGAACGAACTGAGATGCGAAATGCGAGTCACGCACGACTCGCACGAGTGGGAGCGAGATGGGGGATCGGTTGATTGGTTCCGCTCGGTAATATACAACGTGGGACATGTGATACGTGTATTATATTTACGTTATGTTGATATTCGTAAATTCATATGTTCCAAAATATGCATGTGGAGGAACTGGTAAATCGATCCAGTTTAGAGAAATATATTCTCGAACAAGTCTATTAAATGCAAGTATTATAAAAAACATATTATATTCCCTGGAACTGGTGAGCTGTTTAGACTATACTCCGGCATGTCTATACTCAGACTGTGGAACTACCTAGTTCCGTGAACCTGGTTCCGAGAACCAGGTCCGGCAGGGCGAGGAGTCGTTCCGGGTTATGGTTTCGAGGGAAAAGAATTGCATATGATGAATTCTTACCTTACAAATCGAACACAGGTAGTTAGAGTAAATGAACAGAATTCTGAGATCGGAAATGTTGATATCGGAGTACCTCAAGGGTCTATATTGGGACCTCTTTTATTTTTAATTTACGTAAATGACATTGCCAATTGTATTCCAGAATGGGCGACCATTACATTATTTGCTGATGATACCCATGTTGGTCTAAAGGATAAAAATAAAGATGAACTTATTATAAAAATTTCTTCAGCAATGTCTATTTTAAAACGCTGGTTTGAGGCAAATGGTATAATACTAAATTCCGAAAAAACTCTAGTAATGAATTATTATACTCGAAAACAGAATCTAGTTCATCCAACCTCAACAGAAAATATTTTTCTGGGATATACAATAGATTATACCCTTAGCCATTCATCTCATATAGACAAGGTTTGTCATAAAATTTCCAGTGCTAACTATGCCCTTTTAAAGCTTAAGCCGTTACTAGATAGAAAAACGATTGTATCTATATATTATGCGTATGTACATTCAATCTTAAGCTATGCTATTACTACTTGGGGTAATGGAGCTGACATAATAAGAGTATTAAGGTGTCAAAAGAGATCATTAAGAATAATATACGGGGTACATAAAAGAACGAGTGTTAAAAAATATTTTTCTCAAGCCAAAATTATGACAGTTATATCTTTATACATATACAAATACCTTTTAGAAATTTATTATAACTTGGACAATTTGCCGAAAAAAATGGACACACATAATTTGAATCTTCGCAATAATAAAAAGCTCTACGTACCTAAAGTAAGATTAGCCAAAGTACAGAAGCAGGGTATCTTCATCAAGATAAAAATGTTTAATAAATTGCCTCCTGACATTTCAAACTTACCACTGCCACAATTTAAAAGAAAAATTAAATTATTTTTTGAGAACAATTCTTTCTACAGCCTTAATGAATTTATGGACATGCACTTAAGCAATAATTCTTTTGATATTGACTAAATTACCTCAAATATATTTTGACTGTTAATCATATTACTATTTATTTTATTAATCATTTTATTCTTGACATACCTAATGCTTATAATTATATATTTTTATTTTATCACCTGATGTCTGAAACACTTCTTTATCATAGTATCAATTGTTATTAACGAATTATTAAATTGTAATGTGACATGCCTAGAATAACGATCACTGTTATTATTAAGGTGAATAAAGAATCTGAATCTGAATCTGAATCAGGTTCAATCCGCTGTCGGACATGATTTGCGCATGTCTAATTCACATGGGCCCCAAAGTTAATGAATCTATTGCCAGATTCGCAAAAATACGGCCATCTCGAGAAGTTATGAGGTAACACACATAAAAAAAAATACAGTCGACTTGAGTACCTCCTTTATGTGAAGTCGGTAGATAATAATAATAAACGCTTTCACACTCGCAACTCCACACTAAATTTTATAACTGTGTTTGGGGTGCCGGAAATATTCATACCACACACACACACAATCACAACCAGAACCAGAAACAATGTTTCCAGTGTATCATTGAAAAGAGGTATTTTTTTTTGTTTGTCCGCCTTTATTCCTCCGACATAGATCGGAGACATTTTTTGGCTAAAACATATTGTATAACACGGTTTGCTTTTTTTTTTAGGTATTAGATACGGTTTTGTTATTACACTAATCGTATCTTCCAATACTGTTTATTATTGCATTTAATATTTACATTATTGTGTGCTTATGTAGTTATGTATTTATCAAGTATGACAGTTAAGATAAAAATTTATGATAAGTGTGGCAGTATATTATTATTATGTATATATTTTTTTTATTTATTTCTCTTCTCTTCATCTTGTTTAATTTTACAATCAAAAAGTATCATTTTTCTAATCCTTTTTTTCTTTGACTGTACTTATTTTCTATGGTGGTCGAGTTAACTACTATTAAAATTATAAAAATTTAAAGAGGCAACTCGACCACGCGGTCGAGTATTTCGCGGCCGAGTTAACAACCAGCTCGCTCTGCAAGTAGAGTACGAAACCGATTAAAAAAAATATATGTTGGAAAATAATAGTTAGGTATGCCACCAAAGTAACTGTTTTAAGACCTATTTTGTCCCGGGGTCTATCTCAAATGCGAGTTCTCAGATCGGGGTGAACGATTTTATCTTACTTTCGTTTTTTTATTCAAGATAGGCAAACGTTTGACCGCCATCTCACCTGATGGTAAGTGACGATGCGGTCGACGATGGAGCACGTTTGCCTAGAAGATGCCTATTCACACGTGAAGTAAAGACTCCCATATTGTATTTATCATGGAACACAGACTCAGGTAAGGAATTCCATTCTTTTGCAGTTCGCAAAATGAATGTGGATGCAAAACGCTTCGTCCGCATTTGTGGAATATCTACCATATAGCGGTGTCGCTTAAGGATATGTCTCGATGTCCGATGATAGAATGGGGATGGGGAATTAGATTGTGTAATTCCGTTGCACACGCTTAGGTTTAATGTTAAGCTTTCACGGTAGCTTCCGAGCATAATAGAAACAAATTATTTCAATAAGACATCGCTTTGTTTATGTCAACAGTTATATTGTTTGCATCAGGTATAAAGAGAAACAATTGTACTAGAACTTTCTTCAGAGTTGAAGAACATAATGATGATGATGCCTTAACATGACGATCCAAAAGGCGCAGTAGGCAAGTCTCTGCTGGTTTCGATTCCCGATAAGAGCACAATTATCATTCGCAAGGGATGTGTGGCGTGATTGTGTTCTAAATGTTTCTGTCACTCACGATACAACTCTCTGAACTTATTGTGTGAGTGTGTTAATTTTTTATACACAGATACAATGACAGACAGATAAATAAATAGATTTACTCTTTATTGAACACCTCAATGTGACTAAACACAACAGAAAATATTGATTTACAAAATAAGTATAACAAATAAACAATAGGCGGTCTTATCACTAAACGCGATCTCTTCCAGAAAACCTATAGATAAAGAGAAATTATGAAATAAAGTATGACGTCGGTAAATATACAAACTGCAAACTTATAAAACCCATTTTTTTCATCAGGGGTTACAACACAGAAGTCGGATTGTCAATCGTAGGGACGAATGACTCTACCTTTGAATATGCAGAGGTAGGGCCCTCTGCATCAAAGGTATTAAAACTGCCCATTGGCTTAGTTGGGTGAGCGTTCGCCTTATAAGCAGCGGGTATCGGGTTCGAATCCCGGCGGGAACACAAGTTTTCTCCCCAAGGAAAATTTGTTTCTGGTGTGAATGTTTCTGGCACGCACGACACAAGTCATCGAACTCAGTGTGGGGCTGTGAATGTCTTTCACATTTATGTTAAAGCTTGTATTTAACTTGCAATGTATGTAACTATGTTTGTTGGGGTGGAATCTTGCAACTGAATTTTAAAGCAGGTATCTTCAACCGATTGAGCTGAAATTTTGTGTTCACGTTTAGTTTGGATGACAATGCATGGTTAGCTGTGTGACGTCATTCAAAATCCAACATGGCGGAACACACAAAATGGCGAACAAGTTATTTTTAATGCTCTCCTACAATATGGGTATCAAATGAAAGGGCTTGCTGTAACGTCACTCTAAATCCAATATGGCGGACTTCTAAAAGCTTGTTTTTTTTTAAGTTTTTAATAAGTAGCTTATTTATGTTTATGTTTTAATCTTCAATGCTGCAGATCAACTGGTAGGATTTTCCGTTTGGGTTGAGTTGTCCCCTCGTTATTTCGTACGTTTATATTTCTATTTTCTTGCTTGAATCGTTCCATCCCAATCATAATGTTCTTCTCTTGAATAGCTAATGTAATAGCATCGTTGAAGAATCGTATTAGTCTGTATTTTCGTGGTCGTTCTGCTTGAGATAGACGAAGCATTAGATTTCCGTTCGACGTGACGTAGGATGGCCCTGGGTTGAGAGTATCCATTTGATTTTCTGTAAATACACAATAGTATAATGATTATTAATACTAGTGTTAAATAAATACACGTGGCAAAATCTAAATTTTGAAAATACTCCAACGAATCTGGGTAACGGCTGCACCGATTTTCACCAAACTGTATAATTTTATATGTTAAAATGTCAACTTAACAACCCGAATATACTTAAAGTGACATCTAGTTGTGGATTGTAGTTCACAACAAAATAACTAGATGGCTCTTCTCAACGAGCCGAGTAAGGCTGAATCGCCCAAGCGTTTCGTTCGGTGAAATAGTGGTACCTCGCATGGTACAAATTAAAATTAATTCCAAACCTACTGTGGCACTGGTGTATACTTCTCACCATCTCAATGAGCATCCTTGGGATCCCTTGGGGCACCTTCGTGTTCACAAACAGCTAATACTTTCGATCGAGTCACCAAGTAGATTTGTTTCATATTTTATCTCGATGAGGTGGACTGACACATTACAAGATAGCGGCATTAGTTACGATTCTGACCAAGTGCCAAGAGATCCCTGTCGCACTTTAGACCAAAAAATCACTCAAAGTGTCTTCTTACCATCAGGAATGTTCAAAGTCTTCAAAGCCTCTTGAAGAGATGTGTCATTATTGATTTTCTTTAGTCGTTCTGTGAAATCGACGTATGCTTCCGTTTCATGATGTGATTCAGGAGAGCAGATGCCGAGGTAGTCGTCTGCGTCTATTGACCATACTAAGAAACCACCGAGCTCCTTTTCCACGGCAAACCTGGAATGGTTAAATAAATTAAATTCTGTATTTACGCACTAAGAAGAAAGGAAGTCACCGAAATATCCCGTCGGATTAGCGAGTTCAAGCGGGCTGGGCAAATAGTTCGCAGAACTTATGGCCGATGGGGCTGAAAGGTTCTCTGGACAGACGACATAACGAAGGTTGCATGTAGACGCAGACGCTGTGTGCAGGCCGCTTTCGTGGGGGCTGCAGCCGCTTAAGGAAGGTTGCTGCCCAACGTGGGCGGCCCGAATGCAAACTGCTGTCGGTTTTACTCCGGAGTAATCCGGAGTATGGCTCTGTATGGAGCACCGGTCTGGATGGATGCCCTCAACCGCGGGAACAAGGCCATGCTACGAAGTCCACAGCGGGTCATTGCAACGAGGGTGATACGCGGGTACCGGACGGTGTCCTGGACGGCGGGGTGCGTGCTTGCGGGTGACCCCCCCTGGGAGCTCCAAGCGGAGATCCTCGCTGAAGTTTACAATGGCGGCGAGTGGGGACCCCCCTCCCCCCGTATGCGGAGGCGGGCGCGGGCTGCCCTGTTGCGGCGGTGAACGGAGGACCTGGCTCCACCTATCCCTAGGTTGTGAACGATGGAGGCATTCCCCCGGTCCTTCGGAGGTGGGTAAGGCGGCAATTTGGGTCGCTAACCTTCCGATTGGTGCAGGTGCTTTCTGGGCACGGATGTTTTGCTGATGAAAGTACCTGCACCAAATTGCGACCTCAGCCTGCCACGAATGTAGGGCGCTGGAGGATACGGCGCTCCACACGCTGGAGGTGTGTGCCGCATGGGGCCCCCAGCGGCACACGCTTTTAGCAACCGTAGGTGGAGATCTCTCCCTGCCGAGTGTGATAGACGCCACGTTTAGCAGCGAGAGATCGTGGCAGGCGGTGGTCTCCTTCTGCGAAGCGGTGATGGCGCAGAAGGAGGCCACGGAGCGGGCCAGAGAGGTCGACCCCCGATCTAACCCGCTCCGGCGCAGACGAACGGGGGGGAGGTCCTCCAGAGGAGGCAGTTCGCCCGCCTCCTCTCTTCCTATGTAGTGGGATCACTGGTGGAGAGTCAGGGGGCTCTCTACAGGCTTGCACAGCCCCACACGTCTGGGGGGTGGACTTGGTGAGCAAGGTCACACCTCCATGGGCGCAGTGGCCCGGTTGGGCCTACCGCCGGGGCAAGATAGTGACTGCTAGCGCAACCCTATCTTGCCCCAACTTGGCGAAGGACTGCTCACGGGGGGGTTTTTAGTGGGTTCGAGCCCCACATACCCCTTTCCTTCACCCCTGGGAAGGGAAGTGCTAGGCAGTTTCCCAACCACTAAAAGGGACCGCTTTCAAAAATCAAAATTCTATATTCAAAATTGTTTATTACATGGGCCCATATAGGCACTCATAGAGGAACTTTTCATATCGGGGAAGAACTCATGAAATTAATGCCAGATTTGCTAATTTACAGCCATTTCGAGAAGAACCTGGCAAGAATTAAACATACACGAACTTAACAGAACGACTACATAAGTATCAGATAAGTCTGTTTTAGAATTGAGTCATTGTACATTTTTGGTGAAATTTAAAAAAAAAACAACAAAAAAATAAAACACAATTTTTTTTTATTTGTGACAGGCTAGTGTTTGACCACTATCTCACCTGATGGTAAGTGACGATGTGATCGAAGCTGGTAAACACACTAGACCTGGAATACGCAGGCTTTCAAGGATAACTGCCGGAACACCCGTATTTGGCTTGGCGGCAGACTTTCAACTTGATGGTGGTAAGCTACTTTGGTAGCAAGCCAGGCGAGCAACTCACAAAATGCTCTACCACCTCTCAAATGTCACCTGATTAGCACCACCCGGGGACCACGTGTAGGGAGTCAGAGGTATCCTCCTAAGGACGTGAGTGACTCAGCCCCCAAAAAAAATAGAGATTGTGCGAAAAAAAATTCCCGCCTGTGTCTTTTAAGTCCTTTTTTATTTACAACTGGTAAAAGATCATCTTTAGGTGAGATTGTAGTCAAACGCTTGCCTATCAGGCATAAAAAAAAGCTTGATTTAAATAAACTTTTTAGAGTATTATTTCTTTACTGCGAGCATTTGATGCCAGTAGCAAATAGTACAGATAGCGCAGTATCAATGCCACCCGAATTTTTGTTTAGTCTAAATTATGACATCCATCCGTCTACTCACTTTATTTTGGCAGCGAAAGACCTGGGGCTGTCATAGCTGATTACTCGTCCATGGTCTCGTAAGTATGGAGTCGATGACTGGTCATCCCAGTGATAGCACCAGGTTGATGACTCGTTGCTCAGTTCTGAGCAGATCTGAAGAGCAGGTGAATTTTTAAAAGCCCAGTTGAACTACATTAGAAGTTACTAGTGACAGAATCAAAGTGTTGATAATTAAACGCAAGCAAGGCTTAAAAAAAACCCGACTTACAAGCTTTATCTTCGGAACTTTGATCAGATTAGATGTACAAAACACGCACTATTGAAGATATTTCAAGAACTACTGCTCAGATCTTGATCAAATTTAAATAGACCCAATTGGAAAGAAACATCTTTCAATCGAAAAAAATTGGTTCAATATCGGTTCACGTGGAACGATATTACAAGGTAACACAAACAAAAAAAAAACGAAAAATACAGTCGACTTGAGTAACTTCTCGTTTTTGTGAAGTCGGTAAAAAATACGGTCTATCTCGAGAACGGCTGCACCGATTTTCACCAATAAACTAGGAAAACTCTCAATTAAGTCAACTTTAAAACAAAAAACTAAAATTAAAATCGGTTCAACTGTTTAGGAGTTTTAATGATGTTATTAGTTTTGTTGTTTGTTTGCTTAAAGGCATTCACACTCGCAGCCCCACACTAAGTTTGAAGACTTGTATTGTGGGTGCTGGAAACATTCTCATTACGCACACAATCACGACCAGAAGCAGAAACACAAATTTCCCTTTGGGAGAATACTTGTGTTCCTGCCGGGGATCGAACACGTTACCCTTGCTTAGATGGCATCCAACCAACTAAGCCAACGTACAGTTCGAACTAATTTAAAACACCACTTTAAATTTAAAACACCTTTCATTTTGCGTCCGGGTTTAAAATCTGAATTTACCTCGATATAGTTAAGATACCCCACATTTTTTGTGTATTTCCCTTTAAATCCTTCATCTTTCACTTTCGTTTCTCCAAAGATAATGTTCCTTTCTTCAGAATTTTGTAAAATGAATGTCACTCCCTCAAGAGACAGCGCCAGCACTAGTTTGTGCGGAGGAACGCCGTGGGATAGTAAATAATTGACGGTGAATTCCTGTAAAAAAAAAGAAAGTTGTCACCCTGTACATCTATACACAGTCATCCTAAATATATATATATCTACTTTACAGCAAAGACCTTTACACATCACACACACAATCACACCCAGAACCAAAAACACAAATTTCCCTTGGGGAGAAAACTTGTGTTCCCGCCGGGAATCGAACCCGATACCCCTGCTTAGGAGGCGAACGCGAACCTAAGTAAGCTAAATGGTTATACACAAAATATATTTCATATTTCATATTTATTGCAGATATCAGGTAAAACAAATTATAAACAAAATATATATATATATAACCTTTCATTTACATTTTTTATGCTAGATAGGTAAGCATTCGGCCACTATCTCACCATATGGAAAGTGATGATGCGGCCGAAGATTTAGCATGTTTACCTAGAAGATACCTGTTACTCTAGACTTGAAAACTCCCAAATTATAATGTTCGGGAAACAAAGACGCGGGCAGTGAGTTCCACTCCTTCACTGTACGGTTAATAAATGTAGAAGCAAAACGCTTCGAGCAGCTATGAGGTAGATCAACCAAAAATTTATGACTTTTGGCAGTTTGTTTTGTGTTCTAACCTACTTACCACATTAGAATTGTCATCATCGCTAGATCTCAAAGGTGTACTGCTTCCAATGACTCCATCCCCAGCGTCATGGTAGTTCCAGGATCTGACTTGAATCATATCAAAGTATCGGCTGAGGTTAGGAAGGTCGTAGGCCGTCTCCATGAGGGTTTCTTCAATGCCGAGCATCGTTGTGAGGATCAACTCCTGAGGTTTGAGGGCTTCGCTGAGCTCCTGCATAGATGGTTTGATAATCTCAACATAGTATGAAATAAAGTCGCTTTCCGCGTCTGTCTGTCTGTTTATCCGTTAACTCCTAAACCAAGCAACGGATTTTGATGCGATTCTTACCATCGGATAGATTATTTATTACGAAAGGTGTGAGTAGAGAAAACAATGTCTCGTCACTAAAAGGCTAAAAAAAAATTTTCATGGCTTTTCCTTTTTATTCAAGATAGGCAAACTTTTGACCACCATCTCACCTGATGCTTAGCGACGATGTGGTCGACGATGGAGCAAGCATGCCTAGAAGATACCTATTTACTCGCGACTTGAAGACTCCCATATTGTACTCATCAGGCGACACCGACTCAGGTAGGGAGTTCCATTCCTTTGCGGTTCGCTCAACGAATGTAGAAGCAGAACGCTTTGTGGCGCATTTGTGGAATGTCTACAATATAGCGGTGTCACTTAGCATTTTTTTTGCCTGCTTGTCCGATGATAGAACGGGGCTGGGGGAACTAGATCGTGCAGTTCCTTCGCACACTCTCCAAAATTTAAACACTCACTATCCTTCGCACACTCTCAAAAACTTGAGATACATAAAAATTATGAACTAGAGAGCTATAGTTCGATATACTAATAATACTCTGGGATGTCTATCAGTGACCAAGTTGACTATCAGTAACCATTTTTTGTTTTCCCGTGCGCAGCCGGGGCGGGTCGCTAGTATACAAAACTAATAGTAGGTCGCCACAATCGAGTCGTCTACATTTTCAACCGACTCCAAAAATAGGAGGTTCTTATTTCGACACTATGTTTTTTATGAACCCAACAATTCCGCCAATTGTGAATCGATTTTGATGATTATTTGGTAGATTATACGTTCTAAAGTATTACATTTTGGTATTAGCTTGATCGAATGCGATAAAGTTTATATGGGATCACCATATATATATTGCTACAGTGACTTTGGTGTCCTACCAAAATTGTATTTTCCAAAATATAAAAGGTAAAAGCTGATTTTAAAAAACTTTTACAATTATTACGTAGTATTACTAAGTATTACTTATTACCTTCGCGATTTGTACGAAATTATCCCGATCATACGGTGCACCGCCATTTTCTGTGGGATACAACCAGTGGAAGTGCAAGCCGTCGAAACCAAAACGTCTGAAAATATAAACAACCAAGAAATTATATTAATGGAACCGTATCACAAGGATAATAACGCCAGGATACTTAAAATAATTAAACGCAAGCAAAGCTTAAGAAACCGACTTCACCGCTTTATCATCGGAACCTTGATCAGATTTAATGTATAAACACGCATTATTGACTTTACCTCAAAAACTAGAGATCATACCTTGATCAAATTTTAATGAGACCACATAAAAAGCACCAGCTTTCAAATAAAAAAAGAATCATCAAAATCGGCTCACAACGAAAGAAGTTATGAGGTCGGGTAAACCAGAACATCGTCAAAGTACGCATTATTCGTCACAAAATATACATTATTGACGATATTTCAAGAACTACTGATCAGATCTTGATCAAATTTAAATGGGACCAATTAGAACGCAACATCTTTCAAACTTTTTTTTTTTTTTAATCGGCTCACGTGGAGAGTATCATATAGGTAACACAAATAATTTAAAAAAAACCGTCGGCTTGAGTACCTCCTCCTTTTTTGGGAAGTCGGTAAAAACCGACTTCACCGCTATATATTCAGAACCCTTGGTCAGATTAAACGAATTAAATACGCGTAATTGAAGATGACTCAAAAACTACTGGTCAGATCTTGATCAAATTTAAATGGGACTACATGGAAAGCCAGCTTGCACACAAAAAAATCATCAAACTCGGTTCACTTAGAAATAAGTTATGAGGTAACACAATTTAAAAAAAGTGCAGTCGAATTGAGAACTACCTCTTTTTTACCGAAAAACCAAAAGTTACCTAATAACTTCTTTCGTTGTGAGTCGATTTTGATGATTATTTTTTATTTGAAAGCTGGTGCTTTTGATGTGGTCCCATTTAAATTTGATCAAGATCTGATCAGTAGTTCTTGAAATATCGTCAATAATGCGTGTTTAGTACATCTAATCTGATTAAAGTGCCGCAGATAAAGCGTTGAAGTCGGCATTTTTGAAGCTTCGCTTGCGTTTAATTGTTTGAAGTCAGTTAGTACAGTCACTTGAATCTTTGAATCAGATGTTATTTTGTTTTTTACCAAATATACCTAAATAAACTAAGAAAACTAACTTCAAAAAACTCAGCGCGTTCTGAACGAAGATTTTCCTTATCTCGGGCTCCGATGCCATCTTCGAGAACTCAGCAGCGTCCTCATTTTCATTCCCTACGGCGATCAAAACCCGCAAGTGAGGGTAACGTTCTTTCAGACTCACTACGCCACGGAAGTTGCCCATACCGTTGTTCTTCTGCAAGTCTAGCCATGGGTCTGAAAGCGTATAAAAACGTGTTTTTGTACATTAAAAAAGAGTGAGATAGATATCAAATGCTAGCAATTTTTTTTTTATGATAGGCAAACGTTTGACCGCCTTCTCACCTGGTAAGTGACGATGCGGTCGACGATGGAGCACGTTTGCCTAGAAGATGCCTATCACTCGCGACTTAAAGACTCCCATATTGTATTTATCAGGGAACACAGAGTCAGGTAAGGAATTCCATTCTTTTGCAGTTCGCATAATGAATGTGGAGACAAAACGCTTCGTCCGCATTTGTGGAATATCAACCGTACAGCGGTGTCGCTTAAGAGTCTGTCTCGATGTCCGATAATAGAATGGGGATGGGGGAATTAGATTGTGTAATTCCGTTGCACACTCTCCGAAATGTATCCGATAAAATAAATCTGGCAAAAAGGAACTAGCATTCCACAGTCAAATACCTGTTGGTGTGGCCTGTAGGCTACCTCAAAACAATAGTTAATACTGCTTCAAAGACTTACCTGTAGTCTTAATAACGTTTTGATCGAAGTCATAGTGACTGCCGAAGTACACTATATGCGTGCACAAAGATGGATTCACCAAGTTCAGCTGGAACTTAGGATGTCCAGGCACGAAGTCGTAATATGACCAGGTTGGCCAGTAGCAGATCATCTTCTTACCATGCTTGGGTCCTGTTGGAGAAACATTCAATTAACACTAATAATTATTACTCATCATCATCAATGGCTGCCTATTCGCGAGCGTAGGAATATTCGAACACTTTGTCTCCTTTTCTCTATTCTTAACGATACAAACTCACCAAGCTATCTAAAACCAAACTAAATTTCTCTCCGATACAAACGAACGGCAGCTACGATTCTCGCAAAA
Source organism: Lomographa bimaculata (assembly GCA_948107665.1). Taxonomy (NCBI): domain Eukaryota; kingdom Metazoa; phylum Arthropoda; class Insecta; order Lepidoptera; family Geometridae; genus Lomographa; species Lomographa bimaculata. The sequence goes on along the minus strand of OX403612.1, from coordinate 7,013,802 downwards.
CTTGACACTTGCAATTCCATACCATAAAACTTCTTTCCTAGACAAGTCATTTGGTACCGTTGCAGTTCGGTTATGGAATGCGCTACCGATTGAAGTTAAACAAGCCGAAAATAAAAATATATTCAAACGACTTGTCCATAGACACTACCTAAGAGAGATTTATCCAGTCCTTAATTCTTAATTTCCAAGTAGATCCAATAGTATTATTTTACTACTTTTCTTTTACATATTCTTCATATAATTAAAAAATGTATTTATCATCGATCTTCAGCTGTTCTCTCCCAACCGCTGCCAGCCACTTTACGTATGTCATCGCTCCACCTAGCCAGAGGGCGTCCTCGCAAACGTTTGCCGAGACGCGGTCTCCACTCTAGGACACGTCTACCTCATCGGTTATCAGTTCTACGGCAAATATGACCACCCCACTGTCACTTCAGCTTGCTAATCAAAAAATCCTGTGGGCTATGTCGATAACTTTAGTTCTTTGTCGGATCACTTCGTTTCGAATTCGATCCTTCAAAGAAACTCTGAGCATAGCCATCTCCATAGCTCGCTGGGTGACTTCATTAATAAAAATAATATAATATAATATATGACGACAGAGTTGGCGCAGCGGACAGGTCTCCGCCCTCTGCGCCGTGAGTCCTGGGTTCGATTCCCGGCAGGAGCACAAATTCCTTCCCTAGGGATATTTGTGCTTCTGGTTCTGGGTGTTATGTGAATGTTTTCGGCACCTACGATACAAGTCTTTGAACTTAGTGTGGGGCTGTGAGTGTGAGTGTGAATGCGTTTTTATCTCGCTCAAAATAAGTTAAAGTTAAGAATAATTAATACTAGAACAAGACATTTTTGGGTGACGGAACCCAACAATGTCTTGTTCTAGTATTAAACAAATAAATAAACATGTTGAATTCCGCTAAAATGTTCATCTAAATGAACATTTTAGCGGAATTCAACATGTTTTATTTATTGCAAACCTCCTATGCAATGGATTTTCGATATTTTTGGGTGTATCATTAGATAGATATGCGACGCACCAACTTGATAGTTTGTTTTTTCTCTAAATTAATTCTAAATCATACTAATGGTATAAATCCAAAAGTTTGTGTTTAAGTGTGTAAGTATGTTTGTTCCCGCTTCATGCTTTAATTATACCTAGGATTAACACATAGGCATACATTGTTAATTGGTAATAATGGGCGAAGCCGCGGGGCACGGCTAGTAGAATAGAGAGTTTTAACTACAAATAAAACTTACCTATTATTATTCCACCGATATCCGGAATCCATTTTGAGTCAAGCCTCTGTCTTTTTACGGTTTACGTCACAGCAACTTCCTCCCTTCGACTTCCGGCGCCACCATCGCTTAGTTTTTGGCGGGCAAGATGGCGGCGGCCGGTGAATTTTTTGATCATTATACTTACTCACAATGTACCAGGTAGGCATTACCTGGATTCCGGATATCGGTGGAATAATAATAGGTAAGTTTTATTTGTAGTTAAAACTCTCTATTATTTGTTCCGAGCCGATATCCGGAATCCATTTTGAGTGATGTGTTTGTTATCTCCTGGTAGCCAAAATGGTGACGCTATAATGTGTTAATTTGTGATTAAAAATAAAAAAGGTTTATAACAATCGCTATTTTTTTTTTGTTTATTGGTGGTAATCAAAATATTTACAATTACAATATAATATAATTAATGAATACATAATAACATAATATAATCTTTACCGCACTGGTTCAAAGAAGTTCGACAAAGAAATTTGATTAGACAAATCAGCTTCATTTGGTTGCTTAACTATTTCCCGTTGGTAGTAAGTTCTAAACGTATGTTCTTGTCTCCAATTACCAGTTGCAAGAATTTTATCAATAGAAAAGTTTTCTAGCCAATTTAAGGAAGCCACCGCAGACCGTACTGAACCTGCTGGGGCTTCAACGCCAGCTTCTCTGAGCACTGACTTAATCCAGCCGGCTATTACGGTTCTGGATGCTGATTTGGGTTCACCTCTAGCAGTTATAAAAAGATTTGACAGGTTACCTGATTTTCGACGATCCTGTGAAGTTTTTATAAGCTGACGAATCCAATGTACACAGTCTAAGTTACTCTTCGGATGTGTCCTGATTCTCCATCCTGATTGGCGGTAGTTAATGTCATCAGTCTTGGATCCAAAGCTCGGCCAAAGAACAATTGCATTTCCTTCGTCTGTGTAACTATCTGAATTAATATTCAAAAGTGTTAAATCATGTACTCTACGTCCTGACGCGAGTACTAATAATATTGCAGTACGTCGAGACACTTCATATAAATTATTTTTATTTGGAGAGTTGTTTTCTAAATACTGTAAAATCAATTTAACGTCCCAGATAGGTAGTTTTGTTTTCTTCTCTTTTGCAACTGAAATAGCCTTGAGAATATGTTTGACGAAAAAGTTGGATGATAAAGAATTGTTTCCTGTTAGGTTCGTGAATGTAGAAATAACTGATTTGTGAACTAATATAGTTCGATAGGCTAAACCTTCACAATTATGTAGGTATGCTAAGTAACGGGCTACTTGTTCTGGACTCGGGTTCTTATAAGAAATTTCATTTGATACACACCATGTTTTCCATTTATTCCAGGCCGGCCTATATGTATTTAATGTAGATTTCCGCCAGCTCGACATTAACAGGGATCTTTCCTCATCTGTCCAATCTTTTATTTCATCTATCCACCCAAAATCAGCCATGCTTCCAGATGAATTTTTTGAATCTCTGGCGGGTGTTTGCCGGTTGTCTTGTCTATTAAAGCTCGAGGAAGGTCCGGGATCTGGAACGGGTCTCGAATAGTGCGGGCTTGTAGGTCGGCTCTCCAAAATACTCTGTTCCATTTCGGAGCTATTAGGATGTACTGACCTTTCGCCGTGTTCAGATGGGATAGTACCTGAGGTATTAGGTTCGGTGGAGGAAACAGCCACGCTAGTTTGTAATCCCACTGTCGAAGGAACGCGTTGTGAAAGCACGCTTCCTGGTCCTGTGTATCTGCAGACACGTAGTTCGGTACTACATGAGCCGTTCTCGACGCGAAAAGGTCTACTTGAGGCGTGCCCCACATTCTGAATATGATTTTCGTCGCTTGGGCTTTCAGGTGCCATTCGGGACAGGCTTTCCCTCGTGATAATGCATCGACCTCGTTATTGAATCTGCCCGGAAAGTACTGCGCTATTAAATAAATATTGAACTGATCCATTACCGTCAATAGCAGACGAGTCAACTTGAGCAGTTTCTTCGATTTGGTCCCGCCTTCCTTGTTGATGTAGGCCACTACTGTGCGATTGTCCGTTTGCAGCAAGATGTGAGCATTGTGCAGTTGCCTGTTCTCTTGTTGTATCGTTGCGTAGACCGCAAACAATTCTTTGAGGTTCACGTGCCACGACTGCTGTCGATTTGTCCACTGACCTGATAGCTTCACATCTGCTAGTTGGGCACCCCATCCAAACTCCGATGCGTCTGTGGTGAGTAGGTGTGAAATTGGGCCCGTGTGTATTGGAAGCGAGGTCTGTGCCGCTTCTAACCACCATTTCATCTCGATAAGTACAGGTTTTGGTAAACTTACTTTTTTGTAGGGATGCTCTTTGGGAAGTTGACGACTGTAGTATTGTAAAGTCCGGCAATGTAATCTCCCTCTGTGTACCACAAATGAGGCAAAGTTGAGTCGTCCTAGAAGGGACTGGGCCTGTCTGAGGGACCAACTGCCTTTGGACATCTGACTGTGAAGTGCCCTGCGTAGCGTTAGGCACTTCGGTTTCGACAGTGACTTCGTGTTGAGTTTCGTGTCCCAAGTAACACCCAGAAATTCTAGACGTTGTGTCGGAACCAGTACAGATTTGTCCATGTTGATTGTCCAACCGAGTCGTATCATCAGGTTTATCGTGAAGGCTATGTGCTCGCTTAAAACATGGCAAGACTGGTTGACAATCAAAAAATCGTCGAGATACACTACGCACCTGATACTGTGAGTCCTTAGGTATTCGGCAATCCAATTCGTTAGAGAGGTGAAAGTTCTTGGTGCCGATGAGAGGCCAAAGGGTAGGCAAGTCATTTGGAGCAACTCGCCGTTGTAGCTCATCCTCAGGAATCTCCGATGCTTGTTGGCCATTGGAAGATGAAAGTACGCCTGGCTTAAATCTATTTTCACCATCCAGTCTTCGCTTTGTAGAAAACTTGGTACTCTGAAGTGGCTGAATAATTGGAAACCTTGAAATTTGACAAATTGATTTAACTTCTTTAGATTGAAGATAGGACGGAATGTCCGGTCTGACTTCGGGGCAAGAAAGAATGTTGAGAGGTAACTGGGACTGATCTCGGCCTTCTCTAGTACACGAGTATCCAGCATTCGTTTTATTTGATGTGTCATATGATCGGTCTTTTTTGTTTCGAAACTTTTCATTACCGATGGGCTTGGGTATAATAGGGGTGGCTTCATCACGAATGGGATACCTACACCTCTCAAGAGCTTGCATATATGATCGGGGGCCCCTAGATTCTTCCATGCATGTATATATTGCTTTAGACAGCCACCCCGAAAGTTTTGAGAGTCATGCACGATTGTTTCTAGTTGGCGAGTTAGATCTAGGTTTTTTACCTTTTGAATAGCGCTTGTTCTTGAAGTTGTTGGTTGTCTTGTTGGTTGATGACTTCGCTTGACCTTTGTATTTATTATTGGAGGTCGGAGCATTACCTCGAAAAAAGCGATCACTCGTTTGTTTACTCGTCGATGGCATTGAAGTTTTGTCGTAAATTCGCTTCTGGGTTGCAGGTGGTGCTACCTGCTGTGTTTTCTGAAAAGTGACTTGTCATCAAACAATTGTTCCGCACTGGGTGGAATTTTTTGTAAAGCCCCACAATGATAGGTTTCTGGAATTTGCTTAAGTAGATATTCTCTGCGCATCTGAATACATTCGGCCCTTCTACCACAGGATATTTGCAATATATCATCCGTAACATTAGTTAACTTTGAATCTTTACCGAATATTTGTTCAATCTTGTCAAAAAGTGACTTAGACGAAAGTGTAGTACTGTTATCATTAGACCAATCCACTAAACTTTGTAAGGTAGATCGCAATTCATCTTTCTGGGTCAATATAGCACTTGTCAATGCTGCATAGGTTCTTTCTAATAAATACAATCGATCGTCATTAGCTCCCGAGACATTGAAGCGTCTCAGTTCGTCATTGACGCTTAGTTCCATAAAGCCGAGGGTAGACACGTATTTTTTCTGAGTTTCCGAAAAACGAATTGCGTACCAATCGTTACATTGAAAACGCTGTAGTTGGGATAACCTTTCTAAATGTTTCTCGTTTGATTTTGGAAATGGCGGATCTTTTAACGTTGTTGATAGCTCGGATAATTGTAATTGTGTACCCGAGTCGCTCGTATCTTGTGGTGGGCGTAAACCTAGGTCATCATTTGAGCAGCATATAGAATTGCCATTTGCTGGGGCTGTAGGCGAAGTAGTCGTCAGAGGCTCGTTATATTTTTGCGATATTAAATTTGTCAAAAACGCTACTTGTTGCGATAGAAATTCAAATTTCAAATCACTTACGTTGTCATTGTTTGATCGATTCCTGGACTTTCTCATTTTAGGACTCCAGTCCTGCTGCGACGATGACGATTCACTACTCGAACTAGGAGAACGACTCCTTTTGCACGACACGTGTTCACTATAATTATCACTTTGTTGCACTATATCGGGTTCGTTGTTCTCCATGACGAAGAGAGGATTATTTTTAATTCGTTTTTTAACTATAAAATTAATTTCAGAAAAAGTTTGAATATTTGCTTGACGTGTTAACCGTTTGAAAAACGACGCTATAATGATCAAGAAATTCACCGGCCGCCGCCATCTTGCCCGCCAAAAACTAAGCGATGGTGGCGCCGGAAGTCGAAGGGAGGAAGTTGCTGTGACGTAAACCGTAAAAAGACAGAGGCTTGACTCAAAATGGATTCCGGATATCGGCTCGGAACAAATAATATATAATTGATGTTGTGTACGGCTTGAAACACGTCGAAAATTTCAACTTACTTTCAGAGTCTTTCAGAGTCACGCGCCGAGGCCGCTCGCCGCTCGCCTCTGCGTATCGCGCGTCTGACTCATCCTGATGAAGGACAACTAATTTGTCCGAAACTAGTCGACTACAAAGTAAGTCGAAATTTTTGACGTGTTTCAAGCCGTACACAACATCAATTATGTGTAATACTCACGATAGTTTTAATTTTCATAGTAGGATATAATTACAAAAATATCAAAAAAGTTCCTTTGGTGGTAATTATTATGATTGCCTATATTTCCTAAAACTAAAGTAAAACTATATACAGCCAAGAACTAAGTTTTTATTTATATAAACAAAATAATGAAAATCAGGGGTTCCGTATGATTTAAGGTTTTTATTTGTTAAAAATGTGTAAAAACCGACTTCACTACCTTATTTTCGGAATCCTTGGTCAAATTAAATGAATTAAATACCCATTATTGAGGATAACTCAAGAACTACTAATCAATTTAAATGACCACATGGGAAGCACCAGCTACCAAACAAAAAAATAGAATCATGAAAATAATTTCACACAGGAAAAAGTTTTGAGGAACATACATTTAAAGATTTAAACGCAAGCAAAGTTTAAAAAAACCGACTTCACCGCTTTATCTTCGGAACCTTGATCAGATTTAACGTTTTAAACACGCAGTATTGACAATAACTCAAAAACTAGAGATCAGATGTTGACCAAATGCAAAGCACCAGCTTTCAAATAAAAAAATAATCATCAAAATCTACTCACAACAAAAGAAGTTGTGAGGTACCTTTTGAAGTCGGTTAAAAGCGAGAACATCGTCAATATAGTCCACAGAATACACATTATTGAGGATTTAATAACTCAAAAACTACTAGTCAGATCTTGATCTAATTTTAATGGGTACAATTGGAAAGCAACATCCATCAAACAAAAGTTATGAGGTAAAAAAGAAAAATACAGTCGACTTGAGTACCTCCTCCTTTTTTTGTGAAGTCGGTAAAAGAATCACTTGTTTACAAGTTTTTGGCAGTCGGTTTTTTAATATTGTTTTTTTATTTCGATTGTATCTTCTCATTATAGTACTGTGGGTAATGAAGGATTTTCCTTGTATATCTGGTTAGATGAATAACAAAATCAAGTTCGACCGGTAATATGGAACATTAAAAATTCCCAGAGGTCGTGCATGATTCAAGAAACGGAATAAGTTATGAGTTAACTTGGTTAACATTCTATGCTAATAAAAATTTTAAGCTGCTCATTTGGTTAGTTGGGTGCGAGTTCGCCTTCTAAGTAGGGGTGTCGGGTTTGATTCTCGGCGGGAATACAAGTTTTCTTCCCAAGGAAAATTTATGTATCTGAGTCAAACTTGAACAGAATAGGTGGAGCACTGCTCGCTTATTGTAGAGAGACAATATAGTGCATATCGTGCACTGGCTATTTATTTTACTAACATATTTTATTTAGAGTTCGACTCTTAATAAAATGTTAGTATTGTGCATTTTTATTGATATTCATAAGTGGATCTATTTGTACCAAAGTGGAATAAATAAATTGAAATTAATAATAATTATCTACGGAACCTCGATCAGATTTAATGTATTGCACACGCATTATTGACTATAACTCAAAAAACTAGATATCAGATCTTGATCAAATTTCAATGGGACCACATGAAAAGCACCAGCTATCAAATAAAAAAATAATCATCAAAATCGGCTCACAACGAAAGTTATGAGGTAACTTTTGAAGTCGGGTAAACGAAAACATCGTCAAAGTAGTCCACAAAATAGGCATTATTGACGATATTTCAAGAACTACTGATCAGATCTTGATCAAATTTAAATGGGATCAATAAGAAAGCAACATCTTTCAAACTAAAAAAAAAGCTTTCGAAATCGTTTTACGTGGAGAGAAGTTATGATACCTCATAACACACATAAAAAGTAATAAAAAAAAAAAAAATACAATCGACTTGAGTTCCTCCTCCTTTTTTGGGAAGTCGGTAAAAAACAAAAAAAGAATTGAATATCAATATTACTTACCAGACAGGTTCTGTCCATCCAACGTTGATAACAAAGTAACAATGCACAACAATTTAAACAACATTTTATGAATAGGCTGTTGCCAGCTACTTTTTCTGCTTTGAGTTCCTTTCTTAGTATTCTCCTTTTCTACCAAAGGAATCTACCTTGAGAATATCACTTCCTTATCTTCTCTGGGCTCTACATAATTTAAACAAGCTTTTATTTAACTAACAATGTTTATACTGAATTTTAAATTTCTCCTCAATTGAGATGGAATTTTGCATACACTTTTAGTTTGGATGGCATTGCATGGGTAACTAAGTGACGTCATTATAAATCCAATATGGCGGACGACCCAAGTTGAGGGTCTTGAAATATTTTTGTGCACGCCCATGATAGGTATCAAATGAAAGGGTTTGCTGAGAAGAATATGAATTTAACAATAAATAACTAAAGAACTAAACACTAAATTAAACATTGTTTTTATAAACATTATATAACTTTTCAACCGACTTTAAAAGAGGAGGATATTCTTAATTAAAATAGGTCCCATTTAAATTCGATCAAGATCTGACCAGCAGTTTTTGAGTTATCCTCAATAACGCGTATTAAATCCATTTAGTCAGATCAAGGGTTCCGAAAATAAAACGGCGAAGTCGTTTAAATTATATAGAATCAGATTTGTCTAACTTATTGTTAAAATTGTTAGCCCGCAGAGTAAATAGAACTATATATACTACCTATAAAAATATTTTATCACTATTGTAAGTAAACACACAATTACTTCCTCTTAAAACCGCAACACTGAGAAAACCGTATCTACCACGATGATGGAGGCAGACTAAGAATGAGGAAACTTGTTATAGTATCAACTAAGAATAGGTAGTATAGTAAAGTTATATATAAGAATAGTATAATAAAGATAGTAGGTATTGAAAACCCTATTAACCTAATGGTATTTTGACGACCCAGTTGGCGCAGTGGGTAGGTGTCCGCCCTCTGCGCTGTGGGTCCTGGGTTCGACTCCTGGCAGGAGCACAAATTCCTTACCAAGGGAAATTTGTGCTTCTGGTTCTGGGTGTAATGTGTATGTGATGTGAATGTTTCCGGCACCCACGATACAAGTCTTTGAATTTAGTGTGGGGCTGTGAGTGTGAATGCGTTTGGGTTTGTTTGTTTTTGTTATTGGTAGATAATATTTATTTGTAAGTGCTTTCTTTTGGTGTGCAATCAAATAATTTATCTATCTATAGCAAGAAACAAATAATGCTTGAAAAAGTTTTAACGTGCTATACTCATTTCGAAATGTTTGCAAAGGTGTCCACTCGCTAGTGCTAAATATATAAGTTACTAGCCTTGGCCGGCAGCTTCACCCGCTAAAAAGTAGCCTATGTGTTAATCCTAGGTATAAGCTATGTACCTACATTCCAAATTTCAACCAAATCCGTTCAGCCGTTAAAGCGTGAACAGGGAACAAACATACTTACTCACTAACACACACACTTTCGGGTTTATAATATTAGCACGATTATTTTATATATATATTAGTAGATCATGCTGAACTGAGATCTCGCGCCTACATTTTGCTTCATAGAGAAAAACTTGAGGTTAACTGCTTATAACTTTTCTTTTAAATAATTGTTTGATTTCTGCATTGTTGTTCAAGTACAGGATATAACAGTTATTTCATGTAAGTTTCAGCTGTACTGAACCACCCATGTTCAATTAATCAAGAGTAGCCGTGCCCAGCGGCTTTCCCCGTTATTATAGAGTTAAAAACAGCCTATGTGTTATCCTAGTATAAACTCACGACATTTTAAATTTCATCCAAATCCGTTCAGCCGTTAAAGCGTGAAGAGGGAACAAACATACTTACACACTTGCACGCTTACACTAAAACTTTCGGATTTATAATATTAGTAGAATAGTAGGATTTCTATTCTGTACTTTTTATTAAGGTGTCAATAAAGAGTTATTGTTTTGTATTTCCAATATTCTACCTACGGGCCAATTGCCTATATTTCCTTATACTAAACTAAAATTATATACAGAAAAGAACCAAGTTACCTACAAATTTGTATTGCATAATATATATATAATTATTATTTATAATATTGTATAATTTGTATTGTTGTTTTTTGTTGTATTGTAATACGAAATTAAGTTGGACATCGTTTAAAAAACAACTTAGTGCATAGACAGGAACGTAATCAGACCGGTTTTAAACCACTAAGTACGGCCGCTCCGAGCTGCCGTATTCTTCGTCCGTAGTTATTCGCTTTAAATATATTAATTCGTAAAGAAAAAAATACTTATTTATAAGGAAATATTTGTATTAATATAAGTTATTAATAGTATAGTAATAAGTGTTTGTAATTAGACAATTAAAAATAACATTTGTCAAGAATGTGGTTCCGCTTGTTGCTTGTTTTTGTGCTGGCGTCAGTTTTGAACGGACAGAGTTTGGAAGGTAAGACTCCCTGAAATTGTTATTATTAACTAACCGTGCTCCGCGGCTTCGCCCGCTATTATCAAGTTAAAAAGTAACCTATGTGTTAATCGCAGGTATAAGCTATGTACATTCCAAATTTCATCCAAATCCGTTCAGCCGTTAAAGCGTGAAAAAGGAACAAACAAACTTACAAGCAAACTTTCGGATCCATAATATTAAATAATAGCCGTGCCCCGCGGCTTCGCCCGCTATTATCAAGTGAAAAAGTAGCCTATGTGTTAATCCTGGGTATAAGCTATGTACATTTCAAATTTCATCCAAATCCGTTTTGCTGTTAAAGCGTGAAGAGGGAACTAACATACTTACACACAAACTTTCGGATTTATAATGATTGTTGATATTTTAATTAAATATAAGCATACAAACTTTTATTTGAATCGTTCCAACTACTAAAAAAAAATTACTTCATTTTGATTTGAGAGTTTCGAAAGACAAGTATAGAGATAAAAAATATTATTATTTTACCGAAACGATTTTCGAGACAAGAAATATTTTCCTTATTTTCATTCGAAACCAAGGTTCTAAACCGGTTTCGAATCTTGGTTTCGAGGGTGTCCGATGCGATATTTTTCGTTTGTTTGTTTAAGTCAAATCTTGCAATATAAATAAGAACCACTTGTTTTTTTCCTACGCAGTTGTACATGTTGACTAAGTTGCAATGCATTTTTATGATGATTTCTATTGCATATAATTTTATTGTGAATTAATATTTATTTTATTTTAAACGTCGTCGTTAGGTAACTTTTGAAGTCGGTTAAACGTCAACGTCATTATTTTTCCTTATCCGTCCATCCGTCCGTATGTCGGAGGCACCTAGCGTCTCAACCAATATTAGTGAATATTTTAAATTCTCAGAGAATATGTAAAGCTATGGCCCAAAGCCAGAAATGGCAATTGATTTCATATAAAAATATAATATGTAACTACGGGCCAATTCCCTATATTTCCTAAAACTAAACTAAAACTATGTACAGCAAAGAACTAAGTTACCTACAAGACATCGAGCTTATAGGTAACTCAAGTGCTCAAGCCCACTACCAGTGGGTAGCGTTCCCATCATGCTGGCGGCATTGCCTCTCTGAATTGCAATGCTAATACGTTAAGCCAAATAAGTGCCAGCATTTTGATCACGCGTCGCTTCAACCAGGCGCTCTGATAGAATTTTGAAAATAGAATGAGCTCCCGGTCCCCACGGACCCAGTGTCTCAACACCAAACGGCTCAAATATGTAACCACTGCCAAGGTTTCCATATTTGCGCCGTTTACGCTGCTCTGCCGAAGATGCCGCGACGCCAACCCCATTCTGTGTTTCAGGAAGATCTGACGGAGCTAAAGTATCGACACAAGTTGCATCCCATACTAAAGGCCGTCCCATCTTCCATGGAATTAAAGTCATGCCGTCGGGTCTTTTACCATCGTCACGCATCAGACCATTCGGTTCGAGAATGGCTGGAATGTTGGCACTGGTAAAAGCCCGGCGGATGATATCGTTGAGGCTGGCGTGGCGGGAAATTCGGCCAGCACTTTTCTTTTCTTTTCACTTTTTAAATATATGTGTGTAATAATATATATATTCTTATTGTTTGAAAGAGCTTTGCAAGCAGAGTATGAAACTGTTTTTTTTTATAAAAATCTTCGTTGGAAAATAACAAATTGGGTAGGCCACCAAAGTCACTGTTTAGACCTTTTTTGTCCCGGGGTCTATATCAAAAACGGCTCAACATTTTAAAGCTGATACTTATGTGTAATATCAGTTATACCTTTGTATAATTACAGTAAAATTAATGAAACGGTAGTACTTAAACAACAAATTATTAAAATTATAAAAACTATTAATTATTAAATAAGTTCTCAGTAATGAACCTCAAAACTTTTTCTTTATTAGGAAAAATGTAGGCGCGAGATCTCAGTTCGCGACGAACGGCTAGTATATTTTATGTTACACTAGCCGTGCCCCGCGGCTTCACTCGCTATTATGAAGTTGTGTTAATCCTAGGTATAAGCTATGTACCTACATTCCAAATTTCAACCAAATCCGTTCAGCGTGAAGAGGGATCAAACATACTTACACACTAACACACAAACGTTCGGATTATATTATTATTATTATTATTATTTAAATGCCTGATAGCCAAGCATTTGACCACAATCTCACCTGATAGAACATTAGTAGGATTGCAAAATTGAGCACAGTTGCACTCTCCGTATTCAATGATATTATCTGTCTTCTCTTTTTGTAGGACCCAGTCATGGCAAGAAGGTGGTCTGCTACTGGTTTAAGTGGGCCTTTTTCTACCCCATTCAAGGCCAGCCCAGGTTCCAACCGAACTTGATCGATCCTTCTTTGTGTACGCATATAGTCTACTACAACGTTTTTTATGATATCGACAAGAATGTTATTAAAACCCTTGGTAAGTTCTTTTTCAGGAGATTTTTTAAGCTCTAGTTATGAAGACATTTATGAAAAAGGCCTTAGAATTTTATACACATTTTTTTGTATTTTTATATACATAATCGAGAGATGAAACGAACAAGTCTTTCACCTGATGGTAAGCGTCACGCTAGCCCACTACAGTTTAGTGTCATCCAGAGATTTTTGAACTTATATAGGTCAAAATCCATATAGGTTAAAACTCTTTTAGGGGCCTCCGGTGGTTGATTTGCAAATACAATCGTAATACCGATATTATTTATAATTCAAGCATATTACCACCATACTGTGCTGTTATTCAGATAAAAATTTGATTTTCACACATTATTACGACGTAAATGTCGCATCTTTAACTTATTCGTTTTGTATTAAAAACTAACACATTTCTTTTGTCATTATAACAGGAACATAAATTATCATTTCAAGGTACTATTAATGTAAAAAACAATGACTAAACATTACATTTACATCCATAATTTTTGGTATTACCGCACCTATCATAATTTGTTCGGTCGGTAGTGCTATCGCATTAAGCATGGGCACAGTTTGCCAGTTAAACAGAGACAGCATATAGACTCGTTTCACAGAGTCCTCGTCCTCTTTTAAGTCCTGTAATTTCACTGCAAACATTGCCTTTCAATACAATACGTACTGCAATGGTTACTACACTATTGCTTGGCGGCTGAATATCTGGAAATAGGTCAACTGGTACTGCTCCAAACGGACTCAGTAAGAGAGACCTGCATTACAATATATACTAACTTGAAGTAAACCATTACAATGATATGGATTTCTTCACTTTCAGATCCCAAATTAGACTTAAAGAAGGACAATGGTATGGGTAACCTTTTAGAACTGGCAAGTTTGAAAGAAAGCTACCCTCATCTCAAGGTTCTGATCGCGATCGGTGACTTTATGAACGGGCCAAAATCGTTTTCAAAAATGGCATCTGATCCCGAGACGAGGAAGACTTTCGTACGGAATGTTAAGAGGTTTTTGAAGTAAGTATTTTTTAGAATAATAAAACTAAACAAACATACCTTACACTCACAGCATCACACAAAGTTCGATGATTTGAATCGTAGCTACCGGAAACGTTTACATCACATACAGTCACACCTAGAACTATGAAATGAAATGAAATACATTTATTTGGCACTAAGGATAAGATAAACAAACAACAAAAACATGAAATAGACAATAAAAAACAGCTTACAAAGGTCATTAGGCATAAGTAAAAAAAAGAGCCAAAAGGGTCGTGACTCAGTATTATTGCCAAGTGTAACACTAGGCGCTGATTTTCAGTCACAGCCCAGAGATCTAAAACAGTAAAAATATAAAAAAATATATATTTAATATAATATCATATTACATTATTATAAATATATAAAAATTTATAATAAATAAATACAGACATCTTAGACTACATCGTCACTTTCCATCAGGTGTGATTGTGGTCAAACGTTTGCTTGGTCTGTAATAAAAAAAAAAAAAAAAAAAACAAAAAGTCTAAATAATATAAAATATACACATACAATTACACAAGTATATAAATTTACATATGTATAAAATTAACAACAAAAAAGCAAGAATAAAAAAATAATTGAAAAATAAACAGGAACATATTTTGAGCAAACTACGATTTAAATAAAACTACTACAATTTAAAACTAGAAACACAAATTTCCCTAGAAAACTTTTTCCACCAGGAATTAGGAAACGACTTCGATACCCGCCAACGGGCAGTTTAAACGTAACAAGGCAGGTCAATTTATGACATTTGGGTTATTCTGCTAGCATATAAACATAAACGTTTTCACACTCACAGCAGCACACTAAGTTTGATGACTAACATCGTGAATGCCCGAAACATACATTGACATAGACACACAATTATCCCCAGAACCAGAAACACAAATTTCTGGGAAAATTTAAATACTAAAATTTCCATCAGATGAGATTGTGGTCAAATGCCTGCCTTTCGGGCAAAGAAAAAAAAACTTGCTGTCCCACCAGGAATCAAATCCGGCACAGTGTTTGTGTCTTTAACTAAGTCAGCGGGCAGAATACTAAAAAAATAAAGAAATAGGAGACACAACTATTATTGAAGGATCATAAATTGCAAAAAAGCATAGGTACCTACTTATTTGTCTAAATGATTGTTGGTATCATTTATGGGAGAGTTAGAGATCATTTTATAGCAAATAAATAAATTGAAATTATTTTCCTCACTTCACCATATTTTATCATCTACGAGTATATGCTCGCGGCAGTGGCCAAATGCTTGATTTTATCTTTGATATGCTGGGGTTTGACCATCATCTTACCTGAGGTCCCGATGGTCTTGACCACGTCATCAAAGAATGTTTAACATGCTAGTTCTAGATTGATTAGATTTTCTTATTAGAAAGTTCGTATTTTAATAATTCAACTTTCATATATGCAAAGGAGTGGAACTCATTGCCCGCATCTTTGTTCCCCGAACGGTATTATTTGGGAGTATTCAAGTCAAGATTGAATAGGTATCTTCAAGGCAAGCATGCTACATTTTTAACTGATTTCCAAAAGGTAAAAATTAACTTGAGTACTTTTTTTAGACGTTTCGGCTTTGATGGCTTGGACATCCACTGGTACTACCCTACGTGGAACGGAGGAGCACCCTATGACCGGCAAAATTTCGTGCAATTGGCAAAAGTAAATATAGCTAACTATTACCTTATTGTTTTAAGACGTTATAGGTATCTTCTGGCAAGCATTCTACATCTTTGGCTGTATAATACAGCCAAAGATGTAGAATGCTTGCCACTTTCAATCTAGTTGAGATAGTATTTAAATGCTTGCCTATAGAGCAAATTATTTTTTGTAATATAATGGTGCTAATTCTGTTGAGCACCGAACTAACCTAAACTAAACTAAAAATAAACTAATTTTAGTCAAAGAATACCTAAACGCTATTCTGATTTTACGTTGAACTTAATTTAAAAGTTTTCAACAGGACTAAAATTGATTTTGATAGCCAAATTGAATTGTTTTCACAAGAGCCGCAATCACATATTCCTCCATTATAGACTTTGTAGGTCAGTATTTGCCTCATTAATTGCACGTGTTATTCTTTCAATTATAAGATCACATTTAAAATAATCCAGACCTTTTTCATACAGACTAATTTGAGTTTAAAATTTCTATTTTTAGTCTTAATTTGACGTAAAACATGTACATCAGAATAAGAATTTGGTCATTTTCACTAAATAGAGTAACTAAATTAACTTAGTCCTGTCAAACTTAATTTTAGTCTAATCTTGCATTTTCTGAATAGGTTTTGGACTAAAGCAGGACTAAAACAAATTTTAGGCTAGTTTAGTCTAATTCTGGACAACAGAATCGGCACCAATATGATCAATCGGCTACTATCAGTTATCTCTAAAATGTTACAGGCGTAATTCTATAGCTATAAAGAATAAAATAACCCTTGACATATATTTACATCAAATTCATCCTTATTTCACTCTAGTTAAAACCTATATTATTTTAACAAAAATTGCTAGTACATAAGTTTGAATTAGCGTTTTGGTTTTACATTTATCATCCGTACGGCGAAGGAGTAGAACTCACTGCCAACGTCTTTGTTTCCTGAACATTATAATTTGGGAGTCAAGTCAAGAGTGAATAGGCATCTTCTAAGTAAGCACGCTGCATCTACAACCGTTGTAATAGAAATTCTATATGAACAGTAAATAGCGTCGCAAGCGTCTTTGTTTCCTGAATGGTACAATCTGGATGTCTTCAAGTCTAGAGTGAATAGGTATCTTCTAGGCAAGCATATAACATCTTCGGCCGCATTATCACTGTCCATCTGGTGAAATAGCGGCAAAATGCTTACTTATCCAACATAAAATAAGAGGTTTAAATTGTGACAAAAGTCAATAATATTATTTTGCAGGAACTCAGCGAAGCCTTCAAATCTCGAGGTTACATCCTCACAACAACTATTGGAACTCAAATTGCTAAAGACGTTTTGGACACTACCTATGACCTAGAAAACCTTAGCGTCTACGTTGACTTCTTGCACCTTATAACCTGGAACTACCATAACTCTGGGAATGGAGTCGTTGGAGCCAACTCTCCTATAAGAGGAGTTGATGAAGACGATAGTCTTTCTTTGGTGAGTAGTGCCTTTTCTATCATATTTAAGTACCAGCTTGAAGCTCTTGAGTCCATCAACCGGCGAACAAATAGACTTAAGGTGATGATAAACTAGTCGAGTCCAAATTGCAGTCTCGGTTACCAATATAAGGTCGCGAGCCTATCGGTATTCTACCGTTTACATTTTGGAGGGTGAGCGTATGCCCATTTAACCATCTAACAACAAGACAAACTGTCAAACGTCATCCATTTATGGTTGATATTACCTCCAGTTCGCTCGAAGTGATTCGTTTTTACGATTATCACTTTTTTTTTTTTAAACGCTGTAATAAAATCTTGCATGCTGGATTAGACCCACTTCCCACGATTGGATTTAAATTTGGTGTACGTATTTCCGATGACAATACAATGATATTGTACTATGGAGCTGGTCTGACGATGGAGACGGAAGATGGCCAGAGAAACTTCTGAAATAAACATGATAAACGGAGTTAAAAATAAAAAGAGTTTGAGATCGTTTGATTTGTCTTGCCAATTTCTTTGATAACTTATTAGTCCCTTTTAGGGTTCCGTACCCAAAGGGTAAAAACGGGACCCTATTACTGAGACTTCGCTGTCCATCCGTCCGTCCGTCCGTCTGTCACCAAGCTGTATCTCAAGAGCGGTCATAGCTAGACAGTTGAAATTTTCACAGATGATGCATTTCTATTGCCGCTATAACAACAAATACTAAAAATAAAATAAAATTAATATTTAAGGGGGGCTCTCATACAACAAACTTGATTTTTTATAGACAATGGTACGGAACCCTTCGTGCGCGAGTCCAACTCGCACTTCGCCGGTTTTATTTATTTACAACTGATAAAAGCTTGATTTTCAAAATCTTATTTTGTTTCCTATTTAACTTTTTTAGAAATTCACCGTGGACTATGTACTATCCAACGGGGTTCCACCGAACAAAGTGGTACTGGGTCTTCCGCTTCATGGACGGACGTATATCTTGAAGGATGAGAGCTTGCAGTCTATCGAGTTCGGAGAAAGTCCAACAAGATTTGATGCTTTCAAAGGACTATATTTGAATCAAGCAGGGTACATGTACTACCTAGAGGTAAGCATATTTAGGACATAATAATTATTCATATAAATAAAGCAGGAAACAAATAATTAACATGGTTGTGATTGTGTGTGTGATGTGAATGTTTCCGGCACCCACGACACAAGTCATAGAACTTAGTGTGGGGAGGAGTACGAAAGCGTTAAAAAAAATATTTTTTTGTTTGACCTGCTTCTTGGCTTGGTTGAATTCGCGTTCGCCTTCTAAGGGGTATCGGGTTCTATTCCCCGAACACAATTTTTCTGCCCAAGAAAAAAATGTGTTTCTGGCTGTGCTTATATTCAAATTTCCTGTAAATAAACTGGACACGAGCATTTAGACAATCGCGTGTCCAGTTGGTGAAATTAGGAATTTGTAACGTTTGTTATTTCGTCAACCGTATATAATATTTGAGTGTGTCCAGATGGACAAATTGAAAATAAACTTTTTGGCCAGCTCAGTTACATGTTTGAATCCCATCCTAATAATATGATAAATCCGAAAAATTGTGTGCAAGTGTGTAAGTATGTTTGTTCCCTCTTTACGCTTTAACGGCTAAACGGATTTGGATAAAATTTAGAGTGTCAATAGCTTATACCTAGAATTAACATATAGGCTACTTTTAACTAGATAATAATGTGCGAAGTCGCGGGGCACAGCTATTTATATATAAGTTTTTTTTTAATACAAACAAACATAGGCAAACATATTCACGCTACGCTTACCTATTTATTCGCATAATTTCGTTAGTACTAATTTTTGATAGGCATAATTTTTACACATCTTAATAATAAATATTAAAATATTCCTATAAACAACGAGCTGTACCTGGCGATGCAATGTTGAAAAAATAATAAAAAATGTTTACCTACCTCTTTCTCGTTATGGTCGCCTAGTACTTTAATACTAAAAACTTATTGCATATTACAATACAATACAATACAATAACTCTTTATTGACACCAAAAGATAAATACAGCTTACAGAGAAACTTATAAAGTACAATGGGCGGTCTTATCGCTAAGAGCGATCTCTTCCAGACAACCTTTGGCTTTCAATATTGGTCATATTAAAATACAAATAGCCAAAAAATAGGGGTTGGGGGTTGGATGGTAAAAAATACTTTTCGCCCTATTCTCATACCTACCAAATATACAAAAAATCATTAAAATCGGTCGAGCCGTGTGGAGGAGTTCGACCACAAGCACCTTGCGTGACACGAGACATTTCATATCCATATTCATTCATATTCATTTATTTATTGCAATCTATAATAATAGTAATATACAGGTGTTTTTTAGGAGTACAGTTCTATATAGACCCTGTGGGGCACCGCAATAAAATAATATTTATATATGAGACGAGAAAATATGAAATTTCATATGTTTGATTCAGCTGTAGGTACAACCCGGTCACAATATCTGTGCACCTGACCTCGTGACGTCATATCGGCGGTCTGGGTACAGTGTGAAAAAAAGTTTTATCGAGAAATGTGGAGGTAAAAAAAAATTACTAACCTTTTCAAATCACAGAGGTGAGGAGGTGAGGGAGAGGTGACAGGGGAAGCGGGAGAGGCGCCGCATTCCAGCGAGGTGCACAGATATTGTGACCGGGTTGTACACGGAGGACTTAAAGGACATTGCTATAAGCTCAAAGTACTTTGACCTATACGAACCGGATCCAGGATAAAAATACGTAGAATATGCAGAATAACTTTATGATATATGATAAATTTATGACGTGTAATGATAATGAGAATGAACAGGTCACGCTACTTTATATAAAATCACTAGCCGTGCCCCGAGGCTTCGCCCGCTATAATCAAGTTAAAAAGTAGCCTATGTGTTATTCCTATGTATAATCTATGTACATTACAAATTTCATCCAAATCCGTTCAGCCGTTAAAGCGTGAAGAGGGAACAAACATACTTACACACTTACACACAAACTTTCGGATTTATAATATTAGTAGGATGATTTTCGTGATGTAACCATCACTCATTATAGGCATAGTAGAAATATTTCTACTATGTTACAGGTATAATAATAATAATAATAATAATAATAATTTTTATTGACACAAGATTCTTACAAGTCATGTTTATGAAGCCAGTGGCCCCTGATGTAGTTAAAAACTGTGTTTCAGGGACCAGTGTCTTCTCCCATTTGTGGCTCAATTACATGTCAATCTTACATGCTAGTTACAAGATTTTTCTGCGTTTGTATGCGTGTGTGTTTGTGTGTGTGTGTGTGTGTATGTGTGGATGTGTGTGGTGTGTGGATGTGTGTGGTGTGTAGGTGTGTGTTTTAGTGTGGATGATGTGTGCATTTGCGTGACTGTATGTTAATACTACTTACACGTTACTTAGTATTCTTTCTACATCGTCATAGTCCAATTTGCTGAGCCAAGTGTGTATCACTTTATGAAATTTTTTATTTGATAATTTTTTAATGTTATTGCTGGTATTTAATTTATTTAACTTGTTATATAGGTATGGTGCTACATAGTCAAAATGTTTTTTTGCAATTTTACAGCAAGCTCGAGGTACAGGACATCGGTCTACACGTTTGTTGGAAACAGGTAATAAAGGCACTACTAGTTTGTGGTATCGTTTTAAGGCTTGAAAAATAAACATTTTTCTTACAGAAAGTACCTGCGCTTTATTGTAGACAGCTGTGGTAGGATGTCTGTAAGGTAAGTACATAAGGACTTTTAATACCGCACGTTGTGCTCTTTCTACAGAAATTAAATCTGTTTTTCCAGCATTGCCCCAGATGCAGATGCAGTATCTGATAATGGATTCACATAATGCTATAGGTTTGTATTAACAGTAGATGGTTAGCTACTGCTCTTAAATTTTTAAATATATATATTAGCTTTCTTATTCTTGATGAAAGTGCAGTTATGTGACAACGCCAGTTTAAGTTTGAATCTACTACTACACCAAGATATTTTACACTTTCTACTCTATTTAATTTTTGACAAGTGCAAACTAAGTCCATATTTTTGCTCAAACGATTGCAGGGGTACGTGTGTGTAATTAGTTCAAAATCTGATGCAGGACCGGCAGAAGCAGTCTTGCTAAAGCAGATAAAATTCGTTTTGCTGGTGTTTAGAGACAGTAGGCTGTCTTCAAGCCATGAGGTTACTATAGAAAGCCCTGCTTCCGCCAGCCCACGAACAGATTCCCAAGACTTCCCATGAAAAAGGAGAACTGTGTCATCCGCAAACATGAGAAGCTCCATATCTGGCAAAGATGTTTTGCACAGCTCGTTGATGTAAACGAGGAATAGGGACGGTCCTAACGTGCTTCCTTGAGGTACTCCAAATCTATTAAAACTTATGTCACTCTCGTGATCATTGACTTTGACTTTTTGCTCTCGAGCAGACAAATAGCTTTCGAACCATTTTAGAGCTACGCCTCTAACACCACAATTATTAAGTCTCGTTAATAGAATTGGGACTGACACGGTGTCGAAGGCTTTCTGAAGGTCTAGAAATATAGCAATGCAGCGCTCTCCATTATCTAGATGGTTTTTAATAAATGTGGTAAGTTTTATAACAGCATCTTCAGTAGACTTGTTTTCTCTAAAACCGTATTGATTTTCACTTAGTATGTTGTTTTTTTCAAGGAATTTCATCAAACGTTTGTTGGCCAGTCTTTTGAAAATCTTGGAAAGCGTGGTAAGTAAAGATATAGGACGATAATTAGTAGGATTGTTCTTATCCCCGGTCTTAAAGATAGGACATACTGTTGCTTTTTTACAGATATCAGGAAATGTTCCGGTCTCAAAGCTCAAGTTGCAAAGGTATGTTATGGGATCAATTATGTAAGTACTAATTTCTTTAAGCGTTGTGGTTGTTATATTATCATATCCTGGTGCACACGTTTTTCTCAGAGTATTTATTACAGCTCTCACTTCAAAGGTATCTGTCAAGAATAGGGACAACGAGTTTAGGGGTTTATTGCCAAAATTAGATTTTTTTGCTAGTGCTTGCTCACTTGTTCTCATTTTATTTAAAATTACACCAGCTAGTTTTTCACCAACTGTAGTGAAAAAGTTATTTACTTCATTAAGTGAAGTTGTAGGATTAGGATGGATATTTAAAAGTTCTGAAGAAGATACTTTATTTTTATTGAAATTACAGACGTCTTTAATAATTTTCCATGTTTCTTTAATGTTTCCAGTGTTTGTTTGCAGTTTATATTGATAGTATTGATTTTTTAATGATTTAACTATAACATTGCATATATTTCTGTAGTTTAAGTAGCGTTTTAAAGCAACTTCGTCATTTGGGTTCTTTTTTACAGTTTTATACAGATTATTTCGTTTTCTTATAGATTTTACTACACCCATTGTTATCCAAGGTTTTAGTGGTCTATTTTTCTTTGGTAAATAAGATGTGTGAGAATTGGATTTAATATATGTCAATAGGCGAGTTGTAAAAAGTTCTATGGCAATGTTTACGTCACTTAGTTTATATAGGTCTGCCCACGACTCTTTGCATAATTCATTTTTTAATCTGTTGTAATTAATTGTGACTTTATTAGAAGCAATTTTGTTTTTAAGTAATTTTGTTTTATTTATATATAACATAATTGGAGAATGATCTGTAAGAGGTTGTTCAAACACTATAGTTTTCCAAGTATGACAACTTTTTACCATAAAGTGGTCAATACATGTACTGACTCTTGTTGGTTGATTAACTCCTTGTCTCAGTCCATACATGGCCATAAGGTTTAGGTAAATTTGTGCATTACTATTCTGATTGTTTGGCATTATATCCAAATTAATGTCTCCTGTAAAAATAATATTTTCAGTCGTGATACTTTGGAGAATTGTTTCAAGAGAATTCAAATAGTTAGTAGGATTGCGGAAACATGGCGGTCTGTACGAACAAATAATTGAGTATTGATATCCCATTGATACCACCAAACAATTTCCTTCTAATATACTTGGTTCAAAGAATTTGGCTTTTATTTCATCGCGGACATATACAACTACACCGTCGTTTTGGTTTAAGCATTTCTTTGTGTAGGACATATTATAGTGATCAATAGAAGGTGGTTGATTATTATTACCAACCCAACTTTCTGTACAGATAATTATGTCAATTTTTATGCAAGTGCTAGCTATAAAGGCCAAAAATACATCTAGATTACGATTAATACTACGAATATTCACACAAATAATGCAAAGGCTGTCGTTAGTTTGAGAAGAAGTAAGGGCTTGTGAACATAGTATAGGGTCACTTAGCAATATACAGTCTGGATTTCCTATGCTGTCTATTTCAGACGCAACTATATTATTAATAGGTTTTGACTTATCCATAATCAGTTACGGCAGTAATCGGGTGCATTCTATTTGTTCTTAAAATTATAAATATCATTCTGATGTTGAATGTTACATGGTAAAGTACGTTAAAACAAGTAAAAATAAAGTATATTCGCAAATGTAGGGGTTTGGTGTATATGTAATGTTTTGTTTGTGATGATGCTGGTGGTGTGTGTAAAGAGTATAATAATTGCAGCATGTGGTGAGTTTTGATTATTTTAATTTTGTTAACAAATGATGTATATTGGGTGTAGTTGTTGGATAAATATAGTACACTTACAATATAATAGTTTATAAAATCTAGTCATTTAGTTTTTAGGTTTTCGAGGTCTTCCTCGCCGTTCACTCGTATGAGTGAGGCTCCTTCTGCTCTTCTAAGGTAAATCTTTCCTCGCGATGACCAGCAGTACTTTAATCCGTTGCTTTTTGCGAATTCACGGGCTAGGAAGAATAGTTTCTTCGTCTGCACAGTAAGACTCTCTGACACGAACACTGGTTTAGGTGGCCCTTCAAGTTTCAAGTCGGAAGTGCTAAATTTGCTAGCTGTAAATTTTTTGTTATGTGCCTTCACGGACCCGATAATTGTATCCCGCAGGGAAACAGTGGAAAGCTCTACAACAATGGGCTGATTTTTTTCGTTCTTTGAGTTGATGCGATAAACATCTCGGATTTCCGCTGACTGTACCGGAACGTTCAGCGCGCTACCAACCTTTTTTAAGATTTTTAGGAGATCATCCTTCGTTTCGTTGGTTTTTTTGGGCACATTACGTATCTCCATGCTCGAGCTTCGTAAGCTACGGTCCATTTGTTCTAATCTGGTCTCAAGAGATTGAGTGTAAGCACGGCTCGCGATTTTTTCCTGCTCTAGGGTGTTTATTCTTAAAGCAATCTCGTCATACTTATGGGATAGGAATTCAATAGAGTTTGATATGTTAGTATTTTGTTCAGTATGGGAGTTTATACCACTTTGAACCTTGTTCATGAGTGCAGTAAATTTTTCGTTTTGCTCTTTCATAAGGCTGCAGTGTTTGTCATTCTGCTCCTTCAGGAGGGCGGCAAAAATCCCCTCCTGCTCTTTTTTAAACAAAGAGAATATTTCCAACACATCCTTTTTGTTAAGACCGCGGCTATCTTCTTGTTTTTCTTCTTTGTCTCTTTTACGCTTGCGAGCGGCGATGTTTGGGTCACTCTTAGCATGTTGCCCGGAAATTTCCGGAACTACAAGTGTTTTGGCGGGAGGACTGGTTATATCCGAATCGGACTTACAGTGCGACAGGGGCAGTAAGTTAGCTGGGGCGCGCGGCGGGGAGTGTTTGAGAGGCATTTTGGCTTCCGACGTAGTATGCAGTCAGTATTCGGTACTAGGGCAGCAGAACTAGAACGAAGCTCATATATAGTTCACTGGTCACACATACGTGATATGCCTATACGCACATCTGACGTTTACAAGGTGCAACTTTAGGTGATGTGCGTGCCCCCGAGGAACAGACGGCAGATAGTGCGCGTGCACTCAAAAATGGACTCGTCCGCTACAGCTTGCGTGTGTGCTTCTTGTGTATGTGTGCAGTCTGCGGTGAGAGCGGCAGCATGCAGTGCACGTGCACTTACCGATGCGTATGTGTGCGATAGTTGCAGACACTCACCGATTTCATACAGCGCTAAGTCACTGGCTCACTTCTTATTACTTATGTGCTCCTATTTTTCTGCAGTATTTTATGATACGGAAACTAATAATATATTTAAATTTCAAAAACAAATTACGGACTGGTTAGGCACGTCTGCCCTGTTAAGGGGTCCGGGGGAGAAGGTATACTAGTTGTTCCCTGCGGTTTCACTAAATTAAAAATACGTCATTCATCGGATCGAATCGTGAATTTAATCCATTCTTGAAACGCAAATAAACAAAAAAGAATCAAAATCGATCCAGCCTTTTAGGAGTTCAGTTACATACAGACGTACAAAATAATTATATTAATAAAGAGTAGTTATTCTTAGTTGTAAATTAAATGCATATTAAATTGTGAATCTAAACTATTCTTGAATCTACCTGAACCCACATAAAAAATTTCATCAAAACCAGTTTAGAACGAGTTCAGTCACATAAATGCGCCGCGGAGTTTCTTGCCAGGTCGTTCTCGAGATGGCTGTAATTTAGCGAATCTGGGAGTAGAGTCATTAACTATCATGCCTCTTTGGGGCCCATGTGATTTTTGTTTAATACACACATACAGAAGAATTACTTATTTATGAAAATATGCGTCCCGGCAAATATTTAGGTATATTGAGTAAATATGGCGATCAAACTATTTTTACAAGCTTTTATTTAGCTTACACTGTATGTATGTATGTATGTTTGTCGGGTGGAATCTTGCAACTCAATTTTGAAGCAGATATCTTCAACCGAATAAGCTGAAATTTTGTATTTACGTTTAGTTTGGATGACAATGCATGGTTAGCTGTGTGACGTCATTCTAAGTCCAACATGGCAGAATACACAAAATGTCGGACAAGTTATTTTTAATGCACTCCAACAATATGGGTATCAAATGAAAGGGCTTGGTGAGAATAACTCGAAGAATAAAGTGACGTCACTTTAAATCCAATATCGCCATATTCAGACTTCTAAAAGCTTGTCTTTAAAAAAAGTTAACATAGACGAAGACGTTAACAAGATAAAATATTAACAAGTAACTTATTAGGTTTAAAGAACTTTATTTCCCATAAGAACAATGAATTGTTCACTTAAAATGAGATACAATATTTTTTTCTTATAATAATGATATTTACATTTCTCTGGCGGGTAGGTAAAGTAGGTACACATTTCTAAGGTGAATTTAATAGGTAGTTTTTAAGTTTCTTCTTGTAAATATTCTTGCTGCTACATTCTTTAATTGCTTCTGGTATTTTATTATACATCTGTGCTCCTTCAAACAATATTGTTTTCTTTCCATAGTTAGTACGCGGCTTTATCAGTATAAGTTTGTTTTTATTTCTTAAATTGTGGGTATTTGGTTTTATTGTGAATGTTATATTTGAGTGAATTGATTGAGATAACACATTGTTTACGAAAATACAGGTGTTGTATGTATATAGTTGCGTTAGATTAAATAGCTTAGTATTGTAATATATTTGTTTTGTGGGAGTGAGTAAATAGCTTATTTTATCATAGATCTGTTTGGCTCTAAGCAACGCATCATCTACATGGACCTACCACTGGGATGACAACTCAGCTACGCCATATTTAAGAGACCAAGGAAGAGTGATATGCTACGACAATGCCAGGTCCCTCGCTATTAAAATTAAGTAAGTTACAAACTGCCCGTTGGCTAAGTTAGGTATGCCTTCGCCTTTTAAGCAACTGGAATTGCGTTCGATTCCCGGTGGAAATACAAGTTTTCTCCCCAAGGGAAATTTAGTTTGAACTGCTCGCTGGCTTAGTTGGGTGGCGTTCGCCTTCTAAGCAGGGGTATCGGGTTCGATTCCCGGCTGGAACACAAGTTTTCTGACCACGGAAATATTTGTGTTTCTGGTTCTGGTTGTGATTGTATGTGTGATGTGAATGTTTCCGGCACCCACGACACAAGTCATCGAACTTAATATGGGGCTGTGAGTGTGAAAGCGTTTATTTATTTATTTATAGTTTCTGGTTCTGTGATTGTGAATGTTTCCGTCACCCACGACACAAGTCACAGTTCGACTTCGTCAAACTTAGTGTGGGGCTTTGAGTGTGAAAGCGTAGTTAATCAAAGGGCACATACCTATACGACAATGCGAGCAACTTTTTTGACCACAATCAATTAGGACTTGATAAACAAAGCCCCCGAGGCGCGATCTGACTCATTGGTTCTTAGTTATCCTTAATAATGCGTATCTAATTCATCTAATTTTATCAAGGGTTCGGAAGATAAAGCGGTGAAGTCGGTTTTTACTGAGTTCCCAAAAAAGGAGGAGGTACTCAAGTCGACTGTATTTTTTTTTTATGTGTGTTACCTCATAACTTCTCTCCAGGTGAGCCGATTTCGAAAGATGTTGCTTTCTAAATGGTCCCATTAAAATTTGATCAAGATCTCATCAGTTGTTCTTGAAATATCGTAAATAATGCCTATTTTGTGGACTACTCTGACGATGTTCTCGTTTAACCGACTTCGAAAATTTACCTCATAACTTCTTTCGTTGTGAGCCGATTTTGATGATTTTTTATTTGAAAGCTGGTGCTTTTCATGTGGCCCCATTGAAGTTTGATCAAGATCTGATCTCTAGTTTTCGAGTTATAGTCAATAATGCGTGTTTAATTAATCTGATCAAGGTTGCGAAGATAAAGCGGTGAAGTCAGTTATTTAAACTTTGCTTGCGGCTCAATTATTTAAGCTCTGCTTGCGTTTAAATTATTCTCCTTCAGGATGGCGGTAGAAGAAGACTTCGGGGGTCTATCAGTGTGGACTATTGACAAGGATGACTACCTCGGCATCTGTTCTCCTGAATCCCACCAAGAAGCAGAAGCATACAAGGACTTCGCAGATCGCTTAGCTAAAATAACCGAAGAACCAGCTCTGGAAAAGGCCTTGGGGGTTTTGAATTTAACTGATGGTAAGAATATAGTATTTTTTTGTTTATATATATTCAGACCTTAGTCGTATAGAATGTCGAATAGAATAGTCGAATAGAATAGTTTGTATAGATAACACGACAAAAAATTTTAAAAAGATATAATTAAACCAAAACAAAATTACATTTCTCAACAATTAATGATTTTAATAAAAAAATAACAAAATGTTAACAAGTGAAATTACAATGTTCGTCTATCCTTGGCGCTGGGGTGAGATTTCGGTATAAAAAGTTCCTCTATGAGAATAAACGAGGCGATGCGATGGTTGCCCCCTCTTCGACTCCGACCAGCCTGAAGTCGCTGCGGCGAGACGTCAGCAAGCCACGCCTACTTCTTGAGTTTTTTTTCCTTAGAATAGAACATACTGGAATGGAAAGCAACATATTTCATTGGAATGAAATGTTTCGTTTACTATCAAAGTTCTTTACGATCTTGAACAGGTGAGCGTTTGCCTTCTAAGCAGGGGTATCGGGTTCGATTCCCGGCGGGAACACAAGTTTTCTGCCCAAGGAAAATTTGTGTTTCTAGTTCTGGTTGTGATATTGTCTGTGATGTGAATGTTTCCGGCACCCACGACACAAGTCATTGAACTTAGTGTGGGGCTGTGAGTATGAAAGCGTTTATGTTATATGTTTATGATGATAACCACAGGGGCAGAAAAAAAATTGCCTCCACTTACATGTACGTAAAGCTGTCTATGTACAATCTGTAACAACGAGGTGTAGTGTGCATACTTGGTGGTGTGTATGTGTATCGTGCCAGGAATCGTCTGCCAGAGAACGAAGTCGAAATCGGAGATATTTTTTTCCATACAAAAAATAAAAATGTTGTTAATAATTTATATAATTTTGACATCTCTACGATTACATCTGTGGCGCGTGACCTTGACCTTTATTATGGCCACCACTGTCAGACGTCTAGGCCCATAGAACGATAGCTGATGAAATATCATACATTCACTTTCTATCAGGTGAGATTGTAGTCAAATGCTTGCCTATCAGGCTTAAAAATAGGGTTGCAAATGACAGATTTTTCGTATTAGCGTAAATTTTGTAAATTTTATTCATCATAACTCAATATTCATGCTGCTGCCACAAATATAAAAGTTCCTGTTAGACTCCATACATGTAGCTAGATGCGTGGCTTGAGTATTACTTCACCTTTCTGTTACACATTGTATATATACGTTTATATTATTTTAATTGCTAGTTTTTACTACAGGGGTGGCGACAAAAGTATTCCCAAATCTTAATAGATGAACCCATGTTATAAACGGGAGGAACTAGGTAATACTTGATTCCGCCATGCCTTTTTTATCAATTAATGGCAAGACAAACTGTCAAACGTCTGTCAAACAAACTGTCAAACGACTGTCATCCATTTATGGTTGACATACCTCCAGTTTGCTCGAATCGTTTCACTTCGTTCATCATCCGTACAGCGAAGGAGTGGAACTCATTGCCCGCGTGTTTATTCTCCGAACTGTATAATTTGGGAGTCTTCAAGTATAGAGTAACTAAGAATCTTCTAGGCGAGCATACTGCGTCTTCGGCCGGTCAAAGCCTAGAATAAACAAAGAAACAAACGCATTCACACTCACACTAAGTTCAAAGACT
The DNA here is from genome assembly GCA_948107665.1 of Lomographa bimaculata. Classification (NCBI taxonomy): domain Eukaryota; kingdom Metazoa; phylum Arthropoda; class Insecta; order Lepidoptera; family Geometridae; genus Lomographa; species Lomographa bimaculata. Next base: position 6,983,991 of record OX403612.1, on the reverse strand, counting down.
TGTATCGTGGGTGCCGGAAACATTCACATCACCCAGAACCAACCCTATCCCTAGCGTAATTTTTGATCCTGCCGGGAATCAGGACCCACGGCGCAGATTGCGGAGACCTGTCCACTACGCCAACTGGGAATTCACCTATCTTCTAAGTTTTGACCTAGAAGATACCTAAAACCACTGCCTCACCTGGTGGAAAGTGACGATCCAGCTGTTTGAAAATTATATTATTATATTCTATTTATATTATATCGTCACTTTCCATCATGTGAGACTCCCACAGATGATTGCATATCAAGGATGAAAAAAATAGTTTCGTAAATTTTTTAATTTACTCTTTTGTTTCAGAAAAATCAATCGATGCCAACAGCAACCCTTCTTACGTCACGTCCGGTGGAAAACTAAAGCTTCACCTGCCCCAAACGAACAAAGCACTTAAATTTAAATTAACTCATATAATAAATGACGTCACGACACTGGCTGTTCAAGAGAAAAGGATACTTGACGAGCTCAATAATGCTAAGAAGCTGGAAAACTAATTAAATATAGTTCACTTAATAAATTTTCCAGCTTCTTCAGAAGAACATTTTAGATTAACTCAGTGAATAAACATATAAGAAAATAGCACATACACTTTTTTGTTTTTTAATAAAACAAGTGGCAAAATCAGCATTTTTTTAATACCCCCGATGCTCTAAGATCAGCATATTATGAAATACCATCGATGCTTTAAAATTTGTAGTTTTGTAATACCCTGATGTTTTAAAATAAGTTTTTTTAAATACCCCCGATGCTCTTAAATCAGCATTTTTGAAATACCCTCGATGCTTTAAAATCAGTATTTTGTAATATCCCGATGTTTTAAAAACTGTATTTTTGTAAAACCCCGATGCTCTAAAATTAGTATTTTTGAAATACCGGGGGTATTTCAAAAATACTAATTTTAGAGCATCTCAGAGATTATAGAGCATGCTCTAAAATCAGTATTTTTGAAATACCATCGATGCTTTAAAATCAGTATTTTTGAAATACCCCCGATGCTCTAAAATCAGCATTTCTGAAATACCATCGATGCTTTAAAATCAGTATTTTTGTTGTGATACTACACGTTGTGATGTTTTAAAAAAAATATAATAAATTCTGCATTTTTAAAATATGATGCTCTAAATAGAGCGAGGTCTAAATTGCGAAAATTGCAGCCCCTTCTAATTAGAAACGTTACATATAGGGGATTAAAGGTACATATTTTATAGTAACAAATTAATATTTTTTAGAGCGATTGTGAAATAAACCATATGATAATGTACCTTAGTTGAATCACTGTCCTCCACACTAGGAAAACCTGTATAGTGAGGTCAAAGCGTTCTTCCTCAATAGCATTTTATTCTTAATCATAGTCGGTTGACTAGGGTGGTTCGTACCACTTGGTCCATCCCTCTATCTTTCAGAGGCATTTAGTGTTTAAACCATACAAGCAGTGATTTAAAAACAAAAAGGATAGGTCTAGTTACAGCATAATACATAGTATAAAAGAAGTTACCTAAGTTGCAAAAGTCGGGTATTTCAGTTTCTTCTCCTAAAATCTTTGTAATTACGAACGTGTTCTCAAAATTTCACGAGAATCGGTTGAGAAATGCGACGTGTAGAGGAGAACAACCGGAAATCCGCCGGACGTACGAAAGCAATTTTACCCAAGCTGAAACGAAGATGCTTCGCTGTCTCAGTCAATAAGAAAATTTATTTACATGTCAAATAGTTCACAGCTAAAAACACACTTAATAATTAAACGCAAGCAAAGCTTAAAAAAACCGACTTCACCGCTTTATCTTCGGAACTTTGATCAGATTCAACGTATTAAACACGCATTATTGACAATAACTCAAAAACTAGTGATTAGATCTTGACCAAATTTAAATGGGAATGGGAAAGCACTAGGTTTCAAATAAAAAAGTAATCATCGAAATCGGCGAACAAAGATAGAAGTTATGAACTTGGTAACTTTTTAAGTCGGTTAAAAACGAGAACATCGTCAATGTAGTCCACAGAATAAGCATTATTGAGGATAACTCAAAAACTACTAGTCAGATATTGATCAAATTTAAATGAGACTAATAAGAAAGCAACCTTTTTCAAACAAAAAAAAAAAAATTCGCAATTGGTTCACGTGTAACGAAGTTATGAGGTAAAAGACATAAAAAATAATTAAACGCAAGCAAAGCTTAAAAAACCGACTTCACCGCTTTATAATCGGAACCTAGATCCACCAGCTTTCAATTAAAAAAAGAATAATCAAAATCGGCTAACAATGAAAGAAGTTGTGAGGTAACTTTTGAAGTCGGGCAAACCAGGACATCGTCAAAGTACGCATTATTCGTCACAAAATAGACATTATTGACGATATTTCAAGAACTACTGATCAAATCTTGATCAAATTTAAATAGGAGCTATTAGAAAGCAACATCTTTCAAACTAAAAAATTTTTTTCGAAATCGGCTCACGTGGAGAGAATTTATGAGGTAAAAAAAAAATACAATCGACTTGAGTACCTCCTCCTTTTTTGGGAAGTCGGTAAAAAATACAGTCGACTTGAGTACCTCCTCCTTTTGTGTAGTCGGTAGAAAATAAAGGGGATGTTGTAAATACATTTGATAGGAGTAAAACGTCTGTATTAAAAGGGGAAACGTTTTAAGTATTCATCACAGTGTATACCCCCACCCAATTTTCGCTTCAAAAAATACATTTCAGACATTTAGAAAAATACGCGAGGACTTCAGCTCCCAGAGCCACTAATAGGTTAATAAAGAATTGAATTGAACTGCCCGTTGGCTTAGTAGGGTGGCGTTCGCCTTCTGAGGCATCGGGTTCGATTCCCGGCGTGAACACAAGTTTTCTCTCCATTAAAAATGTGTGTTTCTGGTTCTGGTTGTGATTATGTGTGATGTGAATGTTTCCGGCACCCACGACACAAGTCATCGAATTGAGTGTGTGGCTGTGAGTGTGTTTAATTGAACGGTACGTATTTGCTGTCTGCTAAGATGTTCAGCAATAAGATGGTGATGCGGGAATAATATCATGTAGGTAATCCTACGGAATCCTACCCACAAAGTAGAACTCGCACTCGACTCACTCGACCACTATTTTATAACATTATAAAATATAATTTATAATTATTATACATAATCATAGTACAGGTTTTACGACTATCGATGTTAATATCGTAAATTCGCTTTACTATAGTATAAACAGCCATGTATCGAAACGCATTAGTCGTAATGTGTTTACGAATAACCCACATTTATGGAGATTTACATTTATAATATGTGCCAAAACTGGAATCCAAGTAGTCGTTGCCTCGCTACCGTAAGAAAAGTAAATAAACATGTGGCAGAAACCAGATTCCTTGCGTGGAATGGATTATGTTAAGGCGATACACAAATTAATTTTAGTACTAGAAGCAAACAATTGGACTAAAAAGTTAGCCGTATATTAGAAAGAGATAATCAAATTGGCCAGAGCTACGTCTCATTATATCTTAAGTAAACAAAATCAAAATCGTTTATTCACATGGGCACGAGGCACTCATGAAAGTTAATGACTCTACCGCCAGATTCGCAATATTACAACCATCTCGAGAAGAACCTGGCAAGAACCTCGGTGGTGGCAAATTTTTTCATATTTTTTTAAAACATTCTTTAATGACTAATATATAAATTATATTACTATATTTTGTAGTCGCCACAAAGCGCTTGTGCAGTTTGTCTCCATGCATCCATGTCAATAATATAATCAAATTATATGGATCCTATTTATTTAAGGATTCAAATATTTCAGTTTCAGAATTCAGTAATAATTATTTTTTTTCTATTCCAGAGTCGGAACTATGAATAATTTTAGCGTTTCAACAGAACCCAACTTTGAAAAATAATTGTAACAAAAAAAGTTTCAATTATCATGTTCTTAGAAATAATTTATTTAGATTACATGCTCAAATACATATTTTCTAAATATGAAAACTTTATTCTTTGTTTTTATTTATTTATTTATTCATATGCATTACATGCACATTAGGTCATAAGACTAAACTTAGAAACTAAAGACATTCACCCTGTAATGTAGGGTATAAGCAAGTATATTATCTATATATTCTATCTAATATAATATTGGAGTTAAGATCATTTAGAGTTACTATCTTCTAATTTCACATAGTATATACAAGTTATATATTTTAGGTTTTATTTAGCTATGAGATTGTAACGTTTTATCTTCAAAATATTCATTAATGTTGTAGTAGCATTTGTTTATCAGTAATTTACGCAGTTTAGTTGGATAGATTTATCATTAGATTCGGTTTTTATATTTTGGGGAATATTATTATAAATTCTAATAAGCATGTATTCTGGTCCTTTTCTATGTAACTCAAATTTGGGATCTTTAATTAACACTACGCGTTCCTCGGCTCAAAACAATTACATAGAGTCTTAAGTAAGGCCATGCAAACGAGAGAGATATATCAAGTAATTCTTACGAGTCGAGCATACGAGATGCCGCATTTTTATTTATAATTGTGTTTTTCGCTTAAGTACAAAGTGTTATTTCGTACATATTTATAATGAAAAATAACATCTTGTGCTCGACTGTGTTCATTGTTTCTTTCTGGGACAGTTTAATTTTATTAGTTTAGAAACATGTTTTTAAGTTTGTTGCTTGTTTCCGTGATGATGTCAGTTTCGGATGGACAGAACTTGGGAGGTAAGTTACTTTCAAATGATTATTCATTTTCCTTATGTATGTTTAAATTTTGTGCGACGTGTCCATCCGTCTAACCGGTAACTTTTAACCTGATTATATAGAAGTTGCGTCCCCGTGGCAGATGTAGATGAACTAGTAGTTCGCCCGAATAGAGATCTCACAACAACTAATTGACTGTCCGACAAATGAATCTTGTCTTTTTTTTCCGATAAACTGTATACGAAACGCTTGTGCAAGTCAAGTTTAACCGTAATGATATCTAGTGATAGCTTAAACGACCAATGTTTCTAAAAAAAAGCTTTAAGAGTCGTATTTTCTTTATGCTGGATAAGCAAGCATATGACAACTCTCTCTCCTAATGGAATGAGAAGATGTGGTCAAATTTTGTTGAGGGTTTATCGGCACAAAAGTCAAGACAGTCATAAAGTGCTGTCACCTGTGGGATGGTTCCGCCAAGTATCCGCTGCGAGCTTTGGATTCGATAGGGCGACGCGCAAAGAGGCTAATTAACAATGACGCTTTAGTTGAAGCCTGATTGCAAAGTCTTGAACATCGGCGTAAAGTTACAAACCTGTCAGTATTCTATAAAATACATTACAGTGAATGTGCACAGGAACTACACGACCTTGTTCTCGCTTCACCTTTTTTCCTCCTAACATCCAGACGGACGGCGTCGCATCACCCATTTATGGTTTTACCGTTCATTCGCACGAAACGCTTTGTCATCATCTGTATTTCCCGGTACAATTTGGTGTGTGTTCAAAAGTAAATAGGTATTTACTGAGCAAGCGTGCTCCACCTTAGACATCGTAATTTTTCAACAAGTGTGATTGTGGTCAAACGTTTGCTTAGCCTGTAATGAAAAAACAAAAGACTTATTAAGTATAGAACATTTGTCGGAGAGTAGTTATTAGGTCTAAGTTCAGTCAAATTTATTGTTGTTTTGATCAAGGTTTTTGTTTAGTACTGGGAGTAAAAGGATAGCTTTGAATAAAGTTATTGAAAGTTTTATTCATCGACAGACTGAGACTAGGTACAACCTAACAGTAGCCAGTGCATCAGAATATTGCTACGGTATCCCCTGCCTGTCGTAAGAGGCGACTAAAAGGGGTCCTTTGGGCACGTGAGGGTTGGAGTTGGAGCTCGAACCACCATTCTAACGTGCCCGAGGAGGACAGCAGTGGGGTGTGTTCCCCTACTGTTGTGGCGCCGCGGGGATGTTGAAGATGGCCCAAGCCTTCAACAGCATTCTCGTGGTTGAATCGGAACGGAGGCACAAACATCAGTGTCTCCGGGAAGAGCTAAAAAACAAGGTGGATAGATAGTTTCCAGTGGTGTACAGCGAGATCCTGGAACCCTTCAATATCCATGAGGCTGGCCACGGAGGGGGTAAAGGTATACTACCTACTACTGAATGTTGAATTGCTTCGAGACATGTTTTAAATCGATAACTCTATCTACCAGACCACAAAAACCAATTCTGTTTGGTTTTAAACCAATTTAATTTCATTGACACTCGTATAATTGTCCAGATAATGTTCAATTGGTCATCATTGACCGATCAAAGCGAGATCTCAGTAGACTGGGGTGGTTCTTAGCATTTTGTCCGTCCATCCGTCTTTCAGAGGCATTTAGTGTCTAAATAAAAGTGAATAACTTAAAATTTTAGAGTATATGTAAAGCTGAAAATATTAAAAGGACTCCCATACACATAAGCAAAATAATTTTCGTAGTACACCAAAGTCACTGTTTTTAGATCTATTTCGTGCCGAGGTCTAAGTTAAATATAAAAATCAAACAACATTTATTAAATAAAAATATATAAGCTTCTAAAGTTGTTAATTCATGAGGAACAATATAGTTACCTCAGTTTGGGGAAACTACAACTTATAAACGTTTTGATTTCTACTTCTTTTATTTACAGGACCCACTCATGGGAAGAAGGTAATCTGCTACTGGGCGAGGAAGGCTTACTATAACCCCATACATGGACAACCAAGGTTTCAGCTGGACATGTTGAACCCGTCCTTGTGCACACATATAATCTACTATAACGCTTACTACGATATCGACAAGAACATCATTACAACTTTCGGTAAAATTACTAATAACTAAGTAATCTCGATATTCATTTTGATACCTATATTTCAATGATGGCATTAGTCGACTTTAATTATGTCCTATCAATGTGTTATTTTAATATAATTATATATTTTTTTACTTTTTCCATCCTCCATTTAATCACATTCACGAATAATTTCCCACGATAGATTATTGTCGAAAATAATTGATGTTATTTTTGATTAAACGTCGAATTGGCCATCAATCTTCAAAAAAAAAAAATCTTCCAAATAAACCTCGAACTGTACCATTAAATGCCTATCTTTTCCCAAGCCCAATTTTTCCTTTCTGAGATCTGCTACTACTGGATGGGGGGATGCTTCCCACTTCCCCCTTCCTTCCCAGGGGTGAAGGAAAGGGGTGTGTGGGGCTCGAACCCACTAAAAACCCTCCCGAAAGCAGCCTCGCTAAGATAGGGTCGCGTTAGCAGTCCTATCTTGCCCCGACGGTAGGCCAGGGTGAAAAACCGGGCAACTGCGCCCATGGAGGGGTGACCTTGCTCACCAAGGCCTCCCCCTAGACGTGTGGGGACGTGCAAGCCAGTAGCGAGCACCCTGGCTCACCACCGCTGGTCCCACTACTGCTAATACTAGTCTTACCGCACTTATCCACCACCATAGATTTTTTGTCTAAAATAATTTATGACCCTTCGAGTTTATTTTCGATCGGATTCGATTCGACCTTAAAAACCGCCAAATAAATAGAATAGAATAGAATAGAATAGAATAGAAAATTCTTTATTGTACACCAAATACAGTTAGTTACAGGGGTAATCTTAAAAAACTAAAGTACAATGGGCGGACTTATCGCTAAAAGCGATCTCTTCCAGTCAACCTTTGGATGGAGAGAGGGATAATTTTATATTATGTGGTCGGTGGTGTAAAAACATACTAATAGATATAAATACAACTTACTTAGATACCTATCTATACATAATAATATACATTAATACATATTAATAGACATAAATACAACTTACTTAGATACATAAATATAAAATAAACAACAAATTGTACCCATCAAAAGCCTATCTTTTCCCAAGGCCAATATTCCCGATCAAAGTCTATTCTACTCAAACTCATACTCATACATATTCTGCTTTCAGATCCTAAGTTAGACCTCAAAAAGGATAATGGCTTGGGTAATTTCCTCGGCGTAACTGGTTTAAGGAACAATTACCCTCACTTGAAGATTTTGATTGCAATCGGTAATTTTCAAAATGGTCCGGTTCAGTTTTCAAAAATGGCTGCAGATCCCGAGATGAGGAAGATTTTCGTTCGAAACGCTAGGAGGTTTTTGAAGTAAGAGATTTCTTTTTCACTATGGACATATGGATAGATAGATAAATCTTTATTGTACACCATAAAAATTAAGTAAAGACATTAAAATTAACTTAGGCTAGTACAATGGGCGGTATTATCCTTTAAAGCGACCTCTTCCAGACAACCTTTGGATGGAGAGGAGATGGCAAAATAATTTTGGCAGTATAGCTTTTTACCACTATAAAAATTGGAAGCATAATGCAGCATAATTGCCTAAAATTATAAAGTAATAAATGTATAGTGTATCAGTTACTTGTTAAAAACTTTTTTAAAGACAAGCTTTTAGAAGTCCGCCATATTGAATTTAAAGTAACGTCACTTTATTTTTCGAGTTATTCTCAGCAAGCCCTTTCATTTGATACCCATATTGTAGGAGTGCATTAAAAATTACTTGTCCGCCATTTTGTGTGTTCCGCCATGTTGGACTTAGAATGACGTCACACAGCTAACCATGCATTGTCATCAAAACTAAACGTGAATACAAAATTTCAGCTCAATCGGTTGAAGATATCTGCTTCAAAATTGAGTTGCAAGATTCCACCCGAACAAACATACATACATACTGTGCAAGCTAAATAAAAGCGAACCCGCGGCTATATATGATGGGATACTCTATGGCTCTAACCGCTGAGCTAATCAAGCTTCGCCTCGAGCGACGAATCATCTCCTTATTTTTTCTTTTTGTTGACGTCTTCTTATCACCATCTACCGAAATTGTTTGAAACTACTACGGCCAAAACGAAATCAATTGATTCGGGAGGACGTTATCAACTAATAAGTAAAAATATAAAATTTTAATACATCGGTGAAAAGATATGTAAAATAACTTGTTGTAGTCAAAAGTCAGCAGACTCTTACTGAATTAAAACTTATACTAACGTTGAGATTCAGTAAATTAAAATAATTCATAAATCTATATAAACATTCACATGAATATAAATAAATTGTGGCCTAAAATATATATAAGGAATCTATCAAGGTGTTCTCTATATTTATCCATTATTTTTATTGAACATCCACACGTTTTAGAAGAATTTATGATATCAAAATGAATTAAGTAAGGGAAGATGTTATTGTGTCTTTTTCTTCTATGACGCAGTCGTCTCATCATTTTCAGTCATTTCGGCTTTGACGGCCTCGACATCAACTGGTACTACCCCACTTGGAACGGAGGCGCTCCGCACGACCGTCGAAATTACGTGGAATTGGCAAAAGTAGGTAAATATCGTTCTATCTGTTTAAAGTGACTGTTTATACGCTAAACAAAAATGTGAAATAAAAATATAAACGAATAAGTTAACTAATATCAAGTTCAACTCCGATATTATTAAGTGACCACATCTGGGATAGATAAGCCAAGAATATGGATACTTGGAGAAGATTCTTGATTGGAATAGATATCCCAGAGGTAGCCAATGAGGAGGAGGAGGTAGCATTGCAGTTCCCATAAATTGCAATGCAACCACCTCTCTCAATGCGATGAGCCAAATAAGTAGCAGCTTTTTGATCACATAACGGCTGAAATATAACTAATGCTGAGGTCTCCATATTTTCGCTGTTTGTGCTGCTCTGCGAAGTTACCGCAGCGCTAGGCTCTTTCTGTGTTTCAGGAAGATGTGACAGAGCTGATTCAATATCACGCTAAATGCCGTCTCATCTTCCATGGACTTCCCGTTTACCATCTTATAACAAAACAAACAGTCACACGTCATACATTTTGTGGTTGTCATACCTTCAGCTGGCTTCAGAAGCGTTCTGCTTCTACGTCTATCATCCGAACTGCGAGGGAGTGGAACTCATTGCCCGCGTCTTTGTTTCCTGAGCGTTATAATCTAGGAGTCTTCAAATCAAAAGTGAATGCTAGGCATGCATGGCATCATCCGCCGCATTATCGCTTTCCATCAGGTGTGATTGAGGACAAATGCTTGCGAATCGAACATAAAAAAAAATTAGGGTCATGTCGTCCAGTCTTTTACTATCGTCACACGGCAGACCATTTGGTGAGAGAATGGCTGGAACGTTGGCGCTGACAAAATTGTTGAGGCTGCCATTTTAAATTGAATTGAATTGAATTTAAATCTTAATATTGTAACACAAATTGCTTACAGGAACTAAGCGAAGCCTTCAAACCTCGAGGCTTCATCCTCACAGCGACTATTGGAACTGCTACTGATAAATACATCTTAGACTCTACGTATGACCTCGAAAGCCTTAGCCGCCATCTCAATCTTATTCATATGATATCTGGGAATTACCATCATGCTGGTGAAGGAGTCTTTGGAGCCAGCGCACCTTTGAGAGGAGTCAATGAATATGATGATCGATCTGTGGTTGGTAGTTTCTTTGTGCTCTCTTATACACAAGACGCACATGGCTCGAACTGATCGGCGTACACGGATGCAGTCGCCTCCCATGCGCCGCCGATCCGTTCGAACCAAACGCGACTCATGAATAAAAGCCATTATCTTTATATATATTATATAATTATTCTGTACTTTTGTATGTGACTGAACACCTTCTAAGCAGCTGCGATTTTGTAAAAAAAAATTGTGTGTTTAGGTGAATTCAAGAATGGTTTCAATCAGAATAAGTTAATTAATTAATTCCCGAAAAAAAATATGCACAAAATTATGTATGTTACTCGGAATGAACTCTGATTCGTTAATGTACTAGGAAAACATAAACATGAAAGAGGTTATAATTTCAATAAGTTTTTAGTGTGGTAGGTATTAAAGTACTAGGCCACCATAAACGTGAAGGAGGTAATCATTTAGTCAGTAAGTTTTTAGTGTGGTAATAAAGTAATTGACAACATCCTAGTATAAACGTGAAAACGGTTACATTTTTTCCATTGCAACACGTGCCGGATATATATAACCGGAGTACAAATACGCCGACCGCTTCGTTCATTTACAAGTCCGAATTACAATTAGCCGTTATCATTATTTGTTGTTATTTATTTATTTATTAAAGAAAACATGCCGAGATTGGGCATTACAGATTTCCAATTCACCACCCAAGGTTATTCACAAAAAATATTTTCAAATAAAACACAAGGTTTTATTTAGTTTCATGTGTACCGTTATCTGTAGGTCTGTAATCAAATCTTGCAAGCTAAATTAGACCCACTTCCCGTTGTCCGATTGTACACAAATTTGGTGTACTTATGAATCTTTGGTGACAATACAATGATATGGTACCGCTTGGAGTTGTCTGATGATGGAGACGGAAGATGGTTTTAGGAATTTCTGAACTAAACAAGAAAATCCCATCGTGTTCGGATTTTATTGATTCGTTTTGACAATTTCTATGATTACATAACTCTTTACTGACTTCCCAAAAAAGGAGGAAGTAATCAACTTTATTTACAACTGTTTAAAACTTAATTTTTAAAACTTTTTAAAGTACTACTTGTCAGCAAATTAATTTGAGCCTCATCGTTATATTTTAAACATAATTTTTTTGTCCAACAGGAATTCTCGGTGAACTATGTACTATCCAATGGCGTTCCACCGCACAAACTAATATTGGGCCTTCCGTTTCAAGGACGGACATTCGTCTTGAAAACACAACACTCGACGGAGATCGTGTTCGGAGATACACCGACTAAAAATGCCGGATTCAAAGGCCCTTATTCAGGGGAACCGGGATATATAGACTACGTTGAGGTAAATCGAATTTGGTGATGGACTAGTTTTATCATTACCCTTTCCTATTGATGATTTAGCATTGACATGGACCAATTTTACCTTAAATGGACTATCAATATGTATATGTAGAAACAATAATAAATTTGGTGATGGACTAGTTGTATTGTGTCGTCTTCCTGTTGATGGTCTAGCTGGGAGTTGACTTGGACTATTTCAGTTTTACCTTAAATAGACTATCGCTAATAGGTAATATGTAAAAACAATAAGATGATAATGCTGCAATAGCAGCAATGATGATTTAAGATTTAAAATGTCAGAATAAGATATTACATTAAACTAAAAACGAAATTAAAATTAAACGAAAAAAATAAAATTAACTATAATTAGATATAAATATGTACAAAACTTAATCTAATAGACAGCTACCAGTAGGCAAAGTACCCAAAATACTGGCAGCATTGCCACGTTGAATGGCAATACTCAATCTCTGTCCAAAATATTTGCCAGCATTTTGGTCACGAGTTGCTTCGACCAAACGCTTTGTTAATTCATAGTAGAATGTATGTGCTCCCGTTCTCCACGGTCCCAACGTCTCAACCCCAAAAGGCACAAATATATAACCACTATCAAGATTACTATATTTGCGCCTTTTGAGAGTCTCTGCTGATTCAGCCGCAACACCAGCCTTATTTTTAGTTCCAGAAAGATGAGACGGTGCTAGGGTGTCTACGCAAGTTGCATCCCAAACCAAAGGCCGTGCCATCTTCCATGGAAATAATAAGATTAAAATTTGGTAGGTTACCCGCTAACGGGTGTTCAAAAGACATCAGAAGCGGTTAACTGAACAACATATATAAACTATTGTAAGGCATTGCCTAAATGATTATGAAACCCAACTGTTTAGCATCCTACGGAGTAACCGTGCAGTTTCCAAGTCCATCGTGTTGCAGAGAACTCGGAACAGTGACTGGAACTTGGGAACTTCCATCTTTACTAAGGGCCTTTAACAACATGTCAACACTCACCCACCACTGTCCCTCTCCTTTCATATTTACGTTTTATACATCCGTTTACATTAACAGAATAATATCAATGTAAACAGAATAATATTAATGTAAACAGAATTATATTAATGTAAACAGAATAATATAAATGTAAACAGAATAATATTAATGTAAGCAGAATAATATCAATGTCAACAGAATAATATTAATGTAAACAGAATAATATTAATGTAAACAGAATAATATTAACGTAACGTACAGTTAATGTAAACGGATGCCTTACAATAGTTTATATATGTTGTTCAGTTAACCACTTCTGATGTCTTTTGAACACCCGTTACCGGGTAACCTACGGAAGACCAGCGCCGGTTTTTTAAACCAGCATTATGCTAAGTTGAGGACGGTTTGTGGTAAAAAAGTAAAAAAAAAACTATTTGTACCCTTTTGTCAATTATATTTTTTGCTTCAAATAAATATATGTCTTTATGTCAAATTCTAATCTTATTCTGACATCTTTAATCTTAAATCATCATTACTCAATGCAATATAATATAACAATAAGATGATATATGCAATGCAATATATCATCTTATTGTTTCTACATATTACCTATTAGTGATAGTCCATTTAAGGTAAACTGAAATAGTGCAAGTCAAGTCCCAGCTAGACCATCAATAGGAAGACGCCCAATAAAACTGTAAACGGAACTGAAACTGTAAGCGCGTCTTTCTCCTCCGAACAAGAAGGAGGAATGCATCGCGTTCATTACAATTGATTCTATAAGAGCGTCCAAAGGGCCAATCGTGAATAAGGCATGAACAGGTCAGGTAAGGTATTCTCTTCTTCGCCTCTTTTGACGTCAGGGGTAGGCTTCAATGTGTACCATTCTTGCCTAGGCTGGGCGCCGAGGGTAGTTACCCTCGGGGAATCTTGGCGGGAGCTCCTTGCCTATCTTGGCTTTGACCTACTGACTTGGCATGATCTACTGCACATTGCGCGGGACCTTGTAGGCTGTGAGGTATAGGTAGATAAAGGCGAAGGTTCTTAATTCAAGTCTATTTTTTTAATGTGTCTGTTTTTTTTCTAGGTGCATAAATTTTGATCATTTATTCTGTTTGGAAACTGGTGCTTACCATGTGGTCCCATTTAAGTTAGATCAAGATCTGACCAGTAATTTTTGAGTTATCTGCAATAATGCGTATTTAATTAATCCGAAGACAAAGCGGTGAAGTCAGTTTCTGAAGTTTTGCTTGCATTTCAATTATTAATTAAATGTAAGAAAATCTTTCAGATTTGCTTGGCGCTGAGCAACACGTCAACACCATGGAGCTACATCTGGGATGATAACTCAGCGACGCCTTTTATTAGGGATCATGGACGAGTAGTAAGCTTCGACAATGCCAGGTCACTCGCAGCTAAAATAAAGTAAGCAAACAAACAATTTTTGGGGGCTGAGTCACCCACGTCCGTAGGAGGATACCCCTTAAGTCTGACTCCCTACACGTGGTCCCCGGGTGGTGCTAATCAGGTGACATTTGAAAGGTGGTAGAGCATTTTGTGAGTTGCTCGCCTGGCTTGCTACCAAAGTAGCTTACCACCATCAAGTTGAAAGTCTGCCGCCAAGCCAAATACGGTGTTCCGGCAGTTATCCTTGAGAGCCTGCGTATTCCAGGTCTAGTGTGTTTACCAGCTTCGATCACATCGTCACTTACCATCAGGTGAGATAGTGGTCAAGCACTAGCCTGTCACAAATAAAAAAAATAAATAAAAAACAAACAAAACAAACAAACGCTTTCACACTCACAGCCCCACAGTACGTTCAAAGACTTGTATCGTGGGTGCCGGATGTGCCATCACACACACATTACACCCAGAACCAGAAGCACAAATATCCCTTGGGAAGGAATCGGTGCTCCTGCCGCTTTTGAGATAAGCTTTGTATTTTATACTAGTCGTTCACCCCGAACTGAGATCTCGCACCAAAAGTTTGCCTAGTAGAGAAATACCATTGAGATTAATTGATTATACATTTTACTTAATAATATTTTTTTTATTTCTGTATTTTTTGTTTAAATACAGAATATAATGTATACTATACGAAAGTTTTGTCTTTGGATATGTAGCTGTTTTTGGGATTTTGAATACCATTTTCGTACTCTACTTGCAAAGCTCCTTTCAACTATACCCCACAAGGGTAAATAAAAAAAAGACGTGTGGCACTCGGGACTGCGGCGGTAAAGCTATTGTGTAGCATTTTTTATCAACTTATGCTATTATAATTATTTATTTATTTTATTTATGCTGTATTTATTTTCCTGCCACCTAGAGGCGAGTTGCTGAACTAAAGAGACAAGCGTGATATTTCAAAAAAGTCATTAAAAGTTCTGCTATTCATCGATAGATGGCAAAACTAAAAAGTATCACCGCTGTGCCGGTCGGAGTGGGGGGTGTTAGGTGGTTTTCGTTACGGAATTTCTGGATTCGGTCTCCACGCTCAAGCCCCGCGATAGAAGCTATGCATTAACTTAAAAAAAGTTTTGATCCCCACTTCTCCTTACGTGTATGAGTGCCTCCTAATAAATATATTTATATTATTTTATTTGCCATTTCTGGCTTTGGGCTATAGATTTACATATTCTCTGAGAATTTGAAGTTATTTGCTTTTATGGTTTATACGCTAGATGCCTCTGACAGACGGACGAATGGATGGACGGTCAAAGTGCTAAATCACCCAAGTCAACTTAGAGATCTCGTAACGCTCCATCAACAAGTGGCAAATTTAAAATTTCGTGGAATGAAAATTTTAAAAAATTTGCCTAATTTCAGGTTGGCTGTTGACAAAGGCTTTGGTGGAGTGTTTATATGGACTATAAACGCGGACGATTACCTCGGCATTTGCTCTCCTGAATCACACCATGAAAACGATGCTTATACGGACTTCAAACAGCGGTTATTAGATATTTCTAATGATCCAGCCTTGGAAGACGCTTTGCAGACTTTAAATTTTCCTGATGGTAAAATGTTTTTACAAAGATTCTGGGTAATCAAGGGATATTTGTATTTCTGGTTCTGGGTATGACTGTGGGTGTGACGTTTCCAGCACCCACGACACAAGTCATCGAACTAATGGTGGGCTTGTAGTTTGAAAGATGTTGCTTTCCAATTGGTCCCATATAAATTTGATCAAGATCTGATCAGTAGTTCTTGAGATATCGTCAATAATGCGTTGATGTTGATGTTGCTTTCCAATTGATCCCATATAAATTTGATCAAGATCTAATCAGTAGTTCTCGAGATATCGTAAATAATGCGTATTCTGTCGACTATATTGACGATGTTCTCGTTTTTGAACGACTTCAAAATTTACCTCATAACTTTTTACGTTGTGAATCGATTTTGATGATGACTTTATTTGAAAGCTGGTGATTTTCATGTGGTCCCATTGAAATTTGATCAAGATCTGATCAGTAGTTCTTGAAATATCGTCAATAATGCGTGTTTAGTACATCTAATCTGATCAAGGTTCCGAAGATAAAGCGGTGAAGTCGGTTTTTTTTAAGCTTTGCTTGCGTTTAATTATTTCTCTTCTCTTTATTACAACCATCTCAGCTAACGTTTTTTTTTATTTATTACATCTTAGCCTGAGTACATTGAAAGTGGGGTTCATTGAAAACAGCTCTTGTGTCCATACAATTGTTCATGACGTAGCACATGCTGAATATACTCCTATAATTGCTACGGAACTTCAATGTTTTCAAGTGTAATGTGAAATGTAAAGATCTATTTTTTGGTGGCAATAAATTACATATTTTTTTATTTTATGAAATTTTTTTTTATGAAATCTTTCTGCTGCCATCATTTACAGCAGGTATTTTGCCAATTGGCAGCGGTCTTTTAAATTAATTTTTGTTTGTACATATTAATATTAAGTACATATTAATATAAAGGTCCGTAACTAAAAATATCTAGTTATAGATACTTTTGGTTAGTTTTAATTTTGTTTATAGTTTAATTTATTATAATAGTATAAGTAAAAAAGAAAAAAAATACATTTTTATAATTTAATTTCTTCTTTTCTCCAATGAGAACATCTCTTTCAGTTTTGTATGTCAGTGGCTCTTGTTTTTTTAAGCCTAAAGAGAACCTAGCCCTGCTAGAAACAGAAACAGATTCAGAGACCAAGACAGAGACGGACAGAGACAGAGACAAAAGCGGAATATTACTGCGAAATCTTTGTGTGTAATCTAAGAACTTATAGGTACAAGGTCTTAAGCTTTAAAAGTAATAATATGTATTTAGTTTTTTCCTCTGAGGCGTACAAGATATTAAAATACCAAAATGTTTTAGTAAAAAAAAATGAATATAAAAAAAATACGAAACTGAAAGAGATGTTCTCACCGGAAAAAAGAAGAATTCAAATTATAAAATACTAGCCGCGCCCCACGGCTTCGCCCGCTATTATCAAGTTAAAAAGTATTCTATGTGTTAATCCTAGGTATAATCTATGTACATTCCAAATTTCATCCAAATCCGTTCAGCCGTTAAAGCGTGAAGAGGGAACAAACATACTTACACACTTACACACAAACTTTCGGATTTATAATATTAGTAGGATATAAATATTTTTTTATTAAAGTACTAGGCTACCATAAACGTAAAAGAGGTAAAACACTTTTTCTAAACAGGTATTGCAATACAGCAATAATAATAGCATACCTTTAGACATTTAAAAAGTATTTACACTTGTCGACTTGTTTGCTCATTATAAAAAGTGACTCAAAATTAATTATTATTTACAGAAACAACAGTTGATGCCGATAAGTTAGGTCCTTCCTACGTCATTTCAAATGGAAGACTAAAGCTTCTCCTGCCTCAAACGGACAGAACAGAAAAATACAAACTAACGCACATAGTCAACTACGCCACCGCGTTAGCTATTCAAGAGAAGAGGATACTTGACGAAATAGAACGAATCAAAACAGAAAATCGAATCACTGATAGAATACCACAAACCATTACTGTGGCGTTGGAAACAACGCCGAAACCGCCGAAATTTTTCCCATCGAATTTCCAACTTTGATCGAAGGCTAGTATGGAAATGGTATTAAAACAAATAGTTAAATTAATAAAACACGTAACAAAATGGCTTCTTTTAATTTAAAACCAAAACAAGTAATACTTTAAAAAGTTTTTTCAAATCAAGATTATACCAGCTGTAAATAAAAAAGGATTAAAAATTTATATAACTAGAGAACTTGTCGAAACGAGTTAAGTGAGCCGAAACTCGATGAGTTTATCTTGTTAGTTCAGAAGCTCCTACGGGCGTCTCCCGTCTCCATCACTAGAACAGCTCCATGATACCATATCGTATTGTCATCGAACACACATAAGTACACCAAAGGAGATGTTACATTTTGGGCCAGCATTATGTACCATACATAGAAAAATATAGAAAAAATATTGCATTTTCTCAAAAATACAAATAAATTAATCTGCTGAAGATTACAGCTGTAGCCTCAAATTATTATTTAGTGAGTTATTAAATATGTTAACCATATTTTTGGGGCAGTCATGACAAGAAGATACTGAAGGTCACTCTCTGTTTTGAGTTTCAATCGATTAGCATATTCTATAGTCCTATTATAATTATAACGAAACCCAAATGTTTTAGAATTGGTATGTTGCTTACAAGGATGTTGTAGCTAACCGTAGGTTTGTTTCCTATCTCGATGGTTGCTTACCAATGAAATGAATGACACTTCAAAATGACAGTTCAATATTCTCGCAATCCGCCATTTGTAACTGTGTTGTGTTGCTATCGAAGTACCAAGATATTTAAATGTACATTCAAACGAAATAAAAGTAAAGAAAATAAACATAAGAAACGGTTACTATATGTATGTATATGGTACATGGTGCTTGTACAGGCTCCTTCAATTTTGAAACATCTCCTTTGAGTCCAATCTGTCATCGGAAAGTGGGTCTAATTTGCAAGACTTAAATACAGAACGTAAGGTAGACAACGGACAGGTGTGAAACTAATAAAAGCTTGTAAAAATATTTCGTATAAACACGCCGAGACGCCGCATACTATTGCGGGTACTCTACTGATGAAGGAGCACCGACTACTCCGAAACTAGTCTCGCGGCAATGTGAGAAACAAACCGTAAGGTAGACAACCTTACGGTCTGCAATCAAGTCTGAAGTTAAAAGGCGAACGCCGCCCAATTTAGTCAAAGGGCAGTTCAATTTTTGTTGTCCTTGAAAACGGGCGACACCGTGGGTTAAAGTAATAGTAATTTAAACATTTATTATTAATTATGATTAATAATAATACTGTACTGGTGTCTAAATTACTGTACGAGTGTAGCCCGAATTTTTCAACCAAATTCAAAAAAGGAGGTTCTCAATTCATATTTTTTTTTTAAGCTATTGCATAGCTTCTATCGCGGGCCTTGAGCGTGGAGACCTAATCCAGAAATTCCGTAACGAAAAAACCTAACACCTCCTCTAGCGACTTCACAAAAAGTTTTCGGTCACGTTGAGATGCGAACTCCGTACCGATGCTTTCGATTCAGTATCCATTACCAATCGGCTACTGAGTCTTCTAACTATGATTTCGAAATAAGCGTATAGGTTTTGACGTTTACGTAAAGTAAACGTCAAGACCTATATGCTTATTTCGAAGTCATAGTTAGAAGACTCGGTAGCCGAATGGTATTGGATACTGAATCGTATGCATCGGTACGGAGTTCGCATTTCAACGTGACCGAAAGCTTTTTGTGAAGAAAAAAGGAACTGAAAAATAAAAAATGCTATGCAATAGCTGTACCGCGGCAGTCCCCGAGTGCCACACGTCTTTTTTTTTGTATGTATGTTACGCGAAGTCTCCGCCAATTATGAATCGATTTAGATGATTTTAGAAGTGAAAACTTCTTTAGCGGCGTTGTGCACTTTTTGGTATGGTAAAAATTGTTAAACTCGCATTAAGACACGTGACCTGATCGAAAATTCGTAAGACGAAGGAGAGGAAGTAATATCCCCCTCTCTTTCTAACGCGCGGCGAGTATTCACTTCTGCCGGCACTCCCGGAGTGCAACCCGTTGTTCTTTTTTTGTTTGGTAGATTGTACTTCAAAGGTGGTCCCATATAAATTTTATCGAAATCGATCCTACCAAAGCCAAAATATCGTCGTTGAAGTCAGGTTTTTTAGACTTTGCTTGCGATTAATTGTATAAAAGATATTTTATCCTTAAAAAATGTGACCGTGGGACGAAACTAACACAAAGAAACTAGTTCCGATAAAATATGAATAAATATAAGTTGTACCATCTCAATATATTACTATTAAATATAATATTACAGAAGATTTTTCCTTAATTAATTTATCGGACGTTGTTTTGCCTGTTAAACCGGTATCTGGAAGGTCAGCAAGGACAATGAATACTGAGTCAGAGTGTGTAACTAACAAATTGTTTTTTTTATAATTTAATTAAAAAAAAGTAATTTACATTTTAAACATTTACATAAACGCTTTCACACTCACAGCCCCACACTAAGGTCGATGACTTGAGTCGTGGGTGCCGGAAACATTCACTTCACACACAATTACAACCGGAACCAGAAACACATATTATTATTTTTCCTTGTGTATAAAACTTGTGTTCCCGTCCCGAATCATAGATATAGATTTATAAGTATTAAACACGCATTATTAACTTAAATTTTAAAACTAGTAATCTGATCTTGATCAAATTTAAATGAGACAACATGGAAAGCACTAGCTTTCAAATAAAAAATAATCATCAAAATCGGCTACCAACAAAAGAAATTATGAGGACACATAAAAAAATAGTCGATTTGAGACCCTCCTTCTTATTTTTGAAGTCGGTTAAAAAGAAGATGTTTAGATAATGACTAGTTAATATAGTAGTCATAGAAATTATCATTTGCACGTCTGCTTGCAAACTGAGTATAATATTGTGTCACTACTTACATTAAAATCTTATGTAAATTAATTAATATTATTAATATTGATGTATATACAAGTATTATTGAATTTTAGAGGCCTCATAACTTCTTTCCACGTGAACCGATTTTGAAATATTTTTGAAGTGAAAACTTCTTTAGCGGCGTTGTGCACTTTTTTGGAAAGGGTAAAAATGTTAAACTCGCGTCAGGACACGTGACCTGATCGAAAATTCGTAAGACGAAGGATAGGAAGTAATATCTCTCTTTCTACCGCACGGCGAAAATGTATGCCTGCTCCTGCTGTTGATAACGTTAATGTTCAAGTTTTTACTTCTGCTGGCAGTCCCGAAGTGCGACCCGTTAATTTTTTTTGTTTGAAAGATGTTGCTTTCGAAGTGGTCCCATTTAAATTTGATCAGGATCTGATCAGTAGTTCTTGAGATATCGTCAATAATGCGTGTTTAGTACATCTAATCTGATCAAAGTTCCGAAGATAATACTTTTTTTTTTTGTGGGTGGGGGGGGGGGGTGCCTTGCACTTCCCTTCCTTCCCAGGGGTGAAGGAAGGGGGTAAGTGGGGTTCAAACCCACTAAAAACCCCCCCGTGAGCAGTCCCTCGAGACTAGGGTGAGGCGACGCGTGATCAAAATGTTTGTATTTATTTGGCACAACGTATTAGCATTGTAATTCAGAGAGGCAATGTCGCCAGCGTGGTGGGAAAGCTACCCATTGGTAGTTGGCTTGAGCACTTGAGTTAGGTACCTATAAGCTCGGTGCCTTGTAGGTAAGTTAGCTATACAGCTAATGTATAGATATACTTATATAGTTTTAGTATATATATAAATAAATATACAACCTGTAACAAAAAGGTGTAGTAATACTTGGTGTTGTGTATGTGTATCGTGCCAGGAATCGTCTGCCAGAGAACGAAACTCAAAATCGGACATAATTTTTTCCGTACAAAATTTAAACATTATATTTTTCAAATAGTTTTGACAACCCTACAGTTACATGTGCGGCAATTGGAGATATTTGTTCCGCACAAAAATTTAAAAATATTTTTTTGTCAACCCTACGATTACATCTGTGGCGCGTAACCGTGACCTTTGTTAAGGCCACCAATGTCAGATGTCTAGGTCCTAAGACTATGTGGTGTAGAACGGTAGCTGATGAAATAGGGTTGCAAATGACATATTTTTTTAGAAACTTTTATTCATCACTAGCTGCGCCCCGCGGTTTTACCCGCGTAAGTTCCGGACCCGCGGGAATTCCGGGATAAACAGAAGCCTATGTTCTTTCCAAAACTCTAGACTATCTGTGTACCAAATTTCATACACACAGACAGACAGACAGAGTTACTTTTGGATTTATAATATTAGTAAGGATAGTAAGGAATAGTAAGGAAGTAAGGATAAGGATAAGGACTAGTAAGGATAACTCAATATTAATGATGCTGCCGCAAATGCAGAAGTTCCTGTTAAACTCCATACATGTAGCTTGATGTGTGACTTGAGTATTACTACACCTTTCTGTTGCACATTGTATACTAAATATATATGTAAAAAGTAGCCTATATGTGTTAATCCATGGTATCAGATACCTCCAGGATATCAAATTTCATCAAGTTTGGTCCAGCCGTTTGAGAGTAAAAATGTAACAAACATACAAACACACTCACAAACGTAAGCTTTTATAATATAAGTCCGTACGTAGTATAAGTTATATTTGTAAAATGCGAATGAAAATAAAAAAACATTGAAAATACTCTGGTTTTATTTTTTTCATTTTATCGTCGTAATTGTGTCTTATACAATGTTGGTGGTGAAATGTTTGATAAATTCTATAGTTTAATTATATTTACTTATTTGAACTGCCCCTTATCTATACTACCTTATAAGCAGGGGTATCGGGTTCGATTGCCTGCTGGAACACAATCACCAAGGATGATTTGTGTTTCTGGTTCTGGTTGTGATTGTGTGTGTGTCTTGAAACACGTAATAATGTTGACTTGCTTTGTTGTCGACTAGTTCCATACAAATTAGTTGTCCTTTCTCAAGATGAGGCAGACGCGCGATACGCGGAGGCGAGTTATATATCGATCGAGCCTAACGCACCGAAACTAGTCAACAATAAGTATGTCGATATATGTTTAGTGGGTTCGAGCCCCACATACCCCTTTCCTTCTCCCCTGGTAAGGAAGGGAAATGCTAGGCATTTCCACCAAAAAAAAAAAAAACTCGTATAATTCCTGCGCACACTCTCCGAAATGCGTGAACAATGTTAGGTAACAATTTTATTAACTAATCAATTTATTTTTCTTAATGCGTTGCAACTCATCTAGTATACTCTTTTCTTGAATTATTAACGAGGCGATGCTGTTGATGAACCGTGTTAGTTTGAATGTAACTATTTTGTCTGTTTTTGGTAGTTGCAGCTTTAGTTTTCCATTCGACATGACGTATGATGGGACTTCAGCGTTGGTTTGTCCTTCTGTGAACAGAGTTTTAACATTATAGAAAATGATTTGATAGTGCAATATTTCTTAATTAATCTTTTAATAGACAAGTTATCAGGCTCGGCTCAGTCCACGCTCAAAGCAGCTACTAGTAATTCGGTGCAGCCGATCTAAAGAGCTCAACTATGTTTTGTGCCATTAATAATTAGTTGTATTCAAAAAATTTACAGCAAAATATATTAAATCTTTCACTTTTAGACTATATATATACTGGAGAATATTATCTAAATAAATGGAAACCAGGAATATGATTATTGAAAGTTTTCTCGATATTTTCTAAAATTAGATCTTGTCAAACACTAAAATCGTTCATTCTCCTCTAGAAAAGATAAAGAGTATGTTTTTTTACCGACTTCCCAAAAAAGGAGGAGTTACTCAAGTCGACTGTATTTTTTTTAATGTTTGCTACTTCGTAACTTCGTATTTTTTTTTAGTTGGATAGATGTTGCTTTCCATGTGGTCCCATTGAAATTTGATCAAGATCTGATCTCTAGTTTTTGAGTTATCGTCAATGATGCGTGTGCAATACATTAAATCTGATCAAGGTTCCGAAGATAAAGCGGTGAAGTCGGTTTTTTTAAGCTTTGCTTGCGTTTAATTATTACATCCATTTGTAACTCTAACCACGTTAACTCACTTCTCGTTTATGAATACTTTTGTTCAGCTCTTTTAATCGGATCTTGTTGAGCTACACAATGATATTAATTCAAGATTTGATTACCGTTGGGAAAATTTAGAGTCTTTAGGGCTTCTTCAAGTGCTGGGTCATCGATGATATTTTTGAACCGTTCTGTGAAGTCTGCGTACGCCTCTGCTTCATCATGAGATTCAGGAGTGCATATACCGAGATAGTCATCCGAATCTAAAGTCCACGCCACGAAGCCACCAAGGTTTTTCTCTATGGCGAATCTAGAAGAAAATATATATATTTGATGAGCAATAATCTCAAATAGAAGTTCAAAAATATATTCTGTGAACGCTTTAATACTCACAGCCTCATACTAAGTTCAATGACTTATAACGTGGCTGCCGGAACAAATCACATTACACACACAATCACAACCAGAATCAGAAACACAAATTTCCCTTGGAGAGAAAACTATCCCGCCGAGAGTCGAACCCGCGAAACATATGTCATGGGTGCCGGAAACAATCACATTACACACACAATCCCAACCAGAATCAGAATTCCCCTTGGGGAGAAAACCTTCCCATTCACACATTTCCCTTGGGGAGAAAACTTGTGTTTCCACCAGGAATCAAACCCGATAAACCCTACTAACGACACTAACCTTCGACACTACCAGCTCTATTCTATTCTACGTCTAGAAATGCGTCTAAATCCTTCGCTTTGGTAAACAATTCAGGGTGTACTAAACTCACTTGGTTTTTATAGCGAAGGATCTAGGGTTGTCATAACTAATAATTCTCCCCCGATCTCGTAAGTATGGAGTTTCTGAGTTATAGTCCCAATGACGTTGCCATGGTGACGATGTGTTGCTTAGCTCCAGGCAGATCTGAAAGTGAAACACACAATATAAACATGTCAACGTACAAAAAAAAAAAAAATCTGACTGCGAAAAACGAACCTACTTTTTATGTGTTATGTAATTTTATGTAATGCCCATTTACCATCATTTTGATACTCAAAAGGTTTTTTAGTAGTATAGTTAAGGATACATTTGGAAGATACGAGGTAATAAAAAAAATTACAAATATACTTACATAAAAGGTACAAGCGAAAAACATTACCCTTCCCTGGCAGTCGGGTAAGAAAATTAATGAAAATAAATTTAGAATTGGCGTGACATGCGCTAATCCGCATGGCTAATGCCATGTCAAGATTGGTCAAGTCACGTCAGTCATTGTTTTTTTTTAAATTCATTTAAAGTGCCGACTTGACCGCACGTCGAGTTTGGAATTAAAATCTAAATACTACCCACAATACTATAAACCCAATTGTATTTACTTACCGCTAGCTGTGCCCTGCGGCTTCAACCACGTTTATCAAGTTAAAAAGTAGCCTATGTGTTAATCCTAGGTATACGCTATACACATTCTAAATATCATCCAAATCCTTTCAGCTGTTACAGCGTGAAGAGAGAACAAACATACTAACACCTCCTCCCCAGGGTCTAGTATAACAAAATATACAAAGATGACAGGGCGCTTTTATATCATCAGTCTATATGCCTGATAAACTTAAAGTAGCAAATGTATGTCCAATTTATAAAGAAAGTGATACTAAACTTGCGTCCAACTACAGGCCGATATCGCTTCCTAGTTCTCTTTCTAAAATAATAGAAAAAATTGTGAACAAAAGGCTATTAAAATACCTGGAATCAAATAATCTACTAGCAAATAATCATTATGGCTTTCGCATTGGCAAATCAACGGAGGATGCTGCCACCAATTTAATTGATTATGTAACAGATAAAATAGATGATGGTAACCGTTGTATTGGCGTCTTCCTTGATCTTGCCAAAGCTTTTGATACCGTGACCAGACCCAATCTACTTAAAAAACTAGAGACACTTGGAATAAGAGGTATAGCATTAAGTTGGTTTCAATCATACTTGACGAATCGCAAACAGAGAATTAAAAATACAAATAATGTAAGTGACTACACAGACATAAATTTTGGCGTTCCTCAAGGGATTGTACTCGGTCCTACGCTATTTTTAGCTTATATCAACGACTTGTTTACACTAAATTTAGTAAATGCTACAATATTTGCATATGCTGATGGTACAGCGATAATATTTCATGCCGAGAATTGGGAAAAGGTTATGGATATATCACAAGAAGGCCTTCAATTGGTATCTACATGGTTACAACGCAATTTGTTGACATTAAATATAAATGAGACCAAAATTTTATGTTTTCAAATTTCACACAAGACTAAACCCACATTACCAATAAATATAAAAATCCATTCCTGTGAAACTATAAACAACTGCCAATGCCACAGCTTAGATAGTGTTAGAATTATTAAATACTTGGGTATCTTGATTGATGACCGACTGTCCTAGGAGCCCCAAATTTCATCACTAAGCGGTAAAGTCAGAAAACTTATGCACATTTTTAAACGTTTAAGGCAAATAGCGAACAAAGAGATACTGGAACTTGTATACAATTCTTTATGTCGAAGCATTTTAAACTACGGCATACTTGCATGGGGTTCTGCGCAAAAAACGCACATTCTTAAATTAGAACGCGCACAGCGTGCAATCCTTAAAGTTGCAAATAGCAAGCCTTTTAGACATCCAACTGACGCACTGTACAACGAAACAAATGCGCTGCGAGTAAGGCAATTGTTCATTCTGAGCATTATTTTACGATTTCACAAAACTGCAAACAATACGCTTGTAGGACAAGGGTCTCGCCGATTGAAATGGGCAATTAAACGTACCCGAACCAAATTTGCCCAGAGATCTTACTTTTACTTGGGGCCTTATCTGTATCGAAATATGAATAAAATCCTAAATGTAATTGAACTAACAAAATTTAAATGTAAAAATATACTATGGCGAATGGCTCAAAAATAAAAACTACAAACAGACAGAAGCACTATTAGAAATAAACATATAATAAAATGTAACATAAATTTTACTTAAATATACTCACAACGCACACACACATACACCACTCGCAACACACACACACACACACACACACACACACCACTAGTACACACACATTTTAAAAATAAAAATAAAATTATATATATATATTATGTCCTAACGAAATATATTTTTTAAATAAGTTTAAGAATGTTTGGAAGAGAAATAGTCTCCCCGAGACAGGGAATCCTAGTGGGGATCTATTGCTCAATCTCATACCTTGTTAATAAGTTTCTGCATAAATAAATAAATTATTAAATTATCAGTCCCTAATAAACCCCAAACACGATAATTTTTTATTTAAGAAGCTTTGACGCGAAAGTAAAAAAATGGCGTTGTTGATTTTGTATAATTTTTCAAAAGTGATTCTTCGAATGTTCATGTGTAATAATGATGGATTATTAACAGTTAACATAGTAAACGTACATAGGTGTAGGCAAATGAAAAGTTGAAAAAAGTGATTTTCGCCTTCGCTCCAAAACTTCAATAGATGTGCTAGTAAAGTTTCTACAACTTTACTAGGACATTAATTGACTAAGACTGGACCTTGATTATTTTACTTGACTTAGACTGTGACTTGTTACTAGTACTTTTAATATTTAATACACTCATATCATATTACTTCTAAACACTGGCTAAATAAATACACAAGATTGCAAAGCTTAAATTAAAAGAAAAAAAAAACATTATCTTACCTCAATATAGTCGTAATACCCTTCTAAATTTGAACAACATCCTGTAAACCCTTGGTACTTTGATGGACTGTCTCCGAATGTTAAATATGAGTCGTCTGGACGACGTAAAATGTATGTTCGTCCTTCAAATGCAAGTCCGAGCATCATCTTGTGAGCTGGAACTCCGTGAGAAAGCATATAGTTCACAGAGAACTCCTGTAAACATAGATTTCCATTTCTAACCAAGCGCATCTCTCTTTATTACCGACTTCACAAAAAAGGAGGAGGTACTCAAGTCGACTGTATTTTTTTTGTGTGTGTTACCTTCTAACTTCGTTCCACGTGAACCGATTTTGAATTTTTTTTGTTTGTACGATGTTGCTTTCCTATTGGTCCCATTTAAATTTGATCAAGATCTGACTAGTTGTTTTTGAGTTGTCCTCAATAATGCGTATTCTGTTGACTTCATTGACGATGTTCTCGTTTTTAACCGTCTTTAAAAGTTACCTCTTTTTGCTTACTACTTTCCATGTGGTTCCATTTAAATTTGGTCAAGATCTGATCACTAGTTTTTGAGATTTGTCGGGTTTTTTAAGCTTTGCTTGCGTTTAATTATTTATAATTTTTTTATTACATTAAGAGGCAGATGTACGTCAATGCGAGCACGTTTTTTAACCTTAGGCAATTATCCCCCTTACACTTTTTAAGGCGCATGTTGCGTTAATTACATCGTGGCGATTACGCAAGGTCGCGTGGCAAAATTTGATTTTTTATAGTTTTATTAAAATTTAGGGAAAACGCGCCCCAAAAAAAATACAATCTGAAGATATTATTTGTCTAGTAAATATAGGTACTATATGATATAACTTTCACAGTGCTTTTTATATACAATGGCAGAACGAAATGGTTACAAAAATACAAATCGATGTTATTGGCATGAGATTTGTTATTTTCTACCGAATTCACAACAAAGGAGGAGGTACTCAAGTCGACTGTAGTTTTTTTTATATGTCTTATAACTTCGTTCCACGAGAACCGATTTTAATATATTTTTTTTTTGTTTGAAAGGAGTTTCTTTCTTATTGGTCCCATTTAAATTTGATCAAGATCTGATTGTAGTTCTTAAAATATCGTCAATAATGCGTGTTTAGTACAATCTAATCTGATCAATGTTCCTAAACGGTGAAGTCGGTTTTTAAAGCCTTGCTTGCGTTTAATTATTTCCCTTTATATTTATGATCGTTGTGATTATTCTAAGAAGAAGGCATCATTTAACGTATCACACAGATTTCGACAAATATTTTTAATTATCTGGTTTATTATTGTAATGTATGTAGGTAGACATAAGTTCCTAAACTACCCACAATATAAATAAATCAGTCTTGTGCTAGCTGCAATCGGTGTTTTATTACGTAATTACAAGCATCCTACCGACTGCGCCACTTGTCCACTGATTTATTTATATCGTGGGTAGTTTAGGAACTTATGTCTACCTACATACATTACAATAATGAATTCCGAGTAAGCCGGTTACGCTTTTTATGAGACATTTTGGGATCACCCCTTTAGAGTGACGCTTGCAAATTACAATTCAGTGCCACAGGGCAATGTTTCCATATTTAACATCTGATAACTCAAGGTGACGAGCGCAGTACTTTGCCACGCAGGAGTTCGAATTATACAAGTTCAGTGCCACCAAGACTTTTGAACTTATAAAATATAATTCGAACTCCTGCGTGGCCAAGCACTGCGCTCACGCCAATGACACTTATCTATATATTTTGGACAATATAAACTATATCTCTATAAATTATAGCCTATGCATTATTCTGATGTGTAAGCTATATTATTGTAAACTTTCATCAAAATCCATTCAGTAGTTTTTGAGTGAAAGAGTAACAAACATACCTCTATGCATCCTAAGTTCTTACAAACATTCGCGTTTATAATATCATATTATAGTAAGATTATAAAATGAGGACAGCTGAAGGTGTTGGTTGAAGATCTCAAGAAGTATACTTCTAGAGATCTTCATCCAACTTAGTACTTAGCACGACTCGGGCACGCTAGTAAAGCTTACTAACCACAGAAAAATTGTCATCTACATCCACTCCTCGCATAGGTGCTGCAGCTCCTACAACTGCATCATGTGCATCATGATAATCCCAGGATCTTAAAATTATCAGATCGAGGTAACGGCTAAGGTTTGCTAGATCATACGCAGCGTTCATGGTGTCTTCCTTTACTCCGAGACTAGCTGCTAGAATGTATCCGCGAGATTTGAAGGATTCACTAAGTTCCTGCAATAATAGTAATAATTAAAGTATGGCTATAAGTAATTTTGCCTCTACTTTTATAATGCGAACTGCAAAGGAGTGGAATACCCTGCCTTCGTTCTTGTTTCCCGATAAGTATAACTTAGGCCTCTTCAAGTTAAGAGTGAACAGGTACCTTCTAGTCGTAGTCGGCAAGTATGACCCACCGTCAACCGCTTCGTCGCTTTCCATCAGGTGAGATAGCGGTCAAATGCTAGACTATTTGTCAAAAAAAAATCTACATAATTGTCTATATATAAAAACATAAACTTATATTATTATGTAATTACAAAACTAAAACTTAAATCTCGACCCTTCCAGTGACACTTGTTCTATGTGTAAGCAAAGTATGGTCGAACGAATTATTAAAATAACACTAAAAGTCATGTTACACCTTTCTTAAACAAACACTTCGCCCTTTAAATGAAATCTTGTCGTAAACTTCACCTGGCGTGTCTACTTTTTGGTGTGGTCAATTATAGAGAACCCTTATATCTGTACAATAAGATTAAATGGGTTTGTGAAAACAGAAAATGCTCCAATAGACACGGTTCCCAGCAGATGTCGATACCGCGACATCATACCGCCAGTTTTCGAGGCGGGTTTCGTTACGCGGCATCCAAATGCTGGAACAACATACCACCACCACTAAAACGGTTAAAAAGTTTACACTCTTTTCGCGTAAATTTAAAAAAATTCCTCATTGACGAACAGAGAAAACATGCAAATATCAACATTGATCAATCGTTTATATAAACATACTTAAAATGGACATTAATTTACTTAATTTAAATATATTATTAATGCTAACATTTTATTATTGCTATACTTTTGAATAATTGATCTATATTGTTTCATGGACATAAGGTATGTGTGTTTGCCCACTGGTTACAAATCGCAAATGATGACGGACGGACGGGGTTGGCGCTCAATTGATTGATTCCCTATTTTAGTTGGCTGTCTACAACTGGCTGTTTTACTTTTGTTTTTAAAATTAATAAATAGAAGTTGTTAGTTTTTATTCTCATTATTTACTTCTATCTGCATTATATAATTATATATTATTTTGGTTAATTGTTTTAATTTTTAGTTTTTTGTTTGTCATAATTATTTTTATATGTGTATATAACAAGTATTCCTGTATGTTTTATAGTTATTTTTTATGTAAGTATATTATATGTTATAGGTATTATCGTTTTTGTTTGTTTTATGTATTTAGATTTATTATTGGATAAATATTTGTTTAATAAGTTTACTCACATTTATATATCACCCGCAGGTTTGCCTGAAAATCAGCGTCGAGTTTTGTGCTTGACTTTTGTGCTGAGGCAAACCCATTTCGGCATGCATAATATATGTATAATATATAAATATTATATCATTAATTATTAGTTCATAAGTGTTTCACTGTTATTGTTATTTGTAATATTATTATTTTTTGCTGTGTCGAAATAAATTATTTTTCTTTCTTTCTTTCTTTTCTTTCTTTACATATATAATCAATCAGCTTTAGCAAAAGAGCGAGCAAAATAACGAAATGATAACCATAAAGATGATTTTGAAGTACCTATTCAATGATACTTCTGCCTACACTTGGTAGAGTTTGCCAAATTTATTTTTTTATTTATTACAATATGGCGTCTGACGGTCGCCATGTTGAATTTTGATTACTGGCATGTCTTTAATGACATTTGCACAATTAAGACAAATCAATTGACGAAAGAATCATCAAAATCGGCCAAAACGTTTGATCTCTAGACAGGCACGAAGTATCAAACATACATTCAAAGTCATTAGGCACACACACTACCATTCTTTGCGTCGCGCAGTCAAGTAAAAAAGGATGGAATGAAAGGAACAGAATGAAACAGTATAAAACATAACGGAATGAAATGGAATAGTGAAGCAGAATGGAATGGAATGGAATGGAAAGGAATGCAAAAGAATGGAACAGAATGGAAAGGAATAGAGAGGTATGGAACGGATTGTAACTAAAATAGAACGAAATGGGATGAAATTGAACGAAATGGAACTAAAATGGAACAGAATCGAAGGAAATGGAATAAAATGGGACGGATTGGAAAGGTATAAAACGGAATGGAACGGAATGGAATAGTGTAGGAATAGTGGAGCAGAATGAAATGTAACGGAACGGAATGGAAAGGTATGGAACTGAATCGAACGGAATGGAAAAGAAGGGAACGGAATGGGACGGAAAAGAATGGAGTGGATATGGAAAATGAATTACAATGGAATAAATGGATTCAAATAAAATTGAATTATTAATAGTGTACTTTAAAACCTTAGCTAATTGCACGAAATTTTCTCGATCATAGATCTCGCCTCCCTTTACTGTTGGGTACAACCAATTGAAGTCGAGACCATCGAATCCATAATGTCTGAAATTAAAAAAGTACAGTAAGTCAACGAGCTAGACGACATCGAGGCGGAATTCATATTTAGATGAATAAGTCAATCTGATACCAGGGAATAATAAGATAGATGAAACAAAAATTGTCATGATCGCGACTGCGACTATGACAATGTGTGTTTTGATGGGGCCCATGTGAATTAATAATTTTGAAAGCATTTCCATTAGTATTTTTAAGGTGTTAGTATTTGACCGTTGCTATCTCACCTAATGGAAAGTGACGATGCGGCCGAAGATGGATCATGCTTGCCTATTCTCTAGACTTGAAGACACCCAGATTGTACCGTTAAGGGAACAAAAACGCAGGCTCCTTCGTTGTACGGATGATAAATGTTGAAGCGAAATGCTTCGAGTGAATTAGATGTATGTCATCTGTAAATGGATGACGTTTGACAGTCTTGTTGATAGATGGTAAAAAGGGCATGGAGGAATTACATTAAGTAATATAAAATAAAATTGTTCGAAACTAACCTCATAAATCTCTTGACGTTCCTGACGAAAACTTTCCTTATTTCAGGATCTGAGGCCATCATGGAAAAAGTAACTGGACCTTCATAATAGTCACCGACGGAGATCAAAACTTTCAGGTGAGGATAACTGTCTTTCAGACTTGTTATGCCTAGGAAATTGCCCATCCCATTGTTTTTCTTTAGATCTCTCCAGGGATCTGAAAGCAATTTGAGGTCCTCATGAATCTTTGATTTGAATTGCTTTTAATATGGTTTTTTCAATGATCATTAACTTATTAGATATTTTGTATTCATTTAACTACTTAGATATTTTGTTTTGTAGGCCGTCTTTTTAGGCAATCTGCTTCTTAGTCAATTTTACATTTCAGGCATATTGGTTCTTAAGCATTTCAAGGGCAAACAGTTTCTTTGTCAACCTCTTGATCTATCTATATATATAAAAATCAACGCCACTTTTCGTTGTAATTTTATAACTCAGGAACAGGTTTACCTATCCAAACGAAATGTTGAGGCTTTGTTCGGACTATTCAGTAGATGGTTTATGTGAAGTTTGCACAAAATCGGTCGAGCGGTTCTTCATTTATCACACCCGGGCGAAGCCAGGGCGGATCGCTAGTTAGGTATAAAGTCTTTGTTGGCATGTTGCTTTTAAGGTAACGTTTTTTTGTAGGAGGGAAAATGCCTAGTTCTTCCTTTCCGTCTCAGGGATGAAGGAAAGGGGAGTGTGGGGTTTAAACCCACTAAAAACCCCCCGTGAGCAGTTCCTAGCCGAGGTGGGGCAAGATAGGGTCACGCTAGTAGTCACTATCTTGCCCCGGCGGTAGGTCCGGATACAATTTGGGCCACTGCACCCATGGTCGGAGGGGTGACCTCGCTCACCAAGGCCACTCCCAGGCGCTTTTAAAGTAACTAGATCATTAAGGTATAAGACCAGTTGTTTCTTTTAACATAATTCATCACCGATAGGGGTGTGAACAAGGTAAAATGTATGCATGAGTTGACAGCGACTACATTAATGTCAAGGAGGGAAACTGCACAAGAGCTTTATGGCAACTACATAATATAGATATATCTTGATTAATACAATCTGCAACAAAAAGTGTAGTAATACTTGGTGGTGTATGTATCGTGCCAGGAATCAGAGATCATTTATGCCATATACTGATAAAAAAAATTATTTTCAAATATTTTTGACAACCCTACGGCTACAACTATGGCGCGTGACCTTGACCTTTGTTATGGCCTACTGTCGGACGTCTAGGTTCAAAGACTATGTGGAATACTACTACGACTATGTGTATGTGAGACTATGAGTGACTAGTGGCGTCCGTGAGATCCTGAAACCCTTCAATATCCACTGAGGCTGGCCATCGAGGTGGTTTTAGTGAATGAAAATCTCACGGTTGCTTCCCAAAAGTAGCATTTTTGTAATAGATTTCCCCTCGTCAACAAAAAAAAGCTCTTTAGACTATGTGGTGTAGAACGGTAGCTGATGAAATAGGGTTGCTAATGACCAAATTTTTTTGAAACTATAATTTATCATAACTCAATATCCATGCTGCTGTCGCAAAATTAATTCCTGTTAAACTCCATACATGTAGCTGCGTGTCTTAAGTATTTTTATTTTTTATGCCCGATAGGCAAGCATTTGACCACAATCTTACCTGATGGAAAGTGATGATGCGGCCGAAGATGTAACAAGCTTGCCTAGTAGGTACCTGTTCACGCTTGACTTGAAGACTCCCAGATTCTACCGTTCTGGGAACAAATACATGGGCAATGAGTTCCAATGCTTCGCTAATGCGAAGGATTGGGACGTAGAAGCGATACGCTTTGAGCGAACTGGAGGTATGTCAACCATATATGGATGACGTTTGACTGTTTGTCTTGTTGTTAAATGGTAAAACGGGCATGGGGGAATTAAGTGTTTTTGCAATTGCAATGAGTCTTTTTGCTCGCCGCTCGATGGACTCAAGAGCTTCAAGCTACTACAACCTTTTGTTACACATTGTATAATTCCCGTAGTAGTAATTTAAGAATGTTTAAAAAATAATAATATATACCAGAGCGTAGGCACTGAAAGCAATTAAGTTGAAAGATAGACTTACTTAGGGTCTTCAGAATGTTTTTGTCGATATCATAGAAAGCAGTGAAGTAGACCATATGTGTACACAAAGATGGGTCCACCGTACTCAGCTGGAACCTGGTATGACCTGGTATGACATTTTCGTAGGCCCAGTTTGCCCAGTAACAGATCATCTTTTTTCCATGTGTGGGTCCTAAAAATAAAAAGATAAATAATTAGATAGTGATCAAAACGCTACTTATTTGACTCAAGATATTAGGATTGCATTTAGAAATGCAATGTCGCTTGCATGATGGAAACGCTATCCACTGGCAGTGGGCTTGAGCACTTGAGTTACCTAAAAGCTCGCTGCGTTGTATGTATAGATTTACTGGACGTGACCCGCGGCTTCGTTATTTAGGCTAAAAAGTAGCCCATGTGTTAATCCTGAGTATAAGCTATGTACATTAGAAATTTAATCCACATCTGTTTATCCGTTACAGCGTGAAGATAAAAAAAATACACATTTACATACAAACTTTCGGATTTCTAATATTAGTGTGATTATAATATAGTTAAGTATGCGTTACAGTAGCTATTTCTAATTTACTGTAATGACATATCAAAAAAAAATACTTTTCATTTTACTACTCAGATACAATTTATATTACTTTAACTTCATAAATAAAAACTTTCCATATGATTTTTCATCCTCCATTACACGACCTTAATGTACTCCTGTCAAACTGCGCACTTGGCCGGGTTTAGTGAAGCTTTGCTTGCGTTTACATTATTATTTACCTTTGTGGCAAGACCTTACTTCAAAGTTTTTTTTATAATTTGATAATAAAATTTGAAGGCCATCCACCTTCTCGATTACATTTATATGTATAGTGAGATATAAACCTCCTAAATCATACGAACTTATTTTTCTTTTTATGCTAGATAGGTAAGCATTTGACCACCACCTCAACGGATGCGGCTAAAGATGACGCATGCTTACCTAGAAGATACTTATTCACTCTTGACTTAAAGACTCCTACATTTTATAAGTGCCTCTTTGGAGCCCATGTGAATAAACGATTATAAATATTAATTTTTCAAATTCCTTGTGCTCTCTTTTAATCCTCATTGGTTACTTAGACATTAATATTTCAGAAATAAATGATTATCTAAATTATCATATAACTTACCCCCAAGGATCTGTCCATCCAAAACTGATACCATTGCATATAAAAACAGGCATTGTAACAACATTTATATTTCGTATTTAATTCCTAAACACAGTCGCAAACTAAACTGACACAGGACTGGTTTCCGACGTATATAATAACTATGTAATATTATAAAATAAGTGACGCGACTGGTCAGGGCTACAAACTTTAAATAATGAACCCACTAAGCTATTTTTCTTAATTATTGCGTTTCAAAGCCTTCATGTTGGTAGAACATAAAACGCCTTCACACTTGCAGCATCACGATTACCGATTACCAGAATTCTTCTAGAACGCGTGTTTAAACCGACTTCAAAAAAGGAGGAGGTGCTATGTTCAACTGTATGTATATTTTTAAGAATAAGAATAAGAATCATTTTATTGTATATAACTGTGTACATAGTGGATGTTACAGTAATTATTGTGTACCAACAGTTTGTCCATTTCGGACGTACAATATTATTATTTGTAATACAATTACAAGCCAATACTAAACTAACTACATATATAAAATAAGCGGCATTGTTCATTTGTAGACCGATTCTCAAAATTCTTTTTTGTTTGGTAGATTACACTTTGAAGGTGGTCCCATATAAATTTTATCGTAATCAATCGTGCCAAAACCAAAGCGGTGAAGTCGTTTTTTTAAGCTTTTCTTACGATTGAATTATCCAACATAGATTTCATACTATTTTATATATGTTTAATAAAGATCGATCCTTGGAATTGTCACATAATGATAAATTTAGAAAGGAAAAATTAACGCTTGAGGCGGGATTTGAACCCGCGGCCATAGGGCATAGGCATATGGCCGCGGGTTCAAATCCCGCCTCAAGCGATAATTTTTACTTTCTAAATTTATCACTATAGTTCTGCCGAGCATGGCTAATGCTATATAAATAAAATCAATTGTCACATAATGTAACAGATTTTTTAAAATATCTCTAATTTTATTTTATTATATTCAATCTTCAGAACTTAGTTTTACTAAACACGACAATAGAGTAAAATTTAAACTTCTTATACATTTACTATAATAATTAAACGCAAGCAAAGCTTAAAAAAACCGACTTCACCGCTTTATCATCTGATGGCGCGAGTAAAATCGCTGGCGTGTAAATAGCCCACCATTTACGTATTAATATTTTTAATGATAGCGGTAAATTATTTTGGATTAAAACATTGGCAAAAATCAGTAGGGATACACGAATCAATTTAGTGTTTATTTAAGCTCACGTACCTTAGACTGCTTCGAAACCGCCTCCGGAGCTCCCCAAGAAAGGAACTACAGCAAACTGTATGTATGCCTAAGCGCACACACACAACTCCACGTCGCGCCGGCCGGCGAGTTTGAATCCCTGGTAATCCGAGAGGGTACGAGGCACGGAACACTCATTCACCTAACAGTTCACGCGGTCGATCACAATAAACACGATGAAGTTTTTATTTTAAGTCCTGGTTAATTAGATGATAATTATTTAATTAGTTTTCTACGTCACAAAATTCAATAGCGGAGCGTTTTTCGACCACACGGATCAGGTGAAACACACGACTGAAGTTCTTCCTTTTTAAGTCTGTGAAGTTAGTCGC
Organism: Lomographa bimaculata; assembly: GCA_948107665.1. Taxonomy (NCBI): domain Eukaryota; kingdom Metazoa; phylum Arthropoda; class Insecta; order Lepidoptera; family Geometridae; genus Lomographa; species Lomographa bimaculata. Next base: position 6,946,283 of record OX403612.1, on the reverse strand, counting down.
GAGTGCAAAAAATGTCACTCGATACAACTAGCGCCATCTCTAGGGTCGTCCTTGAACGATCTCTAACAGTGGTCAGCAGAGAGCCCAACACACTGTAAATGTATTCAGATATCCAAAGATTCTTGCCAATATGAATATTAGGTATATAACGTGAAGTATTTATTCACAGATGTATAATTTACATTTATTCTTAATATTATAAAAGGCAAAGACGCTTCACCATGCACCCCGCCTTGGAAGAGCGCAAGATCTTTCAAAAGAAACAGTAAGAGTTATTAGATTCTACTCGTTTATATTATGAAATAATCTAAAAAATCAATGAACTTTATGTCTGATCAGGCGTGAATGTTATTTATTAAGAAATTGTAACTTAATCCTAATAATGCGGAATACTTATAAGCGCGCGTAGATATATAAATAATAAACAACAATAAATATTTTACGAATATACATTTATTGTGTCGGAATGGGATATAGTTTGACGATAGGGCGTTTAAAACTACCTGAACTGGTCTTGACCGTGGCAACACGAACAATACCGTCGGTGCCTTTATAAACTTCGGTAATAACCCCTAAAGGCCAGTTTAGAGGAGCTAAATTATCCTGCCCAACGAGTACTACAGTCCCGATTTCAACCGGTTTATCCGGAGTAGCCCACTTTTGCCTTACTTGCAACGTATGCAAATACTCTAAGCGCCATTTTTTCCAAAAGGATTGGACCATGCTGTCCAAAAGTTCTTTGCGTTGTACAAGACTGATGCGCTGATCAGAAAGATCGGCAGTGGGTAAGTATTGCAGGGGAGACGACATTAAAAAATGGGCGGGAGTTATCACCTCTGGGTGTGGATCGGAAGATACAACATTCAGAGGGCGCGAATTAAGAATACACTCTATTTGCGTCAATACGGTTTGTAATTCTTCATATGTTAGAAGCTGACTACCTATCACCCTGTACATATGAGTTTTCAAACTCTTAATGTTCGATTCCCACATTGCTCCAAAATGAGGAGCTCTAGGAGGAATCATTTTCCAGTCAATGCGTCGGGTCATCAACTCCTCTGAGAGTGACGAATTGAAACTAGAGTTCAATAAAAAAGTATATAGCTCATCCAATTGAGCTTTAGCACCAACGAAAGTGGTGGAATTATCAGAGTAAAGACAGGATACTGGTCCGCGGCGGGAAATAAAGCGTTTAAAGGCGTCTACAAAAGCCGAAGAATTTAATGAAGTTACCAACTCAACATGCACAGCGTGGGTTACCAGGCATACAAACAGACAGACATACGCCTTCTGCGCGTGTTGACCTCTACGGCGGGTAAGCGTTATGCGTATAGGACCCGCATAATCTACTCCCGTGTGAGCAAAGGCTTTCGCTTCTGAAACACGATACGCAGGAAGATCTGCCATCATGGGAGTGGGATGCGACGGATTCACCTTAAAACACGTATTACATTTACGACATTGAGACCTGACGACAGTTCTGGCATCTAATATCCAGAAACGCTGTCGTAAAATCGACATGAGAAGTCCAGGGCCAGTATGACAGTTCACGACATGGTAATGTCGTATGATAAGATCAACGATATGATCGCGTTTAGGAAGTAGGACTGGGTACTTGGCATCAAATGGAAGATTTGACTTAGAAAGTCTTCCGTCAACCCGCAAAATATCCTCTTCATCTAAGAAGACAGCCAAGCGTTGCAGCTTCATGGATGGCATTTTTTTATTTTTAATGCACTTTATGTCATCTGCAAAATGAACTGATTGCACGGCGCGGACCATAGCACGTTCCGCGGCTGTCAATGCCTGAACAGACCGTGGCACGATGCTATTTTTCGGTCGTGCGAATCTCAGGATGTATGAGATGACACGCAGCAATTTGTCCCAAGACGAAATGCGTTGCGGCAACTCACATAAAAGCGGTTGTTCCGATTGAGAAGTCACTGTCAACACATTTGTCTTGTGCTCAGGAAGGTTACTGCAGTCAGTCGGCGAAAATGGCTTGATTGGCCATTCTTCAGGAGCGGAATGCATCCAGGAAGGGCCATTCCACCAGAGGTCATGCGAGACTAGCTGCGACGGCAGCATACCTCGAGACAGACAATCACTAGGATTTTCTACACCAGCTACGTGGTAGAAGTGTTTCGCGGCTAAGTTCTCTTGACACTGAGCGACGCGGTTACTCACGAAAATCGACCAACGATGTGGGGAAGAATGTATCCACGATAATGCTATAGTCGAATCGGAGAATGCATACACTCCTGCAATAAGAACGCGTGCAGCGTAAGAGTCATTGACAACCTTCACTAACTTAGACATAAGCACAGCAGCACATAACTCAAGACGTGCAATAGTCGTGACTTTAGTCGGTGAGACCTTTGACTTTGCGCAAAGTAAGCGAACTATGATGCCAGCAGGGTAGGTACAGTGTAAAAAGATCACACAACCCATGCCATTTAAACTAGCATCACAAAGGCTAACGAGATTCACAATGCAGTCAATATTTACACCTACATGGCGCGGAATCCGTAAGGTATCAAGCAAGGGAAATTCTTGCACAAGGGCGGAAAAGCGGACAACAATATTTTCCGGAGCGGGATCGTCCCAGCCACTGTTGCTCAACCACAACTCTTTAATGAGCAATTTGGCATAGAGAATGACTGGAGCGACCAAACTCAGAACATCGAATAATCGTGCAACTACGGAGAGTATATTCCTCTTAGTGCATTTGTCGGTTATTACAGCGGAAGTGAAGAAAAAGTTATCTTCAGAAGATTCCCAGGAAAGACCTAAGATCTTCGCGGAAATATTGCCTTCGTCAAAATCGAGGGATTTGCGGTGCGAATCAGGAAGACTACTTAAGAGAGCTGGTGAGTTGCTAGACCATTTCACCAGATCAAAATCACCCGATCTGAACATGTTTATTAGGTCTTGTGACAGCTGCATAGCGGTTTGTTCATTATGTGCAGAATATACCAGATCATCCATATAGAGACTGGATTCTGCAATTTTTGCAGCGTCAGGATAGTGTGGACTCAAGTCGGAAGCCAGCTGTCGCACAGTGCGCATAGCTATATAAAGGCTCGACTTGAGTCCAAACGGTAAGCGTTTGAAGGCGAAAGTACGCACTAGTTCGTTCTCGTTGAAACGAAACAAGATGCGTAAGTATTTACGCTGGTCCACGGGTACACCTATGCGTAAGTGCATTTGTTTTATGTCAGCGTTCATCGCGACAGGAAACAAGCGGAATTGCAAAAGCAATAAAAACAGATCAGCTTGCAAATTAGGTCCTATATGCAACACGTCATTTAAAGACAAACCTGTGTGAGTTTTCGAACTTGCACCTAACACTATGCGCGGCATCGGCTTATCAGGTCGCACGACCGCATGGTGAGGTATGTAGTAGCCTCCACCAGAAATTTCGGTTTCATCGACAGAGCTAAGATAACCATTATCGATATATTCTCGAATGACCTGGTTGTAATTTTCCCTCAAATCGGGTGACTGGCGAAATTTTCTTTCTAGTGCCATAAATCGGCGAAGAGCAACAGCATGTGAATTGCCGAGTTCAGATGGATCCTTGCTGAATGGCAGCGATACCGTGTAGCGACCGACATCATCACGCGTCACTGATGACGTGAAAATATTTTCGCACTCCGTCTCTTCGGGTGACAACAAACGCATCGTAGGTACTTCTTCGAGTTCCCAAAACTTCTGTACTAGATCGTTCAGCGCGAGCGCGGTGAAAGAAGCGGTAGGTATGGTGTCATTACGTGGATAATCTCCCATCAGAACGTAACCAAAAGTGGTTAGAAGTGCAGGTGGAAGTCGCAGACCAAAGTCAACCCGTTTCCCCAAATAAATGTACGGAAAGAGTTGGGCACCTATAATTGCCTGAATGTCTCCTGGAATATTCCAATTCAAATCTGCGAGCGGGAGGTCGTGGTAATCTATGTTACGATTCCATTCAATAAATTGCGACGGCAATTGATCTGTAATACACTCCACGACAAGAGCGTGTATGGTGTATTTCTGTTGCGGGTATATGCGGGATTCAATATCCAAATACACGTATCCAACGATTGGACGGGAAGTTGAGCCAACACCTTTGACAAAAGAATTACTCAAAGGTATTATCGGCAAGTTTAAAGCGCGGCAACATTCAGTCGTTACTAAATTGTTCATGCTACCATTATCAATTAAACATCTGATGATAGTTTTCGGACCTGTACTACCTTTAGAACGCGCGTACACCTGAGCGGTTGATAATAAAACAGTCGACTTCGGTTTTGTTTCGGCGGATAGAAGCACAGCGGCATTATGTGACGTAAGCGGTAGATTTAAAGCGGGTGTGGTCGCGCAATCAGTCGGCGGCGGCGGCACCGGCGGCGGCGGCGTTGTCGGCGACAGCACGGGAAAATTCGCATAAGCAGTGTGTACATTGTGTGTGTGATGTGAATGTTTCCGGCCCCCACGATACAAGTCTTCGAACTTAGTGTGGGGTTGTGAGTGTGAATGCGTTTGTACATGCGTATTATTATTTTGTTTCACAAAATGTAAAAGCGTATGGTGTCGTTTTCTACATAACTCGCAGACAGATGACGAATTACAGGTCGATAAATTATGCGTCATACTGAGACAATTTACACATCCACTTTTGGATTTAATAAAATCATAACGAGATTTAGGATCGTGTGTATTTTTGAATTTAGCACAAGTATATAAATGTGTGTGAGCGGTTTCATTACAAAATGCGCAATGAGATATGGCGGGCGGGTATGAGTGCGAAGTAGAGGTTCCGGTAGCAACCATTGGTACCTCGCTCGCAACAAAGGATTTATGTGTGTTTGAGCGTGTGTTCTGTGACGTAGAAGCGGGCGGTTTATATAAATGTGTGTAAGCGGATTCATTACAAAATGCGCAATGAGATATGGCGGGCGGGTATGAGTGCGAAGCAGAGGTTCCGGTAGCAACCATTGGTACCTCGCTCGCAACAAAAGATTTATATGTGTTTGAGCGTGTGTTCCGTGACGTAGAAGCGGGCGGTTTATATGTGTTATTTGAATTACGCGGGTTTGAGTTCATGTACATGGTCGGATTCAAACGTCCTAAGATCTTAGCCTGATCTTGAACGAAACTGATCAGCTGTTTTGTTGTAGGTATTTCAACATCTCTAACAGAAAGTTCAAAACATTGTGCGGTTTGAGTGTCTAATTTTCTAAGTGCGCAGTGCACGAGAATAAAATCCGTCAAATCCGAAACATGCAGCTGATTGAGAGCAGAAATCGATGCCGAAAAATGATCGATAAATGAGTCGAGACTAGCGGCAGTGTGAGTACACCCTTTTAAATCTAACACATTGTTGAGATAATGTGTTCCTAAAAGTCGCTTATCCTGGTATTTCTTGACTAAGCTATCCCAAATTATGCTGTATGTCTCACCCGTAGGTACTATTCCAGAAATAACGGAATTTGCGGAATGACTCAATTTACTAACTAAGTATTGAATGCGTTGCGAATTACTTAGACGCGTATTATCGTGAATATTTGCTTTAAAAGATTCATAAAACGCTGGCCAATTCTGTATTTTACCATCGAATTCCTTAATATGAAGCGGCTCCAATTTAAACACAGAAGCACTATCACTACGCAGCGGTGATACATTGGCGTGGTTATTCATCTTATTTCTAACACGTTTCACTCTTGTAAACAATTCGTCAAACGACTCCAAACAACCAAAATCGGGACTCGCGGAAGGGTTTGACATTAAGGTAATCTCATTAATTTGATCTACAATAGATTCAAAATTATTATGAAGGTCATCCATAGTTTCTGTTTCAGACATAAAGTTTTCATTCGACCTTGAACTCTCGAAAGAAGTGATGTTCTTAGACATATTAAACAAATGATTCATACGTTTAAATAACAACTCTTTCTTTCCTCCTAAAATGATCAACATCGTATCTGAACTTGGTTTCGACATGTTCGGTTATCGTTATGCTAATAATTTATGCACGAATAAACTACTAAATGTTTGTTTACAAACAACAAATGCGGGCGGGAACAAGTAGGTAAGTTAGCGGGCGGTTTATACTATAGGTAGTTATAAGCGGAGTGAATTGCACTTAGCAACGGGCGGGCGAACTTATGTATGAAATGTTTATGGTTAATAACTCAAAGCAAAAGGTAATTAAAACTGGACTATCCGGCTCGAAAAGGACCAAAATTATGATGGCGCGAGTAAAATCGCTGGCGTGTAAATAGCCCACCATTTACGTATTAATATTTTTAATGATAGCGGTAAATTATTTTGGATTAAAACATTGGCAAAAATCAGTAGGGATACACGAATCAATTTAGTGTTTATTTAAGCTCACGTACCTTAGACTGCTTCGAAACCGCCTCCGGAGCTCCCCAAGAAAGGAACTACAGCAAACTGTATGTATGCCTAAGCGCACACACACAACTCCACGTCGCGCCGGCCGGCGAGTTTGAATCCCTGGTAATCCGAGAGGGTACGAGGCACGGAACACTCATTCACCTAACAGTTCACGCGGTCGATCACAATAAACACGATGAAGTTTTTATTTTAAGTCCTGGTTAATTAGATGATAATTATTTAATTAGTTTTCTACGTCACAAAATTCAATAGCGGAGCGTTTTTCGACCACACGGATCAGGTGAAACACACGACTGAAGTTCTTCCTTTTTAAGTCTGTGAAGTTAGTCGCGAGTGCAAAAAATGTCACTCGATACAACTAGCGCCATCTCTAGGGTCGTCCTTGAACGATCTCTAACAGTGGTCAGCAGAGAGCCCAACACACTGTAAATGTATTCAGATATCCAAAGATTCTTGCCAATATAAATATTAGGTATATAACGTGAAGTATTTATTCACAGATGTATAATTTACATTTATTCTTTATATTATAAAAGGCAAAGACGCTTCACCATCATCGGAACCTTGATCAGATTTAATGTATAAACACGCATTATTGACTATAACTCAAAAACTAGTGATCAGACCTTGATCAAATTTCAATGAAACCACATAAAAAGCACCAGCTTTCAAATAAAAAAAGAATCATCAAAATCGGCTCACAACGAAAGAAGTTATGAGGTAACTTTTGAAGTCGGGTAAACGAGAACATCGTCAAAGTACGCATTATTCGTCACAAAAAAGACATTATTGACGATATCTCAAGAACTACTGATTCGATGTTGATCAAATTTAAATAGGACCGATTAGAAAGCAACATCTTTCAAACTAAAAATTTTTGAAATCGGCTCACGTGAAGAGAAGTTATGAGGTAACACAAATAAAAAAAATAAAAAAATACAGTCGACTTGAGTACCTCCTCCTTTTTTGGGAAGTCGGTAAAAATGAATTGAATCGATTAGTAAAATATGCCTAAATATCAGGCACGTAATGGTATTGTCACATAATGTAGCCGAATTCTAATTTCGAATCACGTTGATTTAAAAAAAAACAAAATAAAAACCATATTTTAACCCCACTTTACTTTAATTTTGTATTTTAAATAATCACATTTCTGACCCAAATCTCATATGTTTTTTTTAATGTTGGATAGGCTAGCATTTGACCACTATCTCACCTGATAGAAAGCGATGATGTGGCCGAAGATGTAGCATGCCTGCCTAGAAGATACCTATTCACTCTTGACTTGAAGACTGCCAGATTATACCGCTCAGGAAACAAAGACGCGGGCAATGAGTTCCACTCCCTCGCAGTACGGATGATAAACGTAGAAGCGAAACGCTTCGAGCGAGCTGGAGGTATGTCAACCATGAATGGATGACGTTTGACTGTTTATGTTTATGTGATTTTGGTCTTTATTGAATCTAAATCAAAATTAAAAAAAAATAGGTAATCAATTTGTTAAATTATTCACAAAATGATATTTATCATCACTTGAAACTGCTATAAATTGCGATGTAAGAGCAATACGGCGTACATTACGGCGCTAGCGCCCGACTTTTTGCGAAATGGCTCTTAAGAGATCTGACTCCACTCGTTCAATTATGATGATGCAAAAAGTTAATCACAGCAGCGAATAATATTATTTGTTATTTCCTATATAACATCCGTGATACTAGTATGTTGTTGAAAACTTGTTTTGAATATTGTTCTATCAACATCTAATATTTTTAAACGAGCAATTCTTGTACCTATATATATATGTGTAATCAGGATCTCGGAAACGGCTCCAAAGATTTTCATGAAAGTTACAGATTAAGGGTTTTTCGGCCCAAGGAATCGATTTATCAACGTTCCAGGTCTGAGAAATGCTCGGTTCCCAAACTGCATTTGAAAAACCGAGATTAAGAAACTATCAGCGCCATCTATTACGCCGTGACCGATGTGAAAAACTGTTTCTACTCGACACTAGATGGAGCTTTCTGAGGCTAAAAATTCAAACACATACTACCACAAAACAAAAAACCGAGCAAAGCTCGGTTATCCGGATATTAGCAATTTATAGAGTTAGTTATCGTAAATTTCCCGTGATCGTTCTTACAATATTTGTCGAGTTTTTTTTCACAGATATTATTATTATAAAATATCTCTCTGTGCCTTCACATCGCATTATTACTTTAGTTTATTTTTTATTTAAGGTATGTGTGTACGAACTGCTCTTTGGCTTAGTTGGGTGGCGTTCGCCTTCTAAGCAGGGGTATCGGGTTCGATTCCCGGCGGGAACACAAGTTTTCTCCCTAAGGAAAATTTGTGTTTCTGGGTCTGGTTGTTATTGTGTGTGTGTGATGTGAATGTTTCCGGCACCCACGACACAAGTCATCGAACTTAGTGTGGGGCTGTGAGTATGAAAGCGTTTATATTATGTTCATTTACGCTCTCAAAAATCCTAATTTCCGCACTTATAAATAAGTATTTCTATAGCGCTACGGTACGAGAGTTGACGACCCAGTTGGCGCATCGGACAGATGTCCGCCCTCTGCGCCGCGGGTCCTGGGTTCGATTCCCGGCAGGGGCACAAATTCCTTCCCAAGGAACATTTGTGCTTCTGGTCTGGGTGTAATGTGTGTGTGACGTGAATGTTTCCGGAACCCACGATACAAGTCTTTGAACTTAGTGTGGGGCTGTGTGTGAATGCGTTTGTTTTTGTTTGTTTGTTTTTGTACTTTAGTGCTATAAATATATATACATATACATAGTTGTTCGTTTAAGGGTATTCAATTTTTTAAATTAATGTCACAATGTAGAGTTGTTTATAAATTCATATATTTGATAGTAGCATTTCCAACCACGACAGCCTCAACGATATCATCCACCGGGTTATTACCAGCGCCTACGTAACAGCCATTCTCGAATCGGATAGTCTGATGCGTGACGCTGGTAAACGACCTGACGGTCCCTTTGAAACATAGAAAGGGGTTGGCGTTGCGGCAACTTCGGCAGAGCAGCGTAAATGGCAAAAATATCGGTAGTATTTACATATTTGAGCGGTTTCGTGTTGAGACACTGGGCCCGTGGGGACCGGGAGCTCATTCTTTTTAAAAAATATTAGAGCGCTTGTTTGCGGCGACGCGTGATCGAATTGCTGGTACCTATTTATTTAGCTCAAAGTATTGGCTGTAAAGTAATAGCATTGCATTTCATAGAGGCAATGCTGCCAGCATGATGAGAACGCTAGCACTTGAGTTACCTATAAGAGTTATAAGTAACTTAGGTCTTTATAGTAAAGATCTAAGCTAGAACTATATAGTTTCAGGAAATATAGGCAATAATTGGCCCGTAAATTATAATACTAACTACTCGTATTTCGTCGTCTTACGTATTTTATGTAACGCCATCCATTTGTGGTTCGCGAGTTTCTTGCCAGTTTCTTCTCGAGATGGCTGTAATTTTGCGAATCTGGCAGTAAAGTCATCAACTTTTACATCATGAAACATATATCATACAAGAATTATCAACCTAGCTCTTTATAAATGGTTAGAAAGAAAAGAAAATTTACTAAGAGACTGAAATATTTAATTATATAATTTAAAAACGTAAGCAAAGCTTAAAAAAACCGACTTCATCGCCTATATTTTGGGTTTGGGTCAATCGATTTCGAGATTTAATTAATACGGGATCTCTGAAGTATAATCTACCAAATAAAAAAAGAGTTTTGAGAATCGGTCCACAAGTGGGGGAGAAATCGGTGAACATACATAAAAAAAAACATACAGTCGAACATAGTACCTCCTCCTTTGTTGAAGTTGGTAAAAAATTCAAATGATGTTTCCAATTTGTAACTGTCAAAATCAAACTGTCAAGTAATAAGCCCTAGTACGTTTTAGAGCGATTTCCCCAACAAGAAGTAAGATTGAAGCCTCAGTTTTGTGACAAAGTAGCATGAGATATTTTGCCCACCAGCTTTGTGTGAACTGGGAGAACTCGGTTAGATACCATCAGTTCTGAAATGGTTAAGTTTAAAATATAGAAATGGCTTGTTATGCTGCCCGTCTACCAAGCTGCTCCTCTCAGCTCTGCCAATATTAACCATCAAATTTAAACTCCACTCCGCTCCGCTTTAGTAGACATGGATTTGCAAACTTATTAAACATTCATATATTTGAACACGGAGCGGAGAAGTGGAGCGGGGAAGCGGAGCGGGGAAGTGGTGCGGAGCTCATCGCTACTCGCCAGTGCGCCAGCCTAGCTCCGCACAGTATCAACCTCGCTCCGCATGCTCCCTCCGCTTCCTCGCTCCGCTCCAATGATAACCAATCGAATACTTTTTGACACAGTTTTATTCATAATTTATTTTATTTTCTTTAACTTAAACTTAAATGATATTAGGTACTATTGACATTAATGATTTTTTGTGAACATTTTTCGGCTTTTTTTTTTTAACATTGTTATAGAGCTGTAATAATAACTCTTGTATGGTGCATATTTTCAAAAAATGAATGAACTAATTTAATTTCTCTTTCTTAACACGTTTGATCTCGTCAAGTATCATCTTCTCTTGAACAGCCAACGAGGTGATATCGTTGACTATGTGTGTTAATTTGAATTTGACTTGTTTGTCCATTTTTGGCAGCCACAGCTTTAGTTTCCCGTTGGAAATGACGTAGGAGGCACTGTTGCTGTTGGGATCGATAGTATTTTCTGTAAGAAAAGAGTCATAATTAATTTTGATTCAAAACAATACAAGTATTTTTTTTTTTTTATTTGTGACAGGCTAGTGTTTGACCACTATCTCACCTGATGGTAAGTGACGATGTGATCGAAGCTGGTAAACGCACTAGACCTGGAACACGCTTTTATTAGCTTGGTATGTAAACTGAGAAAAAAGTCTCGTTGCTGTTACTAATATTCTAGTGTTATATGTGACATTTTTTTTCAATATACGCAATCTTTTGACCACCATCTCACCTGATGGTAAGAGACGATGTGGTCTAATTAATTAACAACTATAATTATTTAGCAACAATCACAACGCTTTAAACGCTTTCACACTCACAGCCCCACACTGAGTTCGATGACTTGTGTCGTGGGTGCCGGAAACATTCACATCACACATACACAATCACAAATAGAACCAGAAACACAAATTTTCCTTGGGGAGAAAACTTGTGTTCCCGCCGGGAATCGAACCCGATACCCCTGCTCAGAAGGCGAACATGCTGTCAACTAAGCCAATGGGCAGTTCAAAGTAAGTGAATACTTAAATTAAATTATAAAAACTTAATACAATCACAACCAGAACCAGACAAACTTTCCTTGGTATTATTTGGTAATAACTAGCTTATTTTGTAAAAAGAACGTAGTCACTGTAATTTTGACTAGAACATTTTTTGTAGTCTAGTTGTCCCAAATTTTGTTCTCCATGTATTTATGTATGTTTGTATTTAATGGAATCTTTGAACGTGTGTTTCACCCTCTTTAGAACGTCTGATTAATTTGAAATCTTGCACACTCATCAAGGACCGATGACTATACAATAATTATAAATAACTAGCTGTCCCGGCGACCTTCGTTCCGCCTAACAGTCAATGAATGTGCATATTTAGGAAGCCATACCCGGCATGCGTTACAATGTCACGTGACTATATTATTACAACCTTCATGTTTATGTTTGCCTAGTACTTTACCAAATCCGAGTGACGTATGAGAAAATGGAAAGCATGTCGAATTGTAAAAAAAAAATTTATAGAAATGTACGTTCTTAAAAAGTATCCTATGTCCTTCTCCTGGCTCTAAACTAACTCCCTGCCAATTTTCAGCTAAATCGGTTCAGCCGTTCTTGAGTTATAAGTGGAGTAACTAACACGACTTTATTTATTTATTTATTTATTTAATTCTTTATTGCACAAAAAGTACAAAAGGTGGACTTAATGCTAGGGGCATTCTCTACCAGTCAACCACACATGGTAGACGAGAAGAGGGGTGTAGGCGTGCATCAAAATGGTATAGAGAGGGCTAGAGACGAAATAAAGTTAGATGATTAGTTAAAATAATAAATAAACATAAATGATTATATACATATATATATATATAAATATATCGGTACTTATAATTAAAAAAATATATAATGCATACCAAATAATTATATATAATAAAAATAAATATACAAATAAAATAAAATATAATATAAGCGACGAAATAATGAACAGAAAAGAAAATAGAATGATAATTTAGATACAGATAAATGTTGTCTGGATAAGTATAGGACAATCACTCAGCGCGTGACGAAACCTTTAAGTAGTGAGCCTTTACTAGCTTTTTAAAAACTTCTTTGGAAGGAGAATTTTTGATGTTAGGTGGAAGCTCATTCCAAAGCCGGACAGCCATAACTCCAAAAGATTTATCCAAAAACGAAGTAGTGTGCATTGGAATGTGTAAGCGCAGGTTATTGGTTGATCTTAAATTCAAATTATGTTTGTCTGAAAGAAAACCAAAAGAATTTTTAAGATAAGCTGGCGATTTTGGATCATTAAGTACCGAAAACAGTAGGTTGAGTAATCTGGCATTCCTGCGTTCACGGATTGTGAGCCACTTGAGTTTGGCTTGGTATGCCGAGATATGGTCGTATTTGCGGAGACCGTATATAAAGCGAATGCAAGTGTTCAGTAGACGCTCTAGCTTGTTTAAAAGCTGTTCAGAAAGATCAAGGTATGCTACATCGGCGTAATCTAGAATTGGTAGAAGAAGTGTATTGACTAGGGATATTTTTGTTTTTAAAGGAATAAAGTTTTTAAGTCTGATAATCGAGTGTAAAGATGCGTAAAATTTTCGTGAGACTTCGCTTACTTGGGCAGTCCAGGAGAGATTTGTATCTATTACTATCCCAAGGTCTTTAACAGTGGAAGATAAAGGAATCACACAGTTGTTGTATTTAAGTGAGGTCAACTCGGTATAATTAACTTTGCATAGCTGGCGCGAACTGCCGATAAGTATGGCCTGACATTTATTTGGATTGACTTGAATGCCAAAGCGACTAGACCACGAGGAAAGCTGATACAGGTCATAATTAAGGGATTTAATAGCATCATCGAGGTCATTGATGACAGTTTGTTGGTACAACTGTAGATCATCGGCATAGAAGTGATATTTGCTGTGAAGGAATGAGGAAAGCATATTAATAAATATAGAAAAGAGAAGTGGAGACAAGATACCTCCTTGAGGGACACCCGCTTGCAACTCACACCAGTCAGAGAATGTCTGCCCAGTGCGAATGGCCTGTCTACGTCCCTTCAAGTAGGAAGAAAACCAACTAACTGACAAAGGAGAAAAATTTAGATGATGTAAAATCGCCAAGAGTAAATCATGGTCAACTGCATTGAACGCATTGCTAAAGTCAATGAGGACAAGAACCGTAACCTGAGAATTCTCCATGCCGGCCCGTATATCCTCAGTCACTTTTAGCAACGCGGTAGTTGTACTGTGCCCCGCCCTGAATCCAGATTGAAATGAGTTAAATAAATTTGAATTGGAGAGAAATTCAGTAACCTGCTTATGAACAACCGATTCAATTATTTTAGAAAGAAATGGAAGTATAGAAATTGGGCGAAATTCGTTAGGAAGAAGAGGGTTTGAAATTTTAGGTAAGGGTAGTACATGTGCTTTTCTCCATTTGTCGGGGAAATGCCCAGAAGATAGAGAAAAATTAATGATGTGAGTAAGAGCAGGCAAAATATGTTTTAAAATGTAGATTATCATTACTCGGCCCAAATCATCGCTACCTACAGCTTTAGATTTCAGACATTGAATGGTCCGGTCAATGCGGTCTTGGCTAACAGTGTCAAAACTGAAAGGAACACTTGGTAGCATTGGGGCATTAGGCCATGGTCTGTCTTGTATCTCTTTGAGAGTAATATGTTTCTGAGCGGGGTCCAAACTACTACAGGAGGTAAAGTGGCTATTAAGAACATTGAGGTCTAACAAAACTTTGGAGTCCAGAGATTTTGGTTTTCCAATCCCTAAAGATCTCAAAAACTTCCAAATACCCGCTGGGGTAGAAAGTTCAATTTGCTCAGCATAATAACGTCGTTTGGCGTTACGACATAACCGATTACAAATATTTCTTACTTTTTTATAAAGCAACCAATTTTCCTCTGATCTGTCGAGCTTATATATACGAAATGCTTTGTTTCTTCTACTCATTGCCTTACGAATTGTATCACTCATCCAGGGTGTTGGCTTATGCTTTAACTTTACAGGATGTAGTGGAGCATGACGGTCGAAAAGTTTTATGACATTATTTGTAAGGAAATCGATTTTATCATCTATTCCGTCCAAATTCTCTATCTCTGTCCAATTGACTAAGGAAGCGTCTTCGTTTAGCTTGTCTACATTCATGCGAGCGAAACTCCTTTGCATTAGAATAGTAGGTTTGGGTTTCTGAAATTTAATTTTTAGAGAGGCGTAGATTAAATCGTGGTGAGAAAACCCAGGCGCGTCAAACTGGCCATGGGTAGAAATGATATTGGTGTCTGTAGTTATAATTAAATCAAGTAGAGAATCGCCTGTATGACAATGATGAGTAGGAGACAAATCGAGACAGTTTAAATTAGATGATTTAATTAGTGATGAGAGTTTACGAGATCTTGCATTCTGTTTGATTAAACACGTATTAAAGTCACCCATTATAAGAACACGGTTATAGTCGAGAAGTAGGTTCTCTAGCACACTTTCAAAATGAGAAAAATATTCTATATTAGGAGGGCAGTACACGACTCCAAGGAGAATTTTGGTACCTAGATCAACCTCGACGAATATGTATTCCATCGAAGAGGTATACAACGATGGTGATTGGAGAATCACCTTATATGGAATATGACTTTTTAGGTACATGGCTACACCTCCTCCGCCTTTTCCAGTGCGATCGTTACGAATTAAAACAAAATTTGGTAAAGGAAAAAATGTGGATTTAAGAGTGGGCTTAAGCCAGCTTTCAGAAACCAAAAGGGCATCTATAAAGTCGGAACAGAAAGTATCATGAATTTCACTAAAATGAGCAGGAATGCTTTGCGCATTGATATGACAAACATTAAAGTTCTTTGGATAAGGAGATAGTACATTTTTCAGTAAATTACCAACATTGGCTAAATTTTCGTCAGCACTGAGGAAAGAACTGTCAGAGTCTGCTGAGAAAAATGATTCGTCGCTAGAAATCATATATATAAAAAATATAATAATATATAAATAATAATATAATAAAAAATACAAAAAAAAGACGTAATAGTATTGTCTTTAAAAAATTCAATATTATAGGGCAAACTAAATTATTTTGTTGCATACCTCACTGGCCATTTACAACATGTATATAACACCTTATTAAAACTACAAAATGTTACAAAGAAGAGAAAGACAAATATTATCTTAATTTAGAAGAATGTAAGTAAGTAATATAATAGTATTTAAGCAATACCTACTATCTAGATTAGGTAGGTTCCGATTCATGTTATTATGTACTGATTCGAGTAAGAAATTCAAAAATATGTAAGTGAGAACGTAAGTACTTATATACGATGACGGTACAAACCATGATATAAAATAAACAAACTACTAGAATACGATTTTTATACTACTGCTACTAGTAACTGCTATTTTTAGTTCCATGGGTGAATGATTTTTAATTGACATTGACATAAGAATGTGACGTTTGTGCATGTCAAAGACAAGAAAAATAAAAACAAAACAGAAAAAGTGAATTATTTGTTTTGAGGGTTGAGAAGTAAAATTAGTTCAGGCAAAAATATAATTACTCGCTACTACCACACACAATAAATCACAAAGGGCAAAGTCCGGAACGGGCGAGGATTCAAGCTTGCAATGAGCACTGAAGCCTATTGTTGTTTGCTAGTGCTAGGCTTGTTTTTGGCTAGTCTATCATGCCTTCGGTTTGAGCGGGGCTCGACTTTCTTTTATATATATATAAGATTTGTCCCATTTTTTCTTTCTTCTTAGATTTGGCTTCGCAATCTTGTGCATTTAACCAGTGTCAAGTGTATTTCATATTATAAGTGCTAGTCACAAGTCACAGTCAAAGTCAAGTAAAAGCGTCAAGGTCCAGTCGTAGTAAAGTCATGCCCTAGTAAAGTGGTAGAAACTTTACTAGAACTTCTATTGGAGTTTTGGAGCGAAGGTGAAAATCACGTTTTTTAACTTTTTATGATTTGCCTACACTTATGCACGTTTACTAAGTATTAACGGTTAATAATCCACCATTATTACACATTAGCATTCTAAGAATCACAGGTTTTGGAAAATTTTACAAAATCAACAACACCATTTTTTTACATTCGCGGCAAAACTCCGTTTGTCCCATTGTCAAAATTACAGTAACAACGTTCTTTTTACAAAAAAGACTCGTTATTGCCAAATAATTTTGTGATTATAACTAAATAATTATAGTTGTCACATATAGCACTAGAATATTAGTAACAAACTGTCAAACGTCATCTATTTATGGTCGACATATCGACAGTTCGCTCAAAGCGTTTTGCTTCTACGTTCATCATCCGCGAAGGAGTGGAACTCATTGCCTGCGTCATTGTTCCCCTAGGTGTATAATCTGGGAGTCTTCAAATCAAGAGTGAAGAGGTATCTTCTAGGCAAGCATGTCACGACTTCGGCCGCATCATCACTTTCCATCAGGTGAGACAGTGGTCAAATGCTTGCCTATTTAGCATGAAATGAAATGGTAACGAGAGTTTTCGAAGTGTATATAACACGTTTTCTTACCATCTGGGAAATTTAAAGTCTTCAAAGCGTCTTCTAGAGCGGAGTGCTGGGCGATATTTTCGAGTCGTTCCTCGAAGTCTGTGTACGCCTCCGCTTCATGATGCGATTCAGGAGTACATATGCCGAGGTAGTCATCAGCATCTATACTCCAAGCTAATATGCCACCTAAGCCCTTTTCTACGGCTAAACTGTCAAAGAAAATTGCATAAAAATATATTAAGAAATTTTTAAATACGTTGATGCACGCCTCATGTCATTTCATTTTCCACCGCTGGATGACTGGTAGAGAATGCTTTTAGCATTAAGTCCTCCTTTTGTACACTTTTTACTGTGCAATAAAGTATTAAATAAATAAATAAATAAATAAATAGAAAGAAACGTACTGCCAAAAACATTTAAAAAGTACCTATCTAAAACTTTAAAAACTATTTTAAATCAAGCTTTTACCCGTTATCCTACTAATATTATAAATCCGAAAGTTTGTGTGTAAGTATGTTTGTTCCCTCTTCACGCTTTAACGGCTGAACGGAACTGGATACATTTTGGAATGTACATAGATTATACCTAGGATTACACATAGGCTACTTTTTAACTAGATAATAGCCGGCACGGCTCGCTGGCAGACGTGGAGTACCATGAGGAGAAATTCTCACCAAGGCGTACGCATTGCCTGCGTCCATGCAAATAACTGTGAAACCAATCGATTGTCTTAGGAGATATATTAAGAGAGCCAAGTAGAGCTAGGATAATGTCGAAGTTAAAAGTATTGAACGCATTGCTGAAGCCCAACAGTGTTAGTACCGTCAAAAGCCCATTATCCATCCCGAAACGAATGTCATCAGTGATTTTTACTAGAGAAGTGACTGTGCTGCGTCCGGGACGGAAACCAGACTGGAGAGGATTGAGGAGTTCGTGACAGGAAAGGAATATGCTAAGCTGGTTGTGTACCAGACGCTCAAGGACCTTGGACAGAAATGGGAGAATATAGATAGGATGGTATTCAGAAAAATATTTAGGATTGGATTTATTGGGCAGCGGGATAGCTAGCCTAGGGATTTATGAGCTTTTTTCCAAATGGATGGAAATACATTAGTAGGATAATAAAAGTAAAACAATACAAATGAACAATTTACTTCAGCCTATGTTTGTTTATTCCTCTGGTGCTTTCTAGTAACCAAACGCGTGGGCCGATTTTGTTGATTCTTGCATCTATCAATTTGTTTTGTGATATGTAAATGTTGCTGGCATCAACGATACAAGTCTTTGATCTTAGTATGGGGCTGTGAGATATTGAAACAAACAAATGCATTAATACGTTTGTTTGAATATTATAAGGGTCTTTTAAGGTACGGTACTTCTGAGAATAGACTTACTTGATTTTAATAGCGAGTGATCTGGCGTTGTCGAAGCTTATCACTCTTCCTTGGTCTCTCAAATACGGCGTTGCTGAATTATCATCCCAATTGTAGCTCCATGGAGATGACGAGTTGCTGAGCTCTGAGCAAATCTATAATAAAATAAATATTTGAAAATACTAGCACGTTCGAACTATCTTAAAGGCGGCTATTTTTAAATTTTTTGTGACATCCACAATTCAATCAGGCAACCATCAAGGAAAGTTGACCAATCATTGACATCAAAAATGTGCGAACTGACGTCACGAATAAGTTCAGCCAATAGCGTGCGTATTGTTATTTTGAATTCCCCATTTATTTTTATTACATTTTCTACCGACTTCACAAAAAAGGAGGAGGTTCTCAAGTCGACTGTATTTTTTATTTTATGTGTATTCCCTCAGAACCGATTTTGTAATTGGTTATTGTTTTGAAATATGTTACTTTCCAATTGGTCCCATTTAAATTTCATGCAGATATGATCAGTAGTTCTTGAAATATCTTCAATAATGCGTGTTTAGTACATCTAATCTGATCAAAGTTCCGAAGATAAAGCGGTGAAGTCGGTTTATTTAAGCTTGACTTGCGTTTAATTATACTATTCAAACTTGAAATATATTGTTGGTTGTTTATTTATATTATGATAAAAATAATATATATAGAGAATTATTATATTTATGTTAAGATATATGAACAAATAAGATTTTTGTCACTTTTTATTAATTTATTTATTTGAAAATATTGTTACAGATGTATGTGTAAGTAGATATAAAAACATAAAAAACTTGATCTATATGTAAATAAAATGCATATTTCCGTATTAAATATACTTTAATTATATAATTCGTTGTTTATGTACGAGTATATAAAGTTTTTTTCTTTTTATTTTACATTCACAGCCCTTCACTAAGTTCAATGACTTGTGTCGTGGATGCTGGAAACATTCACATCAACTTCCTTGGGGAGAAAACTTTTAATTCCATTGGAACTCGAACCTGCAGCGGCTATCGAACCGCTGCTTAAAAGTTGAACACGTTCCAACGTAGCCAACGCAACGGGCAATTATAAAGGATTATTTTATTTGTTACAAAGGAACAAATAAGATTTAAATATAAAAATTCGTTATTTATTTTATTTTCAACAACAATTACAGACCACTCGTGTTCATTTTTATGAGGCGAGACCATTATGGAGTTAAAACGTCATTCACTCCTGGCATCCAATAAAAATAAAATAAAATAAAAAAATAAAAATAAAAAAGCCTTTTTATTTCTAGTAAATTTTACATTTCTTAAAGTCTATGTATGTGTTAGTTTTAATTTGTTTATTTCCATGTTATTTATTGTTCTCTTATTTAGTTTAAATTTTTATGTGTATCTTATGTATTTTAATCATAGTATTTAATTTTATAGTTACCCGGTATCCAATAGTTTTCTGTAAATAGCTAACCTTACCTCAAGGTAGTCCATAAACCCTATTAAATCGGAATAAGGTCCTTTAAAGCCATCATATTTCGCTGGAGTATCTCCAAATTCGATATATTTCAAACGCTGATCCCTCAAGTAATACGTCCGTCCATGAAATGCAAGCCCCATCATCAGTTTGTGCGGAGGAACGCCGTGGGATAGTGCATAGTTCACGGTGAATTGCTGTTGAAAATGAATAATACAGACTTGATAAAGAAAAGTTCTAACTACAATTTGGCTGAATTGGTTACGCGTTCGCCTTCTAAGCCGGGGTATCGAGTTCGAGTCCCAGCGGGAACACAAGTTTTTCGCCAAGAAATATTTGTGTTTCTGGTTCTGGTTGTGATTGAAACATAAACGCTTTCACAATCACAGTTCCATAACTAGTCGTGGGTGCCGGAAATATTCACATCACAAACACAATTACAATCAGAACCAAAAAAAAAATTTTCCTTGGGATGAAAACTTGTGTTCCCGCCGGGAATCGTGCCCGATACCCCAGCTTAGAAGGTGAACACGGACTGAGACGCTAAAGAAAAATAAAATTTATTTTAACTTAGTTAATGTGAACCATGAGAGACGAAGCGTCCGTCGTTTCATTGATGTAATATATTGGCTTCTGCCCCCTCCTAGCCAATATATTATTTATTCTGCGACAATATACTTAGTCGATACCGCTGCCGCCCCACTACCCGCTGTGGTCAAGTCCAAGGCCTATAGCTTACTAACCACAGATAAGTTATCATCATCGTCGGTTCCTCTCAAAGGTGCACTAGCTCCAATAGATCCATCTCCAGAGTCGTGGTAATTCCAGGATCTTAGCTGAATAAGATCTAGGTAGCGGCTGAGGCTTTCTAGGTTATACGATGCTTCCATGGTAGCCTCTTGACTTCCAATTACTGCTGAGAGGATGTAGCCACGGGATTTAAAGGCCTCACTGAGTTCCTGCAAATAAATAGTTATTATTTGGCAAATAATATACGACATTTGATATTCGAAGCGCCTCGGGCGCGCGGCCCGGGTGCTGTGAAGACAAAATGTATGGTGCCTAAGGGTGTTATACAAAGCGGCGAAGGCTTGCGGCCGAGAGGCGGGTGCGCTGCGGGCCCGCGCCTGCGACGTTTTGTATAGGCTCTAGTGTAGCAAAATATACAATACGCGATAAGACCGCCTATTGTACCTATCTTTATAAGTTGCTCTACATGCTGTTTTTAGCTTTTCGTGTCAATAAAGAATTATGTATACCTAGTATTGTATTGTTCAAGTGGTAAAACTTTTTTTTCGTTTTGGAATAGGTACTTAAAACATTGAAATAGGAGTATATCATTTCGATGACAAAAAATATATATAAAACTAGCCGTGCCCCGAGGCTTTGCTTGCGTTGATCAAGTTAAAAAGAAGCCTATGTTAATCTTATGTATAAGTTACGTACTTCAAAATTTTATCCAAATCCGCTCAACCGTTACAGCGCGAAAAGGGAATAAACATAATTGAACACATACTTTTGGATTTATAACATTACTGTGATAGTCTTGTTAAAAGTTCGTCGAATTTATTTTTTATTTTTCACAAAATGGTGTCTGTTTGTCGCCATATTGAAATTTTACTACTGTCATGTCTTTGGTGACTTTTGCAAGATGAAGACAGATCGATTGATGTAAAAATCATTTAAATCCGTCCACGCGTTTGTTCTCTAGAACGCCATAAAGGATCAACAACACTACATAGGTGATACTCATCATTTATTATTGCAAGCATTTTACCACTATCTCACCTGATGTAAAGTGACGATGCGGCCGAAGGTGAAACATGCTTGCCTAGAAGGAACCTATTCAGTCTAAACATGAAGACATCCAGATTGTACCGTTCAGGGAACAAAGACGCGGGCATTGATTTAATGGCATTACCTTCTTTGTGTTATGCTATGCAGCCGGCTAAAATAGCCAGTTTCAAATTCAAATTTCAATTCAAATAAATTTATTGCCAAAAGTTTAACATATTAAAATTTACTGATGGTTTTCCTATCGTATTATTGGATCAAATTCTGCATATTGAGAAAGTCAATGGCCGAGATTCAAACCAGGTTTCGAAGCAGGATTGTCTGAATGTCGAGGGCACTCGCGCTGTATCATTTTATTGACGTGATAACGTCTTATAAATCGATGAACACCGGCTGCACGCACGGAAAAGTGTCACGTTCCACCTGAGCCTGAGCGTGCAAGCGAGAGCGCGGAACAAGCGATAGAGAGGCGCGATCGGCCCAAGCGTTCGTATTATGACGTTATCACGTAAAATTATCGCCCTTGATTTTACAGACCACCATTTTTTTTTAACAAGCTTTTTTATAACGAGCTATACAATGTTTGTATGTATATTTTGCCTTTTAAGCATAGGGTAGGGGTATCTCGGGTTCGATCTCCGGTGGTTACACAAGCTTTTTTTTCAGGAAATTTGTGTTTCTTGTTCTGGGTGTGATGTGTCTGATGTGATATCGAGACCCACGACACTAGTAACTGGTTCTGGGGCTGTGTGTGTGAAAGAGTTTTTAATAAACAATGGTATTTACTTTGGCAAGTAGTACAAAATTATCACGATCACCCGGCGCGCCTCCTTTAGACGTGGGGTAGAACCAGTTGATGTCTAGACCATCGAAGCGAAATCGTCTGAAATATAGAGATTACGATTAACCCTAGACTGCCCTAGAAGATACCTGTTCAAACGTGACTTGAAGACTCTCAGAATTTACTTATCAAGAAACACAGACTTGGGTAAAGAGTACCACGAGTATATCTTTGCGGTACGCAATTGCTATAAAATATTAATATTAGTCTCAAAGACATGACCTACACGCATTCGCTGTAGTATGATCCTCGTACTCCCCCGGTCCGCCCAGCTCAGTAATTCCTGATTCAGCTTATATTGGTGACCCATGCGTCTCGTCCACATGTATCTTATTTACAGCGATTTCATGAAAGCTGTGCCATTCGGCTTCGCTCGCGTAGATCAAGTTAAAAAGTACCTTTAGATGTGTTAATCCTAGGTATAAGCTATGTAAATTTCAAATTTTATTTAAATCTGTTTTGCCATTCTAGCGTAAAGAAGGAACAAACATACTTACACTCATACATTTATGGTAGACATACCTCTGGTTCGCTCGAAGCGTTTTGCTTCTACATTTGTCATCGGTACTGCGAAGGAGTGGAATTCATTGCCCGCGTCTTTGTTCCCCGAACGGTATAATCTGGGACTCTTCAAGTCAAGGGTGAATAGGTATCTTCTATATAAGTATCTATAATCACTTTCCATCAGGTGAGATAGTGGTCGAAAGCTTGCCTATAAAGTATGTAAAAAATAACACAAACCTTCGGATTTATAATGGAGTGAGAATCAAAATATTATAAGATTTTACTTACTTCATAAACCTTTTTGCATTCCGTACGAAAATTCTTCTTTTTTCGGGGTCTGATGCCATTTTTGAAAACGTAACCGGACCTTCGTTAAGATCTCCAACTGCGATCAAAACCTTCAAGTGAGGATATTTATCTTTAAGACCTGTTATTCCGAGATAATTCCCCATGCCATTGTTCTTCTTTAAGTCTAGCCAGGGATCTGAAAAAGTTAATTCATAAATAAATAAGACTAATATTTAAACGCAAGCAAAGCTTAAAAAACCGACTTCACCGCTTTATCTTCGGAACCTTGATCAGATTTAATGTATAAAACACGCATTATTGAGGATAGCTCATAAACTAGTTATCAGATCTTGATCAAATTTAAATGGAACCACATTAAAAGCACCAGCTTTCAAATAAAAAAAATAATCATTAAAATCGGCTCACAATATAAGAAGATATGAGGTAAGACAAAAAAAAATACCGTCGAATTGAGAACCTCCTCCTTTTTTTGAAGTCAGATAAAAACCAAAACAAGACTTCCTTTTATTTTGGACATTCCTCCGATTTGAACCAAGCGATTCACCACAACTTTTATTTCGCGAACTGCGAAGGAATGGTACACCCTGCCTTCGTTCTTGTTTCCCGATAAGTATAATATGAGCCTCTAAGTCAAGAGTGAACAGGTATCTGCAAGCATGTCCCACCGTCGACCGTTTCGTCGCTTTCCATCCGGTGAGATTGCGGTCAAATGTTTTTATTGATCATAAAAAAAAACTTAAAGTAATTTTTTTTGCTTCCACACAGCCCAATACTGAATTTAAATTACTATCACGACTTTAGTGACACTCGCGTTTGGTCTCTAGAACGCAACAAAAGAACAGACATACATATAAGCTGATAAAAATGTACAGTAGTGGAGCCCGGGATGCTAAATCGGTAGTTACTAAAGACCTATTGGATTGAGAAGATTAAGTGCAAAGACGAAAAACAAATTTTGACAAGTATGCCTTTTTGTGGGGGGGAGAGCGTGTACAAATTTTTAAAAATGTAAAAAAAAAACAGTCCCATGAAAATTTTCGAGCGTATCAGATATATATACGTCCTGCGTCTTACTGATAGCTGAGAGATATTAATCTGACGGTTTGTTAGTGGGGGTTGGCTGTAAGGAGGGGTAGAAAAAAAAAAAGATGTTCTAGCGTGTCGAATATTCAGAAGGAATGTTAAGTGAACCCAAAAAAAAAATCAATTCAAATGAATGACGATTTGGACGCGACCAAAAGTCATGACCGATGCACGATGTTTGGAACAGTAAAAAAATTTGACCTCTAAATACTCGGGCGCGTCATATTTTTATTCAGACGGTGCAACTTGATGTTCTAGTCGTCCTAAATTATTATCTGTCAATTATATGGAGGCAATTCGTTAATCTGATAATTTATTAAACAAAATCTACTTCTGTTTAAATAAACGCTTTATTGTTTACTCACAAGTAGGTAAAATATTTAAAAATGTTGTGCAAGGTTATGTATCCCCCTTGCCTTTCTGTTTTAGGTTAGAGAGGGCTTGCTCAGCACATCCGATCCAATTCTCAGTAGAGCTGAGTAAGAACTCTAGTTATGTTAACGTAGCATTTAAGTCTTCGTGGGAAGAGCTAGAGATAAGTATTTCATTAACATTAAAGCCTCCAAATTGGCTACACGTAGCTTTAATTTAGAATTAATTAGTTTTTAAAAAGTAAAGTAGAAGCTCCCAAAGTTTGACTAGGTATCGATTAAAAAACTATTGCAACAGATAACATTTAAATATTACTATAGACCATAATTTGTACCACTCGGAAACTTTTTTTAATTAGTCACTCTGTGCGAGAGGGACACAGGGTATTTTTGTAACCTTTCATTGGGACCGAAGCCACGATTGTTTATTAATTTAAATGATAAAACGATTTGACATTGTAAATACGCTCTCATTTAATTGTGATGAGATTCCATGCATCTTTGATATTCACTATAAGTTTGTCAGTTATCTATCATATGCATCAAAATAGAAAACAAACCTACGGTTTTAGCTACAAAATCCTTGATCATATAACTTTAGTCTAGGTAATATTTCAGGACTTAATCGCACTAAAAACTATTTTTATTAACCTCGACGTTTCGGCCAAGTTGCATTGGCCGTGGTCTCGAGAAGACTGAAACGTCGAGGTAAATAATAATTAAACGCAAGCAAAGCTTAAAAAACCGACTTCACCGCTTTATCTTCAGAACTTTGATCAGATTTATGTATTAAAAACGCATTACTGACTATAACTCAAAAACTATAGATCAGATCTTGATCAAATTTCAATGGGACCACATGAAAAGCACCAGCTTTCAAATAAAAAAAAACATCAAAATCGGCTCACAACGAAAGAAGTTATGAGGTAACTTTTGAAGTCGGGTAAACGAGAACATCGTCAAAGTAGTCCACAAAATAGGCATTATTGATGATATTTCAAGAACTTCTACAATTAGAAAGCAATATCTTTAAAAAAAGATCGAAATCGGCTCACGCGGAGAGAAGTCATGAGGTTACACACATAAAAAAAAACAGAGTCGACTTGAGTACCTCCTCTTTTTTTGGGAAGTCGGTAAAAATAGCTTTTAGCGCGATTAAGTCCCGAGATATTGCCTAAACCATATGACTTTAGCAGCAAAATCCTTGGGAAATACAGTTCTCAGCAGCTGTACGCTGCACGCTTAATTGATAGTTTTAGCTACATCGCCTAAATAATTTTTTTTCCGCAATCCTTAAAGAAATAATCGCGCTTGAATATTTCGAAGTGACGGTTGTTTTACAACTTTGTGGTTCGTCCATTTTCGTGTCACGATCAAATCGTCAGATTATTTAAATTTACACTTGCCTGCATGTAATTAACTTACCTTCAAGCCAAAACCAAGCGGTGAAGTCGGTTTTTTAAGCTTTGGTTAGGTTTAAATTATTACTATAAACGAGTTCGAGGATCAATTTTAATTTAACAATCTGATCGGCTGCGTTCATCGCACGCTTCTTTATTAAGGGTTCACATTTGGTGGGGGTACATTGCAGGGTGCAAGGTTTCTCACTGTAATAGTAAAATTACGCAAAATATCCGCCTTTAATTATCCTTACCTTTTCTTGCATATATATACCTATATACTGGTTCTGGGTGTGATTGTGTATGGGATATGTAAATGTTACCAGCACCCACGTTACAAGTATTTCAACTTAGTGTGGGGCTGTGAGTGTGAATGCGTTTGTTTTAGTTTTTTTGTTTTATATATAAATGAATCACTATTTACCTTGGTCACACCATAACTTGAGAACGACTTGAAAATTGCGCAGAAAATTGGGCAATTTCACAAATCTTAACTATGTTATTTACTTTGCGCGTTTGATAAATATGCTAAGGGACTTGATATACAAAACGCCTGAGGCGCGCGTACAGGCCACGCGTCCCTGGCGCTCTGTCTATAAAGTTCAAGACAGGACAACTTCTGTGGAGTCAGATATCATTTAGTAACAAAAGGCAAAAGAACAGTTACCTAGAGTTTTGATAATGTTTTTGTCGATATCATAGAAAGCGTTGAAGTAGACCATATGTGTACACAAAAATGGGTCTACCGTGCTCACTTGGAACCTTGGCTGGCCTTTTACAGGGTTGTAGTAGGCCCAGTCAGAGTAGTAGCAGACCACCTTCTTCCCATGAGTTGGTCCTAGAATAAAAATTGTAAAATCATGAATAACATAATTACACACATATAAGATAAATTATATGACAATTTATTTTTCATAATTAACAGGACTGCTCTTTGGAAAGAAAGAAAGAAAGAAAATATATTCATTCATCTTCAACTTATTGTTTAGAAAATTAGCTGTTTAGACATAATTTAATAAGTTAACTTTGATGGGAGAAGCCACTGGCTCCTGAAATACAGTTTCAGACTAGTTCGGGAGCCTATGGATTCATTATTATAATTTTGTACTCTATTATGTCAATAAATTTATTTGTATTTGTATTTATTCCTGACAAGAGTCACACGTTACATGACTAGACATAATTATACGAAAGCAAAGCTTAAAAAAAACCGACTTCACCGCTTTGTCTTTGGAACCTTGATCAGATTTAATGTATAAACACACATTATTAACTATAACTCAAAAACTAGAAATCAGATGTTGATCAAATTTTAATGGGACCACATGAAATGCACCAGCTTTCAAATAAAAAAATAATCATTAAAATCGGCTCATAACAAAAGAAGTTATGAGGTCGGGTAAACGAGAACATCGTCAATACTTTGACTCATTATTCGTCACAAAATAGATATTATTGACGATATTTCAAGAACTACTGATCAGATCTTAGTCAAATTTAAATGGGACCAAATAGAAAATACCATCTTTCAAACTAAAAAAAAAAATTCGGAATCGGCTCACGTGGAGAGAAGATCTGAGGTTAAAAAACAGTCACCTTGAGTACCTCCTCCTTTTTTGGGATGTCGGTAAAAAAACACGTCTAGACAAAATACATTGGTCCAATTATAAACAATACAACGCGGCGTGATGCCTTGAATAAAGTTCCGACTTTGGCTTAATTATAGGTGCACGTCTGTCTTTTAAGCATCAGGTAACGGGTTCGATTTCCGGCGGGAACACAAGTTTTCTCCCCAAGGGAAATTACAATTTCTAGTTCTATGTGTGATTGTGTGAGTGATGTGAATGATTCCGGCAACCACGACACAAGTCATCGAACTTAGTGTGGGTGAGTTTGAAAGCGTCTATGTTTATGTTATGTTGATAACATTAAAACAATTTTGACGTGTATTTGTGTTATAAATATATTTAAAACCTAAATAATGCTCGTGACATGGAGTTATGAATTAATCCAACTAATATTATAAATGCAAAAGTTTGTGTGTGTGTGAATGTTTGTTACCATGTATCTCCGTAACAAATAAACTGATTTTGATGAGATTTAGAATGTAGATTGCTTAGGTTTCAAAATAACATATGGGCTTTTTTCATTCGAATCCGCGTGGCAGTAGCTATATAAATCGAAAAAAAATCTTCTAATAAAAAAAATCATGTCACGTATGTATTTGTGGTCGAACTCACTCAACAGAAACGGCCCGACCCATTTTTTATTTTAATTTTAGTATTTTTGTATGAACAATACCCAAAATGTTATTAGCATAGTATTGAAGAACAAGGCGACCATAAACGTGAAAGAGGTAAAACACTTTTTCTTAACATGGCATTGCATATCAGGAACAGCTAGAAATAATTAAAGTAGTAAATGAAATAGGACTTCTTAGAACCTACAATAGAAGACCATAGAACTTGTCAAGATGAATCAAACGAGCTCAAACACGATGGGTTTATCTTGTTTAGTTCAGAAGTTCCAATGGCCATCTTCCGTTTCCATCATCAGACCAGCTCCATAGTACTATATCATTGTATTGCCACCGAAGATACTTAAGAAAAGGAAATTTGAGTCTTATCGGACATCAGGGAGTAGGTCTAATTTTGCTTGCAAGATTTGGGACAAGATAATGGGACAGGCATAAATAAAAGTTTGTAATAATATTAATTATTCAAATTGTATGCACATTCACATTAAGTAGAATTATTGGAGACGTATTTCAGATTTACTTACCTCCCAAGCTCTGTGCATCCAGAACTGAAGCCATCACAAACACAAGCACCAACAAAAGTAGCATGTTTCAATATATTAGCGAATTTTTTGTACAAATTATTTACCTTTTTTTTTTAATTTTAACCACTGAACCACATAAATATAGTTTTTCGTTCAATCACTATACAAATTATAAATGACATGTAATGTTTTATATAGCTATACGAATCTTTCAAAATGTTTTGTACAATAAAATACGACAGCTCAGAGCTAGCCTTGCTCGACGTTTCCTCCAAGACTTACTGACGTGTTTCTCCACATATCTACAAACATGCTTGTTTCTTCGCATATTTTGCGGTGTAACCAGTTTGTTTAAAATAGAGAAAAAAGGAAATAATAATTACTAAGATTATACAAGGTTACTTTGAATTAGCGCTCTATACTCCACAGGGGGGTAGGGTATCGAGAATGCAACACAAGAATGATAAAAAAATTTTTTTTTATATTTTTTAAAAATAAGTTTGTAAGGTGCCGAGCTATGATTAAAACCAATTATCCAACTCGTAAACTCAACAATAAAAAACAATACAACTAAAACAGCTAGCGAGTCCTTCGTTTCTACGCCGCGGGTAGCGAATTCGATTCCCGGCACGAGCCCAGTTTTCCTCCTCAAAGGAATTTCGTGCTTCTTGTTTTAAGTGTGACTCGGCTGTCAATGTGACTCGGCAGTTCGTAGGTTATAAAACTTAGTGTAGGTAATGCTGTGAGTGTAAAAGTGTTTGTTTTGTTTTGAAAAAAACTGATTAGGTCTTGTTCACTTATAAAATTTGGTTATTGAAAGCGCAGTGTACAATAATACTAGGTTCGACTGCACGCGGATGGGCATTGACCCGACACTCGCCCCGACGCGCACGTATTGATAATAGTGGTGCTGCGCAGCGTCACCTGCGTTAATATATTGGTGCATGCGAACAATAACAGCTGTTTTAGTTGAATTGTTTTTTATTTTTGGGTTTACGTGTTGGATAATTGGTTGTAATCGTAGCTCGGTAACTTTACAAACTTATGAAAAAATAAAAAAAATAAAAAGAAGTGTTTTTAAATTTTTTTTTGTGTTGCATTATCGATACCTTGTGGAGTACTGAGCACTAATTCCAAGTAACCTTGTATTTTATAATTGTCTACAATTTCAAAATGCCGAGTATACTTACAGAGGGTATCATCACAGATTTATTGTCTGCTATGATGTTATATTGCTACCACTTACAATCAGGTGTAAGGGATTTAATATACAAAGCGCCCCAGGCGCGATGTTGCTTTTCAATTTGTCCCATTTAAATTTGATCAAGATCTGATCAGTAGATCTTCAAATATTGTCAATAATGTGTGTTTAGTACATTTTTTTTTAATTCAATATAGGCAAACGTTTGACCGCCATCTCACCTGATGGTATGTGACGATGCGGTCGACGATGGAGCACGTTTGCCTAGAAGATGCCTATTCACTCGCGACTTAAAGACTCCCATATTGTATTTATCAGGGAACACAGACTCAGGTAAGGAATTCCATTCTTTTGCAGTTCGCATAATGAATGTGGAGGCAAAACGCTTCGTTCGCATTTGTGGAAACATCTAATCTGATCAAAGTTCCAAAGATAAAGCGGTGAAGTCGGTATTCTTTAAGCTTTGCTTGTGTTTAATTATGTTACACTAGAGCCTATAAAATACGTTGAAAGCGCGGGGGCAAGCGTCGCAGCCGCGCGCCCGGGCCGCTTTTATATCAACTCCCTTATTATATTTAACCCTCTAAAATCTAAAAATTTTACTCACACAGAGAACCAAAAACAAAATTTCCTTGTGGAGAAAACTTGTGTTTCCGCCGGGAATCGAACCCGATGCTTATTTATTGTTATTATTGTGTTTATTATTATTATTATATATTATTAATATTTAGCTAGTTTTGCAATTGAATGAGTTCCACGCAACAGATTTCTTCGTCGAAAATTATGCCTTATTTAGTTTATGTTGGATTTTTAGTTATTTTACTGAATAAAAGCGCTAAATAGTATATTTATGTAAATTGATGGTTAGTTGCCTGACGCTGCAAAATCCGAAACACATAACAAAACAATATAACTTGTTTGTAACAGGAAAATGATACTTAAATCAATTATAGTATTTTGTAATTTCAAGGTCATCGTAAGTATGCTTGATATTTCGATAATGTCAGATAAAAATATAAATATCATTGATTAACCTTGAGAAGTTCGAGAAACTGGGAGTAGTTTTTAACGGACTTCATAAAGGCAGTCAGACCAGCTCTATGGTACCATATCTTTGTATTCTCTCCGAAGATACATAAGTACACCAAATTTGAGTCCAATCGGACATTGAGTGGGTAGGTCTAAATAGCTTGCAAGATTTGATTACAGACCGACACATAACGTAACAGGTGAAACTCCGTGAAACTAATTAAATGCTTGTAATTAACCAAATACTATTTATATTGTACTTTAATACATAAGAAAATCTGAAGGTGTTTACATGTTAATGCATGAGAATTAGTTGCCTGTATTTACACACAGGCAGCAGTAGGTACTAGTACAGTAGAACCATTCAAAATGCCACGCTCCTCCATTAAAATAAAAACGCTTTAGTTGAAGCCAGATTGCAAAAATAAATCGGCGTAAAGTTGCAAACCTGCCAGTATTCTATAAAATACATTACGGTGAATGTGCACAGAAACTGCACAACTTTGTTCCCGCTACACCTTTTTTCCACCTTACATCCAGACGGACGGCGTCGCCTCACCCATTTATGGTTGAAATTCCGTTCATTCGCACGAAACGTTTCGCGTCTTCATTAATTTATAGAAGAGCAAAAGAATGGAACGCTTTGACTTCATCTGTATTCCCCGGTACAATTTGGTTGTGTTCGAAAGTAAAGTGAATAGGTATTTACTGAGAAAGTATGCTCCACCTTAGACTACATCATCACTTTCCATCAGGTGTGATTGTAGTCAAACGTTTGCTTAATCAGTTATGAAAATAATTAATCGCAAGCAAAGCTTAAAAAAAACCGACTTCACCGCTTTATCTTTTTTAACTTTGATCAGATTAGACGTACTAAACACGCATTATTGAAGATATTTCAAGAACTACTGATCAGATCTTGATCAAATTTAAATGGAAAGCAACATCTATCAAACAAAAAAAAATTCAAAATCGGTTCACGTGGAACGAACTTATGAGGTACCACACATATAAAAAAATACAGTCGACTTGAGTACCTCCTCCTTTTTGTCGGTAGAAAAATGCAATAAAAAATTATACATTTGACACTCGATTGTTTGACAAATTTGGTGGGCGCCCACAATATGGTTGTTAAAGTGTGTGTATAATGGTTGTTCTCTTTGTAGGTATGAATATGTTTACGGGTCACAAAAAGTGTAGTTATTAAGAAATAAAATTCATTTATTTCAAGTTACTAAGACTCAAAATTATATGACACAATATTTAACTTACATATTAATATTAAAAGGACAGAACAAAATAAAATAAAATTGAAATAAAATCATAATCAACTAATCTAGGCATTAATAGAGACAAAATAATTAAACACGTACAAGTTACACTTTCATTAAATATATCGTTGAGAGCATTGCCTCATAAAAGGACAGTATACCCGGTACGCACCATCGCCAGGACGATGTTGGCACTGGCCCGCACCCTGCGCACCAGGAACGCGGCACGCTTGCGCATGGTCGCATGAAAACAGTCCACGCGAGCCTGCGCAAACATGCCTGAGGCGCTGCAGTATCGGGGCAGTCCCATCATCGCCCTGAACGCGTTATTGAATTAGACGCGAAGAGCATTGTACGCCGAACGCGTATACCTTGCCCACAGACTGCACGTGTAGAGGGAAGTGCAGTACCTCTCCAAAACCGAGGCCCTATTGTTCCATGGGCCTCGGGGGGGACCCCCTCCAGGAACGGGGATTGAATTGGACGGGGTCTCGGTGCGGGTGGGGACCCAGATGAAATATCTGGGTCTCATTTTGGACGGGAGGTGGGCTTTCGGAGTCCACTTCTCCCAGCTGGCCCCGAGAGTTGTGGGGGCTGCTGCTGCTTTGGGGAGGTTGCTGCCGAACGTGGGCGGCCCGAACGCGGTATGCCGTCGCCTTTACTCCGGAGTAATCCGGAGTATGGCTCTGTACGGGGCGCCGGTCTGGGTGGACGCCCTCAACCGCGGAAACAAGACCCTGCTGCGACGTCCGCAGCGGGTCATTGCGACGAGGGCGATACGCGGTTACCGGACGGTGTCCTGGACGGCAGCGTGCGTGCTTGCGGGTGATCCCCCCTGGGAACTCCAAGCGGAGATCCTCGCCGAAGTATACCACTTCGTAGCGGCGAGGAGGGCTCGAGGAGACCCCCCAGCGTGGGAAGAGGTCACCCGCATGCGGTGGCGGGCGCGGGCTGCCCTGTTGCGGCGGTGGACGGAGGACCTGGCTCCACCGGTCCCCGGGCAGTGGACGGTGGAGGCCATCCGCCCGGTCCTTCGGAGGTGGGTGCGGCGGCGTTTTGGGTCGCTTACCTTCCGATTGGTGCAGGTGCTTTCCGGACATGGATGTTTTGGAAAGTACCTGCACCAAATCGCGAGACGGGAGCCGACCCCGGCCTGCCACGAATGTGGAGCGCTGGAGGATACGGCGCTCCACACGCTGGAGGTGTGTGCCGCATGGGGCCCTCAGCGGCACACGCTTTCAGCTACCATAGGCGGAGATCTCTCCCTGCCGCGCGTGGTAGACGCCATGCTCGGCAGTGAGAGATTGTGGCAGGCGGTAGTCTCCTTCTGCGAAGCGGTGATGGTGCAGAAGGAGGCCGCGGAACGGGCCAGAGAGGTCGATCCCCTTTCTGACCCGATCCGTCGCAGACGGATGGGGGGGAGGAGGAGGCAGTTCGCCCGCCTCCTCTCTCCTCCTCTGTAGTGGGGTCACTGGTGGAGAGTCAGGGAGCTCTCCACTGGCTTGCACGGCACCACAAGTCTGAGGGGTGGCCTTGGTGAGCAAGGTCACCCCTACATGGGCGCAGTGGCCCGGTTTGTATTCGGGCCTACCGCCGGGGCAAGATAGTGACTGCTAGCGCGACCCTATCTTGCCCCACCTCGGCGAGGGACTGCTCACGGGGGGGTTTTTAGTGGGTTCGAGCCCCACATACCCCCTTCCTTCACCCCTGGGAAGGAAGGGAAGTGCAAGGCATTTTCCCCCCCACAAAAAAAAAAAAAAAAAAGTGCAGTACGCTCGAAAGAGAGTAACCATCACCTCCTCCGATCATCATGCAAATCTACGTGCAAGAATGTTTTCCCGTACGCACAAGGCCTGTCTTTCCCGTTCGACATCAGCGTCGCCCTTAAGGTCACTTGTGACAATGTGGCCAAGATATTTAAACTGTTCCACCAAAGGGTTCAAAACGACCCAAAACAGTTCCGCCCGTTTAAACGGGCGTTTTGGGTTGTTTTGAACCATGCACTGACTTTTTGTCGCATTATATTTTAGGCCGCAACCAAGGGCATACTCCTCACAGACATGCACTAACTTTCTATGTTCATAGACCGAAGCGCTCAGCAACACCATGTCGTCTGCGTAACTAAAGTTATTCACACAGACTGCATTGAGATAGCAGCCGACATGCTGGTTGCTGAGCTCCACGATCAAGGCGTTCACATTACAGGTTGAACAGGGATGGAGATGTCAACCCTTCCTGCCTCACCCCACATTCCAGTTGATATGGTTCCGACATCGCTCCTGACCATTTGACAACGTTGATCTGGTTTCTGGTTCCCTATTGATTCGACTAATATCTTTTGCGCTAAAATTGAATCGCATAAAAATTTGCCTCCTAATATTAGTTACTACTAATCATCATTACATACAATATCACTGCCCCTAATATCACTTGTCATAATGTTAGTATTACTAATATTTAAGAGCAATAACCTTAAACGCCCTAAATATTTTTGATATCTGTAAGCTTTGTCTGCCTAGACTAGTAAACAGGGGCCAATTCGTTTCTAGCACTTCGCCGACCGCTGCCGCGGCACGCTCGCTTCGCTCGCTCGGCTCGTGCGTTATGGTCACAAGCAACCTAACTAACCTAATTTATTACAAGCAAATAATATGACAACATACAATTATGGCTTTAAAAAAATATGCGCATCTAATATTATGACAAGATATGAATGCAGAAAAACTTAAGGACTAAAAATATTATGCGAATGAATAGGACATCCTGGTTTCTATACCAGTAATTAAAAATGCTGGTCATCTCTCCAGGCAAGTTTAAGCTTTCCATCTTCTCCCACAGGATACTGTACTATTGTTGCCAAAGAGATTGGTCTATAGTTCTGTCGGCCAAGTCATCCGTTTTATTTTTAACTAAAGGCATATCCACTGTTTTCATCAAGTCAGTACGAATGACTCACGCTCATTGAGTAGAACATCGCCAAGTTATTCATATTCACTTTTCTCTATTGCAACGCGTTTGATCTCGTCAAGTATCCTCTTCTCTTGGACAGCCACCGCGGCGACGTCGTTGATTATATGTGTTAATTTAAATTTGACCGGCTTGTCCGCTACGGGCTGCAGAAGCTTCAATTTACCTTTTGAAAGGACGTAGGTTGGGTTTAAGTGGTTCACATCGATTTCACTTTCTGTAAGCAAAATGTAGGGGAGAGGCGTACAAAATGACATAGGCGGGTAAAATGACACACTTGTTTTTCTCCAAAACCACTGACATATTAGTATTCGCAATAGCATGCAGAGGACCGCTTAGTAACACATCGCAACCTGTGTTGACGCCAGTTGCTTCCGTCTGACCGTGTGATCAGTATTCGTGTTTGTTTGATTTTTGTAGTCACGAGTTTTACTCAGATGGATTTTGTTTCTTCGCAAAAGTAAGTATTTTTTTTAATTATTTTGTTTTTATTGACTCAAGTTTATAGTTATTTTACTAAATAACTCAGAGAATGTGTTGAAACCTAAAGCTCGAAGAAGATATAACGGCAGCAAAAAACCTAATCATTTCAACAACAGGTCCATCTCAGGCGGAAGAAAGCAGTTCAACATCACGATGGTTGAGAGTATATCAGCCGTAGACAACCCAGGTCCACTTTTAACGGCTCGATCTGTTGACACAGCTGCAGCAATACCTGCGTCTCCCACATCACCTAGTTTGATACTCCAAGGCATATATAACAATTTTCCAGTCAGCGTGCTATCTCCAGTGCCGAAAGAAATATATTAAATCCACCTGTTTCAATGAAAAATGCTAAAAATGTTTCAAAAGCTTTGGAAGTTAATTTCAACAATGAAACTGATTTCTCTTCCTCTCAAGCTTTCACTGAAGCTTTTCATGTGAACTCTGCAAGTATTGGGCTGATTTTCAGTACAAATTTGGTATGCCATTTTGTCCACACCACGTGTGTCATTTTACCCGCCTAGGGCGGACAAAACGGTTTTTATTAAAGATTTTATAAATGTTTAATATTTTTTATGTGTATGTTTAAATTGAATGGTCTCTGTGATAATTCGGTAGGTAATAAATCAAAGAATATGTAGCTACATAAAGAGTTCAACATTTCCAATAAATAAAGATTTTATAACCGATTTTATAACTAGTATGTCATTTTGTACGCCTCTCCCCTACTATCATACAAAACATTTTTGGGCCAGGAACCATTTTCGACAGAAAATTAAAAAAGAAAAGTAACTGTTTATCTGCTGATAACACTGCAGGGTGCATCTAGTCTTGAATAAAAATAATTTACAATACAATACAATACAATATTTCTTTATTGAACAAAAATAAGTAGTTAAAAACAATAACAATAAATAACCGAAAAACAATATTTGTTGAACAATGGGCGGCCTTATCACATTAAGCAATTTCTTACAGGGAACCTTTATTAATACTTTATTTTACAAATACTACATCTAAATACAAGCAAAGCTTAAAAAAGTCGACTTCACCGCTTTATCTCATGAATCCTTGATCAAATCTTGACAAAGTGACGGGACGAATATGACTCGCTTTAAACAAAACAGAATTTTCCAAATCGGTTCAGCCGTCTTCGAGTATCATACGAAATAAAACATTGAGACGAATTGAGAACATCCTCGTTTTTAGAAGTCGTTAAAGAAGTTAAATTAAAAGATTATATTATAAGTTTATTTATACAATGTAGTCTGTATAATTAATTACATGAGTGAATTCCCTCTACTATTTAACAACAAGACAAACATCATCCACTGTTTTTTACGGTTTACGGTTGACATACCAGTTCGTTTAAAGCAATCGCTTTTACGTTTCATCCGTACAGCGAAGGAGTGGAATTCATTGCCTGCGATTTTGTTCCCCGAACGGTACAATCTGTGGGTATTTAAGGCCAGAGTAAATAGGTATCTAGGTTAGTTACATGTTTATTTAGGTGAAATAGTGGTCAAAAGTTTGCCTATCTAGAGTGTAAAAGCGTTTTCTCACCATCTGGAAATTTTAATGTCTTCAAAGCCTCTTCAAGAGCCGGATCATCGTTGATGTCGTTAAGTCGTTCTTTATAGTCTTTGTATGTTTCTGTTTCATTATGTGATTCAGCGGAGCAGATGCCGAGGTAGTCATCCGAGTCAAAAGTTACCACTGAGAACCCACCGAAGCGTTTTTCTACTGCCAACCTGTTAGAGATAAATTCAGAAGCATTATCATCTTTTAAAAGGTTTTATTTAGTTTCGCCTATCGCCTGTCTATTTGTCGGTCTGTAATATAACCTTGCAAGCTAAATAAGACCCACTTCCCAATTGACACAAATTTGGTGTGCTTTTATTATGTATCTTCGGTGATAATACAATGATATGGACCATAGATATATCTGATGATGGAGACGTAAGATGGCCATAGGAATTTCTTAAATAATATAAACCCATCCAGTTTGGACTCGTTTGATTCGTCTTGACAATTTCTCTGGTTATTTTTTTATTCCTTTTTTGTTTACAACCTGGTAAAAGCTTGATTTTAAATAACTTTTAACAAGGGTCTTGCTTGTTTGCTTAAGGGTCAATATTTCAATCCTCGTATAAACAGACAAACTATATTATTATTTCTTTAATAATAAAAGAACACAATTTTCCAGATAGACTTAATTTGACTAATCGACTTCCAAATGATTATAAATTGTTAACAGGGTTATAATCAGGAAAAAAGGTATAAGCAATTAAAACGAAAACGCTTCCACACTCACAGCCCCACACTAAATCAATGATTAGTGTCGTGGGTGCCGGAAACATTCACATCACACACACACAATCACAACCAGAACCAGAAACACAAATTTTCCATGGGGAGAAAACTTGTGTTCCCGCCGGGAATCGAGCCCGATAATGCTTAGAAGGCGAAGCAATTAATCTCAAGTCTCACCAATCAACCGGGCCTTAGTTCGGGGCGATTTACTAGCAATAAATGTAATATAGTTATGTTTACCTAGTTATATTTTAACTGTCCATTGATTTATTGGGTTAGCAATTGCCTTCTAAGCGTATCAGGTTTGATTTCCGGCGGGAACACAAGTTTTTCAAGGAAAGTTAGTTCAAGGAAAATTTGTTTCTGGTTCTGGTTGTGATTGCATGTGTGATTTGAATGTTTCCGGCACCCAAGAAGTGTGAAAGCGTTTATGTTTATATGTTGACTTACTTGATTTTACTAGCAAGTGATCTGGCGTTGTCGAAGCTTATCACTCTTCCTTGGTCTCTCAAATACGGCGTCGCTGATTGATCATCCCAGTGGTAGCTCCATGGAGATGACGTGTTGCTCAGTGCCAAGCAGGTCTGTAGCAAATAACAACATATTTTAAACGGAAGCAAATCTTAAAAACCTATTCACCGCTTTACCTTCGGAACCTTGATCAGATTCGACGTATTAAACACGTTATTGACAATAACTCAAAAACTATTGACAGATCTTGACCAAATCTAAATGTAATCACATGGAAAGCACCAGCTTTCAAACAAATAAATAATCATCAAAATCGGCGCACAAAGAAAGAAGTTATGAGGTAACTTTTGAAACAAGAACATCGTCAATGTAGTCCACAGAATACACATTATTGGGGATAACTCAAAAAGTACTAGTCAGATCTAGATCAAATTTAAATGGGACCAATTGGAAAGCAACATCTATAAAACAAAAAAAATCAAAATCGGTTAACTCGTTAATCGAGGTAACACACATTAAAAAAATACAGTCAACTTTGACATGTGACTAGGACTTTTATATACTTTACACTTGAAATATATTATTACTTGGGACAGGCTAAATTAAAAAAATATTTGTCATGTGTAGAATATAATGGCATCGCAATGACTAAACAATTATAATAAATTCAATTTAATTTTTTTCATACATTGGCTTAAAATTCATATACTCTTCTTTGAAGGTATAAAAACAATTTTCAAGTAACCACTTTGTAAGCTGCCTTTTCATCATAGGCAGAGGCAAGTCTTCGTATTATATCAATCATCAATCAATCAATTATCGTCTTTATAAAACCTGTAACAAATAGGTGTAGTAATACTTGGTGGTGTGTATGTGTATCGTGCCAGGAATCGTCTGCCAGAGAACGAAAGTCGAAATCGGACATATTTTTTCCGTACAAAAATTAAAAAAAATATTTTTCAAATACTTTTGACAACCCTACAGTTACATGTGCGGCAATCGGAGATATTTGTTCCGTACAAAAATTATAAATTTTTTTTGCCAACCCTACGATTACATCTGTGGCGTGTGACCTGGACCTTTGTTATGGCCACCACTGTCAGACGTCTAGGATCAAAGGATATGTGGTGTAGAACTGTAGCTGATGAAATAGGGTTGCAAATGATATAATTTTTTAGAAACTTTAATTTATCATAACTCAATATTAATGGTGCTGCCGCGAATGCAGAAGTTCCTGTTAGACTCCATACATGTAGCTAGATGTGTGACTTGACTATTACTACATCTTTCTGTTACACATTGTATATATTTTGTTAATAAATTGCTAGGTTTGTAAAAGGCGGCTAAGTTTTAAATTAACTACCTACTTCGATTATTACCCATGTACGAATCGCTATTTCATTAGTAGTTGTTCGCGCCGAACTGAGATCTCGCGCCTGCATTTATACATGTATATATATATATATATATATATATAATAGAGAAAATCTTTTGTGGTTAATTGCTTAGAACTTTTGTTTCTAATTATAATTGTTTGATTTCTGTATTTTTTGTTCCAGTACAGGATATAAAGGATAATGTCTGTAAGTTTTAGCTTTATATGTGAAGCTGTTTTTGAGATAGACCCGGGACAAAATAGGACTAAAACAGTGAATTTGGTGGCGTACCAAATGTGATTTTCCACCACAGATTTTTCTAAAACCAGCTTGTTACTCTACTTAAAAAGTTCTTTTCAACAATACCCCTAAATATACAACAGTATATAAAAAAAAAAATTTGTTCCCCACTTATATGTATGAGTGCCCCTTTAATATTTCATTATATCATTTTTTCTGTCATTTCTGGCTTTTGACCATAGTTCTTCATATTCCCTGAGAACTTGAAGTAACTTACTAGACGCTAGATGCCTCTGACAGACGGGCGGACGGACGGACAAAGTGCCGAATCAAATAAATCGACTAAAGTAACTCGCTTCGCTCGATCAATCATTAAATATTAATTATTTATTACTTACTCCAAAAACTTCTTTGCGTTCCGTACAAAAATCCTTCTTATCTCGGAGTCTGAAGCCATTCTTGAAAACTCGAATGGACCATCTCTAAAGTTACCGACGGCAATCAAAACCTTTAAGTACGGATAACGTTCCTTTAGACTTGTTACTCCATAAAAATTCCCCAAACCATTGTTCCTCCTTAAATCTAGGTACGGATCTGAAAACAATATATTTGTGCCGTTGGTAGTAGAAACGTTGGGTCCATGGGGACAAGGTGCACTCTAAATTTAAAAAGATTTGGCTGGGAGACTGAAAGAGTCGACACGCAACCAAAATGCTGGATTGCATTTTGGTCAGTAATTAAATCTGCTGTATAACGAGGTAATGCAGTCAACTATATCAAATTACTATAACAAAATCGGAAAATGAAAGACAAAAATATTTTTCTTACATTTTGTTTAGAACGGTTTTGTTGATATCTCGAGAACGGGTGTGTACTAGGGTACTAGGCAACCAGGAACGTGAAAGAGGTAAGACTTTATTTAAGTGGTATTGCAACGCATGGGGCACAGTTAGTACTAGATATAAGCATAATATAGCGCGTGCAAAACGAATAAATATTTTACGAAAAATAACAAAAAGCTTAATTTTGGAACTTCGAATCGAATGCCCAACTAGCTGAGAAAAGTTCGGAAACCTTAAAAGCGAAGACATTTTTTTATGTGTGCAGAATGGTTTAGATTCAAGCAGAATGAAAAATCACGTAAAATAATTACCAATTAAATTATTTTCTCATAGACATGAATATGTCAACCGGATTTGGTAAAATACTAAGCAAACATAAACATGAAGGAGGTAATAATTTAGTCAATAAGTATTTAGTATAGTGTTAAAGTACTAGGGAACCATAAACATGAAGGAGATGAAATGCTTTGCTTCTTTATCGCATGCTGGTTATATCTAGTTAAACTTGTCCTTAAAGGCTGTGTTCAAATGGGGTGATGCTAACATGGTTAGGTTTAATGCTTCTAAGACTCAGGCGTGTCTTTTTTTTGCTAAAAAAAGCCAGGTTCTTTTAGCTCCCGTCTTCTGTAATGTACCCATCCAGATAGGTAATCAACTAGAACTATTGGGTGACAGTTTGGCATCCAACCTCAACTTTGGTTCTTATATCGAGTCTTAGGCCAAAATAGCTGCAAAGAAACTTGGTATTTTGTCGAAGGTCAGGCGGTACTTCACACCGGGACATCAGATCCAATCGTCTATGGAGTACTGCTGTCACCAGTGGGATGGTTCCGCCAAGTAACAGCTGCATGCTTTGGATTCGATAGAGCGACACGCAAAGAGGCTAATTAACAATGACGCTTTAGTTGAAGCCAGATGGCAAAGTCGTGAACATCGGCGTAAAGTTGCAAGCCTGTCGGTATTCTAAAAAATACATTATGGTGAATGTGCACAGGAACTACAAAACCTTTTTCCCGCTTCATCTTTTTTCACCTTACATCCAGAAGGACGGCGTCGCGTCATCCATTTATGGTTGAAATACCGTTCATTAGCACGAAACGTTTCGCGTCTTCGTTCATTTATAGAACAGAAAAAGAATGAAATCCTTTGCCGTCATCTATATTTCCCGAGAGGTACATATGGGTGCGTTCAAAAGTAAAGTGAATAGGTATTTACTGAGCAAGCGTGCTCCACCTTAGACTACATCGTCACTTAATATCAGGTGTGATTGTGGTCAAACGTTTGCTTACTCTATTATAAAAAAAGACGTGTGGCACTCGGGGACTGCCGCGGTAAAGCTATTGCATAGCATTTTTTATCAACTTATGCAATTATAATTATTTATTTATTTTATTTATGCAGTATTTTTTTTCCTGCCACCTAGAGGCGAGTTGCTGAACTGAAAAGACAAGCGTGATATTTCAAAAAAGTCATTAAAAGTTCTGCTATTCATCGATAGATGGCAAAACTAAAAAGTATCACCGCTGCGCCGGTCGGAGTGGGGGGTGCTAGGTTATTTTCGTTACGGAATTTCTGAATTTGGTCTCCACGCTCATAGCCCGCGATAGAAGCTTTGCAATAGCTTAAAAGATAAAAGTTATTTTATAAAAAAAATACTATTACTGTTAGTTGTAATGATATTCTTGTTTAGGTCATACGAAGCACCGTCATAGATCAAATGCGTGCATAATGATGGGTCTAATGTGCTCTGTACGAATTTTGGCTGTCCTGTTACAACAGCTACGTAGGATATTTTTCCTGCCCAGTAGCAGACCACTTTCTTGCCATGAGTTGGACCTATAAAAAAAGAATAATTAGACACAAGCAAAGCTAAAAATAACCGACTTCACCGCTTTATCTTCGGAACCTTGATCAGAATTAATGTATTGCACACGCATTATTGACGATTACTCAAAAACAGATCAGATCTTGATCAAATTTATATAGGACCAATCGGAAAGCAACATCTTTCAAACTAAATATAAAATGTCGAAATCGGTTCACGTGGAAAGAAGTTATGAGGTAGCACACATAAAAAAAAATACAGTCGACTTGAGTACCTCCTCCTTTTTTGAGGAGTCAGTAAAAATTTTTTGAAGGCGTGTCCTGGTAAGTGAAGTTCATTATTATAACAGATTCTAATGGAGAGTATACAAATATAGGTATATGCTAAAATGTATTCATACGACTACCGACACAAGTCATCGGACTTAGTGTTGTTATTGAACGTAGTTTTGGGGGCTGAGTCACCCACGTGTGTAGGAGGATACCCCTTAAGTCTGACTCCCTACACGTGGTCCCCGGGTGGTGCTAATCAGGTGACATTTGAGAGGTGGTAGAGCATTTTGTGAGTTGCTCGCCTGGCTTGCTACCAAAGTAGCTTACCACCATCAAGTTGAAAGTC
Organism: Lomographa bimaculata; assembly: GCA_948107665.1. Lineage (NCBI taxonomy): Eukaryota > Metazoa > Arthropoda > Insecta > Lepidoptera > Geometridae > Lomographa > Lomographa bimaculata. Next base: position 6,902,501 of record OX403612.1, on the reverse strand, counting down.
TGCCGCCAAGCCAAATACGGTGTTCCGGCAGTTATCCTTGAGAGCCTGCGTATTCCAGGTCTAGTGTGTTTACCAGCTTCGATCACATCGTCACTTACCATCAGGTGAGATAGTGGTCAAAAACTAGCCTGTGACAAAAAAAAAAATTGTGGAGGTGTAAGTGTTTTTTTATGTTATTGGTGAAGTCAAAACGTGCGTCAATTTTTTGCCATACGGTGTGAAATCGTCATTACAAAATTAATAGTAAACTAATAATTTAAACACATGCAAAGTAAAAAAAAACGACGTCACATTATCACTTTATGTTCGTATAACTTAAAAACGACTAGTCAGATCTTGATCAAATTTAAATGGGAACACATTTGAAGCTTCAGCTTGATAATTTTATAAAACAGCACCGTCTTTTTTAAATAATAAAATAATTATAACAAAATTAGATCACCTCATCTTGGAGTCTTCAAGTCGAGAGTGAATAGGTATTTTCTAGGCGTGCTCCATCGTCGACCGCATCGTCACTTAACACCAGGTGAGATAGTGGTCAAATTTTTGCCTATCACAGTTAAAAAAAAAACCTAATAAAATTCAGGGATCGCACACTCAAACAGTAGAATTTAGAACCTCTTCCATTTTTAAAGTAGGTTATAAAAACTGTAAATTGTCTGATCAATAAATGAATAATAATAATAATACTACATATTTAAAGATGGTGAAATCTCTGAGGTGAAATCGAGTAACCAATGTGAGAAACTGACAAACATCATCTATTTATAACCCTCCTGGTCGCTTGAATAATTTTGCTTCAACGTTCTCATCTGTACAGTGAAGGAGTGAAACGCATTGCCTCTAGGTCAGGGGTCGGGAACCTGCGGCTCGCGAGCCACATGCGGCTCTTCAGATGTGAAGCTGCGGCTCTTTAGTTCCATACTCAAATATTATTTATTTAAAAAAAAAACATTTAAGAAAACGTTCTGATGATTATACATTATTTATATCGAGCCATTAACAACTCTTCAAAGGTAGCAAAAAAGTACATATATACAGTTGAAACAAGTAAATTATGGGATGATTGGGTAGGTATAACGCGATGCATAGCGTTTTCTATACGATACTCATAGTACAGCAGGTATTGTTGTTGGCATTAAGGATTATTGTTGGCAGGAAAAAAACTTGTGGCTCTATAAAACTTTGAAATTTTGAAAATTTTAATTTTTGACTCTTCCGACTCAAAAGGTTGCCGACCCCTGCTCTAGGTCTTTGTTCCCCCAACGATAATTCTGGGAATTTTAAAGTTTAGAGTGAATAGGTATTTTCTAGGCAAACATGCTACATAAGGGACATGCTATACAAAGCGCCCAACGCGTGCGCCCTGAACTTGCCGTCATAAGGAAAAAAGACGTAACTAATACTTTTTCCCAGACTTCACAAAAAAGGAGGAGGTCCTCAAGTCGTAATTTTTTTTTTTCATGTGTGTTACCTCATGAACTGATTTTGAATTTTTTTTTGTTTGGCAGATGTTGCTTTCCGATTCCGGTCCCATTCAAATAATGTGATTAAGATCTGACATATTTTGAGATATCCTCAATAATTTATATTATCATTGTCAGTAATGTATATTCTGTGGACTGTTCTCGTTTTTAACCGACTTCAAAAGTTACCTCATAACTTCTTTCTTTGTGCGCCGATTATGATGATTATTTTTTCATTTGAAAGCTGGAGCTTACCATGTGGTCTCATTTTAAATTGGTCAAGATCTGATCACTAGTTTTGGAGTTATTGGCCTCGATTCTGATGTACACTCACTAAATTAAATTTAAACTATCCCTGTCTCTTACAAAACACAAGACAGAGATAGCATGCATTTTAGTGCTGTCACGCTAGTTTATCAATTAAAATATGTACAGCAGAAGCAGAAAGGCGCTTGTTTTTAGTCAACACCAATACAACACATACTCGACTAAGCTTGCAAAGACATCTAAGTTCTGACTAACTTGATAGCACAGCAGTATGCTATCTCTGTCTTGTGTTCCTATTTTGTAAAAGACAGGAATAGTTTAAATATAATTTAGTGTGTGACATCAGAATCGAGGCCATTGTCAATAATGCGTGTTTAATACGTTGAATCGGATCAAGGTTCCGAAGATAAAGCGCTATGGCGGTAATTTTAAGCAGATGCGTCTAAATTAAAAGTAAGATTTTAGTAGGTTGCGTTTGATTAGTTTAAAATAATAATTTAAACGCAAGCAAAGCTTAAAAATCTCGACTTCACCACTTATATTTTGGTTTTGGCTGTTAAATAGGACCACATCTGAAGTATAATCTACCAAACAAAAAAAAAATTTGAGAATCGGTCCACAAATGGGGGAAAAATCAGTGAACATACCTACATAAAAAAAACATACAGTCGAACATAGAACCTTCTCCTTTTTTGATTTCGGTTAAAAATAAATTAGTAGATTCGTCTTGCTCTTGATTCCGAAATTATGTGTAACTGAATTTTGACAAAAATGCAGTGACTACTTTTTTTATTATGACGTCAGTATACAAAACGGCAGCGCGGGGGGAGGAGTAGTGGGCGCGAGCCTCGGGCGCTATGTATATCATGTCCCTAATAGTTTTCTGTGATACTCAGTCCTACATAAGGCCTTATTATTAATAACTTATAGGAACGTACGACGCCATCTATCGAAATAGTTTGAAACTGCTACGGCCAACGAGTATAAATAGCAGTTGTAGCTAACTGCAATTTTTAACTCCTTGTCGTAGTTTTATACTATTTCTCTAGATGGCGTTACACGTCTCAATAAATGATATTTATATGGAACTAATCTGAAAGTTTTTTTTATTCTCGACAGGCAAGCATTTTACCACTATCTCACCTGATGGAAAGTGACGAAAGTATATACTTTCACACAAAAAAAAAAATGTTTTAATCTGTAGATAAATAAAAGAGTTCTGAGGTAAGAAACATAAAAAAACAGCACGAATTGAAAATCTAATTTTGACTGCCAAAGAAAATAATGATTTCACTTATCACACATTACTTATACATATATTTGTATCTGTGGAATTAGGGCCTTACTTTAGTCAAACTTACCTCCCAAGCTTTGTCCCTCCAAAGCCGTCACGATTATTAAAATCAGCAAGATGAACAACATTTAAATTTTCTATGTGTTTTAATTATAGAAAAAATACTACTCCACGTTAGAGATGTACCAGAAATTATACACTAAACGCTTTTTTTGCGAAATAGATTTTAGAAACGTTTCATTCAATTTAACATTACTCAAAATTCTTTTTTAAAAAAATATATATGTAATGGCAACTTGGAGTTGCTAACCTTGTAGTGACATCACTACTATTGAAAGACTGGTTAAAAGTTTCTGGTTGTGCTACTTGCCACATGTTTTACCTTCTCACATGTTGAGTTGTAACCAGTTTGATATAAATACCTAATACATTTATTTTATAGACTTTACACTAACATTGTAAGGGAATCTCTCAAGAAACTGGCATACTTACCATGCCTTCGATTTACATCTTTGAAAATATGCATGTTGCAAACTAGCTGACCCGGCGTCGCCCGGGTAAACAAAAGCTTACACATAAACGCTTTCACACTCACAGCCTCACACTGAATGTACTATGATTTGTGTCGTGGGGCCGTAAACATTAATACCAAACACACACAACATCCACGTCATACCCAGAACCAGAAACATAAACTTCCCGTAGGGAAACAACTTGTACCTAAACATCCAATATTTACACAACATTCACAACATATTTAAAACCAGGAACACAAATTTCCCGTGGGGAGAAAACTTCTGTTATCACCGGGAATCGAACCCGCTGCTTTGAAGACGAACGCGCACCCTTCTACGCCAGTGGGTAGTTCGAAGTTCAAAGATTACCCACCCTGCGTCGCCCGGTTAAAATATTCAAATAAAGACTTCCTCATTTACAGCCTCACACTGAGTTCAATGACTTGTATCGTGGGGACGTAAACATCCAAGATTCACAACATACCTACACAAAACCAGAAACACAAATTTCCCGTGGGGGAAAACACCTGTGTTCCCACCTTATGGATTACGCAGCAACCGTTATTCATTCTGTGACCCACAATTTTCACCCTCAAATAAACTTAACGATTTCTCCTAAGCAATAGGTCCAAATTATATGCAGTATATTAGATTATAGAGCAAATTGCATCTACGTGAACTACGTAAGCCGATGAAATAGGTTTTTTTGTTAAGGATTAATATTTAATACTTAAAAAAGCCAGCTATTTAACTAATCTGATCAAAGTTCCGAAGATAAAGCGGTGAAGTCGGTTCTTTTAAGCTTTGCTTGCGTTTAATTATTCTACATCTGGTCTTCACGGTCTCTGGGGAAAGCCTAAATCTTTTTCCTCCCCTTTTAGTCAGTTAACTGCGCATGCAATGGGGCAATCCCGCGGCCTTATTCGTGCTCCAAATTATTCACTTTTTCAAATAGTTTCTTGACGAGATGTTGTGAATTTTTCGATATTCTTCACATGGAGCTGCTTGTCGTGAAAAGACCCGGCATATACAAAATACACGGCACATATCGTGACCTGCGGCAAGTCTTCCAAGTTACGGTTTTTTTTAAACGCATTCACACTCACTGCCAACTTTAATTAGATTTTACTTTAGATTAGACTTTACTTTACTTACTTAAATTAGATTACAGAACACCGTCTTTTCGGTATAAAAGGAATCCAATCTTATCTGTAGACTAGCTTTTGCCCGCGGCTTTGCTCGCGTTAAGAAGTATTATTATTAATTAGGTATAGATCCCCCATTTTATCCCCTTGGGGGTAGAATTAATCAAAATCCTTTCTTAGCGGATGCCTACGTCATAACATCTACCTGCATGCCAAATTTCAGCCCGATCCGTCCAGTGGTTTGGGCTGTGCGTTGATAGACCAATATGTCAGTCAGTCAGTCAGTCAGTCAGTCACCTTTGAGTTATATATATTTAGATACCTTTTCTTACAAACTGTACCACCACCTCCCTCAAAAAAACCACCTTTAAAGTTTTCAAAATATGAATCACAGCAAGACATCTTTCCATGCGCACACGCACAGTGCAGTGGCCATTACATTACGTCAATGACCGAGACTGTATTTAACTAAACTTGACCGCCATCTACACGTATCTGTCAATATACCTACCTGCAGATCATCGGATCAGTTCAAATCGAGTCGAGCAATTGTAGCGTCGCTTGCCAATACCCACGAATAATAATAATTATGATCCAATGATCCATCTCATTTTGCAAAAAACCTTCTAAGTTTGAAAACTAGTTTGTAACAGGAAAATGTTGATAATAAGATTTATTGTTTTGATAGCGTCAGTTTTAAATGTACAGGCTTTGGGAGGTAAGTGATGCTAAAAGTTTTATTATTGTGAGTATGCAATGGATAAATTTATAGACACAGAATTAAGTTCACCTTTAAAGTACCTGGTTCGATTCCCAGTACGCTGCGCAGCGCTGGGAACGCAAGTTTTCTCTCCACGGGAAGTTTGTATGTCTGATTCTGGTGTGATGTGAATGTTGTTGTGCTGTTTATACGGCTGTTTGTATGTTGTTATACGGCTTGTGTGCTGTTTGTATGTTGTTGTACGGCTCCTAGACATAATTCATTGAACTTGTGAGTGTAAAAGCGCTCATGTATAATTTTTTTAATGTTTTTTTACCCATGTGACGCCGGGTGGGATATATTATTTTATATGCGGAGTATAACATAGCAATTTAAAACATTAAATTACCAATTACTTATTAGACAAATGTTTATCAAGTTATAATAAAATAAATCCACCAAGTGCGAGCTTGACTCGTTCACCGAAGGTTCTGTACCAACTTGTATGTTCGTCAAGGAATCAAAATCAGTAGAGTTTAGGTCAAAATCAAGGCTACTAGATATAAAAAAAATCATGGCAATGCAGTGATTTGTTACTGGCATAGTTCGGCGTATTATAGGCCTGTACTTGAACATGCCAGAATTCAAGTCGGCAAAGTAGTCCCTTTCTTGTGCGTACATATACTATATAGAGTACTTTAAATGCATATCTTTTTGTTTTTATGTTTTAATTCATAGTTTTATAATTATTATACCGTGAATAAAATAAACAGGTATGTTCTAGTAGGCCGAATTTAGCCAGAGCTAAATTTGGCCTACTAGAACATACCAGATTTCAAGTCGGCAAAGTGGACCTGTCTTTGTACGCTTTTATTATCCTTTAAATACATAAAAAAAACTACTATATCAGTACTTTAGACGTAAAACATTTTAATAGTTCCCTTATTTTGCTTCTATCCAGGACCAACACATGGCAAAGCAGTGGTTTGTTACTGGCTTAGTTCGGCCTACTACAGGCCCGTACTTGAGCATGCCAGATTTCAAGTCGGGAAAGTGAACCCATCCTTGTGTACGCATATAGTATATTTTAATGCTTACTTTGATGATGAAAAGTACGTCATCAGAACTTTGGGTAAGTTTTTTGATGCAATCAAATGGTTTTAGTTGTAAGTTTAAAAGAAGCTGTGAACTGTCCGCTGGCTCAGTTGGGTGAGCGTTCATCTTTTAAGCAGGGGTATCGGGTTCGATGCCCGGCGGGAACACAAGTTTTCTCCCCAAGGAAAATTGTGTTTCTGGTTCTGGTTGTGATTGTGTGTGTGATGTGAATGTTTCCAGAAACCACGACACAAGTCATCGAAGTTAGGGCTGTGAGTGTGAAAGCGTATATGTTTATGTAAAATATTTGTGTACTAGCACACAACGTCACCTACATTTCCGGAAAATTAACTAAAATTATATACATCTATACAGCAAAGACCCAAGTTATCTACAAGTCATCGAGCCTCTCTAAATTGCAATGCTAATACGTAGAGCCAAATAAGTACCAGCATTTTGATCAATTTCTTCAATCAATTGAGCATTTTTTGAAAATAGAATGAGCTCCCGGTCCTCACGGGCCCAGTGTCTCAATACCAAATGGCTCAAATATGTAACCACTGCCGAGGTTTCCATATTTTCGCCGTTTGCGCTGCTCTGCCGAAGTTGCCGCGGCGCCAACCCCATTCTGCGTTTCAGGAAGATGTGACGGAGCTAAAGTGTTGACACAAGTTGCATCCCGCACTAAAGGCCGTCCCATCTTCCATGGAATTAAAATCAAGTCTTATTGATCTTGAATTAAAAATAAAAAGTTAGTATCGTTTTCAGACCCCTGGCTTGATTTACAAAGGAACGGTGGTATGGGAAATTTCAAAGGTATAGTAGCTTTAAAGGATCGCTTTCCACATTTGAAGGTGACTATAGCGATCGGAGGGGTGACAGAAGGTTCAGTACAATTTTCGTTAATGGCGTCGGATCCGGAAAAAAGAAAACTTTTCATCCGGCGTGTTTTACGGTTTATAAAGTAAGTATAAATATATATAATTAAACGTTTTTTTAGTCTGGAATTGTTTGCCTAAATCATGACTGTCTACTGTATAAAGACTGTATACAATGTGTAACAGAAAGGTGACTCTCTCTTTAACTCTCTCTCTCTTCTTCTTTTCTCTCAGGCTCAATCCACACATCTTGATTTTTTTTTGTTTTTGAAAGCTTTTGCTTTCCCATTGGTCCTATTTAAATTTGATCAAGATCTGATCCGATCTGAGCAGTTTTTGAGTTATCGTCAATATTACGTGTTAACATATTATATATACATTTAATCTTTTTAAATTTTTTAAATTTTTTCGAGAGGTGGTAGAGCATTTTGTGAGTTGCTCGCCTGGCTTGCTACCAAAGTAGCTTACCACCATCAAGTTAAAAGTCTGCCGCCAAACCAAATACGGTGTTCCGGCAGTTATCCTTGAGAGCCTGCGTATTCCAGGTCTAGTGTGTTTAACAGCTTCGATCACATCGTCACTTACCATCAGGTGAGATAGTGGTCAAACACTAGCCTGTCACAAATAAAAATAAAAAAAAATCTGGTCAAGGTTCCAAAGATAAAACAGTGAAGTCGGTTTTTTAAAGCTTTGTTTGTGTTTAATTATATTAACTCATGTTCGGACGTAGAGTTTCTAATTTAAGAATAATTATTTGTCTATTTTCAGACATTTCGGGTTTGATGGCTTAGATTTATACTGGATATACCCCACCACAGACGGTGGTGTGCCTGCTGATCGAGACAACTTCACGATCTTACTGAAAGTTAGCACTGCTTCATTTTATTGTTACTGTTTGCCTGTTGTGATACTTTACGTATAAGCTATCTAACAACAAGACAAACTTTCAAACGTCATCCTTATATGGTTGACATACCTCCAGTTCGCTCGAAGCGTTTCGCTTCTACGTTTATCATACGCACAGTGGAACTCGTTGCTCTTGTCTTAGTTCCCCGAACAGTATAATTTGGGAGTCTTCAAGTCAAGAGTGAATAGGTACCTTCTAGGCAAGCGTGCTACATCTTCGGCCGCATCATCGCTTTCCATCAGGTGAGATTGTGGTCAAACACTTGCCTATCGGACATAAAAAAAAGCTTATGTGTTACCTTTGTTTTATCTCATCTTATAAAGTGGATCAATAAAGTATTATCTATCTATCTATCACAAATAATAATACTAAATGCGAAAATGCGCGCGTATGTATGTCGTGTAACTAACTTAGATTAAACATAAACTTAACAATTATTATAAACTTAAATTATTTAATTTTTACTCTGTTTTTATTTTACGCTTTCACCACAGCTCCATTCTAAATGCAATGACTTGTATCGTGGGTGCCGGAAAAATTCACATTACACACACATCACAAACAGAACCAGGAACACAAATTTTCCCTGGAGAGAAAACTTCTGTTCCCGCTGGGAATCGAACCCCTGCTTAACGGGCAATTCAAACGAATCTTTATCAATAGATAAATCGTTTTACTTCATTATAAGTGTATATGTATATGTAGTCTTTATGTAGTTTGTTTAGAACTTAGTCTCAGTTTTACTACACCACCATTTGCTTATCTAAATTATTATTTTCCATCCAAAGGTTGTCTGGAAGAGATCGCTCTTAGCGATAATACCACCCATTGTACCTATTTATTAGTAATTTCTATTCTGTACTTTTTATAATTGGTATCAATAAAGTGTTATTGTATTGTATTGTATTGTATGAGAAATTTTACTTTCAGGAACTCAGCGAAGCCTTCAAGCCTAAAGGCTATATCCTCACAGCAGTTCTAGGCATTTCCAAATCCCTCTTGGAGACAGCTTACGACCTGGAGAACATCAGCCAATACCTTGACTTGATACACGTAGAGAGCTGGCTCTACCACAGCTTCGCTAATAAAGTCGTTGAAACCGTTGCACCTTTGAGAGGGATCGATGCAAATGATTCTTATTCTCAGGTACATAAGGTTTTATTTTACAAGCTTTTATTTAGTTTCACCTGTCCCGATGTTCGTCATCAAATCTTGCAAATTAAATTCGATCCCGGTTACCGATTGAGCTGAAATTTTGCACACATGTGTAAATCGCGTGACAATGCAATATTATGATGACATGGTGCTGATCTGATGATGAAGCTGGAAGGTGGCCAAAGGAACTTCGCAATGAAAAGACACAACCTCATCGAGTTTTGGCTCATTTGAATCGTCTTGACGAGTAGTTTGTCTTTTAATGGTAACCAAGGTCTGATGATGGTGGTGGTCATAGGAACTCTGTAATGAAACGACGCTACCCCATCGAGTCTCGGCTCGTTTGATTCGTCTTGACAAGTTCTCTGGTTATATAACTTTGAGTCCTCTTTATTTACAACTTGTAAAAGCTTTATTTAAAAAAACTTTTTAAAGTATGACTTGTTTTGTTATAAGTTTGTTTCCTGCACTGCAAGCAGAAGTAAAATGCTCTACATGTGGTCGTAAAGGACAACATGATCAGGTCTACTTTTTTTTTCCAACTTTTTTTTTTTATACTCGATAGGCAAGCATTTGACCACTATCTCACCTGATGGAAAGTGATGATGCGGCCGAAGATTTAGCACGCTTGCCTAGAAGATACCTATTCACTCTTGACTTGAAGACTCCCAGATTATACCGTTCAGGGAACACAGACGCGGGCAATGAATTCCACTCCTTCGCAGTACGGATGACAAATGTAGAAGCAAAACGCTATGAGCGAACCGGAGGGATGTCTACCATAAATGGATGATGTTTGCCAGTTTGTCTTGTTGTTAGATGGTAAAACGGGCATGGGGGTATTAATTCGTGTTATTCCTGCGCACATTCGCCGAAATGTAACCGATAGAATAACTAAAATGAACTGAACTAACTATCCTCTTTCTCTGAGACTTGATATTTTTTTACATAATTCAATTTATCTTTTAAAGTTATTCTGGGTGGAAATAATAAAATAACCTAAACTTATTTATAAAAATATAAATTGATTTTTTAAAAGGCCAATAACTAAAAAGGAGGATTATAATTATATTACCCTTGTATACCAAATATTAATTGAGTATGTTTGAAAGTGCTTATTTACAATTGATCAAATAGATTTTAGCGGATCAAATAATATTGTTAATTTTTTAATCGGCTTCAAAAAGGAGGAGGTTCTATATCCCACTGTGTTTTTTTATGTGTTTATCTTTTTACCTTATAACTTCTTTCTAAGTGAACCGTTTTTGATGATATTGTTTTATTTGTCTGGTTTTTTTCATTTGGTCCTATTTAATTTGATCAGAAGTTTTGAGTTATCCTCAATAATGCGTATTTAATTTGTTCAATCTAATAAAGGGCTACGAAGATAAAGCGGTGAAGTCGCTTTTTTTTAAGCTTTGCTTGCGTTTAAATAATAAAATGATTTGTTAGATGCTTTTAGAAAATCTAATATATAAAATTCTCGTGTCACAGTTTTCGTTGCTATACTCCTCCGAAACGGCTTGACCGATTTTGATGAAATTTTTTGTGCTTATCCGGTATCTATGAGAATCGGCCAACATCTATTTTTCATCATCATCACTTTTCATCATTATCAACGCGGGTGAAACCGCGAGGCGCAGCTAGTCTAATATATAAAATTCTCGTGTCACAGTTTTCGTTGCCATACTCCTCCGAAACGGCTTGACCGATTTTGATGAAATTTTTTGTGCTTATCCGGTATCTATGAGAATCGGCCAACATCTATTTTTCATCATCATCATCATCATCACTTTTCATCATTATCAACGCGGGTGAAACCGCGGGGCGCAGCTAGTATCTTAATAAATATGTTTACAGGAATACTCGGTTAACTATCTTATATCTCACGGAGTGGAACCACAAAAAATGGTGCTGGGAATCCCATTTAATGCACTGACGTACACACTAATGGATCCATTTGTTGGGAATATTGTGATTGGACAAACTCCAACGAAACCCGGTGGTTTTAAAGGACCAGTTTCCAAAGCAAATGGATATCTTGATTATATTGAAGTAAGTTTTTAAAGATAGATAAAGATAAAAAGTTATTTATTCAGGAAGGACAGTGTTTGGTACATTTTGATTAAGGATACAATATTTATGTGAGTAATAATTGCGATATTATGTACCTATGTGATTCTCTGTCCCCAGCACTAGGTCTCCTAAGAGCCTGTATAACTGGGTTACAGCAACCCTCTCCGGTAACAGATAATATAGCTTATTGTTAGGTATCCTTTACAGTTATTGTTGTTGTATTTTTTATCTACGTATACACAACATGTATACGTATACATAGTATGTTATTTAATGTTCAATATAATTAAGTTTCACATTAAATATCATCACACGTCCATGGACTGTTAACTTCCTTCCTTCTTCTTAGTTATGGCTTCGCAATCTTGTGCATTTAGCCAGTGTCAAGTGATAATATAATATTTCAAGTGTATTTCATATTATAAGTCCTAGTCACAAGTCACATTCAAAGTCAAGTAAAAGAGTCAAGGTCCAGTCATAGTTAAGTCATGCCCTAGTAAAGTGGTAGAAACTTCTATTGGAGTTTTGGAGCGAAGGCAAAAATCACGTTTTTCAACTTTGTATGATTTGCCTACATAAGTGTAGGCAAATCATACAAAGTTCACGTTCACTTAGTATCAACGGTTAATAATCCACCATTGTTATACATTAACACTCGAAGAATCACAGGTTTTGGAAATTTTTACAAAATCAACGACGCCATTTTTTCACTCACGTCAATAAACCCGACTGTTAACTTGTACGGAAAGTTTCTTCGTAACATTGACAGAACTGGACACAAGGCGAGTAAGAAATGAGGTTCGAAACAAAATAACCCTGATCAAACATTTCACGTCGGGACTTGATTGTTTTGTTAACATCGGAGAAATCTACTCTAAAAGTGATCTAGTGGACTTCGTCGGTCGCACGTACGCGGCAAGAATGTGAAGTTAGAAAAATTTTGCCTTGTAACTATCGTAAGGGTGGCAAATGACGTTGCAACAACATTATGGGTAGATGGTTCTGAGAGGTGGTAGAGCATTTTGTGAGTTGTTCGCCTGGCTTGCTACCAAAGTAGCTTACCACCATCAAGTTGAAAGTCTGCCGCCAAGCCAAATACGGTGTTCCGGCAGTTATCCTTGAGAGCCTGCGTATTCCAGGTCTAGTGTGTTTACCAGCTTCGATCACATCGTCACTTACCATCAGGTGAGAAAGTGGTCAAACACTAGCCTGTCACAAAAAAAAAAAAAAAAAATGGGTTGTTCCGTGTCAATCAAAAATCATTTCACAATCTAGTTTTTATTTATCTTTAAGATGACAGATTCTCCGCTGCATCTTTGCTTCTAGAACGGTATAATTTGGGTGTCTTCAAGTCTAAACTGTATAATATGCATATTTTAGGCAAGCATGCTACGAGCCAGTTGGCGCAGTGGACAGGTCTCCGCCCTCTGTGCCGTGGGTCCTGTCGATTCCCAGCAGAAGCACAAATTCCTTCCCAAGGGATATTTGTGCTTCTGGTTCTGGGCGTAATGCGTGTGTGATGTGAATGTTTCCAGCACCCACGATACAAGTATTTAAACTTAGTGATGGGCTGTGAGAATGCGTTTGTTTGTTTGTTTTTGTCAGTTTCCACTGGGAGAGATAGTCGTCAAATGCTTGCCTATGAGATAACCACTTTAGACTTGAAGATTGTATCGTTCGTATAAAGACGCAGTGGAAAACGACAAGGCAAAGACTGGAAAAATAAGATGCTTATGTTTATGTGCCAGCTTGTCACAAAGTAATGATTTTGACAAATCACTCGTTGGCTAAGATGGGTGAGTGTTCACTTTCTAAGCAAGTTCTTCCATCGGTTTCTATACCCGGCGGGAACACAAGCTTTCGCCCCACACAAGTTTGCTCGTGTTTCTGGTTCTGGTTGTGATTGTATGTGTGATGTGAATGTTTTCACCACCCACGTCGCAAGTCAACTTAGAGTGGGGCTGAGCATTAAAGCGTTTGTGTTTATATATTTATAAAATGGTGGAATATTTATTTATGTAGATCTGTATGGAGCTAAGCAACAGTTCATCGCCTTGGAGTTATAACTGGGATAAGAATTCGTCGACGCCGTATTTACGAGATGGCGAACGAGTCATCTGCTATGAAAACCCGAGATCCATTGCTGCTAAAGTCCAGTAGGTACCACATAACTTTATTGATATTATTACTAAGTACTTGTAATTTTTAAACTTTCGCGATTCGAACACATAGTTTAGGTAATATCTCGGGACTTAATCGCGCTAAAAAACTATTTTTATTTACCTCGACGTTTCGGCCAAGTTGCATTGGCCATGGTCTCGAGAAGACTACTGCAACTTGGCCGAAACGTCGAGGTAAATAATAATAGTTTTTTAGCGCGATTAAGTCCCGAGATATTATCTAAACTATATTACTAAGTACATCGTTAATGTTGAATCCGGAGGCTCCTGAACATGTTTTAAAATTGTATTTCTGGAGCCAGTGGCTTCTCCAATAATTATGTTTTGAATCAAATTACATCATACAGGGACATCAGTGCAGACCATATTACCCCTACCACATATTAGAATTAGAATATACCTCAGGGTATTTAACATACCATTATTATGTATGTTACATTTTGTATCGTGTTAATTATGAGTCTAAGGCAGGGGTCGGCAACCTTTTGAGTCGGAAGAGTAAATAATTTCAATTTACAAAATTACAAAGTTTTATAGAGCCACAATTTTTTTTCCTAATCATACCATAATTTACTTGTTTCAACTGTATAAATGTACTTTTTTGTTACCTTTGGAGGCTTGTTAATGGCTCGATAGAAATGATGCCTAATCCTCGTTAATTGATTCAAAACGTTTTTTAAATGTTTATTTTTAAATAAATGATATTTGCGTATGAAACTAAAGAGCCGCAGCTTCACATCCAAAGAGCCGCATGTGGCTCGCGAACCGCAGGTTGCCAACCCCTGTTCTAAGGGACTTGATATACAAAGCACACAAAACGCGCGCCTCGGGCGCTGTAAAAATAAAATGTATGGCGCTTAAGGGACCTTGACATACAAGGCGCTTTTTATGTTTTGTTACACTAGAGCCTACAAATTTCGGCAGAGCGGTGGGAAGCGTCAATTGCTATAACCGCTGAGCTACTCAAGCCCTGCCTGAAGCGACGAAATTATCCTTTCCTTATTATTAACGTATCATGGGAACGTGTGACGCCATCTACTACTTTATCTTTATTTAAATATTACTTTTAACAAAGTACCAAATAAACAAACAAACAAACACATTCACACTCACATCCCCACACTAAGTTCAAAGACTTGTATCGTGGGTGCCGGAAACATTCACATCACACATACATTACACCCAGAACCAGAAGCACAAATATTCCTTGGTAAGGAATTTGTGCTCCTGCCGGGAATCGAACCCAGGACCCACGGCGCAGAGGGCAGACACCTGTCCACTGCGCCAACTGGGTCGTCAAATTAAATAATTTTACATTTTACAGTATGGCAGTTGAAAAAGGACTCGGTGGTTTTTTGGGATGGACCTTAGACTCGGATGACTACCTGGCTATCTGCTCTCCACAATCACATCATGATGAAGAAACATACTTAGATTTCGCTGAAAGATTGATTAAAATCAATAACGACTCAGTTCTAGAAGAAGCTTTGAAGACTCTAAAGATTGCTGATGGTAAGGAGCAAGTTTTAAACTTATTGATTTGGTGACAGAATATAATTATAGCAGTATATATAAATCGAAATTTTTTGGTTTGAGGTGGGGATAGAACCCGCGGCCATAGGGTGTCATGCCCTGTGTTCTAATCCCGGCGGGAACACAAGTTTTCTCCCCAAGGAAAATTTGTATTTCTGGTTCTGGTTGTGATTGTGTGTGTGATGTGAATGTTTCCGGCACCCACGACACAAGTCATCGAACTTAGTGTGGGGCTGTGAGTGTGAAAGTGTTTATGTTATGTTATGTTATGTTTATAATCGCCGAGCTACTCAAACCCTGCCTGAAACGTCGTTATTATACTTTCCTTATTGTTAACGTCTTAAGGGGACGTGTAAAGTCATCTACCGAAACAATTTAGAAACTACTACAGCCAAGGAGTCTAACATTGCAGTTAGCTAAACGTTGTGTTTATAACGTCCACCCAAATCAATAAATGTTTGTTTATATAGCATTAGCCGTGTATGCAGAACTATAGTAGTAAATTTAGAAAGGAAAGTTATTGCTTGAGGCTGGAATTGATACAGTAGGAAATAAGTTGAAGATTGTCTTGATGATTACAAGTATATAGTAGAATTAAAAATATATTTAGCCTAACTTATATGGAGTTGCTTGTCGTATAGGACTGCCCACCAGTCAAGTGGGCAGTCCTAGTACCAGAATATTTTACGCCGCCCGAAGGCATCCAACAAGGCTTAACGACTGCTTAACGCGCCCGGCGAAGCACGGTGATACTCAGTTGAAATTCCCATTAAACGGCCATTCATAAAAGCACTGACCTGACTAAACATTGCATAACTTTGCCAATCAGTACCGATCGACCAGGCGGAACGCGCTACGTCACATGGAGTGGGATAAGAAGAGTGTGAGATGATAAACTCAGCTAGTTGAGTGACCGTTTGCCTTCTAAACCGGGTATTGGGTTCGATTCTGGGCAGGAAAATAAATTTTCTACCCCAGAAAAAAATTTGTTTCTGGTTCTGATGATTGTTTGTGTGATGTGAATGATTTCGGCACCCACGGCCAGTGGCGGATTTACACATTTGCCGCAAGTAGGCTACTCAAATTTTACCGCCCTTTCCGACCTCTCCAATCCTAGTTCAAAATCATATTAATTACAATATTTTTGTCAATTAAATATTACGATTCCCAAGTCATAAAGTTACAATTTAATTAAGAAAGTTGGTGTAATTAGGACGATAGTGTGGGTTCTGTTTTACACCACCTTTGCCCAAATTAGCATGAATGTGTACTAGGTAAAAAAAAGATGGTCCCAAATTTGCCGCCCTTAAAATCTGCCGCTCTAGGCTCCAGCCTACTCAGCCTGCTGATAAATCCGCCACTGCCCACTGCACCACTAATCGAACTTAAAGAGGAGCTGTGAGTGTTAAAGCGTGTCTATTACATTCTCAATGTGGCACAATATAGGTACTAGTATCCCAAAAATAGATCTTATTATCTCCACAGAAACACAAGTTGACGACGAAGCCGGCCCATCTTACGTCGTATCGAACAGAAAGCTCAAACTTCAAATACCTACAGTTAAAGATTCATTGAAATACAAGCTTCATCGCGTCATTAACGACGTTACCACTCTAGCAATTCAAGAAAAAATAATAACAGACGAGATAAAGCGGATCAAGGAAGAAAAAGGAATCAACAAAGAAGAATAAAGCAGAGAGAGCAGAAGAAGCTTTGAATTTCATTGAATATCAAGAGATATAACATTGGTTGATAGGTTGATAAATATCTTAAGAACTAACAAAAACTAAAACTTAAAAAGATTTAACAGTAGGAGGTCTTATCGCATAAAGCGATCTCTTCCAGGCAACCTTAGCATGGATTTAAATTATTCAGCATCTGGCTGAACTGGACATTAAAAAGAAATAAGAGTATGGAACTCTATAGACATATTCATTAAAAGTGCATCGGTGACCACTACAATGTAAATAAACTACATATATATATTTAATAAATATATATATATTTATTTATTTTTGGTTTTTTCCTCATAGCTTTCTATCAACGGGCCAATTGCTTATAGGTAACTAAAGTGCTCAAGCCCACTACCAGTGGGTAGCGTTCCCATCATGCTGGCGGCATTGCTTCTTTGAATTATTGCAATGCTAATACGTTGAGCCAAATAAGTGCCAGCATTTTGATCACGCGTCGCCCCAACCAGGCGCTCTGATAGATTTTTGAAAATAGAATGAGCTACCGGTCCTCACGGGCCCAGCTCATCACCAAACGGCTCAAATATGTAACCGCTGCCAAGGTTTCCATATTTTTGCCGTTTGCGCTGCTCTGCCGATTGTCTATTTTAAATATTTTATTTTTTACATATTTTTACTACATATATTATTAAAAATATGTTTACTTTTCTTAATATTGTGACTTGTGGTTGCCAACTAAATTAACGTAATAATTGTTGAAATTGGTATTTAAAAGCACTACAGATTATAAAACGTACATATACACATAGGCTGATAAACATATTACCTTCTTTTGCGCCTTTCATAAATGACTCTTTGGTGTCCATGTGAATAAACGATTTTGGTTTTTATTGACATAGTTTAAAAGTTTCACCTAATGGATAAGTATGTCCAAATTAAAAAAAGAAATTAAATTTGGTACACAGATAATCTAGAGCTTGGGAAAGAACAAAGGCTTCTTTTTATCCCGGATTTCCCGAGGTCCGGAACTTACGCGAGTAAAACCGCGGGGCGCAGCTAGCTATTAATAAGTTAGTAGTTACGGTTTTTTTTATGTTGGACATTATAATACACATACTCGATTGTACCATCACAAGTCAAACCTGTTATTTCGAGTGACTCAACTAGTTTTTCCACGAGGAAACAATATTAATAAACGCTATGTATAATGAGTGGGCCGGTAGTTCTTCATGTCTTACAAAATACCCTGGGGAATACCCAAGAACTAATTCTATCCCAAAACAGTTTTATGTAGATTTAGCAATATTTGATCGAGCGAAGCGAGATTGATTGAGAATCTAAATTGTCTTAGGTCGTTCAGCACTTTGTCCGTACATCCGTTCGTCCGTCAGTCCGTCTGTCAGAGGCATCTAGCGTCTAAACCATATAAGTGAATGACTTCAAATTCTCATAGAATATGTAAAACTACGGCCCAAAGCCAGATATGACATTTAAAATTGACATTTGATTTAGTTGTCGTGTGACAGTAATAAAAAAAAAATTATATACATGATAATATTAAGGGGCATACAAGTAGGGACAAAATATTTTTTACCTGATTGGTAAGCCTATTGAACACCATCGGGTTCGATTCCCGGTTCACAAGTTACTACCCTAATGATTTTTTATTGATGAAGTTTTTAACGCTAAATATTCAAGCATTAGACTTCCAGAAATTTTTGAGGGTACTAATTGTCTTTACAAACTATTTTTTTTCATTGAACTATGGCTACTGGCAGCTCATAGTTTAAAATGCATGGTATAGCATAGCATAGCAAGGGTAAGAAAATTTGTGTTTTTGGTTCTGGTTTTTGAAGTGAAACTTCTTTAGCGGCATTGTGCATTTTTTTGGAATGGGTAAGAAATGTTCAACTCGCGTCAGGACACGTGACCTGATCGAAAATTCGTAAGACGAAGGAGAAGAAGTAATATCCCTCTCTCTTTCTACCGCGCGGCGAAAAATGTTTTTTGGACGGATGAGATAGCGACCTATCTATCATAAAAAAAAACAACGGTAGAAGTGAAAACTTTCACTTCTACCGTTGTTTTTTTTTATGACAGATAGGTCGCTATCTCATCCGTTGGAAAGAGACGATTGTGTGTAATGTGAATGTTGTCAGCACCCTGTCATCGAACTTAGTGTGGGGCTGTGAGTGTGAGAGGGTTTATAATTTATTATTATGAAATAACAGTAAGATCGTATCTATTACTTCAACAAACAGTAGTTACAGTACGATTTTCGCAAATCAACATACACCCAATCGCAATATTATGTATAATATGCAACATTTTCACAACTACAGAAGCGTAGAGGTAAATCTCAAGGAAAACAACTTAGACGATGATGCCACGACCTTTGAGTCATTGATCTGTCTGTTTACCCTAATGTCATTATTTATTTAAACAATTACATTTAATGTTTTATAACTAACGTCTCGGCAAACGATTGCGAGGACGCCCTCTGGCTAGGTGGAGCAACGACATACGTTAAGTGGCTGGCAGCGGTTGGAAGAGAAGAGCTGAAGATCGAGCTCAGGGCGTGCATTGGGAGAGGCCTATGTCCAGTAGTGAACGAATACAGGCTGATGATGATGATGATGAACTTAAACGTTGCTAATAACGAATTACAATTAGAACCTTGCTACTTGATAATAACGAATTTGAACGAAATAAGGTATAGGTACACACGCTAAATAATTTAAACGCAAGGAAAGCTTTAAAAAAAGTCTTCAATGCGTTGTCTTCGGAACCCTTGATTAGACTCTTAACTAAAAAACTATGAACGAAATTATACACACGCTAAATAATTTAAACGCAAGTAAAGCTTAAAAAAAAGTCTTCAATGCGTTGTCTTCGGAACCCTTAATTAGACTCTTAACTCAAAAACTACTGGTCAGATCTTGATAAAATTTAAATGGGACCTGCAAATCGACACCGGTATATGGTAGATATTCCACAAATGCGAACAAAGCGTTTTGCTTCTACATTTCTTATGCTAACCGCAAAGGAATGGAACACCTTACCTGAGTCGGTGTTTCCTAATAGGTACAATATAGGAGCCTTCGAGTCGCGAGTGAATAGGTATCTTCTAGGCAAGCGTGCTTCATCGTCGACCACATCATCGCTTACCATTAAACGAGATAGTGGTCAAACGCATGTCCATATTGAATTTAAAAAAGGACCTCGGTTAAAAAACCGACTTCACCGCTTATATTTTGGTTTGTGCTTGACCATTTTAATAAAATTTATATGGGACCACCTCTGAAGTATAATCTACTAAACAAAAAATCATCAAAATCGATTCATAATTGGCGGAATTATCGCGTAACATATATACAAAAAATAACATACAGTCGAATTGAGATCCTCCTTTTTTAGTCGGATGAAATACTAAAAAATAAACATACGACAAAAACAGAATCAGTCCAGTATGTGAACTGAGACAGTCAAGGATTTTGCAGATCGCTGGCCAAGTAACGAGCTCGTCATACGTGTTTTGAATCATTATGATTGAACACGGCTCTGCCCTGAGCAGTCGTATATTTTAATTTTTAATAAAATATTCATACAACTTTAAAAGGTCATGTGAATAGATTTTTTTGTGCAAAATAGTTTCGTTTCATTTATTTGTGTCTAGCTCTATGTTAAATACTAAGTAAAATGATTTTCCGATTGATTCTTGTTTTTGTGATGGCGTCAGCTTTGGACGGACAAAGCTTGGGAGGTAAGTAACATTCAAATTATTATTTAATGGCCGCGGGTTCAAACCCCGCCTCAAGCGATAATTTTTCCTCTATAAATTTATCAATATAGTTCGTATGGATGTTTTTTACTCAACCACATCAAAATTACATACATACCGGTCAAAAACATAACCGCCCTTTTGCTTCGTCGTAGTCGGGTAAAAATTGCCAAAGCGGTGTCTGTGTGATACTTATATAATGTCACAGACCCAAATACATATATATTTATTTGGGTTTGTGACATCGTAACTCTGGCTAAACTGATTATGATTAAGTATTTTGCTTGAAAGGTGACTTGACCGAGAGAGTTTTTAATTATGTTTGTTGAAAATTAGTGCAGCCTTTTTATAGATAGACCGTCAGGTATTTGCAAGACGTTGATTTTCTACTGAATTCACAAAAAGGAGGAGGTACGCAAGTTGACTGTATTTTTTTATGTTACCTCTTTTATTCCGTCCACGTGAACTTCATAATTTATTTCCACGTGAATTTTGTTTTTTGTTTGAAAGATGTTGCTTTCCAATTGGTCCCATTTAAATTTGATCAAGATCTGATCAGTAGTTCTTGAAATATCGTCAATAATGCGTGTTTAGTACATCTTATCTGATCAAACTTTCGAAGATAAAGCGGTCCATAGTCGAATTTTTTAGCTTTGCTTGCGTTTAATTATGTTTACATTATTATTATATTAGCCATGACTGTCCCACTGCAGGGCAAAGGCCTCTCTTCCCTCTTTCTAGTCTAGACAGGTTTTGTGCTTTGTCTGTCCAGTCTTTCCAATAAGAGTCAAGCTGATCTTGTTATCTTCTCCTGGGCCTGCCGCGACCTCTATTTCGATTCAATGGAATCCATTCTGTGGTTGTCTTAGTCCACATTTCGGCCGGCATGCGGCAGGTGTTTACAAAGACTTAGTAAATTATGCTATCTATAAAAAAAGCTTAATTTTTACTTGGTTAATGCGGGCAAAGCGGGGTGTAATATTATATTTATAAACAGAACTTAACAGGTGTAAAACCGGTAAGTCAGGGTTCTGCCCCCCGATTACCTATCTTTGTTGCAAACGGTTTCAATACTAAATTGACAAAACTCCTAGGAAATAAGGTTCATTTTTGCTTAATTTTAATTGAAACCGCGTGCAACAAAGATACGTAATAGGGGGGTCAGGTATGTCAGACATTTTTGCACATGGCTTTGTATGGATGATTTTATTTTTACCGACTTCCCAAAGGAGGAGGTACTCAAGTGGACTGTATTTTTTTTATGTTATTTTTTTAATTGCGTTACCTCATAAATTCTCTCCACGCGAGCCGATTTCGAAAGTTTTTTTTAGTTTGAAAGATGTTGCTTTTTAATTGGTCCCATTTAAATTTGATCAAGATCTGATCAGTAGTTCTTAAAATATCGTCAATAATGCCTATTTTGTGGACTACTTTGACGATGTTCTCGTTTAACCGACTTCAAGAGTTACCTCATAACTTCTTTCGTTGTGAGCCGATTTTGATGATTATTTTTTTATTCGAAAGCTGGTGCTTGTCCTGTGGTCCCATTGAAATTTGATCAAGTCTGTCTAGTTTTTGAGTTATAGTCAATAATGCGTGTTTAATACATTAAATCTGATCAAGTTCCAAAGATAAAGCGGTGAAGTCGGTTTTTTTAAGCTTTGCTTGCGTTTAATTATTGATGGCCACTATCTGTCTAATACCTTAAAACGAGCAATTCTTGTATATATGTATATACATAATTTAAATCTCGAAAACGGCTCCAACAATTTTCATGAAATTTAGTATGCAGGGGGTTTTGGGGGCGATAAATCGATCTAGCTAGGTTTCATTTTGAGAAAACGTCGTTTTATCCGATCAAAGCTCGGTCATCCAAGTACTATTAATTCTTTCGCGTAATACCTATTTGAATTGTATGTACTTAACTGACAGAGCTAAGCAAGGTGTCGAAGTTAACTTGAGTGGTCTTTCCGTCAGTCTGTCAGAGGTATTTAGCATCTAAACCATACTTACAAATAACTTCAAATTCTCAGAGAAGCTGTAGATGTAAGCTAATTTGGCCCAAAGATATTTTTTTTTATAAAAATGATATAAATTCAAATATGAAGGGGGCACCCGTACACACCCCTCACTTATATATACACTTATAGCCCCCTTAATATTTTCATTTATATAATTTTAAATTTAATTTCTGGCTTTGGGCCGTAGTTGTACATATACTATAAGAATTTAAAGTCATTCGCTTATATCGTTAGACGTTAGACGTTAGTTGCCTCTGACAGACGGACGGACGGATAGACGGACAAAGTGTTGAACGACTTAAGTCAACTTAGAGAACTCGCATCGCTCGATCAACGTTACAATTTTTACGAAACCATTAAAAATCTATCTTGTACAATAACAATGTGCCTTAATCGCTGTTTTCAAACCTATTTTGTCCCAGGGTCTCTCTCAAAAACGGCATTTCATCTAAAGCTTGCGTATAATATGTGTTTTATATTGTACATGATCAACAAATACTAAAATCAAACAGTTTTTATTGAGAAAAATACCCAACTTCCTAAAAACAAGTTTTGGCATGTAGCTGAGAACATTGGAACAACGTAATATAGAATATGCAAAATATGTTTATGGTTTAAATCGGTTGATTACATTGCATAAAAAAATAAACGCTTTCACACACAGCCCCACACTAAGTTCGATGACTGTCGGGGGTGCCGGAACCATTCACATAAAACACACAATCGCTAGAGCAACATGTTCATAATTATGGATTTTTTTCTCATCAAATATATTTATTTTTTACCGACTTCTCAAAAAAGGAGGAGGTACTCAAGTTGACTGTATTTTTTTTATATGTGTTACCTTAAAACTTCGTTCCACGTGAGCCGATTTAAAAAAACATTTTTTTAGTTTGATAGATGTTGCTTTCCTATTGGTTCCATTTAAATTTGATCAAGTTCGGATCAGTAGTTCTTGAAATATCGTCAATAATGCCTATTTTGTGACGAATAATGCGTACTTTGACGATGCTCTCGTTTACCCCCCAAGTAGCACAAGGCAGTTGTTTAATGGCCGACGTAGGGCATTTGTGTAGAACCTAAGCTGTTTAAGATACTTAAGCTATTTATATAATAGCAGTATAAGGGCTAAAAGAGCTACTGTAATGCTAGTTTGGGCACAAATTATACAGCCTTAGGTTCACATCGCTTTTATACGGCTTTACAAAAGCATTATAGCAGCACTAAGAAGATTAACGAGCATTATAAGAGTTGATTTATAGTTTTATAAGGTTTCACTGTTAGACCTTAAAATGCCATAGGTTCACACAGCTGTTTAATGGCATTAAGAAAACATTAAAGTAGCATTCAGTTGATCGAAAAGCATTATTAAAGTCTTTTAATAGTTTTTTAAGTGATCTTATGTAGAACTTCAATATAAACCTACTAAATTGAAAAATCTATGTTATACTTTATACAAGGTATTGTCAGAGCTGCGTTTTTATATCGTCAATTTATTTCACATGACATTTTACGACACGCATTCGTGACCGTATAGCATTTAATGAAGAATACATCTAGTGCCACTTCATTATTTGTTTTGGGTAAGTGTTTATTATACTTTTATCTTACGCCTTGCCTTAATATTACTGCGGAATTTATTTTACTGTCAATATATATATAGTTTTCATTGAACATTTTCATGCGCCAATAGATAAAGAAGGTTTTGTGATAAAATGTTAGAAAAGCTATATATAAAATCAAAGGACATATTTCGTATTTGTGTTAAAACAGAAAATTTTGTGTTGTAGATGCACTGATATTATTTTCTAGGCACTAAACTACACAAGGATTTTAATAAAGATCTATAGTTTTCTTCCAATTTTGTCCAAATTATTTCATTTGTTGGTTATGAAATGTTGAAAACATGGTGTCGATCTAAAATAGCTTGGTGAACAATTAAAAAACCTCACTAATTGCATTAGTTTTACAAATACATATAACGTGAACAATTATAATCTTTCTTGCCAGAATGGAGACTTTTAGTGAACTACTGTAGTGCTATCGATTTTAGTATGGTATTTTATTTGTTCACATAAATGCCAAGAGGACGTGACGTAATCAAAAATTTAGGGATCCTTGTACAAAACTATAAAACCCTTTTCTATTAAACTAACCAAAATATTGTGGCAATAATGTAGCTTATTATAGTAAGTATAGGTATTTCCATTTAGACGAATAAAAACTTATATTATGGCATTTTACACTTCACTGGCTGACTGAACTAATTGGTTGTAAGTAATCCAGAAAAGCAATAGTAAATTGTTTGTTTGTTAAATAGCGTATTATATTAACGATCCCGAATAAATATATATTCTAGTTTATTTATAGCTATTGTTGAATAAAAAAATCATTTGTAAATAAGTAAATATTTTTTATTTTACAATAATGTTATGTAAGTTTTTTTACCGCTTCCATTATTAACCATAGGTAAATAAACCATAAAGAATAATAAATTTATCCAAACTTTTACTTACACATCATTTTTTCGCTCACTTAGCGAGCAAATCCGGCCACACTTATGGCCAACCGGCGATCGCACCAGGGCGCGAGTAAAAAGCATCAAATTTCTCCGCCAGTCTAATGATGTCCCTTTTGCACCTCATATCAAATATGCCCCCCCCCCCTTCCCAAAAAAAACCCTACCGGCGCGGGCGCGGGCGCGGGCGTAGGTATTTGCGTAGCAAAGTTTACTTACGCAGTAGCAGTCAGTCAGCGAACGAGACTCGTTTAGAGTGTTTGTGCGTAAAGTCTGTCGTTCGAATATAGGTACTAGTACATATTAGGTTTGTACAACGGGTCTCTAGATTAAATGAACAATAGCAGTTGCACCTACTTGTTACTTGGTATACTCCTATATACATACCTAACTGACTAAACTTTTTTGTGTTTATTACGCATAGTCCAATGTCTTTTGTTTGATATATATTTTATTGCTGTATAATAATAACTTGATTTGATTTTTAGTAATTTGCCGGGAAACTGAAAATGCCGTTTAAAATTGTACAGACGCTAGAGAGAGGAAAATTGAAGCTAGTTATTGTACCATCCTTCTGGGAGGATAAAGGAAAGTTATGGTGGCCGCCTAAAAAGATTTTGGACAAAGTAATAAAAGATGAACAATCCAAGCCACATAAAGAGTGGAAGTTAATGAAATGTGCTCTAAAAAGGAATTATATTCCGACATACCAGGACGCTGACACTGAACTTTCTGTAATGGAACTCAATTCAGACCAAGGATGTTGTAGCTAAAGTAATAGGATGGATAACTGACAAACTTACAGTGCCGAATATCAAACATGCATAGAATCTTATCACAACTGACTTAGAGCGTATTTACAATGTCAAATCGTTTTATCAATTGCATAAAGAACCAATCGTGGTTGCGGTCCCGTTGAAATCGGGTGAAAGGTTAGAAAAGACCCCTGTGTCCCTCTCGCACAAGAGCGACTAGTTCTAAAAAAGTTTCCCAGTGGTAGAAATTATAGTCTGTAGTAATAATAAGATCTTATCTGTCGTAATTATTTGATTAATCGAAACCTAACAGAATATGTTTCTAACTACCTACTATCAAACTATTCTCAATAAACCGTTTTTTTTCCCTTATAGTATTAGGTTTTATGATATTCTTTTTGATATATGGGTATACAAGCCAAGCTACACAACTACATCCGCCATTTATAAAAATATTTTGTAAAAACAAGATGAAGTTATCCTGCTATCATACTTCCTACTAATATTATCAAGGCAAAAGTTTGTAAGTGTGTTTGTAGTTTGTTCCTTCTTGACGCTCAATTATGATTATATTAATGAATACGTTTGTGAATATGGAATATGCATACATTTTTATTCGATTGTTGCCGTTAATACATTGCCGGAAAGAAAGTTTTTCTTCCTAACAATACATCTCATATCGAAATAAATAGGCATTGAGAAATGCAATCAGGTTTTTTTTTTATTCAAGTAGGCAAACTTTTGACCACTATCTCACCTGATGGTAAGCGACGATGTGGTCGACGATGGAGCAAGCTTGCCTAGAAGATACCTATTCACTCGCGACTTGAAGACTCCCATATTGTACTCATCAGAAAACACTCAGGTAAGGAGTTCTATTCCTTTGAGGTTCCCACAATGAATGTGGAGGCAAAACGCTTAGTGCGCATTTGTGGAATGTCCACCATATAGCGGTGTCGCTTAGCAGTTTGTCTGCTTGTCCGACGATAGAACGGGGATGGGGGAACTAGATCGTGCAGTTCCTTAGCACACTCTCCAAAATGTATCTCTCCAATATGTTCCGATAAAAAACCAAGAGACTAGCTGCTACCATGCGGAGCGGCGATGACCCAAGCTCTGAAGCTTTGAATTAGTCAGCTGCTCGCTACCAATGTGTCTCCTGGGTCTCCACTCAATGGTGTCAAGAGTCTCAAGCTGGTACTTAGCTGAAACATCCCAAAGATGAGAACAGTACTCCATACATGATCGGACTTGTGCTTGATACAAATTGAGCAACTGTCCCGGTGTGAAGTATCGTCTCACCTTTGCAAGGATTCCCAGCTTTTTTGCAGCTAGTTGGGCTTTTGACTCGATGGAAGTACCAAAATTGAGCTTAGAAGTCACAGTCAAACCGAGTAACTCGAGATGGTCAGTTACTGGTAGGGATACATTTAGGAAAGTTGGAGTCAGTTCAAATTGACTCCGTATATCGGAGAAAAAAAGTTTAGCAAATTTAAACACAGCGATTTGAAAAAACAAATAGAATTTAAGGAAAGTTGACGAATCAGTGACCACAAAATTGTGTAACTTAGTCACGATCAGCTTAGCCAATAGCGAGCGTTTTGCTATTTTGAAATTTCTATCCATTTTAATTATTAAAACTCCTAACAAAAAGCAATTAAAGAAGAAAATCATATTATGGGAGTAATTTTGAAAAAATAAAGATTAAAAAAAATACTTGACCTAATTATGTAAATTGTATGCTTATTTCCTATTGATAATTTATAACGTTGTTATATTTTTCTTATATAACTATTATAGGCCAAAATGTATGGCATATGTTTTATTCTTAAAATGTTGTGTTAGCGTTGGCTTAAAGAATTTAGTAATTTTTAATTTTGCATTGGGTCACACTTTTTGACAACAATTTGTACACAACAATTTATGACAGTTAGGTGTCATAAAAGTTAGGGTTTACCTTCATTGGATTTTTTATGGATATATTGATGATCTAGTCGTGCCACCCCGCAGCTTTGTCTGCGTTTGTCAAGTTAATTAGCAGCCTATTTGTTAATCCTAGGCATAAGCTGCGTACATTCCAAATTGATCCAAATTTATTCAGCCGTTGCCGCGTGAAGAGGAAAAAAGACATACTTAAATAATGCCCCAATTACACACAAACTTTCGGATAAATAAATTAGTTTAATATCAGTACATAATAATATTTACCAAGATTCTGACATATCAATGTAGTAATAATATCTGTCATCGATTATCTTTATTGTAGGATATAAAGAACAATGGCGAACTCCCATACATCATTTTAGTTGAAGTAAAATAGCATCGTATATAGATAAAAAAATATCTTACGTAAGGCCGGTTGCCTTCTGAGCTTCATTTTAAAAGAATTTTCGTTTATGAAGGCCTAGTTATAGAGATATTGAACAAAACATATTTGTAGGTTATGGCTCGGCACACTTTGTCGGTCTCTTTTTGAATATGCCAACAGTTCTGACAGTCGTGAATTCATGATAAAAGCCCATTCCAAAGAGCCACCACTACGTTTAAACTTGAAATATATTATTACTTGACACTGGCTAAATGCACAAGATTGCGAATCTAATATTAAAAGAAAAAAGAAAAAAAAACAAACGTCAAAAGTGAAAACGTCATTCATACGACAGTTTGGTATTGCCATGACATTTGCTTTTTCCCCTTAAATGTCGATGACTGCAATAGCAACCGCGGCTATTTTTAGAAAACCTGTGAATGACAGACGGATTCTAGACAGCTGATGGTTCATACATAAGTTACCATAGTATTTTTTGTTTTATGGATACATCATAAGCATTAGCATTACGGCTTAGGAATATAGAGATGCACTAGGGTAAGGCAATGGACATGGTAACATCTTATTATATAACCACAGTATAGACAAAAACAGAAAAATGAAAAATGGTTGAAAGTATTCGTTTTGTTTCTTTTAATGTGTATTTTTTTACCTGGCTTCGTCTGCCTTTTCTGTTGTTTTAGTAAATCTTTGTAATTTATTTGAGTGAATTTCGTTAATTTAACATTTAAATATGATCAAACATAGGCCAAATAAAATTTCGCCATTGTTCTTTAAACATGGGTTGTAAATGTATCTAGAAGCTTATTACAACAATTTATAGCACATATGTCCGCCATTTTGAAAAATATCGAATCTGCTCACAAAATATCACGAGAATCGGTTGAGAAATGCGACCTGTACAGGAGAACAACCGGAAATCCGGACCTACGAAAGCAATTTTGCCCAAGCTGAAATGAAATCGCTTCGTTCCCGCTTTGCGCTCGTTCGGTCAATTAAACCGAAAGTAATTTAGTCTTTCATAATCGTTAATTAGCTGACCCAACCGGCGCGGCGTTCGCCTGGGTATAAAAACAAACGCATATACGCATATATTTTTATAGTCGGATAAGCGGACAAAGCCGCGGATAGATACTAGTAAATATAATTATATAATGTTCATTAAATTTAAATGCATTTTGAAACATCAGCGTGGATTTTAATTACGCATATAGTATATCTTTATGAATGACATAATAATATTTTTATTAGATATCATATTGTAGCATGATTACACAGTTAAATATCATTCAAGTAGAACATAATTCAAATGGCTCAAAAGGTTATCCCACAAATCTTAAAATCAGGGTTACCCTAACGAAAAGGGACACAGAGGTTTTTTGTGACCTCTCACTAGGACACAGATTTTCGGCAGAGTCGTCCCTCCTTTTACAAACCGTAGGTTTGTTTCCTATCTCGATGATTCAGACACAGACATGCAAGAAAATGACACAGCTGTGGTTCAACCCCGTGAGACTGAGAATCGAGACGAAATAAATTTTGAAGTTTTGGCTAATAATTTGGTAAGTTATTTAAGTATTTTATAAAGACGAGTGTGTATTGTGGGTATATAATATATATGTTTATATACCCATGCACATAGCGCTCGCGGTTATGTGTATTGTTAAATATTTGTGTATTATTATGTGTGTGTATTATTAAATATACCTATTAATTAATTCTTATTTAACTAATATTGAAAGTAAACCTTTCGCATGTGAAAGACCATTTTTTTAAATCTCTGATAGACTAGCGTATGACCACTATATCACCTGATGGTAAGTGATGATGTGATCTAGGATGGTAAACACGCTAAGCCTAGAATATGACTGGCTTTCAAGGATAGCTGTCGAAACACATTTTTTTTATCTCCTTAATGGTGGTAAACTACGATTTAAGTATTTTGGTACAGGGTAGCATGCCAGGCGAACATGAGAAAATGCCCTACCACCGTGCAGCCTACCCTTTTTGGTAATGTTATAAGGATTTGTATGTGCTTCATTAATTATTGTTGTATTTCAGACGCTCGATCAAGACAACTCAATTATGCCGACCAATGAAGACGTACTACAAATATATAGCGCAGAACCTTTAATTAACTGTGATCAAATCTTAGCGAACCAGAAAATTTTGTCAGAAAAAATAGACGCAATGCTTCAAATTCAGGGCATTGCTATTGAAAACCAAAAAAAACTGACTCAAAAGTTGGCAGCTTTGTCAGTACAGGTCGAAGAAATGAGCCAACTACTAGCAAACCAAAGAGATCAACTGAGCCAACCGACAAATGTCGTTTTGTTGAAAGACGCCAATCCTATAGATAACGAAAGTTTTTCTTTCAAGCCGATTGAAAATGAATCTGAATTACAAGCATTGGAACAGATGCTGGAAGACAAAGCTCGTAAATTAAAACTAAGAAAACAATTATCTTTTATATGTTCAGCCTCGGAGGGCAATGGAATCACTTGCGCTTATAAGTTGATAGACATTCTTTTTAATCGCAATTTTCTTTGTCTTTGCTCATGGTCGGGTGGAAGTAGAGCAGAAAAATCAAAAATCGCCCTCAAAAATTACAAGAATGTTTTAAACCTCTTTTTCTTATTGGTTCACACATGGGATCCACAATATACCATACAACAAAATGATTTATTTTTTAAGACTGTCACTAAAAATGCTAAGCAAAGAGTAGCCATGAAAAATTTAAGAATGTCAACTAAAAGATGTCGTAAAGACAAGGATGAAACAGCTAAACGGCAAAAGACAATAAATAAAAATAATACTATTGCTGAAAACATACAAGGAAATGTTTTTATTTCGGAACAAGCAGACGAGAATCAAAGTAGTGATGAAGAGAACGAAGGATTGTGTTGAAGGATTATGATAGTTGATTTACTTTTTGATAGAGGATTGTGTTAATTGGTATACTTTTTAATGAAGGATTGTGATAATTGATTTACTTATAGTTACATATAGTACTCATAATAATAGTGGTACATCAGTACTTAATATGGTCATAGGTCACAAAATAAGTTACTTATTATAATTAAAGATAATAGGCTTGTGTCCACTAATAACAAATTGCTTGGTCTATAGTTTCCAATCATAAAGAAAGAGACGTAGATAAGAAAAACCAGTCTATTTCTCATGAAAGTTAAAGCTTATTAATATTTTTAGAAAATAAATTCGACAAAAATAGGCATTTAGTTACGTAACAGCGAACCAATTAGAAAGTGTTACGTCACGTCACGCGTTTTCATACAACAGAGCAGGTTACTCCGTATTATTTTTCGTTTTTGGCACTATACAGTACTTGTTATACGAAGAATTTGCAGACTGTGATGTCATTCAAGACGCCATGACACTATTCAGCGTTTTCAAGGGAAATCTAAATTGTTTTTTTTTATTCAAAATACGTCATGTAAATATTGTTTTTTCTTTAAAATATAGGTTTTTTTGGGATAAAATAGATATTAAAGTATATAATTAACCAAGTTTCAAATTTAGTCAACTAGCCTATTAATAATATTAATGGTAGCTATAAACCTACATTCTAGGCCTAGAGGGTTTAAAATCTTCATCTTCATCGCTTACCTACCATCAGGTGAGATAGTTTATAGGAGATAAAAAAATATAAAGAACTTATTTTGTGACTAAAAATATAAAATTAGAAGAAATAACTATTTTCAATCAATAGTAATTGTTTATTTAAATGTGTGCAATAAAGGTATAAAATATAAATATTCGTTTCTATGTTCCACACACACAAATTTACATCTTATATCTTGAAAGCCTAAAGTAATCTCTAATCTGTCATCATCCATT
Source organism: Lomographa bimaculata (assembly GCA_948107665.1). Taxonomy (NCBI): domain Eukaryota; kingdom Metazoa; phylum Arthropoda; class Insecta; order Lepidoptera; family Geometridae; genus Lomographa; species Lomographa bimaculata. Next base: position 6,870,337 of record OX403612.1, on the reverse strand, counting down.
ATTTTGGCTTTGTAAATCCCGAGATGTGCAGATTTTATTGGATAATGAAACACATCTTCTTTGTTGCTTATTTTCAAGCCAATAATAATAAGTCCATTGATTTCTTCATTCATTTCGTGTATTTCAATTATTTCGTTGGATTTTGTCAATATATATTTGTCTTTTCTTTTGGGAGATACTTTAAATTGTTCTAAATGAAGTATATTATGATCATTCTTACTTTTCTTTACAAAAGGATAATTGGGTTTCTGATTTTTAACATCATTCACTTCAGAGGCTTCACCTATCCTTTTTGCTACTTGCGATAAAGGATTCTTTCCATCTCTCAGCAATCGTTTTATGGAAAATAATTTATTTTCAAAAGGGTAGGCACTAAATGAGTGTAAAGGTCCAAATTTTTCAACTTCATCAGTTAAATGGATTAAGTTGTGCACGTTACTTGTAACATAGTCTGCTCCATAAAAGTCTCCATAATGTTTGACAAAATCTTTCAGTAATTCTTTAGCTAATGGCAGCATAAACTGGTGAAATTCAGACGAACAAATTGTAATAGCACAGAAAAACTTGAGAAAATGTGCCAATGTGGCGCTAGTTAGCACATCCGGCAGAATGATAATACTCAGGTAGAATAAAAAAGTTCGAAACTCAGAAGCTTTCCAAAATGCCAGATAATCCAAACCTCGAACTGCTCGATGAATTTCAGACGGTAACATTAAGGTGCACTTGTTTAAGAAAATTGTTACTCTTTCAATATCAGCTCCACGCCATTTTGTGAGATATTTTCCAAAGTTACCATCACGCCAACCAACCAGTAGCCTCTTCATGATGCCTAAATCAACTAAATGCAAAGCATCTCCAACCGGGAAATCCTGTACCATATCGATTGGAAGTTGTAGTAAAGGGGAGTCAATCTTATGGTGCGCCCCATAAAGTTTACTTCGGAATCCACCATTTGTTCTCTCTGCACAATTCATATTGGGAAAAACAACGGTATGGGAGTTATGTGAGTATTCACCAACAGTAACACATTTCATACAGCCGTGTTTTCCATTGAAGTTACAAACACCTGAAATAAAAAAGTACCTACTTAGACGTTAACTTATGACAATGAAAAAAATCTTTTAAAAAAGCCTGTTCCCGCGGCTAAGCCCACTTTGAATTTGGTAAAACAGGGTCTAAACAGGGTCTCCGAAAATAAACTAGCCTGTGTCCATCCTCGGTTAGCTAGCTATCTTCTAGCCGAATTTTTCAAAACCAGCTCAGAGGTTTAGGCGTGAATAGGTAACTAATATAATTTACTTCCGGATTTATAATATTATGATAATTATAATTGATAAGTATGGATAAAACATAATATAGAATACAGAAATATAATATAAAGAATAGACTAGTACTAGTATGGAAAGTATGGATAAACAGTAAGGAAATAAGACTCGCCAAGTTGGAGGCTAGAAGAGTGTTACAGTTTGAGCATTATTCATACAAGTTGTGTTCAATTATCACACCAGTACTAGGGCGACCAGATAGCAGATGAACTTTTATAAACATCCTTGACTCAGGAAGGTACTAATAATAATAATGTTACCTTTTATAAATGCTCTAGCAGGTGAGTCACAAATAAAACATCTGATCTTAACTGTTACTTTCTTCTCTGGTTGCTGCTGCACAAGTAAAATTCCCTTTTCCAATAAACTGGTTACATCATTGATAAAATCTTCTAAATAAGTATGTAAGTTTTTAGGTTTTCCAATTCCATAGTAAATTCCAACCACTAAAGGTTTTATGTCAGGTTTTTGGTGAATGCTGCAAAGTATCGGCCAAAATTCTTTTTTTGAGCTTTTAAATATTGGCAAACCGTCAAAATTGAAATTTAAAAAAATTTGTTCTGGTATATCATCACACTTCTCCAATAATTCAGTAAGACTATCAGTTAAACCGTTATGCCAATATTCACCTCCATCTATTTTTTTTATGTTGACATTTCTGGGCGTTTTTAAAATGGTCCTAGGATCGTTTGGTAATATTTGTGGAATCAAGTCATTAACAATGTTTGCAAGATCTTTTAGCGCTATTTGGTTAATATTTCTTTCAATAGCCCAACTTCTTATTTTTTCACGAAAAGAAGGCAATTTTGCATTATAATCATTATCATCTTCACTATCTTCAGAGCTATCTGGTCTTTGGACTTCTGATTCAACATGAAAACAGGAATAAATATTGGTATTCATGTTCTCATAATTTTTTTCCAAAAGTGAGGATTCCGTATTATTTATTATATTTTCAATATTCATAGAACCTGGCTTGCAAGTATTACCTACGGAACCTTCTTCATTATAACTACCACTCTCTTTTTGTAAATCGTTTTGTTTATTGATTTTGTCCTCACACAAATTCATAATTCTTGTATATTCTTTTGTTATTTTTCGCCTGACTCCGCCGGTTCTTGCTCTTATTTTCCACGACTTTTTCAACATTTTGTCAACTCACAACAACACTTGCAATGTCCGCATACACTATCTGTCTGACGCCGTGAGGTGAACGATAAGCATCACAATCATTCAAAATTATCTTTTAGTAGAACTGGTGGTTGTACAGCAGCCCTCAGTTGATCTTTTAAATGCGAGCATTATAACGGTTCATGTTTATGCTTGTAAATTGCGTCATACATTACAATAATTCACGTGTGTCTTACTATAGATCTGTCGGCCGTACAACAGCACTCAGTTGATCCATTATAATGCAAGCATTAAATAGTATATATGTGAGTTCTTAAACAGCTTTAGGCATATTGTTGATATTTATAAATGTCCTTGCAAAACCAAAGGCACAAAAACAGCTTATGGCTGTATATCGGCGTTGTTATGAAGTGCACTGCAACCGTAAACATTATAAAAGCATTTTTTTATAGCGTTATCCAACCCTTATACAGCATTAAGTATGAAAGTGATTTAGAAATGCCAATATGCAGCTTTAAGGCGTGGATAGAACAGCTATTGGAGGCCACAAAGACTATCAGTTCTTTATAAATTCACGATTGATTTCTTGTAATGCTACTTGTGCTACTTGGGCCGACTTCAAAAGTTACCTCATAACTTCTTTCGTTGTGACCCGATATTGATGATTTTTTTTTTAATTGAAAGCTGGTGTTTTGCATGTGGTCCCATTTGATTTCTAGGTTTTGAGTTATCGTCAATAATGCGTATGCAATACATTAAATCTGTTCAAGGTTCCGATGATAAAGTCGGTTTTTTGAAGCTTTGCTTGCTTTTAATTATTTTATTATGAATATTTTGTAATTTATAGGGCCCACACATGGCAAGAATGTGATCTGCTACTGGCCAAGTTGGACTTACTACAATCCTGTGGAAGGCCAACCCAATTTCGAGCTGGGGACAGTTGATCCTTCGCTGTGCACGCATTTGGTCTACTTCAACGCTTTCTATGATATCGAAAAGAACGTCCTTAAACCTACAGGTATTTTTTAATTACTAACTGAAGATAAGCATATTAAAATATATTAATATTTTGACATTAAGTGAAGGACAGATTTGAAACTGTTAGATAAGTCACACTCGTAGTAATAGAGCGGTTAGAGCAATAGGGCATGACACCCTATGACCGCGGGTTCAATCCCCGCCTCAAGCGATAATTTTTTCTTTCTAAATTTATCACTATAATAGATAGGTCTAGACTACATGTTAATATAAAATACTCCGTTAAGCTGTCGGTCCCGGTTGTCGTAAGCCATGTTGGATGCCTTAAAGTGGCTTTAAAAATCTTGATCCTAGGACTTCCCACATTCCTGATACAGTCTATACGACAAGCAAGCAATGAAATAGGTATTATATAATTGGTGAAATATAATTATCGTTATGTATTTTTTTTGTATTTGACTAATAAAATAAGAATACGATTTTCAACAAAAACAAATGACAACAAAAGAATACCTAATTTGACAGCTTCAAAAATCTTCTTTTTAATAAAAAAATCTTAAAATGAAATCATATTTAAACAAATATGTAAAATAGCGCTTGGTACTTGACAACTTAGAATGAACAGAGAAGATATATTACATATTTTAATATTTAATAAAAAAATATAGAATAGAATTTGCAATAGCCGTACCACGAAATAATGAATTGAAATGTATTTATTAATATGGAGGTATATTTTAAGTCATAAATAATAGTTAATAGCCCTTGTACTGCACTACCACGAATTTTCCTGCACCTTCTCGGATGACTGGCAGAAAATGCTGTATTAGTATTAAGGCCTTCGTGTACAGCTATATTGTGCAAAATAATAAATAAATAAATATTTTTTCTTGCATATCATGAATTATTTTGCTTTCAGATCCCTTTCTAGACTTAAAAAAGGACAATGGCTTAGGCCAGTACCTAGGCATAACAAGTTTGAAGAACAAATATCCTCACTTGAAAGTCATGATCACAATCGGTGATCTGAACAACGGTCCAGTCACATTTTCAACAATGGCAGCGGACCCCGAGAAGAGGAAAATATTTGTACGGAATGTTAAGAGGTTTTTAAAGTAAGCATTTTTTTATTGGGCATAAAAAAAAGCTTTTTTGTTGAAAATATTTTAATTGGCTATAGATTTTAATTTTCTGGTTTAAGATGTTTTATTTCTCAAAAAGAATAACATTCACTTAAATGAGAAAATGTAGGTATTTAGACAGTATTTTGGCGTCTTTTAGGTGCATTATAACATTATTTATACAATCTGATCAAATGAGGGTAGGTTAAAAAAAGTGTTTTAACAAGTATATTCAAAAGTCTTATAATAATAAGCATTATAATAAATAATATGCTGACTATAATAAAATTCACCATAATAATCACATAGATATTAGAAATCCGAAAGTTTGTGTGTAAGTATGTGTCTTTTCTCTTCGCGCTGAACAGATTGGAATTAAATTCGAAATATACACTTTTTAGATAATATTTTTGGCTAGGGGATTGGCCGACGGACGTCTTGTGCTACTTACCAAGTCGTGGTCTCCACTTGAGTAAGCGTCTACTCCAGCGGTTTATTAAGTTTAATTATAATCTTATTAATTACAGGCATTTTGGCTTCGATGGCCTAGACATCAACTGGCTCTACCCCACTAGTAAGGGAGGCGCACCAAATGACAAAGAAAATTTCATACAATTGGCTAAAGTGCGTAAATTTTTATTTTATTATTTAAATGATGACTCGACATCTATTAATGGTTGACATACACAAATAGGGAATTTTGGCGCGAAGTGAAAAAATGTCGTTGTCGATAAATGAAGCTGAAAGTGTGTTTGTATGTTTGTTACTTCTTCCTGCTTAAATGGCTGGACCAATTATGATGAAATTTGGTATGAAGGTAGCTGATACAACTTGGATTAAAACATACTTATACTATTTTTGATATTGCAGCTAGTTAGTTTGTAATTATTATTTACAGCTTATAATCTACCATTATCATCCTACACTCATGTGTAGGTAAATCACACAAAGTTGAAAAACGTGATTTTTGCTTCGGTCCAAAACTCCAATAGAGGTTCAAGTGTGACTTATGACTGTACATGAAATACTCAATTATACTAGAAAAATATTGATTACTTGACACTGGCTAAATGCACCATGTTGCGGAGCCAAAATAAAAAAAAAACTACGATTACTAAAACTACTCTAACCTTATAACCTCTAACCTGCCCAGGCTGACTCTGCAAAGGAGCCCTGCCACCAAACCATTGCCAGACATTAAGCAGCCAGCAGTAGTGTGCACCCATTACTGTATTTAGGATTTAAAGGCAATGATTCCAGTGAAATTGACTATGACTTATACAATGTGTAACAGAAAGGTGTAGTAATACTCAAGTCACACATCTAGCTAAATGTATGGAGTCTAACAGGAACTTCTGCATTCGCGGCAGCACCATGAATATTGAGTTATGATGAATTAAAGTTTCTAAAAAATTATGATTTTTGCAGCCCTATTTCATCAGCTACCGTTCTACACCACATATCCCTAGACATCTGAAAGTGGTGGCCATAACAAAGGTCAAGGTCACGCGCCACATATGTAATCGTAGGGTTGGCAAATTTTTTTTTTTAATTTTTGTACAGAACAAATATCTCCGATTGCCGCACATGTAACTTTAGGGTTGTCAAAAGTATTTGAAAAATATAATTTTTAATTTTTGTACGGAAAAATTATGTCCGATTTCGACTTTCATTCTCTGGCAGACGATTCCTGGCACGATACACATACACACCACCAAGTATTATTACACCTTTTTGTTACAGGTTGTGTAAGTTCAGGAATCTCTGTGGGACATTGTACTGTAATATATAAGCGTAATTCTTACCATCAGGCGAGCGACTTGTAGTTTCGGCTTAAAATTATATTTAAAAAAAAAATGCCTACAGGAACTCAGTGAATCTTTCAAGCTTCGAAGTTACATCCTCGCTGTTACCATTGCTTCCCAAGAATCTACCTTGGACAGTTCGTATGACTTGGAAAAGCTCAGCCGCTACGTAGACCTTGTTCAGCTAAGATCCTGGAATTACCATGACACTGGGGATGGAGTCGTTGGAGCCAGTTCGCCTTTGAGAGGAATCGATGATGACGATAATCTTTCTGTGGTAAGTTATTAGGCCTCCTTTTTTCCCTCATCAGAATGTTCATTTTAGCTGCAAGAAGTTCACTGCTTGATACAGGCCTCCCCCAAAGATTAAAAAAAAACGGTTGTAAGTGGCCTGCATCCAGCGCTGGGCACGAGTGGGAAAAAAAAGTTTCGTTCGTCCCCAGTGGTGACGATTGGAACTTTTTATTTCCCACTCGTTCCGCTATAGACCGAGAGTCAAAATACATGGAGATTTTAAATAAGAGATTTTTTTTTATACTCGATAGGCAAAGCATTTGACCACTATTTCACCTGATGGAAAGTGATGATGCGTCTGAAGATGTAGATTTCACTGATTGTTAAAATGCTTTAATTACGACTTTCTGAGCAAGACTATACAAAGTTTTTGATAAAAATAATTTTAAAAGACTAAGCTAATTAGTACAGTATTAACGAATTTACAATAATTCTTACAGTTTTAAGGTGCGTACCACAGATAATCAACAAATTTTTAAAAAGTAAGGTCACATTAAAGTAAGTTCGTCTTAAGAGAGCAGTACCTGACTACCTAGATAGTGATTCAAATATTAAAAAAAGATTTATTTAAAATAGGTATTTTAATTGGTATATTTTTTTTACATTCTTAAATTATTGTAAATTAGGTTGAATGTCTATAATACACCACAATACAGTATAAGAACTTAGGCCTTTTGAATTATTTTTAACTATAATATTGCGATTATTGCATTTTGACTCTCAGTCTATAGCGGAACGAGTGGGAAATAAAAAGTTCCAATCGTCACCACTGGGGACGAACGAAACTTTTTTTTTCCACTCGTACCCAGTGGGGACGACAGGATGAGGACGACCGGGAATAATCCGTCAAATATGAGTTTAAAGTGACATGATCACTTACTTTGCAATCAATGTTAGAAGTGGGATAGAGTACAGTTTTCTGTTGTAAATTGACTAATTTTTGTGCCTAACATGGTTAATACTTAACAAAAATGATTTCACTAAAATAAAAAAATATCCCATAGAAGTGTTTTCGTATTCTATTTCTCAGTTGGTGCATAGAATTTAATTTGAAGGTATTTTATAGGGTGTAAAATTGTAAATAGCCTTTTTTTAATATTATTTTCTCCCGACGCAAAAATAGGGGTATTATAAGTTTAACGGGTTGCTTATCTATCAGTGGCATCGTAGCTCTCAAACCATATTTGACATGGGCTAATTTCTTTAAAGTTTTTGTTATTTATTGTTTAAAAAGTAATTTCAATAATATTTTATATATATAAATGTTTAACTAGTAACAAATGTCCATTTTTAATGTCAAAAAATTACTTAATACATTTTTAACTTTTGCGTTTTCAAAATCTTCCGAAAATTTGACTTTTCATCATTTCATATATTGTCCATAGGAATTCACCGTAGACTATGTCCTCTCCCACGGCGTTCCACCGCAGAAACTGGTGCTAGGCCTTGCCTTTCATGGAAGGACGTACGTTTTACGAGACCAGGACCAGAAGTACATTGAATTTGGAGATAGTGCGACAACGTATGATGGGTTTCAAGGACCTTATTCAGGTGTAGATGGATTTATGGACTACCTCGAGGTAAGTCACGGTAGAAGGAGTACTGTCACATACAGAAGCACAGAAGTATCACACTATCACACTTCACAACTTTAATGAAGGTGAATGTTTGTAAGTGTGTTTTATATGTTTGTTACTTCTTCACGCTCAAACGTCTGGACCAATTTAAATGAAATTTGGTATGTAGGCAGCTGATACCTTGGATTAACACATAGGCTACTTTTTATTCCGGGATTCCCGCGAGTCCAGGAATTCCCGCGGGTAAAACCGCAGAGCGCACTTATATATAATGTGTGACAGAAAGGTAGTAATACTCAAGCTACGCATTTACGCTGCCAGTACGAGAGCGGAGAGATCTCATAATTTATGCACTCTCTTTTCCATGTTACCTTAAAAGTGGTTTCCAATATCATACTGACACTCATGGACGACAGCTCAGATCGGATATTAACCTTACTCTAACGACTCCCCAAGGAAGGGGGCTGAGTCACCCACGTCCGTAGGAGGATACCCCTTAAGTCTGACTCCCTACACGTGGTCCCCGGGTGGTGCTAATCAGGTGACATTTGAGAGGTGGTAGAGCATTTTGGGAGTTGCTCGCCTGGCTTGCTACCAAAGTAGCTTACCACCATCAAGTTGAAAGTCTGCCGCCAAGCCAAATACGGTGTTCCGGCAGTTATCCTTGAGAGCCTGCGTATTCCAGGTCTAGTGTGTTTACCAGCTTTGATCACATCGTCACTTACCATCAGGTGATATAGTGGTCAAACACTAGATTGTCACAAATAAAAATAAAAATAAAATCACCGCACTTCTTTTATTGATAAATCCTTCTCAGTTGATGCTGTAAGGCTGTGAAACAGTCTAGCCATGGATGTCAAAAATTGTATTTCCACAGAAGCTTTTAAAAGGAAAACTCGAGAATATTTTGTTAAACAAACAGGTTAATATTTGTCTCAGTTGACCTTGGAATAGTAACTACACATAATCGATGTACATCTTAGGGTTATAGGCAGAAAATGCTATTCTAGCATTAAGTCTTTTTACATTTTTTTGTGCAAAAGTATTAAATTAAATGAAAAATACAACTTGACATTTTGTATGGAAACATTGCCTTCGATTTTGACTTTCGTTCTCTGACAGACGATAGATAGATAAATTCTATATTTGTACACCAAAAAATAACACTTACAAAGAAATCTTAAATATAACATAGAAGCACAAAGGGCGGTCTTATCGCTGAAAGCGATTTCTTCCAGACAACCAAAGGGAGATGACAAAAATATTACAAACAGTGACGGTGGTGTACCTCAACACGTATTTAAATTAATAAATGTACTTACACATACTTATTATTATTAGATACATAAAAAAACCTACATGAATAATAATAATATATTATATATTATTATTATTTATGTAGGTATATAATAATAATAATATATAATTTATATATATAAGCCATATAATATTATATGTAATAAATAATATATTATATATTATAATTATAGTTTAAATTATTGTCAATACACTGTTCTGATGCACGTTTTACTTTTGTTCCTACTATTGTTGGATGACTGGTAGAAAATGCTCTTAGCATTAAGTCCTCCAATTGTACATTGTTTTTGTTGTGCAATAAAGTATAAATAAATAAAAAAAAAAAAAAAAATTATTATTAAATTTATATATGACTAATATATATTATTAAACTTATATATGACTAATAAAGGACATTTATAGCTTCAACTTAATTGAGAGTGATACCATATTTTGATAAAAAAGAATGGTCTACACACCTCCATGTATCACTACACAATTTTTTGTAACAGGTTGTATATAAAGATGCATTTAAATTTAATTTTCTCACAGATCTGCTTGGCGTTGAGCAATACGTCATCCCCATGGAGGTATAACTGGGAAGTTAACACGGCAACACCGTATTTAAGAGATAAGGGACGAATTATAAGCTTCGACAACGCCAGGTCCATCGCATTTAAAGTCAAGTAAGTCATTCTTCCATTATTTTATATGCATCTGTTTTCTTAAGCTAAAACTCTTAGATTTTAGAGTTCCGTATCTCAAAAAGAAAAAACGGAACCCTTACAGGATCACTTAACTGTCCGTCTGTCTGTCTGTCAAGACCAATTTTCTCAGGAACATTCAGAGGTATCAAGCTGAAATTTATATCTAATACTCAAATCTACTGTTTCTTGGAGCTGAGAAAAAATCAAACTTCTAAGTCAACGCAATCAAAAGATACAGCCGTTTATGCTGAAAATTTTCGACGCTCGCAAGGGAATTAAAACCTACAGGGTACTTCCCGTGAACTCAGAATCTTGGAATTTGGTAAGAAACAACGTCTATTAGCACATATAAAGGACAAATTGCGAAAAGCATACATTTTTAGTTACATCATATAATAATTTCATTCAGCAATAAAAAATACTATACCTACAGGTTTGTACGGAACCCACGGTGCGCGAGTCTGACTCGCATTTGGCCGGTTTTTTATAGAGCTGTAGGTAACTCGCATGCGTTGCAAGCCACATAAAGAAAAAAAGTTTTACGATAGAATATTTACACTTCTTTCATGAAACGGACATGGACTGTTTATACTTTTAAGTTACTAAATTTGTAAAACCATTTTGATTACACAGTTACGAATAAATTTATTTCCATATCTGATTCTGATTCATGTTGTTTGTTATAATAATTAATCTTAATCCAAGTTAATAATAATATTAGCCTTTTTATTTTTGACGATAGTATTAATTGTAATTGTGTTTGTTTTTGATAATGTATAATAATTAGTTAGATATATATAATGTTGACTTGCACTATTGCATTAGGAAAATCCTGTAATGATAGTTGTAATTGGAATTTAATAAATAAATAAATATTTATGGTTGTCTAGAACTTTAAAATTTACATGTTGAGTTTGACAGATCTTCTAATATCATTTATTTTTCATCCTTCAGGGCCCATAATTATCAAATGCATTTTTATGTGTTTATTTCCTATTTTGGTGATATATTAATTTTTTAGGATAATAATATGGTGTTAAGTTGGTCCCATATAAAAAATGCCAATATCTGTTCAAGAGTTCCAGAGATAATTCGGTTAAGTCGGGTTTTTAAAGCTTTGCTTATAGACTATCTGTTTCTGTTCTCGTGGTTTTGAGTTAATATCACTATAGAATCAATCAAATCAGATCAAATCAAATTAAAATCGTTTATTCACATGGGCCCCAAAGAGGCGCTCATAAAAGTTAATGACTACTGCGAGATTCGCAAAATTACAGCAATATTTACTCAGTACCAGTTGCGCCCCGCGGTTTTACCCGGACCCGCGGGAGTTTCGGGATCGAAGTAGCCTATGTGTTAATCCAGAGTGTCAGCTACCTCCATACCATATTTCATCAAAATTGGTCCCGCCATTTAAGCGTGAAGAAGTAACAAAACATACTTACACACTCACAAGCATTCGCTTTTATAATATTAGTGTGATTTTTCATTTCAAGGTTGGCAATGGAAAAAAACTTCGGGGGCATATTGGTATGGTCACTAGATGCTGACGACTACCTCGGCATATGCTCTCCCGAATCACACCATGTAGCAGAAGCATACGCAGACTTCACCAGCCGGCTCAGTTACATCGCTGATGATCCTGCTCTTGGGAAAGCTTTTAAAAACTTGAAAATACCAAACGGTGAGAATAGTTTTTTAACCGACTTAAATAAAGGAGCAGGTTCTCAATTCGACTGTATTTTTTTAATTAATATTTTTGCTTCATAACTTCTTTTTAGGTAAACTGATTTTGATTATTCTCTTTATATGAAGCTGGTGCTTCGCGTGTGGTCCCATTTATATTTGATCAAGGTCGGACCAGTAGTTTTTGAGTTATCATCAATAATGCGTATTGAATCTCATATCTTTAAACGAGCAATTCTTGTATATATATATATACATATATATGTAATCAGGATCTCGGAAACGGCTCCAACGATTTTCATGAAAGTTATAGATTAGGGATTTTTTCGGCCCAAGGAATCGATTTATCAACGTTCCAAGTCCGAGAAATGCTCGGTTCTCAAACTGCATTTGAAAAACCGGGCTTAAGAAACTATCAGCGCCATCTATTACGCCATGACCGATGTACCAAAAACAATCATCCGGATATTTAATTTAATCTGATCAAGGGTCCCGGAGGTGAAGTGGTAAAACAGTTTTTTAAAGCTTTGCTTGCGTTCAAATTCTTTTATGCTAGATAGGCACGCCTTTGACCGCCATCTCACCTGATAGAAAACGAAGATCATCCAAAGATGTAGCATGCTCGCCTAAAAGAGACCTATTCACTTTGACTTGAAGTCTCCCGTTCGGGGAACAGAGACGTGGACAATGAGTGCCACTCCTTCGCCGTACGAATAAACATAGAAGAAATGTTTGAGGGTTTGTCTTTTTATTAAAAGGTAAAAAGGGGTTGGGGAATTAACTAAGATAATTCATGCAAAATATGCTAACACAGTAATTGTACAGCCAGTATTATGCTGAGTTGGAGCCAATTAGTAACAAACTGTTTTTACCGACTTCCTAAAAAGGAGGAAGTACTCAAGTCGACTGAATTATTTTTTTATGTGTTCTATCCACGTGAGACGATTTCGAAAATTTTTTTAGTTTGAAAGATGTTGCTTTCTAATCGGTCTCATTTAAATTTCATCAAGATCTAATCGGTTGTTCTTGAAATATCGTCAATAATGCCTATTTTGTGAATTACTTTGACGATGTTCTCGTTTAACCGACTTCAAAAGTTACCTCATAACTTTTTTCGTTGAGAGCCGATTTTGATGATTATTTTTTTATTTGAAAGCTGGTGCTTTTCATGTAGTCCCATTGAAATTTGATCAAGATTTGATTTCTAGTTTTTGAGTTATAGTCAATAATGCGTGTTTAATACATTAAATCTGATCAAGGTTACAAAGATAAAGCGGTGAAGTCGGTTTTTTTAAGCTTTGCTTTCGTTTAATTATTGTTTCTGCCTTTTGTGTGTCTTTTATGTTTTGTCACAAATAAATTATTTTTATTTAAATAACAAATATAGTTTTCCAAAATCCAAAATGCATTGCAATTTATCCAAAAAGTAAATTTACCAAAAGGCCCGGTTATTCCACTACAAAGTAATTGGAATTCATATGAATAGCTGTTTAGGTATTTTCGAACGCTAAAGATGTTAATATCTACGGGCCAATTGTCTTTGTTTCCTAAAACTAAACTAAAACTATCCACATCTATACAGCAAAGACCTATGTAACCTATAAGTAAGGCAGCGAGCTTATAGGTTACTCAAGTGCTCAAGCCACCAGTGTGTAGCGTTCCCATCATACTGGCGGCATTGCCTTTCTGAATTGCAATGCTATTAAATACGTTGAGCCAAATAAGTGCCAGCGTTTTGATCACGCGTCGCCTCAAGCAGGCGCTCTGATAGATTTTTGAAAATAGAATGAGCTCCGGTCCCCACGGGACCAGTGTCTCAACACCAAACGACTCAAATATGTAACCACTGCCATGGTTTTCATATTTTTGCCGTTAGCGGTGCTCTGCCGTAGTTGCCGCGGTGCCAACCCCATTCTATGTTTCAGGAAGATGTGATACTAAAGTTAATAATATAAATATCCCTTATTTTCAGAAACAGAAATTGATGCTGACAGCAGTATTCCTTCGTACGTGATATCAAATGGGAAACCTACGCTTCGACTACCCGACACGGACAAAAAAATTAAATTTGTATTAACACACTTTGTAAATGATGTTACAGCGTTAGTTATTCAAGAAAAGAAAATATTTGACGAGTTTAATCGTATTAAGAAGGAGTAAAGTTTAGAAACTTTACAAATAATAATATGAAGGATTAAGAAATAAGGAATTATTAAAATCTCATGATCATTGTTTAATCTGGATATTTATTTAAAAGCCAGTTTTATTGAACAGAGCATAATCGATATAATTTCGTATAATTGTGTACACAGGGTGGTTTGTACAATACTAAAAACCTCTTAAGACAACTTTCAACCATAAAGACTGACGTTTTTCTTCGTATAGCAAATTCTGTATTATATTTTCAAATAAATTTTAACTATATTATCAATCTTCTCTGTTAAGTCATGTGTCAACTGTCGTTGACGTGTATATTACGAGGCGCGACGCGGCGACGATGCCGTTATTTGCGGGACAGTAGATTAAACAACCGAGCATTAATCTTACTAATAGATTACATAGAAAACATCATCATAATTGTTACCGTAAAATAGCATTCAGAAGAAAGTCCTAGAACTAAATGAGCTAAGAGTTAGAATGAGAATGTAGGTCTGGAAGCTTTTTTAATATTTTACAAATAACCCTGTATAAATGTAATATTTCTGTATGACCGTATTAAAATCAAGGAAGTAGGAAATCATACGAGTATAAATAGGTATATGACATATAAAATGTATGTTTCCTTGTCTGTATTTATGTAATATTAATATTACATCCTTATATGTATAAACATTTTATTCAGTATTTAAGTTCCATGACCAATGCCTTTAATTATAAAAGAAACGTAGTAAGTTGGTACTCAAATATTAAAAAAATTGGTAATTAAACTACCCGCAATTTTTTTTAAAATGTAATCATGCTTATGTAAATGTAATCATTGGACAAGCAGACAAACTGCTAAGCGACACCGCTATATGGTAGAAATTCCACAAATGCGCACGAAGCGTTTCGCTTTCACATTCATTGCGAACTGAATGTGGAAGCAAAACGCTTGCGACACGAACTGCAAAGGAATGGAATTCCTTGCCTGAGTCGGTGTTTCCATTGAGTACAATAGGGAGTCTTCAAGTCGCGAGTGAATAGGTATCTTCTAGGCAAGCTTGCTCCATCGTCGACCGCATCGCCGCTTACCATCAGGCGAGATTGTGGACAAAAGTTTGCTTATCTTGAATAAAAAAATATATAAAATATTATTAATATTTTAGTTTTAACATAGACTAAGAGAATTGTAAGTATTTTTTACTTAATCACGTAGTATTTTAATAAGTTCCCACGCCCAAATAATGTGTTTTGTATATCTAAGGAAATAATGTTTACAAAATAAAGATACTCAAATGTGCTGTTCTTGTTTGTTTTAATTCCTTTTTAACACGCTTTTATTATTACCTTCACTTGTAATAAAATTATATAGTCATAAGGAAAAAAGACGTAAGTAGATAACAAAATTTTGTCAAAAATGCAGTTATTGCTTTTTTCATTATGACGGCAGTATAAAAAACAATTTTCTCCTGATACGGGCCAATTGCCTAAATTTTCTAAAACTAAACTAAAACTATAAATCTTGAGTTGAAATCATATTGTATCACACTAATCACACTAATATAATATAGGTGAAAGTTTGTGAGTGTGTTTGTATGTTTGTTACTTCTTCACGCTCAAATATCTGGACCAATTTAGATGAAATTTGTTATGGAGGTAGCTGACACCCTGGATTAACACATAGGCTTTTTTTCTGCTTTTATCCTGGAATTCCCGCGGGTCCGTGACTTACGCGGGTAAAACCGCGGAGCGCAGCTAGTACATAAAAAATTTGGTATAAAAAAACAGGTCATCTCAAAATGATCAATTAATTAATAACAATTATTAAAGATAAAGATATTTTATTTGGAAATATATTTCTGTGTATTATTTGTTCCACAAAAATACAAGAAATCTTATCTAAAAACGAAATCAGGAATAAATTTATTACATGTAATGTTATTTATTATACAACTATGTTTAGTAAAATCAACAGTAAAATAAAATAACAATATTTTAGAGAAAACAATTCAATTCAATACAATACAAATCCTCTTTATTAAAAAACCAATACAAAAATCTAAAGATAAACTAAAATAAATAAATCTTAAAAAGTTTCACAATAGGCGGTCTTATCGCATAAAGCAATCTCTTCTAGACAACCTTAGCATGCATATACATTTTATAAAGAACAAATGGTTCGATTTTCTTCTCTATATTTTCAAATTCAAGACCTCTTGGCATAGCTCTCTCAACATTTGGCTATCTTTTGCTTTGTATTTTACCAATTAAATCCATTTAATCGGGATTGTAGATATAATTAATTCTAGCTCTTCCTCTGTCCGTTCCTTTTCTCCGTCCGTCTCTTCTTCTGCAATGTTTTCGATCAAGAAGTCATGTCGTACTACAAGGAGGCTAGATTTCCTCTTCTATTTTCAAAGATCTTTATTATACTCCTTCATTATCTCTATGTAGTACTTCTTTGTTACTTATTTTTTAATTTTTCGTTAGATATTAATAATCATCGTCCATTTTTTCTATATTGATTCGTTTAATCTCGTCTAGGATTCTCTTCTCTTGAACAGCTAAAGAGATGATGTCGTTGACTATACGTGTTAATTTAAATTTAACAGGTTTATCTGATTCGGGCACTCGAAGCTTTAATTTTCTTTTTGATAAGACGTAGGTCGGAACTTTACCGTCATCAATTGTTTCTTTCTCTGTAAACAAAGGTTCTTATCTTAAATTGTTTTGTTTTAGGAATTAATTTTCTGTGTTTGGACTTATTGCATGTGAGATTTTATATTTTGTACAATATCTATCTACGACAGTGCCAGATTAAGCAAGCGCGGGGCCCGTAGCAAATTCTTTCAAGAGCCCTTTTTTTCTGATATGGGTTCTAAAGTATAAAGTGTTAAAAAAAAACCATTATCAATACGTTTATTTGCCATCTATAGGTTACAATTTCGTGGATAGTCTAGTACATTACTATAGGCCCTGCTAGGCTCTGACAAGTACAGAAAGCCAGAGATGAGATTACCGACTTGGTTTCTTTTAGAGTTTTAATTGTATGAGATAATGCGTAATTTTTCGGGCTTTAAATTTTTGCGGGGCCCCCTTTTGCTCGGGGCCCGTAGCAATTGCTACTCTTGCTATGTGGTTAATCCGGCACTGATCTACGAGACAATTGCCTACATTGCCTGAAACTAAACTAAAACTGTACACAGCTATACAGAAAAAACCTAAGTTACCTACAAGCAAGGAATCGAGCTTATAGGTAATTTAGGTGCTCAAGCCTACTACCAAAAGGTAGCGTTCACATCATGCTAGCGGCATTGTTTCTATTAATTGCAATGCTAATACATTGAGCCAAATAAGTGCCAGCATTTTGATCACGCGTCGCCTCAACCAGGCGCTCTGATAGATTTTGAAAATATAATGAAATAAAATAAACGTACGGATGATAACATAATATACTGTTAGTAACAATGGCTGTAATATGATTGTCCAAGTCAGTTTTAAATCTTATAAAAAATGTGATTTTAGAAATGTTGAAGCTATTTCTTTACCATTTGGAAATTGCAGAGTTTTCAAAGCCTCCTCCAATAATGTATCATTGTTGATATTATTTAGACGTTCTAAGAAGTCCACATATGCTTCTGCTTCATGGTGTGATTCAGGAGAGCAGATGCCGTTGTAGTCATCCCGTTCTAAATTTTGTACTGAGAAACCACCGAAGCCTTTTTCTATTGCCAATCTGAAAGACGATGATGGGGCGTTTTATAAGTAAGTAATTTTTTCTATAACATAAATCAGTATATGAGTGGTGGTGATTATGGTGATGGCGGCGGTAACATCTCCCTATCTTTGAACCAATACGTTTTTCATAAAATTGATGAAAATATGATAAAAAAATGTAGTTATTTTACGTTATCAAAAAGAATCGTTTGTGTCATCACACTAATACTAATTATAAATGCGAAAGTTTGTGTAAGCCCCTTATTTATACAAAGATCAAACGTTCAATAAACTAACAATAATTAAAAAAAAAAAGTGTATTATTATGACCAATGTTGAATCTTATGCATCAAAATACCTTTTCTAGGGCTATGAAACGTTTTAACTTATAGTCTTACCATAGTGCGACTAATTTGAATGAAGTTTGTGTGTAATCATTGAGTGCATCCAGTGCAGTATGTATAAACTCGTATCCGAAGGAATCAAGAGTGTAACTTACTTGATTTTAATAGCGAATGATCTGGCGTTGTCGAAGCTTACTATTCGTCCCTGGTCTCTTATATACGGCGTAGCTGAGTTATCATCCCAGTAGTAGCTCCATGGTGATGACGAGTTGTTCAGCGCCAAGCAGATCTACGAGACAATTTAAATTTCTCTATCATTACGTAATTTTATTGACCGAGCGAGCATGAATATGTCTTTGTCTTTGTTTCAGCTTAGGCAAACATGCTTTTGTATTTCCGGCTGATGTCCGACTGTCGGTTGGTTAATGCGGCCTGTAGAGGAGACTCCTCTACAGGCCGCATTTACCAAACAATTCCTAGTATATCTCAACCGATTCAGGTGAAATTTTGTGCGCAGGTTCGACAATTATTAAGATTTTTTTGCAGATTCGATTTCTGGACTATTTTTTGAAAAATACGCGAGTTCTTCGGTTCACAGACCACTAGTTTTTAGAATTTTCAGGATGTTTGAATGCGGATGCCGTGGCATAACGGCTAACGTCTATTATTATATCACGCCATCAAAAATCGCGCTAAATGATCACCCAAGTATTTACTAGCTTTATACTACTGAACATTGTATAACACAGTTTCAATTGAACAGAGATTGACTGTGCTTCGAGTATACAAAGATCGTGAAACTGCAAGGTACCCAATCTCATAAGATTAATTAATTAAACCAGTTTGTAGAGCCGACTCTTATTTGCTTAATTTTTTTTTATCAGCTTGAACAGTCTGGTAGGCGCAGCTGCGCTCAGGCCGACCTAACATTTTTGAAGCTACTACGTCATGGCGGCTATCTCTACAAACTATTTTCATTCATTAATCTTATGATAAGATACCATGCAGCGGGCTCACAGTTAAAGGAAGGATCCTCTGAAATGCTGCTTCATAAATATTTAAAATACCCGTTTACTTTATAAAAGATGCCTCCGGTAACATATTACCGGAGGCATCTTTTAAAAAGTAAACGGGTATTTTAATACCATATCTAAGCTGTTATATAAAATACAACATCTTAGATATTTCACAGTACTGTATTATTAATGTGCCTATCACGTGCTAATAAACTTACCTCATAGTAGTCCAATCCTCCCTCGAAATCTGAGAAAGGCCCTTTAAATCCATTATACTTTGATGGAGATTTTCCAAATTGGACATCTTTTAAGTATGGATTTATAAGAATATAATTTCTTCCTTGATACGGGAGCCCCAGCACCAGTTTGTGTGGAGGAACGCCATGGGACAGGACATAGTCTATCGCGAAACTCTGTAGAACATAGGAATTAGTTACCTGACAAAAAATGGAGACAGTGTCTGACAATCAGAACATCGAAAACTAACCAGTATCCATCTGGTTAGTTTTTCGACGATAATCCTCTGATGCCACAGTTTACAATATTATACTATTAGCTAACAATCAAATTACTAACAGCGCTAATATAATAATTGTCCTTAAGATATGTAACTAAGAGAAGAAACACGAACAACGAACAATTCGCTTGCCTAATAGTAAACCCACTAGGCTGCTTAAAAGCCAAACGAGCACCCTACTTAGCCAAGGGGCAGTTGACATTATTAGTAATTGAGCAACTTGTTTGTCACCTTTATTGCTAACATAAAACAAATCAGACTGTTTGAGCTTTGTGACAATGTGGATTAATAAGTAATTATTGTTCTTATGACCCAGCGAGCGCGAAGACCGAGCGCAGAATCTCCGTTTTTGCTTGGGAAAAATTGCTTTCGTACGTCCGGATTTCCAGTTGTTCTCCTCTACAGATCGCATTTCTCAACCGATTTTCGTGAAATTTTGTAAACAGGTAAGATAATGACATAGATTTTTTTTCGAATCAGTTTTTGGATATTTTTAAAATGGGGAAAATACGCGTTCTTCTCAGAGAGCCACTAGTTTAAATTTGAAAAATTGCCAGTAAACATCAAAAAAAGCATCTTTCTTCTTCTTCGAAAAAATATTAACCAAAGCTCCACTACTTAAGGTTCTTGTGCGTTGGCGCCAATACTAAGCTTTTCGCTGCTTTAACTATCTCCATTCCTACCAAAGGCGTGCTAGTACCGAATCTTTTTGGGGGCTGAGTCACCCACGTCCGTAGGAGGATACCCCTTAAGTCTGACTCCCTACACGTGGTCCCCGGGTGGTGCTAATCAGGTGACATTTGAGAGGTGGTAGAGCATTTTGTGAGTTGCTCGCCTGCCTTGCTACCAAAGTAGCTTACCACCATCAAGTTGAAAGTCTGCCGCCAAGCTAAATACGGTGTTCCGGCAGTTATCCTTGAGAGCCTGCGTGTTCCAGGTCTAGAGTGTTTACCAGCTTCGATCACATCGTCACTTACCATCAGGTGAGATAGTGGTCAAACACTAGCCTGTCACAAATAAAAAAAAAATCTCTAAAAGGGCAAATTGGGCCAATAAAAGTACAGACCACTGAATACGTGTCATCTTCATCGATACCTCTCAAAGGTGCATGGGCTGCAACAATACCGTCTCCTGCGTCATGGTAGCTCCTGGCATCCAAATGGATTAGAGTAACGTGGCGGCTGAGACCTTCCAGATCATATGCAGCCTCTAAGATGTAATCTTGAGCTCCGATAGTCGCTGTAAGGATGTAACCACGCGGTCTGAAGGCTACGCTTAGTTCCTTAAAACAATGTTTAAATATTAAATATCTTAAAAATTCTTATCTTAATATCTTTAAAAACGTCGAGTTACTTTGTTATCAACTTTTTCAGATGAATAACTAGTCCTTTATGAGAATGAGTCAGACGCGCGATACGCGGAAACGAGTCCGCGTATCGCGCGTCTGACTGATGAAAGACAACTAATATGTCCAAAACATGTCGATAACAAAGTAAGTCGACATTATTACGTGTTTTAATTCATGTCTAACATTTAAGTATATATTGTTGTTTACTTTTAAAAAATATATTTAAAAAGTTACTAAAAAATACTTTTTGTGTATTACAACACGTGGTTTGACATATCGTGTCTACGATTTATCATATTAAGATTAAGTTTTAAGTTAATATAACATAAACGCTTTCGCACTCACAGCCCCACTCTAAGTTCAATGACTTGTTCTTGGGTGCCGGACACATTCACATCATACACACCATCACAACCAGAACCAGAAACATAAATTTCCCTTGGAGAGAAAACTTGTGATCCCGCCGAGAATCGCACCGGATACCTTTGGTTAGAAGGCGATCGCGCACCCAATTAAGCCAACGGGTAATTCATATTATTATTGTCATTTATGGTCCATTATTTTTCACGAGATAACGTCTTATAAATCGATGAACACCGGCTGCACGAACGAAAAAGTGTCACGTTCCGCCTGAGCCTGAGCGTGCAAGCGAGAGCGCGGAACAAGCTACAGAGAGGCACGATCGGCCTAAGCGTTTGCCTTATGGCGTTATCACGTAAAATTATCGTCTGTATACCGACTTTACAGACAACCATTTTTTTTTTGCTTATTAAAGGTAGTTCACAGCTACTTCAAGTAATAAAACCTTACGCCAAAAAGTCTCATTCTAGGCCCAACTTGTTTGCCACCTTCGACTACATTATTATTCACAAACAGGTGGAAGTTGTGAACCTTTCAGAGATAATAATAGTTACAGTACGAAATAACGAGTAAAAGCCAACATTCTGCGAGAATTAGAGCGTCAATTACTTTTGCCAATTCCACAAAATTTCGTCGATCATACGGCGCTCCTCCCCTTAAAGTGGGATAGTTCCAGTTGAAGTCGATGCCGTCGAAGCTATAGTGTCTGAAAATAAAAAAAAGGCCTGTGTTAAACACCGCCCAAAAAAGTACCAATTTTTCTACCAAAAATATTCTAAACGGTTACCAAAATTGATAAATGGTCACCACCAAATTACGTTGGATAAATGGTCACCAAATTACGTTTCCTAAAACATTATGAAATAATAAATTTTTTTCGTATTATAAATATTTTTGAGTTAATTAAAAAACCTTAACCTACTGTATCCGATTCGGTTCTGTCACAGGAAATTTTAATTTAGGAAACGTAATTTGGTGACCATTTATCCAACGTAATTTGGTGGTGACCATTTATCAATTTTGGTAACCGTTTAGAGTTTTTGGTGGCCGTCTAAATTAAACCCATAAAAAATTGCAACAAAACAAGTTGAAGAGGATATCAAAAATATGATATCATGGTAGGAAACTGTCTAGGGCAGTACAGCTAGATAATTGAATAAAAATTCTAACTCCAAGCAGTAGTGTGTAAACTTAGGTGAAATTCAGATCAAAAGAAAATGTTCTAAGAATTTTCTATTTTTTTTTTGTTCATCTTTAAAGTCTAGAGTGAATATAAATCTTCTTGGGAAACATGTTAAAACTTCGGCCACTTTTCATCAAGAGAGATAGTGGTCAAATGCTTGCACATCCGGCATGATAAAAAAGCTTATACATTTAGAACATGCTAACGCATTACCGTCAAAATATGAAACAAATATAAGATTATTTTAGCAGTTTTGCCGCGAAAGTGAAAAATGGCGTTGTTGGTTTTGTATAATTTTCCAATACCTGTGATTTATCGACTGTTAATGTGTAATAATGGTGGATAATTAACCATTAATACTTACAAAGCGTGCATAAGTGTAGGCAAATGATACCAAGTTGAAAAACGTGATTTTCGGTTTCGCTACAAAACTCCAATAGAAGTTCTAGTAAAATCTCTACCACTTTACAGAGCATGACTTGACTATGATCGGACCTTGACTTTTTTTTAACTTTGACTGTGACTTGTGACTAGGACTTTTAATATGAAATAGACTTGAAATATATTATTACTTAACACTGACTTAATGCACGAGATTGCGAAGCCAAAACCAAAAGATTATTTAAGCTGCAAGAGGCGAGTCAAGGCAAATCGATGAGCCGTCAAATATATTGGTAATAAGACTGAGATAAATAAAGAAAGAAATGGCGTTTAATATACACAAAATCACAGTCAGAACCAGAAACATAAATAATACAGCAAATGTAATAAAATAATACACAGAAGCACTTCTAGCGCTGTCCTGTGAATTTGTAAATAATACGAGCAAGCTTAGATTGTGTTGCGAAGATAAACATCACAACGCTGGTTTTCAACAAACCCTTAATACTAAAAATAAACTTATTTAAGAGCTATTCTAAAATACTTACTTCAAAAACCTTTTGACATTGCGTGCAAAAATCTTCCTCATCTCGGGGTCTGAAGCCATTTTCGAAAATGTAACCGGACCATCATTGAAATCACCAATTGTGATTAAAACTTTGAGATGCGGGTAAAGTTTTTTCAGACCCGCTATACCTAGGAAGTTGCCCATACCATTGTTTTTCTTTAAATCTTGCCAAGGATCTGAAAGCGTTGAAATTAACATAATTATAAATACATAAATCGCTATAAATGTTTTCCTTATTCCGCTTAGATAATTAGTACCTATGACGGAGCTTTGCTCGTTAAAACGACGTTTTCTAAAAATGAAACTATTATCACCCCCGAAACCCCCTGCATACAAAATTTCATGAAAATCGTTGGAGCCGTATCCGAAATTCAAATTATATACAAGAACTAGCTTTTGCCCGCGGCTTCGCTCGCGTTAAGAAGTATTATTATTAATTAGGTATAGATCTCCTATTTTATCCCCTTGGGGGTAGAATTAATCAAAATCCTTTCTTAGCGGATGCCTACGTCATAAAATCTACCTGCATGCCAAATTTCAGCCCGATCCGTCCAGTGGTTTGGGCTGTGCGTTTGTTAGATCACTATGTCAGTCAGTCAGTCAGTCACCTTTGAGTTATATATACTTAGAGATTGCTAGTTTAAAGGTATTAGATATATTAGATAACCAGTATTCTAAGAGGAAAAATAATAACTGTTGGATAACTTAGTTTTCTAATAGGAAACTTTATTCCTCGTATATATAGATATCCATGTTAGATAACCAGTATTTAAAAGGTTTTTTTTTACTGTTAAACGGGATATTTACCATGTATTTCGTTTGTTATGAGTTTTGAAATTTTAGCACTGTGCAAGTGTCGTATACATGTAAATCTTTTGGGGGCTGAGTCACCCACGTCCGTAGGAGGATACCCCTTAAGTCTAACTCCCTACACGTGGTCCCCGGGTGGTGCTAATCAGGTGACATTTGAGAGGTGGTAGAGCATTTTGTGAGTTGCTCGCCTGGCTTGCTACCAAAGTAGCTTACCACCATCAAGTTGAAAGTCTGCCGCCAAGCCAAATACGGTGTTCCGGCAGTTATCCTTGAAAGCCTGCGTATTCCAGGTCTAGTGTGTTTACCAGCTTCGATCACATCGTCACTTACTATCAGGTGAGATAGTGGTCAAACACTAGCCTGTCACAAATAAAAAAAAATGCGTAATCATGGTGTTACGCAGTAAGTGAAGTAGTGCGGGTGGATGAAGATTTGGTAGATTTACATATATACGACACATGATACCCGAATTCGTAGTCGTTTACACAAACATTTATAGTGAGAGTGACTTTGGCAGCTTAAGAGGGTTTATTCCTTTTGTCTTCTCTCTCGCTCGCACAGTTCGATATTTTTAATAGGGTATACTTTAGACGGCCACCAAAAATTCTAAGCGGTTACCAAAATGGATAAATGGTCACCAAATTATGTTTCCTAAAATAAAATGTCCTGTGACAGAACCGAATCGGATAACAGTGTAGGTGAAGGTTATTTTTTTTATAATTAATACAAAAATATTTATAATACGAAAATATTGATTTATTTCATAATATTTTAGGAAACGTAATTTGGTGACCATTTATCCATTTTGGAAACCGTTTAGAATTTTTTTGGTAGTAAAATAGGTATTTTTGTTGGCGGTGTTTAAACACAAGCCTTTTTTAAAAATACAATTATGTACGTGTGTTTTAGAAAATGTTTTTAACTAACTATATGGACATTACTGTACTGGCTGGATTCATTCTCCAGAACAGCCCAGGTCTCTACGGAGTCAAAGGCCTTCTCATAGTCCACAAAAGCAAGACACAAGGGCTGGTTATACTCCTTAGATTTCTATATAACCTTCCTCACTGTGTGTAAGTGGTCTATGGTGCCAAATCATCTACGAAACCCAGCCTGCTTTGGAGGCTGAAACTCGTCAAGTCTTCTAGCGAGACGGTTTGTGATAACCCTCGAGAACAGCTTATAGACGTGACTCTGAAGTGAGATAGGGCGGAGAGTTCTATCTCCCTTCTTGAAAAATAGAACTTCAATACTCCTGTTCCACACCTTCGAAGTGAGACTCTTCATCTCAACTCTCAACAAAGTACTCCAAAATTATACGTTGTCTGATTATAAAAACATTGCAGTACGTTCAAAATCAAAATCAAAATCGTTTATTCACATGGGCCCCGAAGAGGCACTCATGAAAGTTAATGATTCTATTGCCATTCATTATTTCGTTTTAAGTAGTAAGCACCTTACCATAACTTTTGATGATGTTCTTGTCAATGTCGTAGAGAGCGTTGAAGTATATGAGATGCGTGCATAGAGAAGCGTCTATTGTCCCCAGCTGGAACCTGGGGTAGCCTGGCACGGGATGATAGTATGCCCATCTTGCCCAGTAACATACTAACTTCTTGCCATGTGTGGGACCTATTCATGTAGAAACAGTTATTTGTACAATAATTAAACGCAAGCAAAGCTTAAAAAAACCGGCTTCGCCACTTATATTTTGGTTTTGGCTGTACCGATTTCGATAAAATTACTCAGTTAAAAGAATACTGAGGCGTGACGACACGCAGAATTTCAACACAAAATTAATGAGGTAGATATAGCTTCGTCATTTTTGTTTAATTGACAAAATTAAACGCAAGCAAAGCTTCAAAAAACCGGCTTCGCCTCTTATATTTTGGTTTTGGCTGTACCGATTTCGATAAAATTACGCAGTTAAAAGAATACTGAGGCGTGACGACACGCAGAATTTCAACACAAAATTAATGAGGTAGATGTAGCTTCGTCATTTATTGTTTAATCGACAAAATTATACGCGAGCTAAATTAAAAAAACCTACTTCACGACGACTTTGCTTTATCATCGGAACCATGATCAGATTTAATGTATTAAACACGCATTATTGACGATAACTCAAAAACTAGTGATCAGATCTTAATCAAATTTAAATGGAACCAAAGGGAAAGCGACAGCTTTCAAACAAGAAAAATTACGAAATCGGTTCACGTGGAAAGAAGTTATGAGGTATACATAAAAAAATACAGTCGAATTGAGTACATACCTACTCCTTTTTTGTGAAGCCAGTAGAAAAATACATGTCCAATATCTTTTGATATTCTAAATGACAGACTGAATATATTTTATTAGGGAACTAAGCTATTGAATAATGTATAAGTAAGCGATACATTACCTTCAATACTCTGACCATATAGACCGGACACCATCACAAACCCAAACAACAAACGAAACATAATTTAATAAATAATTTATAACCATTAATATTTACTATCGTATTCTTTAATAATTATTAACATACAACACAAACTTGTTTTCCCAATACACACGCAAAGAACTCAATAGTTAAGTAAAAGTAATAAGGAACAGCTATGTATGCGAAACTAAAATCTGTGCTTACTGGTTATTGAAACCGGTTTGTTGGCGTGTTTTTCTACACAGTTTTCCGTGTTCTTCTTCGCATGTAGTAAATATTGTATGTAACTAGAATCTATCTATATATATAAAAAATCAATGCCTCTTTTCGTTGTTATTTTATAACTCAAGAACGGGCTCACCTATCCAAACCAAATGTTTAGGCTTTGTTCGGACTATTTAGTAGATGGTTTATGTGAAGTTTGCACAAAATCGGTCGAGCGGTTCTTCATTTATCACACCCAGGCGAAGCCGGGGTGGATCGCTAGTTATTTATTTATAACAACGCTGCAATAATAATGATTATATCGAAATGTGAAACCTAATATCCTTCTATAATCTATCTATCTATCTATAATATTATAAATCCGAAATATTGTGTGTAAGTGTGTAAATGTGTAAGTATGTTTGTTCCCTCTTCACGCTATAACGGCTGAACGGATTTGAATGAAATTTGGAATGTACATAGATTATACCTAGGATTAACATATAGGCTACTTTTTATCTTGATAATAGTGGGCGAAGTCGCGGAGCACGATTAGTATTAATATAATCCTAATGAAATCAATAATATTATGAAGGTGAAAGTTTGTGAGTGTGTTTGTATGTTTGTTTTCTTCACGCTCAGACGGCTGGACCAATGATGATGAAAATTGATATGGAGGTAGCTGATACTCTTGATTAACACATGTTGCTTTCCAATTAATCCCATTTAAATTTGATCAAGAGGTCAAGAGAAGTTCTTGAAATATCGTCAATAATGCGTATTCTGTGGACTACATTGACGATGTTCTCGTTATTTCGACTTAAAAAGTTACCTCATCATTACTTCTTTCGTTGTGAGCTAATTTTGATGACTATTTTTTTATTTGAAAGCTGTTGCTTTTCATGTGGTCCCATTGAAATTTGAACAAGATCTGATCTCTAGTTTTTGAGTTATCGTCAATAATGCGTGTTTAATACATAACATCTGATCAAGGTTCCGAAGATAAAGCGGTGAAGTCGGTCTTTTTTAAGCTTTTATTTTGGTAGGGATAAATACTGATTGTCTCAAAAAGCCAACTAAACACAGGCCCTTTTTTTCTCAGATTTTTAAAAAAGAAAAGTATTTTTTCTTGTTATATAGATATTTAAGACGTATGCTATTGCGGACTTTTTGTAAAACTTATAAAGTCCAACATTTTTGCCATACATTGTATTCACTTATGTCTAACTGTTTGGTCTGCGTACGCCGGATGAAGCGGCCAATTGGTAAATTTTTCTACAACTTGTCTTACGAATTTTGCTATTTTGAACTGAAAACTAAATTTTATCCCGATATAAAATAGTATATGAGATACAAACATAGTGTTGCTATCTCTTAGTGAAAGAATTTTTAGAATCAGATCAATGGTTTCATAGATTACCTTTTACAAACAAACAAACTTTAACTCTTTATATTAGTATAGAAGTAGATATGTATAATAGTGGAAAAGCATGATTTTATTTTTACCAAAATCGAACGAAAATCAAAGTTTCATCAGTGTGGTTGCAAAGCGGTATATTTTCGATATAATGAATGTACGTAGCTCAAGTTATCCCGTTAGACAGCTGTCTAGTACAAGGTAAATGCAGTAAGATATGTTTGTCTCTTTTCATCTTCTTATACATCTTCCAGTGCCACGTAAAGTGTATATTAAATTGTAATTTACTCATATGAAACCAGTTTTGACCGTGTGTGTGTTGCCCTTCAATTTAATGAAGCGTTTGTTTCGTGGAATCGTACATTTTATATCTGTTAACCTCGAAAAAGTCAAATGGCTCTATTAATCTATGATTCTATTGTACTAACAGAACAGAACGAGTGGCAGTGAAATAATGACAGCTTATCGAAATGTCAATGAAGTGAACTTTTTTTTACTAAATTTTCATTGCCAATTTTATCATAATGTGGAAAAGTTTCGGTGCTGTCGTATCTTAAATGTGTAAAATGTGATTAAAATATCAGTTAATTTCGTGTTGAGACTAGACATTAAGTGATTATTTTAATAAATGCAATATGTTGTTAATAATAGTGTTCGTAATTTTGATGACGTCAGCTGTTGGACAGAATGTGGGAGGTGAGTTTATAAATAATGTAGAGTTCCAACTTTATTTGACATTTATATTTTTTACATTCACTTTCGTTAACATTTACTTTGGTGGCCTTTAATATTATGTTCGAAGAACAACTGAGCTTGAGCAATAGGGATATACTGAAAACCAGCACTGCAACATAGTCTGCGCACTAGTGCTGAGTGTATTCCTTTTGCTAAATGCAATCGAAAGCAAACATTTTAATTTTAATTATGTATGTTTAACATCGGTTTTGTTGTTTTTGCTGTATAAAATGTTTACTATGTAAATGTTAAAACTTTTTGTTTGGAAATAAATACTTATTTCACTTATTACTTTTTTAATATCCGAACCGGTTTAACAAGTTGCCATCGTTTTAGACTACAGAATCTGATATAATATAATTTAATATAATCCTACTAATATTTTAAAGGAAAAGTTTGTGAGTGTGTTTGTATGTTTGTTATTTCTTCATGCTCAAACGGCTGGACCAATTTTTATGAAATTTGGTATGGAGGTAGCTGAAATCCTGGATACATATATACATATAGATTTTCCCGGAATTCCTGCGGGTCCGGGACTTCGGGACGGGGGTAAAACCGCGGGGCGAAGCTAGTAGTGACAAAAAAAAGAAACTTAAAGTATGTTTTTAAAATGCGGTCTTATAGCTTAGGACAATCTCTTCTAGAACGAATAATATTGATACTATTTCACTCGACAAATATTTTCATCAAAAATTTTAGATGTTTTTACTCTACAGCTCAAGGCAAAGGAGGGTAATGTGTTTATCAGCCTATATACGTGTATGTATATATGTATGTTTGTTTATTTGTGGCATTCTAGGGCCGACTTTGATGATTTTTACGTCAATCGATTTGTTTGATTTGTACGAATGTTACTAAAGACATGACAGCAATCAACATTGAAAACGGTGGCTATCGCCAAACGCCATATTGTGAAAATTCTATACCTTTAAACGAGTACTTGTTGTATATATCTATCTCTAAATATATATATAACTCAAAGGTGCCTGACTGACATAGTGATCTATCGACGCACAGCCCAAACCACTGGACGGATCGGGCTGAAATTTGGCATGCAGGTAGATATTATGACGAAGGCATCCGCTAAGAAAGGATTTTGATTAATTCTACCCCCAAGAGGATAAAATAGGGGATGAAAGTTTGTTGTACTTCCTAACGCGAGCGAAGCCGCGGGCAAAGCTAGAATAATATATATGTGTAATCAGGATCTCGGAAACGGTTCCAACGATTTTCATGAAATTTTGTATGCAGGGGGTTTCGAGGGCGATAAGTCGATCTATCTAGTCGTCGTCTTATCCGTGTTTTCAGCCGAGCAAAGCTCGGTCATCCGGGCACTATAATTTAAACGTAAAGCTTAAAAAAACCGACTTCACCGCTTTTATTTTAGGTAGATTATACTTCAGAGGTGGTCCCATATAAATTTATCGAAATCGATCCAGCCAAAACCAAAATGTAAGCGGTGAAGTCGGTTTTTTTAAGCTTTGCTTACGTTATTAACATTATTATTACATGACTTGTTAAAAATGTAGGCAACTGTACCATAGATTATTTAGCTTTTGAGTTGTGAATATAGAAGGTAACAATTTTTTTTATATCCAGGTCCCAAACATGGCAAGAAGGTGGTTTGTTACTGGGCTAACTGGGCATACTACAATCCCGTACGAGGCCAAACGAGGTTCCAGCTGGCCACCGTGGACCCTTCTTTGTGCACCCATTTAGTATACTTCAACGCGTTCTACGATATTGAGAAGAACAACATTAGAACTCTTGGTAAATTTTATCATTAACAAGATATTTTATTGTGATAAATTTAGAAAGGAAAAATTATCGCTTGAGGCGGGATTTGAACCCGCGGCCATAGAGTCTCATGCCCTATTGCTCTGCCTGCTGAGCTACTCAAGCCCTGCCTGAAGCGACGAAATTAACCTTTCCTTATTATTAACGTCTTAAGGACGTGCGACGTCATCTACCGAAACAGTTTATAGAAACTACTACGGCCAACGAGTCTAACATTGCAGTTACCTCCACGTTGTGTTGATAACGTCTACCCAAATCAATTGATTTTATTTATATAGCATTAGCCATGCTAGGCAGAACTATAGTGATAAATTTAGAAAGGAAAAATTA
Organism: Lomographa bimaculata; assembly: GCA_948107665.1. Lineage (NCBI taxonomy): Eukaryota > Metazoa > Arthropoda > Insecta > Lepidoptera > Geometridae > Lomographa > Lomographa bimaculata. Next base: position 6,839,126 of record OX403612.1, on the reverse strand, counting down.
TCGCTTGTGGCGGGATTTGAGTAGCTTAGCGGTTAGAGCAATAGGGCATGAGACCGTATGGCCGCGGGTTCAAATCCCGCCTCAAGCGATAATTTTTCCTTTCTAAATTTATCACTATAGTTCTGCCTAGCATGGCTAATGCTATATAAATAAAATCAAAAGATATTTTACTGTCTATATCTCTATACGTCGCTCCCAATCACTACACACTTTTAAAGAACAAATAAAAAAATGGTATCACTCTCAATTAAGTTAAAGCTATGAATGTACCTTATTAGTCAATATGTATATATAATAATATTTATTAGTTTGTGTATGTTTATAATATATTATTATTATTTATGTAGGTTTTTGTATGTATATTATGTATCTAATATTAATAAGTATGTATAAGTACATTTATTAATTTAAATACATGTCTAGGTACACCACCGTCCCTGTTTGTAATAATTTTATCATCTCCCTTTGGTTGTCTGTAAGAAATTGCTTTGAGCGATAAGACCGCCCTTTGTGCTCCTATGTTATATTTAAGATTCCTTTGTAAGTGTTATTTATTTTGGTGTGCAAATAAAGAAATAATCTATCTATCTATCTATTGCAATGAACATGACCGATAAATACCTACTGTCTTTAATTTTGTTACAATTTGTTTTTCTGATCATTTTAAATGCATTTATTTATATAAATTATTGTTTTTATAATTTTTGTAATTTATGGTTAGATAATGTTAATATGTTAATTGTAATTGATATAGGTACCTATTTTTTTTTTTATTCTCGATAGGCAAACGTATGACCGCCATCTCACCTGATGGTAAGTGACAATGCGGTTGACGATGGAGCATGTTTGCCTAGAAGATGCCTATTCACTCGCGACTTAAAGACTCCCATATTGTATTTATCAGGGAACACAGACTCAGGTAAGGAATTCCATTCTTTTGCAGTTCGCATAATGAATGTGGAGGCAAAACGCTTCGTTCGCATTTGTGGAATATCAACCATATAGCGGTGTCGCTTAAGAGTCTGTCTCGATGTCCGATGTTGGAATGGGGATGGGGGAATTAGGTTATGTTATAACGTACTTTGTTATAAAGTGAATAAATGATGATTATGATTATGATTATTGATGATTATGATTGTGATTATTTATTATTATGATTATGATTATTTATGATTATGATTATGATTATTGATGATTTTGATTATGATTATTGCCTGCGACATCGTAGGTATGCACTATTTGAACTAGCCCTGATAGTCAAATACTCATTTATTCATAAATATTAGTAATCATATTGTAATTAGATATTTATTAATTAAAAATACAACGATAAAATGAAAACTGTCAAAATGTAAAATAACGAAATAAAAAATTAAAAATATCCTACTAATATTATAAATCCGAAAGTTTGTTTGTAAGTGTGTGAATATGTTTGTTCCCTCTTCACGCTTTAACGGCTGAACGGATTTGGATGAAATTTGGTATTTGCATAGATTATACCTAGGATTAACATATAGGCTACTTTTTAACTTGATAATAGCGGGCGAAGCCGCGGGGCACGGCTAGTATAAAATAATTTCCATAAAGAATATGTCAATATAATGTATGCCAATGCATACAATTATTTAATTAACTCATCTGTGCTATAAAACGTTTGCTTGATATGCCATCGTTTCAATTTAGTCGATGATGATGATAACAATATGGTATTAAAATTAAAAAAAACATTTTCAGATAACTGGTTAGACTTGCAGAAAGAGGGTGGCATGGGTAATTACAGAGGAGTCACCGGCCTGAAAGACGAATATCCTCACTTGAAGGTCTTGATTGCAATTGGTGATCTTCTAGAAGGGCCAGTTGAATTCTCGAAGATGGCTGCAGATCCGGATAAAAGAAAAGGTTTCGTGAATAATGTCGTCAGATTTTTGAGGTAAGCATTAAACACAATTAAATGAAACTAGTCGTTCGCGCCGAACTGAGATCTCGCGCTTACATTTTGCCTCATAGAGAAAAACTTTTGAGGTTACTTGCTTATAACATTTCTCCTATATAATAATTGTATGATTTCTGTATTTTTTGTTCAAGTACAGGATATAACGGATATTATACGTAAGTTTCAGTGTTCAGTGTTAAGCCGTTTTTGAGAGAGACCCCAGGACAAAATAGGTCTAAAAACAGTGACTTTGCTGGCCTACCAAATCGTAATTTTCCAATAAAGTTTTTTTTTTTAAACCGGTTTCGTACTCTACTTGTCACACCTCTTTTCAACGATACCCCACAAGGGTAGAAAAAAAAATATTTTGTTCACACGTACATGTATGCCCGGGGGAAGGGGGGAGCCCCCTTAATATTTTCATTTATATAATTTTAAATGTTATTTCTGACTTTGGGCCGTAGTTTTACATACTCTATGAGAATTTGAAGTCATTCGTTTTTAAGATTTAGACGCTACTAAGTAGTAGTAGTGTTTGAGTAAGAGTATTAAGAGTTTGAGTTAGAAGACGTGACGGCGCTGTCGTTCTACGTCTCCCCTCTATTCCTGGTTTCGAATCCAATGACAAGATTTTTTATCCGACTGCGCAACACAAAGACGATTTATTTGTTTATCAGCCTGTGTGTATGTTTGTTCCTTTGTTGTAGCTCTAGGGACTAAACGCGTGCCAATTTCGAAGATTCTTACTTCAAGTGATTTGTCTAAATCTTGCAAGTGTCACTAAGACATGACCGTAATCAAAATTCAACATGGCGACAGCCAGAAGCCATGTTGTAAATAAAAACAAGCTAAATGTACTGACTGTATTAAGTAAGGTATAATTGAACATGAATTTGAAAAGCATTTTCAGGTTATATTTAATTCAGGCCAAACTCAATTTTGATTTACTGTCATTTATTCAGTGACACTCTCAAAATTAAGACAATTCTTTTGACTGAGAATCATCAGTATAGGCTTACGCGTTTGTTCTGTAAAACGCTGAAGAAAAAACATATGTAGGTATACATCGGCTGATAAACATATTACCCTCCTTTGCATCACACAATCAGGTAAATAAATCAGATATATTTGACATTCCTTCCACGAATACATTTTATTCCTCCTACAAAGAAGAAAATTTACTGTAGGTGATTCGTACATTATACTGACCAAGTAAAAATCACGCTCTTCAAAGCGTACTGGCAGGGAATGTACACGGGTGGTCAGTGGTTCCACTGTTCGCAGAAGTCGTTAGACACTTTGCGCATTCTGCATAACAATGTACTCAGGATGTCGTTGAAACTCCCGCGATTATGCAGTGCCTCCGGCATGTTTGCTCTAACCCACATTGACGGCTTCCAAGCCGTCATCAAAAAAAAAGTAGCATCGCTGGTGAGGAGGACTCAAGGGAGTGGCAACAATATCCTGAAAGTAGTAGGCCGATGACCCGAAAGCGCCTGTACTGAGGCATCTAGTGCCGACAATGATACCTCACGGGATGCCTCGTAAGTTCATGACGTATTAATTTTAATTATAATTGTATTTTATATTTGATATTTCTTGTGTAGTAATAGCTTGTAGGCCTTATTTTATAATTTTTTACTCACAATATTTTATTGATCCTTTGTTGTTCTGATTAAAACATTTTGAATTTGAATTTGAGTTTGAATTATTAATAAAATATTATTTTCAGAAATTTTAGGTTCGATGGTATGGATTTCCATTGGCTGTTTCCCACTCAGAAAGGAGGCGCGCCGCATGATCGGGAAAACTTCGTTCAAATCGCTAAAGTAAGTATCATATTCTTCTAAACCAAAGCCAGTATTCTCTTATTCATGTAGGTATAAGGTACAATAATAATTAAACGTAAGCAAAGCTTTGAAAAACTTACTTCACCGCTTATATTTTGGTTTAGATCGATTTCGATAAAAATTTATATGGGACCACCTCTGAATATAATCTACCAAACAAACAAATAATTTTGAGAATCGGTCCAGAAATGAGAGAGAAATTGGTGAACATACATGAAAAAATACACACAGTCGAACATAGTACCGCCTCCTTTTATGAAGTCGGTAAAAAAATGCAATTTTTTACCTCGAACTGATCGCTGGCGTATTTGGTTACGTATATTGTCCATAAACCCCGGCTATCTCAAAACGGCAGTTAAAGCTGAAATCTGTGATATCCTTTGCTTTAACAACTAATACAAAAATTAAACGATTATTTAATTACTTAATAATAATATAATTAAGAAAAAAGTAAGGATCAATTAAGCTCAAACGTCTTTTTCTATTTGGCAATATGTAGGCGCGAGATCTCAGTTCGGGGCAAAGACCAAAAATGTGTGGTGTAAAACGGTAGCTGTTTTTTTATGTTTGATAGGCAAGCAAATGCTTGCCTATTTGATAGTCTTGCCTGATAGTGGTCAAATGACCACTATCTCACCTGATGGTAAGCGATGATGCGGCCGAAGATGTAGCATGCCTGCCTAGAAGATGACTATTCACTCTTGAATTGAAGACTGATTATACCGCTCAGGAAACAAAGACGCGAGCAATTAGTTCCACTCCCTCGCAGTATGGATGATAAACGTAGAAGAAAAACGCTTCGAGTGAGCTGGAAATATGTCAACCATGAATGGATGACGTTTGACTGTTTGTCTTGTTGTTAGATGGTAAAACGGGCTTGGGGGAATTAACTCGTATAATTCCTGCGCACACTCTCCGAAATGCAAATGACAGAAAACCGATAGGCTCGCTACCTTACGTCGATGACCGAAACTCAATAGTTTTGTCTCAACCAGTTTGTTATCACCAATAAGTCTTTTGGCTCGGTGGTTAATGGATTCCAGAGCTTCAAGCTGATGAAATAGGGTTGCAAATTACAAAGTTTTTAGAAACTTTAATTCATCATTACTCAATTCATGCTGCTGCCACGCAGCCAGAAGTTCCTGTTAGATTCCATGCATGTAGCTAGAGCGTGGCTTGAGTATTACTACACCTTTCTGTATATAGAATTTATGTAACAGCTTCTAAGTTTATATCAAGCTCAAGTCCGATCGGAGTACTGTGGCCACCTGTGGGATGGATCGGCTAAGTACCAGCTAGAGGCTCTTGAATCTATTGACCGGCGAGCGAAAAGACTCATTGACGATAGTATGCTGGTTGAGTCCAAATTGCAAAGTCTCGGTCACCGACGTAAGGTGGCAAGCTTATCGGTATTCTATCGTTTACATTTTGGAGAGTGTGCACAGGAATTACACGAGTTCCTTTGCCACCATGCCCTTTTACCATCTAACAACAAGACAAACTGTCAAACGTCATCCATATATGGTTGACATACCTCCAGTTCGCTCGAAGCGTTTTTCTACGTTTGTCATCCGTACAGCGAAGGAGTGAAACTCATTGCCTTGCCCTTGCCGAACGGTATAATCTGGAAGTCTCGAGTGAATAGGTATTTTCTAAGCAAGCATACTCCATCTTTGGCCGCATCATCACTTTCCATCAGGTGTGATAGTGGTCAAATGCTTGCCTATTCTGCATTAAAAAAAAATGTTTTAAGTAATTTTGTATTTGCTTCCAGGAACTTAGCCAAGCCTTCAAACCCCAAGGTTTTATTCTATCAGCAACAATCGGCACTCAAGAAGCCACAATGGATGCTGCATATGACCTTGCCAGGCTTAGCAACTACGTTGACATGATTCACATGAGATCATGGAATTATCATGACGCTGGAGACGGGTTTGTTGGAGCCAGTGCTCCTATGAAAGGGATTAATGCAGATGATAATTTGTCTGTGGTTAGTAGAAACTGGAATATTATTTCTTCTTCTGAAATTTGTGGCACTCTGAGTTGAAGATCTCGCGGATTTTTTGAAATGGCTGATATATTTTTTTTACGTTATCAACGACCATAATTCCGCCATTTTATCCGAAATTTCTAAAAACTGAATCAAATAAAACAAACAAACGCGTTCATACTCACAGCCCTACACAAAGTTCAAAGACTTGTTCGTGGGTGCCGGAAACATTGACATCACACACGTATTAGGTACACCCAGAACCAGAAGCACAAATATCCCTTGGGAAGGAATTTGTGCTCCTGCCAGGGATCGAATCCAGGACCCACGGCGCAGAGAGCGGAGACTTGCCCACCAAGCCAACTGGGTCATAGGGAAAAGAGACACTTTACATTTTTGTGCATAACCGATATTGCAACTGAAAACTCTCATATTGACCGAGCAAGTGCGATGTGTCTCCGTTTCAACTTGGGCAAAATTGCTCTCGTATTTTTTTAATTTGTGTCCGGATTTCCGGTTGTGAGATTGTGCACAGGAATTACACGAGTTCCTTTGCCACCACGCCCTTTTACCATCTAACAACAAGACAAACTGTCTAACGTCATCCATATATGGTTGACATACCTCCAGTTCGCTCGAAGCGTTTTTCTACGTTTGTCATCCGTACAGCGAAGGTACTCATTGCCTGCGTCTTTGTTCCCCGAACGGTATAATCTGGGAGTCTCGAGTGAATAGGTATCTTCTAAGCAAGCATGCTCCATCTTTGGCCGCATCATCACTTACCATCAGGTGATGATAGTGATAGTGGTCAAACACTAGGCTGTCACAAATAAAAAAATTAAAAAAAGGAGAACAACCGGAAATCCGGACACCCAGATATACGAGAGCAATTTTGCCTAAGTTGAAACGGAGACACATCGCACTTGCTCGGTCAATATGAGAGTTTTCAGTTGCAATATCGGTTATGCACAAAAATGTAAAGTGTCTCTTTTCCCTATGACCCAGTTGGCTTGGTGGGCAAGTCTCCGCCCTCTGCGCCGTGAGTCTTGGGTTCAATTCCCGGCAGGAGCACAATTTCCCTCCCCAAGGGAGATTTGTGCATCTGATTCTGGGTGTGATTGTGTGTGTGTGATATGTAAATGTTTCCGGCACCCACGATACAAGTCTTTGAATTTAGTGTGAGGCTGTGAGTGTGAATGCGTTTGTTTTTTTTTGTTTGTTCCAGAATTTGACCGCAATTCGGTTCGTTGCGGTCGTCTATCTCGAGCCTATGTCAAAATACTATAAATAACGTTTTCGCCGCTAACGCGGGTGTCAAACATTCGGCTGTCTAATATTATAAAATTGAAAGTGTGTGTGTAAGTGTGTAAGTATGTTTGTTCCCTCAACACGCTTTAACGGCTGAACAGATTTGGATGAAATTAAGAATGTATACAGATTATAGCTAAGATTAAAACATAGGCTACTTTGTGCCGGCAACACTCACATCACACACACAATCACAACCAGAACCAGAATCACAAATTTCTCTTGAGAGATAACTTGTGTTTCAGCCGGGAATCGAATCCGATACCCCTACTGCTTAAAAGGCAAACGCACTCCCAACTACAATGCAGTTCAATTGTTAAATTGTCTTACGTATATCTTTTTCTTTTCCTCAACAGGAGTTCTCTGTAAACTACGTGCTGTCCCATGGTGTTCCACCAAACAAATTGATTCTGGGACTAGCTTTTCATGGACGAACGTACACTCTGACTGATCCTCAAACTACTTCCATCAAATTTGGAAGCACTCCATCGAAAACAGAGGGATTCAAAGGACCCTATTCAAAATTAAAGGGTTTTATGGACTACCTTGAGGTAAATCTTAATATATATAATTATTCTATACGTGTGTTTGTTACCCACCAACTTCTCCTAAACAGCTGGACCCGTTTGGATAACAATTGGACCCGGTATGTCAAGGCGCTGCTTTTCCGGGCAGGACGACGTCTGCCGGGTCCGCTAGTACAAATATATAAAAAATGATAAGCTTTTATCTTTGATAAGCTAGCGTTTTTCCTGATATCTCACATGCTGGTAAGTGATGATGTTTGTGGTCGAACTCTTCCGAAACGTCTCGACCGATTTAAATGAGTTTTTTTTTGTACATTTGGTACGTATGAGAATAGGTCGTATAATATTTTTCATCTTCCTACCTTCACGTGCGTTTAGCTGCTCACGGGGTTTTTTTTGTGGGTTCGAGTCCCCACAGTCCTTTCCCCACCCCTGGAAAGTACTACAAATTTTCTGACTCCCACAAAAAAGGCATAAAATACACATGGTCATTGGAGTTCTATTACTAACATTTACTGAAACAAACATTTTCAAATTGTACTCAGATCTGCTTGGAGCTGAGTAATTCTTCGTCATCATGGCGTTACCACTGGGACCAAAAGACATCAACACCATACATTAGAGATGGAGAAAGAGTCATCTGCTATGAGAACGCACGATCTCTAGTTATGAAGATAAAGTGAGTTGCATACATTTCTGTGGGTTAATAATTCTCATATCTATTCTGTTGTATCAAATACTGTTGTATTTACCTTGCTTGCATGTCGAATAGTAGGCAGTCTTAGTGTCAGGAAGACATCCGATATGGCTTAACGACTGTTGTCTTACGACTAACAACCGGGACCGACAGCTATGTTACCTGAAGGAAAGAAACTGAAGATGTAGCATGCTTGCCTAAAAGATACCTGTTCACTCTGGTCTAAATATATATATTTTTTTCAAATAAAATAATTTAATCGTAAACAAAGTTTAAAAAAACCGACTTCACCGCTTTATCTTCGGAACTTTGATCAGACTAAACATGCATTATTGAAGATATTTCAAGAACTACTAATGCAGATCAGATCTTGATCAAATTTTAATGTAACCACATGAAAAGCACCAGCTTTCAAACAAAAAAATTATCATCAAACTTCGCTCACAACGAAAGAAGTTATGAGGTAACATTTGAAGTCGGTTAAAAACGAGAACATCGTCAATGTAGTCCACAGAATACGCATTATTGACGATATTTCAAGAACTACTGATCCGATCTTGATCACATTTAAATGGGACCAATTGAAAAGCAACATCTTTCAAACTAAAAATCAATTTTTGAAATCGTTTCACGTCGAAAGAAAGCAGTCGACTTGAGTACCTCCTCCTTTTTTGTGAAGTCGGTAAAAAAACAAAAATGTTATAGAACCATAGAACTTGTCGAGACGAATCAGACGATTGGACTTGTATTAAAGAGCCTTAATTATTAATAAATAATTAACAAATAATAAAAGTTTGTTTTAAAAGCTCCTCTGATAAATTTGCCTTTAAACACTTGCGGCCGAAGATGTAGTATGCTGTCTAGAAGATACTTATTCACTCTAGACTTGAAGACACCAAAGTTTTACTGTTTAGGAAACAATGACGCTAGAGTTCTGAGTGGATGAGTTCCACTCCTTTGCCGTACTGATGATAAACGTAGAAATTTGATAGCGTTGCGTTGTTTTATTACAGAGTTTATATGGTCGTCTCCCGATTCCGTCATCTTAACTGGATAATAATCAATTAATACAATAATTGCCTTTTCCAGATTGGCAGTACAGAAAGATTTCGGTGGTGTACTAGCCTGGACTATAGACGCCGACGACTACCTTGGAATCTGTTCTCCTGAAGCACATTACGAAGCGGAGGCGTACGTAGAATTTTCTGAGCAGCTGAATAAAATCAACGACGATCCAATCTTAGGAGAAGCGTTGCAGACTTTAAATATTCCCGATGGTAAGGTCTTATCCATATTTTAACACTTCCACCATTATTGAATTAAAATTAAAACGGAAACTAGCGTGATACGCATTGTCGATGTCTAGACAATTGCTTCGGCTTCTCCTGGAAGCCTTCTTCAAAAGAAAAAAACGGGGGAGGAGGAGGCGTTTCGCCTGCCTCCTCTCTCCTCTGTAGTGGAGTCACTGGTGGAGAGTCAATGGACTCTCCACCGGACGCCATTCTTCTGGGGTTGGCCTTGGTAAACAAAGTTACCCCTCAATGGGCGCTCTGGTCTGCTTCCGGATTTACCGCCAGGGCAAAAAAGTGACTGCTAGCGCGACCCTATCTTGCCCCACCTCAGCGAGGGACTGCTCACGGGAGGATTTTATTTGGTTCGAGCCCCACACACTCCTTTCCTTCACCCTTGGGAAGGAAGGTACGAGCATTTTCTCTCCCACAAAAAAAAAGGTACAACTATAATTTTGCGAATCTGGCAGTGAAGTCATTAAGTTTCATAAGTGCCTCTTTAGGGTCCATGTGAATAAACCACTTAGAATTCTTATTTGAATTACACCACTAGCACATAATTATGAAGGTACTAATGGTGCTAGTGTGTATGAGGAAGTACTGCCACTAAACGAAAGTACCCTCACTATGTATCATTGAGGATACTGGTGGTAGTGTTTTAAAATCTAAACCTTTGTCCACAGAAACACAAATCGACGCTACCAACACAGCCCCATCATACGTCACCTCAAACGGAAAGCTTAAGCTGTATATACCCAGAAGTGACAAACCAGAGATATACAAACTAACAAAATTCGTCAACGGAGTTACCTCTCTAGCTCTGACTGAAAAAAAAATCATTGATACGATGGAACGCATCAAAATACATAAGGGAATCATTACTAAAGTAGAAACGAGTACTGTTGAAATTGTTATGAAGACTAGTAGTATTAGTAGTAGTAGTAGTAGTATTACTACTAAACGTAAATACTTTCCTTCCGATTTCAAGCTTTGATATAATAGTATATTTAAATATAAAAATATCCAGATGACCGAGCTTTGTTTTTTGTAGAATGTGTTTGAATTTGTAGCCTCAGAAAGCTCCATCTAGTGTCGAGTAGAAACAGTTTTTTACATGGGTCATGGCGTAATAGATGGCGCTGATAGTTTCTTAAACTCGGTTTTTCAAATGCAGTTTGGGAACCGTGCATTTCTCGGACCTGGAACGTTGATAAATCGATTCCTTGGGCCCTATTTGAAAACCCCTCATCTGTAACTTTCATGAAAAACAACGTTGGAGCCGTTTCCGAGATCCAGATTACATATATATATATACAAGAACTGCTCGTTTAAAGGTATTAGATTGGATAGATTAGATAATGCTACAATCTCTTAGAAAGTAAGAAAGCAGAAAAGTAAATTTCCTACCGAAATACTCTAGACATACTGTGTTCAATTTGTGATGAAACTAAAATAAACAATTAAAGTAGAAATGTTTGTACTTTTAATTAAAATTCAAGTTTTTTTTTATAGTCAATAGGCAAGCATGCGGCCAACCGCGATCTCACCTGATGGAAAGCGACGATGGGTAAATACAAAATATGTTCAACATAACAGATTTGCACTTAAATGAAATATGTTTATTTGGCACTATACATAAAACATAATAAATATATAGAACAAGAACAGCTCACAAAGAATCTTAAGAAAGAGAATTATACCAAACACAAAGTGCCAAAAGGGTCGTGACTCAGCATTTTGTAAAGTGTTCTGCTATGCGCTGATTTTCTATCACAACCCAGAGGATGCGGATCTAAACAGTGAAAAGAATATGTGGAATGTAAAAAAATACAAAATGTATGATATAATATGATATATTTTTTTAATTACCAGCTGTGCCCCGCGGCTGCGAACGCTATTATAAATATGAAAGTAGCCTGTGTTATTTTTTTTCCCGGGCCCGTTCAGCCTGTTGCTCCCTAGCGTGTAATTATTTTTTCACATCATATTTTATTATATTATAAAAACCATAGCCTATGTGTTAATCCTAGGTATATATAATCTATGTACGTTCCTATAATCTATGTAAGCTTACTATTATGTAATACAATACATTCAATAAACATATTCTTATTTAATTAGCAAACAACCAATTCATATAGGTAATATAACATTAAGCATTCGAATAATATAGAAATTATATAAATAATTGTGTTAGCAATTAGTATAAAAATATTGATTTTATATTGTTGTTTATGGCTGTAGTTTAATATGATTAAGATAAATGTACCTCTCGTAAGTTGCAGTGCCCCTACGGGGTATCACAGGAACTACAATTTTATATTTTAGACCTAAGTGTTATGTGATATGCAATAAACATATTTGCGTTTGAGTTTGAGTTTGAGTCCTTACCATCAGACTCGACGACGTTGTTGATTTTAGTCTATAAGACAACTTTGTCAAAATCGTTGATTCCGTAAATCCTCTTTGCTAATGTTTATTGTTTAATTACCACAGTGTAATTCGATGAAATAACATTATTCTTTTGCCTTAAAATGTCTAAGTATTGTTTGAGCCATTTTACATGCCTTCAAAATGCATCGGACTGCCAATTCACGAATGATTTTACGTCACCGGTAACCGTTTACGACGGTGTCTGGTGGAAGTGATGATCAGTGGCAGCCTAGAGATGATCCTGGAGACTTATTCCTTTTGATCTTCTGGGAAAATTCCCTATACCATCACAACTGACACAATTTTGCAAGTTCATTTAAGCAAGTTGTTGTATTTAAATCATGTAATTTCTTAGTAATTTTAAGAAGCATTTCTTTACCGATACTTTTCATAAATATAAACTCGTGAACAATCAATTTTTATTGATGTTTCAAGTGCTTCAGCCAACGGTCCAGTAAAGACTGACCCCTTAAGTACAATCGTCAAGCTGAAGAAACAAGTGTCTAAAAGTAGTTCATGAACAAAAACAAGCAAAGCATTCACACTCACAGCCCCACACTTAGTTCACAGACATGTATCGTGGGTGCCGGAAACATTCAAATCACACATACATTACACCCAGAACAGCACAAATATCCCTTGGGAAGGATTTTGTGCTCCTGCCGGGAATTGAACCCAGGACCCACGGCGTAGATGGCGGAGACCTGTCTACTGGGTCATTCATGTGCGGTAAACAAATTATTTATTGGAGTTGTTTCCAAAGCCTGATTTTTAGGCAACCTTATATGCCACCGTACCTATTATTAAGTGGTAATAACAATCAACTGCCAAAAAGAGATCTTGGGAAGTCTTTATAAAGAAAACCTGTAAAGGCAGATTCTATTTCTTTATCCAAGCCGATGACGTCAGGCGCCCTTACTCCAGGTTGTTTTAATATAACCTGGAGTCTATTCCGGGCATCAATTATCTTTAAAATATTATTTTTTTTGAGAACGTATTTCTTTTCTTACGATCCATCGATTCTTCTGAAATTTCAACCAATCGATTGTCGTATCAACGTCACAGATTGAGCTGTAATTTTGCATACATGTGTAAATCGCGTGACAATGCAATATTATGACATACAATATTATGCACTTTTATTTATGACAATGTAATATTATGACATATATACATGGTGCTGATCTGATGATGGAGCTGGAAGGTGGCCAAAAGAACTTCGCAATGAAACGACACAACCTCATCGAGTATTGGCTCATTTGAATCGTCTAAAAAAGTAGGTTGTCTTTCAATGGTAACCAGGATCTGGTGATGGAACTGGAAGGTGGTCATAGGAACTCTGTGATGAAACGACGCAACCCCATCGAGTTTCGGCTCGTTTGATTCGTCTTGACAAGTTCTTTGGCTGTATAACTTTGAGTCCTCTTTATTTACAACTTGTAAAAGCTTTATTTAAAAAACTTTTTTATGTATGACTTGTTTTTAAATTATAACGCACAATCATGCATTTAATTTTTACCGTATATAAACTATAGTTGCCATCAGTTAATTAAATAAAATAAGACTCCTAATTAGAATTTTACACATCTAGGCAGCAATAAAGTTCAGTCTTAGGGACTTGACATACCAAGCGCCCGAGGCGCACGCCCTTTACTACCGTCATGAGGAAAAAGGACGTAGCTGTTTTTTTTGTCGAAATTGAGTTATATACAACAGAAATGTCTTTTTTTTTTTTTTGTGACAGGCTACTGTTTGACCACTATCTCACCTGATGGTAAGTGACGATGTGATCAAAGCTGGTAAACACACTAGACCTGGAATACGCAGGCTCTCAAGGATAACTGCCGGAACACCGTATTTGGCTTGGCGGCAGACTTTCAACTTGATGGTGGTAAGCTACTTTGGTAGCAAGCCAGACGAGCAACTCACAAAATGCTCTACCACCTCTCAAATGTCACCTGATTAGCACCACCTGGGGACCACATGTAGGGAGTCAGACTTAAGGGGTATCCTCCTACGGACGTGGGTGACTCAGCCCCCAAAAAGTCTTTACTATTTAGTATATATTACGACTTGAAGCAGATGCGTCTAAATTAAAAGTAAGATTTAGTAGGTTGCGTTTGAATATGTTAAAACATGAAAATATGATGATGTATATACAACTAAATTTTGATAAAAATGTAGTTACGTCTTTTTTCTTAATGACGGCAGATCGGGGGGAGGAGTCGCGGGCGTGCGCCCGTCGTTCGTCCGAGTCTCGCTTTTTTTTGGAGGTAACCGATACCCTGGATTAACACATAGACTGCTTTTTATACTGGTATTCCCGCGGGTCCGGGACTTACGCGGTTAAAGTCGTGGGTCGCAGCTAGTAATTAAATGAGCAAAGATAATAACAGCATAATATTTTATTATAATTTTTTTTTACTATTATCTAAGTAGGTATATAACATTCCATCGTATTCTATATAGGCAAATAATAATTACTGCAATAACAATTTGAAAAAGCTTATAAAATCCGACTGCACTGCTTTATCTTCGGAACCTTTGATCAGATAAAATGAACGGATTACGCATTATTGAAGATAACTCAGAAACTACTGGTTAGATCTTGATTGGACCACGTGAGAAGCACCAGATTTCAAACTAAACAAATTATGAGCTTCACTTAGAAAAAAGGTATGAGGTAACGCATAAAAACCAATCGAATTGATCCTTCTTTTTTGTGAAGTTAGACAAAGATGTTATTATTTCACGGTATTTTTTTTGTGTTCGATGCACAGTTTTAGACTTATAAAACCAAGTATTATTCGACTCTTTCGAGGTCAATAGATATAAAAAATATTCGATATCACGAAGCAGGTGCGTCATCAAATGGAAGGGCAACATATTAGAACAGGCTTGCAGTCGGAACTGGTTTAATACCACTATTGAAAATATGGCTAAGGCTTTTTGGCAGCCTTATTACAACAACCACATAGAAGCTACTTTAATTTTTTTTGTAAATGCTATCCCAATGTACTTATTTTGTGAATAGGGTTAGATTTAGCAGGAAGATTCCAAAAATTGTAAATGAATTACTACTGCGAAAGTTTAAATCAGTAATAAAACGGGCATGAATTAAGCAAGCTTATTGTCAATCGATTGACTACATTAATGACAAGGATGCATGGAGGCAAACTGCACAAGCGCTTTCTGGCGACTACATAATATAGATATACCTAGGTTAATATAATTCCTGTATTAGTGTAATTATCGAAGGACTACTGACGCTAACTTAATATTTTTTAACAATATTTTCGAACAAACTTTTAGTACCTATATTTTTAGGGACAGATACAGTAGACTATTTACTAATAAATTTAAAAAGGAAAAATTATTGATTGAGGCGGGGATCGAACCCGCGGCCATAGTCTAAATTTATTACTTTAGTTCTGCCTAGCATGGCTCATTACTATTAAATTGAAACAAAATCGAATCTTCTAAGTGGTACTTACCGTTGATTGGTTCTTCTACCAAACATATTTCTTTTGATTTCTACAAAAATGTACACTTATTTTTGATGTAAAATTTTGCCTTAATTAGCTGACTTCAAAAAAGGAGGAGGTTCCCAATTCGACGTAATTTTTCGATGTATTTTTGATGTGTGTTAATTTGACCTGTTAATTCTGACCTCATAACTTCTTTCTTGGTGAACTGATTGTGATTATTCTTTTTTTTTTTAAGCTGGTGCTTCATATGTAGTATTACTAGCTTCATAGTAGTATTTAGTTTTTACCGACTTCCCAAAAAAGGGATTATGTGTGTTACCTCATAACTTCTCTCCACGTGAGTCGATTTAGAATTTTTTTTTAGTTTGAAATATGTTGCTTTTTAATTGGTCCCATTTAAATTTGATCAAGATCTGATCAGTAGTTCTTGAAATATCGTCAATAATGCCTATTTTGTGACGAATAATGTGTACTTTGACGATGTTCTCGTTCACCCGACTTCAAAAGTTACCTCATAACTTCTTTCGTTGTGAGCCGATTTTGATGATTATTTTTTAATTTGAAAGCTGGTGCTTTCCATGTGTACCATTTAAATTTGGTCAACATCTGATCACTAGTTTTTGAGTTATTGTCAATAATGCGTGTTTAATACGTTAAATCTGATCAAGGTTCCGAAGACAAAGCGGTGAAGTCGGTTTTTTTAAGCTTTGCTTGCGCTTAAATTATTTTGGGACCGGAATTTGGAATGACTTTAATTGCAAAACTGAATATTTGATTAAAAGGCGGTAGATTAAATTGAGTCAGCAATCCACTTTCGTCACAGCTGGAAATCTGATGGAAGGAATACTTTGCGCACTGGAGGCTTCGAATTTGTATCAGCCTCCGAAGTACCGGAAAAGATTCCTCTTTTCTTCCTGATACTCTCTATCTCATCCGTTATTCTCTTCTCTTGAATAGCCAATGCAGTGACATCATTGACAACTTGAAGTAATTTATATTTAATTATTTTTTTCACTTGGGGTATCTGTAGTTTCAGTCTTTCATTCGATACGACGTAAGAGGGAACATTATTATCGACTGGTGTTTCTGTGGACAAAAAGGTAAGTTATTTTTACTGTCTTTAAAAAAAGAGTGGGTTCTCAATTCGGCTGTGTTACTTTATAATTTTTTTTTTTGTTTGTTTTTCTTTTTGATGAATCGATTTTGATGATTCCTTTTTTATTTGAAAGCTGGTGCTTTTCCTGTGGTCTAACTTAAATTTGATCAAGATCAGACAAGTAGTTTTGGTATTATCCTTAATAATGCGCATTTAATTCATTCAATCTGATCAAAAGTTCCGAAGATAAAGTGGTGAAGTTAGTTTTTTAAGCTTTCTTTGCGTTTATATTATTTATCCTTACCATTAGGAATATTCAAATTCTTCAAAGCATCCCCAAGAACCGGATCAGCGTTGATTTTAATTAGTCTTTCTTTAAAATCCACGTATGTTTCTGAATCGTGATGTGATTCAGGAGAGCAGATGCCAAGGTAGTCATCGGAGTCTAATGTCCATCCTATCAGACCACCAAGACCTTTTTCAACTGCCATCCTGGGGATGAAAATGTATATTACATTTAAATGATACATACCTTTTAAGTTCTAAACCTACTTATTTTTAATTTACTGAATAGGTTACAAGAATAACAATTAGGGACATTATATACAAAGCGCCGAAGAGCGCGGCTGAGCTGCGGGCGCCGCGACTCCTCCCCCCGCACTGACGTTTCCTATACTGCCGTCATAAGGAAAAAAGACGTATCTGCATTTGTGACAAAATTGACCTCTCTCAAACTCTGTAGTGGGACCACTGGTGGAGAGTCAGGGGCTCACCACCGGCTTGCACGACCCCACACGTCTGGGGAGTGGCCTTGGTGAGCAAGGTCACCCCTACTTGGGCGCAGAGGCCAGGTTTTGCACCCGGGCCTACCGCCGGGGCAAGATAGTGACTGCTAACGCGACCCTATCTTGCCCCACCTCGGCGAGGGACTGCTCACGGGGGTTTTTAGTGGGTTCGAGCCCCACATACCCCTTTCCTTCACCCCTGGGAAGGAAGGGAAGTGCAAGGCATATAAGCAGTGCCCCGCGGCTCGATAGTTAGCTATTTCTAATTTGTTGTAATTACTTATTAATAAAATTCCTTTTATTTTACAACTGACATAACATCCATTTAACTGCAACACTAAAACTTCCCATACTTTGATTCCGCATTTTACCACCTGCACCCTTGGGCAAAATTACTTATGAAATATTTTGTTTTAAATGAACTACGCAATTACTTATATCCAGTGTAACTTTCGATATGAAATTTCACCCCTATTACACCACCTTAGTGCACTTCTGGCAAAAAAATATTGTAAACATTTTTTTTATATATTAAATCAACTACTCAAATACCAATTTTCAACGCCATAAGTTTAAAAACAAGAACTTTCATACAAACGTTTTCACCCCATTTAACCTACTAAATTTCCAAAAATCCTTTCTTAGTAAACTTCTACGCACACATGTAACCTTTTTAATTTCAAGTCTCTACAACCAGCGGTTTAGGCTGTGCGTTGTCTCTAAGTCAGTCATTCAGTCAGTCAGTCAGTCAGTCAGTCAGTGAATCAGTATGTCAGGACAAAGATTATTATAGTATTATATATGGACTTACTCACTTGACTTTGATAGCAAGGGACCTCGGATTGTCATAGCTTATTAATCGAGCACCGTCTCTTAAATATGGCGTCGAAGATATCTCATCCCAGTGATAACTCCAAGGTGCTGACTTATTGCTCAATGCCTTGCATATCTGAAAACAATAATACACGCAATTCTAATGTTAAAACTATCGTGAGTATTACACATTATGTTATATTCGGCTTAAAACACGAAAATTTTGACTTACTTTGTAGTCAACTAGTATCGGACAAATTAGTTGTCCTTCATCAGGATGAGTCAGACGCGCGATACGCAGAGGCGTGCGGCTCGGGCCTCGACGCGTGACTGGACCTGATGAAGGACAACTAATTTGTCCGAAACTAGTTGACTACAAAGTAAGTCAAAATTTTCGTGTTTTAAGCCGAATATAACATAATACACGCAATGTTATATTTCTGACCGACTTCACAGAATAGGGGGAGGTTCTCAATTCGACTGTAGCTTTTTCATCATAAATTCCGAATATCACTAAATAATTAAACTTTATGGTCTGTATAATCATATTTTGTGACATTAGTCGCCCTAGATGGGTCAACTGTAATTAAGGCGCAGGTCGCTTGGTTGGTAGTAATAGGTACAATACAATACATATCTATAAGAATAAGTGATTATTTATAAATATTGTATGCTTCACATATATATGTATTTAAATGATTTTATTTATATAAGTATAGTATGTACATGTGGGTGAATGTATGAGAGAATGAGAATGTAAGTATGTATGTATGTATGTATGTAGGAAGTAATAAATGCCCACATAATAACATTACTGATCTTATCTTATTTTACTGTATTTTTTTTTTTGTGTTACCTTATATATTATTTCTGGATTAACGAATTTTGATGATTTTTATTTGTTTGAACTTTCCATGTGGTCCTTTTCAATTTGATCAAAATCTGACCAGTTAAGTAGTTTTTGAGTTATCCACAATAATGCGTTTTTAATTAATTTATTCTGGTAAAGGGTACCGAAAAAAAAGCGGTGAAGTCAGTTTTTTTAAGCTTTGCTTGCGTTTAAATTATTTAAGTCATATTCAAGGAATATTGGTAGTAATAGATACAAACTACGCATCTACCATTTACCATCTAACAACCAGACAAACTGTCAAACGTCATCCATTTACGGTTGACATACTTCCAGTTCGCTCGAAGCATTTTGCTTGTTCATCATCCGTACAGCGAAAGAGTGGAATCCTTTGCCTGCGTCATTGTTCCCGGAGGGGTATAATTTTCTTATTTTTTTTTTTATTAATTTAAGTTGTATCATTTTATTGTCATTGTTGGATTCTTTTTTATTTTTATTTAATTGTATTAATTTGATTTCGATAATGTAATTGGTGTTTGCCGTTTTAATTGAAATAAATAAATAAATAAAATTGAAATTGAAAATAAAATGTTACGCGATATCTCTGGAAGTCTTCAAGTCAAGAGTGAATTAGGTATCTTCTAGGCAAGCATGTCACATCTTTGGCCGCATCATCACCTTCCTCCAAGTGAAATAGTAGTCAAATGCTTGACTATTTAGCATAAAAAAAAATCCACAATATTAGAATCCATTAAACAAACACATTTTTTGTTCCCCGAATGGGGACTCCATTATATTTAGGAATTTTAAAGTCAAGAGGGAATAAGTTTATCTTCTACGCGGAAAAAAACAATTTGGGACAACTAGACTACAAAAATTTTAGGAAATATATATTCTAGTCAAAATTACAGTTATTACGATCTTTTTACAAATTGAGCCAGTTATTTCCATTAAAAAAAATAATGAGGAAGCTCCAAAAAAGAATTAAATACGGTTAAACATTGATAATAGTTAACTTACTTCAATATAATCGATGTATCCCTTCAGTTTTGAAACTGCACTCTTAAATCCTTCAGGTTTTGTTGGAGTCTCTCCAAAAATTATATTCTTCTCTTGTGGGTCCACAAGAAAGAAAGTCCGGCCATGGAATGGAAGTCCTAATACCATTTTATGGGGTGGAACGCCGTGGGATATTAAATAGTCTATGGCGAATTCCTGTTGAATATAATTCTAAAATAATTATAAAATCATTTATTCACATGGATTTCCTTATGAAATCAAATCAAAATCAAAATCTTTTATTCACATGAGCCCCAAAGAGGCTCTCATGAAAGTTAATGATTCTATTGCCAGATTTGCAAAATTACAGCCATCTCGAGAAGAACCTGGCAAGAAACTCGGCGGCGCATTTAAAAAAAAACATTCTTAATCTCTAATATATAATTTTATTAACCTAGGTGTTATTATGGTAGTCGCTAGAAAGAGCCTGTGCAGTTTGCCTCCATGCATCCTTGTCATTAATATAGTCGATCGTTTTATAGTAAGCTTTCTTAATTAATGCCCGTTTTATTACAGATTTGAACTTTCCCAGTGGTAATTCAGTTACGATTTTAGGAATTCTATTGTAAAATCTAACCCCATTTGCCATAAAAGATTTATTCGTTTTGCATAATCTAAATGCGCGCACTGTAATTTTATGCTTATATCTAGTATTAATATTGTGTGCGTCGCTTCTTAATTTATATTTACCAATATTTTTGCGAACATGCATAATATTTTCAAAGATGTAAAGCGAAGGCATGGTAAGTATGCCTATTTCTTTAAAGAATTCCCTGAGAGATTCGCGTGGACCCATATCATATATTGGACTAACTGCTCTCGTTTGTAGAATAAAAATTGTTTCAACATCGGCAAAAGTTAACTCACCAAATTATGAATTATGTGGAACATTGGAAGATGTCTACTACTTGTTGATGGAGTGTGACCGAACAAAAAACCAAATGGAGTCATTTGTGCAAAAGTATAACAAACATAGAAGTAACATTGGAGATAAACCCACCAGCTGATGTGGCACTTTCTCTGTACAATATAATTTTGCTCAGATGAAGACAAAGATTAGGGTATGATGGGGCTGATATACCAAAATAGATTAAAGTCCTAAAAAAAAGATGAATAAAAAAAACATGGGACCCAAAGAGGCACTCACGAATTACAGCCATATATACTATGTATCATACTATCCTATCCTACTAATATTATAAATCCGAAAGTTTGTTTGTAAGTGTGTGTGTAAATGTGTAAGTGTGTAAGTATGTTTGTTCCCTCTTCACGCTTTAATAGCTGAACGGATTTAGATGAAATTTGGAATGTACATAGCTTATACCTAGGATTTACACATAGGCTATTTAACTTGATAATAGTGGGCGAAGCCGCGGGGCACGGCTAGTATAATTATATACCATAGCTGTAACCGGCATGCGTTGCAATGCCACGTTTAGAAAATGTTTTTGATCGCTATCTAACTATCGACTAAAAACTTTTTAGATATTGTGATAAATATTACATTAAACTAAATTAAAATTAAACATAAATAACTATAACTAGAAAATAAATATGTACAAAACTTAATCTAATAGACCGCTACCAGTAGGCAAAGTACCCAAAATGCTGGCAGCATTGCCACGTTGAATGGCAATGCTCAATCTCTGACCGAAATATTTGCCAGTATTTGGTCACGAGTTGGTTCGACCAAAATATTGTGATTATGTCCTACATCCTACTAAGTTCAATGACTTATGTCGTGGGTGTATGTCGGAAGCACTAATATCACACACGATGACAACCAGAACCTGTCAACAAGTCTGACTCCCTACACGTGGTCCCCGGGTGGTGCTAATCAGGTGACATTTGAGAGGTGGTAGAGCATTTTGTGAGTTGCTCGCCTGGCTTGCTACCAAAGTAGCTTACCACTATTAAGTTAAAAGTCTGCCGCTAAGCCAAATACGGTGTTCCGGCAGTTATCCTTGAGAGCCTGCGTATTCCAGGTCTAGTGTGTTTACCAGCTTCGATCACATCGTCACTTACCATCAGGTGAGATAGTGATCAAACACTAGCCTGTCACAAATAAAAAAAATGTGCCAAAAACATATATGTTACTTGGGGAGAAAACTTGTGTTTTGCCGGTAATCAAACCCGATACCCCTTAGAAGGCGAACGCCATCCAACTTAGTCAACTAGTCCAATGGAAAGACTTGCTTACTTAAAAAAAAAAAAAAAAAATTGCCCATCTGAGTCGTCGACTTCTATAATTATTTACTAATTAAAAATCATGATTAAGAAAGTTAAACTAAATAAAAAAAAAATATTTCAGGCAATATAATATTGCAAGCTAGCTGTGGCCCGCGGCTTTGCCCGCTATTAATTGTTAAGTCAAAAAGAAGCCTATGTGTCAAGAAATTTCGAATGTACATAGTTTGTACCTAGGATTACTAGGCATAAACTATGTACATTCGAAATTTCTTCCAAATCCGTTCAGCCGTTAACCCGGCGAGCGTAAGGTTGGGTGTAATACACCCGAGGTATCTGATGTTCGTCGATATTTTGAATTTGGTGCGCTGAATGAATCTGTGCGTTTGAGTAGCTGCGCAGGGATAGGTAAGGAAGCGTTGAGTGACACCGCTTAGTCAGCCGTCGCGCGGTGCGGAAGTTAGACGGTGTAAAAGTGGTTGGCGAGTGTTTGGGGAGTTTGGCCCACCTAGCGCTCGGTATTACTAATTTGAACACGTAAAATTTTACTCTTTTTTACTTTATTTTAGTTTATGATTATAATTTCGGACTAATCATTCAACATGTCGTACCAAGGGAATCAAAGAAAATTATTGGAGCTCTGGAATAGTGTTGAGGCGGACTCATCGGGAGATTTGGATAGTGAGATAGAAGTTGACTATATAAGTACAAGAAGCTGTGAAAGCGACATTTGTGGACCATTTCAGAGGAACTCCCTAAAAAGATACCCAGTCCAATCAGGTGATGTGCAATATACTCATCTAAAAAGGTTCGCAAAACAAAACACATGCATGGAACACTCCATATTCACATGTGAAGAATGCGCACGATCTCAAGATAAATAACATAGGTCTGACTAGTTATATAAGATGAAACCTATTCTTATTCAATTCATCATAGATAAACCGATAAAAATGTTAAAGTTTTCATTAAATTTATTTAGTTTAAAATGAAAAGAGGTCAATTAAAGGCTTTAATGAAAAATATGTACCAAAAATGTTGATTATAATGAAAAAAGCTAAGTAACTTAAAATAATTGTTTTATTTCAAAATTTTACTTACTAATATATAAAAAGTTGACTAAATAAACATAATATTTAATAAAAGTTCGTAATAAATAATAAACTAATAGATTTGCTTCAGTAACCATGTCGGGTTCAAAAAACCCAACCTTACGCTCGGTGTTACAAATTTGAACCTTACTCACGCCGGGTTAAAGAGTGAAGAGGGATCAAACTTTCGCATTTATAATATTAGTAGGATACATTCAGAATTTCAACATCTAATATATATTAATTAATCGTCCATGCAAAGAAAATAAGAATCAAGCTACATTCATTGATTAATATACCTGAGCGAGGTCATCATCAGAATCAAGGCCTCTCAAAGGCGCGTTGGCTCCAACAACTCCATCCGAAGCATCATGGTAGATCCAGCTTTCCATATGTATCAGGTCTAGGTACTGGCTAAGACTGGGCAGGTCATATGCTGATTCTAGAGTAGATACGTACAGTCCGAGAAATGCTGTAAGGATAAATCCATTGGGTTTAAAGGCTTCGCTGAGTTCCTGCAAGTAAATAGATTTGTACGTTACGAATATTAATATAAAAGTGCTATCGATATTTCAACCACTTTAAAACAAATTATTGACGTTTACGATACGAACACTTTCTCGCCAGTTATTGGTGCTTAGCCATAGTAGTAGCCGTTACAGCGTAAATATAAAACAAACATACTTACGTACAAACACAAAGAGAGAAGTTATGAGGTAACATTCGAAACGAGAACATCGTCAACGTAGTCCACAGAATACGTTGGGGACATAATTATTGAGGGTAACTCAAAAAGTACTAGTCGGATCTTGATTAAATTTAAATGGAACTAATTGGAAAGCGATATCTATGAAACAAATAATATATATTATAATATATAGATCTACGCGAATATAATGCATGTTCAGAAATATATAAATTAAGAAGTGACATATATAAATTGAATACTAGACATCAGCATAATATAGCGGTATGCGCTTTTGATTAGGCAAAACAAATAAGATTTAATGTCAAATGGGATTAGGTTTTATAACAAAGTTTCAAAGACTGTAACTGAATTAGCAATGGCAAAGTTTAAATCAATAGTGAAAAGTGTTTTGATAAGAAAGCTTATTTTAAACCCTAAATGTTCAAAATCAAAATCAAAATCGTTTATTCACATGGGCTCCAAAGAGGCACTCATGAAAGTTAATTAATCAATTGCCAGATTCGCAAAATTACAGCCATCTCGAGAAGAACCTGGCAAGAAACTCGGCGGCGTATTTATTTTTCATTCATTTTTTTAAAAAACATTCTTAATTTCTAATACATAATTTTCTTAACCTAGGTGTTATTATGGTAGTCGCTAGAAAGAGCCTGTGCAGTTTGCCTCCATGCATCCTTGTCATTAATATAGTCTGTGTAATTCAGTTACGATTTTAGGAATTCTATTGTAAAATCTAACCCCATTTGCCATAAAAGATTTATTCGTTTTGCTTAATCTAAATGCGCGCACTGTAATTTTATGCTTAAATCTAGTATTAAGATTGTGTGCGTCGCTTCTTAATTTATATTTACCAATGTTATGAATAAATATAACATAAACATGAACGCTTTCACACTCACGGCCCTACACGGAAACATTCACATCACACACACAATCACAACCAGATCCAGAAACACAAATTTTCTTTGGGGAGAAAACTTGTGTTCACGCCAGGAATCGTAAAGTCGTGTATTCTAAGAAAAAGGAATACTTTGTTATATCACACTTATTCTGAAAAGTATTTCGTTTATCAGGTTTTACTAGAAATGTTGCGTAAAACGGTTACAAGGGTAATGCATAATCATAATCATAATCATTTATTGCATAATGTAACATATTGGACAGATCTTACATGGTCAAATAAGTAATTTTACATTAACCCTTTAGGGTGTCGCAATTATAAAAACATATACAAATTTACTTTTTGTTATATAATATTATTTCGAGAAAATTATTTCATTATTATCTAAAATTATTAAATCACTTCAAATTATTATATATTATGTCATAGCTTTTGAACCCTTAGGATTTTAAATCGCAGCTCGAGGATGTCATGCCCTTCCGGTCGAACCATGGTTAGATAACCAATTGAAGCTTTCTAAATACCGCTATAAGCTTAGAAATTGTTCTTTCTAAGGCCATATATAGTATAAGCAACAAGTTTTAAAACTTCATACTAACTTTAGTTAGGAGTACCAAATTTTCCCGATCAGTTGGCGCGCCACCTTTCAACGTGGGATACTGCCAATAGAAATCCATTCCATCGAATCGAAAGCGTCTGTAAATTTAAAATAAGTTACTTGTTAAAAATTTTGTTAAAGACAAGCTTTTATTATTTATCGAGTTATTCTAAGCAAGCCCTTTAATTTGATACCCATATTGTAGGAGTGCATTAAAAATTACTTGTCCGCCATTTTAGGTGTTCCGCCATGTTGGATTTAGAATGACATCACACAGCTAACCATGCATTGTCATCCAAACTAAACGTGAATACAAAATTTCAGCTTAATCGGTTGAAGATATCTGCTTCAAAATTGAGTTGCAAGATTCCACACGAACGAACATACATACATAAATCGCAGGTTAAATAAAAGCTTGTAAAAACTTAAGTACATACATTATAATATCATTATAATTAAACGCAAGCAAAGCTTATAAAAAACCGACTTCACCGCTTTATCTTCGGAACCCTTGATCAGATTAGATGTACTAAACACGAATTATTAACGATAACTCAAAAATTACTGATCAGATCTTGATCAAATTTAAATGTGACCAATAAGAAAGCACAAACAAGCATAAAAAAATCATCAACATTTGTTTTTGTGGAAAGAAGTTACGAAGAACACATAAAAAATACAGTCGAATTGAGTGCCTTCTCCTTTTTTGTGTATAAGTACAAGTAACTACAGAGGTAATCTAAACCGGCAAGGGCAGACTAGAAATTGTAAAACTTATTAGGTAGTCCTTATTATCTGTAAAAAAACTTCAAGTCCTTTGAATCTCTGTTGCTAAGGTCATCGGAAAACTTGCGTCTCAAAATACCAGCGCACAGCACGAGCTACTATGATTCATCAAAATCAAAATCGTTTATTCACATGGGCCCAAAGAGGCACTCATGAAAGTTCATGACTCTACTGCCAGATTCCCAAAATTACAGCCATCTCCAGAAGAACCTGGCAAGAAACTGCCCATTTTTCGATATTTTTTTTTTACATACTTGAATATTAACCTATATTATGTAGTCGCTAAAAAGCGCTTGTGCAGTTTGCCTCCATGCATCCTTGTCATTAATGCAGTAAATCGTTTTCACCTTTCACCATAGAAGCCGTGAGAATTTGGAATGCTCTGCCTGTGATGATCAAACATGCGCAAACTCAACATTTTTTTGATACTCAAGTTAAAAAAAAAACATTTGTCCAAACTCTAAACATTACTATATGTTAAATAAAATATATAACGGTCCGTTCGCTAACTTGGGCGAGCGTTCGCCTTCTAAGAAAGGGCGCCTTCTAAGGGGGTTCGATTCCCGGCGGGAACACAAGTTTTCTCCTCAAGGAAAACTTGCGTTTCTGGTTCTGGTTGTGATTGTAGGTTTCTAAATAATCAGGCTTCACCCAGAGACATATGATACAGTAACCCTGTATTGACACCAAATATTGTCTATCTGATGGTGAAAACCGAAATCCGTTGCGTGGTATAGAAGTTAGCGGATAAACAAACAGACAGACGCGGAAAGCGACTTTGTATTATACTATATAGAGAATAGAAGAGAAATGCACTATCACTCAAAATAACAGTAAAATACTAACTTTAAAAACCTCACAATAATCCGTACGAATGCTTTTCTTTTTTCAGGATCTGCGGCCATTTTAGAGAACTTGACTGAACCTTCTGCCAATCCACCGATAGCAATTGTAACTTTTAAGTGAGGGTGCTGGTCTTTTAGGGAAACAACCCCGTGGAAATTGCCCAAACCGCCATCTTTTCGTAGGTCCAGCCAGGGATCTGAAAATGATAATCAACTAGTTTTCAGGAGCCCTAAGTCAAATCAAATCACATAAAAATCGTTTAATCACATGGCCAAAAAGGCACTCATGAAATTTAATGACTCTCCTGCCAGATTCGCAAAATTACAGCCATCCCGAGAAGAACCTGGCAAGAAACTTGGCGACGCATTTTTTTTTTCATATTTTTTTTTTGAATATCTTTCCTTATATCTAATACACAATTATATTATCCTAGGTATATATATATATAATATATTACATAGTCGTTAGAAAGCTTTTGTGCAGTTTGCTTTCATGCATTGTCATTAATGTAGTCAATCGTTTTATGTTAAGCTTTCTTAATTAATGCCCGATTTGTTACTGATTTAAACTTTCCCAGTAGTAATTCAGTTACAATTTTAGAAATTTTATTGTAAAATGTAACCCTATTTGCTATAAAAGATTTATTTGTTTTGCTTTATCTAAATGCGCGCACTGTAATTTTCATTGAGATTATGTGCGTCGCTTCTTAATTTATATTTATGCATATTTTTTTCAAAGATGTAAAGCGAAGGCATTGTAAGTATGCCTGTTTCTTTTAAGAATTCCTTGAGAGATTCACGCGGATCCATATTATCATAGATTTCACATCATAGCACATGCATACATATCATAGCTTCAACATCGGCAGCAGATCTCCATAGTACGATTCCGTAACTTATCAAACTATGAAAATATGCAAAGTAAACCAGCCTTGCCGTCATTACATCAGTCAATTGTCAAATTTTACGGACCTGCAAGCACATCAAACCTAAAAAAACAGTTTTCTTTACAAGATCTAATTTGTTGTTTTCAAATGTAACATTTGCATCTACCAAAGGAACATTAGGAAGGGAAAACTTGATACACTTGGTTTTGCTAGCATTTAACAATAAGTTATAGCAGTAAACCATTTTAAGATTAGATCTAATTCATAATTTAGTTCATATAATGCCACGTTTTTCCTATTAGTTTCATAAATAAGTGACGCGTCGTCAGCATCTAAGACAATATCTAATGCTAGCGTAGTTGTCATATATCGTATCATAGTGTATAGTAAATCATTAATATACACTAAAAATAGAAAGGGTCCTAATATTGAACCTTGAGGCACGCCAATTTTAACTGTAGACCCGTCAGATGTCACACCATTAACGCCTACTTTTTGTTGCCTACCCGATAAATATGAATCTAACAAATCAAGAGCAGTCCCACGTATACCGTAATGGTTTAATTTGCTAAATAAGCGTTTTATGGTCCACGCAGTCGAACGCTTTGGAGAGATCACAAAATACTCCAATTGCATCCTGCAATTCTTCCCAAGCCCCAGTAATGTGTGTCACTTACTAAGTCAAGCCGTATCATTATTCGTAAATAAATAAAACATTTTCACGTTTTATTTACTTAAATAAACAATGTCTATTCTTAATATAACCAAGTTCGATCCAGCAAATAAGTAAAGCAACACTATTTTCTACAAATGCGTACTATATAGACCAGACCACACTCACACCAGAAACACAAACCTTTGGGTAGAAAACTTGTGTTATAGAAGAAGTACAACTTCACCAACGAGCATTTCTATCTTGGGCTGCATCGTCACCATTAGGTAAGTTTGTGACCGCTTGCATATGCGAATCAAAAAAATTATAAGTGATGCCATTTTACGATTACTTATACATACGTCATCCATTTATGGTTGACATACCTCCAGTTCGCTCAAAGCGTTTCCCTTCTAAGTTTATCATCCGTACAGCGAAGGAGTGGAACTCATTGCCTGCGTCTTTGTTTCCTGAACGTTACAATCTGGGTGTCTTCAAGTCTAGAGAGAATAGGTACCTTTTAGGCAAGCATGTCCCATCTTCCGCCGCATCGTCAATTTCCATCATGAGATAGTGATCAAATGCTTTCCTATCCAGCATAAAATGAAAAAAACTTACCAAGAGTTCTGATGATATACCTATCGTCATCAAAGTAAGCGTTAAAATACACTATATGCGTACACAAAGAAGGATCTATTGACCCATATTGAAACCTTGGATGACCCACCACTTGATTGTAATAAGCTGAACTGAGCCAATAACATACTATTATCTTGCCGTGTGTAGGTCCTGTAAAGAAATTAAAAACAAGTCAACATACTAAATAAGCATTTTACTATCAAGCTTTTAACAGTAAATAAAAAACCGACCAAATGCGAGTCGGATTCGCGCTCGAAGGGTACCGTACCATTATCTATAAAAACGGCAAAAAAATCACGCTTGTTGTATGGGACCTTTAATTTTATTTAATTTTAAAGTGAATAATATAACTTAATATTCTGTGAATATTTGAATCTGTTGCCGTTATCAATATCAAGCAAAAAAATATCACGATGGTTGTATGGTAGCCTCCTTAAATATTTACTCTATTCTGTTTTTAAGTATTTGTTGTTATAGCGGCAACAGAAATACATCTTTTGTGAAAATTTCAACTGTCTAAATGTCACGGTTCATGAGATACAGCCTGGTGACAGACGGACGGACAGCGGAGTCTTAGTAATAGGGTCCTGTTTTACCCTTTGGGTAAGGAATCCTAAGAAGGACTATGAGCTACATAACTTGTCAAAACAAATCAAACGGGCACAAACTCTCTCTCACCTCACTCAGAAGTACTTACAGCCATCTTCCGTGTTCATCATTAGATCGGCTCCATGGTACCATATCATTGTATTGTCACCGAAGATACATAAGTACAAGTGGGAGTCTTCAAGTCGCGAGTGAATAGGTATCTTCTAGGCAAGCTTGCTCCATCGTCGACCACATCGTCGCATACCATCAGGTGAGATAGTGGTCAAAAGCTTGCCTATCTCGAATAAAAAAAAAGACGTGTGGCACTCGGGGACTGCCGCGGTAAAGCTATTGCATAGCATTTTTTATCAACTTATGCAATTATAATTATTTATTTATTCTATTTATGCAGTATTTTTTTCCTGCCACCTAGAGGCGAGTTGCTGAACTAAAGAGACAAGCTTGATATTTCAAAAAAATTATTAAAAGTTCTGCTATTCATCGATAGATGGCAAAACTAAAAAGTATCACCGCTGTGCCGGTCAGAGTGTTAGGTTATTTTCGTTACGGAATTTCTGGATTCGGTCTCCACGCTCAAGGCCCGCGATAGAAGCTATGCAATAGCTTAAAAAAGACGTGTGGCACTCGGGGACTGCCGCGGTAAAGCTATTGCATAGCATTTTTTATCAACTTATGCAATTATAATTATTTATTTATTTTATTTATGCAGTATTTTTTTTCCTGCCACCTAGAGGCGAGTTGCTGAACTAAAGAGACAAGCGTGATATTTCAAAAAGTCATTAAAAGTTCTGCTATTCATCGATAGATGGCAAAACTAAAAAGTATCACCGCTGTGCCGGTCGGAGTGGAAGGTGCTAGGTTATTTTCGTTACGGAATTTCTGGATTCGGTCTCTACGCTCAAGGCCCGCGATGGAAGCTATGCAATAGCTAAAAACACTAAATTTGAGTCCAATCGGACTTCGGGAAGTGGATCTAGTTTTTATTACAGACCGACAGATAACAAAAACTAAATATAAGCTTGCAAAAAATAACATACTAAAGTGTCCGATTTGTTTTCTTTATTCAAGATAAGCGAACTTGACCAGCATCTTACCTGACGGTAAGCGACGATGTGGTCGACAATGTAGCAAACTTGCCTAGAAGATTGTATAAGAACTATCTTTATTATAGTAAGTACCTATCTACTGAAAACTCAAACCAAAGGATAAGGAAATAAACATCCAAGGTTGAATCCAATTGGGAGGTAACTATTGTTAAATAATTATAGCCTT
Source organism: Lomographa bimaculata (assembly GCA_948107665.1). NCBI lineage: Eukaryota > Metazoa > Arthropoda > Insecta > Lepidoptera > Geometridae > Lomographa > Lomographa bimaculata. The sequence continues at coordinate 6,807,835 of OX403612.1, read as the reverse complement.
TTTATCTATGATACACGAGATAAGTATCACGATATCAATTTAGAGTGTATACGTCAATGGATACATTTGGTCAGATTCAGTGTATGGTCATTTTTTGAAGTGATACTTCTTATTTACTTTATTTACCAACTTCCCAAAAAAGGAGGAGGTACTCAAGTCGACCGTATTTTTTTTTATGTGTGCTACCTCATAGCTTCGTTCCACGTGAACCGATATTGATTTTTTTTTTATATATGTTGCTTTCCAATTGGTCCCATTTAAATTTGATCAAGATCTGACTAGTAGTTTTTGAGTTATCCTTAATAATGCGTATTCTGTGGACTACATTGATGATGTTATCGTTTTTAACCGACTTCAAAAGTTACCTCATAACTTATTTCGTTGTGCGCCGATTTCGATGATTATTTTTTATTTGAAGGGGTACTTTCCATATGGTCCCATTTAAATTTGGTCAAGATCTGATCACTAGTTTTTGAGTTATTGTCAATAATGCGTGTTTAATACGTTAAATCTGATCAAGGTTCTGAAGATAAAGCGTTAAAGTCGGTTTTTTTAAGCTTTGCTTGCGTTTAATTATTTGCTTATTTATTGGCTTTGAATTTCTGATCCACAGCCATTTTTGTGACGAAAAGTGGCGGGGGTAAACACTATATTGAATAATTAAAATGTTGAAGACCAAGTTGGCGCAGTGGACAGGTGTCCGCCCTCTGCGCCGTGGGTCCTGGGTTCGATTCTGGCAGGAGCACAAATTCCTTCCCAAGGGATATTTGTGCTTCTGGTTCTGGGTGTAATGTGTGTGTGATGTGAATTTTTCCGGCACCCACGATACAAGAATTGAACTTAGTGTAGGGCTGTGAGTGTGAATGCGTTTGTTTGTTTGTTTGTTCCCTGACATACAAAACTTTCACTTCTATCATGTGTCTTTACGACACCTATTTTTATTCATTTTCATTCATTTATAAAAAACTAGACAGTCGACGAACTGTGTCAAGTGGGCTAAGATTAAATAGGTATAAAAAATCATCTTAAGTTTCTTTTATCATTTTGAATGGCCGTTTGGATCTATATAACGATTTAAAGTTGGTTAGCAACCATTCTCACTTAAATCTTCAATACTCGCGTAATATATTCATATATATGATGATGATGATGCTTCCTGGCCGTTTTCGGTCTCAGCGACTGTTTTGCGGCTTTTTTTTCTTGAACAATTTTTATATTATAGAGCTTGGTTGTTCAGCCCGACGACGAAAAAAAAAAGTGTTCATAAAAAAAAGTATAAAAGTTTTTCTTCATCGTTGCTCGTTCATATAATACTAGCTGTCTCGGCGACCTTCGTACCGCCTAACAGTCAATGAATGTGCATGTTTAAGAAGTCAAACCCGGCATGCGTTACAATGCCACGTGACTATTTTACCTTCTTCATGTTTATGTTTGCCTAGTACTTTACCAAATCCGAGTGACGTATGAGAAAATTATTTTTTACAGAAATAAAAAAAAATAAAAAATGTGACAATCCTAAAAAGTATCCTATGTCCGTCTCCTGGTTCTAAGCTACCTCCCCACCAATTTTCAGCCAAAGTGGTTCAGCCGTTCTTGAGTTATAAATAGTGTAACTAACACGACTTTCTTTTATCTTAATATATAAAATTCTCGTGTCACAGTTTTCGTTGCCATACTCCTCCGAAACGGCTTGACCGATTTTGATGAAATTTTTTGTGCTTATCCGGTATCTATGAGAATCGGCCAACATCTATTTTTCATCATCGTCATCATCATCACTTTTCATCATTATCAACGCGGGTGAAACCGCGGGGCGCAGCTAGTATATATATAGATATATTCGCGTAATAGGTCTGATTCACTGCAGGTTATAAATGAAGTGACGTGACGTGTATATTTAAAATTGAGTAAAAATAAGATGATTTATGACCTTTGCGAAGGCAAAAATGTCCTTTGCCATTTTTGTATTATAACGCATACTTTGCGGAGCTAAAATAATAAAAAATACAAGAAAAACCTTTTTTCACTCACCTCCCACAGTTTGACCGTCTACAACTGACGCTAACGAGATTAAAAACAATAATTTTAACATGTTTTGATATTTACAAATCAATTTACAGAATATTGATGGACTATAAACTGTTATTACTACATCGACATAATGTTCTCTTCAATGTATTTCTTCGTAAACACATGGTTTTCCTTATTAGATAAAAAACTTAGAGGCGTGGCTGCACTGGCGCTTCATAAACTGGTCTGAATATATTGTTGGCTCGATAGAAAGAGACAGCAACAGTCATGTTAGTTGAAACAAAACACATGGTATGGTTCTCGCCGTGTTATAATTATACTAGCTGGTGCCCGCGACTTCGTCTGCTTAGAATTAGTACTTCGAGTAGCTTTCAATTTTTATTGTTAGTATGGTTCACTATTTTGGCGATAATGGGTTACACATAAAAGCTAGATATATGCTGTCGCGGGATTTTTTGTAGGACTATTTAAGATACATATTTCCATTACACATTATATACGTGTAACTCAATTTCTGCAGTCGGTTTTTGCAGCGCATGCCAGAATAGCTCGCAGATTAACGAATTTTTTCCTACTTGACACTTATCGATATATTTTGGACAACTCACACAATATTTTTTTTTTTAATCTTGCAACTTTCTCAATCTTGTTATGTTAAAACACCGACGTCCAACTTTGTTGCGTAATTCCTCTCCATCCAAAGGTTGTCTGGAAGAGATCGCTTTTAGCGATAAGACCGCCTATTGTTACACTTATTTTGTATGTAATTATTTTCTATTATTTTTTGTCACAAATATGGTGTTCAATAAAGAGTTTATCTATCTATCTATCTTTATAAATAAAAAAAAAACTTTTGTGTTATTTTGATGTTTAAGCTATATTATTGTACAGTTTCATTAAAATCCATTCAGTAGTTTTTGCGCGAAAGAGTAACATACATCCAGACAGCCATACATACAAACTTCCGCGTTTACAATATTAGTAAGGATTAAAAATATCTTCATGTATCTTTCGATAAAATATAGGTACATGTACCAGTTAGGTGCTTACTATGTTTGTTTTTTTTTTTTTTATGTGTGACAGGTTTGTGTTTGACCACAATCTCACCTGATGGTAAGTGACGATGTGATCGAAGCTGGTAAACACACTAGACCTGGAATACGCAGGCTCTCAAGGATAACTGCCGGAACACCGTATTTGGCTTGGCGGCAGACTTTCGACTTGATGGTGGTAAGCTACTTTGGTAGCAAGCCAGGCGAGCAACTCACAAAATGCTCTACCACCTCTCAAATGTCACCTGATTAGCACCACCCGGGGACCACGTGTAGGGAGTCAGGCTTAAGGGGTATCCTACTACGGACGTGAGTGACTCAGCCCCCTAACTGTTTAAGTAACTAATACCAGAGACTAGCTTCACCACGCGGCTTCACCCACGTTGTCAGGAAGAAAATTGCCTGTGTTTTTATATGTTATTGAAAGACGAGAACAGCAAGTCACTCGCCTGACGCTTGCCCTAAAGTTTTTTTTTTTTTTTTTTTTTATTTGTGACAGGCTAGTATTTGACCACTATCTCACCTGATGGTAAGTGACGATGTGATCGAAGCTGGTAAACACACTAGACCTGGAATACGCAGGCTCTCAAGGATAACTGCCGGAGCACCGTATCCGTGCTACCTTTTGAACCTATCTGATTCAAACTCCTGCGTGGCAAAGCAATGAGCTCATCGTCACCCTGAGATATCTCTACTAGTGATTCGCCCCGGCTTCGCCAGTGTGCAACCCCTGCAGCGCCATCTGCCGGGCTGATTTGTGAATCTAAACCACCCAAACGCATACAAAAAATTCATTCAAATCGGCCCAGCCGTTTAGGAGTTCAGAGACACTTCGCAAAATTTTGTTGTGGATTAATAAAAAATGATTTATCAAACCAATTTAAGTTCGATTTATTAGAAAGGACTTAGTTTTGGTTCCCGCGGATGTTTTAAAGCAGTGGTACACTCAATAATAACATTTTTACTATATAAAGGAGAAAAAGTGCTGATGTAAGTGGATGAAAAGAATTCTTAGAGGCAACCTGTTGAAAGGGGTCAATGATAACGTTCCTGATTAATACCTGTTTTTTATGCTAGATAGTGACGATGCTGTCGAAGATGAAACAAACTTGCCTAGAAAGTACCTATTCCATCTATATTTGAAGACACCCAGATTGTACCGTTCAGAGAACAATGACGCAGGCAATGAGTTCCTTCACTGTATGGATGATAAACGTAGAAGCGAAACGCTTCGAGCAAACTGGAGCTATGTCAACCATAAATAGATGACATTTAACCGTTGTCTTTGTTAAATTACATAAGAAAAGAATGTAGGTATATTAATATAATGTATGAAGATATATTAATATAATAATATGTGGGTAAGTTTGTTTAAATAAAAGTCAGTCTATTGTAAGTTATGTGTTTAAATAGTCTTGTTGTTAGATCGTAAACCATCTAACAACAAAACTATTAAAACACTAAAACTGTAATTATAGACAACATTTAAAATTATTTTGTCTTAGTGACCTTCTATCATCTGTTGGCAGTGAACAGGGAGATCCCGTTTGGCCGGCTATTTTAAATCTCGCGATTCATCCGATCATTAAAAATTTGGATGTCAAATTTTATCCGTGGTATTTAAATGATTGAACTTTAGGAGGTCTAAAAATATTTTAACGATTTGGCGAACTTAACTAATAAAAGATTGTTATAAGAACTCAATTTTTCCAAATGTTAACGTACATATCTGATTCATGGACATCACCATGCGATATTTTTGAATATTTAATTATTTTGCCAGTAACTTTAAAACTATTGACAACCTATGAGGTTGACCAATACTTGAGGAATCTATAACAGATTTTATTGAGAAGAATATAATATATAACTTGTTTCCTCCTTTTGCTCTCCAATTACTATTATGACTTTTTACATTTTTCTCCATAGTTTTCAGCATATATCCTTTGAGAATTTAAAGTTATTCGCTTGGTTGGTTTAGACGCCATTGACAGATGGATGGATGGATGAACAAAGTGCTAAATCATCCAAATCAACATAAAGATCTCGCTTCGCTCGATCAATTATTATTTTTATAGTGAAGCACTGGTTCTGGAGAAAATAAAACAAAAAAATATTTTCATATAAATACTTTTTATTAAATTAATTCCTAATTAAATAATGCATTAATAACTTTTGTTCACAAATAGTATTGAAACAAAATTAGAGAAGTTTCAATTGGTAAATAAATTAAAAGCATCCAAATAACTTACAAGCAATTAAATTAGGTATTAATACTCATTATTTACATTAATTGGTAAAATTGTTAAATATCTACCTAAATATTGTAATCAGGAGCATTCGCGCTGCGATATTAAAATAAAAAAAAATAGGAATAAAAGAATCTTCCTAGTTTTTTTTTATTTTGAAATCGCAGTGTGATTTTCCTCGTTGTCTATGGTATTTACAAAAATTAAAAATATTTACAACATTCTATAGGCACTTATGAATTATTGTTAAAATATTGCATCCCTCTGGAGTAGTGGACAGAAGTTTTTCACAAGGTGTTTATTATCACAATATTCTTAATTAAAACAGATTTATTACATCTTTGAGCATACTTAAACAGTTTATTAATCAAATTATTGTCATTAGCATGAACAAAATATGTTATACAGGGTTATTTGTATAATTAAACGCAAGTAAAGCTTAAAAAACCAACTTCATCGCTTTATCTTCGGAACTTTGTTCAGATTAGATGTACTAAACACGCATTATTGACGATATTTCAAGAACTACTGGTCAGATCAAATTCAAATGGGATCAATTCTAAATCAACATCTTTCAAACGAAAAAATTTCAAAATCTGTTCAAGTGGAACGAAGTTATGAGGTAAAATAAATAATTTAAAAAATTCAGTCGACTTGAGTACCTCTTCATTTTTTGTGAAGTCGGTAAATAAAGTAAATAAGAAGTATCACTTCAAAAAATGACCATACACTGAATCTGTCCAAATGTATCCATTGACGTATGTATACACTCTAAATGTATATCGTGATATTTATCTCGTGTATCATAGATGAAAAAGACTATAATTATTTAATCTTATCTTTCAAACGAAAAAAAAATCAAAATCGGTTCACGTGGAACGAAGTTATGAGGTAAAATAAATAATTAAAAAAAAAAACAGTCGACTTGAGTACCTCCTCCTTTTTTGTGAAGTCTTTAAAAATACCAGGAACCTATCATTTCAATCATAGAGACAAATGCGAATTTTGGTTTTTCAAATCAGAAGAAAGTCGAAGAACTTAAATGAGCTAAGTGTTAGAACAAGAATCACGGAATGAGAGCTTTCTGGAATTTAAAAATAACCCTGTATATTTTACCAAATTCCTATCATTAGCTAATGGTATTGAGACTATTTTTCAAATGACAATAAAAAATATTATGCAAACTTTCAATGATTCTATTTTATTTTAAATATAAAACGGTAACTATTTCTTTTAAGGTAGATTTCCGAGCTATGCGACTTGAAAAAATGTAATGCAATAAAAATGCATATTACCAATCATGATTAGTTTCTAACGAGCAAATAAGAAAGAGACTATAATACATTTTAGATACATTTCTAACTCAATTGTAATAATTTTATTTTTCAACGTCAATTTGTTACGGTTGTTTTAATAGATATACAAGGTAATTATTAACGGTTTACAAAACCATTATAGGTACACTAATGTGCATGTCGAATTCATACGCTTAATAGCATCGATACATAGCATGTTATATAGGTACAATGATTTCGGGTCCACGCTAATAAGTGTCCACGGAACATAGGCGAAAAAACAAATTTAATGATATTAATTAATAAAACCATTACAATATAGTGAAAACGTTTCGGAATTGTATTTAATAAATATCTTAAAAGACAATTTCAACCAACTTTGCTTATTTTTAGGAGTATTCAATCTTTTAACATTTGTTCGGGTAACAACGTGCATTACATGATTATCAAATGTCACATTTAAAAAAGAGAATGTAAGTCGATTATTAAGTTTGTTCGAATGTCGCACCGTTTCTATCACAAACGCGTGACTGAGACGGTGCGAAACAGTATATGCTTCTCTTTCTTCTGACATGTGCCTTTTGATACATCAATATTTTCACCGAAACAAAAGTTGTAGTTTTCACTTTAGCCGTGAGTATTTTAGATAAGCTTCTCTAGAGGTATAAACGCTTTCACACTCACAGCCCCACACTAAGTTCAATGACTTGTGTCGTGGGTTCCGGAAACATACACATCACACACACAATCACAACCAGAACCAGAAACACAAATTTTCCTTGGGTAGAAAACTTGTGTTCCCGCCGGGAATCGAACCCGATACCCCTGCTTAGAAGGCGAACGCTCACCCAACTTAGCCAACGGGCAGTTCCAATCTATAATCCGCGCGCTGTGAGAATGGGATGGAACCTTGTCAACGAAAACGAAAATGGCAGTTCACAAATAGCGTTTGCAAAAAAATTCTGAATATTAATTATAAATAAGTTATTTTTACGATCTATCATAGGGTTTTGATAATACTCAATAATGTTTCATGGTTGTATGGTGTCCTTATTAATGATCAGGTATATTATTTTATTTTTTGTATTTTTGAGCAAACCCATAACTTCAAAGAAATGTCGTCAAAAAGATCTCTTGCCAATATAAATCCTGAATTACTAGATTCGTTATCCATAGCCAACTGTGTCATCATTGTCAATGCGTTAGAACATCGAAAATACAACTAGCAGATGCGAGCCGGGTATCGGGTTCGACACCCGGCGAGAACACAAGTTTTCTCCCAAGGGAAATTTGCGTTTCTGGTTCGTGGTGTAATAGTGTGTGTGATGTTTCCGGTACCCACGATACAGGTCTTCGAACTTATTGCGGGGCTGCGAGTGTGATAGCGTTAATGTAATCTATATATATAGATCTAATCTACGTTAGTCTCACAAAAACTCGAGAACGGCTCAGCCAATTTGGCTGTTTTTTTTTGTTGTGTTCGTAATTGTCAGGGCAAAGTTTGTATGTAACATTTTTTAATCCTGCGGCAATTGCACCCAGGGCGAAGCCGGGTGGATCGCTAGTGTAGATATAAACAAATGACCAGTCATTTGTTTATATCTACACTAGCTAAAACTCCAGAGTTTTAATGTTGGATTTATAAAATCGATTTATTTTTAAGCCTTTAGAATGACTACTATCACAAGAATAAAGTACTGTAACTTTTATGTCTCACTCTCACCCATGACACTACAGAAATGTCGGAAATCAACAAAAAAAAAACAAACAGTGGCTAATATAAATACTCTTTTAAATAACGGCCCGTTGGCTTAATTAGGTGCCCATTCGCTTTCTAATCAGGTATCGGGTTCGATTCCCGGCGGGACATAAGTTTTATCCCCAAAGAAAATTTGTGTTTCTGGTTTTGATTGTGTTTGTAATGTGAATATTTCTGGCACCCATGACACAAGTCAATGAATCTAGTGTGGGGCTGTGTGTAATAAATTCAAATAAATATGCGTGCCAATTGTCTTATTCGCTCGTACATATGTACCTTTTCTCCGATTGAGTGTTCAATCAGATTCAGTCTGACCATTTATAGACGCGGTGGGGTGCGGGGCACGGATTGTGGGTGCGGGTCACGGATTGTGGGTGCGGGGCACGGATTGTGGGTGCGGTGCACGGATTGTAGGGTGCAGGGCACGGATTGCGGGGAGCGGAGTGTCCGTACTGTACTTTATTTATTATCTGCTTATTTTTTATTTAGATTTTCTAGTGACTATCTAATTAGTAGTTGGACAGTAAGGCGTCTGCTAGGAGAGGGTAGTAGCGTGTGATATCCAGTCCACCGTATGCGCTACCCTATGGTATATCCCCGGTTGGCCTCTACTAGCACAGGAGTATCCAGCTGACACAACGCCTATGAGGTACCATCTTCCAGCTCGCTCCAGCATCAGAGGGCCGCCGCTGTCACCTTGACAGCTGTCTTTGCCACCTCCCCGGTAGCCTGCGCAGAGCATCTCGGGGTAAATGACTACGTTGATTCCTGAAAATAGAAAACGTGAAGTGATTTACAGTTGCTTAGCAAAGGTCTTGGCTGATATAACATAAACGCTTTAACACTCACAGCCCAGTACAGTGGTAACGGGCGTTCCCCTATCCCTTTTCTACCTTTGTATGTTATGAGTGCAATGCAATAGATACCGTGTGGCATACTCATTTGCGTACACCACTTTTTATTTCACTTAGGTTATTAATATCTCATTTGCACAGTGATAACTGTTACATACTTCGTGACAATACTCACCGTTTGATCTGTGCCACCTCTCGCAGACCCTGTTGTCCAGCACAGGTACATCAACTGCCTGCAGGGTCCTGGGGCGGAGCCTCGAGCCAGGGCTTAGAGCTCCCCAGCCGGCTGCCCACCCATACTGGCCGAGAAAGTCCGACCCTCGCTCTGGGAGGCAGATTGGAGCTGGAAAAATAGAAGTAAATGTTTGGTAGTTACGCAATGAAATATTATTTCGTTGTACAAAACTAGGAGAGTCTATGAAATCTTATGGAGACAATTCCCGAGGACTATGATCTGAAGATAATATCGACGTATCACAGATTAACTGACTGGAACTCTCGACTCGACTGATAAGGTAGCTTGCTATAATTGTGTAGGGGAGCACTAAGAAAGAAATAATAATAAATGCTATTACTTCTGCTATAATATTATGTAGAATGGAAAACTAACGAGAAAACCAGATTCGTGTTTTTAGAATTAGTTATTTGAGTATAGGATATATTATGTAACATATGGGGCACGAATACGGTTCTTCCGGCGCCGCGATTTTGAGGGCAGGTACTTAAAGATCTCGACAAAATCCGACAAAAAGTAGGAATGAAATATTTTGAAATAAAGCTTAGTTTTTGAGATAGCGATGCTCGAAAATCGAAATATGTAATTTTTTTTAAATTAAATTTTTGGACTGTATTCGATTGATTTTTGAAAAAGAAAACAAAAAAATGAGTAACATTTTTTGATATATAATTTCTCGAGCTATCGAGACATGCTTAAATAAAATTTGTATTCATTGAGATCTTTAAATATCGATATCTCGAAATTGATTCAGATATCAAAAATTTTACTCATATTTTTCGTTTTCTTTCTTGAAAATCTATCGAATTCCGTCCAAAAAAAATTAAAACGAAAGTTTTCATTTCCGATTAGGAGTAAACAACTTCTTGGCATCGGCCAATTTCTGTCGCGGAGTATATTCACAGCATCAAGAAACGATTCGTCACACAGTACATTTCAATACTATTGTAATATACTATCTTTGCTCTTCTTCAAGGCATAATATCGTTATTTACTTCTCGATTTACTACGGTTTGACATATGCATAAGGCATTGAAAGGTCATCAATCAAACGATGCTATGGTATCATGGCTGGTGACATGAACATTGACACTTCAATAGTTAAGTTACTTACGGTTCTTATGGTGTTTTGTGACGATCGATCTTTAACGGTTTCACTAACTTTCTTTCGTCAAATACGTTTTTTATAAAAGGGTTAAGGAAGGTGAGTGTAATTGCTCGTTGGTTATATGAGTGCGCGTTCGCTTTTCACAAATTTTGTCGTAAAACAATGCATCGTGATGATCACGGTGCATTGCTTTTAATCACGACACATGCTCCTTAGCTTAGGGTTCGATTTTAGGAGCACTCATTTTCTCCCCAAAGAAAATTTTCTGTTGAAAATGTTCTGGTTGTAATTGTGTGTGTAATGTGAATGTTTCCGGCACCCACGACACTTGTCATCGATCTTAGTGTGGGCGTTTGTTTGTTTTTATTTAAGAACCTCACCTATATGGGGCATGTAGTGCACATTTCGATCGAGTGTTAGCACAGCAACATCAAATCGATCAGCTTGTGGAGTGAATTTGAACAGCGGATGTACTTTGATGGATCTGACTCCAAAGGTATAAGCTGGTAATGGCTCAGCGGCGGAGTTGATGACGTAGTCTCCGAGCGTCACGCGGACGTGACGCGGCTGAGCCCGCGCGACGCAGTGTCCCGCCGTCACGACATGACGCCGAGAAATGAGCGAGCCTCCGCATCTGAAACGTGACAGTCTTGTGTTAGTGGGCAACTTTCATAATGTTTTCTTGATTGCATATGTGTGGGATCTTTGCTCAGTTGGCTTACTTGGTTGTGTGTGCGATAGAGCAACATTGAAGGAGGAGAGAGGAGCGGGAACGTTAAAATTTAAACATATATAGAAATGCTTCCATACTTACAGCCCTACACTAAGTTCGATGACTTGTGTCATGGGTGCCGGAAACATTCACATCACACCCACAATCACACCCAGAACCAGAAACACAAATTTTGCCTGTGGTGAAAACTTGTGTTCCCGCCGGAAATCGAATCCGATGCTGCTTAGAAGGAATACTCACCCAACTAAGCTAACGAGCATGTGTCGTGATAAAAGCAATGCACCGTGATCATCACGATGCATTGTTTTACGATAAAATTGGTGTACTGTTGTTTTTAAGGCACCATACAGCGTTTGTCGCAGGATTGATGCTTCTCTGACGCAGTTTACTCTATTATTTGAAAAGTATGCTGGTTATTTGAAAAGCATGATGGTTATTTTAATGTCCTAACTTAAAATCACGTGATGTAATAGAGAACGACCACGGTGCAAAGTGTTTCATATATACACTAAAGAATTATGTTTTTTTTTAATGTTTACCATTCGAACTTTTCCAATGCAGTTTGTTTATGTAAAGAGATTTTATGGACGACCCAAAGTCTCTGCCCTCTGCGCCATGGAACTTGAGTTCGATTCCCGGCAGGAGCACAATTTTCCATCCCAATGGACGTTTTGTGTTATACCCAGTAGGTTTGAAATTGCGTTTTTGATAAGTACATGTTTCCAACACCCACGATACAAGATTTTTTGATAATGGATAGGCAAGCATTTGACAACTGTCTCATCTACACACATCTCATCAACACTTTAGAAAGTGACGATGCGGCCGAATATGAAACACGCACCTAGAAGGTACTTATTCACTCTAGACTCTAAGACCCCCAAATCTTGAAGTATTTGAACTTAGTATGGGGATGTGAGTGTGATAGCATTTGTAATGTTTTTTTTTGGCTAGTTCATCTACTATGGTTAGTTTATTAGTACATTAATGTGTAATAAAATGTATACGACCACACGCAGGTGTACTTTTTTAATTGAATCTTTTACTAACTCATCTCTCGAACAGTAAAATTCAACAAAAGACTTACAAACGTTAGTTCACAAGGTACAAATCATTACAAAAAGATGTCAAGGAAGAATGCCATAACGTTACAAGCAAAAACACTAGCTTTTCTTCAAAAATGACTCAGATAATTGGCCATTTCATAACGGAACAATACAATGGCTTGTAAGAACCGCCATTACGTTGCGTAATACGTCACTACGCAGACCTAGCGACATTTTACAAAGAACACTACGTCATTACGCATTTGGAACTTCGTGTTGTTACGTAAAAATGAAGCTTAGAATTGTATAGCTGCTACACACTGGACGCATTTGGTTCCAACAGATGGCGTGCGTCGATACAGCCGCGTTCGCTTACACTGCAGTGCTCGCGATCACGTCCCACATGCCATCCGTTTGAAGCAAACATATTATGCAATCCTGTCATTCTGTGTCTGTACAATTAGTCTGTAAGTAAAGAGGTTTGGTACATTTTTTTTAAATAGAGTCTATATAGTAGCTAAATATAACCATAAACATCATCCTTTTATGGTTGAAGTACCTTCAGTTCAAAGCGTTTCAAATCTGCGTTTATCATCCGTACTACGATGAAATTCAACTTATTTCCCTCGTCTTTGTTCTCCGAACGGTATAATCTAGGTAGACTTCAAGTCTAAAGCAAATAGGTATGTTCCAGGCAAGCATGGTGCATCTTGGGTGCCGCATTATTATACTTTCTTTAGGTGAGATAGTGGTTAAATGCTTGCCTATCGAGCATGAAAACTAAAAACAATCATTTGGGGTAGAGACACTGGGCTTATGGGTATCAAAATACTTGATATATTTTTATCTTGCTTAAAAATTAAGCTTTACCAGTAGCAAATAAAAAGGACCAAAAAGTTATATAACCTGAGAACTTGTCAAGACGAATCAAACGAGACCAAACTCGATGGGTTTATCTAATTTCGTTCAGAAGTTCCTAGGGCCATCTTCCGCCTCCATTATCAGTTCAGCTCCACAGTACCATAATATTGTCACCGAAGATACACCAAATTTGTGTCCAATCGTACATCGGGAAGATTTAATTACAGACCGACAGAAAGACAACGGGACAGGTGGAACTAAATAAAAGCTTGAAATATAAATGTACCAAAGAGCTTCTTAGTGTTGGCTACATCTCCGCTAATGCCTGATAAAAGTCCGGACTTAAAACCGAGAATAGAAATAAATATACAACTACTTATCAATAGATACCAAACTGTAGTCCAGAAGCATGCAAAGCTAAAAGTAAAAAATTTTAAATTCTACAAATACTTACCCAAGTCATGTACATCTATATATAATTAAATTTAATAAACAATAATCTTAGAAGAGGAATGTGCGAAAAAGTAAGAAACCAAATCATATCTACGTTCTACAAGTTGTTTGTATTTTATCTACGTAGTACCTAATTGAAAATAGAAAAAGATAATAAAAGTAGTTCAACGAATAAATACGATCTGTCAAAACTATCTTAAACAAACTAACACAAATTGATGAAAAAATCTTTTGTTGTTATGTTTAAAATAATCCAAAATAATAATTATTCTCTGAAAAATTGCATAATTATGTTGTTACTTAGTGTCAACTAGACAAAAATATATACTTATACACTTATGAGAGGTTTTTAAAAATAATCAATTTTGTCTTGAATATATTTCTGAACGCAAATTTCGATAATTACGTTTGTTCTAAAATAAATTCACATCGCTTGAAAAAAATACAATATCCAAGTAGCGATTAGGTATATTTTGAGAATAATAATTTTATTAAAATTCTCGCACATATTTCTATAAAATAAAATGTTTAAAGGCGTAACTTACGTGTTGTTAATGTCAAAATCAATTCGAGATTTTTTTTATTCTATGTAGGTAAAAATTTAACCACTATTCACCTGAAGGAAAGTGACGCAGAATGCAGTAAGAATGAAGTTTTGTTGATAATTTTACAATAAAAATTATTGACATAAAAGTCTTAAATTTTTTAATTCATATCATATTGACAGATCGTATTTTCAACGCCACTAAAATATTAAAACCGACTAACAACGACTAAAGATTTCTCTTGACTAACGATTCGACTAACTACAATATGAAAATCAGTACAACATAAAAAAAAGTTTAATATAGTTCGAATATATCTATAAACTACATTAAAACTTTTTTAAATCCCTTTTTTGATATTCCTAATTACAGCTAACTATCGACAGAGATACAGAAATAAGGCCATTTATGAACTACCAATTTTTTAAATTTTGTTGTCATTGGTTTTTTTTAATTAAAATATAAATAATATTTTCTCATTTATAATCGTAATCATAATATAGTATTTATTTATAACTTTTGCACAATATATCTGTACACGGAAGGACTTAATGCTTATACAGCATTTTCTGCCAGTCATCCGAGAAGGTGTAAAAAATTCGTGGTAGTGCAGTATAAGGACTATTAACTATTATTTATGATTTAAAATATACATAGCATAACATACTATACATATATAGGTATTATTGATATTTTTAATCTATTTTAATATACAATATTTCAATATTTAATTACATAGTAAACTGTGATATGAATTAAAATTTAACATTTTTCTATTAGGGTTGCCTAAATGGTGTTTATAAACGGCCTGAAGCTAAAACCAGAAACCCAGAAGTTCAGTCCTCTAATCCGAAGTATAATCATGCTATCTCTTTCGCACATTACCTCTCTATCCAACACTGTTTCCATCCGATTAGCTCGAATATCGACATAAGCATGTTGCATCTGTAAAAGTTAATTTTGTTAATTAGAATTAGTATTATTACACACAAATCACACAGTATTAATATTTTAGTAGAGGATTTATAAGCATTGGTGAATAATAACATTTAATAGTGCAATGTTTTTTATCTTAATCATTAATGTAGGTTAGTTTTTGGATGTGTTGCCATCTCTTTCTTTAAAGGAGTTAAACTATGTGCGAGTGAGATAGCGTAGCCAGGGCTACCATATGTGATCAAAATACATATATCTCCGTAGACCAATTAGGTTCGAATTTCAATTGGGGTCAGTTTGTTAGTCATAAAAATTAGTGACGCTAAGAAAATATAAGAAAGTCTTATATTATTTGTATATTATACTAGCTTTTGCCCGCGGCTTCGCTCGCGTTAAGAAGTATTATTATTAATTAGGTATAGATCCCCTATTTTATCCCCTTGGGGGTAGAATTAATCAAAATCCTTTCTTAGCGGATGCCTACGTCATAACATCTACCTGCGTGCCAAATTTCAGCCCGATCCAGTGGTTTGGGCTGTGCGTTGATAGATCACTATGTCAGGCAGTCAGTCAGTCACCTTTGAGTTATATATATTTAGATTATATACATATGATGAATGATAATGTTGTAAGTGGTCTAGCTCCGCTAACAGCTCCAACACAGTTTTAGGAACTAAGGTTTTTTAAAACATTGCTCCTTGGACGTTGCAATCAGATACTTCACAATTATATTATTTATAGTGATAAATTTAGAAAGGAAAAATTATCGTAGGGCTTAAGCTGAGCTAGCGGTTAGAGCAATAGGGCATGAACCCTATGGCCACGGGTTCAATCCCAGCTTCAAGCGATAATTTTTCATTTCTAAATTATCACTGTAATTCGGCCTAGCATGGCTATTGCTTTATCTACCTGCGTCCCGCGGCGGGCGGCGGCGGCTTGAATGAGTGCTTATGACGATGGCCAAGAAAATTTCTATCAAAATTATCTCGTTACTTGTATGATTATTGTGAATGTTAATTTTAAATACGACCTGTAGAGAACAACTTAACATCACCCAGACATACGGAAGCATTTTTTAACTAAGCTGAAACTTAGACGCTTGGACTACTGACGCTGACGCTAGGTACGCATAGACGCAATTCACGTTCGCTCGGTCAAGAAGTTAAATGAAATATCTTGACTAATAAAACCCAATATGTATGTATGTTCTAAAACTCTATAAAATTTAACAACATGAAAATTCAAACCATCATGAGTATTACACATTATTTATGTTGTATACAGCTTAAAACTACAAAATAATTCGGCATTTTTCATATTTTTGAATGCGTAATAATTAAAAAACATTTCAGCTAGCAAAGATGTTTTTAATTTTCTATACACTCTACCCTCAGAATACAGAAAGAACTGTATTCTGAGACTCTACCGTATCTCTACATTCTGTACACTCCAGTGACGAGAAGAGCCCTCACCAAATCAAATCAATAGAAGTTAATGATACGTGGTCACTGCCTGGTACCTAGACAATAGGAGATGTGGATACAACCTCGATGAGCCTATCCTGATGTAGGCCTGCCAGGGGAAGGTGCCGAACCCTGCGTCATCACCACCGACTATGCGACGCTGCGCCGTCTGCTTGCCAACAGCTATGCCGCAACCTGAAATTAGAAAATTAAAAAGATTACTATACAATACAAATACATTGATTTTATTTATGTATCATTAGCCATGCTAGGCAGAACTATAGTGATAAATTTAGAAAGAAAAAAATATCGCTTGAGGCGGGATTTGAAACCCGCGGCCATAGGGTCTCATGCCCTATTGCTCTAACCGCTGAGCTACTCAAGCCCCGCCTGAAGCGACGAAATTAACCTTTCCTTATTATTAACGTCTTACGGGGACGTGTGACGTCATCTACCGAAACAGTTTATAGAAACTACTACGGCCAACGAGTCTAACATTGCAGTTAGCTCCACGTTGTGTTGATAACGTCTACCCAAATCAATTGATTTTATTTATATAGCATTAGCCATGCTAGGCAGAACTGTAGTGATAAATTTAGAAAGGAAAAAATATTGTTTCCTTCCTAAATTTATCACTATAATACAAATACAGTCTATAACACACGAAAAAAGGTATATACCTATAAAAGAGCATAGTAACAACATACCGGTACAATCGGCAGTCTTATCGCTAAACAGAGATCATTTCTAAATAACCTTAGGATGGAGACGATGATAAAGTTTTGATTTAAAATTTATTGGTAGTGTGGAAATTAAAAAAAAGGTGAAATAACTTTTGAATTAAAAAATTCAAAAATAAAAATTTATTTACTAGAATGTAGGTATACATTGATGATAGATTTTAATTTAATTTGTTCCTTATACATTACCATACAAGGTGGTGCGCAAATGTGTGGTTTTTTTTTTCTATATACAAATGACATTTAGTTATAACCACAGGGAAGCATTTAAATCCTTACCACTTTTTGTTACACAAAAATGTGGCGGATCAGAATTTCGCTCCCATAAAAATTTTACTTCAATTTGAGACACGATTTAAAGATAAACATATCATTGTAATTGAATACTTAATGCAATATAAATATATATATACAAAGTCAATGCCACTTTCCGTTGTTATTTTAAAACTCAAGAACGGGCTCACCTATCCAAACCAAATGTTTAGGCTTTGTTCAGACTATTTAGTAGATGGTTTATGTGAAGTTTGCACAAAATCGGTCGAGCGGTTCTTCATTTATCACACCCGGGCGAAGCCGGGGCGGATCGCTAGTGCAATATATATATATAAAAAACAATTCAAATGATAAAATATTCAATACATTCATAAATACCATAAAACACATACATTAGAAGATATTGAAATAAAACATGGTAAGTTTTTTTCTTGTTTTTTATATCCTAAAACTATATACAGCAAAGACCTACGATTATTTTTTTTATTGAACCAAAATATGTAATACATATCATGCGCGTGTAACTTTTATTTTACGGAGCAACAGCTAGCATGACAACGACATTAATAAAACGTAATTTATTTCATAATCTTGTATATTATTTTTAATTGCACGTAAATTATGTCTTGTTACGTGTTAGAAAAGTTGTATACACGTATCAAAATAAATACGTTTATATAATATATGATAGATATTATTATACTAAAAGTAGTAGTAATGCTGTTACTATTTTATAGCATTTAAAGAATGAGGTTAAGTCAACAATGGGTTATCTTCTAAATATATATAACTCAAAGGTGACTGACTGACTGACATAGTGATCTATCAACACACAGCCCAAACCACTGGACGGATCGGGCTGAAATTTGGCATGCAGGTAGATATTATGACGTAGGCATCCGCTAAGAAAGGATTTTGATTAATTCTTCCCCCAAGGGGATAAAATAGGGGATGAAAGTTTGTTGTACTTCTTAACGCGAGCGAAGCCGCGGGCAAAGGCTAGTACTTTATATAAATGATCACTCACGATTTAAGGTCTTGCGACCTAGGTTTCGGGGATGTCCAATCCCCATTATTCACGTTCACGACGGAAGGTCACGGCGCTCACTGTCCTTCGTGAACTCGCCTGATGATGGGGATCGGACATCCCCGAAACCTAGGTCGCAAGAGTCGACCTTAAATCGTGAGTCAAGCCGTTTCATTTATATAAAGTATAATGTGTCAAACTCACGAAAACTTTCAAAGTAAAACAATGGGTTGTTTCATTGTTTTTTTTTTGTTAGCCACCCGGAATCCTGTAGGACAAAGTAACGCATAGGACTGCAACTATCCACCACTGATACAAAAAATAATTCACTTCACATCATTGTAATTAGTTCCTCGACTAATTTACTACTTACCACCGGATTTGTGTAACAAATCACAACACGTAACATTTAATTTAAACTAAAGTCTTATTGTTTGCAACAACTTGAATGCTGATGATGACGTACATGTGCACTTACCAACTTCTTATTATTTAGGTATAACGTAGACTAGTTGTAGTTAGTGGTTTTTAAATGCTATACTATTAATTTTTTTTATACTTTTAAAATGATAATAGTCAAAGTACAGATCAACATGACTTACGAGAAATATTAATGTTAAATATTTCTATTCACTGTAACGATATTATTCAATCACATCTTTTGATAAAATCAGTGTGTAGAGAAAGTTGGGCCTTGTTTGCTAATAATAATATTCATATCGCTATGTAACATGACATAATAATTATATTGTAAAGGTAACTTAGTTTTTTGATTTTTTGATGTGATATCTAAATCTGTAAATAGTTATTTTTAACCACTTCACAGAAAAGGAGGAGGTTTTCAATTCGACTGTATTTTTTGTTTGTTACCTCATAACTTATTTCTAGGTAAACCGATTTTGATGTTTTTTTATTTGAAAGCTAGTGTTTTCCCATTGGTACAATTTTGATCCAGATCTGACCAGTAGTTTTTAATCTGATAAAGGGTTCGGAAGTTAAAGCGGTATAGTCGATTTTTTAAAGATTTTTTGCTTTTAAATTATCATATGGTTAAGTTCATTACCATATTAAAATTACAATACATATATATTTACATATTTGGAAAATTCTGTTGCACAATGCTTGATTTTCATAAAGACTAATGAGCAGTCCTAATGATATATGTAACGGGTACGATTCCCGATGAGAACTCAATTTTTCCCCCAAGAAAAATGTTGTGTCTCTTCCCCACGACACAATTTATTGAATTAAGTGTGGGGTTGTGAGTGTGAAAGCAGTTATGTTATGTTTATGTCAATAACCTGTAATAGAGTCGACACGTGACCAAAATGCCGGTTTGTATTTTGCTCAGCAATGAAGTCTCGCTGTGCAACGAGAGACCGCAGCCATTATTTTGGGCACACTGCCGACCAATGGCTTTTTGTATTAGGTTAGTAGTTTAGCTAAATCTGTATTTTGATTAATCCTGAATATTAAATATAACCTGTGGAAAATTTTAGCAAAATACAAATGTCATCATTACGACATCCGTCAAGAGTATGTCCAGCGTACCGGTATAAATGCATGTAAACATATGTCAGTGGTACAGCCCCACAGCTGAATGCCGTAGGTATGTATTCTTATCATATTTGGTATTAAAACAATTCACTGTCAAGCTACAGTGGCAGGAAACCGAGACCGGCACACTTCCCTGTAACCGCTGCGTTTACCGCAAACGTGAAAGTTCAAGTTAATATTCATTATAGCACGGTTTGTGCACCGCCGTTTGTCGATTACGATTTTAGATTTCGCGATGTCGATCGAACGATGCCGGATAAACGTATATTGTTTCTGTACTAAGGGTTTTTTCAATGGCTTTGTACATCAAAAGAAACAAGTAATATTTTTAAATTGTTTTTTACATCTAGCTTTTTACCAGTTGTAAATAAATAATTAAACGCAAGCTAAGCTTAAAAAAAACCGATTTCACCGCTTTATCTTCGGAACTTTGATCAGATTAGACTGAACACGCATTATTGACGATATTTCAAGAACTACTGATCAGATCTTGATCAAATTTAAATGGGACCAATCGGAAAGCAACATCTTTCAAACTAAAAAAATAATTTCAAAATCGGTTCACGTGGAAAGAAGTTATGAGGTAACAAATTAAAAAAAATACAATCGACTTGAGTACCTCCTCCTTTTTGGGAAGTCGGTAAAAAGGACTAAAAAGTTATATAACCAGAGGCATTATCAAGACGAATCAAATGAGTCCAAACGTGATGGGTTCAGCGCGAGGGGATCTTGTTTAGTTCAGTTCCTGTGGCCATCTTTAGTCTCCATCATGAGACAAGCTCCATGGTACCATATCATTGTATTATCATCGACAGACAAACAACTAGACAGATAAAATTTTATAAAAGCTTGTAAAATGGAACCCTTACTGGATCGAAATTTTTTAAATTTTCGCGATCTACAGTCGTGTTTATATATGAGAAAACCGGCTCATTTCGCGCTTTTTTTTCAATATAACATTATTTTCACTAACCTCGACGCAGAGTTCGATCAGCCG
Source organism: Lomographa bimaculata (assembly GCA_948107665.1). Lineage (NCBI taxonomy): Eukaryota > Metazoa > Arthropoda > Insecta > Lepidoptera > Geometridae > Lomographa > Lomographa bimaculata. The sequence continues at coordinate 6,786,621 of OX403612.1, read as the reverse complement.
CAGGCACGAGCACACAAACACACATTTAGTGGTCAAACTCATAAAACCCAATTTTCTGCGTCAGGGGTTAAAAAACGGAAACACTAACACACTAATACAAAATTAATGTGTTACACACACTAACCATAAGGCGAGGGACTTGGTCGTCTCATCTCTCAACGATATAAAAAAAAACAGTTGATTCCCGTGGTCCACCTACATAGTCCACCTGACTGTACCAGGGGCATGTTTTTTCCCTGTAGTCCGCCTCATGATAATGACCAGGTGCATTTTTTCCTTCCCGTGGTTCACCTGTATGGATTTTAGCGTGGTTATGTTGATGGCATCTTATGTACGTATTACAAATGTTCAAGGTCCTATTATAATAGGCAGAATTTATTGAAGTAACATCGTAATTAGACACTCCAATTAAGGGAATGTTTACACTTGTAACATAATTACGTACAGTACGCGGTAAATTGGTGAAAGCACGGATATCTTGCGCAATGGTTCCTTACATATTTGTGCTGTAACTTGTTTCATCTTTGTGCATATGTTACGAGCACACAGTTGAACACATAATAATAATAATAATCTTTATTCAGACATTAGCATCCTACATACATAATCATCACATGAAATCCATTTTATACATTCAACATTGCAATAACAACGGGCCCAAACTAGGCAACGCCTGTATCTTGGGAACCCTAGCAGACAATCTGTTGTCAAGATATCGACTTCGCGCTTACAGTGTGAATTAAAGTAAGTATTAGACATTTACATATTTAAAAGATTAAGCTACGTTAAAAACAGACGACGTGATATTGAAACCTATTGACAAAATTATAAGAAAATAGATAAATATAAAACAAATCAATAGTTATATTATGTTGAATTATCAATAGATAAGAAATAGAAATCATTATGGATTCTGACTGCACATTACATTAATTAATAACAAATTAAATTGATACCTAACACATATTTTACGATATTACAATATCATATTATATTGTATGATATTAATCGCTCAAAAATTTAATTAAACATGTGTAACATTTAATAAAAATGATTAGAATTAAAGTTTAACACTAGAGAGCACGAGTAGAGGGGGTCAGTCAACAGCGTGCCAGGATTTCAAAGGAGTGGAACTCATAACCCGAACGGTATAATTTGGGAGTCTTCAAGGCATGAGTAAAGTGTTTGTCTATAAGGCTTAAAAAAAATAGGTATCTTCTAGGCAAGCATCTAGATACATATACCTAGGTTAATATACGGATTACGGATTAAGATATTTATTTCTCTAAAATAATACAATTTGCTTACAAGAGAAATACAAGATACCTCATTACTACAGAGTGTACGACAGTAATTATGTATTTCATAATAAAAACAAAACTAATGTGTACTATCTTACCTAATTGCGAGACTATTAATAATAAAAAAATGTGGGTAGATGTCAAAATCTACTAAATAATGACACGACATAAAGTAATTATCGACAATCTGTCCATGCTAGTATTCGATTTGATTTAATCTAACAATTATATACATTTTAATTAATGTTTTTTTTTATATTTGATCATTTGGTACAGCAAAATGTATACCTACCCCCACTTGTTACTATTAAGGTATAAAACAGCAAGATATATTTCAATACTAGCTTACCATACAAAAAACATCGGATATTCAAAACTAAGCTGTTTCCGTAGGCGTTTCCCGTTTTCAAGCTACAACAGTATTATTAAACCGTCATCAAATTAATGACAAATCACAACGTATTACATCCTTTCCTTTCTTAGTCCAAGGATGTTTGGCAACGTTTCATTACATGCAACAGTGGTCATCAGTTACAATGCTAAGCAGGTTATGTTGTTTGCACATGGAGGTTGGTGGGAATTACGAAGAAATTGTGTATAAGGCTTATTAGCCTAGCGCTGGGGCAAGATAGGAACTAGCCTTTTGTGGGGGGAGAATGCCTAGCACTTCCTTTCCTTCCCAGGGGTAAAGGAAAAGGGTGTGTGGGGCTCGAACCCACTAAAAACCCTCCCTTGAGCAGTCTCTCGCCTAGGTGGGGCAAGATAGGGTCGCGCTAGCAGTCACTATCTTGCCCCGAGTATAGTAACTAGCCTACCGTATTCTAGCTGAAAACGCTTTCGACTAAACGGGTTTCAATGTAATTAGGCATATAGATAGTGGAGACCCCGACCCTGACCTGAAATAGAACATAGTCTATTTTATATCCCGATTAATGTAAGCAAATCCGCAAGGCGCACCTGGTCTGCTTCAAAGTTGAGTTGCAAGATTTCACCCAAGATTTCGATCTGGTATCGGGTTCGATTTCCGGCTAAAACACAAATTTCCACACCAAGGAAAATTTGTGTTTCTGATCTGGTTGTGATTCTGTGTGTGTAATGTGAATGTTTCCGGCACCCACGACACAAGACATTAAACTAAGTGTAGACTGTAATTGTGAAAGCAATATTATTATAATTGGGTCGATCTAGGCGAACGTATCACGACCAGGTCGAAAACCTTTTGAAAGAAAGGCGGACAAAAGTACCAACCAACGAGCATGTATGAAAAGACTCATGAATGAAGGAGAAGCAAAAGATGTGTGTCAGGATCGTAGCAGGTGGAGAGATGTGGTCTCTGCCTACCCCAATGGAAAAGAAGCGTGACTATATGTATGTATAATTATTGTCATACCCCACTTTCCTTGCCAAGGTCGTGGACAAAAATCATACCCAAGGCCACAAATAGTACGGTTAGAATATATAAATACTTTACATCGCAATGCAGGTTACGATTACCATTCATGTCTGCACTAAAACTTTACGTAACTCACTAATGTTGATGAATAACTTGTGCGTACTAAGAAATAGTTAATTCACTATCGTAATAAGTATGTCATTGTTGTAATTATGATGTCTCGCGACTGCATAATATAGATAAATCTGTAAGTTTTTATTAAAATTTTAAACGCAAGCAAAGCTTAAAAACACCCACTTCATCAATAGATCAGAGCCTGCTTAATATTTACATTTATATGATTTTAAATGTCATTTCTGACATTTGAGAGGTGGTAGAGCATTTTGTTAGTTGCTCGCCTGGCTTGCTACCAAAGTAGCTTACCACCATCAAGTTGAAAGTCTGCCGCCAAGCCAAATACGGTGTTCCGGCAGATATCCTTGAGAGCCTGCGTATTCCAGGTCTAGTGTGTTTACCAGCTTCGATCACATCGTCACTTACCATCAGGTGAGATAGTGGTCAAATACTAACCTGTCACAAATAAAAAAAAAAAAAAGTCCGCAGTTTTACATATTCTATGATAATTTGAAGTCATTCGCTTATATGGTTTAGACGCTAGATGCCTCTGACAGACAAAGTGCTGAACGACCCAAGCCAAATTAGAGATCTCGCTTCTCTCGATCAATGAGATAGTTCACCTTACCTCTACCCTCCACAGACTTATCACAGAGAACACAGAACATAGGTATAATATAGGTATTATTTTATTATTAGAAAAATCATAAAACAAAATTTGCTAAAGCCGTAGAGCTCGTCCAAGCTGAAATGACGCGCCCCACTATTTAATTAGTTTATTTAGATGTGTGAGTGCAAATATTAATGACGACACTTCATTTGTACGGGAGCGTCGATTGTTCAGTGAACAATGGATCTGCATGTGTACAAGACGGTCGACTAGTCGGGTGATAAATCCGAAGTAAATTGTGTGCGTAAATGCGAAGGTGGGGCGCGTCATTTCAGCTTAGACAATCTTTACCACAATAGACGTTATTCTCAATTCTTGGAATGTTCAATGAGGTTTTTGTTATTTAACATATTGCTCTGTATTTGGGTATATTACATCCGTGTGTACAAACAATGTATGCATCGTTTATAACAATGTAACTAGTAAACAATGGTTAAATGAAAGTGGCATTTATCTCGTTTGGGCACCGAGTTGTGGGTGGGAATTTGAATAAGTGAAAGAAGCCTATAAAAATTAGCCAAAAAGGGAAATGTATATAAAATTAGTTGGAAGTAGGACGTTTGTTTCCGTCCAGAATGTTAAGCGACATTTTAGTTTTTTTTTATATACGATAGTCAAGCGTTTGACCACAATCTCACCTGAAGGTAAGCGACGATGCGACCGAAGATGTAGCATGCTTGCCTAGAAGGTACCTATTCACTCTTGACTTGAAGACTCCCAGATTATACTGTTCGGGGAACAAAGTATAATATATAGTAGCTCTAAATAAAATACTAACTATTACTATTTATACTTTTTTATACTCGTTAGGAAAAAATATAGCGGGCTTTTAAAAGCTTGATCTAAAAAAGTTTTTAGCAAGAAGCTTACATAGAACAAACTTAGGTACTCAATATTTTTTGTCGCTCTTGTATTGAAGCACTGCCTGCTCTTAACCACCATCGACACATATACGATGTGTGTTTACTATCATTATGTCACTCGTACAAGACACAGATATAAGTGTGCCAGCTTTCTCAAGTGACATAAGTGTTACTTAAGTTATTCGAATGCGTAGCGCGTACGCAAACAGTGTACAGAACAGTAGGTTAAGCTATTAACTTAGTGTGTCGCATTTAACTGTTCTACTTAGTTTGAAAACTATCGCGAGTGTTATTCATTATTAATGTTTACTAACCGGCTGGTACGCGCGGCAATTTTTGTCGGATTTTCCGACTAGTTTCGGGTATGTACGATGCCCATCATCTCTGATGCATCTGGGCATCGTACATGCCCGAAACTAGTCGGAAAATCCGACAAAAACCGCCGCGAGTACCAGCCGGTTAGTAAACATTGATAATGTTCTACTTAGTTTTCATAACTTAGAGTTATTTATTTTTTTGTCTGTAATTCTTTGTTTTATTGTCATAGCCGCCCGCAGCTACTTATATCTAGGATTATACGTACATCGCTTATACCTAGGATTTAACACATAGGCTACTTTTTAACTTCATAAACTTAGAAGAATCCGCGAGGAATGGCTAGTCTATCTATCTATCTATATATATAAAAATCAATGCCACTTTTCGTTGTAATTTTATAACTCATGGGCTCACCTATCCAAACCAAATGCTTAGGCTTTGTTCGGACTATTTAGTAGATGGTTTATGTGAAGTTTGCACAAAATCGGTCGAGCGGTTCTTCATTTATCACACCCGGGCGAAGCCGGGGCGGATCGCTAGTATGTAATAAAAATAATTGCGGATGTATAAGTTACGCAACTTTCCAGTGCAATTTATATTGGCTATAGTAAGACCTACTGAATCAACTCTTAATCTTAAAATATTTATGATTTTGGTCATAAAATGATTTTGACCAATCTGTCTTTATAATTTTTTGTATTTTTTATTTATTCCAGTTAGGTAAGCATTTTTCCGCTATTTAACGTGATGGGAAGTGATGATGCGTCCTATGTTGTAGCATGCTTACCTAGAAGAGACCTATATATACATTCTACACTTTAAGTCTCCCAAATTATACTGTTTGGGAAGCAAAGACGCGGGCAGTGAGTTCTACTCCTTTGTTGTACAGATGATAATTGATGAAGCAAAACGCTTCGAGCGAATATAAGGTAAATCAACCATATCTACATGTCTTGTTGTCCGATGACAGAAAAGGCATGGGTGAATCAACTGGTGTAATTCAAGTGCACACTCTCCGAATTGTAAGTGATAGAACAGCGATAGGCAAGCTTACGCCGATGACTGAGGTTTTTCAACTTGGACTCGACTACCTATTTTTTAACACTCGACGAAATAAGTACCTTCTAAGCAAGCATGTTACATCGTCGGCCGCAACATCACTTTCCATGAAGTGAGATTGTAGTCAAATGCTTGCCTATCGGACATAAAAAAGGGGTGTGTTATAAGTTTGTAGTGTTTTTTTTTTTTTTATTCAATATAGACAAGCGTTTGACCACTATCTCACCTGATGGTAAGCGATGATGTGGTCGACGATGGAGCAAACTTGCCTAGAAGATACCTATTCACTCGCGAATTATTTTTATTATGTTTATTTTTGTAACAGTGTCTGTCTGTGGTATTGTAGCTCCCTAATGGCTGGACCGATTTTGATTATGTTTTTTGTTGATAAGGTTACTTGATCGAGTGTGTTTTTAGTAATGTGAAAATCGGTGCAGCCGTTTTCCAGATAGAGCGTTAGGATATTTTCTTAATTTTGGGTTTTGCCACTTGTTTCTTATTTTAATAATCACAATGGCGAGCTCTAGCTAGGGTGGTTGAATAAGGTATTTATACAGTTAAAGAGATGATAGTTTCAAAAAAAATTAAGTTTAAAGACTTAAACCCGATTACTACTTTCAAAGCATAGAAACCCTTGATTAGATCAAATGAATAAAATACGCATTATTGAAGATAGCTCAAAAAGTGCTGGTCCGATCTTGATCAAATTTAAATGGGACCACATGGAAAGTACCAGTTTGAAACAAAAAAAAAACTAAAATCGGTTCACCTAGAAAGAAGTTACGGAGTAACAACATAAAAAAATACAGTCTAATTTAGAACCACCTTCTTATTTGTGTAGTCGGTTAATTAGAAATTATTCCCAATGCCTTCTAATCAGCGGCTATCGGGTTCGATTCACGGTAGGAGCACAGTGTGTGTTCTGGATCTCGGTGTGATTGGGTGTGATGCGAATGTTTCCGGCTACCACGACACAAGTCTTCGAATTTAGAGTGGCTGTGAGTGTCAACGCGTTTAAATTCTATTAAACTAATGTCTCATTACTGATAAGGTATTTCTACAATTTCCGTTAAGAAGCAAAATAGGTTCTAAGGTTAATAACTGCCATCATTAAAAGTGCAAACAGTGAAAGGTGGCAACACTGGCGGAAACTACGCGTCGACGAACATGATTGCAAGGTAGGCGTAAGTTATGAGAGGTAGCGTTAGCGGATTGCCTATTTTTTATTCGATTGCGCGAAGCAAAGGTAATGTCCTTATCAGCCTATGTATGTATGTATGTTGTTGTTCCTTTGTGGTGCGTGTAAAAAAATAAAGTCTACGAACTGTGTAAAGTGTTACACAGTTCGACGACTTAATTTTTTTACTATAAAGCGTATTTGTGTGTTGTGGTCGCCATATTGAATTTTAATTACTGTCATGTATTAAGTAACAATTTTCAAATCGATTGATGTAAAAATCATCAAAATCGGCTCACGTGTTTGGTGTCTAGAACGCCACAAAGGAACAAATATACATTCTGCTAATAAACCATTACCTAAGGGTTGCGTAATCGGGTAATATGAGGATGATTTTCAAATACTGATCCAAAATGTATACTATAGGTATTAGAAAACAATGTTTAGACTTCTCTAATCATTTTTCATTTTGAACGACCATTTAGGATCAAAAATGATTAAAATTTGGTTAGCAACCATTCTAACTTTGAAAGTTAAAGTAGTTTTAATAAATCTGTAATAAAGATTTAATGCAATCACATAATATGTAAACGAAAATGTAGAATAATAATATTTATTTTCAGTTTTTACGCATATTCAGATTTTTTTATTTTTAGTATATTTGCCTGTAAGACTTGATACTCAGGTGTGCAATAAAAATAAAGCTTAAACTTTTTAATCGTTATCTCTGATGGTCTAACTGTTAACCACTATATCACCAGGACCTGTTAGTAAGTGATGATACGGTCGATGGTAGTAAACACGGTAGTCCTAGAATAACTCATTTAATTTAAAGAGGAACAAATTATTGCGTGCGTATACAATTTTTTTTTATTTATAAACAAACGCAAGCCTACTAAACTAAGTTAAAAAATTTAATCGTGGGTGCCAGAAAAAAATTCATCACAATTGCACCCAGAATCAGAAGCACAATATATGGGAAAGAAATACTTGCCCACTGCGTCACTATCCTTTTTTTAACCCGCTTTCGCACACGCCCGTTCTTACAGCTTATACCATACGAAAGATCTTCGCGTTCAGTCAACCGAGCACTTTCCGGTCAGTCTCCTCCTGAGTTATTAAGGGCACGACTTATGCACCACTTCCGTAGATGCACAATGTCGGATAGTAAGAGTGATATTCATTCGCCCTGAACTGAGACCTCACGCTTACTTTTTGCCTAATAGAGAAAAACTTTTGAGGTTAATTGCTTATTTTCTTGTTATTGACTTGTTTTCTTAATTGATCGAGTGAAGTGAAATCTATTAGTTTACTAAGTGGTTTAGCACTTTGTCCGTCCGTCCGTCTGTCAGAGGCAATTACCGTCTGAACCATACAAGCGAATTACTTTAAATTCTCGAAGAAAATGTAAAGCTATAGCCCAAAACCAAAAATGATAATTAAAATAATATAAATTAAAATATTAAGGGGATACCCATACACATAAGTGGCGAAATGGTTTTTTTTTGCAATTACGTACGAAACCATTTTCTACCGACTTCACAAAAAGGGAGGAAGTACTCAATTTGACTTAATTTTTTTATGTATTTTACCTCACATTTCTTTCCACGTGAACCGAATTTGAAATTTTATTTATATGTTTGAAAACTGTTGCTATCATATTGGTCCCATTTAAATACGAGTAGTTGCATTGAGTCGCTTTTAGGTGTCGATGTGTAAAAATTCAGTCTCATCATTTTCTCCAAACGCAGCAAAAAAAATTTAATTTCAATAACAAAAACCAGCAATAGTGATAAATTTAGAAAGGAAAAATTATCGCTTGAGGCGGGATTTGAACCCGTGGCCATAGGGTCTCATGCCCTATTATCACTATAGTTCTGCATAGCATGGCTTTTTTTTTTTTTTGACTGGCTAGTTTTTGACCACTATCTCACCTGATGGTAAGTGACGATGTGATCGAAGCTGGTAAACACACTAGACCTGGAATACGCAAAACTAAGGCTAATGCTATATAAATAAAAAACAAAGTTAAATTACAAAGTTAGGCAACACAGAAAGCTACATTTGTCTTACCAATCCGACCAAGTAATTGATTGATCATCAACCGACCTACTTTCAATAACCCGGCTAAGCTGCATGACTCATCTTCGCATCCGGCACCGGATTTCGTGGCAGCCTTTCAAAACTGGTCGCGTATTACTTAACTAGGAATATACGTTATTGACGGAGTTTTGCAACTGTTTTTATAGATCTTATTGTTATTGGATAGTTTCTTTTTTTAAGGACAGAACGCGGTCATCTCTCGTCTTATTAAGTCTAATGGAAAAAAATACTTAATTGTTATTGCAATAAGGTTTGTTTATCAATGGGTTTTTAGTTTTGGGTTGTGCAAAGGTTTTGTGCATTTTGGGTTTTGCCAATATTTGTCAATGTTTGGGAAGAACTGAGGGTAATTTATTTATTTTATGATTTACAAGGTTATAATTTGTTGATCATTTCTCGTCATCCTACTATAATATTATAAATGCGAAAGTTTGTGTGTAAGTGTGTAAGTATGTTTGTTCCCTCTTCACGCTTTAACGGCTGAACGGATTTGTATGAAATTTGGAATATACATAGATTATACATAGGATTAACACATAGGCTACTTTTTAACTTGATAATAGCGGGTGAAGCCGCGGGGCACGGCTACTAATAAATATAAGTGACAGAAAAATTGTAACTCAGAAAGGCAATGCTGCCAGCATCATGAGAACGCTACCCACTGGTAGCGTTCACTGGCTTGAGCACTTAAGTTACCTATAAGCTCGATGTCTTATAGTTTACTTAGATCTTTGCTGTATATAGATTTAGTTTAGATTTACGAAATATAGGCAATTAGTACTCGTAGTTAGGCACCAGAGTTTTAACCTTCAAAAAAATAGAATAAAGCATTTAATTATTATTATTGTAAGGTCTGTTTTTCAATAGGTTTTTTTTTTGGTTGTGCAAAGGTTTCGTGCAGTTTGGGTTTTGCCAAAATTGGTCAATGTATGGTTAAAACGGATTTGACCAAGGTTAGTTTATTTAATGTATGATTTACAAGGTTACGATTTGTTGGTCATATCTCGTCATAATAAGTCTAATAGAAAAAAACATTTATTTTTTACTGTTGTAAGGTCTTTTTTTCAATGGTTTTAGTTTTGGGTTATGCAATGGTTTTGTTTAGTTTGGGTTTTACCAAAATTGGTTAATGTATGGTAAGAACGGATTTAACCAAGGTTAGTGTATTTCTAAATTTGTTAATTTATGAATCATAGATAAATAAAATAGAGGTTGAAGTATCTTCGGTAAGCATTTTTTTTTCTTCGGGTTCGACAAACATTTGATCACTACCTCGCCTGATTGTAAGTGACGATGCAATCGACGATGGAGCATATTTGCCTATTGCATATTTGATACTTGTTCATTCGCGGCTTAAAGACTCTCGGATTATACTTATCGGGAAACTTGACTCAGACAAAGAATTCCATACCGCTAACGGTGCGCTTAATATATGTGGAAGCAAATCGTTTCATATGTATTTGTGGAATAACAACTACATACATTACGAAGTCACAGTGTGGTCTGTCTCGCGACATCTTTGAACTGTGTTTAGTTAGTTGCGCCTCCGCCTTCTTAAGGGTATCGGGTTTGAATCCCGGTGGGAACACAATTTTTTCTCTATGCCAAATTGTGTTTCTGGTTATGAGTGTGATTGTTCACACCCAAAAACACTCCGTTGGACACACAGACACATCTGTGATGTGTGATGAATGTTTTCGGCACCCACAATACAAGTCAATGAAATTATTGTAGGGCTGTGATAGTGAAAGCGTCAATTATTAAAAAAAAAATCTTTGACCGAATTACTTTTCATCAGGTTTGACAAATGCTTAAATAAGCTATCGGGTAAGTACGCGGGTGGCGTGCGTGGTTGCGGACACTGACCGCACACCATCCGCGCGAACCAAATGCGTCCAATGTGTAGCAGATATAGGACTTATTATAAAACCTCAAATGCGACACATCTGTTACATGACGTGATGCCTATATTACCCATGTGTTTACGTCGCTTGCGCCGGCGCCGGCAAGTGAAAGTCGTTGCGTAAGAGATGCACGGACGCAGATCGTGATCCTTTAAACGCTCAGATGTTTTTTAACCGACTTAAAAAAAGGAGGTTCTCAATTCGCCTGATTTTTTTTGTGTCACCTCAGAACTTTTTTTCTGTTGAACCGATGTTGATGTTTTTTTTTTATTTGAAAGCTGGTGCTTTTTTTTGTGGTTCCATTAAAATTTCATCAAGATCTGACCAGTAATTATTGAGTTATCTTCAATAATGTGTATTTAATTAATTTATTTTGATCAAATCTTCCGAAGATAAAGCGGTGAAGTCGGTTTTTTTAAGCTTTGCTTTCAGATTAGATATACTAAGCATGCATTATTAACGATATTTCAAGAACTACTAACCAGATCTTGATCAAATTTCAATGGAACCGAATGAAAAGCACCAGCATTCAAATAAAAAAAAAAATCATTACAATCGGCTCTCAGCGAAAGAAGCTATGAGGTAACTTATAAAGTCAGTTAAAAACGAAAACAATTTCAATGTAGTCCACAGAATACGCATTATTGACGATATTTCAAGAACTACTGATCAGATCTTGATCAAATTTAAATAGACTATTTGTAAAGCAACATCTTTCAAACTAAAAAATTTTTTGAAATCGTTTCATGTGGAAAGATGTAATGAGGACAAATAAAAAAATTAAAAAATTTATAGTCGACTTGAGTACCTCCTCTTATTTTGGGAAGTCGGTAAAAAATTACCTGTACTGCGGATTCATCTCTACAAACGTGGATAAACGTAAATGATTATAAATAAAATAAAACAATGTAGTTTTTGTCTAATCTTCACTACCACAAAGCTTACTTTAGCTTGCAGTAATTTATCAACGTATATTATATATTTTCAACTAACGACCGACCGTCGCACTATTTTCACCTCACGAAGCTTTTAGCGGGATTGTCGCTTATATTTTGATATTGTCGCCTATATTTCGGATACACTTATGAGCAAATAAAAATTTATTTACCACTACTATTCATCGTTCAACAAAGTACAGTACAAAAGACATCAACGCGGTCGCAGTTGCTTTAATTATTTTTTGTTTGAGATTACATAACTTACACATATCTATTTATTATTAACCTATTTTGTAGCAATATAGTATATTTACACACGGTCTAAAAGTAAATAATTTTTAGTTATAACCGAATACATTGTATCAACATTATTTAAGGGTATAATTTAGACGGCCACCAAAAATTCTAAACGGTTACCAAATGGATAAACAGTCACCAAATTACGTTTCCTAAAATAAAATTTCCTGTGACAACCAAATCGGATAACAGTAGGTTAAGGTTATTTTTTTTAAATAATTTATACAAAAATATTGATAATACGAAAAAAATTATCTATTTGATAATATTTTAGGAAACATAATTTGGTGACCATTTATCCAACGTAATTTGTTGACCATTTATCCATTTTGGTAACCGTTTAGAATTTTTTTGGTAGTAAAATAGTTACTTTTTGGGCGGTGTTTAAACACAAGCCATAATTTCATAATGCGCACGAAGCGTTTTGCTTCTCCCTTCAATATGCGCACTGCAAAGGAATGGAACTCCTTGTTGGAGTCTGTGTTTCCATATAACTACAATTTTAGAGTTTTCAAGTAGATAGAGATAGAGATAATAGTGAATAGGTATTTTCTAGGCAAGCGTGCTCCATCGTCGACCGCATCGTCACTTAACATCAAGGTTTGATAGTTGTCGAATGTTTGCCTAACACAGATGAAAAAAATTGTTGGTGGAATGGGTATTATATACATAATTATATTCGGTTATATAGATTATTATTAATTATATTTAGAAAAAATTGATAATATTGGCAACACTATGGCTCCAATATAATTAATAATAAGACATTTAAACACCATTAAATAGATGAATTATTTAATGAAAAATATAGTTGTTAAAATACATAGACACAAACAAGACAAGACTTATTTTGCACAAGCGTACGCTCGGCGAGGCGGCTGCTTAGTAGCGATTCTTTGATAATTAGACTAAATTGTGGAAATAATTACACATTTTTTTTAATGGTAAATAGGCAAGCATTTGACCACTATCTCACCTGATGGAAAGTGATGATGCGGTCGAAAATGTGACTCTTGATTTGAAGAGTCCCTGATTATACCCCTCGGGGAACAATGACGCAGGCAATGAGTTCCACTTCTTCGCTGTACGGATGATGAACGTAGAAGCAAACCGCTTCGAGCGAATTGGATGTATGTCAACCATAAATTGATGACGTTTGACAGTTTGTCTTGTTGTTAGATGGTAAAATGGGCATGGTGGAATTAATTCATGTAATACCTGCGCACACTCTCCAAAATGCAAACGATAGAATATTACTATTCTCTTAACTGTTTTTGTTCGGATGTATACCTACTCAAATTTTTAATTTTGTTACGTATTTGCTTTTTTCTTTGTGTAACGATCCGTTTAATGTCATATTTACGTTGAATAGTAAAATATTATATTTGTAGCCGTGAGGACCACAAATTGGCTTCGGCTGTTGGTCTTCCTTATTAATAAATAAATAAATATGATGACATAAAAGACATATAATATATTTTTTGAATTTGGTTGTAATAACTGAATAAAACACTTACCTCTTTAGGACCTGTTGAACACAAAAACATAAAGAAAATAATTAATTAAGCATTATTACAATATAAATTACTAGTTAGTAAGTTAGTATAATACATTTTATACATACATAATAATATAAGTCGTAGATGTGAAGAAGCAAGACATAGTTAGAAAAGAGGCAGAGAAGAAATATTTACAACAATTTACAGTGCCCAATATTTTGAGTAAACATTAAACAATTTTATTGCAATTTCCTAGTCTATTTTGTGAATAAAATACAACTGAATAATAAAAAAAATTAAAATTAACTAATAAAAGTCAGATATAATATGTGTAACAGAAAGGTGAAGTGGGACTCAAGCCACGCATCTAGCTACATGTATGGAGTCTAACAGGAACTTCTGAATTCGCGGCAGCAGCATGAATATTGAGCTATGGCGAATGAAAGTTTCTAAAAAAATATGTCATTTGCAACCCTATTTCATCAGCTACCGTTCTACACCTTATAATTTTTAGCCCTACACGTCTAATAGTGGTAGCCATAACAAAGGTTAAGGTTACGCGCTATAGATGTAACCGTAGGGTTGTCAAAAACATTTGAAATATATAGTTTATATTTTTGTATGGAAGAATTTATAACCGATTTCGACTTTCGTTCTCTGGCAGAGGATTTTTGGCACGATACACATACACACCTCCAATTATTACTACACCTTTCTGTTACAGATTGTTTAAACATTTTTACGCAAAATATTGTGCACTATTTATATGATATACTTATACAAAATACCTGTAAATATCACCGTAGATCTAAAATGTCTGGAACTGTCATGTTCTAGCTATGTCTTGCCAAGGGACCACATCTGAGCTCGGTTAGTTCGTGTTATAGTTTTTTACTTTATATCTTTGTATGGATGTTTTTACACCGTGACGTAATGTAGCCGAGAAAGCGATGTATGAATAAATATTAGGTTTAGTGTCCATAATGACGTTTCTAGATTTTTGTTCAACAAAAGTGTTCTATTGTGTTATTCTGCTAGAATTAATTAATTTATTCTTAGAACATAAGTGTCATTTATGTAATTAATTAATTCCGAGAACATTTAAGTGTTGATTCTATGTTTTTTTTTCTCGATTGTGTATTTTAATGATTCTCATTTAATTATGTTTAAAGCTTTACTAATAAACGATGTCAAACAAAAACAGTTTTTGAACAGTTGACACTGTTTTATTTTGGTTTCATGAGTAACGTTTCGCGAAAGCAGTAAAGACAAATCAATGATCAATATATGAAAAGATTACAACAGATAAAGCACCGTTTATAAGTAAAGCAGTTTTCTAGTTATTAAAATAACATCTGTTTTTTGTGTAAGTGTTTGTGGTCCATTTTCCAGTCCAAAGTCATGTCATCAGGTTTGTCATAAAGTCAAATCAAGGTAATACAATGTCAATCCTATCCCGCGACAACACATGCTCTTGAAACCCATACTTCATAGCAAACAAAAAAAAAATAAGATCTAAAATCAAGATCATGTCATCATGTTCTGTTGTCAGTCTTCAAGTACGCCAAGTCTCTGTCAATAGACGCCATATCAGCTTCTAAGCATGCTCCTGTAAGCCCAAACAAACCTAATAAAATTTGGCAATACACCTAAAGCAAAATTTAAAAAAACATTAACATGCCAAGTGCAAAACGGTCTAATAAAATTCCCTCAAACTCTCTACGTTACGCCACGGTGCAAACATCGACTTACTTTCGTCATTTATCACTGGCCCATAGCTCAAACCTTCGTTAGGCAGTTCTATGCTATTTGAGTCCTGGACTCCGAGTATTCCAGCTTTAGCCACTCTATGACAGCATCCCTTGAGAAGACCACCGCAAGTCCCGTCAAGTAGACCCCCAACCATCCAGCAGTAGAAGAAGAACTCGCATGTTCCTCCTTGAGAACAGCTGGACTCTTCTCTTCTATCTAGAGAAGCATCGAACTTCGATCCTTGTTCTTTTATAAGCCGTCCCTTTCTTCTCGGCATGTCTTTTAAAATCTGATTGATTTTCAGTATTTGCTCGTCTGTTATAGGTTTGAAAGCGGGAAGTTCTGTCGGCGTAGAGTTTGGAAATAAAAAGTCGTTTCGTCTCAGTTTTACTCCGTCGGTCTGAATGAACATAGGTTTTTTTAATAGTTTTTCTTGTCTATATTCGTTTAAATTTCGAACTCGATGTGGTACGTTGGCATCTGTTTGGAAATCGGAAATGTTATTTACATTTATAATATTTATTATCGGATGTCGGTGTACTCCAGATGTTTTATTTTTGATAATTAGCGTAGGTTAGGAAACAAAATTAATTACGTACTTAATTACGATTCTAGCTCCTTTTTTTAATTACAAAATTAGATGCTGTACATTTATTTTTAATTAAATTTAAAATCTGGATAAAATCGTCCAAAATATATAAGATAACAACAGCATTAATGATTTATAAGAAACGTCTTCATTGAGGAGTTATTATGACAAAATGTAAAGGTAGGTGTAACTATCTGTGACATCGTAGCTTTAAAACGGCTGAACCGATTTTGATTAAATTCTTTGTTTAAAGGTGACAAGATCTAAAATATTATCCGTTATGCTTAGAGAAAATCGGTACAGCCGTTTGTTAGACAGTTCTGAAGGAGTATTTTCAAAGTTTTGATTATGTCACTTGTTTAGTAAATTTATTTCTAAAATAATAATTTTGTTTCTCTACTCCACGCTATTAATATACGTACTGATTATTGATCATAAATATAAATAGAATACGATGAATATAGTTATAAATGCAATGCAAATAGTAATACATACTGTACAAAATACTTTAAAAAGAATATTATGAAAATATTTATTATATACAATAAATAACACCAAAACACTTATCATTATGATATTATTACAAATATACAGTTTTCACCATTATAAAACAATATAAATATTATATAATACAAATACATAATCACTATAGGTTATGACGTACTATATTATTACTACAACCCCTATTATTTTACAACAGAATTTGACATGCGACATTATTACAGCAATATCATGAATACAAGAAGCATTATACAAGATAATGGCCAATTAATTCACAAAAATACAGAATTTAATTAAGTAAATGGCATAAAAACACATTAATGTTAGTTAATTATTTTTTTGCAACAAAATACATTTGTAAGCGGTTAGTATGTGAAAGCAGCAATTTCCATGTGCAAATTTATATAATAGGTATGCCCTTTAGTGATATACAAATGTATTTAAGACGGAGGTGTAAAACATCAGCCGAGCTACTTACTCGACCTACAATAGAAAGAGATAAATATATCGTTCAGCTATCATTATCTGGGTTAAACGATAAATCGGAAAAAATCGTTTATCATGTGAATCGTAATATTTAAAATGAAAAATTAATACTTAAAAAATAATGCTTTTACCAGTTGTAAATAAATAAGGACTAAATAGTTACATAACCAGAGAACTTGTCAAGACGAATCAATCGAGTCCAAACTCGATGGGTTTATATTGATTAGTTCAGAAGTTCCATTGACGAGCTTCCGTTTCCATCATCAGACCAGCTTCAGGGTACCATATTATTGCATTGTCACCGAAGATACATAAGTTCACCAAAGTGGAGTCTACTTGGACTTTGGGACGTGGGTTTATCTAACTTGAAAGATTTGATTACAGACCGACAGACAACGGGACCGCTTGTAACACTTAAAATTGGTATTTTTTATGCAAGATGACGATGCGGCCGAAGATGAAACATGTTTGCCTAGAAGGTACCTATTCGCTCTAGATTTGAAGTCACGCAAATTGTATCGTTCAGGGAACAAAGACGCAGGCAATGAGTTCCACTCCTTGATGATGAACGTAACGTTCCGGATGATGAACGTAGAAGCGAAACGCTTCGGGCGATTGACTGTTATATTTATTTAAGAATGTGTATTGTAACTTTTAGGAGCCGGTGTAAGAATTACGAGTATAATAGATTTACAAAAGACCCGACGTTTTTAAATAATTCTGTTGAGAAAACTTTATTCAATACTATCGGTATTAAATTTTGAAGAGTGTATGCATGAATTACATAATTTCATTCCTTTATGCCGTTTTATCATCTAATAACAAGACAAACCCTTAAACTCTTGATTTTATTCACATAGCATTAGCCATGCTAGGCAGAACTATAGTATATAATGCTATATAAATAAAATCTATTGATTTGGATAGACGTTATCAATACAACGTGTAGCTAACTGCAATATTAGACTCGTTGGCCGTAGTAGTTTCTATAAACTGTTTCGGTAGATAACGTCACACGTCCCCGTAAGACGTTAATAATAAGGAAAGGATAATTTCATCGCTTCAAACAGGGCTTGAGTAGCTCAGCGGTTAGAGCAATAGGACATGACACCCTATGGCCGCGGGTTCAAACCCCGCCTCAAGCGATAAATTTTCCTTTCTAAACTTATCACTATAAAACCCTTAACGTCACCTATTTATGGTTGACATACCTCCAGTTCGCTGGAAGCGAATCGCTTCTACGTTTGTCATCCGTATTACGAAGGAGTGGAACTCATTTCCCGCGTCTTTGTTTTCTGTACGGTTTGATCTGGGTGTCTACAAGTCTGGAGTGAATGAGTGAAATAAGGTATCTTCTAGGCAAGCATGCTGCATCTTTAGCCGCAATTTCACTTTCAATCAAGTGATATGATGTTCAAATGCTTGCCTATGTTCATATAGCTAAAAAAATTTTTTTATGCATGCATTGACCATTATCTCACCTGATGAAAAGTGACGATGCGGCCGAAGATGTGACATGCTTACCGATCTTTTTTTTTGTTCTATTTATTTATATTATATCTTTAAATATAATTGTAGAAATATGAAAGCTATATATATGTCGTTGATGAATAGGATTATTTTTTAGAAGTTTAATAAAAAAATGCGTAAATTATCTACCCATGTAGTCATGAATCTGTTTGTTTATCAGCCGAAAAAAAACTATAATATATGGACCAATAAACTGCCAGCTTGCGTAGTTGGGTTCACCTTCACCTTCTAAGCAGTGGGTACCGGGTTCGATTTCCAATGGAAACACAAGTTTTCTCCCAAAGGGAAATTTATGTTTCTGGTTCTGGCGATATTGTGTATGATGTAAACGCTTTCGGCAACCACGACACAAGTCATCGGACTTAGTGCGGGGCTGTGAATGTGAAAGTGTTAATTGGTAATTCCATGGAACTAATAACTTACTAGTTCTATGGGAAATGCAAGCTTGATAGTATAATAAAAAACAACGTTAAAAGTTAATTTGATAGTTGTCTGATAGTGTAGTCAGTAAAATTGATTGAATGACTTCAAGTAAATTTACAGCCATTTTAAATAATGGTTAATGCCTCATTGAGCGGGATGGCACTATAGACATTGTATCCTGATTAGTCTCTCGTTTTGTCTTTAGCAAAAATAAGATTTTAGTATAATAATTATTATCTTTGGTAGATTTGGTCGTTGCTTCGTTAAACCGATACAAGGATACCAATTTAGGTCAAATAAAGTTTAATTACGGTTAATTAATCTTGATTTAAATTTTATTTAAAATAATAGTAATTACTCTCATAGAATAACACAATAAATATTTAATATTTATGCATTTTATAATATAATAGTGCGAGTAAACCAGCGGCAGCTATACTTTGTTTCATACATTTTCTTTTTAGTCTTTTTTTATCTATGTCGATAAATATCGGAGCTGAAAAGCTCGTCGCTTTTCAGTAAAGAAAAGACAGTCCAATATTGCATTTTCTGTCAATTTTTAATAATTTCATTGGCATTTTTTTTACAATTTTGTTTATTTTTACTACTAGGCTTAGTACTAGGGAAACATGGCAAGAATAGAATAGACAGAATAGAATAGAACATATTTATAGTGTAACTATGTATAAAAGATAAGATCTTTAATAGGTTTTTATAAGCGGTACAACAGCCTGCCCTTTCTATTGCATAGCATTTTTTATCAACGTATGCAATTATAATTATTTACTTATTTTATTTATGCGGAATATTTTTTTTCCTGCCACCTAGAAGCGAGTTGCTAAACTAAAGAGACAAGCGTGATATTTCAAAAAGTCATTAAAAGTTTTGTTATTCATCGATAGATGGCAAAACCAAAAAGTATCACCGCTGTGCCGGTCGGAGTGGGTGGTGTTAGGTTATTTTCGTTACGGAATTTCTGGATTTGGTCTCCACGCTCAAGGCCCGCGATAGAAGCTATGCAATAGCTTAAAAAACATCCAGCCGAATTGAGAACATCCTTTTTTGAAGTCGGTTGAAAAATAAAGGTACTTAACTATTTGTACATTCTGTTTACATTAATAATTTATCGATAAAAGTAATTATTATAATACTTTTTTGGCTGTACATTGAATATTTTCGTCTTTGTATTATTTTTAAACTTATGTTTTTTTAATGTTAATGTGCAATAATTATAGATAATTAGCTGGTAATAGATCGTAAACTTGCATGAGTGTAGGCAAATCATAGAAAGTTAATAAACGTGGTTTTAATTTTGTCTTCAAAACTCCAATAGAAGTTCTAGTAAAGCTACAACTTTACTGAGACATGACTTCACTATGGCTGGACCATAGATTTTTACTTAAATTTATTTATTTGACTATATTACTTATATAGTAATATAGTCAAATACATTGGCTAAATGCGCAAAAGCTGAGTGTATAGCCAAATCTTAAAATAAAAAAGTATTTCTAAATTGATTTGGGTGTTTCAGAACTTTATCCGTCTATCCGTCCGTCTGTCAGAGGTCATTTATGTTCTAAAACCATACAAGCGAATGATTCAAATACTTAGAGAATACATAAAGGTGTGGTCCAAAGCCTAAAAAGGCAATAAAAATAATATAAATAAAAATATTAAGAGGATACCAATTACAAGTAGGAACACTTTTTTTCTGCCTGCTTTGGGTAACGTTGAAAAGAGAGCTTTGAAAGTAGAGTACGAAACCGTTAGAAAAAAATCTATGGAAAATTACAATTTGATATGACGTTAAATTTACTGTTTTTAAACCTATGTTGTCTCGTACCTATCTTAAAAACCGCTTCATATTTAAAGCTAAAATTTACGTATAATATCTGTTATATCCTTTAATTGAGAGTCTAGTCTAGAGTGAATAGGTACCTTCTAGGCAAGCATGTTCCATCTTTGGCCGCATCGTCACTTTCCATCAGGTGAGATAGCGGCCAAATGCTTGCCTATCTAGTATAAAAAAAAAAAAAAAAAAAAAAAATTGAACAACAAATGCAAAAAACAGACAACTAATACAGAGAAAAAAGTTATTAGCAATTAACCTCAAAAGCTTTTCTCTTTTTGGCAAAATTAAGGCGCGATCTTAGTTCTGAGCGAAAGACTTGTACATAAATAAAGAAAACGAGGCATTCACAAAATTCTAAAGGTGCTCTTAATGACGTCACAAACAATCCTCCTAAAGCGGAGTTCACACAACTTTCGTTTTCTAGTAATATGGTTATAATGGGCTGTACGTGCTAAGCCATAATGTGACGAAACAAGCCTGCTTCGGAAGTATGTGATGTAAGGGATAATGAGCCTTACTGTATTGAAAATAATGGAGATTATTTGTTTCGTTAACCTACTTATCATCTCAAGTTAAGGAACGATATAAAGACGTCACGGAAACATTCACATCACACACACACATTACACCCAGAACCAGAAGCACAAATATCCCTTGGGAAGGAATTTGTGCTCCTGCCGGGCATCGAACCCAGGACCCACGGCACAGAGGGCGAACACCTGTCCACTGCGCCAACTGGGTCGTCGTTATCGCTAAAAGCGATCTCTTCCAGACAACCTTTGGATGGAGAGGAATTACGCAATAGAGTTGGACGTCGGTGTTTTTAGTTGATGTATGAACCGAGACTCAACCGCATTCTTGTTAGTATGATATCTAATATCTTTAAACGAGCAATTCTATTATATATTTATGTATGTGTAATCAGGATCTCGGAAATGGCTCCAACGATTTTCATGAAAGTTACAGATTAGGGGTTTTTCGGCCCAAGGAATCGATTTATCAACGTTCCAGGTCCGAGAAATGCTCGGTACCCAAACTGCATTTGAAAAACCGGGTTTAAGAAACTATCAGCGCCATCTATTACGGCATGACCGATGTAAAAAACTGTTTCTACTCGACACTAGATGGAGTTTTCTGAGGCTACAAATTCAAACACATTCTACCAAAAACAATAAACCGAGCAAAGCTCAGTCATCCCGATATTGTTAATGAATGTAGGGACAACACCAAACATAGAAACGTTTTTTTATATTTGATTTAGAGGCGAAACGAGCAAATCGCCTGATGGTGAGCGTCACGCTTATTTATTACAGTTTAGTGTCATCCAGAGATTTTTGAACTTTTTTTTTATGTAAGATAGGCAAGCCGTTCACCACAATCTCACCTGATGGAAAGCAATGATGCGGCCGAAGATGTAGCAATGCTTGCCTAGAAGATACGTATTCACTCTTACAATACAAAACAATACAATTACTCTTTATTGACGCCTTAAAAGAATTGGTACATAAAAAATACAATTTTACATGAAAGGCTACAATGGGCGGTCTTATCGCTTAAAACGATCTCTTCCAGACTGACTTGAAGATGGGAGTCTTCTGAAGATGGGAACTATACCGTTCGAGGAACAAACGAGAGAGGAGACGAGGGCAATGAGTTCCACTCTTTCGCTGTACGGATGAACTTATATAGGTCTAAATCCTGCGCGGCAAAGCACTGCTCTCATCACCCTGAGATATAAGATGTTAAATCTCTTTAAGCCCTATAATGCCACTGGAAATATTGCCCTACAGTCGTGCATACAGTAATGTTTGCACACTACTGCTTGTTGAAAGTCTGGCAATGTGGCACTCTGCCGTCATAAGGAAAAAAGACGTAACTGATATTTTTTTACAATTACAGTTTGCGCAGTGGACAGGTATTCGCCCTCTGCGCCGTGGGTCCTGGGTTCGATTCCCGGCAGGAGCACAAATTCCTTCCCAAGGGATATTTGTGCTTCTGGTTCTGGGTGTAATGTGTGTGTGATGTGAATGTTTACGGCACCCACGATACAAGTATTTAAACTTAGTGTGGGGCTGTGTGAATGCGAATGCGTTTTGTCAAAATTTAGTTACATACTTTACTATTTAGTATATGTTATAACTTGTAGCAGATACGTCTAAATAAAAGTAAAATTTAGTAGGTTATGTTTAAATATTTTAAAATGAAATAATAATAGTTAATTAAATATCTATATAGATAGTCAAGTCTTTTTTTCTTGATTCCGATAATGTGTATACTCAATTTCGAAAAAAAAGCAGTTACGGTTTTTTTTCATTATGGTGGCAGTACTACTCCAGATGGACTTTGCAATAGAGCCCTACCGCTACTAAACCTACTAAAACCCGATACAACTATTGAAATGGCTGATTATAATCCTACTAATATTATAAATCCGAAAGTTTGTTAGTAAGTGTGTAAGTATGTTTGTTCCCTCTTCACGCTTAAACGGCTTAACGGATTTGGATGAAATTTGGAATGTACATAGATTATCCCTAGGATTAACACTTAGGCTACTTTTTAACTTGATAATAGCGGGTGAAGCCGCGGGACACGGCTAGTTATTAATATATTTAAAAAAAAACAGGATTTGTCGTAAAGACACACGATAGAAGTGAAACTTTTGTATTACAGGGAAATATTTTAATTATTCATTACAGTGTTTACCCCCGCCACTTTTCGTCACACAAAAAGTTGTGGATCAGACTTTTAAAGCCCTCCCGGAAGTTTGACTTTAATTTATTTTTTACCTATTACTAAATGAGAAAATGACATAATTTTTAAACATTTCCCGGGAAAACCCCCCTTTCAGTAGTTATAGAGAGACCTCGTTACCTCTCACACACACGTAATCACATTTCAGGTGTACATAATAAAAAGTTCTAAATAATAATTTAAACGTAACCAAGCTTAAAAACCGACTTCAACGCTTATATCTTGGTTTTGGCTTGATCGATTTCGATAAAATTTATATGGGACCACCTCTGAAGTATAATCTACCAAACAAAAAAAGAAGAGAATCGTTCCACCAATGGGGAAGAAATCGGTAAACATACATAAAAAAAAATATACATACAGTCGAACAAAATACCTCCTCCTTTTTTGAAGTCGGTAAAAAACTTCGTAGCAAGTGACAAAGTTGCTATTAGAAATATTATTTCCTTATAAAGTAGGAAAACCCAACGGGTTGGGCGAGTCATTGACATATTAATGCAGGAAAAGGATAGAAAACGTATGTAAATGAGAGTGAAAGAGACACTGATATGTTTATGTGTTTCGACACATGCTATGCGTACCTATGCAGGGAAATTGTTCACTTAAGGCGATATCATCTCTAGTTAGATAAATAATAATTGTAGAATTTTAGTAAATCACATTTTGTTTTTTTTTTAAGTGAACCTTTTTAAAGGTCCTGAAAACCGGTGGTAAAAACTGTGATGAATTATTAAAAGGATTTCCTTTCTTTCTTTTATATTGTGTCTTTACGAAACACTCTGTTTTTTTTATTCAATATAGGTAAACATTTGACCACTATCTCACCTGATTTTTATTATTTTATGCTAGACAGACAAGTATTTCACCATTATCTCACCTGATGGAAAGAAAATTGTGGCCGAAGAAGTCGCATGCTTGCCTAAAAGATACATATTCACTCTTGACTTAGAAGACCAGATTATACCGTTCAGGAATCAAAGACGTGGGCAATGAGTTCCACTCCTTCGCCGTACAGATGATAAACGCAAAAGGATATCGCCAATAACGTTTTTTTTTATCTTGGATAGGCAAGCCTTGACCTTTATCTCACCTAATGGAAAGTGAATATACCTTTTCCCTCTAGTCTTGAAGATATCCAGACTGTTGGAAACAAAGACACACGTTGGGAAACATGAGTTCCACTCCAGATGCACAAGCTCTTTCTAGCGACTACCATAATAAAACCTAGGTTAATAAAATTATATACTAGAGATTAAGAATGTTTAAAAAAAAATGAATGAAAAAAATGCGCTGCTGAGTTTCTTGCCAGCTTCTTCTCGAGATGGCTGTTATTTTGCGAATCTGGCAATAGAATCATTAACTTTCATGCCTCTTTGGGGCCCATGTGAATAAACGATTTTAATTTGATTTGATTTGACTCCTTCGCTGTACGGATAATCTACGTAGAAGCAAATCGCTTTGAGTGAACTGAAGATATGTCAACATAAATGGATGACGTTTAACTGTTATTTGTTGTAATTTTGCAAATCTGGCCGTAAAATCATTAGCTCATGAGTGCCTCTTTGGAGGCTTTGTTAATAAACGATTCTGAATAAAAAAATTTGAAGTCATGTAATTCCTGCACACATTGCCTAAATTGTAAGCGTTAAAATATCGTTAGATCTCTGCTAACTTACGTCGGTGACGGAGACTGCATTTTGGTACAACATTTATTTAAAAAAAATATATCGCCTTAAGTTGCATAGCCTCACACAACCAATGGTGGTCCGTTACCATGCACCTCTTGAACGGTAAAACGCATAATAGTAAATATTACGAAAGAGATTATGCAAGTTAAACCGTTGGTTTTTTTGTAAACCGGTTAGATCTGACAAGGTAGAGTTGTGGCATTCGTTTGAAGTTACGTTATATTGGGAGCATACAAAAAACATTTAGTTGATGATGGAAAATTCGTATATTATATGATATTTTCTAATCATAATTTAAGTAAGTAACCGAAGCGTTTTGCCTCCACATTCATTATGCGAACTGCAAAATAATGGAATTCCTTACCTGAGTCTGTGTTCCCTGATAAATACAATATGGGAGTTTTTAAGCCTCGAGTGAATAGGCATCTTCTGGGCAAACGTGGTTCATCGTCGACAGCATCGTCACTTACCATCAGGTGAGATGGCGGTCAAACGTTTGCCTATCTTGAATAAAAAAAAGAAAAACTAAACTAAATCAAAAACAAACCTAAAGATTTTTTTTATGCTTGATAGGCTAGCATTTGACCATGATCTCACCTGATGGAAAGCAGTTGACTCTTTGCACTCTTGATTCAAAGGCTCTCAGATTATATCGTTTGGGGACAAGGACAATGAGTTCCACTCCTTCGCAGTACAGATCATATTTCATTCAAGCGAAGAAACGAAACGCTTTGAGTGAATTGGAGGTATGTCAACCATATATAGATAGAATAGAATAGAATAGAAAATTCTTTATTGTACACCAAATACAGTTAGTTACAGGGGTAATCTAAAAAAAACTAAAGTACAATGGGCGGACTTATCGCTAAAAGCGATCTCTTCCAGTCAACCTTTGGATGGAGAGAGAGATAATTTTATATAATGAGGTCGGTGGTGTAAAAACATACTAATAGATATAAATACAACTTACTTAGATACCTATTTTAACATAAACATTAATACATACTAATAGACATAAATACAACTTACTTAGATAGATGATGTTATTCAGTTCGTCTTGCGGTGTGATGATAGAAAAGACATAAGGGAATTAACTGAGGTAATTCGAGTGCACACGCTCCGAAATGAGAGCGATAGAACACCGATAGGCTAGCTTACGATGACTGAGGCTCTGCAACCTGGCCTCAACTATCTTGTACTCAATCAAAACAACAACAAAACAAACAAACGCATTTACACTCACAGCCCCACACTCAGTTCAAAGACTCGTATCGCGGGTGCCGGAAACATTCACATCACACACACATTACACCCAGAACCAGAAGCACAAATATCCCTTGGAAAGGAATTTGTGCTCCTGCTTGGAATAGAACCCAGGACCCACGGCGTAGAGGGCGGACACCTGCACCGCTTTGCTCAGCGAACAATGGAGTCAAGAGCATCAAGCTATTACTTGGCTCATTCATTACAAAGTGAGTTGTGAGTTGCTCGCCTGGCTTGCTACCAAAGTAGCTTACCACCATCGATAAAGTTGAAAGTCTGCCGCCAAGCCAAATACGGTGTTCCGGCAGTTATCCTTGAGAGCCTGCGTATTCCAGGTCTAGTGTGTTTAGCAGCTTCGATCACATCGTCACTTACCATCAGGTGAGATGGCGATCGAACGTTTGCCTATCTTGAATAAAAAAACGATAAACTAAACTAAATCAAATCAAATCTAAAGGTTTTTTTTATGCTTGATAGCAAGCATTTGACCATGATCTCACCTGATGGAAAGCAGTTGACTCTTTGCACTCTTGATTCAAAGGCTCCCAGATTATATCGTTCGGGGACAAGGACAATGAGTTCCACTCCTTCGCAGTACAGATCATATTTCATTCAAGCGAAGAAACGAAACGCTTTGAGTGCATTGGAGGTATGTCAACCATATATAGATAGAATAGAATAGAATAGAATAGAAAATTCTTTATTGTACACCAAATACAGTTAGTTACAGGGGTAATCTTAAAAAACTAAAGTACAATGGGCGGACTTATCGCTAAAAGCGATCTCTTCCAGTCAACCTTTGGATGGAGAGAGGGATAATTTTATATAATGAGGTCGGTGGTGTAAAAACATACTAATAGATATAAATACAACTTACTTAGATACCTATCTAAACATAAACATTAATACATACTAATAGACATAAATACAACTTACTTAGATAGATGATGTTATTCAGTTCGTCTTGCGGTGTGATGATAGAAAAGACATAAGGGAATTAACTGAGGTAATTCGAGTGCACACTCTCCGAAATGAGAGCGATAGAACACCGATAGGCTAGCTTACGATGACTGAGGCTCTGCAACCTGGCCTCAACTATCTTGTACTCAATCAAAACAACAACATAACAAACAAACGCGTTTACACTCACAGCCCCACACTAAGTTCAAAGACTTGTTTCGCGGGTGCCGGAAACATTCACATCACACACACATTACACCCAAACCAGAAGCACAAATATCCCTTGGGAAGGAATTTGTACTCCTGCCGGGAGTCGAACCCAGGACCCACGGCGCAGAGGACGGACACCTACACCGCTTTGCTCGCCAAACAATGGAGTCAAGAGCATCAAGCTGTTACTTGGCTCATTCATCACAAAGGTACGATACGAGAACACTAATGATGGCAAATCTTAGTGTAGTTAAAACTAAACTAAGCAAAAAAAATAAGAAAATATTTGTAATAGTTTTTTTACATTATATATTTAGTTTGTGCTAAAAAATTTTTTTTTTTATGCAATATGCAAGCTTTGACCACTATCTCACCTGATGGAAAGTGACGATGCGGCCGAAGATGTAACATGCTTGCCTAGAATATACATATTCACTCTTGACTTGAAGACTCCCAGATTATACCACTCGGGGAACAATGACGCAGGCAATGAATTCCACTCCTTCGCTGTACAGATGATGAACGTAGAAGCAAAACACTTCGAGCGAACTGGAGGTATGTCAACCATAAATGGATGACGTTTGACAGTTTGTCTAGTTGTTAGATGGTAAAATGGGCATGGTGGAATTAATTCATGTAATTCCTGCGCACACTGGTGGGGACTGGTGGTGTGGGACACCCATCAAAACAGCTGATCATAACAAACTCAACCAAATCTAGGTCACTTCCTCGGAAACGGCACCAATAGAGAAAAACATTGCATAACCTGACATTTCTGACAACACTTATCTATCTCTCGACTATCAAGTTATGTAATCTATGGTTTGCCCGCCGTTTGTTTGGTACGACTTGACCTTAAGTGACCTTTTATCTTATAATAACTAGTCGTTCGCCACGAACTGAGATCTCGCGCCTACATTTCTCCAAATAGAGAAAAAAATTACCAATTACTGGAAAACATAGATTTTTATTTAAAACATTTTTGTACCTTACTTGCTTATTTCTTTTCAATGATACCCCAGAAAAAAATATATAAATTATTTGCTCGCCACTTATGCGTATTGTACTGTATGGATGCTGATGGATGGATGATCCCTTAATATTTTTATTTTAATTTTGCTTTGGGCCATTTGGCAAATTTACGTTGGAATTTGAGGTTATTCGCTTGTACGGGTTAGACGCTAGATGCCTCTGACAGACGAACGGACGGATGGACAGATGACGTGCTCAACTACCCAAGGCAGATATAAAAGCCGTTTAGGAGAAATTTAGTCGGATACACACGTAGAGAAGAAATATATATATATATATATATATATATATATATATATATATATATATATATATAAAAATAGACAATTTGACTGTGTTCAAAAGTAAAGAGAAAATGTATTTACTGAGCAACTCGTGCTCCTTAGACCACAACGTCACTTTCCATTAGGTGTGATTGTAGTCAAACTGTTACTTAGTCAGTTAAAAAAAAGACCACTCTGAAAAGGGCCTTCTTTTGAACCGCAATGAAAGATCCATCCAAGTAGGTTGCGACACCATGCGGCCTTTGTACGTTTTTATGGCGGGAATGTCATTGCCGCCGGAATTTACTATGAGTTCAACGAACTCTTATAGCTCTTCAAGTTTTAAGATATTTGTAGATATAGATAACTATAGGGTAGACTTGGCGCGAAAATAAAAAAATATATTGTTGATTTCATATTATTTTCCAAAACCTGTGATTCTTTGAGAATTTATTATATATTTAGTTTAGTTTATTATAATTCTCGAGTGCATAGGTTCCTTCTAGGCAAGCATGTCCCATCTTTGGCCGCATCGTCACTTTCCATCGGGTGAGATGGAGTTCAAATGCTTGTCTATTCTGCATACGAAAAATAAACTAAAAGTTAATGTGTAATAATGGTGGATCATTGACCGTTAATACTTAGTAAACGTGTAAAGTTGACACCCGTGATTTTCGTTTCCAATAAAAAAATCCAATAGAAGCTCTAGTAAATATTCTACCACATTACTTAAACATGACTGAACTATGACTGGTGTAATGAGTCAAATCTATCCCAATAAAGTGGTAGATACTTAACTAGAACTTCATCACATAATTTATCAACTTTGTATTATTTGCTTTTACTAGGACATGGATTATGACTGGACCTTTACTCTTTAACTTGACTTTGACTGTGTCTTTTGACTGGACTTTATTATTAAACTAGCCGTGCCCCGCGGCTTCGCCCGCTATTATCAAATTAAAAAGTAGCCTTTGTGTTAATCCTAAGTATAATCTATGTACATTCCAAATTTCATCCAAATCCGTTCAGCCGTTAAAGCGTAAAAACATACTTACACACAAACTTTCGGATTTATAATATTAGTAGGATAGGATTGTACAACTAGAAATATTTACTTGACACTGGCTAAATGCATGAAATTACGAAGCATAAATTAAAAAAATACCTAAATGCGGCAATATGAAGATACCTAGATAGTAAAAAGTTTAAGATGTCATCCTACTAATATTATAAATCCGAAAGTTTGTATGTAAGTGTGTAAGTATATTTGTTCCCTCTTCACGCTTTAACGACTGAACGGATTTGGATGAAATTAGGAATGTACATAGATTATACCTAGGATTAACACATAGGCTACTTTTTAACTTAATAATAGCGGGCGAAGCCGCGGTGCACGGCTAGTTTTAATATAGTTGTATTAGCATAGCTATTTATGTTGTTGTTGTTTTGACTTGACTTAATAACTTTTATATAATTTTAATACTGACATTTAAATTTAAAAACCATTTCAATTTTTATAAAATGGTCTGATTAAATATTATTTAGTTGTGTTATTAACTTAAATGTAAGGATATTATAGTCTTTTAAATATGATTCATGCCATTAATGTTAAATATAATTTGTTGGTCTTTAATATTTTTTGACATCTTTGTATACCATATTTTTTCAATAAATAATTGTATCATGATTATGATATGATTATTTATCATGATTATGATCATGATAAATAATTGTATTATGATAATATTGACTGATAATAATGGCGACAGTGGGCTTATATCAGAGAAAATTAGAAGACTTTATATAATATGTATTATTTTTTTTTAATTATTATTTTATGACCATGGATGCATAGTCCTTCAGTCGAAATATTAAACAAATATTATCAATTTCTATTTTTTATAATAAAAGTCTTAGTCACAAGTCACAGTCAAAGTTAAGTCAAGTCATGCCCTAGTAAAGTGGTAGAAGCTTTACTAGAACTTCTATTGGAGTTTTGGAGCGAAGACGAAAATCACGTTTTTCAACTTTGTATGATTTGCCTACACTTATGCACGTTCACTAAGTATCAACGGTTAATAATCCACCATTATTACACATTAACACTCGAAGAATCACAGGTTTTGGAAAATTATACAAAATCAACAACGCCATTTTTTCACGTTCACGGCAAAACTCTAATATGTATTATATTTTTTTGTGTTGCCTACATAAATTGATAGATTAAATTACAGTATTTTTAATTCTACCAAAATGTTTACATGTCGGTAAGGACACTCTTAACTTGAGAACTTTGATCTACTTACATCTACCTACAAATTTTAATAAAATTATTTGAATGAACATTTTGTCTATACAAAAGAGTTCAACGCGCTAGCGTTGCTATAAAATTTACATCTGGTCATTCCATTCCATGTACTTTTAATTGTTATTCACTTTCAAAATACGGTTTAACATTCACAACACACACCGAGTTTAAAGAATTGTATAATGGGTGCCAGGAAACATTTACATACCACACCCATGACCAAAAGCACAAATGTCTCACGATCGAATAAAACAAGAATATGAATCAAGACTGCATCATAGTTATTATGACAACCATGCCGCGCAGCTGTTAAGGCCTGTGCTTTCTACTCTGACAGTATGGATTCGATTCCCGAAAGGAGCACAATGCATCTTCCAAGGAACGTCATTTGCTCCTGGTTCAAGCAGATGTTGCTATTTACAGCCCAACTGCCTATATTTCCTAAACTAAACTAAAACTATATGCAGCAAAGGCCTATGTTACCTACAAGATATCGAGCTTATAGGTAACTTAAGTGCTGTTTCTGGGTGTGATTGTGTTTCAGACTTATATCCGGCACCCACGATACAAGTCCATGAACTTTATTTGGGGCTGATAGTGTGAATGTATTTGTTTAGTTTGTTTACTTGGCTGTAAGCAGATGTAAATAAAATATACATTAAACCAAACTAATATTATTAATCCGAAAGTTTGTTGTAACGCTGGACTTGTGATAAAGTTCCTTATAAACAAGTAAAATAGTGACTTTTTTTAATAACCATTATGTTTATTTAATGCTAGATAGACAAGCATTTGACCACCATCTCACCTGATGGAAAGTGAAGATGCGGCCGAATATGTAGCATACTTGCCTAGAAGATACCTATTTACTGTAGACTTGAAGATTTCCAGTGAAGACGCGGGCAGTGAGTTCTATTCCTTCGCCGTACGGATGATAAACGTAGAATCGAATCGCTTTGAGCAAACTGAAGGTCAACCATAAATAGATTGCGTTTGACAGTTTGTCTTGTTGTTAGATAGTAAAACGGGTATCGGGGTATCAATTCAAAATGTTAAAATTAAAAACATCACACATTCGATTTCCTTTAAAATGTCTTCCATATGTAATAAATAATCCACTGTAAAGAACCTTTCACACGTATCAAAAATAAACATGGCCGACAAAAAGCAAACAATGATACAATTTCTACATCTCAAGATCGTGAGAGGTTAGAAAATGTTTTCACTGATGACAACAGACAAAAAAACACAGATAAACCATGGGAAAACCTATTGTCCTAAGGAAAGTGTTGAGAAAATAACGAATATTTATATATTTCATTATTTAAATTGTGCGGGAGATATAAATATGACAGTTGAAAGTATAGCACTAGTAAAATATACTAAAAATAACGATAAAAATCAACAATTTTAAAAAAAAATTCTTCCCAAGGTACATTAAAATGTGTGCTTGTGGTTTTGGGTGTTATTGTATGTGATGTGAAATTTTTACGGCACCAACGATACAATTCTTAAAACTTAATGTGGGGCTGTGAGTGTAAATGCGTTTGTTTTATTGTTTTTGTTATTTTGATTGTATTTTTTTAATTCTATTATAATATCCAAATTTAACAGTGAACATAAAACCGTCTCTTATGATTGGTTTAAAACTATGACTTTTGAGGAAAGAAAAACGTTTGAGGTAAATTGCTTGTAACTTTTGCTTATAAAAATAGTTGTTTGATTTCTGTATTAGTTGTTCAAGAACAGGATATGACATATTTTATACGTAGGTATCAGTTTTAAATGTATATCCGTTTTAGAGATAGATTCCTGGACAAAACAGGTCTGAAACAGTGGCTTTGGTGGCCTACCAAATCGTAAATTCCAATAAAAAATCTAATATATAAAATTCTCGTGTCACAGTTTTCGTTGCCATACTCCTCCGAAACGGCTTGACCGATTTTGATGAAATTTTTTGTGCTTATCCGGTATCTATGAGAATCGGCCAACATCTATTTTTCATCATCATCATCATCATCACTTTTCATCATTATCAACGCGGGTGAAACCGCGGGGCGCAGCTAGTATTATATAATAATAATTTCAACATAGATTTCTTCTTAAAACGGTTTGGTACTCTATTTTTCAAGCTTTTTTCACTGATATGGACAGAAAAAAAATACAAAAATATGTCATTTAAATTGCCATTTCTGACTTTGGGTCATAGCTTCACATATTCCCTGAGAATTTCAAGTTCTTCAATCGTATGGTTCAGACGCTAGATGCCTCTGACAGACGGATGGACGGACAAAGTGCTGAACTACTCAAGTCGACTTAGAGATCTTACTTCTCTCGATCAATGAATATATAACAAATCATTTTATTAATCTAATTTACACCTCGCCCACCCACCAAACACTAACCGTGAAGATAAAGAAGGCTGTACCACTTTCTATGTGTTACACAACAAGAGATGGTTTCCTACAATGCCAACGTAATACTTATGTAACCGGCCCCTTACTCGAAAATCGATCGATAGCGCGCCGTCTCGCTCACACGCTTGTAAGAGGGAGAGGGAGAGATGCTACCGATCGGTAGTAGTGTTCCGGATTTTTTGATGACCGGAATTGTTTGTTTTTTTTCATTGTTTTGTTTTAGTTTTATTAGGAGGCAGTGATTTTCAATTTGTGGTCGTTTTTAGCTGCTGATGTAATTGTTTCATTGAGTATTTTTGATCAGCCTCTTTCTGAATAATGGTCTTGACCTACATAATTATCATTTTTGCCGTTTGGGGTAGAAATGTTGTGCCGTTTTGGGTAGAAACTTTGTGCCGTTTTGGGTAAAAACTTTGTGCCGTTTTGGGTAGAAATTTTGTGCCCTTTGGGGTAGAAATTTTGTGCCCTTTGGGGTAGAAACACTGAGGCGATGGAGACGCTTACATTTACAAGGAATTTTGGCTGGGAAACTGAAAGTGTCGACACGTGACCGTATGCAACCAGTATTTTTGGCACACTGCCGACCAACGAGTATTCTTCATACTTTCTGCAAAAAGTCTTTGCTTAAGATTGTACATGTTCTTGTTTAAGTAAATTGGATCAAAGAGTGAAATAAGTCATGGAGGGGTCTCTATTTCACAAGCTTTTATTTAACTTGCAATGTATGTATGTTTGTCCGGATGGAATCTTGCAACTGAATTTTAAAACAGTTATCTTTAACCGATTAAGCTAAAATTTGGTATACACGCTTATTTTGGCAATGCATGGCTAGCTGTGTGACGTGATTCTAAATCCAACATGGCGCAGCACCCAAAATGGCGGACTAGTTATTTTTAATGTACTTCTACAATATGGTATCGAATAAAAGAGCTGCTGAGAATAAATCGAAAAATAAAGTGATGTCTAAATCCAATATGGCGGCCTTTTATTTTTATTAAAGGGTTTTACAAGTAGCTTATTGTATAAGGTAGTCTAGTGCTAGACAACTATCTCACATGTTGTGAGGACAGACGAGGTTAAGAAAAGAAAAATCGAGGGTAGTAAGATGCTACTACCCTCGACTACTACCCTCCATTTTTTATGTTTTATGTTGGGCATTATTACTCTCTATTTGCTGTATTGTAAATATCGGTAATGCATAGCGTAATACTGATTTTCACCAACAGCTCAAAACAAGGGTTTAAATAAACTAATTAAATAAATAAATTATATGGGTAGAACATTTTTATTAGGCAATACTTTAATTATTTTTAAATACTAGTTGATTCCCGCGGCTTCGCCTGCGTAAATAAAAAAAAACTTTATTTATCGGATCGAATTGTAAGTCCTAATACTTTTTTAATCAAGCTGAACACACAGAAAAATCATTAAAATCGATCCAGCCGTTTGGAAGAAGTTCAGTCACTTACGCACGTACATAAGAGTATATATATATATATATATATATATAATGAAAAGAGACTATGACATACTTATACTTACGCCGCCGTTAAACTATTACCACCCCAATGGATTTTTGGGGTAGTAAGGGTAGTACTACAAAAGTTTGACAGCTCGGAGGCAACGGTTTAACTACTAATAAATAAATATAAATGCTTTCACACTCGCAGCCCCACACAAAGATCGTTGACTTATGTCGTTGGTGCCGAAACCATTCACACCACACACACGATCAAAAGCAGAACCAGAAACACAAATTACCCTTGGGGAGAAAACTTGTGTTCCCGCCAGGAATCGAACCCGCACCTTAATAAGCTAACGGGCAGTTCATATAACATTCCTACTATCCTACTAATATTATAAATCCGAAAGTTTGTGTGTAAGTGTATAAGTGTGTAAGTATGTTTGTTCCCTCTTCACGCTTTAACGGCTGAACGGATTTGGATTTAATTTTGAATGTACATCGATAATACCTAGGATTAACACATAGACTACTTTTTAACTTGATAATAGCGGGCGAAGCCGTGGGGCACGGCTAGTGATAAATATAGAATGTATAAATTGTCAATTAAAATACGTCATGTTTAAGAAAGTGTCGCCAATTTAAAATTAAAAAAAAACAACAGGGAAATATCCAATACTCAAAGTCGTAAAGTAGTAGATAGAAAAAATAATACCATCTTAATAACCACACATTCAAATTTCCACTTTATTTCCAGTTAATAGGGTAGTATTTCGCGAATTTCTTTATTCACTCTTCGTTTTTAATATTGCGTGATAGTATGTGGCGTGTATTCAAATGAAGGGAACTTTGTACGACGTGTCTCAAACTTTTACTGCGAAAACGATTTTGTGTTGAAATCAGCTGTTTTAAAATATAATCATCAAAATCAGCTCACAACGAAAGAAGTTATGAGGTAACTTTGAAGTCGGTTAACAACGAGAACATCGTCAATGTAGTCCACAGAATACGCATTATTGACGATATTTCAAGAACTACTGATCAGGTCTTGATCAAATTTAAATGGGATCAATTGGAAAGCAACATCTTTCAAACTAAAATTTCGAAATCGGTTCACGTGGAAAAGGTTACAAAACACATTTAAAAAAATACAGTAGCCTTGAGTAACTCTTCCTTTTTTGTGAAACCGACTTCACAAAAAAGGAAGAGTCGACTGTATTTATTTGTATAAATATATATGTAATCGCGAGTCTAAATAACACGCGGTGCCATTTTTTCGAAAACACTAGGATTACCAATACAGTTCAAGAGTAGAACTGAAGTTCTGAAGTATGAAAAAAATCTAAATTTATAAAGTTTTAGATGCGCAGCCTATTTTCAATGGCATTATAACAGATCATTCAAGATGTTCAAACAAATGTGATCGCATTACAAAAAAATATAAGCGCCTTATGTAACTTCGCTTTTTTTGTAGTTTTTGTGGAATATTAATATTATTTTATTCTAGATAGGCAAACTTTAATTAATAACAACAATTTCTTTAACAATGTTATTGTTTAAATAACGTGAATCAAACTAATATCATAAATGCGAAAGTTCGTGTGTAAGTAAATTTGTTTTCTCTGTACGTTGTAATAAATTTGGATTACATTTGGAATGCATATCTATAAGTTATATCTATCCGTGATATAAATATTGAAAATTTTTTGCTTGATAAAAGCGGGCGAAGCTCTAGGTCACGGCTAGTTATATAGTGTCTTTCTGGCTGCATCCACTTATCCACCTCTTTGCCAAATATAAAGTGTCACGGCTAAAAAAAATTAAATCAGTCACCTTAAGGATTTCCTTTTTATGTCGGTTCAAAACATAAATATATCTATCTTACACTACGAATAATATGCCAGATTACGTAGTAACTGTTAGCTGTTAGCTGTTAACTGCAAAGTCTTGGTCACCGACGTAAGGTAGCAAGCCTATCGGTATTCTATCGCCTACATTTTGGAGAGTGTGCTCAGGAATTACATGATATAATTCCTCCATGCCCTTTTTACCATCAAACAACAAGACAAACTGTCAAACGTCATCCATTTATGGTTGACATACCTCCAGTTCGCTCGAAGCGTTTTGCTTCTACGTTCATCATCCGTACAGCGAAGGAGTGGAACTCATTGCCTGCGTCTTTGTTCCCTGAACAATATAATCTGGGTGTCTTCAAGTCTAGAGTGAATAGGTACCTTCTAGGCAAGTATGTTCCATCTTTGGCCGCATCGTCACTTTCCATCAGGTGAGATAGCGGTCAAATGCTTGCCTATCTAGTATAAAAAAAAAAAAAAAAACTCAATCTGTGACCCGTCGCCACCGCACTAAGTCTAATCCATCGATTTCTCCTAGGCTGTTTATCCTAACATTATTTGGTAGTCTTAGAATATTGTTTGTTCTATATTCTAAGGCAATAGTTTAGTTATCTATTAGTGAAAGAATTTTCAGTAGCGAATCAGGATTTCCAGAGATTACCTTAATTTTACAAACAAAC
This sequence comes from Lomographa bimaculata, assembly GCA_948107665.1. Classification (NCBI taxonomy): domain Eukaryota; kingdom Metazoa; phylum Arthropoda; class Insecta; order Lepidoptera; family Geometridae; genus Lomographa; species Lomographa bimaculata. The sequence goes on along the minus strand of OX403612.1, from coordinate 6,748,962 downwards.
AACCAAGATACTTCTTTAATTTACTTTCTTAATTTACTTCTTTATTATATTGGTGTAGATGTATATATAACAATAGATCAATATATTATTAGCGAACACCAAAAAAGCAATAGGAATAGCAATTATTATTAACTAGCCGTGCCCCGCGGCTTCGCCCGCTATTATCAAGTTAAAAAGTAGCCTATGTGTTAATCCTAGGTATAATCTATGTACATTTCAAATTTCATCCAAATCCGTTCAGCCGTTTAAACGTTAAGAGGGGACAGACATACTTACACACAAACTTTCGGATTTATAATACTAGTAGGATTTATATATTATTATATGGTAATAATTAACACAATTTATTCGATATAATTTAAGTTTTTTTATCCTAAGTAGGCAAGCATTTGACCACTATCTCACCTTATAGAAAGTAATGATGCGGCCGAAGATGTGACACGCTTGCATAGGAGATCTATTCACTCTTGTTTTGAAGACTCCAAGATGATACGAAAATCAGAGAACTAATACTTAAGTACTGTAAAAGCAGTGGCTTGCTAATTTCTTTAAGTAACTACTAGGTAATTACAGCTTTTAAGTAAATTTATTACTACAATTTGCTATTTTACTTAGATAGTTAAGATTAATTATGTATTTACAGCGGTAATTTGTTAGGATTATGTAACTATAATTATGTTCTATCTATCTATGTTTAACTTGATGACCTGCCCGGCGTCGCCCGGGTAAAAAAACATTGCCTATGACACTCAAAATAACGTGGATTTCTATTGGTTAAATAATTTTCAAAATCGGTTCTGTATATCCAGAGATTACCCTCTACAACTCCACAAACTCACAAACTTTACCTCTTTATAACATAAGTATACTATATATTATCGAAACAAAACATGACAGCAATTGTATGAGTAGGAAAGTGGGTCTGTGTTAACCACCTGGTTGGTGCAGTTGGCAAGTTCCTTTCAAAGCCGCGGGTTCTGTGTCCGATACCCAACAGAAGCACAATTTCCTTTGCATGCAATTCACGCTGGTTCTGGGTGACGTGTGGTATGTAAATGTTTAAATTGTAAAGTGTACGCTGTGACGAAGTTTATTTTGTTTGTTATAAATTATTGATCTTTTTCAATTCTGTACAATTATGATTTAGATCATCTCAAAATAATTAATAACCGCGCAAGTCTTATCCTTTATTAATTATTAAACGATTCAAAATTTTGGTCACGTGCTGACTCAATCTGTCTCTTGGACAAATCTTTGTTTTATTTTATAAAAAAATCCAACGCAGCAGTTCCCCACAGAACCAAAAAAAATTTTTTACGTTTCTGGCTGTAATGATATTTTTTTAAGTTTGATTCAACAAAGCGATTTCAAAACTTTGCGGGACTGTATCTGCTTTCAAAAATTACACATAAGCAGTGCTACTAAATAGGATGTTATTTTCAATCGATTTTCAAAGGTGTTGAGGTGCAGATTCTAAAAGTTAGTAATAGATCCAAGTAAATTATTATTGCCGATTTCACCATACCAGAGGCTTATTGCGACAGCAATATGCTAATTGGTTTGCAGTGAAAGAAGGCATAAATAGATTTAATATCCAATATCTCAGGGTATCGAGCAGTGCGTTGCTGCGCAAGATTTTGAACTATTTAAGTTCGAAACTCTGTGTGTCACTGAAATGCTAGTATCAGCGTTACGTCGATTTGCACTGCGATCTCGAACTTCCCTCTATCGTCCAATTCGCGGCTTCCCGCCGTTTCTTCGACGCGGCCCCCCACCACCCCAACCCTCTCATAGTCCAAGCTGCCGATTACTCTATCGACACCATAGACCCACGCTACTTCCGTAGTCGCCGTCCGCGACACATCCTTCAGGACTCGGACGATCCCATTGCGGTCGCCATCACGTTGGCAGCTCAACGATCGTCCAATACACAGACCACAATCAGACTAAACAGTCCTCGCCGGCGAGGACGTAGATTCTCTCATGTCTCTCCAAATTCAAATCAAAATCGAACTAATCGAACTTTTCGTATTCATAGAGTCCACTATCAACGGTACTCTCATGTACCGGGGCGTTTCTCTCCCGTTCCCCCTGTCCTGGCAACGGTCCAAGCCGAGGCTCGCATCTCCTAGGTCCTTGTGCTAGTTGCCTACACCCTCTCTTTTGCGGCTGAACGCCTTTCGCGCTCGCCCGGTGACGCTGCAGAGGCTACACACAGCCAGCAGCATGTAGTCCGTTCGAAAAATTACCATCTTCGAGTGATGTTTTGTCTCTCAATGACATGGGGTGAAATTTTGACTATGTGACCTAAAAACCTCGTGTATTTTTCGAAATGGCAGAAGTATGTTTTTAACGTTTTCAAAGCCCATATCTCCACCATTAAAAAAAACTAATCAAAAGAGAATCGGTTGAGAAATGCGACCTGTAAAGGAAATCCGGACATCCGAATACTGCCCATAATCTTCGTACTTTTCCCGTGCAATTTACTATTTATAAACGATATTAATCTGACCAAAGTTTTCTCCTCATTTGCTTCAATTCAACGTAATAAAAAGTTATATAACGTATAACAATAGATCTTGTTGTTATTGTATGGTAATGAAAAACGTTTTTAGCGGTCTACACTCGTAAAATGATTTTACTTAATACTAACCTCGTGCCGCGGTTTCGCTTAAGGCGAAAATGTTCAAGACTTAAGCATTTTTGTCCGTTTTGAAGGTGCTGTATCTATCTCCATAAGAATATTAATCGAGCGAAGCAAGATCTGTAAGTTGACTTGGGTGTTTCAGCACTTAATCTGTCCGTCCATTCGTCTGTCAGAGGCATTTATCGTCTAAACTATACAAGCGAATAACTTCAAATCCTCAGAGAATATGTAAAGCTAAGGCCATAGTGTTATATAGTATATAATGTTGTATTCACATGTATTACGTCTATAGTATATGTATTGTTATTTTAGATATATATTATATTTTAGTTTTTTTTTTTTTAATTAGTCATACAAAAATTATTTTAATAGTGCCATATTTTTACCACTTTACTATTTTCGATGCATGCCTACAACCTTCGCTTTTCAACCATGAGTGGTTGACTGGTAGAAAATGCTTTTAGCGTTAAGTCCACCCTTTGTTCCTTTTTTGGGCAATAAAGAGTTAAATAATAATCAATTATGACATGAATTATGACATAAATTATGACTTCTAAGTTTCGGCTATCTCTACAAACTGATTTTTATCATGATTCTTATGAGATAGGGTAAAAAAAAAATTAAATTTAGTAAAAGAACACTATTTATCAAATGAACACTATTAATTAAATTTATATATATAAGAACACTATTTTTAAAACGCTACATATTACAGTTTATATTCTATTATAAGTTATTATTTTCTATAATTATTTGCATTCAATATTTATGTGTGTATATATTAGTACAATATATAATAGTGTATTTTATTGTTTTATTTATGTTTTAGTATCTAAATTAGATGTGAATAATGATGTACTATTATATATGTTTTTTATTGTACACCACTGTCTCTTCATTTTTCTGTTACTGTCCATCCAAAGGTTTTCTGGAAGAGATCACTTTAAGCGATAAGACCGCCCATTGAAACACGATGATTGTAATTTTTTATTTGTCATTGTTTATATAATTTTTGGTATACAATAAAGTGATTTGTATTGTTTTGTAATGTAAAGTGAACTCACGCTGTGTAATGTATAATCTACATAAACATAAACACTTTCATCCTCACAGCCCAACACTAAGTCACATCACACACATAATCACAACCAGAACCAGAAACACAACGTTTTCTTAGGGAGAAAACTTGTGTTCCCACCGGGCATCGAAAGCGATACCCGCTGTTCAGAGGGCAACCTACAATATTATTTATTAATTAATCTTTAAGCCTTATACAGCGTGGTAATGCAGCAAGCATTTTAGGAACTTTGCCGAACATTAAAGATCGTAGAAACCATCTTTAACCTTTTTATAACTTAAATATTTATATTGTAGAATTAAGACTTGATTGCATACATGTATACGAATAAATACATTATACTATTTAGTTTAAATAATTGAAACGCTTAAACTCAAGCAAAGCTTAAAAAAACCCGACTTCACCGCTTTATCTTCGGGGCCTTGATCAGATTTAATGTATTAAACACGCATTATTGACAATAACTGAAAACTAGAGATCAAATTTCAATGGGACCAAATTAAAAGCAATCTCTTTAAAAAAAAAAATCGAAATCGGTTCACGTGGAACGAAGATAACAAACATAAACAAACGAGTACTTCCTCCTTTTTTGTGAAGTCGGTAAAAAAACGACTTCATCGCTTATATTTCGGTTTTGACTGGACCGATTTCGATAAATTTATACGGGACCACCTCTACAGTAGGTATACAAACTCTACTAAACAAAAAAAAACATCAAAATCGATTCACAATTGGCGGAGATATTGCGTAACATACATACAAAAAAAACATATAGTTGAATTGAAAACCTCCTTTTTAAAGTCGGTTTAAAAAACATACGAATTGAGAACCTACTTTTTTGAAGTCGGTTGAAAATAATAATACTAGAAGCAGCAGTTGGTACTTATTCATCTTTTGAGATATATATAGTCTTTTGAGATATAGATATATTTTTTTTTATGACTGATAGGTAAGCACTTGGCTGCTATCTCACCTGATGGAAAGTGACAATGCGGCCGAAGATGAAGCATGCTTACCTAGAAGGTACCTATTCACTCTAGACTTGAAGACTCCCAGATTATACTGTTCGGGGAACAAGGATGCGGGCAGTGAGTTCCACACCTTCGCCGTACGGATAACAAATGTTGAAGCAAAACGCTTTGACCGGATATGAGGTATGTCAACCATATATGGATGACGTTGGTTTGTTTGTCTCGTGGTCCGATTATAGAAAGGGCAAGGGGGAATCAACTGGTGTAATTCCAGTGCACACTCTCCGAAATGCAAGCGATAGAACACCGACAAGCTAGCTACCTTACGTCGATGACTATATATATATATATACCGGGAGCACGCTACATAAAGTATTATCTGTATAATATAATTATATATATATATATTTAAATTTTTAAGCAGTATTGGACATAACATTGATTCGTTATGAAGCTACCTAATTACCAATAATTATTACAATGACGTGACCAAGAGAGGAAGAAGGTATATGTTTCGTGTGAGGTAGTATTTAAAACGTCACGTCAGAAATAATAGATTATTACAATAGCTGAGTGTTCTTTTATGGCTGAGTTACCACCACTTCGAAGTGATTATGTAATTTATATTTGTTTCTGCATAAATTAGCCATGATAGGTAAAAAAAAACCGCCAAATCGGTTCACCCGTTTAAGAACTATGGTGCTACACACATACACACACATAGTATACTAAACACAAATACATCAAACTAATAAAACCCCTCTTTTTGCGTCGGGGGATAAAAATGATGTTAGAAACCTTAAAATTATTTTTAAATGCCTATTTCATAATACCCTACCTAAATTGTTTTATTCGTTTTATTTTTTATTCGTCGACTTTTTTTTTCTTTTAATATGCCTTTGCAATCTACCACATTTAGCCAGTATCAAGTGATAATATATTTCAAGTGTATTTCATATTGAAAGTCTTAGTCACAAGTCACAGTCAAAGTCAAGTAAAACGGTCAAGGTCGAGTCATAGTCAAGTCATGCCCTAGTAAAGTGGTAGAAATTTTAATAGAACTTCTATTGGAGTTCTGAAACGAAGGCGAAAATTACATTTGTCTACTTTGTATGATTTGCATACACTTATGCACGTTTACTAAGTTTTACGGTTATGATCCACCATTATTACACATTAACACTCGAAAAATCACAATATTAAGTAATACTTAAATATTAGTAACTATAAGCAACGCCGCTAGCGTAATGGGAACGCTACCCACTGGTAGTGGACTTGAGCACTTGAATTACCTATAGGTTTGATACTTAGCAAGATATATAGTTTTAGTTTATTTTCAATAAATATAGTCAATTGGCCCGTAGACTTGCAATTAAAAAAAAACTCCATCATAATGAAATATTTTTAGACTTAATAAACTGTAATTTTCTACTACTATATAGGTTTCATTTATATTTTAACTGTAATCTAGTGCCTTCTTCTTAATAGAGACAACAAGAAAAGTGTAAATGGACACATTCTTGGATATTTTGAATCTAGCAGAATAAGTTAGATCTAAGTTACTTATTAGTCGTTAGTTACTAATTATCTTGGCTAGATTGTAACCTATTTAACCGCAAGTTAATCTTTAAAAAATGACCTCTCCGCTTTATCTTCGGAACTTTGATCAGATTAGATGTACTTAACACGCATTATTGACGATATTTCAAGAACTACTGATCAGATCATGATCAAATTTAAATGGGACCAATTGGAATTAACATCTTTCAAACAAAATTTCAAAATCGGTTTACGTGGAAAGAATGTATGAGGTAACACACAAAAAAAAATAGAGTCGTTTATAGAATAGGGTTCACGCTAACGTGATCTATTGTAAAAAATATGTAATTTATTTTATCGTATATTATTTAAGTTATTATATTTGTTATTAATACGTAAGATATTATATTTGTTATATTATTATATTGTAATACGTAAGTATTGTATGAATTTATCCGAAATAAATACTTAATTTTATTATCTTCAAAAAATGCATACCATTTAAGAAAAAAATATGTACCAATACACATTAGTTCTAGCTACTCATCTATCCATTTCTACACACCCAACAAAACTAAGTAAAACATTAGTTACAGTCCACCATCACATAAAAATCTAATGAAAAACTTACCTCTATCAGCAAAATTATCTCCACTCCCACTGCCAATGTCCTGAAGGTTCTGTTCATCACCGATATCATTAGAACTAAATTGGTCACGAAACACCACATTGTCCACTGGTGGGCTAGCGGGATTAGGTCCTGGAGGAACTGTCCCCGGCCCAGCATGAGAATTAGTCTGCACTGAATTTATGTTCTCTGACGCGTAAGGGAAAACAACGCGGGGAGTCCTAGCTTTCCACCCAGGGTAATATCCATTCCTAACTAGAGGAGCGTATGGCTGAAACGGCTCAAAAGCATAGTTAGGCGCGTACTGACGCCCAAACCTCCCATTGAAGTACTGAGGATGGTTCTGATAAGGTCTGAACCTCGGAACAGGTTCATAGAACCTCTCGTTTCCGCTTGGGGCTTCGACTTTAGCCACTTCCGTGTTCTCTTCTGGCGAAGTAAACTCGTAGTCTGTGGTCTCGTCGAATTTAATTTTCGAATAGTTCTTATCTGTTAGGTCTATCTCTCCCCGACCGAAAGGCTGGTGGTTCTCATCCTCATCTAGGAATAGGACTCTTGATCTTCTTCTGTAGTAATTTTTGGGTATAAACATGACGTTTCTGTACGGACGTTGGTATAGGCTGAGCGCTCGGCTTTGCTCGGCCACCCCAACCGAAGCGAGTACCAGCAACATTACTTTCCATCTATTTTCGCTGTACATGTTGCCGCGGTCAGTGATCTGATTTCACTTTCATTTTACAACATATGTGCGTTAAAAACTGGATATTTCGCGGCGGTAAAAATTTAGCACATTTTTCTGTTAATTTAATTTTGTTTTTTTATGTTTATTTGTTATTGAATTTCATTGTTTTTTTGTACGCTTGTGGTGCGTGCGTGTCGGTCGGGCTGTTGGAGCGCACTGGTGTTGGACTGTTCCCCCACTGGGTCTGATCGTTGGTTATATAAAAATGCATGTTTGTGACGTTTGGTTTATGTAATCTCGTTAATAGTTTTGTGTTGATTAGTGATAGTGGTCGCTTGACAACGGCTTTTGGGGTCAGATGATGCGTTCCGTGAAAGCTTCAAGATGTTTGCGAAAATTATTGGGGAGTGGAATGTTGTGAGCGAATTTTGTAAGCTCTAAAGTAGGATTGATGGAAATATTTTGATGTTTTTATCATTGATTCTATTGACTTTTGGATAATTCTAATTATTTTGTTAAAATACTAACCATTTTGAAGTACTTAAAAATGTTTAGTATTTTCACCTGACTTATTGAAGTGAAATCAAATACAAGTATCTTCTAGACAAACAATGCTCCATCGTCGATCGCATCGTTACTTACCATCAGGGGAGATAGAAGTCAAATGTTTTACCTTAATATAAAAAAAAATACTTTTGGAGCGCTTTGAAATTCTGTTCCACAACGTTTTTGTGTGACGAAAAGTGGTGAGGGTAAACACTGTGATGAGTAATACACTGTGATGAGTAATTAAAATGTTTCCCTATAACACAAAAGTTTCACTTCTATCGTGTGTCTTTAGGACATACCTTGTTTATTTTATTTACCGAATTCTTATGGCAGAGTTATGTCCAACTTGTCAGTGTTAGCCTAAGATTCAATTGTTTGTTACAATATTAATTAATTACACGTCGACTCGTTTTTGTTTTTATTGTTTATGGATTAAGTAAGAAGTACAATATGTAACCCTCCATTATTAGGTCGACTCGCTTTTGTTATCTGTTTATTTATGGATCTAGTTAGAAAAACAATACATAACCCTCAATTTTACTAGCCGTAATCGAGCAAAAGGTCCTACAGATCCAAGACACTTCACTACAATGATTTTTCTGGACATCATTGTGCTTGTTGTGAATAATTTAAACTATGTACGGGGCTGTGAGTGTGTCAAAAAACTCTCAAACGGCTTATGAAATAGGCTGAATTTAAGTGCCGGGTACACTTTAAAGTATCCTCAATCATTTTTTTCTTATATACAGCTAAATATTATCCAGTTAGATGTCATTCTAAGTTTCGAGTTCACCAAACTCCGGTTAAAGTCATACTTAACAGTATTTTAACCGAAAAGTAGCGAATAACTACCGAAAAATAAAAATAAATGGTTAGTATTGAAAAGTACTTTCATTTCATTATTATGTCACTTTTAGTAAAGAAGATTAAATAATTGAAACGCAAGCAAAGCTTAAAAACCCGGCTTCAACGCTTATAGTTTTGTTTTGGCAGGACCGATTTCGATAAAATTTATATGGGACCACCTGTGAAGTATAATCTACCAAACAAAATAATAACATCAACATCGATTCATAATTGGCGGAGATATGGTGTAACATACATACAAAATAATAGATATATATACAGTAGAATTGAGAGCCTCCTTTTTAAATGCCGGTCGTTGAAACTAAACACTAGATTAAATCTAACCAATAACTAAACGCAAGCAAAGCTTAAAAAAACCTACTTCACCGCTTTATCTTCGGAACTTTGATCAGATTTAATGTATTGCACACGCATTATTGACGATAACTCAAAAACTAGAGATCAGATTTACTTACTCAAATTTCAATGGGACCACATGAAAAGCAGCAGCTTTCAAATAAAAAAAAATCATTAAAATCGGCTCACAACGAAAGAAGTTATGAGGTAACTTTTAAAGAGAGAACATCGTGAATGTAGTCCACAGAATACGCATTATTGACGATATTTCAAGAAATACTGATCACATCTTGATCAAATATAAATGGAGCCAATTAGAAAGCAACATCTTTCAGGCTAAAAAATCGGTTCACGTAGAAAGAAGTTATGAGGTAAAACACATAAAAAAAGACTAAAGTCGACTTAAGTACCTGACCTGCCCAAAATGCAACAATCCTACTTCCTACTAATATTATAAATCCGAAAATTTGTGTATAAGTGTGTAAATGTGTAAGTATGGTTATTCCCTTTTCATGCTTTAACGGCTGAACGGAATTGAATGAAATTTGGAATGTACATAGATTATACATAGGATTACCACATAGGCACATTTTTAACTTGATAATGGCGGGCGAAGCCGCGGGGCACGGCTAGTTAAAGCTATAAGTAACAAAATTGATTTTGTTCATATTTTTTATCATGTAATTATCTTATTTATTTCCAAAACTTGCAATTCTTCGAGTGTTTATGTCTTCTTTATAATTGTAGATTATTAAGTCCTAATAGTTTTTTTATTATTAACTGTTAATAATCTATGATGTGTACCATGGCAATTTATATAAAGTGGAAAATGTTATTTTCCAATAGAAGTTATACCATTTTACTAGGACATGACTTGACTATGATTTTTACTCGAATCAAATCAAAATGGTTTATTCACACGGGCCCCAAAAAGGCACTCATGAAAGTTACCACTCCCAGATTAGCAAAATTACAGCCATCTCGAGAAGAAACTTAACTTGACTTTGACTATGACTGGTGACTAGGACTTACTACTATAAACTTGAAAATATTTATTACTTGCCAAAGTTTGTGGAGTTAAAGTTAAGTTCTTTAAGTCACGAGTCAACGGGTATCTTTTAGGCAAACATGCTCTATCGTTGATCGCATCGTCGCTTACTGTCAGGTGAGATAGCAGTCAAATGTTTCCCTATCACGAATAATATAAATTACCTTTGGAGATTTTACAGAAGGTTTATTCTTAACCAACAGTTCATTTATCTTGATGAAGTCAGGTCTAAGATCATTAGAAATCTTGCATCGAGGAAGTAAGCACTGAACTTATGAGCAATGGGTGAAATATAAGTGATGGGCTATCACTTCTATTTACATTATAAACAGGCAATTTCCTCCTTTAAATTAAGCATGGTCTTTGACCGCATCGTCGCTTTTTGACGAAATTGTGGCCATTGTGTTTAAAAAATGAAAATGCTGAATAAAATAGAAGGAAATGGGGAAATTACTCATAAGACTGACAAATAAGATTAAAATGTATTAATAAATTATATATGAGTAAAAAAATAATAATAACCGACTTCATTCGCAAATATCTCTGAAATTCTGCATTAGATCTTGCTTTAGTTATAATGGGACAACATAAAATACATTCACGTAAAAGGAAGTATACTCCTGAATGAAAAATCAATACACTTTAACGACAAGGATGCATGGAGGCAAACTGCACAAGCGCTGTCTAGCGACTATATAATATAGATATACCTAGGTTAATAAAATTATGTATTAGTGTTAAGGAATTATTTAAAAACAATGAATGGATAAAAATGCGCCGCCGAGTTTCTCGCCAGGTTCTTCTAGAGATGGCTGTAATTTTGCGAATCTGACTGTAGAGTCATTAACTTTCATGAGTGCCTCTTTGGGAAAAATTAAGACCAAAAGTTGTAACGACACTTATTGCTATAGTTGTAAGCCATACCACGTTCTCGTCCGATCACCGAACTTAAGCAACGTCGGGCGCGGTCAGTACTTGGATGGGTGACCGCCTGGGAACACCGCGTGATGTTGGTTTTTGCATGTTTCTTTTAATTTTGGAATGAAAGTTCCTTATCGCGCATTGCGAAAGGGGGCTGGACGGAAATTGAACTTCGTTCCATCCGGGTGTCCCTTGACACTTCTGAAGTTTTTGATTTTTATAAATTTCACTGCGATTTTTTAATATTCTGGGTACGTTTTTGTAAAAATACAAATTTTAATATCTCTTGCATCATTGCCCTTCAATTCTGCATACAGTAATGTTTGCACTCTATTGCTTGCCGGTTGAATGTCTGGCAATGGTGTGTTACTGCCCTAGCTAGGCGAACCCTGCAAAAGAATCGTGCCACTACAAAACTACATATACTGCCATCTACCGAAACTATGATAAAACTCTACAACATAGTGCGATCGTAATTTTCTTACAATGCGTAAGAGTCGAATGAAATTACTCTCTTTGTGTTGTTTACTTGTGCCGATAGATGGTTCGAAAAAGCATTAATCAAACTAAATACCACGGAATTAGTAAATAAATATTATGTTTCGAAGATATTGTCATTACCTTTATACAAGCTGGCCTACTTAGATTCCCAAAATGTTAGTTTCTCCAGAACTTGATCTTGATCAAAATTAAATGAGTAATTTCTGATTACATTTTATAGTGCAGGAGTCTTTTTATACAGTATACCACACCTTTGATATACTGCTAGCAGTAACTGTAGTGAGCAAATATTACTGTATTTCGGATTGAAGGTCAATGTTTTCAGTGAAATTTCTGGGCATGTAATGATGATCACTTCACACTTATATTATAAGGGTGAAAGTTTGCGAATGTGTATGTTTGTTACTTATTCACGCCCAAGCAACTGGGCCAATTTTAAGGCTACTTTAGGCTACTTTTTAACGTGATAATAGCGGGCGGCTGCGCTCGTCACCTTGAAATATTACAAACTATAGCTTTGCCCCGCGGTTTTACCCGCGTAAGTGTGGACCCGCGGGAATTCCAGGATTTAAAGTAGCCTATGTGTTAATCCAGGGTGACGGCTACCTCCGTGAAATTTCATCAAATTTGGTCCAGACGTTTGTGCGTGAAGAATGAATAAACGTACAAACACACACAAACTTTCACCTTTTTAATATGAGGGTGCAGTGCAGGGTGATTATTTATATTACAAGTTAGTAATTGAACCTCTTCCTTTCAAGACGTCCGTCTTGAAAGGAAGAGGTTGTCTGGTGGTGTCTGTATATTTATTTATTTTATTTATTTATACTTTATTGCACGACAAAAACAATGTACAATTGGAGGACTTAATGCAAAGAGCATTTTCTACCAGTCATCCAGCAATGGTAGGAACAAAAGTAAAGCGTGCATCAGAACAGCGTATTGACAATAATTTAAACTATAATTATAATCTATAATATATTATTTATTACATATAATATTATATGGCATATATATATATTATATACATACAAAAATATTCAATAATATATTGATATATACAATACATAAATAAATATAATATGTGCTTAAAAAGAAAAAAATTATATAAATGGAGACGTTAAAATTTTATTTAATATTCGGGTTAATTGATGCACGCATGCGCAGGCGCCGGTGAAAAGAGAGATTGCTACAATTTGGCCGAGATCGAAACTGGTTACGGTGTAATTGGGATGGCTCGCAACCGAAACGAAAAATTATATAGTATTACTAGCTGCGCCCCGCGGTTTCACCCGCGTTGATAATGATGAAGAGTGATGATGATGATGATGAAAAATAGATGTTGGCCGATTCTCATAGATACCGGATAAGCACAAAAAATTTCATCAAAATCGGTCAAGCCGTTTCGGAGGAGTATGGCAACGAAAACTGTGACACGAGAATTTTATATATTAGACTAGCTGCGCCCCGCGGTTTCACCCGCGTTGATAATGATGAAAAGTGATGATGATGATGATGATGAAAAATAGATGTTGGCCGATTCTCATAGATACCGGATAAGCACAAAAAATTTCATCAAAATCGGTCAAGCCGTTTCGGAGGAGTATGGCAACGAAAACTGTGACATGAGAATTTTATATATGAGACTAGGCGTGCCCCGCAGCTTCGCCGCTAAAAAAGTAGCCTATGTGTTAATCCTAGGTATAAGCTATGTACATTCCAATTTCATCCAAATCAGATCGTGACGAGGGAACAAACATACTTACATACTTACACATTTACACACAAACTTTTTTGAAGCTTTACTTGCGTTTATACAATGTGTAACAGAAAGGTGTAGTACTCAAGTCACACATCCAGCTAAATGTATGTCTAACAGGAACTTCTGCATTCGCGGCAGCACCATTAATATTGAGTTATGATGAATTAAAGTTTCTAAAAAAATATATCATTTGCAACCCTGTTTCATCAGCTACCGTTCTATATCACATAGCCTTTGGACCTAGACGTCTCACAGTGGTGGCCATAACAAAGGTCAAGGTCACGCGCCACAGATGTAATCGTAGGGTTGGCAAAAAAATATTTACTAATTTTTGTACGGAACAAATATCTCCGATTGCCGCACTTGTAACAGTAGGGTTGACAACAGTATTTGAAAAATGTTTTTTTTAATTTTTGTACGGAAAAAAATATGTCCGATTTCGACTTTCTTTCTCTGGCAGACAATTCCAGGCAATACACATACACACCACCAAGTATTACCAACATATACATATACACATACACCTTTTTGTTACAGGTTGTATATTTTAGATATAGAAATAGAAAAAAAATGTATATAACTGTGTTTAACACGATTGAAAAATTTTAACGTAGGTATCAACAGTTTGTTCTTTCCGGACATACAATATTATATTATCTTAATATTCCTTTAAAACTAAATAATAACATGTACATTATAGACAAGTGATATTCTATACAATATCTCGTGCTCACCTCTATTTAAGTCTTTTAAATAAAAATAAATAAATTTAAATTATTTTTTATATTTTTTTTTTAAATATCATCTAAATTGTAAAAACCTTTATCTATTAACCATTGCTTTAAGCTTTATTAAACATATTTCCATGTAGACATTTGAGGTACATTTATTAAAACAAATATTTAAAAAACAAAATTTTACTCATAGAAACATTAACTATTCGTTTTTTTATTTTAGAAAGCCAAACTTTTGACGAACCGATCGCCCCGAACTGAGACCTCGCGCCTAAATTTTGCCTGATACAATAAAACACCTCTTCAATTCAATTCATTTATGTACCATTTTTTAATCAAGCTTTTACGAGTTGAAAATAAAGAAGACTAAAAGTTACATAACCAGAGAACTTGTCAAGACGAATCAAACTTGTCAAGCCAAATACGGTGTTCAGGCAGTTATCCCTGAGAGCCTGCATATTCCAGGTCTCGTGTGTTTACCAGCTTCGATCACATCGTCACTTACCATCAGGTCAAACACTAGCCTGTCAAAATTAAAAAAAAAAAAAAAAAACTTGCCGAAACTCGATGGGGTTGCGTCGTTTCATAACAGAGTTCCTATTACCACCTTCCAGCTTCATCATCAGACCCTAGTTACCATTGAAAGTCAAACTACTTGTCAAGACGATTCAATTGGGCCCAAACTCGATAAGGTCGTGTCGTTTCATTGCGAATTTACTTTGGCCACCTTTCAGCTCCATCATCAGACCAGCAGCATGCCATCATAATATTGCATTAACACACGATTTACATATGTATGCAAAATTTCAGCTCAATCGGTAACCGGGAAGTGGATCAATTTTAATTTGCAAGATTTGATGACAAACATCGGGACAGGTGAAACTAAATAAAAGCTTGTAAAATTTGTCTTTTTTTTATGACAGACTAAGCAAACGTTTAACCACAATCACACCTGATGGAAAGTGACGACGTAGTCTAAGGTGGAGCACGCTTGCTTAGTAAATACCTATTCACTTTACTTTTGAACACACCCAAATTGTACCTTTCGGGAAACACAGACGACGGCAAAGCGTTCCATTCTTTTGCTGTTCTATAAATGAACGAAAGCATATGTGCAATTGAACTGCCCACTGGCATAGTTGGATGCGCGTTCGCCTTCTAACAGCAATGTATCTAATTCGATTCCCATTGGGAACAGGTTTTCATATAAGGGAAATTTGGGTTTTCGATTTTGGATATTTGTGTGTGTTTTATGAATGTTTCCGACACCTACGACACAAGTCATCGAACTTAGCATTAATATTTAAAGTAACGTTATGAATTTAACTTGACCATTGACTAAACGAGTTGCGCTCAAGTCCGAGTCCGTTAGGCCTTTTTATGACGGACGGAGACCGTTAATGGTTTATACTGGCTTGCCAACGTCTGTCCTTCACTTTGTGTCCATTTTATCTAAGTTTGTTTAGTAAGTCGGGTTTTAATTGAGTTTTCGCGTCTTCGTTCATTTATAGAACGGCAAAGGAATGGAACGCTTCGCCGTCGTCTGTGTTTCCCGAAAGGTACAATTTGGGTGTGTTCAAAAATAAAGTGAATAGAAATTAACTTAGCAAGCGTGCTCCACCTTAGACTAAATCGTCACTTTCCATCAGGTGTGATTGTGGTCAAACGTTTGCTTAGTCTGTAATGAAAAAATAAGATATATTTTTATTCCTTCAACAAAAACATGTAATATCCTACTAATATTATCAATCCGAAAATTTGTGTGTAGGTAAGTGTGTGTTAGTATGTTTGTTCCCTCTTCACGCTTTAACAGCTGAACGGATTTGGATAAAATTTGCAATGTACATCGAGTATACCTAGGATTAACACATAATTTTTTTACTTGATTATAGCGGGCGAAGCCGCGGGGCACGGCTAGTGTTATCTAAAATCTTTTTTAAATTCGTTTCTTAAATTGAATTGAAATATAATATTTGTTCACTTCCGGAAATAGGTCAATTTTCCAAGATATCAGAACGCGCAAAAAGAGTGCGACAAAAACAAATGAAAGTTAGGAAAACGGATGACAATAGAGTCAAACAAGAACAAAATGGAAGTCGATAAACATAAATTAATGCGACGAAATAAAATAAATTCCACCTGTAATTTCTTTTTCAGCATTCAATTGTAGTTATTTGTTTATTTGTTGTCTTGACTCTTATTTATTTTTAAGCTATTGCATAGCTTCTATCGCGGGCCTTGAGCGTGGAGACCGAATCCAGAAATTCCGCAACGAAAATAACCTAACACCCCCCCACTCCGACGAGCACAGCGGTGATACTTTTTAGTTTTGCCATCTATCGATGAATAGCAGAACTTTTAGTGACTTTTTTGAAATATCACGCTTGTCTCTTTAGTTCAGCAACTCGCCTCTAGGTGGCAGGAAAAAAATACTGCATAAATAAAATAAATAAATAATTATAATTGCATAAGTTGATAAAAAATGCTATGTAATAGCTTTACCGCGGCAGTCCCCGAGTGCCACACGTCTTTTTTGGTTTATCTGTTGTCTTGACTCTTATTTATTTTTGTTTTTCATATGTCTCTGTTTTGTCAATTTTCAATTGTTATTCACTTTTGATTCGATTGTTTATCGCATTTAATTTGTTTTAGTAGCTTTTTATATTTTGTTGATTTGTTTACAGACTTCATCAACCGACTTCACAAAAGAAGGTTTTCAATTCAACTGTATGTTTTATTCGTATTTATGTTACGCGATAAATCCGCCAATTACGAATCTATTTTGATTATTTTTGTTTGTTTGATAGAAGTGGTCCCATATAAATTTTATCGAAATCGATCAAGCCAAAACCAAAATATAAGCGGTGAAGTCGGTTTTTTACAAGCTATTATTTAGCTTGCACTGTATGTATGTATGTTTCCACCCGAACAAACATATAAAATCTAACCCCATTAGCCATAAATGCGCGCACTGTTATGTTATGCTTATATCTAGTATTAAGATTGTGTGCGTCTCTTGTTAATTCATATTTACATCACATCATAATCATACATTTATATTACATCTATACAGCTAAGACCAAATTTAAAAGGCATCGAGTTTATAGGTAACTCAAGTGCTCAAGACCAGTGGGTAGCGTTCCCATCATGCTGGCGGCATTGCATCTCTGAATAGCAATGCTAATAGGTAATTGATTGATCAAGCTAAACGAGATCTCGAAGTTGACTTGGACAGTTCAGCACTTTGTCCGTCCGTCCGTCTGTCAGAGGCATCTAGCATCTAAGCCATACAAACGAATAACTTAAACTTCTCAGAGAATATGTTAAGCTATGGCCCAAAGCTAGAAACGACAATTAAAATAATATATATAAATTCAAATTCAATTTATTCAAAACAACAAGTGCGCACTTACAACAACGTAGACAACTTAAATAATATGACTTATTAGTATAGGTACATAAATACATATATGTTGTTGAACTTATAGGCTCTCTAGTTCCCACACTAGGATACCCTGTGTTGTGGGCAACCAGTCTCTTCCATGTTCAGGCACTTACAATTAAACTAATAAATGTTAAAAACTGGATCTTATCACATTAATATTATAAGTCCGAAGAACAATAGTAGTAAGTCCCGCGGCTTCGCCCGACAAACGCGGGCAAAGTCGCGAGGCATAGCTGATATAAGACTACTAATAATATACGAACACAAGTATTATTAGCTAACCACTTACATTCATTCTACGAAATGAAAATATGAAGCACCCATACACGTAAGGAGAACGCCAAATATATTTATTTTTCTGGTTTTGTGGGGTTTCGTTGAAAATAATTTGGAAAGTAGAGTCCGATACCGTTTATTAAAAAACTCTATACTGGAAACCAACAATTTGGTAGGCCACCAGTAATTATTTTTAGACCTATTTTGTCCCGGGGTCTATCTCAAAAACTGTTTGACATTTTAAGCTGATACTTACGTATACCATCTTTTATATCCTGTACTTGAACAACAAAATTAATACAGAAATAAACAATAATTACAAAGAAAAAAGTTAAAAGCAATTAAATCAAAAGTTTTTTATAAGGCAAAGTTTAGCCGCGAGGTCTCAGTATGGATCGAACAACTAGTTTATTTATAGGTACTTTCCTTTAGCACACAGCACAATTACGTCCTAAGTCCAGGTCCTAATCAACCGTTCTACATTATTAATTTTTCCTCAATCACAAACTTTCTTAGGGACATGATATACAAAACGCCCGAGGCGCGCGCCCCGGGCGCTGTGAAGGCAAAATGTATGGCGCGTAAGGAACCTTGATATATAAGAGTCTCAGGCGCGCGGCTCTCGGCGACTCCCCCGCGCTGTCGTTTTATATACTGCTGTCATAAGGAAAAAAGACGTATCTGCATTTTTGATAGAATTGAGCTAAGTATATACATCGTCGGAATCAGAAATAATTAAACACAAGCAAAGCCTGAAAAAACCGACTTCACCGCACCAGCTTTCAAATAAAAAAAAACATCAAAATCGGCTCACAACGAAAGAAGTTATGGGGTAACTTTTGAAGTCGGGTAAACGAGAACATCGTCAAAGTAGTCCATTAAATAGACATTATTGACGATATTTCAAGAACTACTGATCAGATCTTGATCTTGAATGGGACCAATTAGAAAGCTACATCTTTCAAACTATAAAAACATTTTTGAAATCGGCTCACGTGGAGAGAAAATATGAGGTAACACACATAAAAAAAAATAAAAAATACCGTCGACTTGAGTACCTCCTTTTTTGGGAAGTCGGTAACAAAATAGACGCATCTACTACTATTTTTTTCTTTTCAAATATTCAAACGCAAACTACTAAATCTTGCTTTTAATTTAGATGCATCTGCTACAAGTCATAACATATAATAAATAGTAAAGACATTTCTGATGTATACAACTCAATTTTGTCAAAAATGACAGTTACGTCTTTTTTTCTTATGACGATAATATGCGCCCTGTGCGCGCGCCTCGAGCGCTTTGTCTAACAAGTCCCTTAGGTAAATCACTTGACTAGCTCTATAATAATCAAGACAGCGAATCGGTGTGAAACCAGCCTTACACCGACTGGTTTCGAGAAAACGAGTCAGTGAGTCTCGAGCCTCCGCCGTCAACCGACGGCTCTAAAAAAAATCAAAATAAACGTCAAATCGAAAACAGAAGAAAGTCGAGTTGTTTTTTTCATCTTTTTTTTATAGATTAGCTAGTGAGGTGACTTGCAAGAATTTGTGGACAAGTGAAAGTGAAAAAGTGAAAGGTTGTGAGGTGAGGTTTTAAATTAAGTCCTTTATCAAATGCTATAAGATTTTAGGTGACCCAGTTTTTAACCGACTTCCGAAATGGAGGTTCTTAATTCGACTAAACATTACTTTTAATTTTTTTATTTTTTGTTTGTTACTCATCTCGTCTCGTACCGAATTTTGTGATAATATGCTACTCATATTATAAATTCAAAAGATTGTGTGTGTTAATGTTTGTTACCACGTATATCCGTAACGAATAAACCGATTTTGATGAAATTTAGAAAGAGTTTAGGTCTCGGAATAACACATAGGCTGCTTTTAACTTAATTAAAGCGGGCGAAGCCGCGAGGCACGGCTAGTTTTAAATAGAGTGTAGTTTATTTGAGCTCATAAAAATGTAATCCAAACCGGTGGAAAGGTTCCGGAGATAAAGGTCGTGAATTCTTTTTATTTGGGTTATGCCACTGCGCTCCACGAAATAGTGGACAAGGCTCCACGAGCACTTTTTCTGACTTTTATTTAAAATAATATAAGCTAGTACATTTATTCCAAATTATAAATATAATACAATACAATATTCAAAATTATAAAGTACAGACAGCAAGTAAAGCTCATATAAAATTGTAAATATATGTGGTTATTAAGTTTCGGTAAATAATATTTTTTGCATAAAAAAAAAATTTGACAAGCTCACCCACCCTTTACCTATATAATAATACTAGCCGTGCCCCGCAGCTTCGCCCGCGAATTATTGAAGTTTAAAAGTAGCCTGTGTCATTCCAGAACCTACACTATCTACATTCTTAACATCAAAATCGGTTTATTCGTTACGGAGATACGTGGTAACAACTATCACTCACACATACTTTCGCATTTATAATATTAGTACGAAAGATCTACTCGAGAAATATAATATCATTTCTTAGTTTCCCACTAGTTCCTTTATTACCTACCAGCCGTGCCCCGCGGCTTCGCCCGCTATCATCAAGTTAAAAAGTAACCTATGTGTTAATGCTAGGTATAATCTATGTACATTTCAAATTTCATCCAAATCCGTTGTGTCGTTAAAGCGTGAAGAGGGAACAAACATACATACACACTTACACACAAACTTTCGGATTTATAATATTAGTAGGATTTACACAAACATTTGTGATTATTCAGTGAGTTAGTGAATTTCGATTTCATATACAAATAAATATATACTTGCTGTGCCCTTTTTCTCGCGTTAAAATGTGTTCTATTCTATTCTATCAAGGTCTATATTATTATCTAAATATCTAACAAAATTTGTCCACACATCTATTTGTCGTCACTGCTAGAGATACCTCGTTTCAAATCATTTGTAACCGACTTCAAAACAGGGGTAGGTTCTCAATTTGACTTATTTTTTGTGTTTTACCTTAGAACTATTTTCTAGGTGAACCGATTTTGATGATTATTTTATTTGAAAGTTGGTGTTTCCCATGTGGTTACATTTCAGTTTGATCAATATCTGACCAGTAGATTTTGTTATGCGTGTTTGATTTATTTACTCGTAATTTGATCTAAAGTTCCGAAGATAAAGCGGTGAAGTCGTTATCAGTGATGATGCGGACGAAGATGTCACATGCTTGCCTAGATACCTGTTCACTCTTAATTTAAAGACTCCACATTATATTGTTTAAAAAATATTTTTTTAGTTTTACGATTTAACCCTTTTCAACCGACTTCAAAAAAGGAGGTTCTCAATTTGACTATGTATTTTCTTTTGTACGTTTGTTACGCGATAATTCCGCCAATTATGAATCGATTTTGATAACTTTTTTTTGTTTAGTAGAGTATTCAGAGTTGATCCCATATAAATTTCATCGAAATCGGTCAAGACAAAACCGAAATATAAGCGATGAAGTTGGTTTTTTAAGCTTTGCTTGCGTTTCAATTATTGTTAATAAACATTACATGCGATTATATAAGAACTGAATAAATAAATAAAAAATAAATGAATAACCTTTAAAGCGAAATAAATTAATAACCATTAAATGAATAACCTTTATATACCTATTCAATGATACTATTTTTATATTTCGCAATACAGTGCTGTCGCCATTAGAATTTTGTTTACTGTCTTTTGTGTAATGTTATGTGTACTGATATCTCTAATGACACTTGCACAATTAAAACATATGACTGACACAAGAATCAAAATCAGCCCACGCGTTTGGTCTCTAGGGAGCATAATACAACAAAGGAGCATAATAAATATAGAATTATATAAACATATATACAGTTCAAGGTATTACATTGCAAGTTAAAAGTAGCCTGTGTTATTCTGGAACCTAACTATCTACATTCTAAATTTTATCGAAATCTGTTTATTCGTTACGAAGATAAACGCTCTCTTACTCACAGCCCCACACTAAGTTCAATGACTTGTATCGTGGGTGCCGGACACATTCACTTTACACACACACAACACAACCAGAACTGCAACCACAATTTTCCTTGGGGAGAAAATTTATATTCCCGCCGGGAATCGAACCCGATGATACTTGGAAGGCGAACACGCTACCAACTAAGCAAACGGGCAGATACGTGCTAACATACATTCACACACTCAAACTTTCGCATTTATAATATTAGTAGGATGTATTTGCATTATTTTTCTTTGCCTCACGCAGTCGGTAAAAAGAAAGCGCTGTCGGGTAAAAAGATGCTTGGATAAAATGATTAATGTTTATCATCGGTACACTTTTATTTTTATAGTTGTTCACTCTCTAAGATGTCTGTCTTAGGCAGCATGCTATGCCATTATATTACTTTCCCTTTAACATATATTTCATTGGAAGCTTATTTATTTAAAAACTTTATGCACAAATACTACATATTAAGACTTTGTGCTTACATAAAAATAAGATTTCAACGAATTGAGAACCTGCTCTTTTTATAACCACCTAACAACAAGACAAACTGTCAAACGTCATCATTATATAGTTGACATACCTCCGGTTTGCTCGAAGCGTTTTGCTTCTACGTTTATCATCCGTACAGCGAGCGAGTGGAACTCATTGCCTGCGTCTTTGTTTCCCGAACGGTACAATCTGGGAGTCTTCAAGTCTCGAGTGAATAGGTATCTTCTAGGCAAGCATGTCCCAACTTTGGCCGCATTTCAGTTTCTATCAGGTGAGATAGTGGTCAAATACTTGCCTATCTATCATAAAAAGGCAGTTCAAAATAAAAATGGCGTCTAAATATATACAATACAACACATCCTTACTAATCCTCGCTAATATCATAGTTGTTTTATTATGCTAATATTATAAATCCGAAAGTTTGAGTATAAGTGTGTAATATGTAATTATTTTTGTTCCCTCTCCACGCTTTTAATGTCCATAACTATGTATATAACACTATATACACTATATACAATGTAAATAACATATTTATATATATATATATATATAAATATGTTATTTATTTATTTTATATAATTATTTTATGTATTATATAGTAATATATTACTTGTTTATGTATTATACCCCCGTCTATTACATTCTATAGTTCTCTCCATCCGAAGGTTGCCTGGTAGAGATCGCTATTAGTGATAAGGCCGCCTGTTGTGATACTTTACGTATAAGCTTGTTTTATCTCATCTTATAAAGTGGATCAATAAAGTATTATCTATCTATCTATCTATCTTTAACGCACGCGGGTAAAGTCGCGGGGCACGGTTAGTCTGGTAAAAAATTATGATGTAGAACTTCGAAGCCTTTTCTTCTTATATTCTTTACTAGCCGTGCCCCGCGGCTACGCCCGTTATTATCATGTTAAAAAGTAGCCTATGTGTTAATCCTAAGTATAATCTATGTACATTCCAAATTGCATCCAAATCCGTTCAGCCGTTAAAGCGTAAAGAGGGAACAAACATACTTATACACTTACACACAAACTTTCGGATTTATAATATTAGTAGGATATGTAGGGAACATTTTTACAATAAGATGCACATAGGTGATCTTAACCCATCACAAAGTTTTCTTCCAGCAAACCGTTTGAGTAGGTTTTATATGATCAATAGGGAAGCATTTAGAAAAAAGAAAAAATTGGCAAAAATATAAGACTATCTTTTTATGTAAATAGAATAAGACAATATGTAAATACCAATTGTAATAACAATAATATAAACATAAACAACATAATAAAATATATACCAATGACAATTATTACTCCCATATTGTACTTATCAGGAATACAGATTCAGGAAGAGTTCCATTCACTTCCACTATGAGTCAACAATCGTATAACCCAGCATTATTTTTACAGAATTTCTCACCAAAATTACAAAATCTCTTTTTCCATTCAAAACAATAATGCTAATAAGTTTTCACGCTCATGAAAGACCACTTTTCGAAAACGTTTCGTGTCGAAAACAAAAGAAGGAACAACAGTAATGACGTCAGACTTTCTACTTTTGAAATAATTCGATAATACGGCACCGGTTTCACATCCTTATTTTGTAACATTAAGTGAAACTTAATGCATTCGGCAGATTTCGTGAAACTTTGTTTATGAACCTCGTAAAACCAATCCAGTGGAAAAATAACTTAATCCGCTACTGTACCTTATGTTTACTGTTCGTGAAATGCCTTAACATTGCCTGTTTGTATGTATCGGAAACGAAAAAAAAAACATGCGGGGCAGTCTTTGGGGATAGCCGATAGAAGTGAAAACTATATATAATATATACATATATATACAGTATACATATAGCTCATGAGAAGCGTGCGGTTACGATGACGCGAGTTTCATGATTTTTGTTCACCCAAAAAGTACACATATATACCCAGTATACATATGCTCATGGAAAGCGTGCGGTGACGATGACGCGAGTTTCATGATTTTTGTTTACCCAAAAAGTATACATATACAATGAATTTATATATTTTGATGAAATTTAGAATGTAGATAGTTAGGTTCCAGAAAAACACAGGCTACTTTTAACTTGGAATGTAATACCTTGTACTGTATATATGTTTATATAATTCTATATTTATTATGCTCCTTTGTTGTATTATGCTCCCTAGAGACCAAACGCGTGGGCTGATTTTGATTCTTGTGTCAGTCATATGTTTTAATTGTGCAAGTGTCATTAGAGATATCAGTACACTAAACATTACACAAAAGACTGTAAACAACATTCAAAATGGCGACTGCGCTGTATTGCGAAATATAAAAATAGTATCATTGAATAGGTATATAAAGGATTTCATTTATTTCGCTTTAAAGGTTATTCATTTATTTTTTATTTATTTATTCAGTTTTTATATAATCGCATGTAATGTTTATTAACAATAATTTAATAGCAAGCAAAGTTAAAAAAAAACAACTTCATCGTTATCTGCATTACGCCGAATTATTATCTCTCTAGTAAAGGAGTGGAACTCATTGCCATGAACAATTAGAACAACCTTCTTCCTAGAATTTTAAAGCACCTTTTAGAAAACACTCTATTATGATAAGTGGCTAAATGCTATGTATAAAAGTAATCATAATAGCTTTGCATCAATCTGCATTCTGCATTATGCAGCAACATTATCTCAGTGTAAGTGAACTAGTGGAACTCATTTCCAGTGTCACTGTTTCACAAACGGTTTATACAATCTATAATCTCGTGCTTGAAGGTACATTTTAGAAAAAATAGTCGATTTGAGTAAAAGGCTAAATGCTTATGTATAAAAATAATCATAGTAATTGTGCATCAATCTTTGTTCTGCATTATGCCGTCGCAACATGATGTAAGTAACAGTGTAAGCGAAGGATTGAAACTCATTTCTAGCGACGAATGATTTATACAATCTAAAGCCTATGAAGCTTTCAAAGATCGTCTAGAGAACTCCTCTAATATTTAGTGGCCAAATGCTAATGATATTTTATGTAATTCTCTATCTACGGATTAAATAAATATTTCCAATTGCCTATATTTTCTAAACTAAACTAAAAATATATCTATACAACAAAGACATAAGTTAACTTATAAGTAGCGAGCTTATAAGTAACTCAAGCCCACTACCAGTGGGTAGCGTTCACATCATGCTGGCGGCATTAGTTCTCTATTAAATGCAACGTTGAGCCAAATAAGTATTAGCACTTTGATCTCGCGTCGCCTCAACCAAGCGCACTGATTTTTGAAAATCGAATGTGCTTCCAGTCCCCACGGGCCCAATATATCTACACTAAAACGGTTAAAATAAGTAACCACTGCCGTGGTTTCCATATTATTAGATCCTCTAAAATCTATATTATCTGATGCTTATGCAATTAAATTTAACGTAAGCAAAGCTTACGAAAACACCGACTTCATCGATTGAATCGGTTTTTTTAAGTTTTGTTTTTTGTTGATTTTGTCAAAAAGCACTACATCAATTTCAATAAAATGTATATGGGGCCACCTCTGAAATATGATCTACAAAACAAAAAAATACAGTACAGAAAATTGAATTGAGAACTTCCCCTTTTTTGAAATCGGTTGAAAATAATGATAATAATTTTGCATCAATCTGCATTAGATGCAACATTATCGCGGCGAAAGCGATCGCGACTCGCGCCTCGCTGACGTTCTGGGTCACGACCTACGGTTCTCACCATAATGAACATTTCTACTTTAATTGGAGTGACATTGACACCTCTTAAATATGTTAATCAACGTTATTTATACACTAGCTGACACGCACGGCGTCGCTTGGGTAAAAAAAGTTAGTTATAATAAGTTAGAATGTAAATTAATTAATTGCAAACTATATTTATAATATTCTTTATGAGTAAATAAAATCGTTAAAACTGAAGAGAGAACCTGGATGATATCGCTTTTAGCGATAAGACCGCCTATTGTTACACTTATATAATTATTGAATGTCATTCCTATTTGTGTTCTTTGTTATTTTAAGGTGTTCATTAATAAAATCTATCTAAAAACATACACATAAACGCATTCACACTCACATCCCACACTAAAAGTACTATAACTTGTGTCGTGGGGACGTAAATATTTACACAACACACACAAAATCCACATCATACCCAGAACCAGAAACACAAACTTCCCGTGGGGTGAAAATCATTTGGTACTGTTGCAGTTCGGTTATGGAATGCGCTACTGATGGAAGTTAAGCAAGCCGAAAATAAAAATATATTCAAACGACTTGTCCATAGACACTACCTAAGAGAGATCTATCCAGTTCTCAATTCTTAATTTCCTAGTTGATCCAATAGTATTTTTTTTTTTTTTCTTTTACATATTCTTCATATTATTAAAAAATGTATCTATATACATATATTATTTGTTTAAATATGTAATATAATATATATATATATATATATATATATATATATATATATATATATGTAGTAAATATGTATATCTAAATATCTATAATGTAGAATAAACATGTATATTATTTATATATATATCCTAAAATATTTATAATACATTCGGTTATTTTGTTTCTGCCGCACACCCACCGTTTTTTTTTTCACGGCCAGGATGGCTGGTAGAGATTGCTATTTGGCATTAGGCCATTCCCTGTACTCTGATTTGTGCAAAATGATTAAATAAATAAATAAAACTTGTGTTCCCACCGGGATTCGAACCCGCTGCTTTGAAGGTGAACGCGCACCCATCTTCGCCAGCGGGCAGTTCTAAGTTCAAAGGTGATCCGCCCGGTGTCGCCCATTTTAAAAATATAAAATATATTCATAAACAATTTCACATTCCCAGCCCTACACTAAGTTCGTTGTGAGGCCGTAAACATTAAAGTTACACACACACAGCATTCACACATACTCAGTACAAGGAACATAAATTTCCCGTGGAGAGAAAACTTGTGTTCCCATCGGGAATCGAACCCACTGCTTTGAAGGCGAACGCGCACCCAACTACGCCAGCTAGCAGTTCAAAGTTCGAAAATTACCCACCCGACGCGGCGTTGTTTGGGTAGAAAATAACATGTGACCATAAATATGAATGTCATATCTTCGGCCGCATCATCACTTACCATCAGGCGAGATGGTGGACAGACCAACCCAGAACCAGAAGTACACATTTTCTGTGAGTACAAAACTGTTCCTATACCGGGAATCGAATCCCGCCGGTGCTTTGAAGGCAAACGCGCACCTAACCACACCAGCGGGCAGTTCATAGTTCAAAGATAGAAGAAGTTGTAACTGGCTAAATAAAAAAAAACAGTCGCCTCCTTCATATTTTATGCAAGTCGGTTCAAAACGTAGATCTTACTTGCGTGTACCCGTTTACGCAGTAACTGTTTCTCATTCTGTGACCCATCGCTTTCACCCTCAAATAAACTAACGATTTCTCCTAGACTATTTGTCCAAATTACATGCAGTAAAGGGCAAATTGTATCTACATGAACTTCCCAAAAAAGGAGGAGGTACTCAAGTCGACTTTTTTTTTAGGTGTGTTACCTCATAACTTCTCTCCACGTGAGCCGATTCGGAAAAAAAATTTTAGTTTAAAAGATGTTGCTTTCTTATTGGTCCCATTTAAATTTGATCAAGATCTGATCAGTAGTTCTTGAAATATCGTCGACAATGTCTATTTTTTGACGAATAATGCGTACTTTGACGATTTTCTCGTTTACCCGACTTCAAAAGTTACCTCATAACTTCTTTCGTTGTGAGCCGATTTTAATGATTCTTTCGTCAATAATGCGTGTTTATACATTAAGTCTGATCAATGTACCGATGATAAAGCGGTGAAGTCGGTTTTTTAAGCTTTGCTTGCGTTTAATTATTTATATAAGAATTCATATTGAACGCATCAAAAAGCTAACAAAACAAAAGCCGCAATTTTTTCAGATTTATAACAAACAAAAGTATATTTTCTGAGCTATACATGTTAGATATATGTTGTCGCGGACTTTTTTGTAAAACTAATAAAGGCCAACATTGTAAATAACATGAATGCGTCATGTCACAATGCCGAAATATCGGAAACTCTAGACAAACGAAATACATGGTAAATAACCCGTTATTGATCCAAACATTTATAATGAATGCGTCAGTCTCTATCTGGCTTTTCAAATTTCAAATTATTTATTCAGACCGATTCAGAGATCCATTACAAATAGTTAGTACATACAATCTTAAACACTATGTTAGTATACGTAAAAATTACAATTATTACTGGGACACTAGTTGCACATGCGGCTGTAGCCTGCACAACCAGTGTCTGATAATGTTGGATCTCACATCTCCATTTACAATTGCCAGAAGACTATTGGTGCCCCCACGTATGCGGCTCAACAGGGATGCTGTTCTTTTTCGCATAATGGCAAAGAAGTCATCCACATGTGCGCTACAAAAACGTGGCAGCCCTAACAGCATCCTGAAACCATTGTTATATTGGACTCGTAGAGAGTTGTAGGATTTCTGTGTATGTTTGGTCCACAGACTGCACGTGTAAAACGACTGACAGTACGCTCTAAATAATGTCAATTTAACTTTTTTTCGTTTTAAAATTTTAATCGTATTCGATTATATTTTAAACGTTACTAGCTAGGAAAACGTAATTATTTCTTTATAATATATACCTCCAGTTCGCTCGAAGCGTATCGCTTCTACTTTTATCATCCGTACTGCGAAGGAGTGGAACTCATTGCCCTCGTCTTTGTTCCCGAACGGTATAATCTGGGAGAATTTAAGTCATGAGTGAATAGGTACCTTCTAGGCAAGCATGCTACATCTTCGGCCGCATCATCACTTTTCATCATATGAGATTGTGGTCAATGCTTGCCTATCGGGCATAAAAAAATGTTTTATTATAATTAACAAAACCGTACGTCGAAAAAAAATGTTGACGTTTTTTATTGACTGAGCGAGAAGCACAAGCGAAGCGTCTTCGTTTTAGTTTAAGCAAAACTGATTTCATTTATCCGGATTACGGATGTCCTTCTCTACAGTCGCATTTCTGAAACAGTTCCACGTTGGTTTAGTTCTGTGAACGTTCTTTTTCTAAGCAAGGGGTATCGGGTTCGATTCCCGGGAGTCAAAAGTTTTCTCATCAAGGAAATTTGTGTTTCTGGTTCTGGTTGTGATTGTGTGTGTGAATGTTTCCGGCACCCACGACACAAGTCAGAAATTAGTGTGGGGCTGTGAGTGTGAAAGCGTTTATGTTTAATGTGTATTAAAAAAAAATTCAGTATGTAGGATTTTGCGTTGAAAACGTCAATATAAATATGTAAGGTAAATAATGTTGGTTAAAATATACCGTTATAATATTAAGAATCACGAACGAAGCGAACGGCACACAACCTTCCATATAATAATAATAATAATAAACCTTTATTTGCACAAAAAACTAAAACACAAAACTGTAGATCCCTGGGTCCCACACTAGGACGACCTGTGTCGTGGAACCCAGTCTCTTCCCAATTTTAAAAAGTCTTTAGTTAGAGCTAGGTTTGTACAATATTATAAGTAATGAAATAATATAAGAATAAGAAATAAAAATAAGAAATATCCCAAGGCAAGTTTTTTTTTTTTTGTTTACATATTTTATTGTGTGTATGTGAAGTCATGTGTGTGTTCACAGATTATTTGTGGAGGTGTATATATCCTATTATAATATTATAAATCGTTTGTGTTTTGTGTTTAAAATAGTTTGTGTGTAAGTATGTGTGTGAATGTGTAAGTGTGTAAGTATGTTTTTTCACTCTTCACGCTTACACATACGCAATACACAAACACATACGCAATTTTCAGCATAATTATCATGCTACACATTATCGTGATCATTATGAGCATTCGTTGTAAGTTAATGGTTCGTAAAATCGTGAGCTGAATATAAATTGTTACGTTAGCAATGCATCTGTTCTATGTCGTGACTGTTGTTATATCATGATCTCCTCTTGAGTAGTTAAATAACGATCAAAACAAACATTTCTACAAGCTTTTATTTAGTTTCACCTGCACTGAGAAAAATGTCTTGTTGATGAACTTAGATGTCCTGTTAACAGAACAGCGTTACTGAATAAAAGCATAATATGCATGGCCCCTAAAATCTATAACCACTTACCTAATGAAATACTTATTTCAAAATCTTTTAATATATTTAAGTCTAAAGTAAAATGCCTGTTACTTGATAAGGCTTATTATAGTATAGAAGAATATTGAAAAGATAAATTGAAATTAATAAACATCCTAATTACTTACATAATATGTATCCTAATTAGATAAGTTTTAAATTGTATTGCATGCCGAAAGGCCGGATACGGCGACCCATCGTTTTTTTTCACTTTTGTCATCACCTGTTTATGTATTCGCAATCAATAAATGAATTTGAATTTAAATTTGATGTTACTAACATTTTAGTTCTATAAAATATGTGTTGTATGTACATTCCAAATTTCATCCACATCCGTTCACCCTTTAAAGCGTGAAAAGGGAACATATACTTACACACTTACACACAAACTTTCGGATGTATAATACAAGTAAGATAATATTATTAACCTTTGTTTTTCAGGCGCATAATTTTCTACTAGTCGAAGAACAGCGCACGCTATGTCAACAATCGTATCTGAGCCATGCCTCTGGTGAGCCATGATGCTTCATGGATGTACCATCATGGAAAGTGCGGAAACCATGAAGCTCAGGAGAATATCAACAACATACGGAAAAACAAAACTGGGTATGCCACAGAAGAGAAAAAAGATATTGACAAAGACGGTCGTAAGAAATTAGATAGAAACCTTCATGTAGAAACAAGGATAAATAATACGTTCTTATCAAAAATCCAGAAATATGGTAACCTGAATAAAAATGAACATTTTATTGTTCAGCCCTTTGAGTACAAACGTTTTGAACAAACGTTTCAAAATAATTTAAAATACATTAACGAAAGGAGAAACAGAGTGCGAAATGTTTTTGATAAAAGAAGTAATCATGAATTAAATATCAAAATAATTAAAAAAAATGACACTATAGAAAGACAGAGACGAAATGAAAAGCCTCGTTGTAAGAAGAGAGATAGCAATGCAATAGTTAATAGGAAAGAAAAAACTACAACAAAGCCAAAATGGAGTATGAATGCAGGAATTCTGATTTCTTTAATAATGCTGAATATGGCTAAATTAGGAGGCGCTGTTGATACTTCAAGTTTCTCCTCAGGTAAAGTCATTTTTATATTACCGTATTAGATAACCATAAGGTTTCGTTAAATTTTTCTTTCCCTATTTGCTAGTATTTCATACACACTTTTTTCCAGACAACTAGACCGCGATTTACTAACAGTTAAATTGTTTTTGTTTTTGAGTATATCACTGTTTTATCCTCATTCATTATTAAAATTGTCGTCATAATTCTCATGCCCTTATTCCTGATTCATGTGGTTCGGTGCAACATATTATTTTCTTTTGAAATCCGCCGGACACACGAAAACAGTTTTAGTTTAACATAATCGTTTACAGCTATAGCATAGACATACACATCTGCTCGCCTGACAACTTTTCATTAATCAAACTTTTTTCTTTTGGCCAAGATTCTATGACCATTGTTTGTATAACCTATCAGTACTCGTGCCTCTTTGAGCTGTCTGGGCAAATTTTTAACCATACCACTAGATTTTGCCTGGCCATGCTACCTTACCACCAGTTGACACCACTATCTTTTCTTCTTTTCCAGCTTTAACCAGCCGTATGATAGCCACTTTTCTCGGCTACCCGACCACCTGCAGTCTGGGTTCGGAAGTACGACCTTGCACCTTGACTTTCACCTGCTGGTTACGAGGTGGCACAAGGTTGCGAGGCTGTGGAGGATGGCTGTTCTCATGCTGTGGACCGCCGGAACCAAATCGAGAAGTATTCGATAACAGGTACAGAACAGTTTTATTACATTATTATTTGAAAAATACGAATCTATTGGAGTCTCCTAAGGACTTCCACAATCTAGTTCCCCAAAGACCGCAAAGAACTAATATGGTACCTATTCAATTCACAAATGCCGAAGAAGTGTTTTACTTTCACATTAATTGAGTGAAATACAAAGACATGGAACTCCTCGCTTGGGTCGATATGGAAGTCTTCATGCGAGTGAATAGGTATCTTCGTAAGCAAACTTGGTCCATCGTCGTCCGCATCAGGTAAGATAGTGGTCAAACGATTGCCTATCAATTAAAAAAAATATATCTTTATCAAGCTTATGTTCGATTGTGCATTACAACTTGGATCTCTTGAATCCATAGACCAACGAGCCAAAAACTAACTGGCGATTGTATGCTTGAATTTAAGCTGCAGTCCCGGCCCTCGACGTAAGCCTATCGGTATTCCCTCAAAGCATGTCGTTATGTTTATCATCCGAAACTCATTGCCCGTGTCTTTGTTTCCTGAACTGTAAGTATAATATGGGAGTATTGAAGTAATTAGTTTTAGTTAAAACTATACAAATTATTATTAGTAGCACATACCTTTTTTAATTATAGCCTTGTTCTTTCCAGCATTCCATCATCAGACTGGAAGTACAAGATGTCTCCACCGAAGCTGCGTCAGGTGCCGCAGCGGAACGTGATGCCGAACAACGTCTTCCGACGAAGAGTTGATGATGACGTCAGCCAAGTAATGCCTCTTAATTACGCCGCAGGTCCAGTTTGCGGGTTCGATTCCCGGTAGTAGCACAATTCACCTCATAAAGAATAATCTGTGCTACTCTGACTGTGAGTGTGATTGTTTACTATAGATGTCCGTTTAAGATATACTTTGATTTATATGCTTGCTTTTTCCAGATGGACTGTGGTCTTCCATCATCAAGAATACTGCAGAAGAGGATCATTGGAGGTCGAGAGGCCAGATTCGCAGAGTTTCCTTGGCAGGCCCATGTTAGGATATCAGAGTTCCAGTGCGGTGGTGTTTTAGGTGATTTACCTTGATTTATAACTTAAATGCAAGGAAAGCAAGACTTTATAATTTAAAAACTAGCTTTCCACAAATTCGCGCTAAGCGTTTTGCTTCCACATTCATTGTGCCAACCGCAAAAGAATGGAACTCCTTACCTGAGTCGGTGTTTCTTGATGAGTACAATATGGGAGACTTCAAGTCGCGAGTGAATAGGTAACTTCTAGGCAAGCTGGCTCCATCGTCGATCACATCGACGCTTACCATCAGGTGAGATGGTGGTCAAAGGTTTGCCTATCTTACATAAAAAAAAAACAAAATGGCCTAAATTATTTGAACGCAAGCAACGCTCCGCATACTCTCCCGCTCCGCGTAAATGGACAAATACAGTTCGCAACTCCGCTCCGCATTACTCCTTCGCTCCAGTGGACAGCCTTAGTCTCTGAATTTTTGTCTTGTTAAAAAAATCAAAATCAAAATCGTTTATTCACATGGGCCCCAAAGAGGCACTCACGTTACGTTCAATGATTCCAGTATCACGTTGGTTCGTTGCCACCGCTGCCCACTGCGTGTCACGGGCTCATACGCGGGACATCGCTGTATGGCTCGGAGCTATAGACACCAGCGCTACACACCATCCGGCAAGGAAACTTGGGTGAGCTTCTATACGATCAAATTATCACACATTAAGGGACTTATATATACAAAGACCTCCAGGCGCGCGCAGACCCTATACGCGCTCCTCGGCCACTGCTGTTGCCACTGGATAAATACGCGCGCCCTGTCCGCTGAGTATATTTTTTTACAATAAAGCCTATATATTGACGACGGCAGAGTGGGCCGCGCCGCTCAGCCGCGCGCCCTGGCCGCTTTAAATTTTGTTTGTTGAGACAAAAACGATTAATACACTTAATACACATAATAAATAAATTAATTGGCGTGATAATCCAACTTAATCGAGTAATATATCGAGTCCCTTAGGTGCCATACATTTTATGATCACAGTGCCCGAGCAGCGTGACTGCGCATTGTTTGTCAGGTTCCTTATTGTAATAGCGTATTCTTTCTCATTTCCAGGGTAATCCAAAAAATCCTCCACCCTCTCTTCCAATTTCGAATGACCCAACCAGATCGCTACGACATCGCGCTGCTGAAACTGTCTCGACCAATCACGTACTCGTCCCACATTCTTCCAATATGTCTACCTGATTACGACATGGAGTTAAGAGGACGTTCTGCAGTTATAGCTGGGTGGGGCAAGACTGATGCTAGCAATGGACACACAGGGACTAACCTGCTGCGGTCGGCTACGGTTCCTATACTAAGTAAGTATCAAACGAACACATTTCAGAACTTTGCAAGAAATTCAAGGGCTCTTTTAAATCTGTACCAAGCACAAGTCCGATCAGGTATAGAGTAGTGTAGAGCTTTGGGATGGCTCTGTCAAGTACCAGCTTGAAGCTCTGGAATCCATTGACCGATGAGCCCAAAGACTCATTGGCGATAGTAAGCTGGTTGAGGTGAAACTATTAGATCTCGGTTATCGACGGTTTATGTATGCATTTCGGAAAGTGTGCGCAGAAATGTCACGAGCTAATTTCCCCAAGCCTTTCAACGCTTCGAGAGAACTATAAGTATGTCAATAATAAATAGATGTATTTTGACAGTTTATCTTGCTTTTAGATGGTAAAAGGGCCTAAAGGAATTATACTTTATTTCTATATATTTTTCAGTGTCACCCAGATATTTTTGAACTTATATACTTAGGTCAAAATTCAGCGCAGCAAAGCACTACGCTCGTATAAACATTAATGCTTTCACACTCACAAGTAAGTAAAATAAGTTCGAAAAGTTCGAAAGTTCGAAAGTTCCCTAAGTTCGAAAACTTGTGTCGTGGGTACTGGAAACATTCACATCACACGCACAATCACAACCAGAACCAGAAACACAAATTTTCCTTGGGAAGAAAACTTGTGTTCCCGTCGGGAATCAAACCCGATACCCCTGCTTGGAAGGCAAACGCTCACCCAACTGAGCTTTGAACAGTAATGTTTGATGATTGCACACTACTGCTTGGCGGTTGAACATCTAGTGTTGTAGTACAATGGTGTGGTACTGCCCCAGGCGGACTCTGCAACAGTCTCTGATTAAAACAATAACAATTAATATTTGCAGGTAAAGAGAAGTGCATCAACTGGCACCAGAGCAAGCAGATCTCCGTGGAGATTCACTCGGAGATGATCTGCGCTGGACATTCGGATGGTCACCAGGATGCTTGTTTAGGTAACTTGATTCTTCTGTAACCCTGGATCTAAATTTTTTTGGAGGCGGGGCAAAACTAAAAAATTGCTGCCACTTCCATCCTATATTTATATCTTTATCATCATCATCAGATGCCTACTGTTAGACATTACATAGGCCTCCCAAAAAGAATGCCGCAACGACCCGGTGAAGTAGAGTAGCTCTATGGTTGAAGTTATCAAAGTTTCGTTGTATGAGTTTTGTATTTATCTGCCTAGTTTGAATTTGTCGCCCTCTATATTTGACCCCAGCTTGCTCTTGGCTCGGCGTTTTATGGTGCAGGTCGCAGTATAGTTTCTTAAGTATAGTTGCTACCAATTTGGTGAAAGAAATGCGTCTCCGAAGGTCCTCATAAGGCGCAAAGTAACAAGTAATACTTGATATATATATATTAGACATATACATATATTAAACTACGACCGCTCGATCGGAAGCCGAGTCTACCATTGCGCTATTAACTAGAAAAAAAACTATTTTTTTTTAATCATTAACATCAATGTTTTTACACTCACAGCCCCACACTCGATTACTTGTGGTGTGGGTGTCGGAAGCATTCACATCATAATCACACCCAGAACTAGAAACACAATTTTCACTTGATGAGAAAACTTGTGTTTTCATCGGGAATAGAACTTACTAAGCTACAACACCTTACTAAGCCAACGGGTAGTCTCAAAGCGTTACAATATATATATATAAAGTATGTGGTATGTACAATATATATATACATGGTCTATGGTATAAGCATAAAATGCGCATTTAGATTAAGCCATACAAGTAAATCTTTTATTGCAGATGGGGTTGGACTTAAAAAAAATATCCTAAAACTGTTACTGAATTACTAATGAGAAAGCTTAACTGGTTTAAGTATAAAAGTGGCATTAATTAAGATAGCTTATTATATAAAACGAATGGCTATATTAATGACAAGGATGCATGGAGGCAAACTACACAAGCACTTTCTGGCGACTACAAAATGTAGACCTAGGTTAAAATAATAACCCTACAAAAAAATAATAAAAACAAATAAGCCGCCTATTTACTTGCCAGAAGACCCTTCTCAAGATGGCTGTAATTTTGCGAATCTGGCAGTAGAGTCACTAACTTGCATGAGAGCCTCTTTGGCGCCCATGTGGATAACCAATTTTTTATGTACATAAAACCTAACACAGTTTAAGTCACCTCAGTTTTTTAATTCGACAGGAGATTCCGGTGGTCCCCTTATAGTATTTGACAACGGTCGCTACTACCTCGTCGGCATCACATCAGCTGGCTTCGGGTGTGGAGTGGACCACCAACCCGGAATATACCACAATGTGAAAGTCACGGCCAACTGGATCCGGGGGGTCATCTCGCCCTCTATCAACTATATAGATGTTTAGGCACGGACTTGAAAGAAATATGGACGTAAGCTTACCACGGCTGAAGCATGCAAACATCCGTGCATGCATCTTGCTGCAAACACAAACAGTATCTCTACATGGTCTAAACAAAGTCGTTTTCCGCGTATGTCTGTCTGTCTGTCTATCCGCTAACTCCTCCTAAGGCACGCAACGTATTTGGATTCGGTTTC
Organism: Lomographa bimaculata; assembly: GCA_948107665.1. Lineage (NCBI taxonomy): Eukaryota > Metazoa > Arthropoda > Insecta > Lepidoptera > Geometridae > Lomographa > Lomographa bimaculata. The sequence continues at coordinate 6,711,662 of OX403612.1, read as the reverse complement.
ACTATCAGATAGATAATCTTATACTGAAGGTTTATATATATAATAAAATCAAATTACGTTTATATGTAAGTAGAAAAAAACAATATTTTGAAACCAAGTCGCCATAAATACATTTACTTGGCTGACTTAGGCTCAACCTTAAAAGATTTCAATAATGATTTTATTTATTTTTATAAATAAACTACAAGCACAAATACTATGTACATAATATGAAGACTTAATGCTACAGCATTTTCTGCCAGTCATCCTGCTATTTCAGGAGATATATCGGCATGCAATAAATGAGAAGGGGGTTAGGAAACCTTTAATTAATTTTTGAAATATATATGTGTCCAAATTGCAGAGTCTTGGTCACCGACGTAAGGTCGCATGTCTATCGGTATTCTACCGTTTACGCTTTGGAGAGTATGCGCAGGCATGCATTACACGAGCTAATTCCCCCATGCACGTTTTACCATCTAACAACAAGATAAACTGTCAAACGTCATCCATATATGGTTGACATACCTCCAGTTCGCTCGAAGCGTTTCGCTTCTACGTTTATCATCCCTACAGCGAAGGAGTGGAACTCATTGCCCTCGTCTTTGTTCCCCGAACAGTATAATCTGGGAGTCTTCAAGTCAAGAATGAATAGGTACCTTCTAGGCAAGCATGCTACATCTTCGGCCGCATCGTCGCTTACCATCAGGTGAGATTGTGGTCAAACGCTTGCCTATCGTACATTAAAAAAAAAAGTGTGTATATAAAAATAAACTTAATATAAAATAATATGTGTATGCAAAAACTTCTAGAATTCAATACATAAACATACAGACAACAGATCGTATGATAGTATGATGATGTACTGGATAAATGTAGTTCTTCTAAAATCCTAAACAAAACTCCGTGATGGCATATCTCTATCTGCTACGGTTGACAAACTGTAACCATTTCGTTAATTAACATTTTTATGAAAATACGGGCTTCTTGCGACTCTATTTACTGTTGTTTATAATAATCAAAGGCAGTAACTTCTCAATTTTCTACCGACTTCACAAAAAAGGAAGAGGTACTCAAGTCGACTTGTATTTTTTTTTTTGATTTTATGTTTAGTTACCTCATAACTACGTTCCACGTGAACTGATTTTTTATTTTGAAAGATATTGCTTTCCAATTGGTCCTTTTTAGTCCTTTTTACCGACTTCCCAAAAAAGGAGGAGGTAGTCAAGTCGATTGTATATTTTTTTTTGTTTGTTACCTCATAACTTCTTTCTACGTGAACCGATTTTGTTTTTTATTTTTTATTTTGAAAGATGTTGCTTTCCAATTGGTTCCATTAATTTCATCAAGATCTGATCAGTAGTTCTTGAAATATCATCAATAATGCGTGTTTAGTATATCTAATCTGATCAAAGTTCCGAAAATAAACCGGTGAAATCGGTTTTTTAAGCTTTGCTTGCGTTTAATTATCATCTCTTATTTTTTATAAATGTAATAAGTGTATTGACGCCGATGTCAGCCATTTGGTGTATTTGTGTGTGTGTAGCTCGCGTTATGACAAGCGAAATTTGTAGGACCTAGGTGCTTCACCCGTTTTGTATGCAGCATTACATCTGTTTTTTTAGGTCCATATGTTAAGATCACAAACTTTAAGTTGCAAGAGTAGCGATCATCTTATAGATATAAGCAATTTGAAACCTTAACCAAAAAGCCTTAAGGTGTATTGTCTCTAGCTGATAAGTAGTAGTAGGTACAGTCAGCAACAAAAACAGAATAGAATATAATAATCGTAGCTAGATTAGTAGAAATATAAGCCCTAAAACATCTATTTTTAAGTGTTCAGTTATTTAAAAAATCTGGACATGTTGTACTTTTTTTGCTGACTATACTTATTTTATTGGCGAATTTTTAATGGATATTTTAACTTAACTGATGTAGAAATTAACAGATAAAGTGATATTTACTTAGTGAAATAGCGGCTAAAAGTAGCCTATGTGTTAATCCTATGTATAATCTATGTACATTCCAAATTTCATCCAAATCCGTTCAGCCGTTACAGCGTGAAGAGAAAACCGACAAACTTACACATTTACACATTTAAACCCTTACACACAAACTTTCGGATTTATAATATAAGTGTGATAATCTCACATACAGCCACATCCCCCTTATCATTGTAAAAACATGTGTATGTAGTTATGTATGTAAGTTTTGGACAAATCAAATGTTATTTTTATTTTCGAAATGCTAGTTTTTGACATACACACAATACAATGCTTTTACAAACAGAATCAGAAATACAATATCCTTTGATGAGGAAAGTAATTGTGCGTCTGCCAGGAATCGAATCTACTTTCGTGGACTGGCATTGATACTGGCAATATTCTAAGTAATACCTCAGTTGTATTATGTAATGTTGCGTTACAGAAGTAGTTTCCTTAATACTTTTCCCGTCCCTTGCATCTCTTTCCGTATGACGGTAGAATTATAATAAACATAAACTTAAACGCTTTCACACTCGGGGCTGTGTGACACTTAGTTTGATGACTTGTGTCATGGGTGCCAGAAACATTCACATCACACACACAATCACAACCAGAAAGAAACACAACTTTTTCTTGGGAAGAAAACTTGTGTTCCCGCCGGGAATCGAACCCGATAACCCTGCTTAGAAGGCGAACACACACCTAACTAAGCTAACGAGCAGTTCAATAATAATAACACAATATGTTTTTTCTCGTCAGACATGCGTCCCGCATGCAATTCGTTCGAACCAAATGCGTTGCGTGTAGCTATCACATATTCACCCAATAGAATGAATCACTGTGCTGCATATTTCCGGCTGCCCAAAAAAATGCGTTATAGAATTCAAACTTCAACCTTTTTTAATCATACAATGACTCATCAAACAAATGATTCATATGAAAGCAGGATTAATTAAGAGTGATTCATATAAATGCATAATTAATTGTTGACCATTACTTTATGTATTTATTAATTAGTTTGTAGTTATTTGAATGCATTTAACTAAAGTTCTTTGTTTTTAATCGTGCTTGCCTTTACTTGCTTGTTTAGATCGATCCAGTTACTAGATATTTATACAAGCGTTTGTAGGGGTTGGGTAAACTTTGATGACCATAATCTTACCTGGTGTTTAGAACAAACAATAAAAAAGGGATTAAATTTAATGACCACCAAAAAAACAATCGTTGCACTAAACAGCCTCATCCAAAAAAAATATGTACAAATAAATGAAACCTGTACCAAAATCTTTCGGGCTATTTAAGTCATGCCTGCACTACAAAACCATTTCATAACCCAAAAAGGCTACGCGTGCACCATATTTTAACTTGGGGTAGAATTTAGATAGACAATGACTGCATTAACACTTGCAGCCCCCTCTTAGTTCGATGACTTGTGTCGTAGGAGCCGGAAACATTCACATCATTCACACAAACACACTCAGAACCAGAAGCACAAATTTCCAAACACGCACACACACTTTCGGATTCATAGTCATTATTCAAACGAATGTTTTGTTTAAAATTATGTTCATAAATATTTATTATCATTATATTATTTATTACATGTTAAGCTGCACCTTCAGTACTGGCCAAGTCCTCATTGTACTGTTTTTTGTGCATAAGCATTAAATAAAATAAATAGTAATATATTCTTAGTGCGATACCAACGTGTACGTAACTGCCCGCTGGCTTAGGTCAGGTGGGTGATCGCTTTCTATCGGGTTCGATTCCCGGCGGTACCACAAGTTTTCACCTCAAAGAAAATGTATGTTTCTGGTTGTGATTGTGTGTGCGATGTGAATGTTTCCGGCACCCACGACAAGTCATCGAACTTAGTATGGAGCTGTGAGTGAAAACGATTAAATGACTACATACTAGAGAACAGGCAGTTATTAGCATTTGTCATCAGTCTAGTAACTGGATCATACACAACAAGCCTATGTACATAATTATTATTATTATTTGCTTTTGCTTGCCATTTTCATTCCTATTTTTACTTTCAACCATCGTTTGATCTCTTACTGATTTAATATTTATTTTTACTATTAGTTATTATTTTTATTAATGTTAGTACGAATTTGTGTACAAATAAAGTTTTTAATTGTACTTGTTGTTTCATTTATTAACACAGTGTATCAAAAAAACGATTTCCGTGCGGTTAGTCTTGCAAAAACTCGAATTGGCGAAATTGTTTATTCAACGTTGGTTTATAAATAATCAGAAAGAATACGAAAAAAACAGTCGAAAAATAAAAAAAAAAAACATAAATTGGTATTTTTTATGGAAATTGTCAGTTCGGACTAATTTCAATAATAATATATACATTTTAATAAAAAGAAAAAACTAAAAAAAAGATTGAAGTTTTTGATACATCTAAATTTTAATTTAAATAGATTTTAGAATTAGAATCAAATTTATTACATATAACCGAGCTATCAAACTGGTAATACATATTTAGTAGTATAAATATTGAGACACATGGTCATATGTACGAAGGTTAAAGATGAAGCGGATACAAAAGTTAAATAGGCGGTCAAGCTTGTTCAAGAATTCTTTAGATAGGTCGATGGAACAGATATCAGCGTATAATATAACGATAAATGAGAGTAAAAAAAAATAACGAGGAAAATTTTGATATGTTAAAAAGTTTTTGAAAATTAATAATTATACTTTTAAATCTATCTACGGGTCTATTGCCTATATTTCCTAATACTACATTAAAACTACTATACAACAAAGGCCTAATTTACCTAAAAGGCACAGCTTATATGTAACTCAAGTGCGTAAGCCCACTACCAGTGGGTAGCGTTCTAATCATACTGGCGGTATTGCCTCTCTGAATTGCTAATTAATTTTGCTTCGTATTATTTAAAAGACTAAATACACTGACATAAAATCCTTATTTTAATCTTCACTCGTGCATTACGATGAGAAATACGTTAAAAACTGGAAAATAAACTCACCACTACAAACTGGTTACGTTCTTTGTTAAAGTTACAACAGAAAATGAACCTTGAAAACGCTAAAATAAGAATCAAATTATACCAACGCTGTCTAGGTAATATTTCACATGGTCGTATTAATCTGGTTAACAGAAATTCAAGCTTATTTGTAATGACATTAAGTTGAATATTCAAGTGAATAGATAAAAGTAAGAGGTAAAACATGATCTGAAATGTCAAATGGGAACTCAGTCGGTTAACAATGCCCGTGGCGCGGGCAACGCACTCGAATTTCAAAATTTAAAAGTCGTTAATTCTTTATTTAAAGTTTACTGATAGTGCATTGTGTTAATTATTTTGATTTCTAGACGAGTGCTTGTTTTAGTAACTGGACTGTTACGAAGTGACTTTTTAAAGATAAAAATGTTTTTTTTACTTTTTTTGTCTGTTTTCTCGATGGTCTACGTTTTGGATGGACAGACCTTGGGTGGTGAGTGAAAGGATTATTTTTGCAATGTATTTAAAGATATGCACGTGGATTAAAGAATAATTTACGTACACTATCGTGATCGCTTGACACTTGCTAAGTAAGGAGAAAGTTTCTAAGTGTAATGTACATATTGTATTACTGTTGTTTGACATGAATCACGATAGAGTTCATTTACACTTAGACTAATAATAATAATAGACCAAGCGAAGCGAGATCTCTAAGTTAACTTGGGTCGTTCAGCACTTTGTCAGTCCATCCGTCCGTCCGTCCGTCTGTCAGAGGCATCTAGCGTCTAAACCATATAAGCAAATGACTTCAAATTCTCATAGAATATGTAAAACTACGGTTTAAAGCCAGAAATTACATTAGAAATTATATAAATGAAAATATTAAGGGGGCTCCGATACATGTAAGTGGGGAGCAAAATATTTTTTATTTTTTTAGCTACCTTTGTGGGGTATCGTTGATAAGGGCTTAACAAGTAGAGTACGAAACCGGTTTAAAAAAAACTATGTTGGAAAATAACGATTTGGTAGGCCACAAAAGTCACTGTTTTTAGACCTATTTTGTCCCGGGGTATATCTCAAAAACGGCTTCACACTGAACGCTGTAACTTACATATATTATCCATCATCTCCTGTACTTGAATAACAAATACAGAAATCAATCAATTATTATATAAAATAAGTTATAAGCAAGTAACCTCAATATTTTTCTATAAGAGGCAAAATGTAGGCGCGAGATCTCAGTTTGGGGCGAACGACTAGTTTTATTAATCAAAAAACTTGAGCTTAATTCAACAGATACATAACAAAACATGTTATGTAGGCATTTGCAAGGCCTTTCTGTTTATAAGAGATGACCGACTCCCACTCTAGACTATTACATAAAAACTTTTTTAAACCAAAATATAAAATTCCTAAATTTGTAACTAAATTACCTCTGGAAAAGTTTGAATCAGTTATTAAACGGGCAATAATTAAGAAAGCATATTATAAAATGAGTGACTACATTAATGACAAGGATGCATGGAAGCAAACTGCACAAGCGCTTTCTAGCGACTACATAATATAGATGTAGGATATAGTTTAATATAATTCCTGTATTAGTCATCTAAGAGTGTTTTTATAAAATAAATAAAAAAATGCGCTGTCGAATTTCTTGCCAGGTTCTCCTCGAGCTGCTGTAATTTTAAGAATCTGGCAGTAGAGTCATTAACTTTCATGAGTACCATGTGAATAAACGATTTTAAATTTAAATATCCCTACGGTCCAATTGCCTATATTTCCTGAAACTATATACCGTCGAAGGTAAGTAGTGCACAATCCTGGAGGGGATAATTTAGAATCGACACCGATAAAGCAAAAACAAATAACTTAAGTTCCGAAAAAATATTTTTCCTTACTATTAAGTAAATTGTGGCGCAGACAGTTTAGTAGTAATTGTCATGTAAACTATAACAACTCTTAGACAGCTGAAAAATAAAAATATATATTTTTTTGTAATTTATTTTTTCTATTTATTATTCGGCCTAGTTGTCGATTCTAAGCCACCTCCTGCAGGATTCTGCACTACTTACCAATGCCGGTATATACAGCAAAGACCTAAGATACCTACAAGGCATCGAAGGCATTGTAAGCTTATAGGTAACTCAAGTGCTCAAGCCCACTACCAGTGGTAAGCGAACCCATCATATTTTATTAAGTTAGACACACAACAGGTAAGAACGTCACGCCCGCATTATGTGTACAGTACCACTCGGGACTTTGAACAACAAAGCTTGGAACAGCAATGCGCTCCTCTCCCTGAGCAAATGTTGTCGACATTTGTCGCGAGGCCACTCATAACAACCTCCCCAGAACGCGCACAGAGCGCTCACAACGCACCCTGGGTGTAGCTGCACCCAGAGCCCAGCCCAGGCAACAGTCACAGGACTAAAGCTTACACCCACCAAGCCAACGCTTATTACGGATTAGTTTATCCTCAATTAAATTATGGAATTATCTTTTGGGGCAACTCAGTTGAAATTAGTTCAACTTTTATATTACAAAAAAGGTGTTTAAGAATGATTTTTAGACTGCACAGCACTGATACTTTACGAAATATCTTCAAGTCCAATAAAATTCTAACACTTACTGGTATTTACATATACGAGATATGTGTATTCGTCAAATATAATACAAACATATTTTTTGATAAAAAATCTTGTCGTGCCTATAATTTGAGGACGAAATATAAATATAATGCATGTATTCCGCAAGTTAATAACACTATGTACCACAAAAGTACTTATGTCATGGCAATCAAAATCTACAATAATTTGCCCGTAGATCTCAAAATGTTAAGTGGTACCGTCTTTAAAACTAAGCTAAAGTCATGGCTCATCATTAAAACTCATTATAATCTTAGGGAATACTGTAATTTATAAATTGTATAAGATATATATATTAATAATAAATATTAATATTGTCCATTAGAGTCTTAAGAAAGGTTTTAATTTGAAATATAATATTATTAATATTTAAAAATATAATGGAAGTAATATTATAATACTATATACAATATATATATATATATATATATATATACAGTGGAACCTGGTTAATTGGGATCTCAAGGGACCAAGAATGTTGTACCATTTATTGAGTGTTTCCATTAATCCAGTTTTCCAATTAGGCAGGTTTAAAATTATAGTTGTCTCATTTACAGAGGCTCCTGCTTATAGAGGTTGAAATGTACGGCTATTTCATTTTTAGAGGGAGAGGTGGAAATGTTAATAAAAATGCGTATTTTTGGTGTAATGAATCTAATATATTATGTAGGTATGAATGTACATACAGTATGTATTACGTGGAAAATAATCAATTTTTTTTTTCATCAAGTTTTATATTTACGTTTGGTCATTTTGTACACTTTTACTCCCTTGTTTTTAGGTCAAAACCTGAGATAGTACTGACAAACAAAGCGTGTGCGAAAGACATTCTAATGTGTAAACAAAAGTGTCAAAACCTGTCGCAACCTGTTAATTTGTCTCATTTATAGAGGGAATTGAGTTACAGAGTCCCAATTATAAAGGTAAACATCGAATAAATCCTAGAAATCAGATCTCATTTAACCAGGTTCGAAAAGTCCTATTAATAGAGGTTATTCAATGAAAAAGTACCGGGACCTCATTGCAACTCTCAATAATAGAGGTTTCTCATTTATCCAGGTCCCATTTAACCAAGTTTCACTGTATATATATATATATATATATATATATACAGTTATTATTACAATATTGATAGATGCTACTGTCATAAATGTAATAAGACGTAAACACAGTATTTTTGTTTAAGTGCTTGCTATTGTACCGCAGTCTGCCCGAAATGGGCAGACTGTTGCTACCAATACCAAACATGTTTTTTTACACCTTGTTTACACAGTTATACAATAAAGACTATTCTGATTCTGATTCTGATTCTGCCATAGAGGGCAAGTGGAAGTTAAAAACAAACGAACGAGGTCTCACTTCGGATTTTGAATAATGGTAAAGGTGAATCGTCTCAAATGACGCTTTCCTTTCAAGTGCGTGTGAATACGCAATAAGAGATTGGTACATCCATCAGCTTGATTATCGTTTCTTGTTCAACAAAGTTCCTTTGTCCTCGGTATAGTGTTATGGTAAGACAGAAGGTAAACTCTCCGTTTCAGTAGAAATTATTATTCCAACGGTTGTGTTAGTAGTCGAGTTGAAAATTCTTTGCCTATTGGCAAAACTTGACAACATTTTAGTGAGAGCCGGACATTGAAATACTAGCCGTGCCCCGCGGCTTCGCCCGCTATTATCAAGTTAAAAAGTAGCCTATGTGTTAATCCTAGGTATAATCTATGTACCTACATTCCAAATTTTATCCAAATCCGTTAAGCCCTTAAAGCGTGAAGAGGGATCAAACATACTTACACACTTACAAACAAACTTTCGGATTTATAATATTAGTAGGATTGATATATTTGCGAACTACGTAGAATCCTAATTTCTAATTAATCGAGCGAAGCTAGATCTCTATGTTGACTTGGGTCGTTCAGCACTTTGTCCCTCCGTCCGTCAGAGGCATCTAGCGTCTAAGACATACAAGTGAATGAATTCAAATTCTCATAGAATATGGCCTATGGGTAAAACTGTGGCCCAAAGCCAGAAATGACATTAAAAATTATATAAATGAAAATATTAAGGGGGCTCCCATACACGTAAGTGGGGAGCAAAGTATTTTTTATTTTTTTATCTACCCTTGTGGAGTATTTTTGAAAAGGGCTTGCCAATTAGAGTACGAAACTGGTTTTAATGTTGGAAAATAATTATTTGGCAGGCCACCAAAGTCACTGTTTTTAGACCTATTTTGTCCCGGGGTCTATCTCAAAAACGGCTTCACACTGAACGCCGAAACTTATGTATAATATGCGTTATATTCTGTAATTGAACAAGAAATACACAAATCAAACAATTATTATATAAAAAAGAAGTTATAACCAAGTAACCTCAAAAGTTTTTCTCGGCAAAATTTAAGGGCAAGATCTCAGTTCGGCATGAACGACTTATAGTAAGTAGTTGTTCGCTTATTACATATATAAAATGATTAAGCAATAATTAAAAAGAGCTGTGCAAGTATAGTACGAAACCGTTTTAAAAATAAGTCTATGTTCGAAAATAACATTTTCGTAGAACACCAAATTGACTGTTTTTATACCTATTTTGTACCGGGGTTTATCTCAAAAACGGCTGTACACATAAAGCTGAAACTCACTAATACTTGTTATATCCTGTAGTTGAACAACAAATACAAAAAATTGGACAGAAAATTGAGCATTACCATTCAACGTGGCAATGCTGCCAGCATTTTGGGTACTTTGCTTACAGTACTGGTAGCGGTCTATTAGATTAAGTTTTGCACATAATTATGTCTAATTATAGTTTTTTTTTGGTTAATTTTAATTTAGTTTTTAGTTTAATGTAATATTAAACATATATTATAAATCAAAGTTTGTTCTTACTCGTGTTATAAAATATCTTAATTGCTGTTTCTGGCTTTGGTATAAATACAAAAAACAAACAATTAAAAAAAAAATAAAGCAATTAACCTCAAAGTTTTCTCTATTAGGCAATAAGTAGGCGAGGGATCTCAGTTCAAGACATATAGTTATATGGAAGAAAAATATTTGAGAATCGATTCCCGTTGTGGACGAACTGAGTACACACAATTGTGTACGGAACCCTATGTGCGCGTGCAGCTCTAAAACAGTCACACCCAAAACCAGAAGCACAAGGAAAGTTACTGCAATCTTCTCCTGCCAAGCATCTCAAGACACGCGACGTATAAAGCAAATACTTGCCCAATACGTCAACAGAGTCAAATCGAATTCTCAAGGAATAGCCTGAATTATTACGACACTGAACCTTCAAACGTTACCTCTTTCGTTTACTAATGAACTTGAGAATGAGGTCACTGGACTCACATCGACCAACGTTACGGAGTTAGCTCATATCAGTTGACGCAAACCAAATTAACTAAATACTAGTATTTGGTAACGTCTAAATTCTCTCTTTTGCTATTATTTCGCCAGTCGCGAACTCACTTTGTTTTCAAGCCAACTTCATGCGTGACGAAAAAGACCCGAAATGACACTCATTCCTTGCAAGACTGGTCGGCCTTTAGTGTGGGATGCCAGATGTGTTGACACTTTGGCGCCTTCCCATCTTCCTGAAATCACGCTACAAGCTAGTGGCGCGGCTATGGCAGCTGAATGTTTCAAACGGCTCGAGTATTTAAAACTTGACAAAGGTTTTATGTTTGTGCCGTTTGGGGTTGAGACTGGGTCCACTGAGACCGGATGCATTAGGAATTTTAAAAGATTTGTCCAAGAGACTGATCGAATCGGCACATGACCAAAATCCTGGGTTGTATTTGGGGCAGGGCCTTGTTATACAGCGTGGTAATGTAGCGAGCATTTTGGGTAAATTTATCGGACATTAAAGATCGTCTAAACCATCTTTAACCTCTTTTGCTTTTAAATGTACACAATTCTGGTGGATTAAAAAAAAAAACAAACAAACCTTACAAATCTTGCCCTAGCAATATACGAGCACAACAAAAAAGCATCAGCCAAATCAGTCGAGCAGTTCTCGAGCTATTGCGAGACTAACGCAGAACAATAAAATTGATTTATATTTATTATATTATTATAGATTATAGTTAACTTGGACTTGTTTAATTAAGAAGTAGATAAAAGCATTTGTGTGATTAACAAATATTTTACTTTGCTCTTATAAAGTGAAAACAACTTCATCGTCCCAACAGTACAAGTCTTCAAGCGTAAAGATTTGTCACGAAAACTAACTGTTTCTCCGGGTCTGTTGCTATTTGGGGCAGGCAGCTTATGGAAGAAAGCAAAACGTCGCAATTATCTATTGTCTATTATAGTTTATACCAACAGTTACCATCTAAGCGTCGTCGATTCGAAAATAATTAAAAATACAAGGTGTCGTAAAGACACACGATTTTTTTTTTTTTTTTACTTCTAGAGTAATTCTTACAAAGTGCCCTATTATAATTACAATCTAGCCAAACTATGGCTAATCAGTAATTTAACTTTAACTTAAACTGCTACATTGTTAAACTAAGAATGAGTCCATTAACACTTTTCTTATTGTCTCTATTAAGGGTAATACACTTTGTTCATGTGTTCTTTTGCAGCACTCTCACTATATATTACACTGATATATACTAAGACACACGATAGAAGTAAAACTTTTGTATTACAGGGAAACATTTTGATTAAACTTCACAGTGTTTACCCCCGCCACTTTTCGTCACACAATACGGTTGCGGATCAGAATTTCAATTCCTTCCCTTAAAAATTTTGGCTTATCAGGATCCGGCGAATACTTTTATTTATCTGATGTTATTATGAATGCTATAAAACAACAAAGTCACGTTTTAGGAGAGATTTCGGAATCTTAGAGGTGCCTCGGTTTACTTAACTTAGAGACATATAATTTTCTAATTCTATTTATTCGCAGGACCTATGCATGGAAAGAAGGTGGTCTGCTATGTGGCTTCTTGGGCCACCTATAGGCCTGGTCTGGGCGCGTACAACCTGGGACATCTGGACCCTTCCATGTGCACGCACATAGTCTACTCCTTCGCTGGCCTGGACCAAGACAAGAACACCATTAAAAGTCTTGGTAAGTGTTTCGTTCAGCACTTTGTCCATCCGTCCGTCCGTCTGTCTGTCTGTCAGAAGTATCTAGCATCTAAACCACACAAGCAAATAACTTCAAATTCTCAGAGAATATGTAAAGCTGTGGCCCAAAGCCAGAAATGGCAATTAAAATGATATACATGAAAATATTAAGGGGGCTCCCATTAACGTAAGTGGAGAGCAAAATACTTTTTATTTTTTAGCTACCTTTGTGGGGTATCGTTGCAAAGGGCTTGGCAAGTAGAGTAAGAAAGTGGTTTAAAAAAATCTATGTTGGAAAATAACAATTTGGTAGGCCACCAAAGTCACTGTTCTTAGACCTATTTTGTCCCGGGGTCTATCTCAGAAACGGCTACATAAAATATTTTACTAAAAATAATTACAGCTCCAGAAATTACCTTATACAAAACAAACTACGGGCCAATTGCCTATATTTCCTAAAACTATATACAGCAAAGAACTAAGTTAAATACAAGACATCGAGCTTATAGCTAGCTCAAGTGCTCAAGCCCATTACCAGTGGGTAGTGCTCCCATCATGCTGGCGGCATGTTCTGTTCCCATCGTCTTTTACTTGAACATCAAAAACAGAAAACAAACAATTAAAAAAAAAAGTTAGCATTCAACCGCAAAAGTTTCTATTTATTAGGCAAAATATAGGCACGAGATCTCAGTTCAGCGCGAACGACTAATTATAAAGAGAACAAACAAGCAAACGCAAGCATGCTACATCTTCGGCCGCGTCATCACTTTCCATCTGGTGAGATTGTGGTCAAATGCTTTCCTATCAGGAATAAAAAATAAAAAAAGCTTAACCGCACTAAGTTCAAAAACTTGTAGCATGGTAAATGTAGACAAATTCCATCGTCATTGCATTGACGACCCAGCTAGTCCAATGAACAAGACTCTACCCTCTGCGCCGTGAGTTCTGGGTTCGATTCCCGGCAGGAGCTCAACTCTCCTTCCCAAGAAACAATTGTGCTTCAAGTTTTGGGTGTGATTGTGTGTGTAATGTAAATGTTTTCGACACCCACGATACAAGGCTTTGAACTTAGTGTGAGGCTATGAGAATGTGTTTGTCATGGATATCAAATGAAAGAGCTATGTGAATGAAGAATGAAGAATGACTTGTGACAGAACTAGAAACACAAATTAATTTGGGAGTAAATTAATGGGAGGAAATATTTGTTCCCGCCAGGAATCGAACCACATGCCACTCACCCAACTAAAACAAAGGGCAGTTCAAATTATCTATTCTATTATATCAAAATATCTATTAGAAAAATATATCTCTCTTCCCAGATACTTGGCAGGACCTTGAGAAGAATGAAGGCATGGCTGGCTACAAAGGCCTAGTGGCGCTGAAGGAGAGGTACCCTCATTTGAAGGTTACAATCGCTATTGGAGGCTGGAATGAAGGGTCTCCCAAATTCTCCAATATGGCGGCAAATCCAGAATCCAGGAAGACCTTCGTCCAAAGTATTATGACGTTTTTGAAGTAAGTACAATAGTAAACTGATCGCATAAATGACAGAGCGAGGCGGGGTCTTTAAGTTGACTCGGGTGTAGCACTTTGTCCATCAGTCCGTCCGTCTGTCAGAGATCTTAAATCGGTATCTTAACCAATTAATTTAATTACCTAAAGTTCTCACACATGTACTACCTAGAGCAAAACTGAAACCGGTGAAAAAAAAAAAAGTTTAAATTATATAACTAAAAACATGAAGAGGGCACACATGTGTTTGATCCCTACATATATTTTTTTCAAAGTTAAATAAAAATCCAGAGAAAAAATCTACAATGTGTATTGCCAATTTCAAATTAGTAGGACAGCACAGTTGTCGTTTTCACTAAATTTTCCAAAACCTGCGATTCTTCGAGTGCTTATGTGTAATTATTGTGGATTATTAACCCTTAATACTTAGTAAACGTGCATAAATAATAAAAAAAAATATAAATAAATAAAAAAGAAAAAAAATAAAAAATATATAAAAATAATAAAAATAAATGAATAAATAAATCATACAAAGTTGAAAAACCTGATTTTCGCCTTCGGTGCAAAACTCCAATAGAAGTCCTAGTAAAGTTGACCTTGACCTCGGCGAGAGACTGCTTAGGGAGGGTTTTTAATAGGTTCAGCCCCTTTCCTTCCCCCCTGGGAAGGAGTGGAAGTGCTAGGCATTTCTCTACCTACAAAAAAAAGAGTTGGGCGATATGGACCGACCATGATGATGATGACAGGGTTCACCAGCTTTTAACTATAGAATGGATCCATTTATATTAAATGAATAATTAATTGTTATCGTACATTTTCAGTCATTATGGATTTGACGGTCTGGATCTGGATTGGGAGTATCCCACGAAGAGAGAAGGCAAGCCACATGATCGGGAGAACTTCGTACATTTAGTCAAAGTGAGTATCTAATTAAAACATTTCTTGTATGTTACTCCTGAATTGTTCTTATTTCGTACACACAAGGAATCTATTTTTGTAGCGTTTTACCACCATCTCACCTTTTGGTAAGTGATGAAATGTTCGACGATTGTGAGCACACTTTTTTTTTATCCCATAGGCAAGCATTTGACCACTATCTCACCTGATGGAGAGTGATGACGCAGCCGAAGATGTAGCATGCTTGCTTAGAAGATACCTATTCACTCTTGACTTGAAGAGTCCCAGATTATACCGTTCGGGGAAGAAAGACGCGGGAAATGAATTCCACTCCTTCACAGTACGGATGACAAATGTAGAAGCAAAACGCTTCGAGCGAACCGGAGGTATGTCAACCATAAATGGATGACGTTTGCCAGTTTGTCTTGTTGTTAGATGGTAAAACGGGCAAGGGGGAATTTTCATTCGCCAAAATGTAACCGATAGGCTTGCGACCTTACGTCGGTGACCGAGACTCTGCAATTTGGACTCAATTAGCTTATCATCGTCAACGAGTCTTCCTTAGACCTAGAAGGCTCACATTAAAAAAAATAGTGTAGTTAATTCGATTTTGGGTAATTGGGAAATCCTATCGAAAACGGCACTTGGTAAAACCTGCGAATTCTTTATCTTTTGCAGGAGCTGAGCGATGCCTTCGAATCCCGCGGCTACATCCTCACAGCGGCGCTGGGAGCTGGTAAAACCACCATGGAGACGGCATACGACCTGGCGAAACTGTCCCGGCACCTCGACCTCATCCACATGATGTGTTATGACTACCACGGGACTTGGGATGGAGTTGTCGGAGCCAATGCTCCGATGAGAGGAGTGGACGATGAGGATGTACTGTCTTTGGTAAGCATTGTAAGCTTAGATTAGTTGACCGAGCAGTGAGCGAAGCCTCTCCGGTTCAGCTTGGGCAAATGCTTTCGTATGTCCGACGGATGTCCGGCTGTTCTTCTCTACAGGAAGCATTTCTCAACCGATTCCCGAAATTTTGTTAGCAGGTTCGATATTTATGTGGAATTTTTGGTCGATGGAAATTTTGTCAAAATGGCGGAGATACGGGGGTTGAAAACATTAAAAAAAAATATTTCAACCATTTTGAAAAATACGCGAGGTCTTCAGCTCACAGACATAATCATAAACGCTTTCACACTCACAGCCCCACACTAAGTTCAATGCCTTGTGTCGTAGGTGGCAGAAACATTAGCAACACAATCACAACCAGAACCAGAAACACATTTTTTTCTTGTGGAGAAATCTTGTGTTCCCGCCGTGAATCGAACCCGATACCATTCTTAGACGGCGAACGCGCACTTTTTTTTGAGATGGTGGTCTAAAAGTTTACTCTTAAGAATATAAAAAAACTTGTTTTGTCCAGGAATTCACCACAAACTACATGATATCGCACGGCGTTTCTCCATACAAGCTGGTACTTGGTGTGCCCTTCTACGGACGTACCTTTATTCTGCAAAATCCAGAAGAGAGGGACATCGTGTTCGGAAGTACTCCTGTGAAGCCACAAGGGTTTCATGGACCTTATACGAAGGAAAACGGGTTCATGGGGTATAATGAGGTATGTTCTAGTCGTTTAGTTATGTTCTAGCGCGACCCTTTCTTGCCACCTCGGCGAGGGACTGCTCACGGGGGGGTTTTTAGTGGGTTCGAGCCCCACACACCCTTTTCCTTCACCCCTGGGAAGAAAAGGAAGTGGCAGGCAATATCTTACTTAAAAAAAGACGTTTAGCAATACACTGAAATTCAGCAATTAAAAGCAGACATCTCTCCCTGCCGATCGTGACAGACGCCATGCTTGGCAGCGAAAAATGGTGGCAGGCGGTGGTCTCCTTCTGCAAAGCGGTGATCTCCTTCTGCAAAGCGGTGATGGTGCAGAGAGGACAATCCCCGATCTGACCCGCTCCGGCGCTGACGGACGGAGGGAAGGAGGAGACAGCTTGCCCGCCTCCTTTCTCCTCCTCTGTAGTGGAATCACTGGTGGAAAGCCAGGGGACTCTGGAAAGGAATTGCCAGGCATTTTCCTTACCACAAAAAAAAGTCGTTTAGCAAATTCAATATCGTTTATTTACATGGGCCCGAAAAAGGCACTCATGAAAGTTAATGACTCTACTGCCAGATTAGCAAAATTACAGCCATCTCGAGAAGAACCTGGCGTGTGCGTGCATTCAGATTAAGCAAAATAAATTAAGGTTTTATGGCAAATGGGGTTTAATTTAACAATGAAAGCCTAAAATTCTAAATTAATTATAATCTGAGTAAGATTACATTTATTAGTTATTAACAATAAACTGAGAAAGATTAAATCACTAATAAAACGGATATTAATTAAGAGAGCATAATGAGAGAATTATTTAGACTACATTAACGACGAGCATGCATAACTTGTAGGTAAAGTTTAAATATGTCTGAAAATAATTGAATTGTAAAACCCGACTCAACCAAATATTCGGAACGTGAATTAAAAACGCGCACCTTACTTCGATGACCGATGACCGAGACTGCAATTTGGACTCAACTAGCTTATCATCGGCAATGAGTTTTTAGTTCGTCGTAGTCGGGTAAGCACAAAAAACGAACAAAACAAACGCTTTCACACTCACAGCCCCACACTAAGTTCAAAGACTTGTATCGTGGGTGCCGGAAACATTCACATCACACACACACATTACACCCAGAACCAGAAGCACAAATATCCCTTTGGTAGGAATTTGTGCTCCTGCTGGGAATCGAACCCAGGACCCACGGCGCAGAGGGCGGACACCCGTCCACTGCGCCAACTGGGTCGTCAATTTATTGTTATTTCAGATTTGTACCGAACGTCATAACAAATCGTCATCCTGGACCTACCACTGGGATGAGAAGTCAGCGACGCCGTACCTAAGAGACAGGGAGCGGGTAATCTGCTACGACAATGCCAGGTCCATCGCTATCAAAGTCAAGTGAGTTTAACACTTTTACACTCACAGCCCCATACAAAGTTCGATGACATGTGCCAAGGGCTGGAAACATTCACACACAATCCTGAACGATGACCCAGTTGGCGCGGTAGACAGGTCCGTCTCTGCGCCATGGGTCCGGGTTCGATTCCCGGTAGGAGCACAAATACCTTCCCAAGGGATATTTGTGCTTCTGCGTGTAATGTGTGTGTGTGATGTGATTGTTTCCGGCACCCATGATAAAAGTCTTTGAACTTAGTGTGAGGCTGTGAGTTTGAATGCGATTGTTGTTGTTTTGTTTGTTTATCGCTAGCCCATCTCACACTGCATCACACTATCACATCACACTATTATTACTAATATTTCAACTGCCCGTTGGCGTTCGCCTCCTAAGCAGGTCGAGTTCAATTCCCGGCGGGAACACAAGTTTTCTATTAAAGGAAAGTTTGTGTTTCTGGTTCTGGTTGTGATTGTGTATGTGACAATGTTTCCAGCACCCACGACACAAGTCATTGAACTTAGTGTGGGGCTGTGCGTGTGAATGCGTTTATGTTTATTACATATTGACGAGGATGCTGGAAACATTCACATCACACACAATCCTGAATTGTTCAACGCTAGCCCATTTCATATGTTATCATACTTATCATACTCATTCATATCATACATCATTATCATACTTCATCACACTAATATCAAACTATCATTCTAATATTATAAATCCGAATGTTTGTTTGTGTTTACTCACATATGTGTGATAGCAATGCTCAAAACAATCTCTTTAACTGCTTGGCGGATTTGCCTGAAATTTGGTTTGTAGATAGTCTAGCCCTAAAAATATGGAATTAACGGGAAATTAAGTCTATACTCGTACTATAAATACAATTATTTGTAGTTTTTTTTTCAAGAAAATATTTTCGGCTATCTCTTTCCGATGTATGTATCCCCAACTACCCTATCGAACCCATTACTACCCTATCGACCCGAGCAAGTGTCTTTTACAGCACAATTAAACTTTATTAAACTTACGTTTTTCTTATATAGTGTAAAACTGTATGTATTGCACGAAAAATGCAACTGTTTATTTTATCACTAGACGTGCGCCGCGCCTTCGCCCTCGCTTATCAACTTAAAAAGTAGCTTATACGTTAAGCTACCATTACAGCGTGAAACATACTTACACACAAACTTCCGGTTTTATAATATAAGTTTAAATTTTTGTTCGTATCTACGGGTCGATTGCCTATATTTCCTAAAACTAAACTAAAACTATATACAGCAAAGACCTAAGTTAACTACAAGACATCGAGTTTATAGGTAACTCAAGTGATTAAGCCCACTACCAGTGGGTAGCGTTCCCATCATGTTGATGGAATTGCCTCTCTAAATTGCAATGCGTTAAGCCAAACAAGTGCCAGCATTTTTATCACGCGTCGCCTCAACCAGGCGTTCTGATGTTCGGTTTACATTAGTGTATATATGTCTGATTTTATAGTAAGAAAATTTTGTTACACAGTCCTGGCAATAAAATTTCTTAATCTGATTCTAATTAAACTAATTAATTTATAAGCTGTATAACTAGGCTAAGTTAAGTATATATGTGGCTTTTATTTACTAAATCTTTAAAATCGTAAATTATTTTATATTCCAGAATGGCAATAGACAGAGGTCTCGGCGGTCTCATGATATGGAGTATAGACACGGATGACTTCCTCGGCCACTGTTCCGACGAAGAGGACGCGTACTTGGACTTTGTGAAACGACTGGACGAGATCGCGAATGAACCTGTGCTTGATGAGGCTTTGAAGACTTTGAATCTGCCTGATGGTAAGATACATTTTTTTATTATAATGAACTTCTTGATATACAAATATTAGTATAGTAGAAACCCTGTTTTAGTTGCTCTTGTTTTAATTACTAGTAATTGTGTTGCAGAAGGCAGTTATTATGTTACTTCTCCTGTAGATATAAGTAACGTACCAACCTAGAAGGTATCTATTTAATTTAGACTTGAAGACTTCCATATTATTCTATTTGGGGAATACAGACGCGGGCAAGGAGTTTTACTCCTTCGCTGTACAAATGATGAAAGTAAAATATTGACAATTGGGTTTTTTTTACAGTTACTACAGCCAACTACTAAATACCTACTGCTATGTGAATAATGCTTTATATACATGAGACATACTTGAATTATATGAAATAACAAATTAATATATTAGCGAGGGTATCATACTTCACATCAAACTAATTAATAAATAAGAACGTTTGTGTGGGTGTGTATGACAAGGAGGTGTATGTGTGTAAGTAAATCTGTGCCACAAGGTATCTCTGCAACGGGTAAATGAATAATTGGTATTCAGATAGCATACTGTCTGAATACTGGATGGATCCTAGAATACGATCTATTATAAAGTAAGTTTTATCCATCTATCTATATTTAGTTTATTTTCATATTTCCAGATAGGAGAATCGACGCTCTCAGCAAAGGCACATCCTACGTCATGTCAAGTGGGAAACTCAATTTGCGGCTACCACAAACGGAGAAGATTGTCAACTACAAACTACTACGCACCATCAACGACGCCACCACACTCGCTATGCAAGAAAAGAGGATATTTGATGAGATAAAAAGAGTCACGAAGGAAAACGAAATCGATTATAAAAAGCCGTCGGGTAGTGGTAGCTTGGGTAGTAGTTTGTTTAGTGTGTTATTGTGTTTATTCGTTACGAGTTTATAAACAAAAAACATGCCTTTTATTTTCACTATCTATGCCTAAAATACTCAATTAAGTTTTGTATCTGAAGTTAATGAGACGTTAATTACTTATATACTTTTTTTTAAACAACTTACTGCCACAAACCAAAAATCTATCTCATTTTAATATTATACTGTGCTCTTTTTTAACCCCAAGTCTAACCACCACTATTAAAACAAGGGGAGTAAATTACAAGGAGCCGTCGGGTAGTGGTAGCTGGGGTAGTAGCTGTCAATAAGATTGTGTTATTGTGTATGATTGTAGTTAAGATTTCATTTTAATATATGATATTAGAAACTAAACCTTTTCTACGATGTTCCTAAAGTTCTAGATGAAATAAAATATTCATCTGTATCGATTGTAAAGTTTGAATAACAATGTATTTTCACAAACTAACGCAAATCTCTTTAATGTAATGGATTCGACTTTTCGTACTTGATCATGTAATTAGAGCAATTCAAATACTGTATTATATTTTATAACATAGAGCCACTAATTACATTTGTAAAGATGAAACGTAATCAATATAAATAACTAGTCGTCATGTCGCGCCTACATTTTGCTCCATAGAGAAAATCTTTTGAGGTTGATTGCTTATTTGTCGATTTTTGTATTTGTTGTTCAAGTACATAACGGATATTATACGTAAGTTTCAGCGTTCAGTGTGAAGCCGTATTTTATTTAGACCTTGGGACAAAATATAACTACAAACAGTGACTTTGGTGGCCTACCAAATCGTTACTATCCAACATACCTAGTTTTTTTTTGAAACCGATTTCGTACTATACCTTTCAAGCTCTTTACAACGATACCCCACAAGGGTAGATTTTTATGTTGCTCCCCACTTATATGTAATGTGGGAGCCCTCATAATATTTTTCATTTATAAAAATTTTAATGTCATTTCTGGCTTTGGGCCGTAGTTTTACATATTCTATGAGAATTTGAAGTCATTCGCTTATATGGTTTAGACGCTAGATGTCTCTGACAGACGGACGGACGGACAAAGTGCTGAACGACCCGAGTCTACTTAGACATGTCGATTCACTCGATCAAAAATGCATGGTCTTGCGTTAGTCTTGCAATAACTCGAAAATGCCTCGACCGTGTTGGCTGTTTTTTTTTAAGTTCGTAATTGTCGGGACAAAGTTTGTATGAAAGATTTTTTTTTTATTCACCGGTAATTTCACTCGCGCGTTGCCGGCGGGCTATTGGGATTATCCAAGTTTTTATATTAATTTAAGACCGCTTTAGACTCAAAATAGTGTTATTGGTTGCATTAGTCATAGATTACTCTAGTGAATATTTAGAAAATAACGTAGCAAATCAATGATCATGTACTAAATACAATTATATAGATACAAATTAAAAAATATGTTAATATTTTCCGTTACAGTTGATACGATCTTAAGAGGGTTTATTCCTTTTGTCTCCTCTCTCGCTCGCACATTTCAAAATTTTTAATAAACACAATTAGTTAGGAGTGTTTTTGAAAATGTTTTCAACCAACTATATCGACATTAATACAATGAATGTTTTGATCTACCTTTCGTTTTTCATATCTTTAAGTTAAACGAAGAAAGGGTGAAAAACACATTGAAATTTGGGAACTGTGTTATTTCTCATCTTATTGAAGGATATGATAGCGAAAAGAAGTTTGAAACAGCCTTGTATTAATGTCCATATAGTTAGTTGAAAACATTTTCAAAAACACTCGTACATAATTGGATTTATAAAAATATCCAATTGTGCGAGCGAGAGAGAAGACAAAATGAATAAACCCTCTTAACAACCGAATCTCCAATTGTAATATATTTTGTAACAATAAGGACTAGTTAACATAATATATTATTTTTGTTAGATATATATCGAAAACCTTTGATTAATACAAGCTTTTATTTAGTTTCACCTGTCCCGATGTCCGTCGTTGCCGTTGCGTTCATTTTGACCCACTTTCCAGTTTCTACAGTTATAGTTACAGTACATAGAATGACAAATCAATATTATTATGACACGGGGTTTTTTTATGCTTGATATGTAAGCATTTGGCCGCTTTCTCATCTGATGGAAAGTGATGATGCGGCCGAAGATGTAGCATGCCTACCTAGAAGATACCTATTCTAGACTTGAAGACTCCCATATTATACTGTTCGGGAAACAAAGACACGGGCAGTGAGTTAGTGAGTTCCATTCATTCACAGTACGGATGATGAACGTAGAAGCAAAACGATTCGAGCGAACTGGAGGTATGTCAACCATAAATGGATGACGTTTGACAGTTTGTCTTGTTGTTTGATAGTAAAAAGGGCATGGAGGAATTATATCATCACTCTCCAAAATGTAAGCGATAGAATACCGATAGGCTTGCTACCTTACGTCGGTGACCAACACTTTGCAGTTTTGACTCTACTAGCTTACTATCGCCAATGAGTCTTCATGTCAACCATAATGGGGTGATCTGATGTTGGAGCCGGAAGGTGCCGATAGGAACTCTGTAATAAAACGACGCCACCATCGAGCTTGGGCTCATATGATTCGTCTTGACAAGTTTTCTGGTTCTATAAGTGTTTTATCAACAATTTGAAAAAGCTTGTTTAAATTTTTTTATAACTTGTTTAAAAACTTAGTTACTTTATCCACATTATGTAGGTATAATGACTGTGTACTTGTACTTATTGTTGTAAATAAAGCATTTAGTTTTCATTTTTTTCTTTTAATAAAATCATATATATCTCAAAACTTAAAAACCACTCGAATGGCCTGGTAGTTCAAATGTTACGCCGCCTGAACCTGGGTTGATTCTCAGATGAACAAAAATTTTCTTTATTTAGGTTGTTTTTCATTTTTTTTTTGTTGTAACGAAGTCGTTTTGAGAAATGACCTCACATCGGTTCAGATCCTTTGATAAGTTAGCACGTTAGCAATCCCAATAGAAAAGATTTCAACCCACCATAATATGTCCACAAGCTACCTATTTCATTAGCGTTTTAAAACAAAACTTTTTAAAATTAAAACTAAAAAAAATAATTGAAATCGGCTTACGTATTCTCCACGTAAGCGGTTATGAGGTAAAACACGGTAAAAAAAAACTAAAAAAATACAGTAGACTTGAGTACCTCCTCCTTTTTTGGGGAAGTCGGTAAAAAGCACCAGCTTTCAAATAAAAAAAAATCATCAAAATCGGCACACAACTAAAGAAGTTATGAGGTAACTTTTGAAGTCGGGTAAACGAGAACATCGTCAAAGTAGTCCACAAAAGACACTCAAGTCGACTGTATTTTTTTTTATGTTTTTTACCTCATTACTTCTCACCACGTGAGCCGATTTCAAAAATTTTTTTTTAGTTTGAAAGATGTTGCTTTCTAATTGGTCCCATTTAAATTTGATTAAGATCTGATCAGTAGTTCTTGAAATATCGTCTATTATGTCTATTTTGTGACGAATAATGCGTACTTTGACGATATTCTCGTTTACCCGACTTCAAAAGTTACCTCATAACTTCTTTCGTTGTGAGCCGATTTTGATGATGTTTTTTATTTGAAAGCTGGTGCTTTTTATGTAGTCCAATAGAAATTTGATCAAGATCGAATCTCTAGTTTTTGAGTTATAGTCAATAATGCGTATTTAATACATTAAATCTGATTAAGGTTCCGAAGATAAAGCGGTGAAGATGGTTTTTTTAAGCTTTGCTTGCGTTCAATTATTTTCTATGCGTTTGGGTGGCGCCCTGGATGGTTTATATTCACAAATCAGCCCTACCGATGGCGCTGGGGGTTGCACACGGGCGAAGCCGGGGCGAATCACTGGTTAATTACCTATATATATATATTAGTAGACAGTACTATCTACGGGCCAATTGCCTATATTTCTTAAAACTGAACTAGAATTATATACATCTACAGCAAAGTCTACAAGTCATTGAGCTTATAGATAACTCAAGTGCTCAAGCCCACTACCAGTGAGTAGCGTTCCCATCTTGCGTGGGGACCGGGAGCTCATTCTATTTTCAAATTTTTATCAGAGCGCAATGCCTCCATTGCCTCTCTGAATTCCAATGCTAATACGTTGAGCCAAATAAGTACTACTATTTTGATCACGCGTCGCCTCAACCAGGCGCTCTGATAAAAATTTAAAAATAGAATGAGCTCCCGGTCCCCACGGACCCAGTATCTCAACACCAAACGGCTCAAATATACTACCGAGGTTTCCATATTTGCGCCGTTTGCGCTGCTCTGCCGAAGTTGCCGCGACGCCAACCCCATTCTGTGTTTCAGGAAGATGTGACGGAGCTAAAGTGTCGACACAGGTTGCACACTAAAGGCCGTCCCACCTTCCATGGAATTAAAGTCATGTCGTCCTTAATTATATCAACCTAGGTATATCTATATGATGTAGTCACCAGAAATCGCTTCGTACAGAAACCGTGTTTACTTCCCTGTACTCCATCATCAGTTACCGTCAGGTGAGATAATGGTCAAACGCTATATAGATAATAAAATATATTATAAATGACCTATTCACACGTCAAAATAAGAGAGTGGCGCTTATCAATCTGGCCGTCGCTCATGGACAAGGTCGGGTCCACATTCCATAAGGTTTTACAACGAATACTTTTGAAATTTGATTTTAATGATAGCCTATGTAGAAAAAAACAACGTGAGAGGTGTCAAGGAACACCCGGATGGAACGAAGTTCAATTTCCGTCTAGCCCCCTTTCGCAACGCGCGATAAGGAACTTTCGTTCCAAAATTAAAAAAAACATGCAAAAACCAACATCACGCGGTGTTCCCAACTTTTGGTCTTAATTTCTTCCGTCCGTTCGTCTGTCAGAAGCATCTATTCTCTAAACCATACAAGCGAATGACTTCAAATTCTAAGAGAATGTGTAAAGCTATGGCCCAAAACTAGAAATGGCATTTTTTTTTCTTCCCATACAAGGAATATATATATATATATATACTTCCGGTTCTGGGTGTGATGGTTAATGTTTCCGAATACCATGATACAACTCTTTGAACTTAGTGTGGGGCTTAGTGTGAAAGCATAGTTTTTTTTCTGATGATTTATCAAAATCAATTAAATAACTATAAGCTATGAGTGTTACTTCTCATTGACGACCCATTTGGCGGTCCGTCCTCTGTGCCGTGGGTCCTTGGTTCGATACCCGGCAGGAACACACTTTTCCTTCCCAAGGGACATTTGTGATTCTGGTTCTGGGTGTGATTGTGTGTGTGATATGAAAATGTTTCCGGCGCCCACAATACAAGTCTCTGAACTTAGTGCGGGGCTTTGAGTCTAAATGCGTTTGTTTGTTTGTTCTAATCGTGTAAGTATCTACAAAGTGAGGTGAAAACTTACAAAATAAATTAACAACTTACAAAATAAATTGACAAAACAGAGAAATTAATGAAAGTTATACTCGTATGTTGATTTTTAACAAATAGATTAAGACTTTAGCTTAAAAAAACCGACTTCACCGCTTTATCTTCGGAACGTTGATCAGATTTTATGTATTAAACACGCATTATTGACTATAACTCAACAACTAGAGATCAGATCTTGATCAAATTTAAATGGGACGAATTAGAAAGCAAAATCTTTCAAACTAAAAAAAATTCGAAATCGGCTCACGTAGAGAGAAGTTATGAGGTACATATAAAAAGAAATACAGTCGACTTGAGTACCTCCACTTTTTTTGTGAAGTCGGTAAAACCCATTTCATTTCATCGACAGTATCGTAGCCACGAGTAGATCTATTTTGCCTCCAGCAAACTGTAAAAAGTAGTTCTGTCCATATTAACGTTCACATTGACCTAGCACCCATTTATGCACAACCTGTCACGATGTAATATACCACTCACTTAAACCTAATTAATCAATTAACAACTTATAATTTGGGTATTGATGGAAGAGGGTTCCAATAAATATACTAAGTTTTTTTATTAGAATAGAATAGAAAATTCTTTATGGTACACCAAATACAGTTAGTTACAGGGGTAATCTTAAAAAACTAAAGTACAATGGGCGGACTTATCGCTAAAAGCGAATCTCTCTCAGTCAACCTTTATTAGTAGTCTTATTAAATCACTGCAAGCTTAACATTTGGGCACATGGGCCCCATAGATGTACTCATGAAAGTTAGGGCCAAAACTGCGTTGAGTGGATGCCCGCGCGGCTCCATACAAAAGTGCTCCGTCGCACAGTGGTTCCATTCTGAAAAAAAAGTGGACATAGGAATAAAAGTTCGAAATTCGATATGTTTTTTTTTATAGGACAGCTGGCTATCTTAACAACTTTTAGTCTGTTACAAATCCTCGTAAGATATAGTAAGCGAGAAAAAAAATGTTTTTGTATGAAAAAAAAAACACATTTGTTTTTTTTATTAAGTTACGTCAAATCGGATTATGTTTTGCGTATAATATGTGATAGTACATATTACTAAGTAGCTATAAAAAAAAACGGAAATCCATCGACCGCCTTGTGATATACGAGAGGTCAAACATAGCGATTTATGTATGCTGATTTCTCACATTTCGAGAGAGATTTTTTTTTTTTATTATACAGCTTATATTATTTTATGCAAGTTCTAGTCTGTTACTTTTTCCAAGCGATTTGACATATCTAAATAAAAAAAAACAAACGTGTTTTTTTGTTTCATTTTTTTTCTTACTAACTATAAGATCTTACGGGGATTTGTAACAGAATAAAAGTTGTTAAAATAATAGCCAGCTGCTGTCCTATACAAAAGTCAGATCGAATTTCGTACTTTTATTCCTATGTCCACATTTTTTCGGAATGGAACCACTGTGCGGCGGCACATATTTTTCCATTCGTCTTTAAAATAAAATCTTACTTCTGTAATGTAATCCTTAACCTAGGTTTATTAATATTTTGCAGTCGCCATAAACCGCTTGTGCAGTTTGCCTCCACACATCCTTGTCATTAACATAATCAATAATTCACACATTTTCTTTTTATTTTTCTAGCAGCTCAGCCATACGCACTCACTTTTCACGACAAACAAGATCCTACCACATGCACCCTAATTTGTTAACGTTTTGGGGTGGAAAGGGTAGAGTCGTTACTTTAGTCAGGATGGATAGAATAGGTACCAGAAAGTCAGGGGACGCCTTGCACGGACCTACACGTCTGGGGGTAGCCTTGGTGAGCCCACCCCTCTACGGGCGGTGTGGCTCGGTATAGATCCATGCCTACCGCCGCGCCGGGGCAAGATAGTGACTACTAGCGCGACTCTCCTTTTCTTCACCCTGGGAGGGAAGGGAAGTCGTAGACATTTTCGCCCCCACAAAAAAAGAAGAAAAGCCTAAACAGTAAGAGGGACTGCTCACGGGGGTTTTTAGTGGATTCAAGCCCCACACGGCCCTTTCCTTCACCCCTGGGAAGTGCAAGGCTACACAAATATACCATCTATCAATTCAATCTAGATTACCACACGAGTAATAATACTGAACCCTAAATATTTATCTAACAGAATGCATAATCGATCATACGACCTTCCCGCGACGTCTCAGTGTCGTATAATGCTCACTGACCGTTATTTCGGACATAGATACACTCGCATATATACATACAATGTGTACACCATGTCTACACATACTAACATTCATGAAATTCAAAGGTACAATATAGTCAAACACAATGATATTACAACTAGTCGTTCGCGCCGAACTGAGATCTCGCGCCTTCATTTTGCCTCATAGAGAAAAACTTTTGAGGTTAATTGCTTACAACTTTTTCTAAAACACCCAGGTCAACGTAGAGATCTAGATTCGCTTGATCAAAAACGATAGTTTATGTGTAAGTAGTGTGAAAAAAAAATATACTCACACACATGAGTATGTTTTTTTATTCACGCTGTAACGGCTGAACGGATTTGGATGAAATTTGGAATGTACATAGTTTATAACTAGGATTAAGAGGGTTTATTCGCTCTCGCTCGCACAATTCGATATTTTTAATAAATACTGTTTTCAACTAATACTATATGGACATAAATACAAGGATGTTTCAAACTTCTTTTCGCTATCATATCCTTCTATACGATAAGATGTTACACAGTTCCCAAATTTCGATGTGATTTTCACGCTTTCTTCGTTTAACTTAAAGATATGAAAAACGAAAGTAGATTAAAACATTCATTGTAATAATGTCCATGTAGTTGGTTGAAAACATTTTCAAAAACACTCTTATCTGTATCTTATCTTGTTTCTTATCTTCTTATCTTATCTTATATTGTATTTATAAAAAATACTAGCCGTGCCCCGCGGCTTCGCTCGCGTTTATCAAGTTAAGGAGTAGCCTATATGTTAATCCTAGGTATAAGCTATCTATGTACCACATTTCATCCAAATCCGTTCAGCCGTTAAAGCGTGAAGAGGGAACAAACATACTTAGACACTTACACACAAACTTTCGGATTTATAATATAAATTAAGTAGGATTGAAAAGTGCGAGCGAGAGCGAAGACAAAAGGAATAAACCCTCTTAACACATAGGCCACTTTTTAACTTGATTATGGCGGGCAAAGCTTTAGGGCACGGCTAGTAAATATATACAAGGTTACTTTGAATTAGCCCTCCATACTGCACAGGGGGGTAGGGTATCGACAATGCAACACAAAAAAAAGATTTAAAAAAACTTTTTTTTTATCAGTTTGTAAAGTGCCGAGCTACGATTACAACCAATTATCCAACACGTAAACTCAAAAATAAAAAACCAATACTCCCCGTGAAGTTTGGAGCGCTAATTCAAAGTAACCTTGTATAGTAGCTATTCATAAGGAAACAGTTAGTAATTATTTTAGATCAATTGCTGTCAGCATTTGAGGAACTCAAATGTCATGGGTATATTAATCACGATTAGTTTTAACTTTTTAGCAAGCATGGGAAGTGATGCGTAGATATCCTACTAATATTATAAATCCGAAAGTTTGTGTGTAAGTGTGTAAGTATGTTTGTTGCCTCTTCACGCTTTAACGGCTGAACGGATTTCGATGAAATTTGGAATGTACATAGATAATACACCTAGGATTAACACAAAGGCTACTTTTTTACTTGATAACAGCGGGCGAAGCCACGGTGCACGGCTAGTTATGATATATTTTTGTGGTTGTAAATGTAAACAAATTCACATCATCTTAATTTATCATCATCAACAACACTAGCTCACTGCGAGACGTAAACTTCTCCTGCAGGTCTCCTATGATAGCCTTTGCTTGCTTATCGTATAGATTAATGAGCAGTTCGACATAGCTTAATGACTATTGTCTTACGACTATCAAGCAACGGCTTTCATAGGAAAAAATAATTAATAATATCCATATTTTTACCACTTTATTATTTTTGATGCATGCATACAGCCTTCGCTTTTTAACCATGAGTGGTTGACTCATAGAAAATGCTTTTAGCGTTAAGTCCACCCTTTGTACCTTTTTTTGGGCAATAAAGAGTTAAATAATAAATAATAATAATAGCAAATGGTATCTTCTAGGCAAGCATGCTACATCTTCGGCCGCATCATCACTTTCCATCAGGTGAGAGTGGTCAAATAATCGCCTATTTATCATAATAATTGTGATTGGCTAGCGATTGACCACTACATCAACCTGCTGGTAAGTGACGATGTGGTCGATTTGTCATTATAACATGTTCAAGTGACTGAACATGACATGCATTATGGCATGCGACAAGGCCACACCAGACCTTGTAGTACGGAAAAGTGATATATATGTATACTGAGGACAGTGGAATGCAACAGTGATTCTTATATTTAATCAACTTCAAAAATGGCTTTGTATTTTATTTTTCAACTTCAATAATAGGCTTTTTTTTAATGTTTGTTATCTCATTTTTTTTTTCTAGGTGAACCAATTTTGATTGTTGTTTTTATTTGAAAGCTGGTGATTGTAGTCCCATTTAAATTTGATCAAGATCTGACCAGTAGTTTTTGAGTTATGATCAATAATGCGTTTAAATTCAATTAATCTGATCAAGGGTTCCAAAGATAAAGCGATAATGTTTGTTATTTTAAGCTTTACTTACGTTTAAATTATATAGCCAGCTAAATTGCACAAGCACACAAGTAAACAAGTGGCAAAATCTAAAGTTTTGGGTATAAAAAAATGTTTTAGCTAAATTTACTATTCTTTTTACCGACTTCCCATAAAAGGACGAGGTACTCAAGTCGACTGTATATATATATATATTACTAGCTGCGCCCTGCGGTTTCACCCGCGTTGATAATGATAAAAAGTGATGATGATGATGATGATGAAAAATAGATGTTGGCCGATTCTCATAGATACCGGATAAGCACAAAAAATTTCATCAAAATCGGTCAAGCCGTTTCGGAGGAGTATAGCAACGAAAACTGTGACACGAGAATTTTATATATTAGACTAGCTGCGCCCCGCGGTTTCACCCGCGTTGATAATGATGAAAAGTGATGATGATGATGATGATGAAAAATAGATGTTGGCCGATTCTCATAGATACCGGATAAGCACAAAAAATTTCATCAAAATCGGTCAAGCCGTTTCGGAGGAGTATAGCAACGAAAACTGTGACACGAGAATTTTATATATTAGATTGTGTGTTACCTCATAAAGTCTTTTGACGTACCGATTTCGAAAAAAAGTTTTTTTGTTATTTGAAATTGATTGATGTTGATATCTAATTATTGGTCCCATTTAAATTTGATCAAGATCTGATCAGTAGTTCTTGAAATATCGTCAATAATGCGTGTTTAGTACATCTAATCTGATCAAAGTTTAGAAGATAAAGCGGTGATGTCGGTTTTTTCAAGCTTTGCTTGCGTTTAATTATTTTGTGTCAATCCTACTATTATAATAAATCCAAAAGTTTGTGTGTAAGTGTGTAAGTATGGTTGTTCCCTCTTCATGCTTTAACGGCTGAACGGATTTGGATGAAATTTGGAAGGTACATAGATTATACCTAGGACACATTAGCTACTTTTTAACTTGATAATAGCGGGCGAAGCCGCGGGGCACGGCTAGTTATTATTATATATTGGTTATTGTATTGTATTATAGGTATAGATAACCTTCATGGTTACCTCTCGAATAAGCTATTTACAGATCAATGACTACCACATTCTATCGATCTCTTCACTCCAAATCTACTAATCCGTGGTTAATCGCGCGCCGTGCGCCAGCTAGAGCTGCGCTTGCGCATTTAATTTAAGATTTAATTTATTAACAGTTTTTTTAAAATTTAATTTATTGTGATAAACTTCGGTTGGAAGTTTTAAGAGATTTAGACGAGTAAGGTGTTAATTTATTTTAGTAACTATGTTGAAAAGTTTGGCTGCGTTTTTCTTGGGTAAGGAAGTTTATTTTTAAGTTCTTTTAAAAGGAGGAGGTTCTCGATTCGTCGGAATGTTGTTTAACCGAATTATAAAAAAGAAGGAAGTTATCAATTGTATTTTTTATGTGTTGCGTCATAACTTCTTACTCATTTAAAAAAGTGTTTTACCTTTTTCACGTATATGGTCGCCTAGTACTAAAAACTTTTTGGATATTGTTCATACAAAAATACTAAAATCAACAAATCAATCTACAAAAATACTAAAATCAAAAATACAAAGTTGGAAAACGTGATTTTCGCCTTCGCTCCAAAACTTTAATAGAAGTTTGAGTACAGTTTCTACTACTTTATTAGAGCTTGACTTGGCTATGACCTAGACTGTTTTACTTGACTTTGACTGTCACTCGTGACTAGGAGTTTTCTTATGATATTCATATTATTTAGTCTACGGATATACACACAGAAATATATTATTACTTGATACTGGCTAAATGCACAAGATTATGTAAGGATAACCTCACCGGGAGCCCGGTATTTGGGCATGCCAACTCCTAGGCGCTTTTGGCCTCAGTCAGGTTTGCTATCTGTAAAAAAAAAAAACTATATATGAAAGTATTTATTCGCCTTTTTTTCAAGTTCCATGAACTGAGGACAAGAAAGCTTGTAACGCAACACTAGAAATTTTACGTATACCTAAGCCTCCTAGTCTTACATGTAAAGAAGCTTGCGACCAACCCCTATCCTCTATGTCAATATTCTAAGCCGATATAAGAGTATTTTTTACTATAATGTCAATGCTCTCAAGGAGCGCGCCATGTTTCCATTTCCTATGATTGGGTGAGGTTACGTCCGTTTTTAGGGTTCCGTACCCAAAGGGTAATAACGGGACCCTATTACTGATACTTCGCTGTCCATCAGTCCGTCCGTCTGTCACCAGGCTGTCTCTCAAGAACGGTGATAGCTAGACAGTTGAAATTTTCACAGATGATGTATTTCTATTGCCGCTATAACAACAAATAACTACTAAAAATAAAATAAAATAAACATTTAAGGGGGGCCATACAACAAAGTTGATTTTTTATAGATAATGGTACGGAACCCTTCGTGTGCGAGTCCCGACTCGCACTTGGCCGGTTTTATTCTTTCAAGTCCGCGACACCAAGTAGATGTATTATTTGTCTAATCATCCCCATTGTTACAGCGCTGGCGCTAGCTCTTAGTCAACAGCCTGTAGACTACTACCACGTGTTACATTTACCTCACAACCCTCCGCTGCACCCCGTCTTCCAACATGCACCCCCTACGGAATTCTCCTGCCAGGGGAGGTCCAGGGGATACTACGCGGATGTACAGAGTGGATGCCAGGTATAAAGAAGCCAGGTCTTTGACGAAAAAATATCAGTATTTTATCGAGCGAAGCGAGATCTCTAAGTAGACTTAGTTTCAGCACTTTGTCCGTCCGTCCGTCTGTTAGAGGCATCTAGCGTCTAATTCATACAAGTGAATAACTTCAAATTTTCAGCGTTACCATGTCATCTTATTTTACCATGTTTATTGCCATAAACGTTACGTTTCATTATTTGTTATAATAGCATGACGCTTACCTTCAGGCGAGCGACGTGCTCGTCTCGTCTCCAATGACATTAAAGTACTTACGATTTTACTTTCAAAATGGTGCTTTAAACCTTAATTACTTAATTAGCGGATAAGATAAATACATCTATGCGAATACATCTATGCCGCGTCTTGTATTAAGTATTGGGCTTATAACCTAACATTTTGAAATAACTACATCCTGATGCTTTTATTTATTTTTACAGGCTTACCATTTCTGCTGGCGACAGCATCGAGTCAGCACAGACCTTTGTGCAAATGGAACTCTTTTCAATGAGCAGTTTCAAGTGAGTACTGAGTAGGTACTACCTACAAAATATATGTTATTGTAATCCATTTATAGTAAACTAGCCGTGCCCGCGGCTTCGCCCGCTATTATCATGTTGAAAAGTAGTCTATGTGTTAATCCTAGGTATAATCTATGTACATTCCAAATTTCATGCAAATCCGTTCAGCCGTTAAAGCGTGAAGAGGGAACAAACATACTTACACACAAACTTTCGGATTTATAATATTAGTAGGATGTTCTCTAAGGACATCTATTCACTCTAGATTGAAGACTCCAAATTATAAGGACTATTCGGGGAACAAAGATGCGGCAGTGAGTTCCACTACTTCGCTGTACGGATGATAAATGTAGAAGCAAAAGCTTCGAGCGAATGTGAGGTAGATCAACCATAAATGGATGTCGTTAGTCGTTTGTCAGTCTAAAGGTCCGATCATCAGAAATTACATTGAGGAATCAACTGGTGTAATTCGGGTGCACACTTTCAGAATTGTAAGCTAAAGAACACTGATAGACTAGTAGCCTTACTTATTTATTTATTTACAAGGAAGACCAACAGCCTAAGCCAATTAATGGTCCTCTCGGATAGAAACAAAATATTTTACTAATTAACGCAAACATGACATTAACGCATCGTTACACAAAGAAAACATTGAAAATACGTAACAAAATTTCAAAATTGTGTAAGGATACATCCAAACGAAGACAATAATCAGAATATTGTAAATTATTTAAACAATTGAGTCTAATTATCAAAGAAGTCGCTACTAAGCAGCCGCCTCGCCGAGTTCACGCTTGTGCAAAACAGGTCTAACGTACTATTATGTCTGTATATGTTATTAAAGTGTTTACTCGCTCTGTATAAGTAAGAATTCTTACGTGAGATAACTATAAAAGTTATATTATTATGTTATAATTTATAAATTTGGAGGTAAATATACATAAATATCTACTATATTATTATTATTTAGGTCATTAATTTTGTCTGATGATAATAATATTTGCGATTATTAGCATAGTGGACATATATTTCTACTATGTTATTAGCGACCTCTGGCGAAATAGATAGATACCTTAGAAGATAAAACCACAGAAGAGAAATAAAGTAAAAATATTCCCTTTTCTATGGATAAAACTCTTGTAAGCAGAGTACACAATACTTACGTAGTAATAAGCAAGGATTTTGTATGTTTGTTTCCTATCTCGATGGTAATAAGTAGTACCTAAGTTACACTTAAGACTTAATCTCGATGATTGTAGTAAGATATGCTTATTTCTTTACTACAATCATCGAGATAAAGTCTAAGTGTAACTTATGAAATATAAACATAAATATTATGATTATTTCTTTGTTTTCAGGTTTGCGATCACTTTTACAACGTGCGATGTGGATCTCCTTTGGAAGACTTGTAAATTTGTAAAATTCTAATGTTAATTTATTAAAGTAAGCTGAAAATAAATCTAGTTTAATTGTTATCCTACTCCGTTATTTTTATATAGGTATTGCGTAAAAGGCAAGCTAATACAAATTAATGAAGTGTCGTTAATTCAACTAATTCTTATTCACTATTTGCGACACTTAACCCAATCATATCCCCACATCGAAGTTAGTTTAGATGGCCTGGTTGAAGCGACGCGTGATCAAATGCCGCCAGCATGATGGGAACGCTACCCACTGGTAGTGGGCTTGAGCACTTGAGTTGCCTATAAGCTCGATGTCTTGTAGGTAACTTAGTTCTTTGCTGTACATAGTTTTAGTTTAGTTTTAGGATATATAGGCAATTGGCCCGCAGATTTGTCTAGTTTTATTAACATTGTTTAGATGGCTGACTTAAGATGACGTTAGTTACTTTCAGTCTTACTTATAAAAATGTCGCTAAGCAATGCTTAGCCACCTCTTAGTTAAGCAGCTCTTAAGTCCATAATCAATGATTAACTTTTTTTCACTCATAAACATTAGTTAGGCTCTGCTTAGTTGAGGAACACACAGAGAATCGAAAATAATCGAAATGTACACGATCGCCATAGACTAAAACCAAAATAGTCGACTAAAAGTGAAATTATACGAATAAAGTTGTCAAAAATGTGTTTTTATTAATCTATTGAAATGAAAGTCTAAGACAGGTGACATTCAACGGTTGTCGAAGTAAACAATTTTGCGCCTTACGTAAAAAGTTTTGACACAATTATTATTGAAATATATCAGTCCCGCCATCTTGCCTCTTAGCAAGTTTAAACTAGGCAATGGCGGTGTTTAATTTTGACAACTATTTAAGCATTACTTAACGCTAAATCGCGTTTATGAGTGAAATTTTTGTTAAACTGTAGCTAAGCAATTGATTAAAAATTAAGAGGGGTTTATAAGTAAGACTGTTTCTGTTTACTCATTTTTGTATGGACTCTTCATTCGTCTCCCGGTAATTGTATTTTGTTGCTGACAGTTGCTATACTTGTATACTCTTTGTTTACTATCAATTTGGTATGCTGTCATCTGTGGCATTGATCTGTGGTTGGGTATATGTCTTATTTACGTAGTTCTCTCTGTGGTCTGTGGTCTTATTTATCTATGAATGCTCTGTGGTACAAAACTATATCTTATTTATCTCTGGTACAAAATCAGAAAATGCATTTGTCGCGGTTTTGCTCTTGTAAATAATAATAAATATTTTATGGAACTCAATTGAATCTACTTACTTCTTTGGGCTCTATATAAAATGAGTAACATTTATGTCCAAGAACCTCCTGCATTAGGAAAGGTAAGTAGGTATACACTAAGACTATTATCATTATACCAACTCACTGGGCTTAGTATCATTTCTAAACATCCACTAACTGATTCAGTTTGCCTGAGCAATACATATCAACTTTTATGTATATTATTTAGACTTGTATGGTCGTTGAAATCCGATGAAGTAGTTAAAGAAATG
Organism: Lomographa bimaculata; assembly: GCA_948107665.1. Lineage (NCBI taxonomy): Eukaryota > Metazoa > Arthropoda > Insecta > Lepidoptera > Geometridae > Lomographa > Lomographa bimaculata. The sequence goes on along the minus strand of OX403612.1, from coordinate 6,674,671 downwards.
TTCAAGGTTATAACAAATAACTTGAATAGTACTTACTTATATAAAAAATAACTTGATATGATGGTATTCTCCAATGCTCGCCCCGCCAGCTACTCTTTAGGTACTTAAATAGGTACTTTTTGTAAGCCATGGCAATGTAAGGTCCATGAGAATGTCTAGTGGTGTCTTAGTAGGTGCTTATCTTGTTACTGAGTGTGGTGTTCTGTGTGATGTAGAACAGCGGTAGTGCAAAGCTTAAAAAAACCGACTTCACCGCTTTATCTTCGGAACTTTGATCAGATTACATGTACTAAACACGCATTATTGACAATATTTAAAGAACTACTGATCAGATCTTGATCAAATGGAAAGCAACATCTTACAAACAAAAAAAAAAACAATTTTCAAAATCGGTTCATGTGGAACGAAGTTATGAGGTAACACAAATAAAAAACACAAAAAATAATGTCGACTTGAGTACCTCCTCCTTTTTTGTGAAGTCAGTAGAAAATATGAGATATTTTCTGGTAACCCAGAATCATCTAAGCGACACAGCTATATGGTAGACATTCCAGAAATGCGGATGATGCGTTTTGCATGCACATTCATTATACGACTTACCACAAAGGAGTGGAATTTCTTGCCCGAGTCTGAGTTTCCTGATAAATACTATATGGGATTCTATAACTCGCGATTGAATAGGCATCTTCTAGGCAAATCTCCATCAGCTCAAATCCAAACAACTACATCGTCACTTACCATCAGGTGAGATAGTACTCAAACGTTTGCCTATGTTGAATAAAAAAAACATCTGGAAAAACATGGAAATTTACTCACATCCCTTTGGATTAGAACAGCAAATGCTTCTTTATTATGGTCTGTTCCAACTTTATTACATATTATGTGTGTCATGAAAAAAATAACAAATTGACAGCTATCTCAAAATTATGAAACACTAGCTGCGCCATGTGAGAATTCCAGGATTAAAAGTATCCTATGTGTTAATTCAGGGTATCAGCTACTTCCATACCAAATTTCATCAAAATGGGTCCAGCCATTCGAGCAAGAAGAAGTAACAAACATACAAACACACTATATACTTTTGCCTTTATAATATCAGGGTGATAGGTACAAAATAAATAAAACACCTGAGTTCTTCCTTTTATTAAGATAGTTTAAAATCACACCTATTGCAATAGTAACAAGGTTTTGTTTATAATATTCTAGGTTCTGTTAAAAACAACTGCCGGAGAAATAGATATTGAACTATGGACCAAAGAGGCACCGAAGGCTTGTCGGAACTTTATACAACTTTGTTTGGAAGAGTATTACAATGGTCAGTAAAATATTTATTTTTATCGATGCATTGCTCTCACTCCCAGCCCTACGCTAAGTTCGATGACTTTGAGTTGTGATGCCGAATACATTTACATCAGACACAATCACAACCCAGAAACACAAATTTCCCTTGGGGAGAAAACTTGTGTTCTAATATATATATCCATTGCTTAGGGCAAAATAATAGAAGATAAGGCATGTAAAAAATTGCTCATTGCCCTCGTCTTTGTTCCCCGAACAGTATAATCTGTGAGTCTTCAAGTCAAGAGTGAATAGGTACCTTCTAGGTAAGCATGCTACATCTTCGGCCGCATCGTTGTTGTGGTCAAACGATTGCCTATCGTACATAAAAAAAAATATTGATGCCCCTGCCTCACCGGTTTACTTGGTTGTATATTCGCCTTTTAAGTAGCTGGTTAAGGGTTCGATTCGCAGTGGAAGCACAACTTTGTGTTTATGGTTGGGATTGTGTGTGTGATGTGAATGTGTCTGGAACCCACAACATAAGTTATCAAACTTAGTGTGAGGCTGTGAGTGTGAAAGTTTTTATTTTATCTTTAATGATTTGTTGCTCATACTTTTTCAGGCACAATATTTCACAGAGTGGTACCAGATTTCATAGTGCAGGGAGGTGATCCCAACGGAGATGGGACTGGAGGAGAGTCAATCTATGGAGCTCCTTTTAAAGTAAGCTACATATTTACAAATATTTTGATTCAACAGCTAGATTGGATGTTTTCTACAACCTTTTATCTAACTTGCAATGTATGTATTACATGTATGTAATTAGGTTTGTTCAGGTGAATTTTGAAGCAGATATATTCAACCGAATGAGCTGAAATTTTGTATGCACATTTAGTTTGGTTGACAATGCACATCATTCTGAATTCAACATGGTGGAACATCCAAGATGGCGGACAACTTATTTTTAATGCACTCCTACAATATGGGTAGCAAATGAAAGGGCTTACTGAGAATTACTCAGTGAGACTGAGACTGAGAGGTATGTCAAAGTTGGATGATAGAAAAGATGGGGTTGGTCCTGGCAGGGGGTGTTAATCAATTTATATTTTATTTTTAATATTACTGGAGAGACTACAGTATAGAGCTACAAAAATGATCCCAATCTCAAATGAATCTCTATGAATACAGACTTCAGCAACTGGGCTTAACCAACTTGAGATAATGCAGACAAAGGGGATTGCTAACAGAAACCTATAAGTTGAACACGAACAAGACACTGAGAGAGCAACAAAAAAGTGGACAAGCATGCAAGTGCTAGCAATACCTGAAAACGCTTCCTGCCGAACCGCATAATAAGTGTGTCGAAGAGATGATTAGTGATCACTCAGAAGACATTTAAACATAGACCTTATAAACATTTTAAAAGTATAAAGAAGTTAATAAATAAAATAATAATAATAAGTTAAAATTTTCGTTAGTGTTGCCTTATTTACTAATTAAGGGTGTGCACAGATGACGATTATACTGCAATCTTCTTCCTCTAAAAGTTTTTAGTGTGTTATTAAAGCACTAGGCGACCATAAACGTGAAAGAGATAAAATGCTTTTACTAAATGTGGCACTGCAACGCATGCTGGGTATAGGTAGTATTTTATGTTAAGATAAAATATCACTCACCATATATGTATTATATCAACTATTACAAACAATTTAAGTTAATATATGTATATACTAAATGTTTTTCTTGTAACAACGTATTCAAAGATTATTATATTACTTCAGGATGAGTTCCACTCCCGTCTTCGCTTCAACCGACGAGGGCTGGTTGCTTCAGCCAATGCTGGCAAAGACGACAACGGTTCACAGTTCTTCTTCACTTTGGCTGCCACGCCTGAACTACAGAATAAGCATACCATATTTGGAAAAGTTACTGGTAAGTTTCTTTTCAAGTTTAGGATAGCGTGTGGAGTTTAACACTTATTATATTTGAACGAAGAGACAAATTATAGTCTCTAAGTTGTAAGGGTGGATCAGCGCTTTGTCCGTCCGTCAGTCTGACGACCCAGTTGGCGTGGTGGGCAAGTCTCTGCCCTCTGCACGGTGGGTCCTGCTTTAGATTCCTGGCAGAAGCACAATTTTCCTCCCCAAGGGCGATTTGTGCTTCTGGTTCTGGGTGTGATTGTGTGTGTGATATGTAAATGTTTCCGGCACCCACGATACAAGTCTTTGAACTTATTGTGGGGCTGTGAGTGTGAATGCGTTTGTAAAAAAAAAAACACTTTTACTTTTTTATGCTGGATAAGATGATGGAAAATGACAATGAGGCAGAAGATGAAACATGCTTGCCTAGAAGGTACCTATTCACTCTAGACTAGAAGACACCCAGATTGTTCCATTCAGGGAACAAAGACGTAGGCAATGAGTTCTCCCACAATTAAATTCACAGAGTATGTGAATCTGTGGCTTGATGCCAAAAATGACAATTAATATTATGAACTGCTTTGAACAGCCCGTTGGCTTAGTTGGGTGCGCTCTCTAAGCAGCAGGTATCGGGTTCGATTTCCGATGAAAACACAAGCTTTCACCCCAAAGGAAATTTGTGATTCTGGTTCTGGGTGTGACTTTGGGTGTGATGTGAATGTTTCCAGCATCGACATAAGTCATCTAACTTAGTTTGGATGAGTATGAAAGCGTTTTGACTCCTTAGAAGGAGCAAACTCGCACCCAACTAAGCAAACGAACAATAAAAGAAATCGAGCGAGGTCTCAGTTCGAACGAACTACTTGTCTACACTTCTCCCTTACATCTTCTTCCAGGTGAAACAATCTACAATGTACTCAAACTGTCGGAGGGTCTGATAGGCCCCGACGATCGGCCCGACCACCCGCATACCGTCACCAGCACCGAAGTGTTAATTAACCCTTTCAAGGACATTGTGCCGAGAGTCGTAGAGAAGCCGGTAGAAGAGGCCCCGAAGAAGAAGAAAAGAGAATTACAGGCTGTTAAGTAAGTGATAAAGTTTCTTTTTGCGTAAGTGAAATATGGTATTGTTGTTTTTTTTTACGACAGATAGGTAAGCATTTGGCCGCTATCTCACCTGATGGAAAGTGACGATGCGGCCGAAGATGAAGCATGCTTATCTATATAATAAAAACTCCGTTTCACTTACCAACACACATTTTAGTATTACAACAATATGCACAAGATATACTTAAGAAGAAAAAAAATATTCAGAACCAGAACCACAAATTTCCCTTCGAGAATGAAATTTGTGGTTCTGGTTCTGGTGGAGAAAACTTGTGTTCCTACCGGGAATCGAACCCGATAACTCGCTGCTTAGAATACGCAACCAACTACGCCATTGAGCGGATCACTTGCCTGACGGCAACCCTCTTTGGGAATATTATTCTGATTCAACGAAGCTGCATCCTTTGATCGGTAGTGGCACCGCGTGCTGGTGAGGTCAGCTTATCCCGCTCTTAACTACAATTACAATGTGGTTGTGGATGTGATTGTATGTGCTATGTGAATGTTACTGGCGCACACGATACAAGTCTACGAACTTAGTGTGGGGCTGTATATTATGACTTACGGAGCCCTAATACTTGTTCTAGGAACTTCGGGCTCCTGTCATTTGGGTCGGAAGCGGAAGAAGATGAGGGTGAAGCTATTGAGTACCGCGGGAAGCCCAAGTCCACCCACGATCTGTTGGAGGACCCTAAACTCAGCAAGATGACCGCCGCAGGTGTGTTTTTTTTTTTATGCTTAATAGGCAAGCATTTGAATACCATCTCACCTGATGGAAAGTGACGATATGACATGTTTTATGTGGTGTAAATGTTTCCAGCACAGACAATACCAGTCTTAACTTCGTGTGGGGTTGTGAGTAAATCCTACTAATATTATAAATGCGAAAGTTTGTGTGTGTAAATGTTTGTTACCATGTATTTCCGTAACGAATCAACCGATTTTGATGAAATTATGAATGTTGATAGTTTAGGTCTCGGAAAACACATGGGGTACTTTTTAACTTAATTAACGCGGGCGAAGCCGCTGGGCATAAAAATGCTAGCCTAGCCGGCTAGCATTTTTATAGATGGGCATGTCTTCTTCATCCAAAGGTTGTCTGGAAGAGATCGCTTTTAGCGATAAGACCGCCGATAGTACACTTTAGGGTTTTAAATGTTTTGTAAGTGATTTATGTAAGGTGTGACAATAAAACGTTATCTAACTATCTTGCTTTAACCTTCAGTAGTTACAATTAGGTACACTCCTTCCAAAAGAAAAATAAAAAAAACTTATTTGGCTCAACGTATTAGCATTGCAATTCAGAGAGGCAATGCCGCCAGCATGATGGGAACGCTACCCACTGGTAGTGGGCTTAAACACTTGAGTTACCTATAAGCTCGATGTCTTGTAGGTAACTTAGTTCTTTGCTGTATATAGTTATTCTGATATTATTATTGGTATGTATATTTTATGTAGCCTAAACAATGTATTTCTATTATTTTTTAATCTATTACATTCATTTTATCGCACCGCCATCCCTACATTGTCTTTTCGTTTATATTTCCATCCAAAGGTTGTCTGGAAGAGATCGCTCTTAGCGATAAGACTGCCTGTTGTACCTATCTTTATAAGTTTCTCTGTAAGTTATATTTATCTTTTAGTGTCAATAAAGAGTTTTTGTATTGTATTGAATTGTATACTTTAGTTTTAGGAAATATAGACAATTGGCCCAAGAAAAAAAATAAAATGTATTTTCTTAACAGAATTAGAACTAGAACAAGAATCATCACAAACAGAAGAATCAAAACTGCTGATAGAGAAGAAAAAGAAAGAAACAGAAGTTGCCGTCTCCAGCATCAGAGATAAGCTGAGCAAGAAAGAAGAAGCCACAAGTAGTAAGAGCAAGAAAGAGGGGAAGAAGCGCGAAAGCAGTTTAGAAAGAGATAGCAAGAAGAAGAAGGGTGATGGAGATAAAGAAGACAGTGAAAGTTCTGAAGAAGAGTACTATTTGGGGAAGGAAAGAGATGTTGCGAGGCAGAAAGAGAGGTAAGGTCTTATTGTAACACTAAATAGCGACACACCCCGACTTCGCACAAGATTTTTTTTCCTGTGTAAGTATTTAAAAAAATGCAAAAAGTTCTTATGTATTTTTTTTACGAACACAACGTATCCTTATTACGAACACAACGTAAAATAAATATTTTTAAATCAAGAGTGAAAAGGTATTTTCTATGCAACCATGCTACATCTTCGGGCGCATCATTAATTTCCATCGCGTGAGATAGTGCTCAAATGCATGTCTATCGACCATAAAAGAGACCTTTTTAAATACTTACTTTTTTAATTGTTTTATTCGTATTCTTCTTTTCTTTTGATACCATTTCATGGGCGTGCACAGGAAATAACAAGTCCGCCATATTGGACCGTCCGCCATATTGCATTTAGAATGCATTGTTATCCAAATCAAACATGTATACAAAATTTCATCTCAATCGGTCGAGGACAACTACTTTAAAATTCAGTTGCAATATTTGACCTGAACATACATACTTACATACAAATATCCTACTAATATTATAAATCCGAAAGTTTGTGTGTAAGTGTGTAAGTATGTTTGTTCCCTCTTCACGCTTTAACGGCTGAACGGATTTGGATAAAATTTGGAACTTACATAGATTATACCTAGGATTAACACATAGGCTACTTTTTAGCTTGATAATAGCGGGCGAAGCCGCGGGGCACAGCTAGTTGTTAAATAAAAGCTTGTAATAATCAGCGAAATCACTCACACACACACACAACCCTACACTAAGTTCTATAACTTCTATATTGGGTAGTAGAAACATTCACATAACAATCAAAACCACAAACTTTTCTTGGGGAGAAAACTTGTGTTCCCGCGCCGGGAATCGAACCCGATACCTCTGCTTAGAAGGCGAACGCGCACTCATCTAAACCAACGGGCTGTTACAATCCCGTACTGAAATAGAGTCATAGTTCAACTCAAATAGAAAAATATATTGGAATAAATAAAAATGTGCCGCCGAGTTTCTTGCCAGTTTCTTCTCGAGATAACTTTCACGAGTGCCTCTTTGGGGCCCATGTGAATAAACGATTTGATTTGAGTTGTTGCAAGCGACTGTATCCTTTTTCAAGCGACTTCAAAAAAGGAGGTTCTCAATTGGACTGTATGTTATTTTTTGTGTGTATGTTACGCTTTATCTCCGCCAATTGTAAATCGGTTTTGATGTTTTTTTTTTGTTTGGTAGATTATTTTTAAGGTTGGCTTGCGTTTAATTATTTTAAGGTTTTATTGGATTCTTACATTAGTTCTGCCTAGCATGACTAATGTTATTGAATCAAAAAAAAATCTTACTTCGCTTACATTTTTTTACCGACTTTTTACCGACTTCTTTTGTGGTGAACCGATTTCGAATATTCTTTTTTTATTTAAAAGCTGGTGCTTCTCATGTGGTCCCATTTAATTTGATCAAATTCTGACCAGTAGTTTTAGAGTTATCCTCAATAATTCATATTTAATTAATTAAATCTGATCAAGGGTTCCGAAGATAAAGCGATGAAGTCGGTTTTTTTAATAATTGCTTGTGTTTAAATTATCTTCTCTATATTTTTCAGAGACAGAATAAGAAACGAAATAAAACAATTAAAGAGGGAGATGAAAGGCGGCAAAGAAGAGAAAATCAAAGAACAAAACCAAGAAGAAGATCCTAGAAACGGCAAGAACTTGGAAGAAGATAACGAGATGTACAAAGAATACGTGGAAGAACAGGAAAAGTATAAGAAAATGACAGATAAAATACCGAAAAAAGGAGCTGCCAGGTATTTTTTTTATTATGAACTGTTATTTTTAGTCTGTTATGTTGTTTTAAATAAGGGACGAGACAAACAAGGTCTTGCAGCTGTACTACCCACGAACATAACGTATAAAAAAAACGGACGTATTGCCGCGTATAAAACGGGTGAAGCACCTTAGATCCTACAATTTTGATTGTTATAACAATATATATACAAACTACTCGTAGTAGTGCCCCGCTGCTTCGCCCGCGTTAATTAGGTAAAAAAGTAGCCTACGTGTTTTTACGGAACCTAAACTTTCTACTTTCAAAATTTTATCGTAATCCATTTATTCGTTTCGGAGATTCGTGGTAACAAACATTCACACACACAAACTATCACATTTATAATATTAGTAGGATTCAGACTTTTGAAAAGTGGATAAATAGCCAGTTTCACGATTGTAAGAGTTTCACTCAATAAGTTTTTTACGTCTAAAATTATTTGATTTTATTTTGTTTTTAGTTTTTTTATGTTGTATAGGCAATTTGACCACTATCTCATGTAATGGAAAATGATGATGCGGCCGAAAATGTGATATGCTTGTCTAGAAAATTCCTATTCTCTCTTGAAGACTCCCAGATTGTACCTACCCCTCGGGGAACAATGACTCAAGCAATGAGTTCCACTCCTACGCTGTAAGGATGATGAACGTAGGAGCAAAACGCTTCGAGCGAACTGGATGTCTGGGAAGTCAACCATTAATGGAAGACGTTTGACAGTTTGTCTAGTAGTTGATGGTAAAAGGGGCATGGTGGATTTAACTCATCTAATACAGTCTCCAAAATGCAAACGAATTTTAGTTGAATTGACTTTAGCTGCAAATAAATACTAACATTTAAAAACATTTTTACCGACTTCACAAAAAAGAAGGAGTTACTCAAGTCGATGTTATTTTTTTTTATTTGTTTTACCTCATAATTTCTTTCCACGTAAACCGATTTCGATTTTTTTTTTTAGTTTGAAAGATGTTGCTTTCCAATTGGTCCCATTTAAATTTGATCAAGATCTGATCAGTAGTTCTTGAAATATCGTCAATAATGCGTATTCTGTGGACTACATTGATGATGTTCTCGTTTTTAACCGGCTTCAAAAGTTACCTCAAAACTTCTTTCGTTGTGATCCGATATTGATGATTATTTTTTTATTGGAAAGCTTTTCATGTGATTTCATTGAAATTTGTTCAAGATTTGATTTCTAGATTTCTAGTTTTTGAGTTATTGTCAATAATACGTGTTTAATACATTAAATCTGATCAAGGTTCCGAAGATAAAGCGGTGAAGTCGGTTTTTTTAAGCTTTGTTTGCGTTTAATTATTTCTTTTATGTGTGTTACCTCATAACTTCTTTCCACGTGAACCGATATCGAATTTTTTTTTTAGTTTAAATATGTTGCTCTCCAATAGGTCCCATTTAAATTTTATCAAGATCTGATCAGTAGTTCGTGAAATATCCTCAAAAATGCGTATTCTGTGGACTAAATTGACGATGTTCTCGTTTTTAACCGACTTCAAAAGTTACCTCATAGATTCTTTCTTTCGTTGTGAGCCGATTTTGATGATTATTTTGTTTGAAAGCTGGTGCTTTTCATATGGTCCCGTTGAAATTTGATCAGGATCTAATCTAGTTTTTGAGTTATCGTCAATAATGCGTGTTTAATACATTAAATCTGGTGAAATAAAGCGGTGAAATCGGTTTTTTAAGCTTTGCTTGCGTTTAATTAATCTCATCCGTTACTTACACAACATTTTACGAAAAACCAAAATATCTAAGTACATATGCGATGCGTAACCGCTATAGTTTTCTGTAAACGCGCCCCTATGAGCTATAAAATTCGCGGTTATAACCTGTGATGACAGTCGTCCTCGGACCGAAGTGCAGCTGCCATTAACAGTACAATATCCTGCGCGGCAAAGCCCTGAGATATTTTTAAAAGGCTTGTGTTTAAACAACGCCCAAAAAAGTACCTATTTTCCTACCAAAAGATATCTCAACGGTTACCAAAATGGATAAATGGTCACCAAATTACGTTAGATAAATGGTCACCAAATTACGTTACCTAAAATATTATGAAATAAATAAATTTTTTCGTACTATAAATGTTTTTGTATTAATTATAAAAAAAATTACCTTAACTTACTGTTATCCGATTCGGTTCTGTCACAGGAAATTTTATTTTAGGAAACGTAATTTGGTGACCATTTATCCATTTTGGTAACCGTTTAGAATTTTTGGTGGCCGTCTAAATTATACCCATTTAGGGTATAATTTAACGTAATGTGGTGACCATTTATCCATTTTGGTAATCGTTTAGAATTGTTGGTGGGCGTCTAAATTATACCCATTTAGGGTATAATTTAACGTAATTTGGTGACCATTTATCCATTTTGGTAACCGTTTAGAATTTTTTTGGTAGTGAAATAGGTACTTTTTTGGGCGGTGTTTAAATACAAGCCTTTTTAAATCTCTTGTCCTGTAATCCACTGGAAACATTGCCCTACAATCGTGCATACAGTAATGTTTGCACACTACTGCTGGCGGTTGAATGTCTGCCAATGATGTGGTACTGCCCCACGCGGACTCTGCATTATCGCCATTTTTGTTTTTTTAACTGTCTTAAGCATAAAGATCTGTAACCACCTCCCTAAGACAGTAAAAGAGCTTCTACGAATATGTTAAAATCTGCTTTAAAAAATTGGTTGACTGAAAATGTTTTCTATAGTTTGAAAGAAAATTTCCTTAAAATTATTTGACATAGCATGAATATTACTCTTGACATTGTGTTCCTTATATTTCACTGACTTATTAATCGAGCGAAGCGTGATCTCTTAGTTGACTTAGGTCGTTCGGCACTTTGTCCGTCCGTCCGTCCGTCTGTCAGAGGCATCTAGCATCTAAACCATATTAGCGAATGACTTCAAACTCTCATAGAATATGTAAAACTACAACCTAAAGCCAGAAATGGCATTTAAAATTATATAAATGAAAATATGGTGAGAGCAAAATATTTTTTTATTTTTTTTATTTACCCTTGTATTCTTGAAAAAGACTTGACAAGTAGAGTACGAAACCGGTTTTAAAAATAATATAAGTTTTAAGTATAAATAGTATTTGGTAATAACTAGCTTATTTTGTAAAAAGGATATAGTAGGTAGTAGGAGTAGTGTTACAGTAATTTTGACAAAAAAAAAATCTTTTGTTTTTTTCTAAATTTGTACATATAGCACGCCAGCGCCATCTTGTGCATGTGAAGTGTCAAAGTGCCAGTGAAAGAATAAAAGAACATATTTGCAGACGGCGAACGAAAACCCCAAGAAAGCCGTACAAAAAGAAGCCATGGGTCAAGAATCTATACGAAAACCGAGAGTACCCAGACAACTACACACATCCAAAGTTCCTCGAAGAACTTCGCAAGAACATCTACGCAGAAAAATACACCTTAAACCAAGCTGTTTTAGGATCATTCCGCGTTGCTCTAAGACTGTGCTTGTGTGTGTTATACGCCGTGCTATTCGTATATATGTACAACGATTACATACACACTAACACAGTTATATATATAAGCATATCAGTCACTTGTTTTAGTTATATACTTTATGTTTATATCCAAGGCAGTGCTTTGATGAAACATTTGAAGACAGTGTTAGTGTACTTAGTAATAGGTTATTTATTGTCACCTATTTTGCACACGTTGACAGATACGGTGAGCACAGATACAATATTTGCTTGGGCTGTCATCATGATGTTGATACATTTGATATTTTTCGATTACGATGTACCCGTTGCTTTAGTATCTAAGTCGTTATCCATAAACGCCGCCATTTTTGCTTCAGTCTGTCTTGTGTCTAGATTGTCCACTCCGTTTGATGCGTTCGTTCTGCTTACTGTATCTGTTTTGTTTTTTGTTCTAAGCCCGCAGTTTATTCAGGCTTATTTGCATACAAAATTGTTTTTGTATATATTTGTTTTTACTTTGAGTTTGACTGTGGGTAGTTTGTATACGATTTCTGGGACTATGTTGTGTTATTTTGTGTTTTTGATTGTTGTTTTGAGTGGGTACTGTCCGGTGATGTTTGTGAGGTGGCAGACATATAAGGATAATAAATATGGGCCGTGGGATGAGGCAGTTATCAATGATTCGGATGATATAGATGAATGTTTAGGCAATGAATTGTGACATTTATCTATCTATATATAGTTTTCGAAATTCACAATCGTTTATTCACATGGGCCCCAAAGAGGCACTCATGAAAGTTAATGACTACTGTCAGAGTCGTAAAATTATCCTTATATAATTAGCCATCTCGAGAAGAACCTGGCACCTATTGAGTTTAAAGAAACAGACATACTTACCATGCCTTCGCTTTACATATTTGAAAATATTATGCATGGTCGCAAAAATATTGGTAAATATAAATTAAGAAGCGACGCAAACAATCTTAATACTAGATATAAGCATATAATTACAGTGCTCGCATTTAGATTAAGCAAAACGAATAAATCTTTTACGGCAAATGGGGTTAGATTTTACGATAGAATTCCTAAAATCGTAACTGAATTACCGCTGGGAAAGTTCAAATCTGTAATAAAACGCGCATTAATTAAGAAAGATTAGTATATAACGGTCGAATATATTAATGACAAGGATGCATGGAGGCAAACTGCACAAACGCTTTCTAGCGACTACATAATATAGATACACCTAGGTTGATATAATTGTGTATTAGTGTTAAGGAATGAATAAAAAAAAATATGAGAAAAATGCGCCGTCTAGTTTCTTGCCTGGTTCTTCTCGGGATGGCTGTAATTTTACGAATCTGGCAGTAGAGTCATTAAGTTTCATGAGTGCCTCTTTGGGGCCCATGTGAACAAACGATTTTAATTTGATTTGATTGATAATAGGCTTGAACACTTGAGGGCTGTGAGTGTGAATGCGTACGTTCTTTAGAGATGCAACGAAGCAGGATAATGAGTTCGCTATCTATTGGTAGTGAACTTGAGCTACCTATAAGCTCGGCGGCTGCGGTGAGCTTTGATGTTATACATAATATATATATTATCATTTTCTTTTGGCTTCGCAATCTTGTGCATTTAGCCAGTGTCAAGTAATAATATATTTCAAGGGTATTTCATATTAAAAGTCGTAGTCAAGTAGAAGAGTCAAGGTCCAGTCATAGTCAAGTCATGCCCTTTTAAAATGGTAGAAACTTTACTAGAACTTCTTGAAGTTTTGGAGCGAAGTTGAAAATCACATTTTTCAAAGTGGTATGATTTGCCTACACTTATGCACGCTTACTAAGTATTCACGGTTAATAATCCACCATTATTACATATTGACACTTGAAAAATCACAGGTTTTGGAAAATTATGCAAAATCAATAACGCCATTTTTTCACTTTCGCGGCAAAACTCCATGTGTATTATTTTAGATTAGTTAGAAAACATAGGCTCGTACACTAATTATTATTGAAGTGTACCCATAGGTATTTATATTATTATTAATAATAATATATTATAACTAATAATTAATTAATTGTAATAAAAGGTTTGAGTAAATACGTATTTTATTATTAGGTTAAGCGGACCTGAAATTGATACATACATGTGTTATTCTACAGATAAAAATATTGAAAAAACAATACTTTAAAAAGTTAAAAGGACTAAAAAGTTATAACCATAGAACTTCTCAAGACGATTCAAACGAGCCCAAACTCGATGGGTTTATCTTGTTTAGTTCAGAAATTCCTATCGCCATCTTCCGTATCCATCATCAGACCAGCTCCATGGTATCATATCATTGCATTTTCACCGAAGATACATAAGTACACCAAATTTGAGTCCAATCGGACATCGGGAAGTGGGTCTAATTTAGCTTGCAAGATTTGATTACAGACAGACAGATATGTGGACAGGTGGAACTAAATGAAAGCTTGAAAAAAAACAAAATTTGTGTTTCATGATGTCCTATTACAATAAGTAGCCATGATAGAACAGAATATGACGATCAGTTGGCGCAGTGGCAAGTCTCTACCCCCTGCGACGTGGTTCCTGGGTTCGATTCCCGGCAAGAGCACTATTTTCCATCCCAAACGACATTTACGCTACCAACCGAGACTACATCGTTTTTTACAGGTGCGGTAGTAATCAAACGCTACCCTATCATCCTGTGCAATAATTCCCTTTTCAACGGACTTCAAAAAGGAGGTTCTCAATTCGACTGTATGTTTTTTTTGTATGTATGTTACGCGATATCTCTGCCAATTATGAAAAATCGATGATTTTTTGTTGTTTGGTACAGTATACTTTAGATGTGGTCCCATATAAATTTTATCGAAATCGGTGAAGCCAAAACCAAAATATAAGCGATGAAGTAGGTTTTTTTAAGCTTTGGTTGCGTTTCAATTATTTGGCTAGATCGCTTCGAATTAGTCAGCTGCTCGCTGCCAATGAGTCTTATTGGTCGAGCGAAGCGAGATCTCTAAGTTGACTTGGGTCGTTCAGCACTTTGTCTGTCCGTCCATCCCTCTGTCGGCATCTAGTTCTAAACCATATTAGCGAATGACTTCAAATCATCATAGAATATGTACAACTACGGCCCAAATCCAGAAATTATATTTAAAGTTATATAAATGAAAATCTTAAGGGGGCTCTCATACATGTAAGTGGGGAGAAAAATGTTTTTTTATTTTTTTATCTACCCTTGTGGGGTATCGTTGAAAAGGGTTTGAAAAGAAGAGTACGAAACCGGTAAAAAAAAAACTATGTTGGAAAAGTAGCCTTGAGATCTCAGTTCTGCGCGAACGACTAGTGTATTATCATCATCATCAGTAATGCTTGTGAAACCGGTCACATCTACTATTATAATTAATTCGCTCATCTTAATCTTCCACAAAAAACTAATGAATGACCAAAATGGCGCGATATTCTCATGTCTCGAGTGAAATCCTTAAATTACCACGCCGTTAGAAACAGTTATTTCTCACGATATATAAAAATATTGTTCTCTGTAACTGTTACAAAAGATTTCTCATTGTTAATTATTTTCTGCGGCAAAAAAGTAAATTAGAGTTAACGATAACGCTCAAAATCTAAAAAAAACGGATGAAATTTAATGATCACCAAAAAAAACAATCGTTGCCATAAACAGCCTCATACAAAAAAATATAATATGTACAAATAAATGAAGCCTGTACCAAAATCTTTCGGGCTATTCAAGTCATGCCTGCACTACAAAAACTTTTCATAACCCAAAAAGGCCACGCGTGCACCAAATTTTAACTTGGGGTATAATTTAGATGGCCACCAAAAATAAAATAAAATTTCCTGTGACAGAACCGAATCGGATAACAGTAGGTTTAGGTTATTTTTTTAAAATAATTAATACAAAAATATTTATCATATAAAAAAAAATATTTATAGTAACATATTTGGATGATTTTTTTAAATAAAATGCGAGTACATATTTGGTGCATGCGTGGCCTTTTTGGGTAGCTCAGCGATTATTCTGAAGATACTTGCCTTTTTTAGGTTAGCAGACTTTACGTTTATTGGTGATAATTTCATATTAAAATGGGGATTAAATTCTGGTAAGCACTTACGATTTTTTGGGCGTTATATTTCATTATATCTGGTGATTGCTTAAACCTAAGCCACAAAAAAAAACCGAATTCAAAAAGGAGAAGGTTCTCAGTACACTGAATTTTTTTGACGTGATAACGTCTTATCGATGAACATCGGCTGCACGCACGAAGGTGTCACGTTCCGCCTGAGCGTGCAAGCGAGAGCGCGGAACAAGCGATAGAGAGGCACGATCGGCCTAAGCGTTCGTCTTATGACGTTATCACGCAAAATTATCGTCCGTAAACCGACTTTACAGACAATTTTTTTTTCACAGGGAAGACTTCACTCTCCAATTGCTGGCTAAATTCAAAACGAAACTTCACGCTATAAAAGAAAAGTCGCAGACAGAAGGAGAAGATGAAAAGATAACAGAAGTGAAGGAGGATGAAAAAGAAGATGATGAGAATTTGAATACTGATGATTGGTAAGTTTTAAAATCTACTTTTTATGATAGACTAGCGATCTGCCCCGGCTTCGTCCGGCTGCAATTTCCGGTGGATTAAAAAAATGTTACATACAAACCTTGCCCTGACAATTACGAACACAACAAAAAAATAATCAGCCAAATCGGTCGAGCCGTTCTCGAATTTTTCTAACAAACGTCAATTGATTTTCTACCGACTTCACAAAAAAGGAGGAGGTACTCAAGTCGACTGTATTTTTTATACTTGTTTTTTTAATTGCTCTTTGAACTTCGTTTCACGTGAAGCTAATTTGAAATTATTTTTTTGTTTGAAAGATGTTGCTTTCTTATTAGTTCCATATAAATTTGGTCACGATCTGATTTTGAAACGCAAGCAAAGCTTAAAAAACCGACTTCACCATCTTTGGAACTTTGATCAGATTATATATACTAAACACGCATTATTGACGATTTTCAAAAACTACTAATCAGATCTTGATCAAATTTAAGTGGGACCAATTGGAAAACAACATAGTTCAAACAAAAAAAATAAAAAATCGGTTCACGCGGAAAGAAGTAATGAGGAAACACATTAAAAAAAAACAGTCGATCATAGTACCTCCTCCTTTTTTGAAGTCGGCAACAATACGTGAGGTCTTAAGCTTGCAGAACACAGTTATATAGGTATTATTTTGCAGGTTAGGCCACACACTACGGTTCGAGGACAGGCGGCCAGTGTTAGCCAAAGATGCTTCAACGAAGGGAGATGATTGGTTCGATATATACGATCCACGGAACCCTATTAATAAAAGAAAGAGAGAGCAGAGTAAAAAGTCTAAGAAATAAATGTTGTTTTTTAAGGTAAGCTGTTTTTTTTTTTGATGTTCCGACATTCTTAATCACACTTATTTATCCTACTTCCTACTTTATATTATACATGAAAAAGTGTGTGTGTGTGTGTGTGTGTGTGTGAATGTTTGTTACCACGTATCGAATAAACGGATTTTAGTGGAATTTGGAATGCAGGTAGCGTATATACTCTGAATTACGACATAGGCTACTTTAATCATCATCAGCAGGCGAAGCCGCGGGCCTCAACTAGTATTATAAATGCGAAAGTGTGTGTGTGTGTGTGTGAATGTTTGTTACCAAGTTTTGACGACCCAGTTGGCGCAGTGGATAGGCCCGCCCTCTGCGCCGTGGGTCCTGGGTTCGATTCCCGGCAGGAGCACAAATTCCTTCCCAAGGTATATTTGTGCTTCTGGCTCTGGGTGTAATGTGTGTGTGATGTGAATGTTTCCGCCACCCATGGTACAAGTCTTTGTGCTTAGTGTGGGGCTGTGAGTGTGGATGTGTTTGTTTGTTTGTTTTGTTTGTATCTCCGTAACAAATAAACCAATTTTGATGAAATTTAGAATGTAGATAGTTTAGGTTCCGGAATAACACATAGGATACTTTATAACTTAATTAACGCGGACGAATTCGCGCGGCAAGACTATTTTTTTAATAATAAACGTGCATAAGTGTAGGCAAATACAAAACGTGATTTTCGCCTTCGCTCCAAAACTCCAATAGAAGTTCTAGTGAAGTTTCTACCACTTTACTAGGGCATGACTTGACAATGACTGACTACTTGACTTTGACTGTGACTTGTAATTAGGACTTGTATTATAAAATAAAGAATTTCTAATTTTTGTATAATTTTTAGACTGAAGGACTATTTCTTGGTCATGAAATGATTTTAAAAAATCTGTTTTGCTTCTACGTTCATCATCCGTACAGCGAAGGAGTGGAACTCATTGCCTGCGTCATTGTTCCCTGAACGGTATAATCTTACAGTCTTCAAATCAAGACTGAATAGGTATCTTCTATGCAAGCATGTTACATCTTCGGCCGCATCATCACTTTCCATCAAGTGAGATAGCGGTGAAATGCTTGCCTATTTCTTTTATTCAAGATAGGCAAACGTTTCACCGTTATCTCACCTGATTGTAAGTGAAGATGCGGTAGACGATGGAGCATGTGTGCCCAGAAGATGCCTATTCACTTGCGACTTAAAGACTCCCATTATTGTATTCATCCTATTCAACATAAAAAATGCACATTTACAAAGGTTTTGTTAGTTCAGCTACGGAATCCTAACAACTACTCACAGCCCTATACTAAGTTCGATGACTTGTGTCGTGGGTGCCGGCAACATTCACATTACACATACAATCACAACCAGAACCAGAAACACAAATTTTCCTTGGGGAGAAAACTTGTGTTCCCGCCGGGAATCGAACCCGATACCCCTGCTTAGAAGGCGAACGCTCACCGAACTGAGCCGACGGGCAGTTCAAACACAGTCCAAAAACATTGCAGCTTTTATATAATAAAAAATAGAGTTTAAAATGAAAATATAAATTCACAAGGCTTATCTACAAAAAAATCTACAACAGTACATTGGATAATTATTTTATAACTCACAAAGGAAACCGTGAAGTAATTAAAAATAACGGTGCGGGTCGTTGAACTGTACCTAATCGTATACTTAAATATTATAAATGGGAAATGTTGTCTGTGTGTACATCAAGGGGGCTCTAACGTTCACTTATGTTAGATTTATTAAAATCACGCGTTAGATACCCTTTTCAACATATGCGGGCACATCTTTACACGGGTTTCTTCGACAAAGGTTGTCTGGTAGAAATCGCTGAAAGCGATAAGACTGTCCATGTGTATAAGATTGTATCTTTTTTATGTACAATAAAGAATTGTTGTATTGTATTGTACCTATATTTACATGTTGTGTTCTTTACCTTTACATGCACGCATACACACACACTCGCATTTCGTCAAAAATTGCAATGTTATTTACTTAAGTAGTAAAAAAAATCGTATTTTCTTGTTTTAAATTTCAAATATGTTTTCTCTTTAAATGTTATTTTCCGCTGCCTGTTAAACTTTTTTCAACCGGATTCATAAAAAAGAGGAGGTACTCAATTCGGCTGTATTTTTTTTTTTGTGTGTGTTCCTCATAACTTCTTTCCACGTGAACCGATTTGAAGATTGTTTCAAAGCTGTTGATTTCCTATTGCTCCCATTTAAATTTGATCAAGATCTGATCAGTAGTTTTTGAGTTATCGTCAATACTGCGTGTTTAATATGTACATTGAATTTGATGTAGGTTCCGAAGGTAAAGCGGTGAAGTCGGTTTTTTCAAAGCTTTGCTTGCGTTTAATTATTTTTTCGCGTTGACCGACACCCGAGCTCTAGTAATATGGGGTGCACTGAAAACCATCCCTGCGTAGACGTAGTTTGAGCACCAAGACAGAAAGAAAAATATTTTCATTCAACACACCACAGTGTGTTGCCCAATTGCCAAATAATGCGTAATATAATTAACAAATTGCTTTGTATTTATTACTAGCCGTGCACCGTGGCTTCGTCCGCTATTATCAAGTTAAAAAGTAGTCTATGTGTTAATCCTAGGTTTAATCAATGTGCATTCAAAATTTCATCCAAATTTGTTCAGCCGTTAAAGCATGAAGAGGGAACAAAGATACTTACACACTTACATACAAACTTTTGTTTTGTTTTACAAATAAAGAAACGCTTTCAGACTCACTCCACACTAAGTTCGATGACTTATGTCTTGGGTGCCGGTAGTATATCACACACACAATCACAATCAGAACCAGAAACGCATATTTCCCTTGGAGAGGATCGTGGTCAAGATTCCCTGGTTTTGACGATCCATCAAGCCCGGTTCATTGTCTTCTTCATCGCCTGATATAACTTGCTCGTAGAGGTGGCTTCTTCTACTTCTTCAGACCATCGTTGCAAACGGACTCGTCGTTTTCCATTTGGTATTGCAAAGAGTGACCAGTTTTTCGAAGCTCTCATCTCTTTGCATTATTTGGCTAGAACAATACAGTTGATAAAATACCGAAGATAATTTATATAACAAAGAAAGAAAAGAAATAACGGAAAAAGCGTTTAATATATACAAATCACAATCCAGTACCAGAAACTTAAATAATATAACAAATATATTATATATCACAAAGGTGTATATCATATCCGCTCAAAGCCTTTTGCTGTAATTTTGCGAATCTGGCAGTAGAGTCATTAACATTCATGAGTGCCTCTTTGGGGCCCATGTGAATAAACGATTTAGATTTTTGATTTTGCTTCTACATTTATCATCCGTACTGCGAAGGAGTGAAACTCACTGCCGCATCTTTGTTCCCCGAACAGTATAATCTGGGAGTCTTCAAATCTAGAGTGAATAGGTAAGCTACATCTTCGGCCGCATCATCACTTTCCATCAGGTGAGATATCGGCCAAATGCTTACCTATCTGTCATAAAAAAAAAAGATAAAACACAAAGAAGCACTTCCTGTCCTGTGCTGTGAATTTTTGAAACACCCTTCGTTTTTGTTTCATGATAAGTATAATTTAGGCCTCTTCAATTCATCACTGAACAGGTATTTTCTAGGCAAGCATGTTCCACCGTCGGCCGCATCGCTACTCTCCATCAGGTGAGATCGCGGTCAAATGCTTGCCACCTATTGAGCATACTAAAAATACACAACCAAATCGTTAGTTTCTTGGCAAGTCTATCTAACAATATATAATAGAATACACAATGACTACAGTTTTATCTCCGATCGGTTTTCATAATAAGAGTTAACACCACGGATTAATATTTTACCATAGCCTTAATAGCCCCTTTGAAGTTTTTGCATGTTTTCGTTCAGTTATCTTTGATCGGATGCGGTCAGTGTTTACGGGTCGTCAGGTAATAGGGATGGGCGAGGTACTTGTTGATAAATTTGTCGATAGTTAGTGAGGTCGCGTTTATAGTCGAAAACTAGACACTAGCTAGACTTTGTAGTATGTAAGTGATATTCAAATAATAACTGGATATTAAAATGTGTAACGATTCTTCGGCTAAAATTAACGGCTCATATAAACGTCCATATACTTTAATCTGTGGCAGAAGCATCTTTAGATGATTTGAAAGAATTGATAAAATACCAAAAAAAATTTATATAGCAATGAAACACCTTGCTTACGTTCTTGTTTCCCGATAAGTATAATTTAGATTCCTTTAACTTCAACAATATGGGTATCAAATGAAAGCGCTTGCTGATAATAACTCAAAAAGTTTAGTGACGTTACTCTACATCCAATATGGCGGATTTCTAAAAGCTTGTTTTTAAAAAAGTTTTTCAAAGATATTATTGTACTCATCCGGAAACACCGACTCAACTATTGATTGTTGACTCTAGACTTGAAGAAAGAAAAGAAAGAAAATACATTAAATCGAGACAACACACGTAGTGGCATGAAGGCTTCCAGATCATACCATTCAGGGAACGAAGACGCTATTATTTTAATATCGATATTTCAAAACAAAAAATAAATTAATTAAATAAATAAAATTAATTTCTTTGCTAACAAAATGTAATTAATTAATTATGTGTGTTATTATTAATATGTTTCATTTTTGTATTCGGTCATTATGGCCAACACCATATTTGTACGCCTACTCTTGGGCAAAACATGTATCGACACCAACTAAATTGTACAACAACCTGCATGTAAGCATTCCACTTACATGCAAACGCATGTTTTACAAATAAATTATCTTTATCTTTATCTTTAAAATTCACCGATATCGATACGAGCGTTTCCCATCACCACGTCAATTATGGAAATTAATAATAAATTTTCGCGGAGTGCCTCCACCTAGCAGATCGCAGATAAGAAGACCGTACTCTTTGTAATTATCTCATTCACTGTTCTTTGTTTTAAAATCCGATAGACTTATGTGGATAAGACGCGTGAATCATCGATAATCTATCGCTCAGTCCTGACTAACAAGTTGGAAAGGGAAAATGATTGCATTATCCCTACAAACCTTAGTGGTTTTTTAAATGCTATATATATAACCGCTTGTTTGTACCTATTGTAAATATTTTAATTGGTAAATAAGGGTAAAAAAAAGGATAACTAAAATATAACTTTAGTTATAACGGCAACAATATAATTTCGTCTCATGTTTCGCAATGGTGACGTTCGCTTTCTGAACTGCCCATTGGTTTAGTTGGGTGGCGTTTGCTTTCTAAACTTCGGGTTCGATTCCCGGCGGGAACACAAGTTTTCTTCCCAAGTAAAAAAATGTATTTCTGGTTCTAGTTGTGATTGTGTTTATGTGATGTAAATGTTTCCGGCACCCACGACACAAATCAACGAACTAAGTGTGGGGCTGTGAGTGCGAAAGCGTTTGTGCTATGAAAATAGATAATGAAAAATATACTAAAATATTTAAATGCTTTGGTATAAACAAACGTGTACTGACCGACTTGCTATACAAAAATGGTAGTATTTCTAATTTTTTTTATTTATTTCATTCATTTTATCGCACCACCATCTCTACATTAACTTTTCGTTTATATTCCCATCCAAAGGTTGTCTAAAAGAGATCGCTCCTAGCGAGAAGACCGCCCATTGTACCTATCTTTATAAGATGATCTGTAAGCTGTATATATATTTTAGTGTCGATATAGAGTTACTGTATTGTAGAAATATAAGCATTTAAAATTTAAGATAATTTAAGATAAATGGGAATGCTCTTCTTCTCCCGCAATGCGAGTGCTGTAAGAATTTGTATGGTGATAGCGGTCTTTGACGTCATAAGCCGTGTCTGCTTTTTAGTTTCACATTAAAATGCCATATTTTCTTTGAGAGATTCTTAAATTTGTTTAAACCGGACGGCTGTATTTATTATGGTCAGCATTTTAATTACCCCAAAAAAATTTCGACATCCATATTAAAGTAGTAAAAGAAAAGAAAACTATTGCGGCCATAGGGTTGTCATGCGTGTGTATTTTTAATTTCCAAATTTACTCAATTACTTAGTTAAAATTACTTTTGCATGTCTGAACAATGTATATCAGACCAATATAAAATCAATAGTCAGACCAGTGCTTGGATGGGTGAGTTTAGTTAGTGGGATTTTCAACTGAGTGTCACCGTGCTTCGGAGGGCACGTTAAGCTATCGGTGCCGGTTGTTAGTCGCAAGACAGCAGTCGTTGAGCCAGATCGGATGCCTTCACCCCACTAGCCAAAAACCAAAACGCTTCGTCATTTCTATCAAAAGAAACGCTTTCTAAATGTAACAGACTTAAAACTTAATATATATGTATAAAAAGCCTTTTTATTTCTAACAGAAGATAAAATTGTAAAAAGTAAATCCTTACTAATATTATAAATGCGAAAGTAACGTCTGTCTGTTACGCTGTCACGCTAAAACTGCTGAACCGATTTAAACGAAATTTGGTACACAGATAGTCTAGAGCCTGAGAAAGGACATAGGCTACTTTTTTACCCCGAATTCTGGCTGGTCCGGGACTTACGCGGGCAAAGCCGCGGGGCGCAGCTAGTACTTTATAAATTCTTGATCTATGTTTGTCTTAATCTATCTCCGTGGATGAAGGCCTCCTCCAAGAAACTCCAGCATTCTCTGTCCTGGGCTGTTTGCAGCCAGCTTGAGCCAGCCGTTTTTATGATGTCGTCTGACCATCTCGTGAGCGGTCTTCCTCTGTGGCGTTTGCTACTAAAACTTGTATACTAAGGTTTAATATTTTGACTTATTATTTAGCGCTCACCGAGACTGTTACAGACAAACAATTTGAAACCTTTGTTCACTAGATTTAAAGTCTGTTACATTTGGAAAGCGTTTCTTTTGATAGAATAGAATAGAATAATCATTTATTCCGACAAACTTAACCGAATCTAACTACCAATGATAAACCGAATGCGAAGAACGTTATTGTTATTCCATAGTTTGCCGGAAAAAGTCTGCAAGCTTAGCATAATGCTGAAGACAGAGCCTCAGCGCTGTTTTCAGCTCCGACCTGTGTAGGGTGACGTACGAAAAGTATTTTTTTTTTAACTGTGATATGCAAGCATTTGACCACTATCTCACCTGATGTTAAGTGACGATGCGGTCGACGATGGAGCACGCTTGCCTAGAAAATACCTATTCACTCTATATATAAATAAAATTATTACATAAAAAATAAATTCAATAGAGACGAAGCATTTTGATTTTTGGCTAGGGAGGCAGGTGGCTTCAAAAATCTTGACACTAAGACTGCCTACTGGTCTATACTCTATAGGACAAGTATTGTCTGAAGATGGCTTATCCACACTATACCACAGACTAAAATTTGGTTCATCAACCCGCTCTGCAACTCAACCTTTACGACGTTGCCGAACGTGAGAAAGTCCGAAATAGCAGATCTAGACTAGATCGGGCGTTTAGATCTGTTTCGAAAGTCTAGCGTCTGCCAGAAAGTTTTGTAAAATAACCATGTATTCGGTAGGTACAGTTTTATTACTAATTCGGGCGTCAAAAGTCTTACCTTAACAAAATATGAACATAAATAATTACAAGACCTTGAAATAATGAAATTAAATGAATATATATGAAAGTCTGCCGCCAAGCCAAATACGGTGTTCCGGCAGTTATCCTTGAGAGCCTGCGTATTCCAGGTATAGTGTGTTTACCAGCTTCGATCACATCGTCACTTACCATCAGGTGAGATAGTGGTCAAAGACTAGCCTGTCACAAATTTAAAAAAAAAAAAAATATAGATATAAATGTAATAAAAAATTATAATGAAATGAATATCTAATTTAATATCTTTAAACGAGTAATTCTTGTATATATATATATATATATATATATATATGTATAATCAGGATCTCGGAAACGGCTCCAAAGATTTTCATGAAAGTTACAGATTAGGGATTTTTTCGGCCCAAGGAATCGATTTATAAACGTTCCAGGTCCGAGAAATGCTCGGTTCCCAAACTGCATTTGATAAACCGGGTTTAAAAAACTATCAGCGCTATCTATTACGCCATGACTGATGTAAAAAAACTGTTTCTACTCGACACTAGATGGAGCTTTCTGAGGCTACAAATTCAAACACATTTTACCAAAAACAAAAAACCGAGCAAAGCTCGGTCATCCGGATATTAGAATGTAATATTAGGTATGTTCTTCTTCTTTATATTTTGGCTTTTTATATATTCGGTATCTGTAAGTTATATGCTATAAGATGTCAATAAACTGATTTGATTTGAATAGTTTGGCATAAAACAGTGTTCAAGACAAACAGTCAAACGTCATCCATTTATGGTTGACATACCTCCAACTCCTACGCTTGCTCATTTCGCTTCTATATTTATCATCCGTCAGTGGAACTCATTGTGTGCAAAAAAAAATCATAATCGGTTCACGTGGAAAGAAGTTATGAGATAACACACAGAAAAAAACAGTCGAATTGAGTACCTCTTCCCTTTTGTGAAGTCGGTGGAAAAGGGTTTCTCTATTAGGCCAATGTAGACGCTAGATCTTAGTTCGGGGCGAACAACTAGTAAATAACAATTTTCTATCTAATACCTTTAAACGAGCAATTCTTGTATATGTATATATATATATGTCAGGATCTCGGAAACGGCTCCAACGTTTTTCATGAAATTTAGTAACGTTTCGGGGGCGATAAATCGATCTAGCTAGGTTTCATTCTTAGAAAACGTCATTTACATAAAAAAACCAAGCAAAGCTCGGTCATCCGGGTACTGTTAATAAAAGATGATATATGAAAATATTTCAACAATCCGTGTTCAATTTACCTAAAAAACCGCTGTCAAAATGTTAAGCTTCTCTATAATTAAGAATGTTAATTAAGCAAAAAAATTAAAACAACTTTTCAAACACTTTAACCGTCCGGCGAGTGTCTATAACTAGGTATAATTACTGAGATAAATATCTCATTTTTTGATAAAAAATTGCACGCACCAGAAATACCTATTGCGAATTGCTGGAGCAATAACTTAACTGAATCTGTAAGTACCTATGCTAATTAAGCATTTATAAACGTAAACGCGTTTACACTTACAGTCCCGCACTAAGTTCGATGACTTGTGTCGTGGGTGCCGGAAATATTCGCATCACAGACAATTACACCCAGAATAAGAGCCTGCGTATTCCAGGTCTAGTGTGTTTACCAGCTTCGATCACATCGTCACTTACCATCAGGTGAGATAGTGGTCAAACACTAGCCTGTCACAAATATAAAAAAAAAAATAAAAAAAAAAAAAAACACAATTTTTTCTTGGAGAGAAAAGTTGTGTTCCCGCTGGGAATCGAACCCTGTACCACTGCTTAGAAGGCGAACGCTCATCCAACGGGCAGTTCGCAAAATGTTGGAAGGTGAGTAAAAAATAACCAATAAATACGCATTACAAGCCGGAAAAAAATCTGCTTCCTTAAAATAAGCATACAATCAATCAAATAAACATACACACTCACCACTCACCACAGCGCCACAATAAATTCAAAGACTTGTGTTGTGGGTACTGGAAACATCTACATTACACACACAATCCAGAACCTAAAGCACAAATGTCCTTTGTAAAACAAACATTGTGATCTTGTCGGGAATAGAACCACAGCACCATGACGTAGAAGGCAGTGACCTGCCAACTGCGCCAACTGGGTGTACTAAGGGAAGGCAAATTGCAATTGCTCTTGTTGGGAATTGAACCCGAGACCCGCGGCGTAGCGAGACTTGCCCACTACGCCAACTGAATTGTCCATTTCGCCCTAAGGCTAACGTCTTCCGGTTCGTTCGAAGCGTTTCGCTTGATGTTTCGTTTCGATGATCCGTACAGCAAAGGAGTGGAACTTATTGCCTGCGTCTTTGTTCCACGAACGGTACAATCTGGGAGTTTTCAAGTCTAGAG
This sequence comes from Lomographa bimaculata, assembly GCA_948107665.1. NCBI lineage: Eukaryota > Metazoa > Arthropoda > Insecta > Lepidoptera > Geometridae > Lomographa > Lomographa bimaculata. Next base: position 6,647,692 of record OX403612.1, on the reverse strand, counting down.
TGATTAGATATCTTCTAGGCAAGCATTATCTTTGGCCGCATCTTCACCTTCCATCAGGTGAGATAATGCTTTCCTAAATATACTACATAAAAAAATAGCTTGTCACCTCTTTTAACCATTGTTTGTCGCTATGGTAAAAGGTATATTCAGAATGTAACCAGCTCTTAAGTTCTAACAAAATTGTCTAGCATTTCAGTAATTCCATATTAAAGCAGAACAAACCCCCAATTACGAGAACAATTTGATCATCGTTAGATGCCAAACAACCTGTTGTACCGATTAACAAACTTTAAGGTTCACATAAGACGCCGAGGAAGTGTAAGCCCAACGGACCGTGATCTGACACACCCAGCCCAAGATTTGCGCCACACATTTATTTGCGAATTGTTGTGTGTGCACGTCTTTACAAATCCAATTAAAAAGTTTGAATGCTGGCCGCTATTTAAAAAGAAACGCGCGGCTTTGACATTGAAAATGGCGGGAAATTTATTTTGTTTTTAATGGAACGTTTGACTTTTAAATTTCGAACTTGTATTTTATTTTTATGTGGTCGAGTGTGATCTAATTTTTAAAAGTGGATATTCTTTTTTTGAATTAAAAATGTGCAAAGAGTAAGGAATGTATAGAGCGAGCATGATCGCTTTGCATTTCAAAATGTTGTACATTTTAGTTTTGTGCCGAGTGTTGCTCACAGCTGGTGTGCAAACGTTAACTATTGATTCTCAACTTGGGACTTCGATTGAAGGTAAGAAAAACGTCTAAAAGTCAAACAAACGTATTCACACTCACAGCCCCACACTAAGTTTAAAGATTTGGTAAGGAAAGTTATGCTCCTGCTGGAAATCGAACCCAGGACCAGTGGCGTAGAGAGCAAGAACTTGCCTACTGTGTCAACTGAGCGACTACTATTTTTTACCTGACAATGGCAAACATTGAGGGTTATGAATTGGCTTGTGTTTAAACACCGCCCATTAAAGTACCTATTATACTACCAAACAAATTCTAAACGGTTACCAAAATAAATAAATGGTCACCAAATTACGTTGGATTAATGGTCATCAAATTACGTTACCTAAAATATTATGAAATAAATCCATTTTTTCGTATCATAAATATTTTTGTATTTATTATTAAAAAAAAAATTACCTTAACCTACTGTCATCCGATTCGGTTCTGTCACAGGCAATGTTATTTTAGAAAACGTCGCCTACATTTTGGAGAGTGTGCTCAGGAATTACATGATATAATTCCTCCATGCCCTTTTTACCATCAAACAACAAGACAAACTGTCAAACGTCATCCATTTATGGTTGACATACCTCCAGTTCGCTCGAAGCGTTTTGCTTCTACGTTCATCATCCGTACAGCGAAGGAGTGGAACTCATTGCCTGCGTCTTTGTTCCCTGAACGGTATAATCTGGGTGTCTTCAAGTCTAGAGTGAATAGGTACCTTCTAGGCAAGCATGTTCCATCTTTGGCCGCATCGTCACTTTCCATCAGGCGAGATAGCGGTCAAATGCTTGCCTATCTAGAATAAAAAAAAAAAAAAATTAATTCGGTGACCATTTCGACCATCCATTTTGGTAACCGTTTAGAATTTTTGGTGGCCGTCTAAACTATACCCTTATGAATTTAGCACCTTATCTATAATAATATAGTTATGTATGTACGTTTGCTTTCTCATAGGCGCTGGGCGTCCTAAAATATACTGAGGGTAAGTATCTGCCCTCTACACCGTGGGTTCGATTCCCGGTAGTAGCATAATAAATTTCCTTTCTTAGAGGCATTTGTTGATGTGTAAATGTTTCAGGCTCCCACGATACAAGTCATAAAACTTAGCGTGGGGATGATAAATAAAAAAAAAAAAAAGAATAAGTACAACAATGCCTTCAGGAGGCCAGATAAACCTGACACCAGCACTACTATAGATACAGATAAACAACAAACATATTCACACTCACAGCTCCACACTAAGTTCGATGACTTGTGTCGTGGATGCCGGAAACGTTCACATTAAAGAAGTGGGAAAAAAAATACGTACAATGTCTCTTCTGTGATTCACATTACACACATAGTCACAACCAGAAAGACAGTTTTTCCTTGCAGAGAAAACTTATATTCCCATTAGTCCATTGAAATGTTACATGAGCTTTGCATTTTTTAGAGGACGCAATTTTATTTTTGGGACATGTTTGGGGGGTCAATAGAAGCTTAACCTCAAGTTTGTGGGGTCGCCACCCTTGTCCCCCGGCCGCCATCTTGGAAAAAGGGATGAAAACGCTTTTTTCGCGATATCTCGGCAACTATGCGTCTTACAAAAAATTTGTTAAAACATAATTTGTAGCAAATTGTTTTGCCTACAAATATGTTTATATAACTTTTTGCCCTAAATTTAAAATTAAAGAAGTTATAAGCAAAAAAGAGAGAATTTTTTTATGAAAATTTTCTTTTTTGCTTTGTAACTTTTTTTTCATACATTTTACAAAAAAATTATCCCAGACCAATCTTGTAGATTATCTTTTTAGGAAAATTTTTCCCCATATTTTTTTAATTTCATTCATTTAAAACGCTGTTACAGCGCTCCAAAGTTAACCGGGTTCGTCAATGCTCATGAGAATCCGGTCAAAATTAAAATGTTTAACTTATTTTTTATTTATTTTTTTATTATAAATATATTCATACAAAATTCTTGTTAAATTCGTACAACTTTACTTATTCATTCCTAACTCTTTTCCCAACCACCTATGAGGTAGAGGCCTACTCCACGGACATCTAGCTTATAAGATAATCCTCGACATCACAATATTTTAATTCACTTATTAGTTAGCTACTCTAATCGACTTTTCTTCGATGGTCCAGGCTGTGGTTCAGAATCTAAAACAACGTCAAATGTGAACGTTAGAAGAATGACAGGAGTTAAAATTGGAGTCATAGTTGGAAGTTCATCTTCAAATTAATTTTCTTCCATTAACTTTGACATTTCCATAATGTTGCTGCATGTTTCGCCAGAACAATGGAGGCATACTGTATTTCATGAGATCGGGGGGTGCTGGAGGCTTGGAAGCTTGTATTGGCATCCAAATGTTTGCATGCTTTTTCCAGCCCCAATCTTCAGGATTTAGATATCTTCCGAGCCACGACTGGACCTGGTGATATACTCGGAGACTGTAAAAACGAGCAGCATCTTGTGTTGGAGGTAGAGATGATAAATTAAATGAATTTTAGTCACTGTCTTGGCAAATCGTTTGTATCGCAAGCCGTCTAGTGAGTCGTCTTTATTACCGCCGTATAAAGCTATGAAAAAACGTTCGCCAACAAGAGTGAGCAAAGATGGATCGACTTTCTCACTCAGGAATACCGCGGTACCACCAGCTTATTCAGGATGTTTCTCAATAATTTTCATAAATTTTAATTTCCCCATATTATAGGCTGCTGATGTTGTATCACATCCTGAAAAAGCATGAAGAAACCTTTTCTATTAACTCAAACCTTTTCTACCTGCTTAACCTTCGGTAAGTTAAATTTGGTAAGTTCTATGGTACGGAAAATAATTAGGAATGAATAAGTAAAGATGTACGAATTTAACAAAAAAATTGTATGAATATATTTATAATAAAAAAATAAGTTAAACATTTCATTTTGACCGGATTCTCATGAGCATTGACGAACCCGGTCAACTTTGGAGCGCTGTAACAGCGTTTTAAATGAATGAAATTAAAAAAATATAAAGGGAAAAAATTTCCTCAAAAGATCATCTACAAGATTGGTTTGGGGTAATGTTTTCGTAAAATGTATTAAAAAAAAGTTATAGAGCAAAAAATAATTTTTTTATAAAAAAGTCTCTCTTTTTTGCTAATAATTTCTTTAATTTTAAATTTAGGGCAAAAAGTTATATAAACATATTTGTAGGCAAAACAATTTGCTACAAATTGTGTTTTAACAAATTTTTTGTAAGACGCATAGTTTCCGAGATATCGCGAAAAAAGCGTTTTCACCCCTTTTTCCAAGATGGCGGCCGGGGGACAAGGGTGGCGACCCCACAAACTTGAGGTTAAGCTTCTATTGACCCCCCAAACATGTCCCAAAAATAAAATTGCGTCCTCTAATAAATGCAATATTCGGTCCTTAAATTGTAACATTTCAATGGACTACATCGAAACGCCATAGTTTTAATAGCCGCCAATATCTGCGACGCTTACTATCAGCCGCACGACCAGTTTCCTGTTATTTTTATATAACATAAACGCTTTCACACTCACAGCCCCACACTAAGTTTGATGACTTGTGTCGTGGGTGCCGGAAACATTCACATCACAGACACAATTACAACCAGAACTAGAAACACAAATTTTCCTTGGGGAGAAAATTTGTTCCCGCCGGGAATCGAATCCGATACCTTGCTTGAAGGCGAACGCCACCCAACTAAGCCAACGAGATGTTCAAAATAATATAAAATACACTAATAATCTTACTAATATTACAAATCCGGAAGTTTGTGTGTAAGTAGGTTTGTTCCCTCTTCACGCTTTAACGGCTGATCGGATTTGGATGAAATTTGGAATGTACATAGATTATACGTAGGATTAACACATAGGCTAATTTTTAACTTGATAGTAGCGGGCGAAGCCGCGGGGCACGGCTAGTATAAAATAAATACACCAATGCCATAGTAATTGAGTCGATTGCAATTTTGACTGAGGATGTTGCAAAACAACAGACAAAATTACAAAATTAAACTTTCCATCTGGAACTGAATATGATAATGCAATGTTAAAATTATTATAATGAATCGTGTGTACAGTCAACTACATATATATACTCATCTATATAAAAAAGTCGTACGAACAATTGTGCCAGCTACCCAAAGCCGCACTCCGATATATAAAGGAGTTGGGGTGTGCACAATACACCCCCAGCGGGACGTCAAAAAAATCACATGGGCCCCAAAGAGGCACTCATGAAAGTTAATGAATCTATTGCCAGATTTGCAAAATTACAGCCATCTCGAGAAGAACCCGGCAAGAAACTCGGCGGCGCATTTTTTTTTTCATTCATTTTTTTAAAAAACATTCTTAATTTCTAATACATAATTTTCTTAACCTAGGTGTTATTATGGTAGTCGCTAGAAAGAGCCTGTGCAGTTTGCCTCCATACATCCTTGTCTTTAATATAGTCTGTGGTCTTATAGTAAGCTATCTTAATTAATGCCCGTTTTATTACAGATTTGAAGTCTCCCAGTGGTAATACAGTTACGATTTTAGGAATTCTATAGTAAAATCTAACCCCATTTGCGTCAGTGCAGACCTTATCGCCCCCAGTTAGAATTAGAATTAGAAACTAGTCGTTCGCGCCGAACTGAGATCTCGCACCTAAAGGGTAGCGATACAAAATAGTACCGCTTAGTACCCTCAAGGGTACTACGTGAGGGTACTAGCAGTCCTACTCCCTACATTTTACCTAATAAAAACTTTTAAGGTCAATTGCCGATAACTTTTTTTCTTTGGAATAATTGTTCAATTTATGTATGTGTCGTTCAAGTGCAGGATATCCTACTAATATTATATATGCGAAAGTGTGTGTGTATGTCTGTTTGTTACTACGTATCTCTATAATAAATAAACCGATTTTGATGAAATTAGAATGTTGATAGTTTAAATTCCGGAGTAGCACATTTAGGCACAGGCTATTTTTTAACTTAATAAACGCGAGCGAAGCAGCGGGGCACGGCTAGTAACAAATATTATGCGTAAGTTTCAGCTTTAAACGTGGAGCCGTTTTCGAGATAGACCCCGGGACAAAATAGGTCTAAAAACAGTTTTTGGTGGCCTACCAAATTGTTATTTCCATAGGATAGATTTTTTCTAAATATGTACTCTACTTGCTCTTTTCAACGACATCCCACAAGGATATATAAAATAATAAAAAATATTTTGCTTCCCACTTTCGTGTATAAGTGCCCCCTTAATATTTTCATTTATATCATTTTAATGGTCATTTCTGGCTTTGGGCCAAAGCTTCACATATTCTATGAGAATTTGAAGTTATTTGCTTGTATGGTTTAGAGTTTAGACGCTAGATGCCTCCGACAGATGGACGGAAGGACGGAGTGCTGAACCACCCAAATCAACTTAGAGATCTCGCTGTTCTCTATTAATATAAATTGAGTTTCACTACACTCAATACAATTCTCCAACAAGGATGTCGACGCAAGCCTAGTATAAAAAAGAACGGTACAAAACTTGATCTGACCTCATCCATCTTTGTTTCAATTTCGTATACAACCTTGTTAATGACATCACCTATTATTCAAATCATCAAATTAGTGTATCGTTGAACTTAAAAGCTTCCGCCCCACGCCGGAAATGACCACTTACACGGGGTTGTTGAGCGAATCGCTGACTGCGCTCAAAGTGGGTAGGTACACCTGAACCTATACCAATGGAAAAATCTTGGTAGGTAGATGCTTAGATAGCTAGCTCAATAAGCACACCATAGCCAATTATCATATCTATCTAATATCTTTAAACGAGCAATTCTTGTATATATATATATATATATATATATATATATATATGTATGACTGTGTAATCTGGATCTCGGAAACGGCTTCAACGATTTTCATGAAAGTTACAGATTAGGGGTTTTTCGGCCCAAGGAATCGATTTATCAACGTTCCAGGTCCGAGAAATGCTCGGTTCCCAAACTGCAAAACCGGGTTTAAGAAACTATCAGTGCCATCTATTACGCCATGGCCGATGTAAAAAACTGTTTCTACTCGACACTAGATGGAGTTTTCTGAAGCTACAAATTCAAACACATTCTACCAAACACAAAAAACCGAGCAAAGCTCAGTCATCCGGATATTTGTATTTAATAATAAAATATTCTTCACTCTCGAGAACAGGATTTCTTTAATTATATTAGTTTTATAACCGACTGGGATTCACGACGGTTTAGGTCGAATTTCCCGACTATGTTATAAGTATGTATATATATTACGGGCATATACGATGCCCATCATCTGGGAGGTGGTCGATCGCTATGTTCTTTTGATGAAACGCTAATCATACTTATATTATAAATCCGAAACTTTGTGTGTAAATGTGTACCTAAGTGTGTAAGTATGTTTGTTCCCTCTTCACGCTGTAACGGCTGAACGGATTTGGAATGTACATTTTTTATTTATTTTTTTTGCATAATTGGCAATCATTTGACCACTATCTCACCTGATGGAAAGTGACGATGCGGCCGAAGATGTAACATGCTTGCTTAGAAGTTACGTATTCACTCTTGACTTGAAGACTCCCAGATTATACCCCTCGGGGAACAATGACGCAGGCAATGAATTCCACTCCCTCGCTGTACGGATGATGAACGTAGAAGCAAAACGCTTCGAGCGAAGTGGAGGTATGTCAACCATAAATGGGCATATATAACCATAAATGACATAGCTAATATCTAGGATTAACACATAGGCTAATTTTTTACTTGATAAACGCGGGTGAAGCCGCGTGGTTAGCATGAGAAAAGAAATTTTCATTAATAAATACATAACATAGAACACATAACATGGCATTCAAAATACAATCGGGTTCGGGCAATTTTAAAAGCGGCCATTTTGTGACGTCCGCGACCAATCATGGCTCCGTGTGTGAGTGTACCTTCTAAGCACAGGGTATCGCGTTCGTTTCCCGAACGAACATTTTTGTTTCTGGTACTGGGTGTGATTACGTGTCTGATCTGAATGTTTACGGGACCCACGACACAAGACATCGAACTTAGTGCGGGGCTGTGAGTGTGGAAGCGTTTACTTATGTTATGTAATGATGTCATTGCTCCCTCTACCTGCCCTTCAATGCTCTCTGCGCATTGCTATGGCTCTATATATCAATTTACGAAACCATTGTTTTTACGGTTCCGTACCTAAAAAGGAAAATACCGAACCCTTATAGGATCACTTTGTTGTCCGTCTGTCTGCCTGTCAAGACCCTTTTTCTCAGGAACGCGTAGTATCAGGTATCAAAATCAAACTTGTAACGCAATTAAAAGATACAGATTTTAGACACTCGCAAGGGAATCAAAACCTACGGGATACTTCCCGTGATTTTTTAGTTACACCATATAATTTTTTTTTTATCAGTAAAAATACCATAACTTTTACTTATATACCTACAGGTTTTTACGGAACCCTCGGTGCGTGAGTCCGACTCGCATTTAGCCGGTTTTTATTTCTTAGTTTTGGCCTCGCAATCTAGTGCATTTAACCAGTGTCAAGTAATAATATAAATATTTCAAGCGTATTTCATATTAAAAGTCCTAGTCACAAGTCACAGTCAAAGTCAAGTAAAAGCATCAAGGTCCAGTCATAGTCGAGTCATATCCTAGTAAAGTGGTAGAAACTTTTCTAGAACTTCCATTGGAGTTTTTGAGCGAAGGCGAAAATCACGTTTTTCAACTTTGTATGATTTTCTAACACTCATGCACGTTCACTAAGTATTAACTGTTAATAATCCACCATTATTACACATTAACAATCGAAGAATCACAGGTTTTTGAAAATTATACAAAATTAACAACGCCATTGTTTTTATTTCCAGACTGCTTTGAAAGAAACTCAATCGGCGATCAGTTGCCTTCAGACGCCATCTATCGAAACGTCTCGGAACTAACTAACAGAGAGTGCGAACAGATCTGCAAACAAGACAAGCAGTGCCAGTCGTACGACTATGGGTAAGTTCTATAGATGGCAGCACTAGTTCATCTCGGAAAATTGAGAATTAGTTTGAAGCAGATGGATAGATGGCAGCACTTGTTTATGAAAATGTGTTTTCTTGCCTTGGAATTTATCAGTTGCTTGCGTTTAAGTATACTATTTAGAACCTAGATATAATGAAAAGAAATAAAATGCTTATAGATTTGACTTTGTTATAAACGCTGTCACACTCACAGCCACACACTAATTTCAATGATATCACACACAATCACAACTAGAACCACAAATTTTCCTTGGGGAGAAAACTTGTGTTCCCGCCGGGAATCGAACTCGATACCCCTGCTTAGAAGGCGAACGTGCACGCAACTCAGCCAACGGGCAGTTTATTTATAGATTCTGAGATATTACAATTAGCATGAACTATTTGTTTGTTTTTGTATTAGTAGAGCATATAATATTCACGAGTTGTTTGCCGCGGCTTCGCCCGTGTAAATTAAGATCAAAAACCTATGTGTGATTCCTAGGTATAAGCTATAAACATTCCAAATTTAATTCAAATCCGTTCCGCCGTTACAGCGTGAAGAGTAAAACAAACATACTTAAACACACACATACACACACACACACACACACACACATTTATGCAAATTTTTGCATTTATAATATTAAGTGTGGTTGTATACAAAGCTGAGATATTGTCTTACAAATATGCAATATGAAATAAAAAATATCACAAAAGTGAGATCGCATAATTTATGTATTATTACATAATCATAAGTAATACAGCTTATTAAACTTAACTAAAAACTAAATTCATGAAACTTCTAGATCTTAGTAAAAAAAAGTTGACATAATTTTATAACCCTTTTGTAGTATTAACCAGAACTTAGTGCTATAATAAAATGTTATTATTATGAAGGTTTGAAAGGGGATTTCATAAAAAAGTAGGTTCACATTTATCACAGTCGGGTTTTTTTAATTTTTAGAGCATTGTTTTGTATCCTACATTAATAACCTACTTTAATTCCAGGGTTGGAGCCAAGGGCAATGCCACATGCAACCTCAGCACCCTAGATGAAAAATCCATCAAGGAACAGAATCCTCTCAAACGCCACCCCGACTACGATGTATACATCAGAAGGTTCCAATGTGAACAGTCACCACCCACCCCCATTCAACCACTAAGCGACGACCCCGGCTCAGGACCCCAGCATAGACCCGTCTTCAGACCTGAAGTCGACGAAAGACCTTCTGCAGAAGACTATCTCATCTCTGGAGATATTGGCTATGGAAAACCATCGTCTGCATACAGACCTGATGATCCAGGAAATAGCAAGCCAGATTACGATGCGCCACCAAGCTATGGTGATCACAAGCCTCAGGATATACCCTACAATAGGCCTAATGATAAGTACAGGCCGGAAAGACCCGATCCATACAGGCCAGATAGACCTAATGACCCGTATAAGCCTGATAGACCAAATGATCCATACAGACCTAATACTCCATATGGACCTGAACGCCCAAACGACCCACCTTACGGGCCTCCAAGGCCAAATGATCCACCTCACAACAATAGACCTCAGAGACCACAAAGACCGAATAGACCAGAATCGAACGATGAGCTCCAATTCCAAGATATAAACAAACCAAGACCCGGTTCAGATGGATACCGACCAGACCCTTATAGACCAGAAAAGCCTGAATATCACTACATCATCAGGCCGAATAGGAAACCCAGACCTCAAGATGAGTATCAAAGACCAGAATCGTACGGTGGCCATCCATCTGGGCCTATAGGGCCGCCAGATAGACCTTACAAGCCAAGCAGGCCTGACAAACCAACGTACAGCTACAACAATGGTCAGTACGCAAGCAGCTACGGTCAGAATACGCAAAATGATAATTCCTTATATACAGAGATACAAGATCCACCTCGACCTTATATACCAATCAAAGATAGGCCCAACCAGCAATACAATGGACAAGGATATTTGGGCTACGGTACATACTCAAGCCAAAACTCCTATTCCCAATCTCAAAACAACCAATACTACGGAACCATTACAGAAATTGGGGGCTATGGGCAGAATAATAGACCATATAAAAGACCTGAAAGACCTTATAAGCCCCCACATGATGAGAGACCTCAAAGACCTAGTTACGGTACAATAGACGATAGACCACAAAAACCAAGTTACGGTCAACCTGCAGATGAAAGACCCCAAAAACCAGGATACGGTTATGGAAATTCGGGATATCAAAAGCCTAACGATAACGATAAACCATTGTACAACCAAGGTTTGTACGATAACCAAGGTTACGGAAGCAGTCAAGGCTCATATGGCAGCAACCAGGTTTTTTATAACACAAATAAGGGATCGTATACAGATAAGGGTTCCTACAGTAGCCAAAGTGGTTATAATCAAGGTTACGGCGGCAATAGGCCTACGGATAATTTAAATTACGGAGAGACTGGATATGGGCAAAACCAAATCCCCAGTGATTACAATAAGCCTTCATATGCCAGCAACCAAGGCTCTTATGGCAGCAACCAAGGTTCATATGGCAGTTCAGATAGCAACCAGGGTTCATACGGTGGGAATATACCGACAAATGATAATTCAAACTATGGGGAAACTGGTTATGGACAAAACCAAAAACCTAGTGATTACAATAAGCCTTCATATGGCAGCAACCAGGGTTCTTATGGCGGGTCAGATAGCAACCAGGGATCTTATGGAAGCCAACAATCTCACAAAGGCTCCTATAGCAGTTCATACAGCGAACAAAATTCACACCAATCAAGCTACGGAAGCCATTCACATGAAACCCATCACCAAGACGGATACGGTTCTAGCTATCAAAAACCACAGAAACCTGATAAACCATACAACCAAGATCCATATGGCAGCAACCAGGGTTACGGCAACCAAGCCACTCACAGCAGTACTCAGAGTTCTTACGGCAGTTCGCAAAACACTTACGGCAGTTCATATGAAAGCAACCAAGGATATGGTTCAGCTTCTTATGGAAACCAAGGGTCACCAGGATACGGTGGTCAAACTGGATATGGGACTACCCAAAGTTCTTATGGGTCTGGTCAAGGTACTGGTACCCAAGGGTACGGGAACCAAGGATCTTATGGTGGTCACAAAGGTTCCCACAGTATTTTGCAAGGAAGTTATGGATCCACTAGTTCCCATAGCTACGGAAGTTCTCAAAGTTATGGAGAAAGTCAATACGCTGACCATAGTACATATGGAGGCTATGGGAATCGACCTAACCAAAGACCTGGGTACGGCAATGAAAGACCAGATTACAGTAACAGACCAGATTATGACTATGATAGACCAAGTTATGGTCAAAAACCTGGATACGGTGACCAGAAACCTAGCTACGATGACCAATCGACAGGTTATGGGCAGAAGCCAAGCTATGAAAGCCAGACTACGGGTTATGGACAGAAGCCAGGGTATAACAATCCAAATACTGGCTACGGTGATTTTAAACCCGGTTACGGCGACTCAAAACCTGGTTACGGCGATTCAACACCCAGTTACGGTGACTCAAAACCTGGTTACGGTCAATCAAAACCCGGTTACGGTGACTCAAAACCTGGTTACGGTGAATCAAAACCCGGTTACGGCGACTCTAAACCCGGTTATGGTGACTCAAACCCCGGTTACGGTGACTCAAAACCCGGTTATGGTGACTCAAACCTCGGTTACGGCGACTCAAAACCCGGTTACGGTGACTCAAACCCCGGTTACGGTGACTCAAAACCCGGTTACGGTGATTCAACACCCGGTTACGGTGACTCAAAACCAGGTTACGGCGACTCAAAACCCGGTTACGGTGATTCAACACCCGGTTACGGTGACTCAAAACCCGGTTACGGTGATTCTAAACCGGGTTACGACAGCGAAAGCGACTATCGTCCAGACGTTAAGCCTGTCTACGAGTATGATATAGACAAACCCAACAACGTGCCATCCTATATAACTAAACCGGGTGGTGAAGTGGTGACCTCTAGGCCGGTTGTGATTGGTGATTACGAGCGACCGGTCTATAAGGACCCTGGAGTTCCTGGGAAGGAGGTGTCATATAAAGGTAAGTGTTTGTACATTATTTATTTAGTTCCACCTGTCCCGTTATCTGTCTGTCTGTAATCAAATCTTGCAAGCTAAATTAGACCCGATTCCCGATGTTCGATTGGACTCAAATTTGGCGTATCTTCGGTGACAATACAATGATATGGTACCATGGAGCAGCTTTGATGATGGAGACGGAAGATGGCCATAGGAACTCTTGAACGAAACAAGATAAAATAGTCGAGTTTGGGCTCGTTTGAATATTCATTGACCGAGCGAACGCGTAGCGCGAGCGAAGCGACTCCGTTTCAACTTGGGCAAAATTGCTTTCGTATGTCCGGCGGATTTCCGGTTGTTCTCCTTTAAAGGTCGCATTTCTCAACCGATTTTCGTGAAATTTTTTGAGCAGGTTCTATAATTAAAGATGTATGGAGACAAATTGCACGAGCGCTTTCTAGCGACTACATGGTATAGATATACCTAGGTTAATATAATTATGTATTAGTGTTTAAGAATGGTTTAAAAAAAAATAAAAATGCGCCGACGAGTTCCTTGCCAGGTTCTTCTCGAGGTGCCTGTAATTTTGCGAATCTGGCAATAGAGTCATTAACTTTCATGAGTGCCTCCTTGGGGCCCATGTGAATAAACGATTTTGATTTTTATTTGATTTTTTCAGTCGATTCAGATTTCGGAAATTTTAACAATGGCGGATATTTGGGGGTTGTAAACGTAAAAAAAAAAATAACAGCCATTTCAGACGACCCAGTTGGCGCAGTGGACAGGTGTCCGCCCTCTGCGCCGTGGGTCCTGGGTTCAATTCTCGGCAGGAGCACAAATTCCTTCCCAAGGGATATTTGTGCTTCTGGTTCTGGGTGTAATGTGTGTGTGTTGTGAATGTTTCCGGCACCCACGATAGAAGTCATTAAACTCAGTGTGGGGCTGTGAAAAAAAAAACTATAAATATGCAAGGTCTCACAGTGCCAGTAGTTTTATTTTTATAATACATGTCTGCTATGTATTAACGTAGACAGTCGAATACTAACTTATTAGTTAAACGCAAGCAAAGCTTAAAAAAAACTGACTTCACCGCTTTATCTTCGTAACTTTGATCAGATTAGATGTACTAAACACGCATTATTAACGATATTTCAAGAACTACTGATCAGATCTTGATCAAATTTCAATGGGACCACATGAAAAGCACCAGCTTTCAAATATAAAAAAATCATCAAAATCGGCTCACAACGAAAGAAGTTATGAGGTAACTTTTGAAGTCGGTTAAAAACGAGAACATCGTCAATGTAGTCCACAGAATACACATTATTGACGATATTTCAAGAACTACTGATCAGATCTTGATCAAATTTAAATGGGACCAATTGGAAAGCAACATCTTTCAAAATAAAAAATAATTTCGAAATCGGTTCACGTGGAAAGAAGTCATGAGGTAACACACATAAAAAAAAAATACAGCCGACTTGAGTACCTCCTCCTTTTTTGGGACGTCGGTAAAAATAGACATAATTATGCAAATACCCTATCGCTTTCCATTGTTCAACCTTGACCATCCATTAAAACCAAGGTTCATCTACAGTCCAAAGCCATGTAACTACAATGTTTTCTAATTAATCTCAGATCCGAACATTCCGATAACAGATACAGATCAGCCCAACTTTTGACAGTGTTTGGGAAGGTCTGCAACCATTATAATGTTAATAATTTATGTTTTACTTTGTATGTTGTGTGATGTATGACAGCATATAAGCTTTCGTAAGAACCTTCTCCTGAAAATAATCACAGCAAAAAAATATTTGCGAAATTGTTCCGTCCGTTCACGCGTGATGCGATGAGCAAGGGAAATAGAGATTCATTTTTAGGGTTCCGTACCCAAAGGGCAAAAACGTCCGTCCGTCTGTCACCAGGCTGTATTTCAAGAACGGTGATAGCTAGACGGTTAAAATTTTCACAGATGATGTATTTTTATAGCCGTTATAACAACAAATACTAAAAATAAAAAAAACTAATATTTAAGGGGGGCTCCCATACAACAAACTTGATTTTTTACCGTTTCTTGCTCGATACTAATAACGGTGACAGGTAGATGGTTTAACTATTCACAGAATATTTAGTTTTATGTTCTCTTTAAATATAATTAATTAAAATAATAATGATAATGGTACGGAACCCTGCGTGCGCTAGTCCCACTCGCACATGGCCGGTTTTTATATATACATATATATAGATGTGCCTCAATTTTTTTTTCTGTATTATGCAAATATTAAGCGCGAGATCTAACGTGGCGAACGACTTGTTTTCTAACGACTTCACAAATAAGGAGGAGGTGCTCAAGTCGACTGTTTTTTTTCTATTTTATGTATCTAACTTTGTTCCACGTGAACCGATTATGATTTTTTTTGTTTGAAAGATGTTGCTATAAGAACAATATTTTTGAAACGCTACATATTACAGTTTATATTCTATTATAAGTTATTATTTTCTGTAATTATTTGCATTCAATATTTATGTATGTATTTATTAGTATAATATATATTAGTGTATTTTATTGTTTTATTTATGTATTAGTATCTAGAGTACGTGTGAATAATGATGTACTATTATATTTATATATTATATTTTATTGTAAACCACCGTCTATTCATTCTTCTATTACTGTCCATCCAAAGGTTGTCTGGCAGAGATCGATTTAAGCGATAAGACCGCCCATTGTACTACCACGATGATTGTAATATTTTATTTGTCATTGTTCATATTTTTTTTGGTATAAAATAAAGTGTTTTGTATTGTATTGTATTGTATTGCTTTCCAATTGGTCCCATTTCAATTTGATCAAGATCTGATCAGTAGTTCTTGAAATATCTTCAATAATGCGTGTTTAGTACATCTAATCTGATCAAAGTTTCGAAGATAAAGCGGTGAAGTCGGTTTTTTTAAGCTTGGCTTCCGTTTAATTATAGCACGTCCTAATAAAACATTGTGTTTTTCAAGCTTGCCTTGAAGAAAAACACAATGTTTTATTAGTGTGTACAAATATTTATAGGGCGTTCAGAAATTATTTTAGTGTCTAATGTTTGAAAGGTACGAACAGTTTCTATAGGAAAATAAAATAGTTGTTTTTTCTCAATTTATTTATATTTTCTCACCTTTTAATAAACCTTTCTTGGAATTCTACAAATATTTCAAAACCAAAATTAGGCAAATCGGTTCAGCCGTTCTAGAGTTTTGTGAGACTAACAAACGTCAGTTGATATTGATATATATAAATAATAATAATAGATAATAAATAGACAAAGAATCTTAAAAGATTATTCAACGCTTCCAAAACAAAGTTATAAGGGAAATTGTTAACGCTCCCTGGTACGTCAGAAACGACGATCTCCACAGGGACCTTAGCATAAAGATCGATGAAATAGTAATTAATAAATACGCACAAGCTCACCAACATAGAATTCATCATCATGTGAATAAACGGTTTTTAAACTTATAAATATGTATATATATAATCTGAATCTCGGAAACGGCTCCAACGATTTTCATGAAATTTGGTATGCGGGAGGTTTGGGGGGCGATAAATCGATCTAGCTAGGTTTCATTTTTAGAAAACGTCGTTTTATCCGAGCAAAGCTCGGTCATCCAGGTACTCTAATATCTTTAAACTAGCAATTCTTGTATATATATATGTGTAATCTGGATCTCAGAAACGGCTTCAACGATTTTCATGAAAGTTACAGATTAGAAACTATCAGCGCCATCTATTACGCCATGACCGATGTAAAAAACTGTTTCTACTCGACACTAGATGGAGCTTTCTGAGGCTACAAAAATAAAACACATTGTACCAAAAACAAAAAACCGAGCAAAGCTCGGTCATCCGGATATTATATATAATCTGAATCTCGGAAACGGCTCCAACGATTTTCATGAAATTTTAGTGGGGTTATATGCGGGGGGTTTCATTTTTAGAAAACGTCGTTTTATCCGAGCAAAGCTCGGTCATCCAGGTACAAAAGTACCAGGTTAGTATCCAGGTTACGTCACTGTTTAGTTATTACTAAACAGTGACGAAACCTGGATAGACTTAAAACTGGCCAAGCCTCGTCGCTGTCTCTCTCTGTACGTCACATGTATTTAAATAATGAGTATACTTGTAAAACATTATGGTGGCTGCATTCTGAAACAATGGCGTCGAGGTTGATGATTTCCACGGGCATTGTGTGAGGTCGGATTTGGGTATGACCATCGTGGAATTATTTTTATGCTATAACAATTTGTCTCAATTTAAACCGACTTAAAAAAAAGAGGCAGTTCGCAATTCGGCTGGTTTTTTTTGTGTTCTTTTTAGTGAACCGATTTTGATGATTTTTTTATTCAACAGCTGGTGCTTCGCATGTTGTCATGTTTAAATTTAATCATGATCTGACTAGTAGTTTTTGAGTTATCCTAAATAATGCGTATTTAATTTATTTAATTTGATCAAGGGTTTCGAAGATGTAGCGGTGAAGTCGGTTTATTTTTAAGCTTTGCTTGCGTTAAAATTATCCAAAATATATTTTTAAAACGTCTTCGTACTCTACTTGCAAAGTTCTTTTCAACGAACCCCACAAAGGTAGATAAAAAAAGTAAAAAATATTTTGCTCCCTGCTTTCGTGTACTGTAATTATTTATAGCATTCTAGTTGCCATTTCTGGCTTTGAAGGAAAGAAAGAAAGAAAGAAAATATATTTATCTTTGGACCGTAGCTTTACATATTCTCTGAGAATTTGAAGTTATTTGCTTGTGTGGTTTAGACGCTAAATGCCTCTGACAGACGGACGGACGGACGAACAAAGTGCTGAGCCACTCAATTCAACTTAGATATCTCCCTTCGTTCGATCAATTAGATGTAAACACTAATTAACACTACACTATTTCATATGGTTTAGTTATAATATCCTCAAATGATATTAATAATGATAAAATAATAAGGCCCCAACACTTACACTCACAGCCCCTCCACTAAGTTTGATTACTTGTGTCGTGGGTGCAGGAAACATTCACATCACACACGCAATCACAACCAGAACTAGAAACACAAACTTTCTTTGGGGAGAAAACTTGTGTTCCCGCCGGGAATCGAACCCGATTGCTTAGAAAGCGAACGCCTATCCAACTATGCCAACGGGCAGTTAAAATTAATATTCATCTACACATATTTTATGCTTTTTAGACAAACTTTTGACCACTATTTCACATGATGGAAAATTATGATGCGGCTAAAGATGTGACATGTTTGTCTAGAAGATACCTATTCACTCTGGACTTGGAGACTACCCCTCGAGGAACAAAGTCGCAGGTAATGAGTTCCACTCCTTCGCTTTACATATAATGAACGTAGAATCGAAACGCTTCGAGCGAACTGGAGGTAAGTCAATAAATGCATGACATTTGAGTTTGCCTTGTTGTTAGATATCCTTGTTGTAAAATAGTAAAAGGGACATGTCGGAATTAACTTAGGTGATTCCTACGCACACTCCAAAATGTAGACGATAGAATACCGATAGGTTAGCGACCTTACGTTGGTGACTGACGCTCTGCAATTTGGACTCGACTAGCTTATCATCGCCAATGAGTCTTTTCGCTCGTCGGTCAACAGACTCAAGACTTTCAAGCTGGTACTCAGCGGATCCATCCTAGAGATGGCCGCAACACGATATATCCAAACCGGTTACAACTGCCCCTTGGCTTAGTTGGGTGGCGTACGCCTTCTAAGCAGGGGCAACGGCTTCGATTCCCGGCGGGAACACAAGTTTTTTCCCCAATTAAAATTTAGTTTCTGGTTCTGGTTGTGGTTGTGTGTGTGATGTGAATGTTTCCGGCACCCACTAGTCAATCTACAAGTCATCGTATTTATTGTGAGGCTGTGAGTGTGAAAGAGTTTATGTTTAGCTTTTATGTTATGTTAATCTCTGGTCATCATTATGAAGCGAGAAGTTAGAATGACATAACACAACCTTCGATCGGCCATCACGGCTCGTAGGCACGGTTAACACGGTTGTTATAAATGTTAAATTTAGTTAAACGGATGTAGAACATTTTTTTCACGGGGGACTTTTAAAGATTCCCGGCTACTCTTAGTGGCCTGCAGGCAGGTGCATATTGAATGGCTCCAGGATCTCGCTGTAAAAAAAATATATTATACAACAAAAATTGCAAAAATGCATTTGAATCTCCTACGGGCCTCGTATCTATCTTACTTATATATTTCTACTATGGTATCACTGTCATAATTATATTACAACATTAATATCCGGATGACCGGTCGGTCATGGCGTAATAGATGGCGCTGATAGTTTCTTAAACCCGGTTTTTCAAATGTAGTTTGGGAACCGAGCATTTCTCGGACCTGGTACGTTGATAAATCAATTCCTTGGGCCGAAAAACCCCTAATCTAACTTTCATGAAAATCGTTGGAGCCGTTTCCGAGATCCTGATTACACACATATATATATATATATATATATATATATATATATATACAAGAATTGCTCGTTTAAAGATATTAGATTATTATACACATATAATTTACATACATCATAGTGTGGGATATGAAAAATTATCTAGGAGAACATGTAAATACCTTTTATCGATCCCCTGGTATCCCAAGGTCATCATCACTTACCACCAGCGCCGGCTGTTTCCTCAATTGACGCTGATGCATAATAGAAGGTCTAAACAATTTAACGCGCGCCTACCGTTCGTAATTTGCGTGCGAGATGGTGTGTGGTACAAGTTATTATTTGCGTGCGAGATGGTGTGTGGTACAAGTTATTATTTATTATGGGAAGAGTCGCTTATCAAAAAGCGAGTGTCTGGCTTGCCCCGATGCTTAGTACAAAATGTGGATATGCAAATCGTTCGGTCCTAGGTTCGATTCCAGGCAGGAGCACAAATTTTCTTCCCAAGGGACATTTGTGCGTCTGGTTTTGGGTGTGATTGTGTGTGTGATGTAATTGGTTCCGACACCCACAATACAAGGGCTGTGAATGTGAATGCGTTTGTTGTTGTTTGTTTGTTGTATTTGGTTACTTATAACATCCCAGCTATCCAATCCGACCTCACCTTCAACTGGTGCTCTTGCTGATCAATAAGCGATGGTCCAGTGACTGACAACATTTGTATGTTTGACAGCAGGTAGCTGCAAGATCATTAAAACTCATGCTTCATCTTCTATACAATATTTACTTTTAAAATTTTGAAGAACGGTAATAGGAATTTTGATTTTTTTAAACTTTTCTCTCTATCTCAGAGCAGAATTGAGTTCAACGACTTGTATATACCATACCAGACACACACATTTCCTTTGAGGTGAAAACTTGTGTTTCGCACTATAAACGGACACCCATCCATGTTCTGACAGTACCGTACAGCGCGAGCGTAGTAGAGGTATTCAAGTCGACTATATTTCTTTTTTTTTATGTGTGTTACCTCATAAACCGATGACGTAAATTTTGAAAAATATTTTTTTTGTTTGAAATATGTTGCTTTCTAATTGGTCCCATTTCAATTTGGTCAAGATCTGACCAGTAGTTCATAAAATTTCGTCAATAATGCGTGTTTAGTACTTTTAATCTGATCAAAGTTCCGAAGATAAAGCGGTAAAGTCGGCTTTTTTAAGCTTTGCTTGCGTTTAATAATACAGTATCTGCTTGGGGCAGTACCACACAATTTTCAGACATTCAACCGCCAAGCAAGAGTGTGCACACGTTATTGAATGCAGGATTGTAAAGCAATTTTTAATGAAATTACAGATCTTAAAGAGATTTAACGTCTAACATTTTAGGGTGACAACGCTTTGTCGGCTAGAATTTTGATAGAGTTCAAAACTATGGGTGGCACTGAACTATTAAGGGGCAAGCATGACGCTTACCATCAGAACATTGCCCATGTTTCCATTGAAATTTCAAAGCATAAAGCGATTTAACATCGAATTGTTGAAAATCTCTGGGCGGCACTGAACTCTAATGGGCAGCGTGACGCTTACCATCAGGTGAGTGACGTGCTCGTCTCATCTCTCAATCACTAGGCATATCAAATTTTCCTTATAAGAATGTAACCCTGAATACCAGGGGTGTGTATATTTTTACGCTTTCTCACTCGATTGTCGCTTACGATCGAACGACTTCCTTCTCTCATCCGACAAAATCGCGCTCGCTTATAACTTAAACCGCTACTCATCAGATAGATACACATCTAATATCAGACATCTTTTCTTACGAAACTTATTGTTGTTATATCATACATTATTGTACTTTGACCCTCGCCATTGTCCATTATAACACGGATTTATGATCCTTTACTAAATAAAAGGTTTGCAGCGGAAGTAGAAATGTGTGCGTTTCCGATCAACTAAATCATCTCTTGTTATTCATATTTTGGCTAAGGAAGCAAAATGGTGTTTATATTATGTTCTAGATATCAGAACAAACAACAAAACTTGACTACTAACTAGTACTATACAGATTCGTATAGTTTAAAATAAAAAAAGAAATGTATGTATTAATGTTTCACCGAATTATTAATATCTTCTCCATCCAAAGGTTGTCTGGAAGAGATCGCTTTTAGCGATAAGACCGCCGATTGTACACTTTAATTTAAGGTTTAACATGTTTTGTAAGTGATTTATGTGTAAGGTGTGACAATTAAGCGTTATCTATCTAATGTATATGTATAGATAGGTATCTAAGTAAGTTGTATTTATGTCTATTAGTATGTTTTTACACCACCGACCTCATATAAAATTATCCCTCTCTCCATCCAAAGGTTGACTGGAAGAGATCGCTTTTAGCGATAAGTCCACCCATTGTACTTTAGTTTTTTAAGATTACCTCTGTAACTGTATTTGGTGTACAATAAAGAATTTTCTATTCTACTCTATTCTATGAAAGATTGTATGACAAAAAAAATGATGAAAATGTGCACTGATTTTCACATTTAATTTTTATTCTGTAGGAAGACTAACACCTATCGTAACGTAATATAGCAATTTAAATATAAGAGTTAATTACCCGTATCCACTAATAGTTTTGGAATAACTTACAAAACATGTAGGTACTTAATAATATAGGTACTTTTCCTCTATTTACACGCTTTTTATTATCATTATGTATGTTTGTAACCGTATCCTGTGGACTTGATTTTGACCCACTTCAAACCGTCAGATTTCATTTAAACGTCGTAGACTTATCGGGGACAAATACAAAAATATGTAATTTTTTTTATTTATAAAGCGTTTTTATTATTAGCTATTATATTTATTTATAAATGAAATTAGAATAATTTAATAACAACGCAAACCTTTATCTTACATCGTCGTTTATTATCTCCGGAACTTATTACGTAGGACTAGTTTAGATTTAGATATTTATATGTTTCTGATAAGGTTTATAGATAGGTAGACTACTAGTCGTACTAGAGTAGTCGACTAGTAGTAGTACTAGATATACTATATACATGAGATATAACTGGTACATAGACGGACGTAATAATAATTATTATTTATTTATTTAGCAGACAACTTTATAGTTCATAATATGGGGTGTCATACTAAATATCGACAGTTCATTACTTCGACAAGTTGCTTACTTCGAAAAAATATATTTCGACAAGTCATTGCTTCGACAGATCATATATTCGACAAGGAATAGTCCAACAAAACTAACTTCGACAACGCACACTTTAGAAAGACCTCTACTTCGACAAACCTTGCTTCGACGTGCACTTGTTCGGCAGATAATTATTTCGTCAGAAACATACCCTCGACATAATTCTGCTATGAAATCCAATGAAACTAGAGAAGAATTATGTCGCATGTATGTTTCTTTCGAAATAATTATCTGCCGAACAAGTGCACGTCGAAGAAGGGTTTGTCGAAGTAGTGGTCCTTCTAAAGCGTGCGTTGTCGAAGTTAGTTTTGACGGACCATTCTTTTTCGAATATATGATCTGTCGAAGCAATGACTTGTCGAAATATATTTTTTCGAAGTAAGCAACTTGTCGAAGTAATGAACTGTCGATATTTAGTATGACACCCCATATTATGAACTATAAAGTTGTCTGCTAAATAAATAAATAATTATTATTATTACGTTCGTCTATGTACCAGTTAGTAAATAACTGTCTAACATATCTATAACCCTTATCAAAAACATAAAAATCTAAATCTAAACTAGTCCTACGTAATAAGATCCTAAACAAAATAACGAATGATTCCCATTGTTCTAGCAACCTTGATTTAGCGAAACAATGCAAGAATTATGTTCATAATGGACATTTTATTCCGTACATTAAAAGTTATAAATTGACCGAGGCAAAAAATTACCTGTTGCGGCTTGAAATCATCAATAACATTAAACGTAAATTAACATACAACGGCGAAAATATGGAAACCTCGGCAGTGGTTACATATTTGAGCCGTTTGGTGTTTTTTTTTTTTCTTAGTTTTGGCTTCGCAATCTTATGCATTTAGCCAGTGTCAAGTGATAATATATTTCAAGTGCATTTCATACTATATAGGTCCTAGGCACAAGTCACAGTCAAAGTCAAGTAAAAGAGTCAAGGTCCAGTCGTAGTCAAGTCATGCCCTAGTAAAGTGGTAGAAACTTTACTAGATCTTCTATTGGAGTTTTGGAGCGAAGGTGAAAATCACGTTTTTCAACTTTTTATGATTTGCCTACACTTATGCACGTTCACTAAGTGTAAACGGTTAATAATCCACCATTATTACACATTAACACTCGAAGAATCACAGGTTTTGGAAAAATTTACAAAATCAACAACGCCATTTTTTCACTTTCGCGGCAAAACCCCAGCCGTTTGGTGTTGAGACACTGGGTCCGTGGGGACCGGGAGCTCATTCTATTTACAACAATCTATCAGACGCCGTTGAGGCGACGCGTGAGCACTTATTTGGCTCAACGTATTAGCATTGCAATTCAGTGAGGCAATGCCTCCAGCGTGATGGGAACGGTACCCACTGGTAGTGGGCTTGAGCACTTAAGTTATATATAAGCTCGATGCCTATATAGCTTGTGGGTAACTGAGTTATTGGCTGTATAGATGTCTATAGTTTTAGGAAATGTATGGTAGGCAGCAATTGGCCCATAGATAGCATTTATAAAAAAAACACCTCGAACTCGACATCTGCTGTTTAAAAGGCAGTAGCCCAATCAACAAGCGAGCAGTCACTATTATAAGTTTTGTAAAAAAAACAACATTCAAAGAGAAACCTTTCTTCTTGACGACCCAGTTGGCGTGGTGGGCAAGTCCCTGCCCTCTGCGCCGTGGGTCCTGGGTTCGATTCCCGGCAGGAGCACAATTTTCGTAGTTTACAATAGATTAGTAGAAATAGGAATTTAATCATAATAATTATGCTTATTGCGTCTGGATATTAGAAGACAAAGTGATATACCTAGATTAAACAAACAAACGCATTCACACTCACAGCCCCACACTAAGTTCAAAGACTTGTATTATATTGTGGGTGCCGGAAACATTCACATCACACACACATTACACCCAGAACCAAAAGCACAAATGTCCCTTGGGAAGGAATATGGGAACCCAGTACCCACGGCGTCAACTGGATCGTCAGATTGACTGACTGATCAGTCAATCTCGATCAGCAGATACTAAGATGGACGCTCCGATAGTACAGATTGATAGACAATAGACGATTTCATATCCTATGTACATTGTGAATATATAGATTTTCTGTTGACCTCAAAAGTCAGTAATGCATCAAATTTGTTGTTATTTATCTAACACTAGCTGACCCACCCGGCGTCGCCCGGGTACAATACAATACAATAACTCTTTATTGACACCAATAATAATAAGTACAGAAACGGGCGGTCTTATCGCAAATACGATCTCTTTCAGACAATCCTTGGATGAAAAAGAATAATATAGATAAGAAGGGATGGTGGTATGGTAAAACAGAGACTAAGTACTAAACAAACTACATAAACACTACATATATATATACACAATTTACACATATAATATGATATACAATCATATATACACATCTTTGAATTTTTCGTCTTTTCTGAACTATAATATGTATGTATTAACCTTCCTCTTGGATCACTCTATCTATTGCTGCAAACTGCATTAAAATCCGTTGTGTAATTCTAAAGATCTATGCAAACAGACAGCGAAAGCGACATCATTTTATAATATGTAAAGATATACGACCCAGTGTGTATTAAAAAGTCATTAAAAAAAAACAAAATCGGTTCACGTGAAACAAAGTTATGAAGTAACAATTAAAAAAAAATACTGTCGACTTGAGTACCTCCTCCTTTGTGAAGTCGGTAGAAAATCATCAAAACCAGTTCACGGGTTTTGTCTCTAGAGTTCCAGTAAGGAACAAACATAAATAGACTTATAAGCATATGACATAAGCATCTTTGACAGTTTGATACATCCTCTTATACTAAAATCGGTAAAAAATGTCCCTTATTTAACCGACTTCCTACAAGTTAGCTTATCTAATGGCACGGATGCACCAAGGTTGAATGTGTTAGATTACAAAGTCACTGGGCTTTTGTTTTTGAAGATACGGACAATGGTGAGAGGAGGACAGGTAGTTGGGTTCAGTATAAAACAATAAATAAACGCAAGAAAAGATGCCGATAAATGTGAAAACTATATAATTGTAATATATATATATATATATATCTTGCTCTTTGTGGAAGTCATGTATACTGTGTGTATATATATATATATATATATATATATATATACACACAGTATACATGACTTCCAGAAGTAAGGTTACTCTTTGATGTAGCTTTTTTACAAACCTTATAAAATATAATGTGATTGTTCGCTAGTTGGTTGAGCGACTGCCTTCTAACTAGCAAATGTTGGGTTCGAATGCCGGTGAAAATGCAAGTTTTTTCCTTAAAGAAATTTGTGTTTCTGGTTTTGGGTGTAATTGTGTCTGTAATGTGAATGATTCCAGATCACATAATACAAGTTGTTGAACTGTGTGGGGGCTGTAATATTTTATGTTACAGTTTTAAAAATATATTCTGACGAATTTTTTTATGTATACTCATAAAAAAGTCGGAATCTTTTTCTTAAGGAGGATTCAATTCAGCCCCCTGATTTAGAACGTTTCGGTAACTTACCGGTTCGATACGGTTGGATAACTTTCTCGTTAAAAATACATTTTATCGTATGATAACTAACCGAAATGTATGGTAACTGAGTTATCGTATGGTTCTGAATCAGGGGACAGAACCTCCTCATATTTTTGAAGTCGGTTATAAAGCTATCTTCACCTACTACAGTAGGTGTAAGTGTGAAAACGTTTGATACATATCCTGATTCTAACATTCGTTCCCCTTTTTTCTACGGAACCCTAAAAACAATTGAAACGAGGTACCTCAGGCTGTTCAGCGGAAAATCACAATTTGCTAGATTATACGGAAGCCTTTACAATTGTTGATTGTTTAAGATTATTTTGGAATTAAAATGTTGTACTGTGACATTATATTGAGTTTCACATATTTTCGTGAATTTCCAACCGACTTTAAAAAAGGAGGTTCACAATTCGTCTGTATGTGTATTAAATTTTTTTTTGTATGTATGTTACGCTATATCTCCGCAAATTATGAATCGATTTTGATGATTCTTTTTTGTTTGGTAGATTATACTTCAGAGGTAGTCCCATAAAAAAATTATAGAAATCGATCCAGCCAAAACCGAAATTTAAGCGTTGAAGTCGGTTTTTTTAAGCTTTGCTTGCGTTTAATTAACATTTTAGGTACTATTTATAAAAACCATTAAATATTCAAAATGTCAATAACTAAAGTGGATCAAATATTATTGTATAGCAAATATTATGATGTATAATGTGAGTATGTTTTGGACGTTTTGGCAATTTGTCGTTTTAACAACTTTTTTTTTGGGGAGGAAATGCCTTGCTCTTCCCTCCCTTCCAGGGGTGAAGGAAAGGGGTATGTGGGGCTCGAACCCACTAAAAACCCCCCCGTGAGCAGTCCCTCGCCGAGGTGGGGCAAGATAGGGTCGCGTTAGCAGTCACTATCTTGCTCCGGCGGTAGGCCCGGGTTCAAATCCGGGCCACTGCGCCCAGGGAGGGGTGACATTGCTCACCAAGGCCCCAGACGTGTGGGGCCGTGCAAGTCAGTTGTGGGCCCCCTGACCAGTGGTCCTACTACAGAGCAGGAGAATGGAGGCGGGCAAACTGCCTCCTCCTCCGTCCCGTACGTCTGCGCCGAATCGGGTCAGACCGAGGGTCGACCTCTCTGGCCTGCTCCGCGGCCTCCTCCTGCGCCATCATCGCTTCGCAGAAGGAGACCACCGATTGTTTTAACAACTAGCCGTTTCGGCAATTCGTTGTTTTATCAACTGGACGTTTTGGCATTTTATCGTTCTAGCAACTTGGCATTATATCCTGGGTACGCCAGTCACGGAAGAGCACACAGTCAACGCGACGGTCTGAACAACCAAGCTACGTCATATTAAATTGTTCATAAAAAAACCACAAAACAGTCGCTGAGGCCAAAGTAGGCTAGGAAAGCATCATCATCATTATATCCTGGACATTTTAAGACCTTGGACGTTCTGACCTTTGGTCTAATACCCCCCGGAGTCGTTTTAAAGTGATCATTTACAATAGATTAGATTTTAGAGGATCAAATAATATTGTTCCTGTAATAGAAGGAATGAATTATATTATTCGAAAACAGACTTCGCTTAAAATTAACGTATATAAACAAATATTCAATACTATTTCAATTCAATTCAATTTCAATTTATTTATTTCAATTAAACACCAATTGGGTGGATCAACAATTTTTTGTAAAGATGCGTCCTGGATTGTTTAGTGATTATGAAAACTACTGTTTATGGATTGGAGTAAATTTTTCGATACGGTCATAGAGTAAGATCATTTAAAATTACAGTTGTTTATTCATTTTATTAAAATTATAAATCAATTAAAGAAAAAAAAGCGTGACTCAGGAGAAAAGAAATGGCTCTCATACTAACCCTTGGCGTCCCTAAGGCATACGCGGTTTTATTCAACGATGATGCTAAAAATTATTCCTTAGCGCGCTTAGACCTTTAGCGTGAATAGTGTCCAATAATATATCTTCTTTCTAAAATCACGTTTTGTTCGTCCAAAAATTAAACATTACCAGTAAAATTCCCAATTTACATAGTTGTCCCTACTGCAGCAATAGAATACACGTCGGCTGGGTCACGAGTTGAAAAGTATCAGCGAAGTGCGAGCGAGATAGACTACCAATGGCTAAGCCAATAGTAGACAGATCTGCAAATCGTATGATTTTGTCCGCCATCATTATAACCTTGATTTGACTCGACCATTTCGTCCGTGACTCGCAGAGAGATAGCGTGCGTTTATAGTGTGTCTGCTGGGTGACGAAGAAATTTAAGGTAAGTGAATAACATTTTAAAGTACTTTGAACTTCCATGTTTGACTGTAGTTTCTAAAATGTCTAACATATGTGTTTATTCGTATTATCTAAGCATTTGTTAAAGAAAAATAATATAAACCGTTAATTTTCTCCTGGCTCACATTTCCCTGGAGTCACAGAACGTGTGACCCAAGAGACGTTTTTTGTGACCCAAGAGATTTTCTTTCCAATTTTGTGAGAAAAACCGCACAAAAACGAACCTTATTTCTTACTCCACACAAGTGTAATACGGATAAGAAGACGACAACATCAAAGGCTTATTTTCGTGTGGCACGAACCATAACGAGTTTAATTTACATTTGTGACCAAAGCTATTTTGATCACATTCATAGTTTTGTTACCTCACTCACTGTTATTTATATTTATAAAACAGCCGCACGATATTACTTGCTAAGGAAAGCTCTTTTACCATTTAAATAATCCTATAGTTATAATATTTAAACTATCGTGAGAGTTATTCATTATTAATTTCTAAAACCCATACTCACTCGGATATGTGCGAAACCTGGTCGGAGCATTTTTCTTCGACAATAATACTTAAGTGAGTGCCGGTTTTAGAAATTAATAAAATCCTATAATTAAATGATAAAAGAGATTTTCCTTAGGCTCCGACTTTTAAGTTCCCTTAGTAAAATAAAGTATCCCGTTTACTGAGTAATAATATTTATTTCAGTTAACATGCCACTAACAGCCGCCGAGAGGCAAAAGAGATACAAAGAAAAAATGAAAAAAGATCCTGAAAAATACGAAGACTATAAAAGAAAAAAAAGAGAAAATTATCACACAAAAAAAAAACTGATCAAAGACTTGACACCGAAAGAGAAGTACAATGCACGTGTTATCTGGAGACTTAGGAAGAAAAATTTAAGACAAAATAGGAAAAACTTAAATCGGGTTCTTGATTATACGCCTCCCAGCTCCCCTTCGATATTGCTACCTGATGCAGAACTACCACAGGATGAAATACCAAATCCACAAAATTACCAGGTTAATAACGATCAATCTGGCATCAAAACTCCCCAAAACTTTGTAGCTTTAACAGATGTATCTAAAAACAGTGGAGGAAGAAAAAAAATGAGAAGAGATCGATCTAAATTATATCGCGAAAATTTAAGACTGCAGAAAGAAAACGAAAAATTGAAAAAAAAATTTGAAAAGTTTAAAAAACGTTACCAAAGAAGTAAACATGAAAAGAAAGACACTACAAAAAATAATTATGAAACAGATAAATACAGGACTTTATCCAATGCAATAAAAGAAAGGTATCAAAAGATAAAGACACATAAAGAAAAGAAAATATTAAAGGAAGTTTTCGCAGATATAAATAATTCTGGAAAAAAAGAAATGATTAAAGAATCTTTGGGAATAACAGGACCAATAAGATCAACTAGAAAAGTGCTCAAATCCGTAACGAAACTCAAGAAAGCAATCAAATTTTTTTTCGAAAGAGAAGACGTTTCAAGAGCTACGGCTGGGAAAAAAGAAACCATTACCAAGCATGGGCAGAAACTTCAGAAAAGATACCTTTTAGACACCATGAAAAACTTACACAAAACTTTTACAGTAGAAAATCCCGAAACAAAGTGCTCATACTATTATTTTACTCGAAACAGACCATTTTATGTAGTCAAGCCTTCTGTGAGTGGACGCGAAATGTGCTTGTGCAAAACGCACATAAATCCAGCTTATAAGGCCAGTGCTCTCAAAAACAAAAACGTTATTGAATACGATGATATTAATAAGCTTATAACAGCTACAGTTTGCAACTCAAAAGAACAATCATGTATGTATGGCACTTGCAATAAATGTTGTGATATGGACATCAAACCTCTTAATAATAACAAAGACATCGGCGTCATTCAGTGGAAAGAGTGGGGAAGAGTGGAAGAATCATATGAAAAGGATGGAAAGATATTGAAAGCATTTAAAAATATTAAACTAAGTAAGGAAGGAACGGTCAAAGAGTTGTTGACAGAATTTAATAAGGAATTGAAATTGTTAAAAAAACATGTGTTCAATATGAAAGTTCAGTTCTTTAACTTCAGACAGGCGGTTGACAATTTACAGAAAACAGAAGCGGTCATAGTCGCAGATTTCAGCGAAAATTACAGTTGTAAACACCATGAAGAGATACAAGCCCACCATTTTGGTGGTTCCAGGCAACAAGTGTCGCTGCACACAGTTGTAGTATATATTTATGGAGACGAAAATAGCAAAAAAGTTGAATCTTACTGCAGTGTGTCATCAAATATCAATCATCAGCCTGCAGCTATATGGGCGCATCTAAATCCAGTTTTGAAGGACCTTCGTATGTCTCATCCCGAAATAACGACCGTTCACTTTTTCACAGATGGCCCGTTTAGTCAATACCGACAAAAACAAAACTTTTATCTCAGCTCAACCGCATTATTTGACCATGGATTCAAAGCAATGACCTGGTCATTCTTTGAGGCTGGTCACGGTAAAGGGCCAGCAGATGGCATAGGTGGCTATCTCAAACGATCAGCTGATGAACTGGTAGCCAGAGGTGAAGACATTACATGCGCATATAAATTTTACGAAGTTCTGAAGGATATAAGCAAAATAAATCTCTACTTAATTTTATCTGATAAAATTGAAAAGATTGCAAAACAAATGCCATCCAAAATCCAGCCCCTTCCGGGTACTAAAGATGTACATCAAATATTCACTGCCGTTCAAGGCGAACTCAAATACAGGAACCTTAGCTGTTTCTGTAGCAGAGGTTTTTGTGAATGTCTTTCACCAAGGCTATATTGGCCCATTGCGCCTGCAATACAACGGAAGAGACTTGAGAAATGTGACAAAAAAAAATTTGAGGATGACAATGAATCGGAGACTGGAAAACAAAACCCTAGAACAACTCAGGATAGCAAAATAGACAAAAATACAGCCAATAAAGATTTTAAACATAATGCATCGAGCAGCTACAAGCTATTTGATGAGAATAATATTCTTTTGAGCTCTGATGAAGACCAGCCTCTGAGCAACTATAGAGTCTCTCAGCAGAAGTCCCCCCTAAAAGAGATTGGATTATTAGAATTAAGCCAAGCTCGTTATAAAAACTGGTACAACATTGTTTACAGAACACCTGATACCTCTGATGATGAGCAAATTATGGCAAATCCAAAACCAAGCACATCAACACAACACTGTAATGATAAAGAAAACAGTGGAATAAGATGCGGAGATTTTTTATTAGTTAACGTCAATGCCACGAAAGGAAAAATTTATAAATATGCGTGTATTGTCAATGATTTGCATGACGATGGTGATATTCGAGTAACGTTTTTACGTTGTATGAAAAACAAAAATACATTTCGACTTGAAAAGAGCGACGTATCGGACATCGACTATGCAGACATAATTAAAATTCTTCCTGAGCCTAAAACTAATACCAAATGTGGCCAACAGTATTATAAATTCGAAAACGCTGTGGAAGTTTTCGAAAAGTGATTTTTGTTGTGATTTATGATAGAAGTGTATCATTTTTAAAAATATGTTTAGTTTAGGTAATCAATCGAGTTTCCAAAAGAAGAAGGTACTTTTTCTTTCTTTTCATAAAAATATGATGTTTGTTTGATCTCATTTTTTTTTGTTTTGTAATTTAAGTTAAGAAGAGAACTAATGACTGATTGTTATTAATAAGGTATGTTATTGTTATTTTGCAAACTACTACGTTTGTACTTGCTAATGCAAACAAATTTTGCTATCGGTTGTTCATCTTGTGTCTCCTGAGTCACCGAGTTTTCTCCGGGCTGACAATATTGTCCCCATATTTTCTGATACATCTAGTGCCATTTTAATAGAAAAAAATAAAATGATAAACTATTTTTACTATTACTTATTTTAAACAAGTAACAGGCATTAGAATAGTATTAATACTATTTTCCATCGCCAGGGGGCTCAAAATTATGAGAAAAGTTTGTCCGTTTTTTTCCTCATGTGACCCAAGAGACACAATGCACTCTAATATTTTAAGAAAATTTAACTTTTATTCAATTTCAATAATGCATAAGCTTTTCATTTATATTACTCTAAATATTAAAGAAGACTGATTTAATTTAATGTTTCGTTTTATTTACTAAATATCTAAACTAGTATTTGTTATGCCGGAGACATTTTAAGTATTTAGTTCACAAATACAGCTATATAATTAAAGTAAATGCAAAAAACTCGCTGCTCTGTATATAATCATACACCTAAGTGATATATCTCGCAATATAAGATGTAATTTAAGCCAAATAACAATTTTATTTTTTTTACAAAAAAAGTTGATACACTACAGAAAATAGTTGATCCGCCCAATTACAATATCGAATTATTTGATACTAATAACCCAGATTATTCAGCATTGATACCCAAACTAGGTCTTACTTTTTCTTTTTTTTTTGTGGGGGGAAAATGCCTAGCACTTCCTTTCCTTCTCAGGGGTGAAGGAAAGGGGAATGTGGGGCTCGAACCCACTTAAAACCCCCTCGTGAGCAGTCCCTCGCCGAGGTGGGGCAAGATAGGGTCACGTCTTCCTGTTATGGCGTATCAATGCCCCCCGCTCGGATTCATTATCCTACTAATAATATTATAAATGCGAAAGTTTGTGTGAGTGTGTGTGAATGTTTGTTACCTCGTATCTCCGTAACGAATAAACCGATTTTGATGAAATTTAGAATGTAGTTAGTTTAGTTTCCGGAATACCACATAGGCTATAATAAACGTGACTAGCGCGGGTGAAGCCGCGCGGACGGCTAGTCTATTAATTCCACGAGTAACGACCCAGTTGGCGCAGTGGACAAGTCTTTGCTCTCTGCGCACAAATTCCTTGCCATGGGATATTTGTGCTTCTGGTTCTGGGTGTATTTGTGTGTGATGTAAATGTTTCCGGCACTCACGATACAAGTCTTTGGACTTAGTGTGAAGCTCTGAGTTTAAAAAAAAAATATAACTTAAATAATCTAGCAAAATTTGTTACTTAAGTATAGTAAATAAAATGAACATTCAGATTATCTAATACATATCTTTATATATATATATATAATTTTACTGTACGTGTGTATGTTACTGCAGGGGTCTGCTAGCGGAAATTGCACACGGGCGAAGCCGGGGCGAATCACTAGTATATATATATATATATTTTACTTGGATAGGCAAGCATTTGACCACTATCTCACCTCATGGAAAGTGATGATGCGGCCGAAGATGGGACATGCTTGCCTAGATGGTACCTATTCACTCTAGACTTGAAGACTCCCAGATTGTACCGCTCAGGGAATATTATTAGTATTTAATTTAGATAATTTGGTATAACCTAGGAGCAAACCATCACACAGCACCATACAGGTCCGTTCACAATGGTCGGATATATTAGGTTTTTGCTTCAAATAAATCCTTTTGGAGAGACAATGGACAGAGTGCCGAAGTTATCAGGTGTAATCAGTTGACAGAAGAATAGTGTGGATGTGGCGTATCTTTTAATTCGTACATGATATTAAGTTTTTATATAAAACTTAATTTTTTGCATACCATAAGATAATTATGTTCCGCGGCTTCGCCCGCTATGATCAAGTTAAAAAGTAGCCTATGTGTTAATACTAGGTATAATCTATGTACATTCCAAATTTCATCCAAATCCGTTCAGCCGTTAAAGCGTGAAGAGGGAACAAACATACTTACACACTTACACACAAACTTTCGGATTTATAATATTAGTAGGATTACATTAAAAACTTAATTAAAACTAACCAAAAATAACTATAACTAGATATAAAATGTGCAAAACTTAATCTAATAAACGACTACCAGATAAAGTACCCAAAATGCTGGCAGCATTGCCACATTGAATAGCAATGCTCAATCTCTGTCAAAATATTTGCCACCATTTTAGTCACGAGTACTTAATAACAAAAAAAAAATTTGGAAAGGTTCGCAAATTAACTCATTCACACTCACAGCCCCACGCCCAGCTTAAAAACTTGTATCATGGGTGCCGGAAAGTCTGAATTCGAACCAGGCGTCCCTCGACTTATATGTCAACGGAAGCTGATTTGAACACGTTTTTTAGATTTTAGCTAAAATCGGCTTTTTCCTTAACATGCGCTGTGAGATCTTGCTCTTTATCAAAATTTATGATTGTAAGTCAACTGGAAGTACTCTATATATCTGTGTATTCGATAGTTTTTGTTTATATTTCAAAGAACACCAAATGTGTGAAGTAATGAGACATTTTTTTTATTGCGTTGACTTAGAAGCTTGATAATTACGCAGCTGCAAGAGACTGTAGCTAGACATAGAGCGGAGCGACAGACGTTTGTCTGTCGCTCCGCTCTATGTCTAGTCTATTTAGACAGACATTTCCCATACTAAAATCTCACTGCGCAAACCACACACTTTAACTGCCCGTTGGCTCGGTTGGGCGCGTTCGCTTTTTAAGCAGTTGGTAACGGGTTCGATTCCAGTTGGAAACACAAGTCTAATCCTCAAGGGAAATTTGTTTTTCTGGATCTAGGTGTAGTTGTGTGTGTGGTGTGATTGTCTCCGGCACCACGATACAAGTAAGAGTGTGAAAGCATTTATGTTTACTTATATAACGCTTCATTTTTGTTCATCTAATAATTAAACGCAAGCAAAGCTCTCGACTTAATCGCTTTATCTTCAGAACGATCAGAACTGATCAGATCTTGATCAAATTTAAATAGGACCAAATGGAAAGCAACATTTTTCAAACAAAAAAAAAACAAATCGGCTTACGTAGAAAGAAATTATGAGGTACCACACATAAAAAAAGTGCAGTCGACTTGAGTACCTCCTCCTTTTTTGTGAAGTCGGTAGAAAAATAACGGCATAGTATATACCTAAGCAAGTATATATATTACTTCCTTAACAACCTTTGTAGAAGTATCTATTAAAATATAAAGGATCTTGAAAAAATAATGATAGAACTGCAAAATTCTCAATACGACAGATCCCTTGCAGTTTTTCAGTCCTATCCACACTATGCCGCGGACTGCGTTCCATTCACATATAAGCCTATGCCATACAATGCTACCGTTCAGTCTTACTAAATTCGCGTGACCCTGCTGACCTACAATTTAAAAAACTTTATTTAATATATTAGGAAAAACTAACTAAAATCTTTATAAAATGCGAAAAACACGCAATTTACAAAGCAATCTGTGAAATTTCAAGACTATTTTTATACACTTCGAGACTTATATCAAATAAAAAAGATATGACACCGTAAAAAAGCATTTTAAATATGGCTAAAACTTTCAAAACGTTTTAAAAAGGAGATGTAAAAATATAAAATAACATTACAAAAGACAAAGTGACTCGTGACGTAATACAAAGTGATAGAAATAATAAAAACCGTGCAAAAATGAACAAAAACAGTGATGATATCAAGTTATGTGCAGACAAGTGAAAATGCATGTGTGTGCAGTGGTTCTGCTTATCTGTGTGTGTGTGCAGGATTTAGTTGGATCTAGGATTATTCTAGTGGAAAATGCTCCAAGTATGTATATAAAACTAAGCACATAGATTAAACATTTTAACTTTTTATGGAAGGAAAAACGAATAATCACAAATATTTATACACACTCGCATTTCCACACGCAATTCAAATACTTGTATCATTACTAACTCACAAGACATTAAAAACCAAAAAATATACAATTGGTTATAAAACGTAATTGTTATCCTCTCAGTAGCAGCAATTAAAACTAAAAAATATAAGTAAAATTCACACCGCACATACAATCACACCTAGAAACACACATTTCCGTTGTAGGGAAAATTTGTGTTTCCCCTGGGACTCGACCCCGATAATAAGCTTTAAAAAATGTGACATTTTAATTTTTTTTAATCCTTTCACTCATAGCCCACACTATGTCCGATGATATTCACATCACACCCAGAAACAGAAACACACTTTTCCCTTGGAGATAAAACTTTTATTTGTCCAATCTGTAAACGCTACTATATGTGTGTAAATTATATATGTTAAATAATATGTATTATAGGTACTTATATGTAAATATTTATTTATTTTATGTAAGCATATTCTGATATTATTACTGGTATGTATTGTTTATGTAGTTTAAACAATGTATTTCTATTATTTTTAAATCTATTTGTTTCATTTTATCGCACCACCATCCCTACATTGTCTTTTCGTTTATATTTCCATCCAAAGGTTGTCCGGAAGAGATCGCTCTTAGCGATAAGACCGCCCATTGTACCTATCTTTATAAGTTTCTCTGTAAGTTGTATTTATCTTTTGGTGTCAATAAAGAGTTTTTGTATTGTATTGTATTGTATGTGTGTTTCCACCGGGAATCGGACCCAATAATGACTAGCATGTTTTTTTTTTCTTTGACCTCTGACCAAGATTAGAGCTTTAATTATTTTTAATGATTCTGTAGAATTTTTATTTACATTTTTTACTATAATAACACATTCAAACTACAATATTCACCGACTGGCGGAGAAGCGAATAAAAAATAACCTTCGTTGAATCCGTTAAGGATATGAATAGCATGACCTAGTGACTGTTGTACCCATCTCAGTTCTGACAAGATAATTGAAACGCAAGCAAAGCTTAAAAAACCGACTTCACTGCTTATATTTTGGTTTAGGCTTGATTGATTTCGATAAAATTTATGAGACCACCTCGGAAGTATAATCTACCAAACAAAAAAATCATTAAAATTGGCGGAATTATTGCGTTACATCATACAAAAAAACATACAGTCGAATTGAGATGCTCCTTTTTTGAAGTCGGTTGAAAATTAGAGTATTTGAATTTTATCATCAGTTAATTATACGTAGTTCTCGTTTCCACTGTGATTATATGCTTTTTTAAACTCACAGCTAAGTTTAAAGATCGAAGACATGTATCGTACCAGAAACATAAACACAACTTAAATATAAACGCTTTCACACTCACAGCCCCACACTAAGTTCGATGAATTATGTTGTGGGTGCCGGAAACATTCACATCACTAACACAATCACAACCAGAACCAGAAGCACACATTTTCCGTTGCGAGAAAACTTGTGTTTCCGCCGGGAATTGAACCCGATACCCCTGCTTAGAAAGGCGAACGCTCACCCAACGAAGTCAATGGGCAGTTCAAAACATTCACAAAGAGATCTTTGTGAGAAATTTGAAGAAAAAGAAAAATTTTATTTAAGGAGATTTTTTTTGTGTCCACGGGAACTCAAACCTTACACCCGCAGCGTAGAATGCCGACCTATAACTACGCCAAAAGGCTGTTCATAATGTGTATACCTACTATACTATTACTGCGAAGGAGTGGAACTCTTTACTCGAGTCTTTGTTCGCGTATAATCTGGAAGTCAACAAGTCAAGAGCGAATAGGTAGCATGCTTGCCTAGAAGATTCTAGGCAAGCATGCTACATATTCGGCCTATCTATATACTATTATGGATAGTTAGTAAACAGCTAGGCATTTTCCACCCCCCCCCCCCCTCCACCCTCCCCCAAAAAAGGCATAGAATGAGACTGGCTCTTAAAGATAACTGCTGTCGGTCACAATTTGTTGCTATGAGAAAGATATTTTTACCGGGCCATATTGTTTCCTTGTTTCCGTTAGAGACAAGTCTCAGGAGAGAAACTCATTGAAATAGCACTGCCACCAGTCGCTTGCGCCCAAAGACTATTTATATATATTGATAAATTTAGAAAGGAAAAATTATCGCTTGAGGCGGGATTTGAACCCGCGGCCATAGGGTGTCATGCCCTATTGCTCTAACCGCTGAGCTACTCAAGTCCCGCCTGAAGCGACGAAATTAACCTTTCCTTATTATTAACGTCTTACGGGGACGTGTGTATCTATATATACCCTAATTGAGCTCGCGGTGAACTGAGATCTCGCGCCTACATTTTGCCTCATAGAGAAAAACTTTTGAGGTTACTTGTTGTATATGATATAACGGATATTATACGTAAGTTTTAGCATTCAGTGTAAACCCGTTTTTGAGATAGACCCCGGGACAAAATTGGTCTAAAACAGTGACTTTGGTGGCCTACCAAGTTGTTATTTTCTAAAATAGATTTTTTTAAACCGTTTTCGTACTTGCAGAGCTCTTTTCAACAATATCCCACACGGGTAGAAAAATATATTCTGCTCGCCACTTATGACGATTGAAAGTTGAAATTATTCGCTTATATGGCTTAGACGCTAGATGCCTCTGACAGACAGACGGACGGACAAAGTGCTGAACGACCCATGTTTACTTAGAGATCTCGCTTCGTTTGATCAATAAAAATTTACGAAGATAATATTGTGTTGAAATTCCGCGTAAATCTACGGGCCAATTGCCTATATTTCCTAAAACGAAACTAAAACTATGTACAGCAAAGTACTAAGTTATCTACAAGACATCGAGCTTATAGGTAACTCAAGTGCTCACGCCCACTACCAGTGGGTAGCGTTCCCATCATGCTGGCGGCATTGCCTCTCTGAATTGCAATGCTAATACGTTGAGCCAAATAAGTGCCAGCATTTTGATCACGCGTCGCTTCAACCAGGCGCTCTGATGGAATGTTGTAAATAGAATGAGCTCCCGGTCCCC
This sequence comes from Lomographa bimaculata, assembly GCA_948107665.1. Classification (NCBI taxonomy): domain Eukaryota; kingdom Metazoa; phylum Arthropoda; class Insecta; order Lepidoptera; family Geometridae; genus Lomographa; species Lomographa bimaculata. Next base: position 6,608,748 of record OX403612.1, on the reverse strand, counting down.
ACGGACCCATTGTCTCAACACCAACCGGCTCAAATATGTAATTAAATAATTCCGCGTGACGTTACGCCTCAGTACAACCCCCACTCTCGAACTTTGACGCTCTTTATCTTTGTCTATTTGTATAATAAAAAAATACAATGTCCAATATTTTTTTATAATCTTACTGACGGAGAGCAGGACCTAACAATCATGGCTGCCGTAAAGTTGGCTAATCATAGAATCAGCCTAGCGATAAGCTTGCGTTTTGCTATTTTCAATATCCCGTTCATTTTTATCACATTTATTCGTTACAAATCCTAAATAAAAAGCATTTAAATAAGCAAGGTTGTATTTACAAGTAATTCTATTGCAATAAAGATATAATAAATACTTAACCTATACATTTTATGATTCTTTATTATGTTGAAACATTTATCGTATTTGTTAGGGCTGTGTGTGAAACCGTTGATTTTTATCTCTCTTCCGCAGCTTGCTTCAAAAGAGTCTTGGCTGGCCAGAGGGCGCTTCGTAGCTTCGTCAGAAAAGTGGTGCCGTGTGAGAGACTGGAGGACTGCAGGAGAGAGTGTGCGACTGAGAGAAGGTTCCACTGCGAGAGTTTCAACTATCGGTAAGTGACCAAAGGAGGGTAATGTTTTGATCAGCTATATGTATGTGTTTGTTCCTTTACCCTCTAGAGACGAAACAACGCCGATTTTATGTTTGTTCGGATGGAATCTTGCAATTCAATTTTGAAGCAGATGAATTCTACCAACTGAGCTGAAATTTTGTATTCACGTTTAGTTTGGATGACAATGCATGGTTAGCTGTGTGACGTCATTCTAAATCCAACATGGCGGAACACACAAAATGGCGGACAAGTTATTTTTAATGCACTCCTACAATATGGGTATCAAATGAAAGGGCTTGCTGAGAATAACTCGAAAAATAAAATGACGTCCCTTTAAATCCAATATGGCGGACTCCTAAAAGCTTGTCTTTAAAAAAGTTTTTAACAAGTAACTTATTTCAATCGATTTGTCATATTATCTGAGAATTTGAAGTTATTCGCTTGCATGGTTTAGAAGCCAGGTTCCTCTGACAGACGGTGCTGAATCCAAGTAAACTTAGAGATATCGCTTCGCTCGATCAATAATCGTAGGACATAGACTTTGCTCCGGTCACATGCCAAACAACAAAAACCTCATGAAGAGGGCTGTCTGCCGGTTGGCTCAGTTGGGTGAGCGTTTTGTCTGTCCGTCCGTCCGTCTGTCAGAGGCATCTAGTGTCTAAGCCATAGAAGCGACTTCAAATTCACATAGAATATGTAAAACTGCGGCCCAAAGCTAGAAATGACATTTAAAATTATATAAATGAAAATATTAAGGGGGCTCCCATACATGTAAGTGTGGAGCAAAATATTTTTATTTTTTTCTCTATCCTTGTGGAGTATCGTTGAAAAAGGCATGACAAGTAAAGTACGGAATAGGTTTAAAAAAAAAATATTTGAAAATAACGATTTAGTAGGCCACCAAAGTCACTGTTTTAAGACCTATTTTGTGCCGGGGTCTATCTAAAATACGGCTTCACACTGAACACTGAAACTTACGTATAATATCCGTAATATCCTGCACTTGAACAAAAAATACAGAAATCAAAAATGATTATATAGAAAAAAAGTAACCTCTAAAGTTTTTTCTTTGGGACAAAATGTAGGCGCGAGATCTCAGTTCGGCGCGAACGACTAGTATATTGCCGATCTTGTATTAATGATTATATCTAGCTAAATTTTACTGTACAACGTTGTTTAGATAGCGCGCGTTGCGAATTATTGTATCGAGACAAACCCAGTGGTTTTTCGATACAATTGTATTGTAAATTATTGTTTAATTGTAAGAAATAAATAAAAAAAAAATTAAGGTGGGATCAAAAAAAAAAAAATTATATGTACCTTATTTTTTTTTTCTGTATTAGGCTAAATGTAGGCGTGAGATTTATCGTGGTAAACGACTTGTTTTAATTTTAAAGCATTATTTTTCATATATAACACATATATACACCACAATGCTATTTCCTACATTAATCATAACTTATCTACAATTAACACTACGGTATCGTTAACCACAACCTTTAATCAGGAAACTATACAATGGTGCGAACACAGCGTGTGAAGTAAACTTCATATTCGGTATTAGGTACTACATTTGTTACGCAGTCAAATTTGCATAGAACAATACCATTACTAAAAAATGTTGGTATGGATGATTTTTTCGATTTTTCGTTAAATAATTTGAGTGATTAACAATACCGACTTCACAAAAAAGGATGAGGTACTCAAGTCGTGTTTATTTTGTTTTTTGACAAGCTTTTATTTAGCTTGCACTGTATGTTTGTTCGGGTGGAATCTTGCAACTCAATTTTGAAGCAGATATCTTCAACCGATTGAGCTGAAATGTTGTATTCACGTTTAGTTTGGATGGCAATGCATAGTTAGCTGTGTGACGTCATTCTAAGTCCAACATGGCGGAACACGGAAAATGGCGGACAAGTAATTTTTAATGCATTCCTACAATATGGGTATCAAATAAAAAGACTTGCTGAGAATAACTCGAAAAATAAAGTGACGCCAATTTAAATCCAATATGGCGGAAGCTTATCTTTAAAAATGTTTTTAACAAGAAACTTATTTTTATTTGTGTTTCCTCATAACTTGGTTCCACGTGACCCGATTTAGAAATTTTTTTTTCGTTTGAAAGATGCAGCTTACCCATTGGTCCCATTTAAATTTGATCAAGATCAGTAGTTCTTGAAATATAGTCAATAATGCGTGTTAAGTACATCTAATCTGATCAAAGTTCCGAAGATAAAGCGGTGATGTCAGTTTTTTTTAAGCTTTGCTTGCGTTTAATTATTTATCGTTTGTATTTCGGAGAGTATGCACAGGAATTACACGATTTAATTCCCCCACGCCTGTTTTACCATTTTTGGTTCTACGTTTACGCCAAATAAATGTGTTTTTTTTCTTTCTTTCTTTTTATTTTTCGATGGGCAAGCATTTGGCCACTATCTCACCTAATGGAAAGCGACGATGCCGCCGAAGATGTAACACGCTTGCCTAGAAGGTACCTATTCACTCTTGACTTGAAGACTCCCAGATTATACTGTTCGGGGAACAAAGACGAGGGCAATGAGTTCCACTCCTTCGCAGTACGGATGTATGAATTACATAGATTGACAGCCTGTGTATAATACACAATACAATTACTATTTATTGACACCAAAAGATAAATACAGCTTACAGATAAACTTATAAATATAGGTACAATGGGCGGTCTCATCGCTTTCTTATAGCGATCTCTTCCAGACAACCTTTGAATATAAACAAAAAATGAAAGTATGGATGTCGGTGCGATAAAATGAATGAAAAATATTATAAAAATGATAATAATACTAACATTTTAAACTACATAAACAATACATACCATTAAAAATAACAGAATATAATAATAATAATAATAATAATAATAATAGTTTATATCTAATCAAATAAACTTACATCATATAAATAAATAATTACATATAAGTATCTTTAATATACAGGGTGTTTGGTGCGTAAAAGCCGCTAGGTTTTGTTGTTTTTTTATCGTTGATTTAGTTATTTTTTACAAATTCCTTGGTGGCATTTCGTTTTTTCTCTACTCCCACTTGGTTTTTATATTTCATTATCCTTGAATTAAGAGCTTAGAGCGAATAATTTAGGCATTGTAGGGTACATCTGAGGCCATTACAAAAATTTGGCAGGAAACATGCACGAAAATAAAATTTTAAGGCAAAAGACTAAAGTCCTTCCGGAAATTTCTAAAAAATATAACACATAGCGGCTTTTACGCGAACTTGTATTATCCAAATAGGACCAACTGCACCTCCACCACGTTTGGCTAACCCTCTACCAAACACCCTGTATATATATAGTATATGTATTATATATAGTATATGTATTATGAACGACGAACCAGTTGGCGCAGTGCACAGGTGCACAAATTCCTTCCCAAGGGATATTTGTGCTTCCGGTTCTGGGTGTAATGTGTATGTGATGTGAATGTTTCCGGCACCCACGATACAAGTCTTCGTTCTTAGTGTGGGGCTGTGAGTGTGGAAGCGTTTTATTATTTATTTATTTATGAATAGTGAACGATGTAATAATATCTTGCACATAAATGATGCAATAATATAAAAAATGTTTTCTTTATCTAATCATTTTGCTCTATTTTGTAGTGATGTCAGATCAAGTCTAAGAAGAAACGACCTAGTTTGATTTCGTAGAATGTCATGTACCATAGGAAAATTACTAAACAATGCTTAGATATAATCAACACTCATTCTTCACATTATTTTACACGCTGTGCATGATACTCCATACCTACCTTTTTGCATGCAGCAGAGGTATTTGGCCGCTATCTCATGGAAACCGACGATGCGATCGAAAACGGCACTGTCACTGTAGACTTGAAGACTCCTAAATACCGTTCGGGGAACAAAGACGCGGGCAGTAAGTTTCACTGCTTCGCTGTGTATTATTATGATAATCCTACTATAATGTTATAAATGCGAAAGTTTGTGTGTAAGTGTGCAAGTGTGTAAGTATGTTTCTTCCCTTCACGCTTTAACAGCTGAACGGATTTGGATGCAATTTGGAATGTACGTAGCTTATACCTAGGATTAACACATAGGCTTCTTTTTAACTTGATAATAGCGGGCGAAGCTGGGCACGTCTAGTTACATATATATTTCTTTATTGTAGGTACACTATGAATAAAGGAAAATATCTTAAAATTAACATAATCTAGGACAACGGTCTTATTTTTTACCGACTTCCCAAAAAAGGAGGAGGTACACAAGTAGACTACATTTTTTTTTTTTTGAGTGTTACCTCATATCTTCTCTGCACGTGAGCCGATATCGAATATTTTTTTTATTTCAAAGATGTTGTTTTCTAATTGGTCCCATTTAAATTGGACCAAGATCTGATCTCGGTATATATGTTCTTGAAATATCGTCAATAATGCCTATTTTGTGTGGACTATTTTGACGATGTTCTCGTTTAACCGACTTCAAAAGTTACCTCATAACTTCTTTCGTTGTGAGCTGATTTTGAAGATTATTTTTTTATTTGAAAACTGGTGCTTTTCATGTGGTCCCAGTAAAATTTGATCAAGATCTGATCACTAGTTTTTGAGTTATGGTCAATAATGCGTGTTTAATACATGAAATCTGATCAAGGTTCCGAAGAGAAAGCGGTGAAGTCGGTTCTTTTTATCTTTGATTGCGTTTATTTATTAAAGTGATTTCTTTCAGAGAATGTTTAGAAATAAACTATCATTAATTAGAAAGAAAAGGTCCTATTTATTAGTTGTCACTAGGTGCACTAGAGGCATCACAGGTGAATTGATTCATTCACTGATTATTGACATAAAAAGTCGAAACAAATTTCAACTGAAAACCAGAATCGAGTTCTTTTCTAAGTCGACATAATTATTGCTGAGTTAAACCTTTTTGGCATAAAAAATAATGTACCTATATATTTTTGTTTATAATATTAAGTTACTTTGATGTCAAATAAATGTATTTTCTTTCTTTCTTTCTTTCAAAATATTTGTCAGACAGTCGCAAATTTTTTTTTCAATTCTGGATAGGCAAGCATTTGACCACTATCTCACCTGATGGAAAGTGACGATACGACCGAAGATGGAATATGCTGGCCTTTTTAATTATATTAAGGAACTTTTACCGGATTTTATCACGTCTATTTCACATTGTATTTAAATCAACAGGAATATAAATAATATATAATATAAAATAGTTTAATTCAATGATGCAGTTTAATTCAATAATGCAGTTAATTTTATCTAGGTTTTACACAAGTGATAGTCTCGTGGGTAGGAATTTTGGAAAAGCGTTCTCACCTAAGCGTTAAAGCGACTAAAGCGCTTACTTTGCTCAGTCAATTATTATGGAACTAAAATATACTTCGCTTTTATACAGACCGCATCTAATCACATCGTAAACTATTTATATATTTTATGAATGAAATAACCTTGCAAAAGTGTATTAGCCCAATTATGTCAGGTTTTATATTTAGGCCATCATGGCGATGGGTTCTCATCATCTTTTATGCAAATTATTGTTTGGTTAGCGCTGGGCAGGGATGTACTCAGTACAATCCTTTTAAGTACCCGCATCTAAAAATTATGATGTACCGTAAAATTTATGGTTACAGTAAAGAACGGTTGATAATGATCTGTCAGATTAGACCTGTTCTGAACCTCTAATTACTTATTAAAAAGAGTATTTATTTCAAGTCCTAGTTTAACAATATAAATATTCAAGTTATAAAAAAAGTTAAAGATGATTTAGACGATCTTTAATGTTCGGCAAAGTTCCCAAAATGCTTGCTGCATTACCACGCTGTATAGCAAGGCTTATCCTCTGCCCCAAATACAACCCAGCATTTTGGTCATGTGCCGAATCAATCAGTCTCTTAGACAAATCTTTGAAAAATTCTAATGCGGGTGCATCGTCACGGTGTCCCCATGGGCCTAGCATCTCAACCCCAAACGGCACAAATATAAAACCTTTGTCAAGTTTGGAATACTTGCGCCGTTTGAGAGATTCAGCTGCCATAGCTGCGCCACTAGCGTGTAGCGTGGTTTCAGGAAGATGGGATGGCGATGGCGCCAAAGTGTCAACACGTGTGGCATCCCACTAAAGGCCGACCCGAGGAATGAGTGTCATACCATCGGGTCTTTTGCCGTCGTCACGCACAAAGCCAGTTGGCTCTAACAGCCGCGACGATTGCACTTCCAAAGGGTTGAACTAAAAATTAAATATATCGTTTTGTAGGCGCCAAGTATAAAATAGCATTAGTTAGATTGATATTTAGATGATAATAGCATTAGAAGACGTAATTCATTAATTCGTTAAAATTTGTAACTAAAAATTGTGGTGTTCTTTTTTTTTAGTTTTTGCTCCGCAATCTATGTGCATTTAGCCAGGGTCAAGTAATATATATTTTTTTAAATTAGCTAGGTATTTTATAAAACCAGTCCTAGGCAAAGTCAAAGTAAAGTAAAAGAGTCATGTTCCAGTCATAGTCAAGCCCAATAAAGTGATAGACTTTATAGTACATCTATTGGAGTTTTGGAGATTAAGCGAAAATCACGTATTTCAGCGTTGTATGATTTGCCTACACTCATACACGTTCATTTATTACTAGACGTGCCCCGCGTCTTCGCCCACGTTAATTAAGTAAAAAAGTAGTGTTATTTTAGAAACTAAACTATCTACATTCTAAATATCATCAAAATTGTATTTTGTTACGGATAGACGTGGTAACAAATATTCAAACACACACACAAACAAAGGACCGATTCCTTCGTCCGTCCCTGCACACAAGAACCCAAGGTGATCGTGCAGCTACAACAATAGTGATCGCGTAGAGCGATACCGCTCGAGGACGGGCCCTTTTTGTTGCCATTTGAATATACAATATGTTGCTTAGTTAGCTGATATTAAGTAATTTTTCATCATACATGCTCGGAAAGTAGGTCACCATTCAAAGTGGACTGTAAACAATAATTTCCCGCTCTAGGGTAACAATCAGAGCAGTATGATGTAGTTTCTACGTACAACTCCAAGCTTTAGCTCGTCCTCTGTAATATCAAGATAGCAGACGTCAGCGTAATCTAGTATTGGAAGAAGTAATGACTGTGCTAGAGTAATTTTAGTGGCAGTAGGGAGAAAATAACGCAATCTTCTTAGGAGCCTGCCGACGCGAACCTCTTACGACTCAATGCGCTTAGCTGTGGTTCCCAAGTCACATAATGCCAAGGTTTTTTACCTTGGAGGCCTACCAAATTTTTCCACCAGATTTTTTAAAACCGGTTTCGTACTCTACTTGTTAAGCCCTTTTCAACGATACCCTCCTACAAGGGTAGATAAAAAAAAAATATTTTGCTCTTCACTTATATTTAAGGGAGGCACCTAATATTTTATTAATTTATATAATATTAAATGTCATTTCTGGCTTTGAGCTGTAGTTTTAAATATTCTATGAGAATTTGAAGTCAATCGCTGATATCGTTTAGACGCTGGATGTCTCTGACAAACGGACGGACGGACAGACAAATTGCTTAACAACCCATATCAAATTAGAGATCTCGCTTCGCTCGTTCTAAAAATAATTAAACGCAAGCAAAGCTTAAAAAAACCGACTTCACCGCTTTATCTTCGGAACCTTGATCAGATTTAACGTATTAAACACACATTATTGACGATAACTCCAAAACTAGAGATCACATCTTGATTAATTTTAAAGGGAACCAATTGGAAAGCAGCATCTTTCAAACTAAAAAAAAATTTCGAAATCGGATCACGTGGATAAAAGATATGAGGTACCTAACACAAAAAAAATTTAAGAAAATACAGTTGACTTGAGTACCTCCTCCTATTTTGGCGAAGTCGGTAAAAAAATAACCCAACTGCGTTAAAATTAAAATTAATAACTGGAAAGGAAAAAACAACGAATCAAATAAATTCTAATGCGGAATGTAGCGACTTTAACAGTCTTTGTTCCGAATTTTAACAGAAAACTTTTGTCTTTATCTTTCAAGACTGGACCCGTCCTTCCGCGGCAAAGGCCTCTGCGAGCTGATGACCAAGCCCATCGAAGCCTTCGACATCCAAAGAGACTTCGTGCAAGATAAGGATTACGATTTCTACGAGGTGGACCGGAACAGCTTAGAACCCAACTGCCCGGAAACTCTACGTGGCCCGGGGCTCCTACACTCTGGTTTTTTATCTTCGAAAGATCGGCCGAGGTTGGAAGACCGACCTGATCGGCCGAACAGGTTGGACGGGTGGAGGGATAGGAATGATTGGGGGGTTTCGTATGATGATGGGAGGTTTAAAGGGGGGAACCGGAGATATGACGAGCGTTTTGTGCCGTATCAGATTGGTGAGTTTATTTTTAAATAATATGTTTATCCTTGTCTTAACTATAATGGCAAGTTCAGCAAAGGAGTGGAACTCATTGCCTGCGTCTTTGTTCCCCGAACGGTGTAATCTGGGAGTCTTCAAGTCCCGAGTGAATAGGTATCTTCTAGGCAAGCATGTCACATCTTCGGCCGCATCGTCACTTTCCATCAGGTGAGATAGTGGTCAAATGCTTGCCTATTCAACATAAAAAAAAACGCGCAGCGAGAAAAAATCGGTGAAAATGATTTTTTAAATTCTTGACTCAAAATGTTTTATTTTTTGACAAGCGCATTCAGACTCAAAGCTTAACACTAAGTTTGAAGATTTTTGTATCGTGGTTCCCGGAAACGTTTCAATCACACCAAGAACCAGAAACACAAATGTCCAATGCGAAGAAAAAATGTGCTGTGCCGGGACTCGAACCTAGGACTTAGAAAGCAAAGACTTGTTCTCCAAGAACTGGTTCCAGTTGAAAAGGCGAGTTACTAGTATAACGGTGTGGGTATGACTGTGTGTATGATGTGAATGTTTCCGACACCCACGATGCAATAAGTCATCGAACTTAGTGAGGGCTGTGAGTGTAAAATCGTGTATTTATTCATGTATATGCATATATGCTTTTAGGGTTAGCAAGAACAAATGACGACAAAGAAAACTGGGGCCAATACGGTGGCGTCTACGGCGGATCACAATACTACAAAAATCGAAACGACTACCACAAATCCATCAACCACTGGGGCTTGACAAGCGAACGACCAACGTACGGCGTCAAGCCATTCTACGACCACAGGAACTCCGACTCCAACGACCATAGAAACTCGAACGACCACAGAAACTTCGACTACCACTCTTCAGGCAAAGATAGAATAGATTATTATGACAAAGATCACAAAGACTATGACCGTAATAGAAACAATTACGACTATCATAAAGATGGTAGAAACAACGACTATCATAAAGATAGAAACAATTTTAATTATCACTCATTAACTAAACATGATTTCAATTATCACTCCCTAAGTAAAGACGGGAGGGAGTATCATTCTTCGGGGGAGGATTATTACGGGGTAGGAAAGACCCAACAGTATGGCAATGGGGCGTGGAAAAGGGGTAGATGGAACTCTTCAGGGGTGGCTAATGGATTGGATTTCGGAAATGATCTCTCGAAGAACTTTTACGAGCCTTTGGATAGAAGTGATGAATCCAATGCTAGAGGTAAGGGAACAGTTTTTTATGCTCGACTAGCTGAGCCCCGCGGTTTTACCCGCGTAAGTCCTGGACCCGCGGGAATTCCGGGATAATAAGTAGCCTATGTGCTAATCCAAAGTGTCAGCTACCTCCATACCAAATTTCATTGTAATCGGTTCAGTAGTTTTGGCGTGAAAGCGCGACAGACAGACAGAGTTACATTCGCATTTATAATATTAGTAAGGATAAGCTAGTATTTGACTACTATCTCACTTGATGAAAAGTGAAGATGCGGCCGAAAATGTAGCATGCTTGGCTAGAAGATATATACACTCTTGACTGATCTCAGATTTGCAGTTCGGGCAACAAAGACGAAGGCAATGAGTTACACTAGTACTTCCTCGCAATACGGACGGTAAATGTAATAGCGACACGCTTCGAGCGAAATGAATGTATGTCAACCATTAATGGATGACAAAAATACAAAAATATAAAATATTTATTGACATGAATTATTAAGTAGGTACAAATTAAAGAGTGAAACCCTGCCTCTTGCTTTAGTTTCAAACTGTGTTGCAAAAGGCAGTGTCTTCCCCGTAATGTAGCAACAGGTATTCATGTTATTTAACACTATAATTGGTACATTAACTAAATTTTTATACAAATCTAAAGTAACATACAGCATGTAATTGTAAGACAAAAATAATATCCTAAATTGAAGGGTAATAATTTTTTTTTTTTTTTACTTTGAAATTTTGTCTTGTTAAATGGTAAAACAGGCGTGGGGGAATTAACTCGTGTACTTGTTCTTTGCCTGCACTTTCTTGACGGCAGAGCACCTAAAATGGCGGACAAGTTATTTTTAATGCACTCCTACAATATGGGTATTAAATGAAAGAACACGCTAAGAATAACTCGACTTAAACGCAAGCAAAGCTTAAAAAAACCGACTTCACCTTTTATATTGTGGTTTTGGCTTGATCGATTTCGATAAAATTTATCGAAACCACCTTTGAAGTATAATCTACCAAACAAAAATAGAATTTTGTATATCGGTCCACAAATGGGGAAGAAATCGGTGGACATCATAAAAAAATACATACAGTCGAATATAGTAGTCCTTTTTTGAAGTCGGTAAAAATCATCACAAAAAAAAAAACGCATCTTCACTTTCCATCAGGTGAGATAGTGGTCAAATGATTGCCTATCTATCATAAAAAAAATAAAAAATAAATAAAGAGACGTCACTCTAAATCCAATAGGGCTTTTAAAAGCTTGTTTTAAAAAAGTTTTCCAAAGATATATTTTTGTCTTTCCCAGACTGCTTCTCTCGCCGCCGCCCAGGAATGTCTCTAAGCACGGGTGCCATCAGAAGGTCGCTGATCGTAAGGAACGTGGTGGCCTGCGAAGCTGCTTGTTTCGGGGAAAAAGAATTCAAATGTGTCTCCTACAGCTATAGGTAAGTGGATATGCGATAGCGCCGCCCTAGTAAGCCCTACATGATCTGTAATTAACTGTAATTATAGCACGTAATGTATATATTATATGTGTTAATTTTTACCGACTTCCCAAAAAAGGAGGAGGTAATCAATTCGAATGTATTTTTTTTTATGTGTCTCCACGTGAGCCGATTCCGAAAAGTTTGAAAGATATTGCTTCTAATTGGTCCCATTTAAATTTGATCAAGATCTGATCTGTAGTTCTTGAATTATCGTCAACAATGGCCTCGATTCTGATGTACACTCACTAAATTAAATTTAAACTTTTCCTGTCTTTTACAAAATAGGAACACAAGACAGAGATAGCATACTGCTTTGCTGTCAAGTTAGTCACAACTTAGATGTCTATGCAAGCTTACTCGAGTATGTGTTGTATTGGTGTTGACTAAAAATAAGCGCCTTTCTGCTTCTGCTGTTCATATTTTAATTGTTAAACTAGCGTGACAGCATTAAAATGCATGCTATCTCTGTCTTGTGTTTTATTTTGTAAGAGACAGGGATGGTTTAAATTTAATTTAGTGAGTGTACATCAGAATCGAGGCCAATGTCTATTTTGTGACGAATAATGCGTACTTTGACGATGTTCTCGTTTACCCGACTTCAAAAGTTACCTCATAACTTCTTTCGTTGTGAGCCGATTTTGATGATTCTTTTTTTATTTGTAAGCTGGTGCTTTTCATGTAGTCCCATTGAAATTTGATCAAGGTCTGATCTCTTGTTTTTGAGTTAGAGTCTATTGACTCTCTATTGATCAATGTGTGTTTATACATTAAATCTGATCAATGTTCCGATGATAAAGCGGTGAAGTCGGTTTTTTTAAGCTTTGCTTGCGTTTAATTATTATATAATAAAATACCTAAAAATATGACCATACCGAGCCAAACTAAAATGGCTTCCTATTCGCGAGTGTAGGTATATAAGAGTCATCTGCCTCCTTTACTCGGTCATGAATGATCCAAATTCACCAAGCTACCTCAAACAAAAAATGTAATTCTTTCAGAGACTCACGAACGAGAATTACGTTCCTCTCACAATGTAATTCTAGCCACCCCCAGTCACAACACTGCATTCATTGATAACTCATTTGCTGTTGTGGCTGTACGGTTGTGGAATCAGTTACCAGAACATTTAAGGAAGGCTCAAACTAAATTGATCTATAAAAGACTTATTCATCGACATTACATAAAGAATATTTATCACTAACAATTTCAAAAATAGCAATATTTAACTCTATTAATTTATATCTTCTTCTTCTTCTCTTCTTATATATAAAAATCGATGCGACTTTTCGTTGTAATTTTATAACTCAAGAACGGGCTCACCTATCCAAACCAAATGCTTAGGCTTTGTTCGGACTATTTAGTAGATGGTTTATGTGACGTTTGCACAAAATCGGTCGAGCGGTTCTTCATTTATCACACCCGGGCGAAGCCGGGGCGGATTGCTAGTATCTTATATATTCTGATTATGTGATAGTTAAACATACATAATTATGTAAGTAGTATATTGTATTATTATTTAAATATATATATTTTTTATTCTTTATCTATTATTCAAATTATTCGATCTAGTTTATTTATTCTATATTCTCATTTTTTTTTGTGTACGCGTATCAGGAAGGCTGGTAGATAATGCTTCATAGCATTAAGCTATTTCTTGTGCACTGTTTTGTGCTAAACTATTAAATAAATAAATATTAAAATTAAGAAGGACATAGGTTTAAGGAAAATTTTGGTGACTTTTTCACTTCATATTTGAATGTTTGAATTTTAGAGACAATAATATTTTTTAATATTTGCACGTCTGCATGCAAGCTGAATACATTGTACGTATTATTATTTATAAGACCTTATTGACATGTATTCTGGCAAACAAACGTTTGAGTTTGAGTTTTTGAACATCTTCGATCACATCATAGCTTACCATCAGGTAAGATGGCCAGAACGCTAGCTTATCAAAGAAAAATAAAGCCTTTGCCTTACAAATTGCATGATATAATTCCTCCATGACCTTCTTACCATTAAAAAACAAGACAAACTGTCAAACGTCATCAATTTATTCCCCGAACTCAGTGTCGGCTGTGTGTGATATACTTTTCAAGAGAAAACTTCTTTAGCGGCGTCGTGCACTTTTTTGGCACGGGTAAAATTTTTTAAACACGCGTGAGGACACGTGAGCTGATCGAAAATTCGTAAGTCGGAGGGAGAGTAGACCGCCGGCGCGGCGTAGGAGAGGAAGTAATATCCCCCTCTCTTTCTACCGCGCTGCGAAAATGTATGCCTGCTCCTGCTTACAACGTTAATGTTCGAGTTTTCGCTTCTGCCGGCACTCCCGGAGTGCAACCCGTTGATTTATTTTTCAGGTACTCTAACTCCCGTGGCATTGACAACTGCTTCCTCAGCGAGCGTCCGTTCCACGGCCTGGATCTGTCAGCTGACAGCGGATCTGACGTTTACGGAATGCCGCAAGAACAAGGATGCTCAACTGTCAACCAGACACCTTGGATAGAAAGTGGTAACACCAACAAACAAAACAAACAAACGCTTTCACACTCCATCCCCACACTAAGTTCAAAGACTTGTATCGTGGGTGCCGGAAACATTCACGTCACACGCACATTACACCCAGAACCAGAAGCACAAATATTTGGGAAGGAATTTGTGCCGGGAATCAAACCCAGGACCCACGGCGCAGAGGGCGGACACCTGTCCACTGCGCCAACTGGGTCGTCGACACCATCTTGTCTTGCGTTAGGAAATATGAATTTTACCAGAATGCCAAGAAAGGGTTTATGTTTTTTGCGCGTACGTAGACTTATATTCATGTGCCCCCTAGATAGGGCAGAGGGCGTCCACAGTGTTTCTCCGTCTCGTTCGGTCTTGAGCGTTTTATTTCGCCCCAGGACTTCCCGATGACCTCTGCTTCTGCAATGATGGTTCAATGCCAACTCTGCTTAGGACGACCACGCTTTCGCTTTCCTTGGGGATTCCAGTCTAGGGCTTGCCTCGGTATGTGGACATTATCCCTTCGGAAAGTGTGGCCCATCCAGTTTCATTTACGGAGCTTGATCTGCTGGACGATCGGGATTTCATTGCAACGCGCGTACGTTGAATGTAAATTTCTTGATTACCTCATATCTTGCAAACGGCTGGATGGATTTCGACAGTTAAGAGGCTGGTGAGTCTTGAAACGATTCTATAGGCTGTCTCTGTTTAACTGGTAAACTGTGATGCGATTGCACTACCGACCGAACAAATTATGATAGGTGCCGTAATACCAAAAATTATGAATGAAAATGTAATGTTTAGCCATTGTTTTTTGCATTCTTAGTACCTTGAAATGATAATCTATGTTCCTGTTGTAATGACAAAAGAAATGTGTTAGTTTTTAATACAAAACGAATAAGTTAAAGATGCGGCATTTACGTAGTAATAATGTGTGAAAATCAATTGGTTAATATTTCGTTTTAGGTTATTATTTTGGAATAAAAACTATCCAGGAACCTGTTTTTTATCTGAATAACAGCACAGTATGGTAGTAATATGCTTGAATTATAAATGATTTCGGTATTACGATTGTATGGGCAAATCAACCGCCGCAGGCCCCTTAAGGTATCGTTATATTCGTCTTAAAAACACAAGGCCTTAGGTGAGAGTTTAGAATAAAAATGTTAGGCAGTTTAGTGTGATTTTCTTGTTTCAATGCTTTTTTAATGTAGGAATTTATTAAATATACAGTGTTAAAAATGCGCGGAAAATTCATTTAAAGGAAACTTTCCTTAGAGACGGCCTTGTCTTGGACGTAACAAAAAGAATGTCAAAATGGCCGCGTTTAAATTGCCCAAACCGGATTGCATTTTCAACCGACTTCAAAAAAGGAGTATCTCAATTCGACTGTATGTATGTGATGTGAATGTTTTGAAAAAAAAATTCAAGTGTAATTCGTATTAAAAGTCCTAGTCACAAGTCAAATAAGAGTCGAGGTCCAGTCATAGTCAGGTAAATGATGTCATGCCCTAGTAAAGTGGTAGAAACTTTACTAGAACTTGTATTGGAGTTTTGGAGCGAAGGCGATAATATTTTTTTTAACTTTATATTATTTGCCTACACTTATGCACGTTTACTAAGTATTAACGATTAATAACCATTATAACACATTAAACTCGAAGAATCACAGGTTTTGGAAAATTACATAAAATCAACAACGCCATTTTTTCACTTTCGCGGCAAAACTCCACCCTGAGTGTTGAAGGCTATGTATCAGTTCGAAATTATATGATATATTTTCAGAATGCTTCTACCACGTCCGGTCAGACACTGCAGTTTCCGGTTCCGGAGTTAAATCAACTTTGACAGTGGCAGGTCTCGGAGCCTGTGAAGCAGAATGTATCAGAGCCAGGGGATTCTACTGCAGAGGTTTCAGTTTCAGGTGAGAGTGATAGAACTTCTATCAATGATTTGGACTGCCTGGCTTAGCTGTGTGGGCGTTGACCTTCTAAGCAAGAATTTCGGGTTCGGTTCCCGGCGGGAACACGAGTTTTGCACATGCATTTTAATAAGTGTTTAATTAAAAAGCGTATAAGTAAGAAAATTATTTATTAATACAATATAGGAGTCTTTAAGTTACGTGTGAATAGGCATCTTCTAGGCAAACGTGCTTCATCGTCGACCGCATCGTCACTTACCATCAGGTGAGATGGCGGTCAAACGTTTGCCTATCTAGAATAATTAATGAATTATTATTTATTTATTTAACTCTTTATTGCCAAAAAAGGTACAAAGGGTGGACTTAACGCTAAAAGCATTTTCTACCAGTCAACCACTCATGGTTGAAAAGCGGAGGCTGTAGGTATACATAAAAAAAAAGTGGAAAAATATAACACTATTAAAAGAATTTCTTGTTATGACCAAATTAAAAAACAAAAATATAAATATATAAAAAACTACACATACTATAATAGACGTAATATATAGCATTATTAGGTGGGCCCCGCGGCTTCGCTCGCATTTATCAAGTTGAAAAGTAGGCTATGTGTTAATCCTGAGTATAAGCTATGTAGTATTCTAAATTTCATCTAAATCCGTTCAACCGATACAGCGCGAAGAGAAAAAAAACTTACCTTATAGACAAACTCTCAGATTTGTAATATTAGTGTGATTATTCAGGTGTAATTAGTTTACTTTAAAATAATATTTTAATCTAATGCAGATTCACATGAAAACGTGTTTTTTTTTATTTCTTCTAAACTTTTTTTTTATTCAAGATAGGCAAACGTTTCATCACTATCTCATCTGATGGTAAGCGATGATGCGGTCGACGATAGATTAAGCTTGCCTAGAAGATGCCTTTTCACTCGCGATTTAAAGACTCCCATATCTATCAGGTAATTCTTGTATATATATATATATATATATATATATACGTTGAAATTATACTTTCTTTATTCATAAGAAGTGTTTCTAATTATATGACATGATAGATATCTAATATATAAAATTCTCGTGTCACAGTTTTCGTTGCCATACTCCTCCAAAACGGCTTGACCGATTTTGATGAAATTTTTTGTGCTTATCCGGTATCTATGAGAATCGGCCAACATCTATTTTTCATCATCATCATCATCATCACTTTTCATCATTATCAACGCGGGTGAAACCGCGGGGCGCAGCTAGTATAATATATAATCTGAATCTCGGCAAGGGCTCTAACGATTTTCATGAAATTTAGTATGTTGTTTGGAGGGTTTCGGGGGCGATAAATGGATCTAGCTAGATTAAATTTTTAGAAAATGTCATTCACCAAAAAAAAAACCGAGCAAAGCTCTGTCATCCAGGTACTTGTATTCATCAGACACGCAGACTCAGGTAAGGAGCTCAATTCCTTAGCGGTTCGCATAATGAATGTGGAAGCAAAACGCATTTGTGGAATGTCTACCATAAAGCGGTGTCGCTTAAGAGTCTATCTTGATTCCGATTATAGAATGGGGATTGGGGAATTAGATTGTGTACTTCCGTTGCACACTCTCCGAAATGTATCCGATAAAATACCGAGAGACTCGCCACCATGCGACGATGCCCCAAGCTCTGAAGTTCTGCATCAGTCAACTGGTCGCTGGTAATAAGTCTCTTGGCTCTTCGCTCTATAATTTCAAGAGCCTCAACGTTCATCTTGTTTCCATTCCAGGTTTGACTCCCCGACTATAGGCGAGGAGCTACACAACTGCATCCTTACATCGCTGGCGACCCCCTCACTAGACGGGGATACGTCGCGTCGCGCGGGGGGGCACGAGTTATACGCGAGGGGGAACTACGGGAGGGGATGTGAGCCTCACCCCCATGATGTTAACGATAATGGCGGTGAGGGTACATATTTATGTAACAACTTCTAAGGCGTTTGCTTTTGTGGGTGAGCGTTCGCCTTCTAAGCATGAGTATCGGGTTCGATTCCCGGCGGAAACTTAAGTTTTCTCCTCAAGGAAAATTTGTTTCTAGTTCGCATGACACAATTAAATCATCGATCTTAGTGTGGGGCTGTGAGTGTGAAAGCGTTTATGTTTACGTTAATTATACTAATATTATAAATCCGAATGTTGGTATGTAAGTGTGTAAGTATGTTTGTTCCCTACTCATGCTGTAACGGCTGGGTACTGTTTGAACTTGATAATAGCGGGCAAAGCCGCGGGGCACGACTAGTGTTTTAATAAGCTTTCCATGTTGATTCCCGTTTTCAACGGACTTCAAAAGGTTCTCAATTCGACTGTATGTTTTTTTTGTATGTATGTATGTTACGCGATCATTCCGGCAATTACGAATCTTTTTTGATGATTCTTTTTTGTTTGATAGATCATACTTCAGAGGTGGTCCCATATAAATTTTATTGAAATTGATAAAGCGCTTGAGAAAATCAACAAGATATAAGCGGTGAAATCGGATTTTTAGCCGACTTCAAAAAAAGGAAGAGGTTCTATGTTCGACTGTATGTATTTTTTTAATGTATGTTCACACCGATTTCTCCCCCATATGTGGACCGATTCTCAAAATTCTTTTTTGTTTGGTAGATTATACTTCAGAGGTGGTCCCATATACATTTTATCGGAATCGATCAAGCCAAAACCAAGATATAAGCGGTGAAGTCGGTTTTTTAAGCTTTGCTTGCGTTTAAATTATATTATAATCAGCAACGATATTTTTTTCACATTCGCGCCATAATTGGTGGTGTGTGAGGGGGTGTGATTGTGTGTGAGATGTGAATGTTTCCGGCACCCACGACACAAGTCATAGAACTTAGTGTGGGGCTGCGAGTGTGAAAGCGTTTTTTTTTGTATTAATAATGGTTTATTGGACATAAAAACTTAGGGCTATTCTATGATTTACACAATATCTTAAACTTTTTTTACAAGCTTTTATTTAGCTTACACTGTATGTATGTAAGTATGTTTGTTCAGGTGGAATCTTGCAACTAAATTTTGAAGCAGATATCTTCAACCGACTGAGCTGAAATGTTGTATTCACGTTTAGTTTGGATGACAATGCATGGTTAGCTGTGTGACGTCATCCTAATTCCAATATGGCGGAACACACAAAATGGCGGACATGTTTATAATTCCAATCTGTTTCCGTTGTAGAATGCTATCTACAGTACGATAAGGCAGCTAGACTGTCGCCATCTGCGACTCGCGGACACGCTCGAGTGACGACAGAACGAGCTTGCAGCGTAGCTTGCACAGATGCACCATTTAGATGTCTCAGCTTTTCATACAAGTAAGTGTAATAGACTTACCCGACTGCGCTACGCGAAGAGTAACGTGTTTATCAGCCTATACAGAGTGGCGTAATGAATAGATGACCCTGTACCTATAGACAGGGGACATCATGTAGGTCCAAAGAAATAAAATTAAAAATATTATGAAAATCTACCAATAAATCTAAAATGTTTAACTAAAGATTTTCAACTATGGAAGTAATTTTAGAAATATTTGTATTTGTTGACTTGGGCCGTTCAGCACTTTGTCCGTCCGTCCGTCTGTCAGAGGCATCTAGCGTCTAAACCATATGAGCGAATGACTTATTTTGACATTTGACATTTGCGCCGACTTCAAAAGTTACCTCACAACTTCTTTCATTGTGAGCCGATTTTGATAATTATTTTTTTATTTGAAAGCTGGTGCTTATCGTGTGGTCCCATTTAAATTTGATCAAGATCTGATATCTAGTTTTTGAGCTATCAATAATGCGTGTTTAATACATTAAATCTGATCAAGGTTCCGAAGATAAAGCGGTGAAGTTGTTTTTTTTAAGCTTTGCTTGCGTTTAATTATTTTCAGCAACAACGCCCCTCCAGACACCGACAACTGTTTGCTGTCAGAGATACGCCTCTTTGATCTGCAGAGAGATGTGGATTACGTACATTCTGGAGACGATTGGCTTTTTGCTTTTGATATATTTAACTCCAAATGTTGGCGACCGGTGCATACCGAGTAAGTACATTCTTTAGCATCCCATTCCAAGTTATTCTTTACCATCCCATTTTTTTTTTAAATTTATGACAGGCTAGTGTTTGACCACTATCTCACCTGATGGTAAGTGACGTGTAATAAATATCCACAGCTTCAAATCCCGCCTCGAGCGATATTTTTCCTTTGCAAACAAAAATCTATATTAACAGAAGTTTCTTCTCTTCTAGCGATGCATCATCAGAGATACCCCACCCCATCCATACGTCATCAGAAGAAGACTCCTACCCTTCCGGCCCCTCAGGACCTGGATTTTCTGACGCATCAGGATCTTATGGAGCATCAGGGGCATCTTCTGGTCCCCCTTCTGGACCTCCAGGTAATATAAACCTGGTTTAATTTTTTTTATGTGTGGAATATGTTAGCATTTAGCCGCTATCTCACCTGATGGAAAGTGATGATGCGGCCGAAGATGCAGCATGCTTACCTAGAAGATATCTATTTACTGTAGACTTGAAGACTCCCTATAATTTGGGATGTAATGTTCAGAAAACAAAGACGTGTGCAGTGAGTTCCACTCCTTCGCCGTCAATGATAAATGTAAAAGCTAAACGCTTTGAGCGGATATGAGATAGATCAACCAAAAATGGATGAGTCAGTTCGTCTTGTGGTCTGATGATAGAAAGGGCATGGGGGAATAAACTGAAAACGTTACGTTTTCAGAATAGAGTGGTAGCTATGCTTCCACGTTTGCTATGCGTACTGCAAAGGAGTGGAACTTCTTGCTGGTGTCTGTGTTTCCCGATAAGTAAATGTAGGAAAATTCACGCGTGTGAGTTTCATTATATATTTTTAATATGTCCGATATATGGCGAGTTAGTTCAAATACTGATAACAATATTCAAATTTCCAGAATCTCCATATATACCAGGATCGGGTCCTCCGAGTGGACCCGGGTATACCCCGGAATCTGAATACAAAATACCTGGTCCATATAAGCCTGATTCATTCCCAAGCGGACCAAATCACAGACCAGAACCCTACCTGGACTACAAACCTGGCATAAAACCTGAACCAGACTATAAACCTGGCATAAGACCTGACTACAAACCAAGTTACAGACCAGACTACAAACCCGATGCCAGTACAAACTATCAACCAGCTAGACCAGAAACCCCGTTCAGACCACCAGATCGTGATTACAAGCCATTCAGACCAGAACCTAGGCCAGATTTTAGACCAGAACTACCTGGTCCTTATAAACCAAATTTTAGACCGGAACCTTATCCTAAACCAGTTGAAGGTTTTAAGCCAGGTTTCAGGCCAGATTCGAGACCAGGTTATTTGCCAGATGATAGAAGACCAGGTCAAAGACCTCAAAGACCAGGGAATCAAGGTGATAGAGAAGGTGGGCCATGTAAGTAAAATATTATGCTCTATGTTTTATACTGACCCGCCTGGCGTCGCCTGGATTGCAAAACATTTAATACGTAATAAAAATTATCAATTAATATTCAGGATCAGAATCGTCGGTGTATTATCCTAGAGGATAATACACCGACGATTCTGATCCTGAATATTAATTGATAATTAATTTTTCTTCTGACTTAGAAGTCAGAAGAAACTTCATCGTTTTCCGTTATTTGTGAAATATCGTTAAATTTCAGAAGCACATTTTGCGTTTCTCTTCCATTGACGACCCAGTTGGCGCAGTGGACAGGTGTCCGCCCTCTGCGCCGTGGGTCCTGGGTTCGATTCCTGGCAGGAGCACTAATTCCTTCCCAAGGGATATTTGTGCTTCTGGCTCTGGGTGTAATGTGTGTGTGATGTGAATGTTTCCGGCACCCGCGATACAAGTCTTTGAACTTAGTGTGGGGCTGTGAGTGTGAATGCGTTTGTTGTTTGTTTGTTTGTTTAAAGAATTAATGTATAATACAAAATCTTAATTAATAATACAGATCACTATTTATTTTCTATCCCGTGAGTTTATTTATGTATTTTATACAAAATATGTTGCGTGACAGAATCATATCGGACTTAATGGCACATTCAAATAGTGATGTTAAAGTATTAAAGATATATAACCTTATTTTTCAGTGGGAGTGTCATGGCGTCATTATACCGTTTCCGGTTTCCCGTGCAGAGCTGGCACCACTTGTGCCCAAAACCGTATTGTGGGACACTGGGCGTGCGAGCCCGAAGGCGGGGAGATAGGTAATTCATATAACTATTCGTTCGCCCGAACTGAGACCTCACCTATATTTCGCCTAATAGAGAAATACTTAGAGAGGAATTGCCCCATGGCTTAGTTGGGTAGGCGTTTTCCTTCTAAACAGGGGTATTGAAAGAAAGAAAGAAAGAAAGAAAAATAATTTATTTCGACACGTAGCAAAAAAAAAACAATAACAGTGAAACACATATGAACTAATAATAAATTAATGATATAATATTCATATATTATACATATATTATGCATGCCGAAATGGGTTTGCCTCAGCACAAAAGTCAAGCACAAAACTCGACGCTGATTTTCAGGCAAACCTGCGGGTGATATGTAAATGTGAGTAAACTTATTAAATAAATATTTATCCAATAATAAATCTAAATAAACAAATAAAAAAACGATAATACCTATAAAATATAATATACTTACATAAAAATAATAATAATAACTATAATACATACAGGAATACTTGTTATATACAATCATTAAAAATATTTATAACAAACAAAAAACTAAAATAAAAACAATTAACTAAAATAATATATAATTATATAATGCAGATAGAAGTAAATAATGAGAACAAATAACTTATATTTATTAATTTTAAAAACAAAAGTAAAACAGCCAGTTGTAGACAGCCAACTAAATAGGGAATCAATCTATTGAGCGCCAACCTCGTCCGTCCGTCAACATTTGCGATTTGTTGCCAGTAGGCAAACACACATACCTTATGTCCTTGAAACAATATAGACCCATTCAAAAGTATAGCAATAATAATAAAATTTTAGCATTATTGAGATTCGGGAACACAAGTTATCTCCCCAAATAAAACGGGCATTCATTAAGAAAGCTTACTATAAAACGATCGACTATATTAATGACAAGGATGCATGGAGGCAAACTGCACAAGCGCTTTCTAGCGACTACATAATATAGATATACCTAGGTTAATATAATTCATGTATTAATATTAAGAAACGATTTAAAAAAAATTAATGAAAAAAAAATGTGCCGCCGAGTTTCTTGCTAGGTTCTTCTCGAGATGGCTGTAATTTTGCGAAAGTGTCAGTAGAATCATTAACTTTCATGAGTGCCTCTTTGGGGCCCATGTGAATAAACGATTTTGATTTTGAAGGCAAATTTGTGTTTCTGGTTCTGGTTGTGTTGTGTGTGTGATGTCAATGTTTCCGGCACCCACGACACAAGTCATTGAGAGTATTACACATTATGTTATGTTATATTCGGCTTAAAACACGAAAATTTTGACTTACTTTGTAGTCAACTCTGCGTATCGCGCGTCTGACTCATCCTGATGAAGGACAACTAATTTGTCCGAAACTAGTTGACTACAAAGTAAGTCAAAATTTTCGTGTTTTAAGCCGAATATAACATAACATAACAAGTCATTGAACTTAGTGTGGGGCTGTGAGTGTGAAAGCGTTTCTTTTTATGATTTTCCCTTACCATCAGGTGAGATAGGGGTCAAATGCTAACCAATCAGAGATAAAAGATATCCTTCTAATACTAATGTCTCTCTCTTCTCGATTTCCAGGCTCTTGGGACTATTGCTGCGCACCATCGCATAGGTGCGGATATAGTGAAGGATTCCATAAACCTTGGTAATGTATCATTTTCTACCGACTTCACAAAAAGGAGGAGGTACTCAAGTCGACTGTATTTCTTTTTTATTTGTTTTACCTACTTATTTATATATAATTTTAAATTGTTTTTACCGACTTCCCAAAGAAGGAGAAGGTACTCAAGTCGAGTGTTTTTTTTTATGTGTGTTACCTTATAACTTCTCTCCACGTGAGCCGATTTCGAAATTTTTTATAGTTTGTAAGATTTTTTTTTAATTCTAGATAGGCAAACGTTTGACCGCCATCTTACCTGGTGGTAAGTGACGATGCGGTCGACGATGGAACACGTTTGCCTAGAAGATGCCTATTCACTCGTGACTTAAAGACTCCCATATTGTATTTATCAGGAAACACAGACTCAGGCAAGAAGTTCCACTCCTTTGCAGTCCGCAAAATGAATGTGGAGGCAAAACGCTTCGTCCGCATTTGTGGAATATCTACCATATAGCGGTGTCGCTTAAGAGACTGTCTCGATGATGTTGCTTTCCAATTGGTCCCATTTAAATTTGATCAAGATCTGATCAGTAGTTCTTGAAATATCGTCAATAATGCGTGTTTATTACATCTAGTCTGATCATAGTTCTGAAGATAAAGCGGTAAGTCGGTTTTTTTAAGCTTTGCTTGCGTTTAATTATTATCGGATACATTTTGGAGAGTGTGCCAAGGAACTTCACAATCTGGTTCCCTCATCCCCGTTCTATCATCGGACAAGCAGACAAACTGCTAAGCGACACCGCTATATGGTGGACATTCCACAAAAACGCACTTAGCGTTTTGCTTCCACATGAATTGTGCGAACCGCAAAGGAATGGAACTCCTTGTCTGAGTCGGTGCTTCCAGATACGGACAATATGGGAATCTTCAAGTCGCGAGTGAATTAGTATCTTCTAGGCAATTTTGCTCCATCGTTGACCACATCGTTGCTTACCATCAGGTGAGATAGTGATCAAAGTTTGCCTATCATGAAAAATATGTATATAAATAAAAATCAATTGATGAATGAACTGCTCATTGGCTTAGTTGGGTGGCGTTCGCCTTCTAAGCAGGGGTATCGGGTTCGATTTCCGACTGAAACACAAGTTTTCTCCCCAATGAAAATTTGTGTTTCTGGTTCTGGTTGTGATTGTATATGTTATGTGAATGTTTCGTGTTGTATGGAATACTGCGGCCACCTGTGGGATGGATCCGCTAAGTACCAGCTTGAAGCTCTTGAGTCCATCGACCGGCGAGCAAAAAGACTCATCGGCAATGATAAGCTCGTCGAGTCCAAATTGGAGAGTCTCGGTCACCGACGTAAGGTCGCGAGCCTATCGGTATTCTATCGTAAACACTTTGGAGAGTGTGCGCAGGAATTATACGAGTTAATTCCACCTTGTCCATTTTACCATCTAACAACAAGACAAACTGTCGCATCATCACTTTCCATCAGGTGAGATTGTAGTCATATGCTTGCCTATCAGGCATAAACAAAACCCACGACACAAGTCGTCGAACTTAGTGTGGGGCTGTGAGTGTGAAAGAGTTTATAATAGATTTGGGTGGACGTTATTAACACAACGTGTAGCTAACTGCATTGTTAGACTCGTTGGCCGTAGTAGTTTCTATAAAATGTTTCGTTAGATGACGTCACACGTCCCCGTAAGACGTTAATAATACGGAAAGTATAATTTCGTTGCTTGAGGCAGGGCTTGAGTAGCTCAGCGGTTAGAGCAATAGGCCATGACACCCTATGGCCGCAGGTTCAATCCCGCATCAAGCAATAATTTTTTAACCTACTTCAAAAATGGACCTCAATTTTTGAAGTATGTTGAAAAATGATTTGACTGTATGTTTTTTTTTTAATTATTTATGTTACGCGATATCGCCGCCAATTATGAATCGATTTCAATGTTTTTTTTTTGTTTGGTAGAGTATACTTCAGAGGTGGTCCCATATAAATGTTATCGAAATCGGTCAAGCCAAAACCGCAATATAAGCGATGAAGTCGGTTTTTGAGCTTTGCTTGCGTTTAATTATCTTATCTAAATTTATCACTATAGATCTGCCATGCATGGCTTATCCTACTAATATTATAAATCCGAAAGTTTGTGTGTATGTTTGTTCCCTCTTCACGCTTTAACGGCTGAACGGATTTAGATGAAATTTGGAATGTATATAGATTATACCTAGGATTAACACATAGGCTACTTTTCAACTTGATAATAGCGGGCGAAGCCGCGAGCACGGCTAGTGTTATACACTTCTGGACACATCTATTGGCCCACCTTGCATTTTCAGTTTCGTTTGGTCCTAGCTAAAATTTTATATTAGGTCGAGCAAAAACTATTGATGCAGTTTTAAACCTGATACATTTTACCATCTTTTTCGATCGTATTGTTTTAAATTTGAATTCAGAATACCACACGACATGGAGCTACCCTAACAAGTCGGGTATGCGCCTTGATAAAGGCAATTGATTTTTGAATAAAAAACATGTTTTATCAAATAAAGGTTTAATTTAATAACGAGTGTTGCCTCCATGGGCATCTACCACAGCTCTCATACGATTAGGCATAGAGTTTATCAACCGCTCTATGAAATTTTGAGGGATCATCTCCCATTCCTCTTCTATGGCAGTTTTCAACTCCTGCATCGTCTGGGCAACTGGCTGACGAGCCCTAACACGTCTTTTTAGCTCGTCCCACATGTACTCAATGGGGTTCATGTCTGGGCTTCTGGCTGGCCAGTCCATAACTGTAATGTTCACATCCCGAAGATATTCCCTGACGATGCCGGCCGTATGGGCTCTTGCATTATCATGCATAAAAAGGAAATTTGGGCCCGCATAGTCCGCGTATGGCATCACGTGAGGTTCTAAGTACTTACGAATGTACCTTTCAGCATTTAATGTTGGCAGCCGTGGTCCCGTAACAACCTCAAGTTGAGTTTTGCCGCTCGCGGATATACCGCCCCAGACAGTCCATAAGCCACCGCCATAAGCAACCCTCTCTTCAAAGCAGCATTATGCGAAACGCTCTCCTTTACGTCGGCAGACCTTCTTCCTTCCATCATTGCCATGTAACACAATTTTAGACTCATCAGAAAAGAGTACACGGCTCCAATGCTGCTGAGTCCAATTTAAATGAGTGCGCGCGAAATGAAGGCGCGCTGTTCGGTGGGCTCGCGTTAGTTTGGGGCTATTCGCTGGCTTGTGTGGTACCATATCGCGTTCTTTTAACCTTCTCCGAACAGTTCAAGCGCTCACAGATACTCCGTGGAAGTCGCGAAGTTGGTTTTGTATCTCAGTGGAGGTAAGGTGACGATTTCTCAAGCACGTCGTCACGATGAATCGATCCTGCCTTTCAGTTGTGACCAGAAATCGTGGCCTTCCTTGGCGATGAACAAAGCCGCCAGTCTCTAGGTACCTCCGATAAACATTTCGGACCGCAGATCGACTTAAATTAAGTTGAGCACTCACATTTCTTTGGCTGTGTGCGGCCTGGATAAGTGCCACAGCTTGGGCGGCGACTTCAGGCGGAGTATCCATAGATTATTGATAGAACCTCACCTTAATGTTAAGAATAAGTAATGTTTGTTGCAAAAGCAAAGAGATCAATCACACTTTCAAGAATTAAATCCAAGTAAACCAATAAAATCAAGTTTTCTTAGTATTCGATTGTTTGATATCAACAAACAGGCTCCAAATCGTCTTTTGTTTCTTTAAATTCTGTGTTCGAAATTCAAAAAAAGATTATTGAATGAAATTATGAATGTGCCAGGTTCAAAACTGCATAAAAACTTTTTGCTCGACCTAATATAAAATTTTAGCTAGGACCAAACGAAACTGAAAATTCAAGGTGGGCCAATAGATGTGTCCAGAAGTGTATAAACGAAAACTAATAATTCTATTAAGGTGTAATTCTGTCACGGTATTTTCCTTGCATTTCAGGTGTTACGTTGGTCATAAGGAAGACCAATGGCGGCCGTGCAGTGAAAAATACTACCCCTATCACCAGCATAATATACCGCATCCGTCTTCGCAAGGATATAGAGGTAAAAAAATCAGCTTTTTGACGACCCAGTTGGCGCAGTGGACAGGTGTCCGCCCTGTGCGTGAGGGTCATGGGTTCGATTCCCGGCAGGAGCACAAATTCCTTCCCATGGGATGTTTGTGCTTCTGGTTTTGCGTGTAATGTGTGTGTGTGATGCGAATGTTTCCGGCACCCACGATACAAGTCTTAGAACTTAGTGGGGGCCGTGAGTGTGAATGCGTTTGTTTGTTTGTTTTGTTATCTATGATACGTTTGACCACCATCTTACCTGACGGTAAGCGACGATGTGGTCGAAGATGGAGCACGCTTGCCTTGAAGATTCGGCGACTTGAAGTCTCCTATATTGTACTTATCATGAAACTAGCTGACCAAACGTTGTTTTGCCTAATGAGGTTTGTATGTATTTTTCAATGCTGAATCATAAAAATAAAACCGGCCAAGTGCGAGTCGGACTCGCGCACGATGGGTTCCATACCATTATCTATAAAAAATCAAGTTTGTTGTATGGGAGCCCCCCTTAAATATTTATTTTATTTTATATTTAGTATTTGTTGTTATAGCGGCAATAGAAATACATCATCTGTGAAAATTTCAACTGTCTAGCTATCACCGTTCTTGAGATACAGCCTGGTGACGGACGGACGGACGGACAGCGAAGTCTCTGTAATAGGGTCCCGTTTTTACCCTTTGGCTACGGAACCCTAAAAGAACAAATAATGTTGCCCAAAAATAAACATAAAAATTTGGGTTGGACCACCCTTAACATTTAGGGGTATGAAAAATAGATGTTGACCGATTCTCAGACCTACCCGATACGCAGACTTTTTTTTTAATTCAAGATGGCAAACTTTTGACCACAATCTCACCTGATGGTAAGCATATTTATTGGATTATTTAAATTTTATAAAAATCAGTCGAGCCGTTTCGGAGGAGTTTGGTAACAAACACCGCGACACAACATTCCTTTGCGGTTCGCACAATAAATGTAGAAGCAAAACGCGTTCTCCACATTTGTGGAATATCTACCATCGGTGCCGCTTAGCTGTCTGCTTGTTGATGTCGACTTAGGATGTGATATGTCTATAATACCACCGCTATATATTTTTTTCTTTTAATGTTGGCTTTGCAATCTTGTACATTTAGCCAGTGTCAAGTGATAATAATTATATTTCAAGTGTATTTCATTTTAAAAGTCCTAGTCACAAGTCAAAGTCAAGTTAAAGAGTCAAGGTCCATAATCAAGTACTGCCCTAGTATAGTTGTAGAAACTTTACTAGAACTTCTATTAGAGTTTTGGAGCGAAGGCGAAAATCACGCTTTTCAACTTTGTATAATTTGCCTACACTTATGCACGTTCACTAAGTATTAACGGTTAATAATCCACCATTATTACACATTAACACTCGAATAATCACAGGTTTTGGAAAATTATACAAAATCAACTACGCCATTTTTTTTCTTTTCTTTTTTTTTTAATTCAATTTAGGCAAACTATTGACCACTATCTCACCTGATAGTAAGCGACGATGTAGTCGACGATGGAGCCTTGCCTAGAAGATACCAATTCACTCGCGACTTGAAGACTCCCAAATTGTACTCATCAGGAAACACCGACTCAGGTAAGGAGGACTTTTTCGGCAAAACTCCACCTCCATCTTACCACCTGTTAGGAACCTCTGTAACTGACACCATACCATCCTGGACTACATCGTCACGTGGTCGAGGGTGGTAAGCACTATTTACTAACACTTATTGTGTACTAGCCGTGCCCCGCGGCTTCCAAAATCCGTTCAGCCGTTAAAGCGTGAAGAGAGAACAAACACACTTACACACTTACGCACCCACTTACACACAAACTTTCGGATTTATAATATTAGTAGGATAAAAAAACCCTTCCATTTTCTGTTACAGAAGAGTCCAGACTCACAAACCGTCCATGGCAGAACTCCCCCCCCAAAGGTCACACCCCCCACTGGGACAAACCTCCTGGACCGTATCTATCCCCTTCCGATAAGCACTACTGGGATCAGCTCTACGAAAATGGACCTACAGCGTATTACGATAAATACGGGAATCCTTTACCAGGTAACTAATAAGATCTCGAAGTTCGCTCGAAGCGTTTTGCTTCTACGTTCATCATCCGTACAGCGAAGGAGTGGAACTCATTGCCTGCGTCTTTGTTCCCTGAACGGTATAATCTGGGTGTCTTCAAGTCAAGAGTGAATAGGTACCTTCTAGGCAAGCATGTTCCATCTTTGGCCGTTTCGTCACTTTCCATCAAGTGAGATAGCGGTCAAATGCTTGCCTATCTAGTATAAAAAAAAACTGAAAGACATCGTTTTCAGCATATCATCAGCATTATTGTTAGAAACGGGATTCTCAGAGAATTATTTCTAACAACATTAGCATTATATTGATAAATTTTGAAAGGAAAAATTATCGCTTGAGGTAGATGACGTCACACGTCCCCGTAAGACGTTAATAATAAGGAAAGGATAATTTCGTCGCTTCAGGCAGGGCTTGAGTAGCTCAGCGGTAAGAGCAATAGGGCATGACACCCTATGGCCGCGGGTTCAAACCCCGCCTCAAGCGATAATTTTTCCTTTCTAAATTCATCAATATAGTTCTGCCTAGCATGACTAATGCTATATAAACAAAATCATCATTAGCATTATTGTTACGAACGGGATTATTTAAAAAAAGCAAAACATACGGTCAACATTATGATTCTTATTATCATAATAATTGAGGAGCAGGCGAACATAAGCGGACTTGTCCCATTATTACTTTTTTACAGGAGAGGTGAAAAACTAAATTAAGCGGATATAGACTAGATATAGCCCTAATATTTTGGACATAAAAGCTTTATCAAGTTTAAAACATGCGCACGTCTTTTGTTCATCAAAATACTGACTAGTTATTGTTTTTTTTTTATTTCTTTTATGGACATGTTCGGTTTTGTTTGAAAAGCCTGGACAACTCCAGTTTTGATTGAAACGCTGATGGACAAGTCAAGTTTTGATTAAAAAGGTAAAAGCAAAAGTAAAAAAAACTCAATTCTTTAATCAGAAAAACATTTATTTACATAATCAGAAAATTAACCTTACACTAAGTCTTGCATATCTGGCTCGCAACAATCACATTCCTAGTCATCCTTATTAATGTCGTCGTCATTCTGTGCTCCTGTATTAGCAGCTGATACACTGTAAATATTGGTTTGAAACCATTGAATCTCAGTATTGTCGGACAAATCTTCACCATTTATCAAATAATTTGCCTGTTCATAAAAAAAAAATTTTTTTTTATTCAGTGTAGGCGAACGTTTGACCACTATCTCACCTGATGATAAGCGATGATGCGGTCGACGATGGAGCACATTTGCCTAGAAGATGCTTATTCACTCGCGACTTAAAGACTCCCATATTGTATTTATCAGGAAACACAGACTCAGGTAAGGAGTTTCACTCCAAACATTAAGAAGTTGACTGTTTTCTAACCCCTTCTCTTTTTTTTTAACCCATGGGTATGTAATTACAGGATATACCAGAGTAACAACTGAAAACCGACCCCGTATAAGGAACCGGTACAACAACCGGCCCGGATCTGAACCAGGATCCGGAAATTGGGTGCCGGTTGGACACGACGACCCGACCGGTGTGCCGGGGGCTTTAGGGGCTCCAAGGTATGTATTTGACAGAGAAAGCGAAGCGTCTCCGTTTCAACTTGGGCAAAAATGCTTTCGTATCCGGATGTCCGGCTGTTCTCTACAGGTCACACTTCCCAACCGATTCTCGTGAATTTTTTATAGCAGGTATTTTTTTTTGTTGACTCAGTTTTTCGAAATTATTCAAAATAGTTGAAAACTTAAAAAAATATATGTATCCCCCATTTCGCAAAATCGCGACGTCTTCAGCTCACAAAGCACCTCTCCCTTTTAAGTTCCTCACCTCAAAAGCTAAAACCTATAGGATCACTTCGTTTTCCATTTGTCGGTCAAACGACTCCATTATCTGGAGAAAAAAAACGCCTGAAGAACACATTGAAATTAATATCAAATACCAAAGCAGTTGCATATGCGCGAATCAGACTGCAGTATTCCCGTTTATTTTTCTATGATTAGCTAGCGTTTGATCTCTATCTCATCTGTTGTTAAGTGTTGTAGTCGAGGGTGGTAAATAGGCTGTGCATAGAATATATAGTGACTATTTCCTTACAGATACTGGCCAGTAGCGTACCTCCACAAAAGTCCACCACCCAACACCACCTACTTCAGATACAACGAAACTAAACCACCCACCACTACTGAAAGACTCGACCGCACCACCACCCCCCAACCCTTATCTAGAGAACTACCCTCCGAACCTAGAATCCTAGACCAACCTAATGACCTAGACGCAAAAAGCTCTAGAGACGATAAAAAGATCAATATGAGTAAAACTGATGACGTACACATAGACAATAATACTGTTAATACCACAGAAGAATCAAATGTTCCCATAGAAAAAGAAGTTAATGTACCCGAGTTAGATGCAACGAAGACTGAAAACTATAAAGACTTAGACAAAATAGATGGAATCGACGGTAAACTAGACGAGTTCTCGAAATCCATTGAAGTCTTCGACATAGAAGATGCTAAAGAAGACAAACTATCTGATTCAAAAACATTAGAAGCAGAAGAGAAACAAATAGAAGCTATAGGAAGACTCCTAGCGGCTAGAAGAGGAACCAGACTTGTTCTAGAAAAGCGATCGCAGAAAGATCTAGAAACTAAAAACATAGCTATCGACAAAGATTTAGTTGACTTCAATTTTGGTAATCGATTCCCTACAGAAAGAAAGGCAGATAGACGCGGCGTCATAAAGAGAATAAGCAAAGATGAAATAGAAAGAGATAGGAATATAGATAGGAGCCTAGAAGTGAGCGAGACGACATTCGTTCGACCTCCTAGAGTTTTAAGTACAACAGAGAATATAAGAAAAGCTATTGTTAACGGAAAAGTGTTCTACGATGCATCTATAAGGGAGCAAAGAGATGTCATAGAAAATACAACGAGAAATAAGAATATAAAACAGGAAGATATATTCGTGCCTAATAACTTTCGCGAACAAAGAGATTTGTACCTAAATTCTACTAGAAAGCCTAAACATTTAGGAGCAGAGACAAATAAGGCTCAAAATAGAACAAAAGAATATCTAAAACCTATAGATGATTTGTCTTTGCCTATAGTTAAAAACTTGAGGGAAGAAAGGGATACTGTACATAACAATACTCGAAAACTGCGGCGTCAAGACGAATTCGTCGATATTCAAAATATTCTTAATTCTACTAGAAAAGCCAAAAATTTAAGAAAACTTGAAGATACTCCTTCGGTTATTTTTAATAGTAGCTTTGGTAAGAGAAAGGTTTTGAAGCCGAGGAATGTTAATCCAGTTAGACGTGCACGTAGAGTTTATAGGAAGAGATATAACCCGGAGGAAGTGAGAAAGAGATTGTTAGAGCGAGAGAGGAATAAGAATAGTACAGAAGCTAGTAGGAAAGCTTAGAATCAACTCGTGAATGATTTATTTTAAAGTAGGCTTTTTTACGTATTTAATTTTAAGTATGATTGTAACATTAAAATATTTTTTGATTTATTTTTTAATTGTACTCCTGTAATTAGGTATTAATATCTTAGTTTTTTTAATTTTCTTATTAGATTTATATAAATATTTAAAAAAGTATATATATATACATTATTACAAATTATAATTTATTAGGTTGCATAAACAACTAAAATAATACAATAGTATTTTAAAGAAAATAAATAAATTTAAAAACTAAGATATTTATAATTTTCACAGGAGTATAATAAACAAAAATAAAATCATAACAAAACGCACAATTAAAAGAAAAATCATTAAACATTGTGTCAAATCGAAAAACAAAATGGCGTCCATATAACTTCATTAACAAAAGATAGAGATGGTTCAGTTGACGATATTAATTTCAATTAATTTGAATAATTACGAGTATAAATAATATTTTTATACATACATTACTATCATGAAAATTATTAATGTAAGAATTATTGAATACAAAAATTATTTTTTTATAATCAAATATTTAATTTTAATAAGTATAGTTAAAAGCTTTCTTATTGTCAGATTGACTAAAATCATATTATTATTTTTGTTGATCTGACGATGCAATAATTGTATTATCATTTATTTATTTTAATTCTCGGGTTGGTACCTGGACCTTTGCTAGGCATTAGTGGACCCGTAGCCAACGCTAAGTGCGTTGCCTCTTACGAATAGGCATCAGTTATTATTATTATTTTTAATAATATGAATAGAATATTATAACAACACGCTTTTAATACCTTCACTAGTAATTAACAAACAATTTAATAATATCTTGGAAGAATTTTAATGATGCTGATCTGACGATGGAGCCAGGAGATGGATAGTGAAACTTTTCACTGGCTTCTAGTAAAACTCTAAAGTTTGACGTTTGTTTTGACATTTGATGGTTCTTTTGACGTTTGACATTAGATAATGTCAAAGCTCAAGAAGTTTCGTTAAGCTTCGCGCATGCAAAAGTAACCGCTTAGAAATTTACAAATGATTACAGTTATTAGTGCGTTACAAAAGTGTTTTTTTATATGTACTACATATTTTATTTATATTATAAGTGTACCGTGATTTGCGTGTGATAATTATAAATTGAAGTTACCCATATTGGCGCTACTATGTAATAGTAAACATAGTGTATTAAATAATTAAATTACTTAACTATTTTAAGTGAAATATATTTATAGATTTTTTTAGATTACACAGCATTTAAAATAAAACGAATTTTTATTTATCAATCCCTACAAAAAGAGGTTGTATAAGTTTAAAACCTTTGTATCTATTTACTTACAAAAAGTTTTGGCGGGAATGTGAAAAAATGGCGATGTTGATTTTGTATTATTTTTTCAAACTTGTGTGTATGATGGATTGTTAACCTTTAATACTTAGTGAACATGCATGAATGTAGACAAATCATACATAAATGGAAAATGTGATTTTTGCTTTCGCTACAAACTTCCAATAGAAGTTCTAGTAAAGTCTATTCTACTTTATTGGGGCATGACTATGAATAGAATCATTAACTTTCATGACACTTTGGGGCCCATGTGAATAAACGATTTTGATTTGATATGATTGGACCTTGACTATTTTTCTTAACTTCGACTGTGACTTTTGACTAGAACTTCTAAGTCGTCAGCCGCATGGTCACTTAAGATCAGTCGAGATCGTCCTATCGTGGATAAAAATAAATTAGTTTAAGACACTTTTTTTTATAAACAAACGCTTTCACACTTACAATCACATTCAGAACGAGAAATGCAAATTTCCCTTGGGGAGGAAACCAAGGTTCCCACCGGGAATCGAAATCAGTGTTTTTCTATTTCCAGAACTTTCTGCAATTCGAAAAGAAAGTGGTTTAAAGCAGTCATAAGAAGTTAGTTTTATTTCAAAATTATTCTCGACCAAACCCATGTCCTGCTTTTACGTCTTCGAGAATCTTAATATTCTGCTTGTATAAAATGACCACGCTGACCTTTGAGCAACGAGATAGAAGTGACACTATTAAGGAGATAGATATATAAACTTTTTATTGTACACCGTAACAGTGGCGGATTTACACATTTGCCGCAAGTAGGCTACTCAAATTTTACCGCCCTTTCCGACCTGTACAATCCTAGTTCAAAATCATATTAAATACAATATTTTTGTCAATTAAATATTACGATTCCCAAGTCATAAAGTTACAATTTCATTAAGAAAGTTGGTGTAATTAGGACGATAGTGTGGGCTCTATATTACACCACCTTTGCCCCAATTAACATGAATGTGTACTAGGTAAAAAAAAGATGGTCCCAAATTTGCCGCCCTTAAAATCTGCCGCTCTAGGCTCCAGCCTACTCAGCCTGCTGATAAATCCGCCACTGCGCCGTAAATAACAAAGAACACAAAACATGTCATCTTGATGTATTAGAAACATACATTTAAGATACAAAAACGTGTTAAAAGAGTATATAAGTACCTTAATTGTTATATACTCTTTTAACACGTTTTTGTATCTTAAATTTATTTAAATACCTTAATTGTTAACTAGCAGATAAGTATACCTGTGTAAGAAAAAAAAAAATACATTTATTATATAAGATTTAAAAAACTTGAGAAGAATAAGATTCAATATCAAAATCCTCCTTAAAGCTATAGTGGACCATGGAAATTAACCAAGACTTTAATTTAGATTTTACTAGAATTCTAGACAGTATTTTCAATGGTAATGGCAATCTGTTATATATTTTTATGGCCATAACAAATGCAGAAATTCAGAAGCCCTATATCGTTCCACCTTAGTAACACTCTGTATACGTTTCAGTAGTTGTGTCGCTTCTAACCAATTATACTGTATAAGTCAGTGGATTCAATAGAAAGTAAAATGTCACACTATATGCACAAAACGGAGCAAGAGTTTCGCATTCTCATGCGAAAGTTACTGCCAGGGGTCGATTTACATCTCCTGTAACTACTATTTTCACTATTAAGGTGGCGATACCAGAATTTCATTTAAAATGCGTGTTTTTATAATGCCTTTTACTCGAAATCTTACTAATATTATAAATCCGAAAGTTCGTGTATAAGTATGTTTGTTCCCTCTTCACGCTTTAACGGCTGAACTTACTAAGAATGTGTCCATTAACACTTTTCTGTCTGTTCATGTGTTCTTTTGCAGCACTCTCACTATTTATATTACTCTGATATATACTTACACTAGCTGCACCCCGCGGTTTCACCCGCGTGGTGATGGACAATTGTGATAATGATGATAGAAAGTATTTTATTTTTTCGTAATTTTTTTAATGGTTTAATATTATTCTGCTATTCGGGACGGAGACAAATCCAACATATTAAAAATCATGAAATTATTGTATTTATGGTTCACTATTTTGGCGATAATGGCTTACACATAAAATATAGATATATCCTATCGAGGGACTTTTTGTAGGAATATTTAAGATAAACATTTCTATTATTATATTATCCTACTAATATTATAAATCCGAAAGTTTGTGTGTAAGTATGTTTGTTCCCTCTTCACGCTTTAGCGGCTGAACGATTTGGAATATACATAGATTATACCTAGGATTAACACATAGACTACTTTAAAACTTGATAATAGCGGGTGAAGCCGCGGGGCACGTCTGGTTCATAATAAAACCAGTAGGTCTATTCTGGTCGTCAATCTACAACTGTTCGAATTGATGCGACGTCGATACGACAGTCTATCGGTTGAAAGTTCAGTCGATTCGATGGTTCATAAGAAAAGAAAATCGTTCGATTTCGACGTCGATGTAAAGGTAATCGGAAAGAATAGACTCCCAGATATATAAAAATATTCATCGTAATCTGTGTGATATGATAAATGACGCTTTTTTATTTCTTCTTAGAATATTCATAACGTTCATAAATAGGACTCATTGTTGAGAATCGAGGACTAACTGTTAAGAGCGTATTTTAAATAAGATCTTTTTATTTTGTACACAGTTTATGCAATAAAACTGATTCTATTCTATTCTAAATATAAAAGAAAAAAATAACTAATCTCAAGCCAATAAAATCAATTTGTATTTTTGTAACCATTTCGTTCCGCCATTTTATATCAAACACTGTGAAAGTTATTTCATATACGTATATTTACTAGACTAATGATTTCTTCAGTTGTTTTTATTTTTGAGGTGCGTTTTCAGGAAATGTCATTAAAACCATAAAAAATCAAAGATTGCCACGCGTGATCTTGCGTTACCGCGACGATGTTATTCACGTATTATACGCCTTTTTTTCTTTCCTTTATCTATATAAAAGGTGACTTGACCGAAAATGCTTTAAACGATTGGTCATCAGTGCAGTCGTTTCCCAGATTGAGCGTCGGGGGTGAATTAAAAATGTTGATTTAGCCAATTGTTTCAAATAACTTTGTCATTTTGTATTATTGTTAAATGGTAAAAAGGGCATGGCGGACTTAATTATTCTCATTACTGCGCACACACTTATTTTAAAATTTTCGATAGGCAAGCGTTTGACCACTATCTCACCTGATGGAAAGTGACGATGTGGTCGAAGATGGAGCATGCTTGCCTACAAGATACCTGTTGTATAAACATTATTAAATAAGGTTAGTTTTTTTTTTACCAGTAGATAGCCACGTTTGTGAGTGTAAAGCTATGTTTATTTTTACCCGGGCGACGTTGGGTAGATCAGCTAGTATTATATAATATATATAATATCTACTTACTTATATATATATAAGTAAGTAGATATTATGTAGCTATTAGTAAACCTCTCAAAAGAAAGTTCTGCGACAAAATTAACGATCAAATCGTAAAATTATCGTGACTCGAATTATAACAGAGAAAGTTAAAGAGATTTACTTAACTGCATTTAGCGGTTACATTACGTAAAGTCACTTTGCGGTGGAAAACCGAAAGCACCACGTAATTCCGATACGGTCAGTATGTGTAATTTCATGTGGTTTCTTAGTGAGAAGACTTAAAAGAACTAAACCATTTGAACTTGGGTAATCCTTCTTCTTCTAATGCCGCTCCATTTATTGAAGGTTGACAGTCAGCTTTTTAAACTTTTCTTTGTCGTAATCCTACTAATATTATAAATGCGAACGTTCGTAAGAATGTATGGATGTATGTTTGTTACTCTTTCACGCAAAAAATACTGAATGGATTTAGATGAAACTTTACAATAATATAGCTTACATTTCAGAATAACACAAAAGCTATCTTACTAATATTATAGATCCGAAAGTTTGTGTGTATGTTTGTTGCCTTTTCACAGTTTAACGGCTGTACCGATTTAGATGAAAGTTGGAATGTACATAGCTTATACCTAGGATTAACACATAGGCTACTTTTTAACTTGATAATAGCGGGCAAAGCCGCAGGGCACAGCTGGTAATTTATAAAGATATAGTGTGAATTATCCAAAATAGAACGATAAGTTTTAAGTAAGTAGGAAAAAGATCTGCCATTTGCGAGCTATTCTGGCGTGCGCCGCAAAAACCGTTAGAGTTACATGTATATAATGTATAATATAATAATGGAAATGTTTATCTTAAATATTCCTACAAAAAGTCCCTCGATGGGATATATCTATATTTTATGTGTAAGCCATTATCGCCAAAATAGTGAACCATAAATACAATAATTTCATGATTTTTTATATGTTGGATTTGTCTCCGTCCCGAATAGCAGAATAATATAAAACCATTAAAAAAATTACGAAAAAATAAAATACTTTCTATCATCATTATCACAATTGTCCATAGCCACGCGGGTGAAACCGCGGAGTGCAGCTAGTGTAAGTATATATATATATAGATACCAATCTTGATCAAATTTAAATGGGACCGATTGGAAAACAAAATCATTCGAACAAAAAAAAAATTTCGAAATCGGTTCACGTGGAAAGAAGTTGTGAGGAAACACAAATAAAAAAAATACAGAAATTTTTGCAGCTTTAAAATTTGGCAGCTTGTGACCCCATGTTGCAGGCTCAATCCCACATTCCTTCATATATCTCTTAAGCACATCTTTATATCTCAGAAACTGCCCTCCTCTTTTACGCTTGCCTTCTTCAAGTTCAGAGTAAAAGATGCGCTTGGCCACCCTTTCATCGGGCATTCGGGATACGTGCCCACACAAACGCAGCTGTCTCCGCATAAGGTAGGCTTCAAGTCCGCACACATTCGCACGCTTGAGAACATCTGTGTTCCTGACACGGTCAGACCATTTGATGTTAAGAATGTCACGAAAACATTTTAAGTGGCATCTGTCAAGCGTACGGATATGACGGCGGTACATGCACCAGAGATAAATAAGATATATACCCAAGGACATGCACCACGTCTCTGCCGCGTAATGGAAAATAGCAGTTGGGTAAGCCACCAAAGTCACTGTTTTTAGAACTATTTTGTTTCTTTCTCAAAAACGGCCTTTCTCAAAAACGGCGTCACACTTAAAGCTAAAACTTATGTATAATATCCGTTATATCCTGTACTTGAACAACAAATACAGATATCAAACAAATTATAAAGAAAAATAAAGCAATTAACCTCAAATGATTTTCTTAATTAGACAAAAAAAAGTATACATTTTATAGAGATTCATTGATCGTAGGCGCAAGGTCCTAGTTACCAGACGGTCCCGAGCGCATTGTTTATGTTTTTGTTAGGCTGCGGCTGGTGACTTGTTTATGTTGTTTTTAATTACTACCTACGCATGTTTGAGACAACGACTTTGTACCTAATATTCTTTATTTCTAAGTTGATACGTGTCGAAGTAAACTGAGGAGCTCTGCAGCTGGATAAACCATTTTAGGTGTCACAAATTATGTACTTACTTGTAATACTTTTTTGAAATAAATAAAAAAAATTGCCGACAAACAACTAGTATAGGTGAGTGGCCCATTGGAAAGTGACAATGTGCATATTGTGCATGCTGCAAACAATGTCTGTGAAAGTGGCTGGGGACCGATCCCTGGGGCAAAGGTTTCCCCATAATGTCTCAACAGAAACCTGATTCAAATGCTAACTTGGAAGCAGCTTAACTTGCAGCAACAAGGAACAACATTGTGTCTGCCAGAGTAATTTAGCGACAATATCTTATTTTATTTACTTTTAATTCAGGATAGGTAAGCATTTGACCACTATTTAACATGATGGAAATAGACGATGCGGCCGAAAATGAAACATGCTTGCCTAGAAGGTACCTATTGACTCTAGTCTTAAAGATACCCAGATTGTACGGTTTAGGAAACAAAGACGCTGGCAATGAGTTCCACTCCTTCGCTGTACGGATTATAACGTAGAAGCGATCTTATAAATCATACATAAAAATAAAATAAATTCACACTCACAGCCCCACACTAAGTTTGAAGACTTGCGTCGTGAGTGCCGCAAACATTCACATCACACACACAATCATGTGAAACATTCACATCACACCCAGAAAGGAAAATTTTTCTTGGGGAGAAATCTTGTGTGTTCGCCGGGATTCGAACCCGATACCATTGCTAAGGAGGCGAATACCCACCCAACTTAACTAACGGGCAGTTCAAAGCTACTATAGGTACTCGGTGCCTCCATAACCTCGAAAACTACTTTTTCTTCAAATATTCAAACCTCAAACTCTTTCCAAACTGAGTTCAAACAAAGGGCTGGTGCAGCCGGTCAGACCTGTCAAAAAGTCACTCAAATGTCAACGGGGCATTGAACCTTAAAGGTTAGGGTTGTGCAAATAACTTTTACTGGAGCTTGTCGATAGAGAAAGCAGGGTTGTCAAACAGTAATGGTTATGCTTGGCTTGCGAGGAAAATTTGTGTTTCTGGTTCTGGTTGTGATTGTGTGTGTGAAGTGAATGTTTCCAGTACACACGACACGAGTGTGGAAGCGTAAATTTTTTATTTTTGTTTATGCTTAATAGTCTTTGACCACTATCTCACGTGATGGACAGTGACGAAGCGGCCGAAGATGTGACATGCTTGCCTAGAAGATACCTATTCACTCTTAACTTGAAGACTCCCCCCCTCGGGGAACAATGACGCAGGCAATTAATTCAACTCCTTTGCTGTACGGACGATGAACGTAGAAGTAAAACGCTTTGAGTGAACTGGAGGTATGTCAATCATAAATGGATGACGTTTGATAGTTTGTCTGGTTGTTAGATGGTAAAATAGGCATGTTGGAATTCACTCATGTGATTCCAGCGCACTCTCCAAAATGCAAACGATAGAATACCAAAAGACTTGTTTATATTTATTTAATTAAATAACATAGTTTTGTTATTTATTGTTTCATTTTAAGAGCCTAAGATATTACAATTTAGGTCCGTACTAAAATTAACT
Organism: Lomographa bimaculata; assembly: GCA_948107665.1. NCBI lineage: Eukaryota > Metazoa > Arthropoda > Insecta > Lepidoptera > Geometridae > Lomographa > Lomographa bimaculata. The sequence continues at coordinate 6,566,753 of OX403612.1, read as the reverse complement.
AACTAAAAAGTCATAAGCAACATCAAAAGTTTTTAAATGGCAAATTAGGCAAAATGTAGGCTTGAGATTTCAGTCCGGGGCGAACGACTAATTTTTAATAGAGGCAACCCTATGTAAAATCCACTTTCTCGTTAACCGTAGAATAACCGTTCGATCAAGTGACGGCAAAGTTGATAGCCCAGTTGGCGCAGTGGACAGGTCTCCGCCCTCTGCGCCGTGGGTCTTGGGTTCGATTCCCGGCAGGAGAAAAATTTCCTTCCCTAGGGATATTTCTGCTTCTGGTTCTGGGTGTAATGTGTGTGTGATGTGAATGTTTCCGATACCCACGATAAAAGTCTTTGAACTTAGTGTGGGCTGTGTGAAAGCGTTTGTTTTTGTTTGTTAAAGTTTTGACTGTGTTATTTATGTGCCCCCTTCTCAAGTACTAGTCGTGCCCCGAAACTATGCCCGCGTTTATGAAGTTATAAATTAGTCTATGTGTAAATCATAGGTATAAGCTATGTACATTCTAAATGTCATCCCAATCCGTGCAGCTGTTACGGCGTGAAGAGAAAACAAACATACTTACGTATATACACACGACTTTCGGATTTATAATATTAGCCTAATAGAAATATTATTTCTACTAGGCTAATATTATTAGTCAAGAGTCATTTAAAACTGAAGTCAAAATCTTTTATTTGTCCAATCTGTAATCTGTTAACGTAAGTTTGTGTTTCTGGTTCTGGTTGTGATTGTGTGTGTGATGTGAATGTTTCCGGCACCCACGACACAAGCCATTGAACTTAGTGTGGGGCTGTGAGTGTGAAAACGTTTATGTTTATGTTACTATATGTGAATTATATATGTTAAATAATATCTTTTATAGGTACTTATATGTAATTATTTATTTATTTTATGTAAGTATATTCTGAAGTTATTATTGGTATGTATTGTTTATGTAGTTTAAACAATGTATTTATATTATTTAAAATTATATTTCATTCCTTTTATTGCACCACCATCCCTACATTGTCTTTTCGTTTATATTTCCATCCAATGGTTATCTGGAAGAAATCGCTCTTAGCGATAAGACCGCCCATTGTACCTATCTTTATAAGTTTCTCTGTAAGTTGTATTTATCTTTCATAAGATAAGATAAGATAAGATAATTCTTTATTGGTTAAAACTGTAGTGTTAGTATTCGCGAGTTCTTATTGCAGGTAATGTTATTACAGTTGACCCATCTCGGGCGTCCAATGTCACAAAATATGATTATACAGACCATACAAATTTTCATTATTTAGTTTATAGATATTTGGAATTTCGGTGTCAATAAAAAGTTTTTGTATTGTATTGTATTAGTGTAATGCTTTTCACGAGCAATTTCAATTTGACTTAAGCAAAAGTGAACCTTATTTCTTAGTAGATTTGTCGTTTTTTAATTAAAAACTGCCTCTTGGCTTAGGTGATCGGTCGCCTTCTAATCAGAGGTTCGATTCCCATCATCATCAGGAAACACAAGTTGTCTCCCCACGGAAAATTTGCGTTTCTGGTTCTGGTTGTAATTGTGTGTGTGGTGTGAATGTTTCCGGCACCCACGACACAAGTCATCGAACTTAGTGTGGGGCGGTGAGTGTGAAAGCATTTATGTTTCTAATTATATGTTACTACTAGCTGCGCGGATTTACTCACGTAAGTCCAGGACCTGCGGGATTGCCGAGATATTTTTTTTTTTCTTAAGAACCTTCTCCTGGCAATAATTAACATAACATAAAAAGATTTAGCGAAATTGTTCCATCCGTTCACGCGTGAAGGGAAATAGAGATTCATTTATATATAATACTAGCTGCGCCCCGCGGTTTCACCCGCGTTGATAATGATGATACTCATAGATACCGGATAAGCACAAAAAATTTCATCAAAATCGGTCAAGCCGTTTCGGAGGAGTATGGCAACGAAAACTGTGACACGAGAATTTTATATATTAGATATATAGATATAGATAGATAAATAAATTTTTCGAGTTTCTTGCCAGGTTCTTCTCGAGATAGCTGTAATTTTGCGAATCTGGCAATAGAATCATTAACTTTCATCAGTGCCTCTTTGGGGCCCATGTGAATAAACGATTTTGAATTTGATTTAGATTGATTTTGATTTTGAATTCTTTATTTGCACACAAAAAAATAACACTTACAAAGAAATCTTAAATATAACATAGGAGCACAAATGCGGTCTTATCGCTCAAAGCGATTTCTTCCAGACAACCAAAGGGAGTTGATAAAAATATTACAAACAGGGACGGTGGTGTAACTCAACACGTATTTAAATTAATTAATGTACTTATACATACTTATTAATATTAGATACATAATATACATACAAAAACATACATAAATAATAATATTATAAACATACACAAAGTAATATATATTATTATATATCCTACTATAATATTATAAATCCGAAAGTTTGTGTGTAAGTATGTTTGTTCCCTCTTCACGCTTTATCGGCAGAACGGATTTGGATGAAATTTGGAATGTACATAGATTATACCTAGGATTAACACATAGGCTACTTTTTAACTTGATAATAGCGGGCGAAGCCGGGGGTACGGCTAGTACATTATATGACTAATAAGGGACATTCATAGCTTTGACTTAATTGAGAGTGATACCATTTTTTTATTTGTTCTTTAAAGTGTGTAGTGATTGAGAGAGACGTATAGAGACGCAAATTAGATGGATAATAGGGGGTAAGATCGTCGACGATTGGATCTCCAGACCGGTAGTGACGTCGCGTCGTCAAAAGGAAATTACATTCTTAGCATTCCTCTTTCGCAATCGGGAAGTCATTTATAATTGACTATTAATTGAATAGAAGCTTTATGTTCCATGGTTAATTCATAATTCATTTATTTTGCATTTAAATTTGGTATGTAAGTATTATTTTATGTAAATAGCTGTTGCCAGGATTGCAATGCCACGTGTAGTAAAAGTGTTATACCTCTTTCACATTCATGGTTGCCTAGTACTTTTTAACCGACTATAGCGAAGCAAAAGGGAGGGCTATATTTTGACCGGTTTGTGTATGTATGTTTGATCTTCTATTCCCTCATAACTTCTGAACTACTTAATAATTTGACAAATGAAGTGTCGTAGGAAGCGTCTTGTTTGTCCGCTAGTTATAGACTATGTGACGTAACATTCAATAGAAAAAAAAAAAGCAATTGAATATGACGTCCTCAAGGGGCAAAGTTTTTTCGCCCCTCCCCTCCATTAATTTTGAACAAGGATTTAAATTTTTTTTTTTTATTTGAGACTAAGCTAGTGTTTCACCACAATCTCACCTGACGGAAAGCGAAAATGCGGTCGAAGATGGAGCACGCTTGCTCAGTAAATACCTATTCACAACACAACCCCAAATTATACTTTTCGGGAAACACAGTAGACGGCAGGGCGTTCCATTCCTTGGCAGTAGTGGGCTTGAGCACTTGAGTTACCTATAAGCTCGATGTCTTGTAGGTAACTTAAGTCATAACTGTATAAAGTTTTAGTTTAGTCTTAGGAAATATAGGCGATTGGCCCGTAGTTAGAAGCAGTTGTGAATAATTTCAACTAAATCGGATCAGTAACAAATAGAGAGACGGGTGGGATAGGATATTATTACTAACTTTACCATACTTTTGCCTTCTTACCGCCAGACTTGTATTAAGTGTAGGATATATACTTGGGATATTTAGAACAGTAATTAGGATAGTTATTATAAGGCTTCTTTTTTGTTATTTTAAGTCTACCTGATCATTAAACCTTTGGGATAGAAACTGAATCCCACGACACAGGTCGCCCTAGTGTGGGATTCAGGGATCCTTAATTAACACATAACATGCATTCATGTTATTTAATTATATTTATTTTTAAAGTGTTAACATATTTTGTAACCAAATAAAGTTTTTTAATATTATTATTATAATTAAAAAAAAAGATAGATTGAATGTAATTGTAGGTACTTAAGGTACTTTGATTAATTTTTTCGTTGACTCTACCTAACGGTAGGTTTTTTTTTTGTTCATACTAGGCAAACTTTTGACCATCATCTCACTTGATGGTAAGCGACGATCGACGATGGAACAAGCTTACCTAGAAGATACCTATTCACTTGCGACTTAAAGACTCCCATAGGTACCTTGATTACCCCTTTTTTTTATGACAGATAGGTAAGCACTTGGCCGGTATCTCATCTGATGGAAAGTGACGATGCGGCCGAAGATGAAGCATGCTTACCTAGAAGGTACCTATTCACTCTAGACTTGAAGACTCCCAGATTATACTGTTCGGGGAACAAGGATGCGGGTAGTGAGTTCCACGACTTCGGCCTTTTGTTGACTCTACCGTCACTAGTTCAAAAGCTAACACAGAAGCTACCTAGTTCCCGTATCCGTCTGGCATTACTAGGTCATGTGAAGTTTTCTCTGATGACAATGCCTTATTAAGAATCCACCTGAGTATGCAATAAACTATGTTGGCAAGGTCAGTAAGACTCGTGGCTTGAGTTATAGGTGAAGAGGTGACAGGTGTATACTTAATTTTACATGGTAGATAGATATTTTTTGTACATCCTACTAATATTATAAATCCGAAAGTTTGTGTGTAAGTGGGTGTGTAAGTGTGTAAGTATGTTTGTTCCCTCTTCACGCTTTAACGGCTGAACGGATTTGGGTGAAATTCGGAATGTACATAGATTATACCTAGGATTAACACATAGGCAAATTTTTAACTTGATAATAGCGGGCGAAGTCGCGGGGCCCGGCGAGTATATAATATAACAATAATAATAACAAATTTAATTTCACGTGAACATTACAGTTTCAATTTTAAATAAATATGAGCACAAAGTAAAGCTTACAAATCCCTACTTAATATTATAAAAGCGAAAGTCACTCTGTCTTTCTGTCTGTCTGTCGCGCTTTCACGCCAAAACTACAAAACCGATTTAAATGAAATTTGGTACACAGATAGTCTAGAGCTTGGGAAAGAACATAGGCTTCTTATTATCCCGGAATTCCCGTGGGTCCGGAACTTACGCGAGTAAAACCGCGGGTGCAGCTAATAATGGAGTAAATTATTATCGCTAACATGTATAGTATATATACTATACAGGGTTATTTGTAAAATACCAGAAAGCTCCCAGGTCCTAATTCTTGTTCTAGCCCTTAGCTTATTTAGTTCTACGACATTCTTCTGAATGCAATGTTTCCGTAATTATTAAGATGTATTCAATACAATCTATAATTAAAAGTTGTTTAAACTACACTAACCCGCAAAGGTATTGCTGCGTCGAGCCTTATAATATGCACACTAATTGACGCTCGACACCATAGTTTTATTTATTTTTTTCAGACGGACCGCAAATTGCAGTTCAGGTGCAGTTTGAATGCAGTTGACACGACTGCAATAGAACTGCAGTGGTGCGTGCGAGTGGGTGCCCGCACTACTTTGCGGTCTGTCGTGTCGTGTCTGTCTAAAGCCTAAGCGACCACATGGCCCTGTAAGAAAGTTCAACATTATAATATCATATACAACACTATTAACTAAAGCTAATTCGTATATACAATATTAACGTTTTGCGACTTCTAAAATTGGATCTGTCAGTAAACTGTTACAAAGGCCGATATCCATACCTCTCATGACATTAGACACCATAGACTTAACAAAGAAGATTAATTACATATTATTATTTTAAAATTTATTGTATTATCGATAAATAACATATTAATGTCCTAAAATTTATTTGGCAAAATATAAAACATAATTTGCAATAGACTACCACGAACGACGTTAATCTTAAAGGTTGGAATGATGTCCCAAGAGATTTTCGGTACCTTACCGATAACCCTGTATATTGCTTTTTTATTGTGCACAAATTAGCAATTTGTATTTTAATATAAATAACAATAAATCCATGAAGAATACATAAAAGTAGACTTATACTATTTATGCGCACAGCTAAGAAATAGAATTCCTTGCCTGAGTCTGTTTTCCGTTAAATATAATGCAGGAGTCTTTAAGTCACGAGTGAATAGGCAAACATGCTCCTTCGTCGATCGCATCATCACTTACCATCAGGTCAAATGTTTGCCTATGCTCTATAAAAAAATACTTGATGACTCCCAGATGATATTATTATAAAACTAACAATAAGTCATTTCTAGTTATATTTTTATAGTTCATTGGACAAGACTCAGTGAACAAGGAAAGTTTATATTGACTTTCTAGCCTTGTCTAGGTTTTAAATGTCACTTTCTGTGCTTTTGTGCCAAGCCTCCACTGGCTTATAAAATACAATACAAAACAAAACACTTTATTGTATACCAAAAAATATAAACAACTAGCCGTGCCCCGCGGCTTCGCCCGCTATTATCAAGTTAAAAAGTAGCCTATGTGTTAATCCTAGGTATAATCTGTGAGCATTCCAAATTTCATTCAAATCCTTTCAGCCGTTAAAGCGTGAAGAGGGAACAAACATACTTACACACTTACACACTAACACAAACTTTCGGATTTATAATATTAGTAGGATGACCAATAAAATATTACAATCATCGTGGTAGTAATGGGCAGTCTTATAGCTTAAAGCGATCTCTTCCAGACAACCTTTGGATAGACAGTAAGAATACATAATTATCGTATGTATTTTTAACCCACTTCAGATAATTTAAACGCAAGCAAAGCTTAGATAATTTAATCGCAAGCAAAGCTTAAAAAATCCGACTTCACCGCTTATATTTTTATTTCGGCTTAATCGATTTCGATAAAATTTATATGGAACCACCTCTGAAGTATAATCTACCAAACAAAAAAATAATTTTGAGAATCGGTCAACAAATGCGGGAGAAATCGGTGAACATACATAACTATAAACATTTAACCTCAAAAGTTTTACTCCATTAGGCAAAATGTAGGCGCGAGTTCTCATTTCGGGGTGAACGACTGCTTATGTCTCTTCATTTATATCCAGTATGTTTAATTTTAAGATATAAAACCTGGTGTATGTGCTTACGCAGTCAAATACTTTTGATTCAAGCTTATTCACAAAGCCGTGAATTGGCTAAATAATCAAACCTTTCAAGTCATCGGTACCGGGTTCTTTTCCAAGCGGCTACGAGTATACGCTTGGCATCCGTACCTGTAACAGCAAACGTTACATAACTGACAAAGTTTGCTGTTTCTTTTTCTTTATTTCTGGGTTGAGAGTTAGACATAACCAGCTGACACATTCACACTCCCCACACTGAAGTTAACGATTTGTATGTTTTTTTATGCCAACTATCTTTTTTTTTTATTTGTGACAGGCTAGTGTTTGACCACTATCTCACCTGATGGTAAGTGACGATGTGATCGAAGCTGGTAAACACACTAGACCTGGAATACGCAGGCTCTCAAGGATAACTGCCGGAACACCGTATTTGGCTTGGCGGCAGACTTTCAACTTGATGGTGGTAAGCTACTTTGGTAGCAAGCCAGGCGAGCAACTCACAAAATGCTCTACCACCTCTCAAATGTCACCTGATTAGCACCACCCGGGGACCACGTGTAGGGAGTCAGACTTAAGGGGTATCCTCCTACGGACGTGGGTGACTCAGCCCCTTGATTATAAAACATACAGCATACCTATGTAAGCATTTGGCCACTATTTTACCTGATGGTAAATGATGATGCGGCTGAAGGCCTAGCATGCTTACTTAGAAGGAGTATGGTAAGAACTAAAACATTTCAGATAGAAACAGAAGCACAAAGTTTAATTGAGAAGGATAACTTTCCACCTTACCCTATATTGTGCTCCTACTGAGAATCGAACCCAGAACTCGCAGTGTAGAAAGCAATGAGTTACCCACTGCGCCAACAGAGTCGGAATGAGAAAAAGGTACACAAAAGCATCTTTCTGACACTACTGTTATTAACCTCTTTATCAAAACAAAATAAAAAAGTTTCTAATGATCTTATCATTGAGTGATTTTTTTGTGTTCAAAAGCCATTGACAATACTATCCCATAGTACAATTACCTATCTCAATGACACCTATCTCTTATTTATAAGTAAAACTAGGAGTTCTGTAGCGAAATTGAAAAAATAGCGTTGTTGATTTTGTATAATTTTCCAAAACCTTTGTTTCTTCGAGTGTTTATAGACTTATTATAAAACGATTGGTTCATTAATGACAAGGATGCATGTAGGCAAACTACACAAACGTTTTCTAGTGACTACATAATATAGATAGACCTAGGTTAATATAATTCATAGATTAGTGCTTAAGAATGATTCAATAAAAAAAACATGAAATAAACGCACCGCTGAGTTTCATGCAGCTTCTTCTCGAGATGGCTGTAATTTTGCAAATCTGGCAGTAGGGTCATTAACTTTCATGAGTGCCTCTTTGGGGCCCATGTAAATAAACAATTTTGATTTTGATTTGATAGTTTTTATGTGTAATAATGGAGGATTATGAATCGTTAATACTTTGTAAATGTGCATAAGTGTAGACAAATCAGTTGAATAACATGATTTTCGCCTTCGCACCAAAACCACAATAGAAGTTCTAGTAAAGTTTCTACTACTTTACTAGGGCATGACTTGACTATGACTAGACCTTGACTCTTTTACTTGACTTTAACTGTGACTTATGTCTAGGACATTTAATATGAAATACACTTGAAATATATTATTATTATTTTTACATTGGCTGAATGCACAAGATTGCAAAGCTAAACTTAAAAGAAAAAAAAGGGAAAACTATTTATTTATAGTTATAGTCATTATACACCTGTGTTCCATCTCACGACCATCTCAAGTTACCTATTCCACTGAATAAAGATAAACTACATGTACAGAATGATCACTTCTAAGCAGAAATGTCGAATGTAGCTCAAAAATGTACCTAAACGAAGAAAATTTAATTTTACATCCGCTAGCGAATTCGCATTTGAATTGTATCTTTTTATGGGGGGGGCTTTGAAATTCTAATCTGCAACCTTTTTGTGTGATGAAAAGTGGTGGGGGTAAACACTGTGATGAATAATTAAAATGTTTCCCTGTAATACAAAAGTTTCACTTATATCGTGTGACCTTACGATACACCCTTTTTTTACTATTCTGCTAAAAAGAAGCAAGTAGCATGATGGTAAGCGTGTCTCCTCTTATGACACCAAGAAGTACTACCCAAAACTTTTATTATCAACTAGCTTTTGCCCGCGGCTTCGCTCGCGTTAAGAAGTATTATTTTAAAATTGACAAACTTTCATCCCCTAATTTATCCCCTTGGGGGTAGAATTAATCAAAATCCTTTCTTAGCGGATGCCTACGTCATAACATCTACCTGCATGCCAAATTTCAGCCCGATCCGTCCAGTGGTTTGGGCTGTGCGTTGATAGATCACTATGTCAGTCAGTCAGTCAGCCACCTTTGATATGTCAGTCAGTCAGTCAGCCACCTTATATATATTTAGATAGATATTTACTAAGCAAGCGTGCTCTACCTTAAACTACATCGTCACTTTGCATCAGCGTTTGCTTAGTTTGTTGTAAAAAAAACCACATGCATTCTCAAATATATTGTTTTGTTTTACCAGAACAGACGTATTTATCCGTAGTAGACTATTCTTGCAAAAAAAAAATATTTTAGATCTGTAACTTGAATATGTTGCAGCAGATCTGCAACTCAAACTAACTTCGACAGTTACTAAGGTTCATAGGTTAGCTATGATAGTTTACGCTCAGCAAGTCCAGCCAAGCAACTGCCAGCTCAACGCACTTAGAACCTGTATGACTATGTATGTAAGGTGCTACTTGATTTAAAAAAAAAAAAGGATGTGTCGTAAAGACACACATAAAAGTAAAACGTTTGTACTATTGCTCCCACTCTACCCGACACAGTGTTTACTCCGACCACTTTACGCCACACAAAACGGTTTCAGATCAGAATTTCAAAGTCCTTCCGTAAAAAGTTTCACTGAAATATTGGCTATATTATCTTTAATATTTTTTATTTTATATATCCGCCAAATACAATAACAAGGACATAACAAGGAAGTGATATAACATGCCCTGATTATATACTACTCCGAAGTAGTTATTTCTCGACTAGATATTATATTGGAGTGTGCTCCCCCTGATGTCATCTCGTCTCACGAGCGTCTCAGTTGCCTATTCTAGAGTTACCCAAGTAGAGTCAGCAAAAACATCTATGGTTCATTGAATTTAGATATTTTTTGTGAAGTGATTGGTGATGCACGTTACTAAAAAAAATGATCTTGAATGACACCCACACAAAAAAAATGGTAGGTACTAGAACAACAAATTGTTGAATATATTTTTATTTTTATTCGCTATATTTTAGTCGTAAATATAAAAGTACACGTATCTAGGTAATTAGATTTAGAATTGTTTCCTTCTTCAAACAGGGAAGTATACATTCATAGACTATTCATTAAAATTCATAGAAACATAAACATAAACCCTTTCTCACTCACAAGCCCACACTAAGTACGATGACTTGTATCGTGGGTGCCGAAAACATTCACATCACACACACACACAATCACAACCAGAACCAGAAAAACAACTATTCCTTATGGAGAAAATTCGTGTTCCAGCCGGGAATCGAACCCGATACCTCCTGTTTAGAAGACAAACGCTCAACCAACTAAACTAACGAGCAGTTCAAAATTTCATGGGAATATTAATTATTTATTTTTTTTTTTTTTAATTATTGAAAGCATCTGCGCAAATTGGTTCAGTGAGTAGCAGATTGAAATTCCAGACACAAAATATAGATCAAACTTGCCTCCTTTTAGCTCCTATGACAATGCTCGTATTCTTTTTAATTGCTTGTAACAACCAGTCTTTTTACAACAACCTCATTAAGGTTTGTCTACTATAAAGTAAAACAACAAAAAAAGTAGAATAAAAAATAAAACTGTTTTACTAAATCATGATCATAAAATAATTAAAACTTTTCGTAACTACAGTCCACATTTCACGAGTCAACAAAAAAAAGAAATTGTTGACTTTTTCTGCGGACAGTCGGTCGGTCTACAAATAAACTTTCTATTGTGCCTGTCTTGCATACTTATCGATAATGGTTAGTGTTGGGAGAGTGTCGATGGAATATTAATATAGTAAAAAAGTAGCAATATTTTTGATAAAACCCATAACGACGATCTATCTGATAAACAGCTGCACCAATTTTCACCAAACATAGATAAGAGCACTCCACAAATCAAAATCGCTGTATCCGTTCGGGAGCTACGATGCTACAGAAGGCACACACACAGAGACACACTCAGCTCTTTGCAAAAACATGCTTTTTTATTTATTTTCATAAGACTATTTTGATTTAACCTTAATTACAGTTAAACTTAATTAAACCCTAAAATTACAGTTAAGAATTTTAAAACGAGTTACAAAATAAATTACTGGTTGGTATTTTAGGTCTCTATTTACCCTATTTTTTAAATCAACCATAATTGTCATCCGTTTATGGTTAACCAATAATTTATCAATTTATTTCATATCCGCTTGAAGCGTTTTGCTTTAAGAATTATCCATAATATCCATACAGCGAAGGAGTGGAATTCACTGCCCGCGTCTTCGTTTTCCGAACAGTATGATTTGGGAGTCTTCAATAGTCTAGAGTGAACAGATATTCTAGGTATCTTCTAGGTAAGCATTCTACATCTTCACTTGCCATCAGGTGAGATACCGGCTAAATGCTTGCCTATCGTGAAAAAAAAAAACAAACTGTTATGAAATCGTTCAGCAGACTCTAGATGTTTATTTGTTAAACAACACCCCGATTTAAAAAAAAAAACGTTCACAAGTTATTATTCGTCAAAAAATAGACAAATTCACGAACTTTTTATATCAACCGACTGCCCAAAGGGATTTATACAAAAGAAATGTTTATAATATGTGCATATCAATTTTTAACAGTGTACCTAATGAAATAAAAATATTGGAAGCTAACAAATTTAAAAATCTTTAACTAGCTGGCTTTTTATCCATTGTTTCTATAGTGTTAAGGAGTTTAAGATTTTTTTGTAAATTAGTTTTTTTTTTTTTTTTTTTTATTTGTGACAGGCTATTGTTTGACCACTATCACACCTGATGGTAAGTGACAATGTGATCGAAGCTGGTAAACACACTAGACCTGGAATACGCAGGCTCTCAAGGATAACTGCCGGAACACCGTATTTGGCTTGGCGGCAGACTTTCAACTTGATGTTGGTAAGCTACTTTGGTAGCAAGCCAGGCGAGCAACTCACAAAATGCTCTACCACCTCTCAAATGTCACCTGATTAGTACCACCCGGGGACCACGTGTAGGGAGTCAGACTAAAGGGGTATCCTCCTACGGACGTGGGTGACTCAGCCCCCAAAAAAAGTATAGATATTATAGGAGACGTAGACATTATCATTTGCACGTTTGCTTGCAGACTGAATATATTAAGTCACTTTTTACATTAAGATCTTATGTACATATATTCTGGCATATAAACGATTTGATTTGATTTTACGAACCAAATAATTTGATCTAAATGGTTTTATTGTTTTTTTATGCATTAATATAAACCATATTCAAATTAATCACAGTACATTTTACTGTACGTAATTTTAAGATTTCATTTTTGAATATAAATGCTTTGATTGTTAAATAAACTTTAAAAGATACCATAATATCGATTCAAAAATATCGATAAATTTATCATAGCATTGACCACATCACTGTTACCTTGACATGACCCTGAGCGAAAGTCCAGAACGGGCCCAGCACTAGCCCATCCTTCATTTAGTAGTGATGTAGGTACTTAACTGATAATAACTGTCTTACTATTTTCCGACTTTTTTTAATGCTGGATAGGCAAGCATTTGACCACTTTCTCACCTGATGGAAAGTGAAGATGGGGCCGAAGATGTAATATGCTTGCCTAGAAGTTACCTAATCACTCTAGACTTGAAGATTCCCAGATTGTACAGTCGGGGAACAAAGACGAGGGCAATAGTTCCACTCCTTCGCAGTACGGATGATAAATATAGAAGCGAAACGCTTCGAGCGAACTGTGCGTGTTATTAGTGAAAAATTCTGGCGGTCGCCATATTGAATTTTAATCGCAATGTCTTTAGTGACAAATGCTCAATTGAAATAAATCGATTGACGTAAGAATTTTCTAAATCGGCTCACGCGTTTGGACTCTAGAATGGCACAAAGGAGCAAACATATAGAGGCTGAAATACTCATTATCCTCCTTTGCCTCGCGCATTCGGGTAAAAATGATTTAAGTAGCATAATAATTATGAGTATTACCTTACTGGGTATAGTAATTATTTTTTATTGCAATAAGATGTCGGTATGCCATTGTTATGGTCAATTTATAAATGTACTAGCCGTGCCCCGCGGCTTCGCCCGCTATTATCAAGTTAAAAAGTAGCCTAGGTGATAATCCAAGGTATAATCTATGTACATTCCAAATTTCATCCAAATCCGTTCACCAGTTAAAGCTTGAAGAGGGAACAAACATACTTACACACAAACTTTCGGATTTATAATATTAGTAGGATTTAAAACATTTATTTTATAGCACAGTAGCACAACTATCATACAAATACAAATGGTGTATATAAATAATCTCTAAGCCCCAATAAAGTGTCAAAAGGTCACCGACCTCTGACACAGATTACAAAATGTGAAATTGAAAGTAATGAAAGATGACACAGTTAAAATATACCGACAGGTCTTATCCGAATGACAAGACTTATTGTTTTTTTGTACGGTCATGGAATGTACTTTTTTTTTTATTTGCATAGGCATGGGCAATTAACGGCCTTCTTTTGTTTATTGACATATCATTGGGAAGAGTTTTTTTTTTAATATTTCGGGTAGATAAGATTATTTGTTTTGAAGGTTCTAATGTATCTATTGTTTGATTTAAAAGCTTTAACAGAAGACAAGACATTCCTTATAAATTATTACTAACTGACTTTAAAATTCCGTCATTTTTTACCGATTTGCACAATTATTGTTTTGTTAGAAAAGGTATACGTACTAGTTGGTCCCATTATAATTTGATCAAAATCTGATGAAGAGTTACGGAGATATTTGGGTCAAAGTCGGTTTTTAGTATTTTTAAACTCGTATATAATACTAGCCGTGCCACGCGGCTTCGCCCGCTATTATCAAATTAAAAAGTAGCGTATGTGTTAATCTTAGGTATAATCTATGTACATTTCAAATTTCATCTAAATCCGTTCAGCCGTTAAAGCGTGAAGAGAGAACAAACATACTTACACAATTACAACCTTTCGGATTTATAATATTAAGTAGGATAGTTTGCAAGAATAGCGAAGAATTGTAATTTTACACTAAAGGGAAAACGACACGATTCCAACGCTGTGGGTATTGGGTTCGATTCCCGGTGGAAATATATTTTTTTCCCCAGGTCTTTGGTAACAACAAGGCCGCATCTTGTAAAAAGTATAATAAAAAACTATATGGCGTATATACCTTCGCGCAAACCGTGATAACTTGTATCATGGATACCGGAAACATTTACACATCACACACACAATCACACCTAGAACCAGAAGTCATCATTAGAAAATTGATCTTTTGTCAAAAATCGAACCCCGGACCCACGGCGCAGAGACCTTGCCTGCCACGCCAACTGAGTCGTCTTACTAACTTCATATCCCGAAATGGGTTTCCCTAAGCACAAAAATCGAGTACAAAAACTCGACGCTGATTTTCAGGCAAAATTGCACTATTTGTGAAATACCGATAACTGATACCTTGTTGTTCCGTTACCATCGGCACAATTAACGTTTCACGATGGTAAATTACGGTACATCTTAAAGTGAATAAATAAATGATCTATTTATGAATTAACAAACATTGCAAACATAACAAGAGAGGCAATGCCAGCATGATGAAAACGCTACTAGTAGTGGGCTTGAGCACTTGAGTTACTTAAGTCTTTGCTGTATGTAACTATATAGTTTTAGGTGATATAGACCCAAAGACATTATTAAATTTTTTTTAAACGAAAAATATAAAGAATAAGAAAGAAAATTTATTTATCTGTGACAATAAATACCTAACAACAATAAAATAAATGGTTATACAAAAATAAATAATTAAATACTCGGATTTGATAAAGTACTAGGCAAACATAAACATAAAGGAGATAATAATTAAGTCAATAAGTTTTTAGTATGATATTAAAGTACTAGGGAACCATAAACGCGAAGAGGTAAAATGCTTTTTTTACCTGGCACTAGTATAGCTAGTAAAAAGTATAATAGCGCCAAAGTGACCCAAGTAATTCCGGAAGTATAATACACAAACTTGATCAGACGTATCATTGCACATGATCAAAAGTTATGTTCACAGCCTTCTCAGTGAAATTATAAAAAGAAATGTCTACCCATCCCTTTCTGATACACGTTTTGTCTCTCACAATTTCTCATTTCACCGTTCACTTGTTTAGCAAGTAGCCAAACATTACGACACAGTTCTACATTTCAATGCATCAATGATAATTTCAAACTAATATCCAAGTAAAAAGGTCCGTTTTGGTTCGGAAGAGAAAGCATGATGAGACTTTCTCTCAGTAACAGGTGATTCAGTAATATGTATGTTTCTTATTTTACACTGTTAAGTTGGTCAGTCGGCTAGTAGGTTCCTCGACGCGACTACCGACGCACGTCTCTAGTGGACAGTTAAAAAATTAATTTTCGTATAATTCTATTTTCGAAAAATGACGAGGAAACCGTTCCGGTGTCGATAAAAATTAAATAATAAAATGTGAATGTGAGCTTCGAAAATCGAAAGTAATTTTTTTGGGGTTGTAAAAAGTTTTTAATTTGCGCGGGAAGCCGAACGTCAAGATGACAGTCCGAAAGTGGTTCAAATTTGGAAAATCCATGTACCGTAGTGATGTGAAGGAGCTGTTTTTGATTATTGTGCTGTTATCGATATTGGGAAATGTGACCTTCACGTGTAGGGCCGAATATGAAGATAGAGGTAAGTGTCTAACTAAAAGTTTATACATATTCGTCACGATAATAAAAGTGTATTGGCTGGGTTGATCTCGCTATACTCCTCACAAAATATAATTAACTTTACACAAATTATTTGTTTCTCAAAAGCTGAAGGACGTTAATACTGTAATGTAAAGCCATCGATTTATAGGTAAATGAAGGAAAACACCTGTATAAAATAATAATTAGTATGTTCTAGGACTTTAATTTCTAGCATGTTGTGTATATCAAGTAATTACACGAAAAATACATTAAAATCGGATACTAAAATTAATAAAACTGAAATAGGAGGCATTTAGATAATTAAAACACAAGAAAATTTAATTATTTAATTTTTCTATATAATTGAGATACGAAATGAAAAAGCCTGATAACTCGCTGATGGTAAGCGTCGCGCTTACCCTCTACAGTTCAGTAACACCCAAGTTATTTTTTTTGAGATTTTTCTTCATTTGTAACTTTAAAAAACAAGCAAAATTTTCATTGTTTTATGATGAGTATATATTTTATTATCAATGATCTATAATTTAAATAGGTTTTTTTAAGAAAACTGTCCGGTGTTGATATAAAGTGATGGCAATGCTGCCAGCATTCTGCCAACTGGCAGCGGTTTATTAGATTATGTTTTGTACAAATTTATTAAGTTATAATAAATAATATTTTTTGTTAGGTTTCATTGAGTTTTTTGTTTGATTTAGTCTTACTAGTATTTCTGAATGTGTAATAAAAATATGTAATTATGTGAATAAACGGTTTAGTTAAATTTATAGTATTGCTGGGAAAATAATGTTCTATGTTGAAAAAGATACTGTGTACTGACTACTTTCTGAGTTTATTTGTTCCCGAAGACATTCAGAACCAAGCATTCTATTATATTTATAAACGTCGAGACGCCGGATGGTCTACGAGCTCACTCAACTGATAAAGGCGCACCGACTGTTCCGAAACTAGTCTCGTAAAAATGCGAGAAAGATTGAAATCGTTCAAATCCTTAATACGTTGTGGCGGTGCACAGTCGACCTCCAAGTTGATGCAAAGCAAACTCTTTGGACGTTTGATTCGATGAAATATTTTCTATTTTCTACCGACTTCACAAAAAAGGACGAGGTACTCAAGTAGACTATATTTTTTTTTATAGGTATGTGTTACCTCATATCTTCGTTCCACGTGAACCGATTTTGTAATTTTTTTTTTTTGTTTGAAAGATGTTGCTTTCTAATTGGTCCCATTTAAATTTGACCAAGATCTGATCAGTCGTTCTTAAAATATCGTCAATAATGCGTGTTTAGTACATCTAATTAAAAAATCCGAAGATAAAGCGTGAAGTCGGTTTTTATTAAGCTTTGCTTGCGTTTAATTATTGTTTCTTATTTTGGAACATCAAAAATGACTTCAGTCTGTAAAAACCTTTTATAGAAGATTTACATAATTATCAGCTAATTGTTATCAATCATGAAGTAATGATCTTAAATTGGAAATCTGCTTAAGCAACTGAATATACCTCCATCCCCATTGGAAACAGTGTTTTACTTCATGATGTCTAGTGTCGCTGGGAACTAACAGGACTCTCTCAAGTGAGTGTGGGGCGGGAGTCACGTCCTCTAACGACACCGCGTAGAGGAATTGCCCGCAACGACTCTTTAAGAGGGTTTACTCCTTTTGTCTTCGCTCTCGCTTGCACATTTCAATATTTTTAACAAATACAATTAGCTACGCGTGTTTTGAAAATGTTTTCAACCAACTATATGAACATTAATTCAATGAATGTTATAATCTATCTTTCGTTTTTCATATCTTTAAGTTAAACGAAGAAAGCGTGAAAAACACATAGAAATTTGGGAACTTTTTCTCATCCCATTGAGGATATGAAAGCGAAAAGAAGTTTGAAACATCCTTGAATTAATGTCCATATAGTTATTAAAAAACATCTACAAAAACACACGTATATAATTGTATTTATTAACAATATCGAATTGTGCGAGAGAGAGAGAAGACAAAAGGAATAAACCCTCTTAATTTGTAATAGTTACGACTCCTTCAATCTTTATTTTACTGATAAAATGTCTACTAATTGTTGTATTTGCCCAGTGTTTTTGCACTGATTCACACCATTAAAACATGGCACCCGACAGCCTCACACTTATAAACCCACTGAACTGGTAGGGTCAGAGAAAGTGACAGTTAATTAAACATTCCGATATCCAATTTTTATGTACGCACTAGCTGGTACCCGCGACTTCGGTCGCGTGAGAAAAACATTTCTTGTTTGTGACTATACTTTTCCTAATACTAACATGTAATTTTTTTCCAATATATCTACTCGTCATTTTCTAATTTATTGAATATGTAAAGTTAGTAAAAATGTTATTTATTGACATAATTTTTTACATTGTGTATTTGATCCATAGGCTTCTAAACTAGTGAGTACACTGTATTTCAAATGCCAGTGGCTTCTCCCAATGGTGATAATGATTTATGTCTATTTTAATTATATGAAAAATTATATATAGTTACTTATAGATATAGATCTGTTAGTAATGTGTGTGTATGTGTGTGTGTGGATGTGTAGGTGTATTTATTGTTTATGTTAATTTGAACAACAAAAATGTATTTTATGACGTGTCTAAGTGCATATTTGTTATGTCTAAAGATAAAAAAGAAATACAATACAATACAATTTAAAATACTTTACTTTTTTATAAACGCTTTTACAGTCACAGCCCCATACTAAGTTACTTGTGTCGTGGGTGCCGGAAACATTCACATCACACATAATCACCGGAACCAGAAACACAAATTTTCCATAGGGAGAAAACTTGTGTTCCCGTCGGGAATCGAACCCGAACCCCCTTAGAAGGCGAACGATCATCTAAGCCAATGGTCAGTTTAAATGTGCTTTTTATTTTTTTAATTCTACTGCTGACCTATCTACTTGTTAAATTTGCTTAAAAACTGGATCAATTCTGGTCCGAATTAATATAGAGGCGGCTGACAACCTGGATTAACACATATATACTTTTTTGACGACCCAGTTGGCGCAGTGGACAGGAGTCCGCCCTCTGCGCCGTGGATCCTGGGTTCAATTTCCGGCAGGAGTACAAATTCCATCCCAAGGGAAATTTGTGCTTCTGGTTCTAGGTGTAATGTGTGTGTGATGTGAATGTTTCCGGCACCCACGATACAAGTCTTTGAACTTAGTGCGGGGCTGTGAGTGTGAGTGCGTTCGTTTGTTGTTTGTTCTTCCGGAATTCCGGCGGGACTTACGCGGGTAAAACCGCTTGGCGTTGCTAGCAATAAATAAATCTGTAATGATTTTCATAATTATATCGACAATAGTATAAAAACAGTTAAA
Source organism: Lomographa bimaculata (assembly GCA_948107665.1). Lineage (NCBI taxonomy): Eukaryota > Metazoa > Arthropoda > Insecta > Lepidoptera > Geometridae > Lomographa > Lomographa bimaculata. Next base: position 6,547,333 of record OX403612.1, on the reverse strand, counting down.
ATATCGATAAAAATAATAAAAACTCTTTTCGCAACATAAAAGTTACAGCTATCACCTATTTTAAAAATCAAAGCTACCGAACCGGTCTAGTCGGAGAAAGTGCCCAAAGTTATGAATTCGAATTCCATATTCGAATATTCAAATGTAATCGATAATACTTGACCGGAACAAGAGTGATCAATGTATTAAGGTTGAATGAATTGATCAATCAAATATTTAATTGATATTGGAGTGTCAATTATATTTTATTATTGGGATTGATTGATATTGGATAATTATTTGATATAAATGCTTTAAAAAGCTGATCTCATATTTTTAATAAATGGTTCTATGAATCCGTTAGCTGAGTTAGTTGCCGTCCGCTTACTAAGCATCGGGTTCGATTCCCGGTGAGAACACAAGTTTTCTCCCCAAGGGAAATTTGTGTTTCTAGTTCTGGTGTGATTGTTCGTGTAAATTATAACTATTGTGCACAAACTACATTTTCTCATAAACTTGTATTTACAGTCCGTTTCACCAAATTATGAAAATCTTCTCTATCCAAAGGTTGTCTGGAAGAGATCGCTGTTAGCGATAAGACCGCTTACACTACCCACTACACGTTGTACACTTTAATTTATGTTTTAAAATTTCATTTATGATTTATGTAAGGCGTAACAAAAATTCGTTATCTATCTATCAAACTAATTACTTAAGGGGGCGATACCAAAATGTCTCCTAGAACGCGTGACTTTTTAACCGTTTTACTCGGCATTAATAATAAAACCAGAAAAAAAAAAGTATTTATCGGAATTTGTGTGATATGATAAATTATATCTTCTTCTTAAAATATTCATAACGTTCTAAAATATAAAGGAAAAAAGTATAAAATATCATGCTTATAACATCAATTAAACTACATAATATTGTATTAATTTGATCAAGTACAGGACTAACTACGGGCAATTGTCTATATTTCCTAAAACTAAACTAAAACGATGTACAGCAAAGAACTAAGTTACCTACAAGACATCGAGCTTATAGGTAACTCAAGTGCTCAAGCCCACTACCAGTGGGTAGCGTTCCCATCATGCTGGCAGCATTGCCTCTCTGAATTGCAATGCTAATACGTTGAGCCAAATAAGTGCCAGCATTTTGATCACGCGTCGCTTCAACCAGGCGCTCTGATAGAATTTTGTAAATAGAATGAGCTCCCGGTCCCCACGGACCCAGTGTCTCAACACCAAACGGCTCAAATATGTAACATCAATTTGTATATTAGTAACCATTTTGTTCCGCCATTTCATATCAAAACATTGTGAAAGTTATTTTATATACGTATATTTACTAGGAGAATGATATCTTCAGCTCGTAAAATTTTTTTTGAGGCGTGTTTTCACGAAATTTTAATAAAATCATATAAAATCTAAAATTGCCGCGCGTGACTGACTTAGCTTAACAGTTACGATATAATTTATGCAATATGCACCTTTTTTGCATAATTGTGAGGGGGATGAGGCAGTTAACCAAAAACCAATGCAAAAAAAATAATTAAACGCAAGCAAAGCTTAAAAAACCGACTTCACCGCTTATATTTTGGTTTTGGCTTGATCGATTTCGATATAATTTATATGGGATCACCTCAGAAGTATAATCTACCAAACAAAAAAACTCATCAAAATCGATTCATAATTGGCGGAGATCGCGTAACATACATACAAAAAAAAACAACACAGTCGAATTAAGAACCTCCTTTTTTGAAGTCGGTTAAAAAATCATCTTCATTTATATAATCAACCAAACAAAAAAAACTCATCAAAATCGATTCATAATTGGCGGAGATATCGCGTAACATACGCAAAAAAAACAAAACAACACAGTCGAATTAAGTCCTTTTTTGAAGTCTGTTGAAAAATCATTTCAATTTTTCAATAATATTCAAATTTTTAAATATCTTTGTGCTTGTTTACGACTCTCTGTCGGAAGAGGAACACAGAGGCATAGATGCCTAGTCCCATTATTAGTGATGAGGTATAAGAGAAATCGATGGTAGATACTGATTTCTAAACTCTGAGAACAATAAATGTTAAATGAAAGGTTTTGTTGAATGAACGGAGTGAGAAATCGATATTCAATAACTCAACTCATAAGGTTGTGTGAAGATAAGTTGTTACTTTCTTTCGATGGCACGTTTTTTTTATTTTTATGCATAATAAGCAAGCATTTGAACACTATACTACCTGATGGTAAATGATGATGCGGCCGAAGATGTTACAAGTCTAGAAGATACTTATTTACTCTAGACTTGAAGACACCCAGAATGTACCGTTCAGGGAACAAAGACGCAGGCAGAGTTCCACTCCTTTTCCTCCTTCTCTTTCATATCATGAGAGCGTTTAAGTTAACTTTAATATGTTTAGATGGACAGATAACTCTTTATTGTACATCAGAAATAAAGGAAAATACATTAAAGACATTACTTACGCTAGTACAATGGGCGGTTCTATCGCTTAAAGCGATCTCTTCCAGACTACCTTTGAATGGAGACGAGATAGCAAAATGTATTGGGACTCAGGTGTACCACATAGTTACGCAAACTTTATAACAATGCATTAAGATACAACAAAATAATTACTATTTAAATACTAAAATAAATAAGTCCATACATAATATATCAATATCCGGATGACCGAGCTTTGCTCGGTTTTTTGTTTTTGGTAGAATGTGTTTGAAATTTGTAGCCTCAGAAAGCTCCATCTAGTATCGAGTAGAAACAGTTTTCTACATCGGTCATGGCGTAATATATGGCGCTGATAGTTTCTTAAACCCGGTTTTTCAAATGCAGTTTCGGAACCGAGCATTTATCTGACCTGGAACGTTGATAAATCGATTCCTTGGGCCGAAAAACCCCTAATCTGTAACTTTCATAAAAATCGTTGGAACCGTTTCCGAGATCCTGATTACACAAATATATATATATATATATATATATATATATATACAAGAATTGCTCGTTTAAAGGTATTAGATAGATATACATTCAATACATATTATAACAACATTAGAATAAATACATAAACAAAAATATAAATATGTTGTAGTGTGGTTTTAGGTACAAATAATGAGAACAATGTATGAATGTTTGTAAAAACTTTGTGGTACGTGATGTCGAGTAGTGGTTGTGGCTTACAATGCCCCGACCACAAGAAAGAGTTGCAAACGCCAGAAAAAACATACACAAACTGTCCGCCGCAGATTTGCCCGCGTTAATTGTGGTAAAATTCGTTAGTGAATTTTATCATGACTTCACGAAATATGAGGAGGTACTCAATACGACTGTATTTTTATTTGGTTTTTTTTAATGCTTTTTACCCCTTTAACGCGAACCGATTTTGAAATTATTTTTTATGTTTAGAAGCTCTTTTTTGGATTTATGCCACATTCGTCTCGAATTTTTGGCCTGGCATTGGTCTCATTGAAATTTGATCAATATCTGATCAGTAGTTTTTGAGTTATCGTCAATATGCGTGTTTAATACATGTAATCTGATCAAGGTTCCGAAGATAAGTCGGTGAAGATAAGTCGATGACTTGTGTCGTGGTTGCCAGAAACATATTATCTATCACACACACAATCACAACCAGAACCAGAAACACAAATAAATTTTCCTTTAGGGAAAACTAGTGTTCCCGCCGGGAATCGAATTCAATACCTTCGAAGGCAAACACCCACCCAACTAAGCAAGGAACGGTACTTAGTATGGGGTTGTAAGTGTGAAAGTTTTTAAATTATGATTAAGTATAGATTACTCGATAATATAATACATTTCTAAGTATATTACTAACTAGCTGTGCCTCGCGGCTTCGCCCGCGAGAGTAAAAAGTTGTGGTTGAACTTATTCAGGCTTTATAATTTTGGATTGATAGATTAATGGTTTGAATTCGCAGTCTCGTCTATAATCTAAATCTAGTAGACCGTTTATTTGTACCGAGTTTTGAGTAAATCGAAGCAAGAAATAAGATTTTCCATACAAACTTTAGAACTACCTTGCACACACCCTAGGGGTAGTTTAAAAAAATAAAATATATGTGTTTCATTATTTACTTTAATGTTTATTTGTACCGAGTTTTGAGTGAATTGAAGCGAGTAGAAATTTCCATACAACCTTTTTCACCCTATTTAGCACATTTAAGGGTTGATTTTTGAAAATTGGATTAGCCTATATGTTATTCCGAAACTTGAACAATATATATTCTAAATTTCATTAAAATCGGTTCATTCGTTAGGGAGATATGTGGTAACAAACATTCACACCCACAAACTTTCAGAACTATAATATTACTAGCCATGCCCCGCGGCTTTGCCCGCTATTATCAAGTTAAAAAGTAGCCTATGTGTTAATCCTAGGTATAATCTATGTACATTCCAAATTTCATCCAAATCCGTTCAGCCGTTAAAGCGTGAAGAGGGAACAAACATACTTACACACTTACAAACTTTCGGATTTATAATATTAGTAGGATAATAATAGTAAGATGCCAGTTTTACAATTAATATGCATATAAGTACTTATTTAACACATAAAGCTGAATATTAAGCTTAAACATAAAATTACTTCATAAATGATGTTTAATCATTAAAGTCAAGTACAGCTTTGAATTAACCGTAATGTTAATAAACAGTATAGGTAATATAGGTTTTGCAGTATATTAACCATATTTCCCTACAGTAAAATTAAATTGTGAAATGATAAGTATGATTAGCATTCTTGTTTTATTACTAAACTAGCCGTGCCCCGCGGCTTCGCCCGCTATTATCAAGTTAAAAAGTAGCCTATGTGTTAATCCTAGGTATAATCTATGTACATTCCAAATTTCATCCAAATCCGTTCAGCCGTTAAAGCGTGAAGAGGGAACAAACATACTTACACACTTACACACAAACTTTCGGATTTATAATATTAGTAGGATATCTAGTATATTAAAATTGCTGTCTACGGGCCAATCCTACTAAGATTAAAATTTTTTTTTTATGTACGATAGGCAAGCGTTTGACCAAAAAAACTCACCTGATGGAAAGCGATGATGCGGCCGAAGATGTAGCACGCTTACCTAGAAGGTACCTATTCACTCTTGACTTGAAGACTCCCAGATTATACTGTTCGGGGAACAAAGACGAGGGCAATGAGTTCCACTCCTTCGCTGTACGGATGATAAACGTAGAAGCGAAACGCTTCGAGCGAACTGGAGGTATGTCAACCGTATCACGTTTGACAGTTTGTCTGGTTGTTAGATGGTAAAACGGAAATAAAAATAATAAAATATATTTAAATAAATTTAAATACAAAAGTGTGTGTGTGTGTGTGTAAGTGTTTTTTACCACGTATCTCCGTAACGAATAAACCGTTCTCAATGAAATTAGGAATGTTAGTTTAGGTTTCGGTATAACACATATTTAACAAAATGAACGCGGGCGAATCCGCGGGGCATACAGAAAAATACCTAAGTTCCTTACAAGGCATCGAGCTTATAGGTTACTCAAGTGCTCAAGCCCACTACCAGTAGGTAGCGTTCCCATCATACTGCCGGAATTGGCTCTCTGAATTGCAATGATAATATCTTGAGCCAAATGAGTACCAGCATTTTGATCATAATTTTTTCTGTGATGAATTTCTCACCACTAAATTATTTTCGTTTTTTATGCTGGATATGCATTTACCTGGACATCTTGCGAATTGGACATTCCGCGACTAAACGTTCTAGTCAAGTTAAGATGAAACGATGATGGGAACGCTACCCACTGGTAGTGGGCTTGAGCACTTGAGTTACCTATAAGCTCGATGTCTTGTAGGTAACTTAGTTCTTTGCTGTACATAGTTTTAGTTTAGTTTTAGGAAATATAGGCAATTGGCCCGTAGTTAGGCATAATAAAAAAAAAAAAAAATACAATAAAAAAATAAATGTCAAGATTGAATATATATATATACACAAAAAGTAAAAATATGGCATCGTCGATTTCATTTTAATTTTCCAAAACTTTTCAAAACTAGTTTTAATGAGTTTGGTAATATCGGATTATCAAACGTTGTAGCTTGCAAACGTGAATGTGCAGGAAAATCATACAAAGTTAAAAAACGGAGTTTTGCCACGAAGGTGGCGTTGTTGAATTTGCTTTCCAAACCTTGTGGTTAAAAATTGACAAGATCAAGAGATTCGAATATGAAGCGGTCAACTCGATTTTTGCAGCTTTGCTTGCGTTTTATTTATATAGCGCAAAAAGATCTCTATTAAAAGCATTTAATTAGCTTCACCTTTCCCGTTGTCGGTCTTTTTGTCAGAGTGTAGTTAAATCTTGCAAGCTAAATTAGACCAACTTCCTGATGTCCGATTAAACTGAAATTTGGTGTACTTACGTATCTTTGGTGACAATACAATGATATGGTACAATGGAGCTGCTTTGATGATGGAGACAGCCATAGGGTCTTCTGAAAACAAGATAAACTCATCGAGTTTAGGCACGTTTGATTCGTCTTGACAAATTCTCTGGTTATAATATAACTTTTCAGTTCCTTTTTATTACACCTGGTAAAAACTTGATTTTGAAATTGTTTTAAAGTATTTATGTTTTATACGTCTTAAAATATTTTGGCAACAACCATCGTTCAAAAGTAAACGACCAATCGTAAAGTTTTATCTTCACTGATGAAAGTATCACGGTCCAGTTAAAAGAAATACTTATTAACTGAACACCATTAAAATACTGACCGCGCCTTAACCGGGTCATTTCCTGCACGACTGCTATATTTTGGTGGGTTTTTGATAGGGTTGTCACGAAAACAAATAATAGTATAAACACAAACGCTTTAACCGTTACAGCCCACACTTAGTTCGATGAGTTGTGGCATAGGTGCCGGAAATTATAAATAATAGTGTAAAGTTTAATATTTGTATCAGTTGTAAGAAGAAACCCTAAAGACATTATTTATTTGATATTCATATATGTACGTATATTATGTAGTTTACGTATTATTGAAGTGAAAACTTCTTTAGCGGCTTGGTGCATTTTTTTGGGATGGGTAAAAAATGTTTAACCCGCGTCAGGACACGTGGCCTGATTGAAAATTCGTAAGACGAAGGGAGAGTAGACCGCCACCGGCGCGGCGTAGGAGAGGAAGAACCCCTTCGAATGGTATTGTTATTTCAATAATGCACAACGTTAATGTTCAAGTTTTCACTTCTGCCAGCACTCTCGGAGTGCAACCCGTTGTTTTTTCTATTATGTGTATTTATATTAGATCATAATTATACATAGGTACGTATAATAATATATTTTATTTTAGGCTGATATGTTTTTTTTCAACAACCATATTATTAATTGCGCGATTAAATATAAATAATATTATTAATTATAAAAAACAAAAACTGAATAGATACAAAAATTAGGCCGCCTAAAAGCATCGGACATGGCTTTACGATTGTTGTCTTACGACTTACATCAGAACCTACAACTTAACTAAGTGTAAGTTAAAGTAGTATTTTTAGATATTATTTTTGTTTGAATGTGGCAACCCTGATCTCAAAATGCGAACCCATCGTCTCGTCGCCAAAAATGGGGTTACTTGATATAAAGCACCCGCGGGTGATTAATTCGAATTTTGTACCGAATTTCTTTTAAATGCCTCCGGTGAGTCATGAACCAGAGTAATCACTCCTTTATTTGTATTCGATGATCCTGTTGGCGCAGTGGGCAAGTCATTGCTTTATACGAAGCGGATCTTAGGTTCGATTCCCGGTATGAGCAAAATTTTCCTGCCCAAGGGCCATTTGTGTTTCGGGATGTAATTGTGTGGGTGATGTGAGCTGGCATTTAAGATACAAGTCTTTAAACTTAGTAGGAATGAGTTTGTTAAAACAAAATCTTGTAGATTTGAATTTTAACTACTAATATCAAGTTTCGATCTGCCAGCTTCCGTAGTTGATTACTTGTCTGCTTGTTACGCTGCGGGTTTCGAGTTCGATTCCCGGTAGAAGTACGATTTTCCTCCCCAAGGGACATTTGTGTTCTTGACAAAAGGATTTATTATGCATCCTTTAGATCAATTAGCCCTATGAGATCACGCGGTAAATCCGTCAAGTATTTTTATTTTAATTTAAGTATGTATTATGATGAGTTGAAAGTGCCACAAATCCATGGAAAATTCAAAGTAGCAAAAGCATGCTATTGGCTAGACTTTACAGAAAGAGCGCCAAAATGTACAAAAATATGCTAGTTCCCTATTAGATAATTATACTGTAAACGGTTCCTAATTAGGACATAAGTAGGAATTAACAACTGAGCATTAAATTTTCTCAATAAACGAAGGTACAAAATTATTTAAACAACAAACGGAGCGTTACCTCGATCCGATGAAATCCACCCTAACAATAGGAAGCTATCTAAATATCTCAAAAGGTGGAATTACGGTAATATGAGTCAAAATTCCATATTTATCTTGTAGTCGTTGTTACGGTGCTTGCAGTGAGTCAGAACTCAGAAGTAACAAGTGACAATCTTCTTGTAGAGATAAGTGACATTTTTGACAGCTGTGTCATAATTAGTGCCGTTCAAGGAATTAACAAGAAGGTATGATAGTTATCATTATTTAAGGTAAACCGTGGAACATTGCCTTCGAACGGAAAACGAGCGTTTTAGAATCAATCACAGTCCGTACTAAATTTTTTGACCGTGTTAAATTTGCTGGAAACTCTCCGAGAAAATCCGAAATTAATATTATTATTAACGCATAAACGCTTTCACACTCACAGCCCTATACTAAGTTGTGTGTGCCGGAAACATTCACACGCAATCACAACTAGAACCAGAAACACACATTTTCTTTGGGGAGAAAACGTGTGTTCCCGCCGGGAATCGAAACCGATACCCTGATTCTAATTTGTGGTAGAGGTGATATGGCCTGCACTGACGTCCCGCTTGGGATGTATTGTGCATTTCCCACTGACGGCAACTATCCAAGCCATCTCACCCGATACCCCTGTTTAGAACGCTCCGGCCGCGAGGTTCGATCGCGTAGTTCGATCAAGCGAACCACAAGGATTTTTAGGTCCTAATGGTTCTATCGATCAAACTAATAGTATTTGAAATTCCTCGTAGTTTGATTATTGAAAAACAGGCGAACCACGAGGATTTTAACATCTTTATGGTTTAGAAAGCGAACGTCACCCAACTAAATAATAATTAATGACAACTAATTTGATTACTACTTTTAAATATTTGTACCAAAAACGGTAGAGTATGTGGAACGATTGCCATGGTTATCACTACTTATAAGTATTCTTTGACAAAAGAATGCTTTTTTTATTTGATTATATTTGATAATATTAAGTACCGATAGTAACATAATATAATAATTGTTAATTTTTTAACAATGATTCAGATTATTGCTAAGTTATTATTATAAAAACAAAATGGCGCCCGGGGTATTCCATTATAAAATACTATAAAAAAAGTCTAAAATACCATTTCTAAACTCACATCACACTAATATTATAAATCCGAAAGTTTGTGTGTAATTGTGAAATGTGTTGTTTGTTTTCCCTTCACGCTGTAATGGCTGACTGGTTTGTTTTTTGAAATTTTGAATGTACATAGCTTATACCTAGTATTTACACTTAGGCTACTTTGTAACTTGATAACCGCGAGTAAAGCCGCGGGAAACAGCTAGTATATAATATACATCCATTTCTAAAAGCAACTATAAATGTGGTAATCCTGGTTATAGGCTATGCACGTTTCAAATTTCATACAAATCGACGTCAACACAAACTTTAACATATACTATATTATAATGTGATAACTCTTGAAGTGGTATAGATATCTATAGGCAAGCATGTTGCATTTCGGCCGCGTCTTCACTCTACATCAGGTGAGATAGTAATCAAATGCTTGCTTATCAAGCATATAAAAAAACTAGCTTTTGCTCGCGGCTTCGCTCGCGTTAAGAAGTATTATTATTAATTAGTTATAGATATATATTTATAATATATATATATATTATTATTATCTAAATATACAAAAGTCAATGCCTGTTGTTATTTTATAACTCAAGAACGGGCTCCCCTATCCAAACCAAATGTTTAGGCTTTGTTCGGACTATTTAGTAGATATTGAAAATTTTTTGGGAATAATAATTGGGAAAAATAATTTTAAGAAGCCATTTTTGTCTTAGAGAGACGAGTCAAGTCACTTGACTGATAGTAAGCGTCACTATTTAGTATCAGTAGTTGGATTTTAGTTAAATCTGTCGTCTTTTATAGTGTTGTCGTCTATGTTATCCGTTAGTCCATTTCAATACATCTATAGCACCAAATATTTCATGAACAAAGAAACTAAAGCAAGTTTCATCACCATTTACGACGTAAGATCGGACAATGCTATAGAAAGCGAACCTAGGGCCGACGAGAGTGAAACTAAACTATTGTACGATAGCCTCTAGACCTCTAGAGTACTGAATGAAAGTGCACCTTTGAGTATTGAATATGATTTCCTTTTCATTTTCTTAAGGTCCGAATTCGTGAAACAACGATATTCATTTATGAAGAATACCAACAGCATTAAAATAACAAATCAATGTTCAAAAATTTTAAAATGCCGTCCGCGCAAAACGTGAACCTACTTTGTATGTAATCCCCTTTTAGTTTTCTTTATTTTGATATCCTACTCGATAGGTTTGGATATTTTTATACAATACAATACAATCTTTATTGCACACCAAGAAAAATAACAATTAACAATAGAAAAAAAAAACAATATAGCAGAAGAGAGCCTTATCGCTAAGCAGCGATATCTTCCAGGCAACCTTAGGATGGAGAGGATAAAAAAAAATATGTTGTTAACGTATTACTATTTCGCGCTAAAATGCCGCCATTTTGTTTTTTTTCTCAAACACCTATCTAAAGACACTTTGGTTTTTATGACGGATGTACACATACATTTGGTACATACGAGGTATCAAAGAATTTTACAAATACACATACATACAAGATACACGCGAAAATCAAAAAAGACCAACATTAAGAAAATTAAGATACAAAACATAATTACCAAATCAATTAGTCTTTTGACTTAATGATTTCAAGAGTGTCAAGCTGGTACTTAGCTGAACCGTCCCAAAGATGGGTATAACGTATACTAATAATATAAATTACTATAATATAAATAGTAGTATATAAATTCACCAAATATGTACATAGAAAAGTGTTATTGGACACATTCTTAATATACTACTCTACTTAGCAGTTCAGGTCAAATTAAATTACTTAAGATCGTAATTTCAATGGTGTACCAAATAAATTTGTATGTCATTATAAAGATAATTAAACGCAAGCAAAGCTTGATAAAAACCGAATTCCCCGCTTTATCTTCGGAACTTTGATCGGATTAGATGTACTGAACACGCATTATTGACGATATCTCAAGAACCAATTGGAAAGCAATATCTTTCAAACAAAAAACAATTTTTGAAATCGGTTCACGTGGAACAAAAATATGAGGTAATACACATTTTAAAAAAATACAGTCGACTTGAATAACTCCTACTTTTTTGTGAAGTCGGTAAAAAAAAAACATGTTATTGTGTAAAAAGTATTGGACATTCAACACTCAATAATTTATTGCAATAATGTTTACAAAAATAGGTTACACTATATTAATACACATAACCCTAATTAAATTGGGAATGGCAATATTAGGGCTGGGAGTGTAAAAGTTTAGGCAGGAAGCGCGTTGATGTCTTTTGAACAAGAAAATACCAAGTTACGCCAGCGGGCGTTTAAATATCACTTGGGAAGGAAATTGTGCTCTGTTGGGAAACCAAATACAGAAAGATAAAACTTAATTGAACACCAAATTACAATAGAGATTAAACTATATATACAAAGGGTTGTCTTATCGCTCATAGCGATGTCTTCCAGAAATTATCATAACAAAACAGACGGAACTATACATCCTCGAGCACAACCATGCAAATTGCAGAGAAAACAACGGGTTATCAGAGAACAAGACATTTACGGAAAACGGAGCGTGTCTCCGTCACTTCAAACTGCAATTGGCGCAAATATGAACCGACTCAAATATTTCCTTTTAAAATCGGTTCATTTTGCGCTAAAATACAAAAAAAAATTGAATTACTTAATATAATACTTTACTTATACACAATTACAGCCTCACACAAAATTATTGACTTTTTCGTGGGTGCCGGAAACATTCACATCACACATACAATCACAACCAGAACCACACAAATTTTGCTTGAGGTTATTTGCGCTAAAAACTTAAAGAAACTGAATTAATTTAATAGCTTTATATACAACACTTTCACACTTATAGCCCCGCACTAAGTACTTGACTTGTTTCGTTGGTGCTAGAAACATTGGCATCATGCACACAATTACAATCAGACTAAAAGAAACACAAATTTCCCTTGAGAGCTTGAGCACTGGAGTTTCAAATAATCTTGATGACTTGTAGAAAAAAAAAAGGTAAACAACAAAACAATTCAAGAACCTTAGCGAAGGAGTGGAACTCATTGCCTGCGTCTTTGTTCCCTGAACGGTACAATCTGGGTGTCTTCAAGTCTAGAGTGAATAGGTACCTTCTAGGCAAGCATGTTCCTCCATCTTCGGCCGCATTGTCACTTTCCATCGGGTGAGATAGCGGTCAAATGCTTGCCTATCTATCGTAAAAAAACCCTTTTTCTACCGTAACGTTTCGTCGATTCTCATTTGCGACAGTATAAACAGTGAAAGTGGCAAATCGTAAACAGAATGTAATTTGTAATATCAAATCCAATTTTACAAAGTTGCGGCGCTGCGGTTCGATATTGAGTAATCGTGAAATTTGAAAATTATAAGCGAATGCTGTCTTGGAAAGTGAAAACTTGACATAACAGCTGATCTGTCAGTAATAGGTTTCACGGTGAAATTCATTTCGGAGAGTATACCAAAGAACTACACGATCTAGTTCTAGAAGCGTCTTGCTTCCACATTCATTGTGCGAACAGCTTAAGAATATATATTTTTATTATTCAGTATAGGCAAACGTTTGACCACTAACTCACCTGATCGTAAGCGATGGTGCGGTTGGCGATGGAGCACGTTTGCCTAGAAGATGCCTATTCACTTGCGACTTAAAGACTCCCATATTGTATTTATCAGGAAACACAGACTGAGGTAAGGAGTTCCATTCCTTAGCGTTTCGCATAATGAATGAGGAAGCAAAACGCTTCGTCCGCATTTGTGGAATGTCTACCATATAGCGGCGTCGCTTAGGAGTCTGTCTTGATGTCCGATAATAGAATGGAGATGGAGGAATTAGATTGTGTAATTCCATTGCACACTTTTCGAAATGTATCCGATAAAATACCGAGAGACTCGCCACCATGCGACGATGCCCCAAGCTTTGAACTCCTTGTCTGAGTCGGTGTTTCTTGATAAGTACAATAAGGGAGTATTTCAGTCGCGAGTGAATAGGTATCTTCAAGGTAAACTTGCGCCGTCGTCGACCACATCGTCGCTTACCATCAGGTGAGACAGTGGTCAAATGTTTGCCTATCTTGAATAAAAAAAAACTTTCCACTGACGCAGTCGGTAACACATTTATCGGGTTTACCTCCCTCTGAGAAAACAAATTTTCTCCCCAAAAGAAATATGTGTTTCTGGTTCTGTGTCTTTGACTAATTTTGTGTGTGATGTGAATGTTTTCAGCTACCACACATTCTTTCTACTATCATTTTGAGTGACATCTCGATTATTCACGTTACGTGCGTATTCCAGAAAAAATAAAAGATATACGGGTGCGGTGTTCGCAGTCCGTGCTTTTTTTCGGCCGCCATCTTGAAAATGTACCTAAATATTATTCCCTAACATTAAGGCACCGCAAAACTCCAGGAACCAACGATTACTAAATCTAGCTTCTTCGGCTTTTAACGTTTTTTTAATACCTACATTTTACCGTTGTTCGGCCGCTATCATGAAAATTTCCCAATATTTTTTTTCGTAAAATTAAGCCACCAATAAAATCCGGGAGTCATTTTTCAGCTAACTGACTAATCAAATTTTCTCAATCTCACCTGATGGAAAGTGATTATGTAGTCTAAGATACAGCAGGTTTGCTTGGTAAATACCTAGTCACTTTTATTTCGGACACACCCAAATTGTACCTCTCGGTAAACACAGAATACGGCAAAACGTTCCATTCTTTTCCTGTTCTTTAATGAACGAAGTCGCGAAACGTTTCGTGCGAATGAACGGTATCTCAACCATAAAAGGGAGACGGGAAGCCGTCCGTCTGGATGTATGATGGTAAAAAGGTGATGCAGGAACAAGATTGTGCAGTTCCTGTGCAAATTCTTAATGTATTATTTGAAAGACTGACAGGCTTGCACCTTTACGTCGATGTTCTAGACTTTGCAGTTGTGCTTCATTTTTTCTTTTTTAATTCAAGATAGGCAAACTTTTGTCCACTATCTCACCTGATGGCAAGCGACGATGTGGTCGACGATGGAGCAAGCCTAGAAGATACTTATTCACTCTCAACTTGGAGTCTCCAAATCGAGAGTGAATAGGTATTTTCTAGGCAAGCGTGCTCCATCGTCGATGGCATCGTCACTTAACATCAGGTAAGATACTGGTCAAATGTTTGCCTCATATTGTACTTATCAAAAAACACCGACTCAGGCAAGGAGTTCCATTTCTTTTCAGTTCGCACAATGAATGTTGAAGCTTCGTCCAAATTTGTGGAATATCTAACATACGGCGATTTCCTAAGCTCTGTTCCTAAGTTTTGAATTAGTCAGCTGCTCGCTGCCAATGAATCTCTTAGCTCTACGCTCAATGTTGTCAAAAGCCTCAGACTGGTACTTTCCTCAGCTGAAGTATTTAGCTTCTACAACCGCGTCATTGTTTTGAGCGTATACGATGCTCTTCTTCTGGAGTCGAGTTCGTCAGCAAGTCGGGTAATCCCGACACCAGGCCGCGTTAAACTCAAAAACAAATTCACGCGATTAATAGCTGGTTAATTTTATAATAATTAGCCTATTTGCGCGCCGATTTATCACAGCTTATAACTTTTGAAGGAAGCCTAAATTGCCAAGAATCAAATACGTACGGACGTTCAGACAATTTCAATAAGAGCTACACAACAACGTAATAGTAAGTTCAAGAAAGTGGAACGAATCTCAACAATGTCCGTGAGAATGAACTTGAACTACTTGTTGAGTTCATTAAGATTTGAGATAACAATTAAGTAAATAATGGAATTTACGTCGCCGGCGGAGAATTTGGTTGAGAAGATTATCTCTTTAATTGTTCTAAAGTTTAACTTTCTTGATCTGTTATCGAAAATAGTATAAACTTCACCTTTCCCTTTTTAGAATAACGGGCAATTGATGACCGTCGATGGTTTTTGGAATTTGGGAAACTTATGAAGACTTTATCCATTTATTGTTGATACACCTCCGGTTTTATTGAAGCGTTTTGATTGTGCATTTATAATCCGTACTACGAACGAGTGGAACTTGTCCTCGATTTGTTTCCCGGACGGTATAATCTGGGAGGCCTCACTTTCGTGTTTGAAGCCCTCCTTAATATATTTATTTATAGGAGTAGGAGGATACCCCTTAAGTCTGACTCCCTACACGTGGTCCCCGGGTGGTGCTAATCAGGTGACATTTGAGAGGTGGTAGAGCATTTTGTGAGTTGCTCGCCTGGCTTGCTACAAAAGTAGCTTACCACCATCAAGTTGAAAGTCTGCCGCCAAGCCAAATACGGTGTTCCGGCAGTTATCCTTGAGAGCCTGCGTATTCCAGGTCTAGTGTGTTTACCAGCTTCGATCACATCGTCACTTACCATCAGGTGAGATAGTGGTCAAACACTAGCCTGTCAAAATAAAAAAAAAAAAAAAAAAAAAAATTTTTACTACTATTTCTGGCGTTGGGCTACATATTTACATATTTTTTGAAAATTTAAAGTTTTTTGTTTGTATATGGCTTAGACGCTAGATTCATCTGACAGACGGTCAGAAAGACAGACAAAGTGACAAACTATCCAAGACAACTTAGATATCTCGCTTCGCTCATCAATAAGTTAACTTTGTGGTTATGGATTTCCGAAAATAAACACATGTAATATTTTTTTTATTCAGTTGTTGTCACTTCACACTAATATTATAAAGGTGAAGGTTTGTGAGTGTGTTTGAATGTTTGTTACTTCTTCACGCTTAAACAGCTGGACCAATGTTGATGAAATAGTATATAGCTGACACCCTGGATTAACACATTACTACTTTACATCCCGGAATTTCCGCGGGTCCGGGACTTATCCGGGTAAACCAGCGGGGCGCAGCTAGCTAGCAAAGTCCACAGATGATCTATCCACACAACGATCGAGTCTACCAATTACCTCTCGGTATGCGTTTCTAGCACGCTCTGCTTGCCATGTAGAGTTTCCGCATCGAGGCATGCTGCATAATAATATTCTAATCTTGTAGGACTGTTATTAACTAGGGTCTAAAGTGTTAATTAATCTAATATATAAAAATCATTGTTTGTTTGTTTGTTCGTATTTTATGGTCAAACTTTGGTCAGTTTGCGTATGCTTACAAAAAATCCTATTCCAAAAAAAGTTGGTAAAGTACTAGGCAAACATAAACATTGAAGAGGTTTTGGTGTGGTCTACTTATCCTAGAGGGAAAGTTGCGGTTCAAAAAAATCTGGACGGGATTACTGTCTGTTAGAATTTAAAAATAACAAGATATACATAACCATGGAAGAGGTATTTAGCGTGGTATATGCCAGCGCGAAAGGTCCTGTTACAAATAAAAAATATTGAATAGGCTTCCCGTCTGTCGGACTTGGTAAAGTACCAGGCAACCATAACATAATATTAACGTTTTCACATTCACAGCCCCTCACTAAGTTCTTGTGTTGTGGTTGCCGAAAAAATTCACATTACAGACACAATCACACCCAGGACCAGTTATACAAATTTGAAACATGACAGAGAGAATAATTTAGCCATTAAATTTATATTAAGGTAATAATAAAGTACTAGGCAATCATAAACGTGGAAGAAGTTAAACACTTTTTTTATTTACATACATGACAACGCATGTCGGATACAGCTAATTGTTTTTAAGAATGCCTTCGTTTGACTACAATCTTACCTGATAGAAAGATTTTATCGAGATTAATTAATTTTTAATACACCGTATTTATGACGTGCATTTAGTTTACTATATTTAGTAATATAAAAAAACACAATAACAATGAGAAAATGAATAGCCGGTAAAGGACAAGGCTGATGATGCCCGCTAGTGTTGTCCTTAAGCTATATATCTAAATTGTAATAGTGATGCATATATGTTATACTAAGCGAAGATCTAGTAAAATAGAAATAGTTTGTAACAACTTTACTTCCGGTAGATGACGTCACACGTTTCCATAAGACTAGTTAATGATTAGGAAAGGATATTTTTTTCGCTTTAGGCAGGGCTTGAATAGCACAACGACTAAAATAATATGACCCTATGGCCTCGGGATCAATCCCCACCTCAAGCGATTTTTTTTCTCGTCTAAATTTACTATGATTGAAGAGTGGAGCGAGAGAGTAATGCGGAGCGAAGTTGCGGATTGTGTTTGTCCATTGATGCTGAGCAAGGGAGCAAAGCGGAGCGAGAAAGTATGCGGAGCGGGGTTAAAATATGTGAATTTCTAATTAATTTTACAAATTTGTATGCACTGATATGGAGCAGAACTTAAATTATTTTGGTTAATATAGACACAGCTCCGCTCTTCTCCACTCAGCTCCAGTGGACGGGTAGCCTTTTAGCATTGATATGATCAAGGAGTCCATTACCCAAAAATCAACAAAGATAAAATTTAGTAGTATCGACCTTCCACCCCCTATGAAAAAAATGTCTAGTGGGAAAGTCTTAAAATTTAATATAAACTTATATTGCTTAAACAACAGACGCATAACTATGTAATTACTTTTAAACATTCTACCGCGATATCATTGTGATAGATAATGATATAGAGAAATAGTATACTCACATAAATGCACACACAAATACAATACACACCAACACACACAACCACACACATCTCACACATACACACACGCACACGAACACACACATTTACTTAACCTCAAACCCATAACCTACTTATATATAATTTTTATGTACTACACCGATTAGTATATGATTCTGTCAATCTAATTTATTAATGAATATAAATTTTACCTCGCTATGCAAAATATTTTTTTCCGGTATAGGTATATATATATCTAAGGCCGAGTTTCGGGGTATATTGAAAACCAGCACTGAGTGCTCATGTAAATGAACACGCAGTAAAAATCTGAATTTACTCTGATTGCTATATAAAAAGTATATAGAAAGGTTAGGCTAAAGGTTTTAGTTTAATTTGATGTATTTTCCTTTTTTATAGTAGCAATAAATATAGTTCTTTCTTTCAATATCGCAGGATATGAAGTCTCGATACCCGATCGGCTTTTTCAACGAACGCACTATCATATCATATCTTTAAAAAAAAACGCCTTACTAATATAATAACAATACTAAAGACACTATAACACCAAAGACCCGTAACGAATCAAAACTGCCGTGACTCGCGCCATGTACGACATCCATTAACGGCTCTTACATCAATTTCCATTCATGATTACGCAAAAAAAGCGCAAGTGAAAGCATCCAACACAATTCGATTAATATAACAGCCGTGAAATGCAATTTAGGCTGTTAGCTTGAAGAAAACAAAAGTGACTTTCTCTTGTATATGATGTCATTGGTCTGTCACGCGTTTAACAGTCGTTTAAACTTAGTTTTATGGAGTCATAACTGAGAAAGTGGGGTTTATGAGTCGTTCTAGCTTTCGCTGAATGTGTGCTTTTTGGAATTCTGTTGAGTAACACGTCCTTGTCTCTTTTATGGAAAGACGAACAGACAGAAGTGCAATTTATATAAAATGTTGCGTGAATTCAACGTTCATCATCTGTACAGCGAAGGAGTGGAACTCATTGCCTGCGTCAGTGTTCCCGAGGGATATACCCCTCAGGAACACTATCACTACATCTAGGAGTATTCAAATCAAAAGAATTGTTATCTTCTAGGCAAGCATGTCCCGTCTTCGGCCGCATCATCACTTTCCATTAGGTCAGATTTGGGTGAAATAGTGATCAAATGCTTGCCTATTTAGCATAAATAAAAAATACGTTTATTAAGGACTAGTGATCTTCTGCTACTTACTGCTAGCCCTCCGCTTCACACTGAAATGAAATAGGCTCACTTCACACTGAATTTATCCAAACAGGTATACTAGTATTCTTGGACGTTAAACGCAGCTTATAATTGCAGCGTATATATATAATCTGAATCTCGGAAACAGCTCCAACGATTTTAATGAAATTTAGTATGCAGAGGGTTTCGGGGCCAATAAATCGATTAAAGCTAGGTCTCATTTTTAGAAAACGTCGTTTTATTCGCAGCAGTTTTTATTGCCTGAAAACACGGCAATAAAAAACTGCTACAATATCATTAAACAAAAAAAACAAACAGTTTCACACTCACAACACTAAGCTCGATGACATTAGAATACGAAGTTAAATTTCGCCACTATCTACAAGGTTATGATAGCTCAGGTGGGAAATTGGTCCCGAATACTCCGAGAACCAGAATACTCCGGTTCGAGTCCAGATTTATTTATTCTCGGTCATCCAGGTACTCATTTTAATGAATACTTTAGAAGATATCAAAGCTTAAAGTCTTTTTTTTTCGAACGAACTAAATTTTGCTGGCTGTGTCTTGCCCATTGACGCTGCAGAAGCTACCCTCTGCAGCGTCAATGGGCCCTATGAATACGAACGGTTCGATTATATAGATTACTAGCTGCGCCCCGCGGTTTCACCCGCGTTGATAATGATGAAAAATGATGATGATGATGATGATGAAAAATAGATGTTGGCCGATTCTCATAGATACCGGATAAGCACAAAAAATTTCATCAAAATCGGTCAAGCCGTTTCGGAGGAGTATGGCAACGAAAACTGTGACACGAGAATTTTATATATTAGATGATTTGAGTTTGGAGAGACATGACTAGAGATTCTCCTCTCCGGCGAGGACTGCTTATTTTTAAAGTGGTCTATGAACCGAACGATCGTTGCGCTGCCAACATAATGGTGACCGTAATGGGATCGGGTCTTGAAGGATGTATCGCGGGTTAAAGTAACCAAATGGTTCTGGTTGTATATGTGTGTGTGATGTGAATTTTTCCCACGACACAAGTCTTCGAGCTTAGTGTGGGGCTGTGAGTGTGAAAGCGGTTATATCATATTCATTATAGCGGTATAAAAAAACACTGATGGAAGTCGCAGAGAAGACTGCAAATAGCATTTTCATAATTTTTCACCTCTTTTTTTTTCTAAATTACACCCGTGCGAAGGTTGCTAGTGCTATTATAGATAGAAAATAAATTTATAAATCTCTTCAAACCAAATTCAATAATGTTTGCTCACTGCTTGGCGTTTGAATGAACCGTAGAGGTTCTTCCCCAGGCGGACTTTACAAAAGAGTCCTAGTTACTACAATTATATGTCTCGTCATCTTTCATCGTCTAAGTTTCGGTCATCGTAAGGTCGCGTGCCTATCGGTTTTCTATCGTTTGCATTTCGGAGAGTGCGCGCAGGAATTACACGAGCTAATTCCCCCAGCCCTTTTAATCATCTGAGGCAGCTGCGGAGCTTGCTTTGGTAGTAGTAGTGGAGGCTGTTGCTGTCCGTGCATAACAATACACTCTTACTGCACGAAAATATTTTAAGTCCCACAATGTGCTCTTCCGTGCTGTTAAGTGCTAATAAAATGTAACTCATAAGCGTAATCTTTTTACAAGACAAACTGGCAAACGTCATCCATGCAAGGTTGCCTCCAGTTTGCTTGTAACGTCTTGTAACGTTCATCATCCGTACTGCGAAGGAGTGGGACACATTGCCAGCATCTTTATTCCCTGAGCGGAATCTGAGAATCTTTTAGTCGAGAGTGAATAGGTATTTTCTAGTCAAACATGTTTTGTTCGGCCACGTCATCACTTTCCATCAGATGATAGTGAGTGGTCATTGCTTAAATATAAATCGAATGACTAATAAATTAAGAAAGGTTATTATAAAATGGATGACTACATTAATGACAAGGATGAATGGAGGCAAACTGCACAAGCGCTTACTTACTTAGATAGATAAATAATACTTTATTGATCCACTTTATAAGATGAGATAAAACAAAGGTAACAAACAAGCTTATACGTAAAGTATCACAACAGGCGGGCTTATCACTAATAGCGATCTCTACCAGGCATAATACTAACCACATAATATTATACCTAGGTCAATATAATTCCTGTATTAGTCATTTAAGAATGCTTAAAAAATGAATAAAACTATGCGCCACCGAGTTTCTTGCCAGGTTTTTCTCGAAATGGCTGTCATTTTGCGAATCTGGCAGTAGAGTCATTAACTTTCATGAGTGCTTCTTCATGTGAATGGACGATTTTAATATTGATTAAATAAATGTGAATTATTTTTAAAAGTTTCACCAATTCGCGAATCGATGTCTCGATTGGAAAGCGCCCTTGATACATGTTCTGATAGCACCTAATTATTCGATTCGTATTCGGCCCGCGTTTCGGATTCGGCCTGCATTCGGCTTGCATTCGGTTTGTATGCCTTTTCGGACTTTCTTCCGGCGCGTGCAGGAATTTTTGTTGGAAAGTGTTTTTAGATATTTATTTATTCAAAACTAGTTGATTCGCCTGCGTAAAGTAAACTCAAAAGAATCCGTTCTAGAAATATCAAAAATCCCTTTGAGGAAAAAAGCTTAAACAAACGCGTTCATACTCACAGCCCCACACTAAGTTCGAAGACTTGTATCGTGGGTGCCGGAAACATTCACATCACACACACATTACACCCAGAACCAGAAGCACAAATAACCCTTGGGAAGTAATTTGTGCTCCTGCCGGGAATCGAACCCAGGACCCACGGCGCAGAGGGCGGGCACCTGTCGACTGCGCCAACTGGGTCGTCGTTAAAAAACCGACTCCATCGCTTATATTTTGGTTTTGGCTTGATCGATATCGACAATTTTATGGGACCACCTCTGAAGTATAATCTACCAAACGAAAAAAAAATGGGGGAGAAATCAGTGAAAATACATATTAAAAAAAATACATACAGTCGAATATAAAAGGAGGAGGTACCTCCTTTTTAGAAGTCGGTAAAAATCATTAAAATCAGTCCAACCGTTTTTGGAGGAGTTCGACAACAAACACCGTCACACGATATATTTATGAATTTGAAGATTTTACTGCTATAAATTGTGTAGCGTTAAGGCGATGACAAAAGCCAAATAGGCTTTTGTCATCGCCTTAACGCGGCCATTGACACCACATTCTTAGTAAAAACCTACAACCGTTACTAACATACATCACCGCAATTAGTATTATGTTTAATTAGGTATCAGAAAAAACTTAACGTTAGAGAATTGAACCTAAATATTTTAGGGTTCCGTACCTTAAAAGGAAAAAACGGAACCCTTAAAATAGTTAAGTTCAATATCTTGAAGTTAACGTTAAGTTTTTTATGATATCTAATTAAATATGATACTAATTGCGGTGTTTTTGTTGTCCGTCTGTCTGTCTGTCAAGACCCTTTTTCTCAGGAACGCGTGGAGGTATCAAGCTGAAATTCATATCAAATACTCAGGTCTACTGTCCCTTAGAGCTGTGAAAAAATCAAACTTCTGAGCCAACGCAATCAAAAGATACAGCCAATTATGCTGCAAATTTTCGACACTCGCAAGGGAATCAAAACCTACAGGGTACTTCCCGTAAACTTAGAATCGTGAAATTTGGTACGAAGCAACGTCTTATACAGATAAAGGAAAAATTGCGAAAAGCATAAATTTTTAGTTTCATCATATAATAATTTCATTTAGCAATAAAAGTACCATAACTTTTACTTATTTACCTACAGATTTGTTCGGAACCCTCGGTGCGCGAGTCCGACTCGCACTTGACCGGTTTTTTTGACATAGTTATAGACGATTTATTTGTGTCAATTTTGATGGATTTTTGTTACAAATCAATAATTTTGCGGTAAGCTTTAGTTTGTTGGCAGATCATGGATGGTTTAAAGTTTTTTATTGTAAATACGGTAAAAAGATTAAAATGACGCCTATGTTGAGATCACTTAGATCTTTAACTATTATGGAATATTAGCTCCGCCCCGCGGTTTTGACCGCGTACGTCCCGGACCCGCGGGAATTTCGGGATACAAAGTAGCCTATGTGTTAATCCTGGGCTTCATTTACCTCCATTACAAATTTCATCAAAATTGGTCCAGCCGATTGAGCGTTAAGAAGTAACAAACACGATCAAAAACTTTAACATTTATAAAATTAGTAGAAATAATAGTATAACTAATCGTACCTCACTCGAAAGTAGCTTACGTATTAATACTAGGTATAAGCTATGTAGGTACATTTCAAATTTTATCCAAATTCGTTCAGCCGTTACAGTGTTTAAAGAAATCAAACACAACGACACATTAATTATAGTTTTTTTTATCCCGATACAAAAAATACGAGAAACATCGCGAGGCGCAGCTAGAAAATTACATGTTAGATTAAAATGTTACCCAGTAACATCGCGCCATTGAAATGAAAAGTAAATAGCGGTGCGCCCTCTATGTCCGTGTGAATTTAATAAGGTCGGTGGTTCAGTGAAAGTGGTGTGATAAGCTATAACTGGTTTGTCAAATAAGGTATCGACTCGTTACGAATACTCTTTCTGCTCGTTGGCTTAGTCGGGTGATAATCGCATTCTATGCAGGGGTTCGGGTATGATTCCCGGCTTTTTTTTTTTTTATTTGTGACAGGCTAGTGTTTGACCACTATCTCACCTGATGGTAAGTGACGATGTGATCGAAGCTGGTAAACACACTAGACCTGGAATACGCAGGCTCTCAAGGATAACTGCCGGAACACCGTATTTGGCTTGGCGGCAGACTTTCAACTTGATGGTGGTAAGCTACTTTGGTAGCAAGCCAGGCGAGCAACTCACAAAATGCTCTACCACCTCTAAAATGTCACCTGATTAGCACCACCCGGGGACCACGTGTAGGGAGTCAGACTTAAGGGTTTTCTCCCCAAGGAAAAATTGTGTTCCTGGTTCTGGTTGTGATTGTGTATGTGTAATGTAATGTAAAAGTTTTCTATCGTGGGTGCCGAGAACATTCAACAACACATACACAATTGAATTTAATTTTAGTTTACCTATAGGAAATATATGCAATTGGCCCGTAGTTAGGACTACAATAAAGATAACACAATTAAACGCAAGCCAAGTTTAAAAAAAACCGACTTACCGCTTTATCTTCGGAACTTTGATCATATTAGATGTATTAAACACGCATTATTGACGATATTTCTAACTACTGATCAGATCTTGATCAAATTTAAATGAGTTCAATTGGATAGCAACATCTTTCAAACAAAGAAAAAATTCAAAATCGGTTCACGTGGAATTAAATTATGACTCATAAAAAAAATACAATCGACATACAGTACCTCCTCCTTTTTGTGACCAATCAGATCTCCACACAAATTTCCTAGGGAAGAAAACTTGTGTTTCCACCGGGAATCGAACCCGATACCCGCTGCTTACAGGGCAATCGCGCTTACAACACCAGCTGCAGTTTCATCGTATCCAATATTATATCACATACTGTGCCGTTCACCTTATTGTAACGCTATAGGCGCCCCCATTGCTTCGTTAGTGATAATTTTCCATCAAGTGTGCTAATAACGATAAACGTGCGTCTGTTAACTCTGTTATAGATATTGTAGCTTTTCTAGGTTACAGTTATAGTTTATACTAGCCGTGTCCCGCAGCCTCACCCACTATTATCAAGTTAAAAAGTAGCCTATGTGTTATGAACTATATATATTCCAAATTTCATCCCGATCCGTTCAGCCGTTAAAGCGTGAAGAGGGAACAAACATACACACTTGCACACTCACAAACTTTCGGATTTATTATATAAGTAGGATGTGAGTTTGGTGATTTATTATGCGGTCAGAGTATATCCTACTAATATTATAAATCCGAAAGTTTGTGTGTAAGTGTGTAAATATGTTTGTTTCCTCTTCACGCTTTAACGGCTGAACGGATTTGGATGAAATTTGGAATGTACATAGCTTATACCTAGGATTAACACATAGGCTACTTTTTAACTTGATAATAGCGGGCGAAGCCACGGGGCACGGCTAGTACACTATATTACACAATATATTCAGCGATATTAAATGGAATAATTAAACGCAAGCAAAGCCGAAAAAAACCGACTTTAACGCTTATATTTTTGTTTTGGCTGGATCGATTTCGATAACATTTATATGGGACCATCTCACAAACAAACATCAAAATAGATTCATAGTTGACGGAGATATCGTGAAACATACATGAAAAAAATATATACAGTCGAATTCAGAACCTCATCAACCAGAAAATAAAGGTTTAGATATCAAATATGTAATAAATACATATATAATATATTATACTTATATTAAATTGTATACCTTTGACAATTTCATAAATATATATAGATAGATATAAGATATCGGTGTCTGTCCCCGGGTGGGAGCACACGTTCTCTCGCCACGGGAAATTTGTGTTTCTGGTTCTGGTTATCATTGTCGACACAACTTAGTGTGGGGCTGTGAGTGTAACATTATTATTCTAAAGTGCGTAAGATTTTTATGTTCGATAGGTAAGCATTTGACCACTATCTCACCTGATGGAAAGTTAAGATGCGGCCGAAGATGTACCATGCTGCAAAATACCTATTCACTTATTACTTGCTTTACAGCATCCATAATCAGATGATCAGCCACTTATCTCCAATTTCATCTATTACCTGCCATAGATTACCGAGCATGTCAGCTTTCGCGCTGCCGCTGTCAGTTTCGCCATAACTGCCATGACTTGCTGTTATTGCTGATTTTCACTTGAGAGAAATCCAGGTGTTATGGTTTAAAGAACGCAAGTCATTGGTAGTAAATTGTATGTCTGCGTGTATGGCCACATACACATTAGACTTGGCAGTGTTCTTGGTCATAGATAGACTGAACATTACATAACATAACGGTTTTACACACACAGCACACTCTGATGTTGCCTCTGACAGACGGATGGACGGACAAAGTGAATAACCTTAGTCAACTTAGAGATTATTACATAACAACATTAATGATTTCACACTCACAGCATCCTCTGATGTTGTTTCTGACAGACGGATGGACGGACAAAGCGTTGAAACAGCTAAGTCAACTTAGAGATCATTACATAACATAACAGTAATGCTTTCACACTCACAGCACACTCTGATGTTCCCTCTGAAAGACGGACGGACAAAACGATGAACCACCTAAGTCAACTTAGAGATCATTACATCATCATCATCATCTCAGCCACAAGAAGTCCACTGCTGGATATAGGCCTCCCCCAAAGATCTCCAAAAAGAACGGTTGTTAGCGGCCTGCATCCAGCGTCTTCCTGCGACCTTCATTATGTCGTCCGTCCACCTTGTGGGCGGTCTTCCGACACTGCGCTTGCCAGTCCGTGGCCTCCATTCGAGAACCTTTCGGCCCCATCGGCCATCAGTTCTGCGTACTATGTGCCCTGCCCATTGCCACTTCAACTTGCTAATCCGCCGGGCTATGTCGGTGACTTTCGTTCATTCATTTTCGATTCGATCATTACATAACATTAATGATTTCACACCCACAGCACACTCTGGTATTGTCTCTGACAGACATACTGACGGACGGACGGACGGTCAGTGTGCCGAACCACCCAAATCAACTTAGAGACCTCGCTTCACTCGATCAATTGTATATTGTATGTTATACATATTTGCGTGAAGAATTTCCTAATTGGTAGTCCTGACTACGAGCCAATTGCCTATATTTCCTAAAACTAAACTAAAACGATATACAGCAAAGACCTAAGCTACCTACAAGAAATCGAGCTTAAGGTGCTCAAGCCCACTAGCAGTGGGTAGCATTTCCACCATGCTGGCGGTATTGCCGCAGAATGTTCCCTTTTAAATTATGACAGCAAAAGTTATTAGTTTAGTTTAGTTTGTTTTTAGGGTTCCGTACCCAAAGGGTAAAAACGGGACCCTATTACTAAGACTTCACTGTCCGTCCGTCCGTCCGTCCGTCTGTCACCAGGCTGTTTCTCAAGAACGGTGATAGCTAGATAGTTGAAATTTTCACAGATGATGTATTTCTATTGCCGCTATAACGACAAATACTAAAAATAAAATAAAATAAATATTTAAGGGGGGCTCCCATACAACAAACTTGATTTTTTATAGATAATGGTACGGAACCCTTCGTGCGCGAGTCCGACTCGCAATTGGCCGGTTTTTATTTATTTTAACTGAATATTTCCTCTTTACAGAGTCAAAAAAATTATTTGGCGGCTACAGAATAACACCCACCTACTGCAAAGCATCGAGAGCAGCCAAGTACAATAGAGGGAATACAATCTGTATGTTCAACCATGAATGTATACAAAGAGGAGGAGAGGTACATATTTTTTTTTATTTAATTAAAATTATTTATATATAGTAATTGGTAAGTAGTGCACAATTCAGCTGGTTAAGAATCGACAACTGAGCTTAATAAAATAATAAATAATTAAACGCAAGCAAAGCTTAAAAAACTAACTTCACCGCTTTATCTTCGGAACCTTGATCAGATTTAATGTATTGCACACGCATTATTGACGATAACTCAAAAACCAGAAATCAGATCTTGGGACCACATAAAAAACACCAGCTTTCAAATAAAAAAAGAATCATCAAAATCGGTTCACAACGAAAAAAGTTATGAGGTAACTTTTGAAGTCGGTTAAACGAAAACATCGTCAAAGTAGTCCATTAAATCGGCATTATTGACTATATTTCAAAAACTACTGATCAGATCTTGATTAAATTTTAATGTAAACATAGTTTAAACTAAAAAAAATTTCGAAATCGGTTCACGTGGAGAGAAGTTATGAGACAACACACATAAAAAAAAATATACAGTCGACATGAGTACCTCCTCCTTTTTTGGGGAGTTGGTAAAAACAGTAGCTGTCATCATTTTAGCAGCTGTCTAAGAGTTGTCATAGTTTACTTGACAGTTACTACTAAACTGTTGCGGCACGATTTACTCACCAGTAAATAAGGCAGACTTATTAAATTTTTGTTTTTATTCTGCTCTGTTGTCGATCCTAAACCACCCCCTGCAGGATGGTGCACTACTTACCAATGACGGTATTTATACCTGTAAACATTTATCCCTATTTTCTTTGGTCACGACATAACATGAAAAGATTTTTTATTTATTTTGTAAATAATTAATAGCAATAATGAAATGAAATGAAATGAAATGCATTTATTTGCTTCAAGTGTAGGTATAAACAGATGTAAGGTTAAGTGTATCAATATAGTTCACACACTTGGTCATAATAGTGACATGCAAATATTGATTTGAGGGCTAGGTAGTTAGATATCTTTATAGCGTCATAATAATATTTTTGAATATTGTTAATATGTTCTATATGTGGCCCAATTACAATAAGTGAAAATGGAAAAATCATCATTAAAGTTATAATGTCAAGAGTTGTCTAAATTTCAGAATATTAATGTCAAAGATAAAAATGTTACTAAAATATAATTATGTCATAAGTTATTACAGTCCCACGATTGAATATAAGTATAATTTTAATGATGTTTACAATTGTCAAGAAAGTCATTTACAGTGTAGTAGGTTTTTTCTAGCAGCCATTCTTTGAGTTTATTTATAAATTTGCTATACGGTAAGTCTTTGATACTGATGGGTAATGCGTTATAGATTTGACCACATCTAGCGTAGCAGTTCTTTTTATACAAAGTAGTTTTAGGCACCTTTGGCAAAACAATCCTATTAGGATCTCTCGTATTTCTGTCTAAAAAAATTTGGATGTTGTTTGACAAATTTAGCACATTCAAATATATACATGCTGGGCAATGTTAAAATTTATATCTAGTTTATATCAATGTAAGTAGTATATACTTGTCTCTTTTGGTAAATAAAATATTTTGTATTTAATATAAACATAAAGGCTTTCACACTCACAGCCCCACATTCGTGTCGTGGGTGCCGGAAACATTTACATCATACACACAATTACAACCAGAACCAGAAATACAATTTTTCCTTGTGGAGATAAATTGTGTTCCCGCCGGGATTCAGAAGTCGAACGTGCACCTTACTCAATATCCTCCTATTGATGAGTTCGTAATGTGTGGTCAGCTGGATTAAATAATGATTTAGATTCAAGCAGAAAAAAAATTTCGTCGATAGGAATACGTCATTGGGATTTGCCAAAGTTTGGTAAAGTACAAAGTACCTATAATCAATAGTATAATAATGATTATAGGAGTATAATAATATTCTTTTAAGCAGTACATTTTTCAATTTCCAGGTCGTCGGCACTTGCATGGATGGCTTCCTTTTCGGAGCCTGCTGTCAGCTCAAATCCGACAGCCAGTCCCACATACCAAAAGGCCCAGGAGTAGTCATGACCAGCTACCTGGACTATCCTGATCCAGAGCTCGAAACCGACGATTACGAGACAGACCAGCTCAATTCCTGGCACAACAGCTTTAAACCTGTAGTAACTCCAGGGTACAAACCAGTCAGTCAATCTTCACCTTCGACAGCTATACCTGAAAACTTGAGCACAGAAGCTGAAATTATCAATGAAGGGGTCAACCAAATTACTAACACACTTCTCAGTACTCCGCCAAAAGATAATGGACTTATATACATAAAACCAAAGCCTGAGTATACTCACAGCACAATCAATCACGGTGGACCCGATACTGTCCTAGTTCATACTAATGGAACAATAGTAGATACAGTAGTAAGGCCATCAGATTTTAACGTGCAGGTGTCATCAATGCAAACAAAACCAACACCTGCACCAAGTACCACTACATCCACACAGAAGACTGTCTCTACACATTATCCTATTAAACCAATTTTCAAACCTAAACCTCCAAAAACTACGACAGAAGACTACGTCATGGTTGCCACAGTCACAAAAGAAAGCCAAAAAGTCACTGAAGTTTCTCCTATTGACAGTATCATTCAAATGCTGAATGAAAGCACTCCAAGCTTGAAAGAAGATGTCACTTCTCCAGGTTATGTGGATATGTTGGAAACTAAGTCATCGCCTTCTCCTATAACTGCTTCACCTGCATATAGCAGTACTTTCTCTTTCTACCCTTCTACTGGTCATTATGTCACTCTAAGACCAGTAACGTCCACCTTACACACGAGAATACCACCGTCAAAACTATCAACAAAGAAGCCGTATTACGACTACACTCATGTTCACACATCATCGAATAATATTCCAGACGAGTACTCGTCTCAGAACCCTAGTCAGTCTACTAGTCAAGCTATTGAAGCGTTTAATAAATATCCCACTGATCCAAGTGATTTTGGAGACTTAACCACCTTCAGTTACGTCAGTTCCAGTACTACAACAAAGCCTTTAACGACAAGGAAACCACCTTCAACGAGCTATGTGACTGGGTCAAATCTAACAAGGAGACCTGTTACGCCGTCACCATCTATAGCTTCAAGCTATGACGTTGCTCCTGATACCTTCTCAAGCGTGACTCCAACAGTGATAGTTCTAAACGGCTTCCAGACTTCGAAGCCTGAACCAGCTGAAGAGCCTCAGTTCGTTGAAATTTCGCAAGAGCCTTTTAAGAAACCTATCAGCACTATCACAGTGAACAATAACATAGCTTCTACGAATAATATATACATGGGAAAACCACCATCACCTTCTAGCAGCGAACGTCCATCATCACCTACTGTGCTTATCACTCCAAAACCAGCACCAGTAACTACACCTTATCCTGTAAGGACCACTCCTCCTCCTGTTAAGACTACACCTTACCCTGTAAGGACTACTCCTGCTCCTGTAAAGAGTACTTCTCATCCTGTCAAGTCTTCTACCAGACCAGTACCAATAGCTACTACAAGTCCAACTCCAAGCTTTGATTTGTATACTGATTATTCACCGACAACCTTCAAGCCCGAGCTTCAAACTTCCCCCGACGACTTGATCAACTTCCCTCCTGTACGGAATCCAATGCTGAATGCAACTGGAGCCAACCCTGGCATGTTCAATACCAGTATATCAGTATCAGATAACGAACTGAGTGACATAGATTTGATACACGAACTGGAGTTCACTACTCCTGTATGGCAAGAAGACGAAGAGCTGAAGCAGAAAATGGGAATTTTTGTGAACAAAATAGTAGGAAGTCTTCAGGGTACTTTCCAAGAGTTGCACGATATAGTGATTCTGGACAAGAAGGTGAATGTAACAACAACGCCGAAACCAAAAAGAACTTTGGCTACGACTAAAAGACCAGGGACAACGACTAAGAAACCAACACCGGTGCGGTTGACGCCGCCGACTCCGGTTAGGTTGACGACTACGACCAAACGACCGGTACCGGAGAGGACGACTAAGAAGCCGGTGCGACTGACGCCTCCGCCAAAGAAAACGACCACAACTGCGCCCCCGACCACAACGACTAAGAAACCGGTAAGATACTAAGCCTGTATACCCATACAGATCCTGTGCTATCTATTCTCCGTTTTACGTACTCAGATCTGTTTGAATCTGAATACGTAAAACGGAGAATACTAACTTTTCAAGGGAGTTTTGCCGCGAAAGTAAAAAAATCGCATCGTTGATTTTGCATAATTCTTGGAGTGTTAATATGTAATAATGGTGGATTATTAACCGTTAATACTTAGTAAACGTGCATAAGTGTAGGCAAATCATACAAAGTTGAAAAACGTGATTTTCGCCTTCGCTCCAAAACTCCAATGAAAGTTCTGGTAAAGGCTCTACCAATTTACTAGGGCATGACTTGACTATGACTGTACCTTGACTCTTTTACTTGACTTTGACTGTGACTCGTGACTGGGACTTAGAATTAAAAATACACTTGACAATTAATTTATATCAAGTACAAGTCCGTTGATATCTACTGCTTTCATCGTTGATACAGTTCAACTTGAAACTTTTGACACCATTAAGTAAAGACTAAAGGAGTTGATACACAAAGCGCAAGAGGCGTGCGTCCTATACTGCCGTCATAAGGTAAAAAAATGTAAGTATATTTTTGTCAAAATTGAGTTATATACATCAGAAATGTCTTTGCTATTTAGTATATGTTATGACTTGTAGCAGATGCGTTTAAATAAAAGTAAGATTTAGTAGGTAGCGTTTGATATTTTCAAATAAAAAGAATAGTAACTGCGTTTATTTTTCTTGATTCCGATAGTGTATATGACTCAATTTTGTCAAAAATGCAGTTACTGCTTTTTTCATTATGACGGCAATTATAATACGCGCGGGGAGGAGACACGGGCACGCGCCCGTATATCAAAGAACCTTACGCGCCATACATTTTACTTTCACAGAGTCCGGGGCGCGCGCCTCGGGCGCTTTGTATATCATTTTCCTTATACTATAACTCACTGACATATCGCTTAATACTACGTCCTGTTAACTGATTCTAAGCTTCAGAGCTTAGGGCATCAGCACAAGGTAATGAGTCTACCGTTTTATTTTATCATATATTTCGATGATTGGATGTATCTGCCAGGGAATTGCACGATCTAATATCCCCATCCCCATCCATCATCGGACATCCAGAAACACTGCTAAGCGACAACGCTGGAACATCTTGCTTGAACCTGTGTTTCGTGTGATAAGTACAATATGGGCGTTTTCAAGTCGTAAGTGATTATGCATCATGTAGGGAAACGTGCTCTATCATCGATCGCATCGTCACTTAACAACAGCAGGTGATATAGAGGCCAAACCTTTTCTTATTATAGATAAAAAAAGTGTGTTTATAATTATGTTATTTACGCAAGTAAAAAGTTAAGCTTCTTTCTTCAGTGTAACAAATCAAAAATAACTAAACATTTTATCCCGTGTGTTGAAACGAAAGCAAAGTTTAAAAATCCGACTTCATCTTTTTGGCTTTACCGATTTTGATAAAATTTTGTGGCATCACCTCTGAAGCATAATCTACCAAACACAAAAAAACAAAGGGTTGCACTCCGGGAGAAGTGAAAACTTGAACATTAACGTTGTGCATTTTTGAAATAATAATACCATAATCACCATAGAAACGCGGTAGAAAGGGAGATATTACTTCCTCTCCTACGCCGCGCCGGCGGTCTACTCTCCCTTTGTCTTACTTGTCCTGACGCGAATTTAACATTATTTACCCATCCCAAAAAAGTGCACAACGCCGCTAAAGAAGATTTCACTTCAAAAAAAAACATCAAAATCTATTCATAATTGGTGAAATTATCGCGTAACATACATACAAAAAAAAACATACAGTCGAATTAAGAACCTCTTTTTTAGAAGTCGGTTGAAAAAGCCATTAAATGACTACCTTTAATATAGTTATCAGTACTCATCTTAACTTGAGAGACGATTACCAACCAACTTCATGGTGTCGCTTTTAGGTGTCGTTGTGTGCGCACATCATAAAAAATCACTGTCATATTTTTACCCAAACGCGTCTAAAGAAGTACTTCAAAAAGTACATGTAGGTGATACATTAAATCATGAACACTTAATTGCTGATTCGCTAAATTCTTCCACTTGCTCCTTTGTCCTTCACCGATTTTCCCAAGAACTCGATACGTCGGCCTTTACTTCATATATTTCCAGGTCACGTCCACCAAGAAGACCAAACCAAAGACGACCACGCAGGTGGCCACTTCTACTACCGAGTTAGATGAAGTCACTACGGAGAACTATTTGGACCAGCCTGTCGACTTTAATGATAGAAGTTGTGAGTATTTTGTAATTAATTTAGTTCTATGATCCGTTCTCACCACTGAGCTATCCAACCCTCACTACAAGAGACGAGTTTACTCATTCTTTGATATAAACTTGTTATGGGGACGTTATTTTTTACCGACTTCACAGAAAAGGAGGAGGTACTCAAGTCAACAATTTTTTTATGTGTGTTGTTACCTCATAACTTTGTTCCACATGAATCGATTTTTGTCTGAAGATGTTGGTTTCCAATTGGTCCCATTTAAATTTGATCAAAATCTGATCAGTAGTTCTTGAAATATCGTCTATAATGCGTATTCTGTGGATTACATTGACAATGTTCTCGTTTTTAACCGACTTCAAAAGTTACCTCATAATTTCTTTCGTTGTAAGCCGATTTTGATGATTATTTTCTTATTTGAAAGCTGGTGCTTTTCATGTGGTCCCGTTGAAATTTGATCAAGATCTATTTTCTTGTTTTTGAGTTATCGTCAAATAGTTATATGTAGTTTACATAGATTAAAAATTTATGAATTTCTTGTGTGTATGTGTAATTATTGAATTAATGGACTACCAATTGGCGTAGTTGGTTACATATCTGCCTTCCATGCTATGGGTGCCCGGTTCAATTCCCTGTAGAAACACAAATTTTCTCCCCAATGGTAATTTGTGTTCTGCTTGCAACATTAACAACACAGACACAATTGTGTGTTATGTTAAAATTTCGGGCACCGGCGATACAAGTCTTTCAATTTAGTGCTGGTCTGAGAGGATGAAGGCGTTTGTTTTGATTGTTTGTTTTTGATTATAGCTTCTTGGTAGGGCTTGGTCCCCGATCGTATTGTGGTGAAAGTAACAATATACATGACCTATTTCATCTAGGTAGTTCAGTCCAAATTGCAGAGTCTTGGTCACCGAGGTAAGGTCGCAAGCCTATCAGTATAATATCATTTACATTTTGGTGAATGTTCGAGGGAATTACATGAGTTAATTCCCCGCTGTCCCTTTACCATCTAACAATAAGACAAATTGTCAAACGTCGTCAATTTATGGTTGACATGCCCGCAGTTCGCCCGAAGCGTTTCGCTCCTATATTTATGACGGATGATAAACGATGAAGCAAAAAGAAGGAGCTTGCGAAGGAAAAGCTTGCAAAGGTGTAGAACTCATCGTCCGCGTCTTCGTTTTCCGAACGGTATAATCTGAGAGTCTTCAAGTCAAGAGTGAATGAGTATCTTCTAGTCAAGTATAAATGCCGCATCTTCAGCAGCACCATCGATTTCCATCAAGTGAAATAGTGGCCAAATGCTTGCCTATCAAGCATAAAGAAAAAATCTTAGAACTTTTATATTTTATCTATCACATAATTAATTTCATTGTTTGGTATCCCATTTAAAAGAAACAGTAACCTCAAAAGCCTTCCATCTCATTTCAGTATGCGGAGTCCGGCCTCTAGTCAAGTCCGGACGCATCGTCGGTGGCAAAAACGCTCGCTTTGGCGAGTGGCCTTGGCAGGTACTAGTACGAGAGTCCACCTGGCTTGGACTCTTCGTGAAGAACAAGTGTGGGGGCGTGCTGATTACCAGCAGATTTGTCACCACCGCCGCGCATTGTCAGCCTGGGTAAGTTTAAGGGGCAGAAATACGTCAAAGCGAGCACCTTTTAATTAAAGGCAATTTTAACCCCTTACTATTTGCACAAAAAGATGGATGTTGCATAACATATTATTGTAATTGTATTGATTTTATTCTAGTCCTACTAATATAAATCCGAAAGTTTGTTTGTAAGTGTGTAAGTATGTTTGTTCCCTCTTCACGCTTTAACAGCTGAAAGGATTTGGATGAAATTTGGTATGTACATAGATTATACATTGGATTAACGCATAGGCTACTTTTTAACTTGATAATAGCGGGCGAAGCCGCGTCGCTCGGCTAGTATTGAATATTTTATTGTGATTTTGTTTTAAATATGATTTTAATTTAATGTTATTGTAATGTGACAAATTTATTAATGAATAATTGTGAATGATAAGTGTGGGTTACTTGAAATAAATGAATTTTATAATCCTGCTAATATTATAAATCCAAAAGTTTGTGTATAACTGTGTAAGTGTGTTAGTATGTATGTTCCCTCTTCACGCTTTAACGGCTGAACAGATTTGGATGCAATTTGGAATATACATAACTTTTACCTAGTATTAATTCATGGACTACTTTTAATTTAATAAACGTGGGTGAAGTCACTAGGCACGGCTAGAAAACAATATTTTACACCCAATATTTAAGAACTACTTACGGAAGACCGCCCCCAAGGTGGATGGACGACATTAAGGGGCTGAGTCACCCACGTCTGTAGGAGGATACCCCTTAAGTCTGACTCCCTACACGTGGTCCCCGGGTGGTGCTAATCAGGTGGCATTTGAGAGGTGGCAGAGCATTTTGTGAGTTGCTCGCCTGGCTTGCTACCAAAGTAGCTTACCACCATCAAGTTGAAAGTCTGCCGCCAAGCCATATACGGTGTTCCGGCAGTTATCCTTGAGAGCCTGCGTATTCCAGGTCTAGTGTGTACTACGTAGCATAATGATGGTCGCAGGAAGACGCTGGATGCAGACCGCTCACAGCCGTTATTTTCAGGTTCTTTGGGGGAGGGCTATATCGAGCAGTGGACTTCTTGCAGCTGATTGATGATGATATACAAACCCTCTATTTCCAGCTTCCTCGCCTCCCTGCTGGCAGTGTTCGGGGAGAACGACGTCTCAAACGACAAAGAGCCCAAGCTCCCAGTCTCCAGGAACGTGCGTAGGGTCATCGTTCATCGGGAGTACAACGCTGCTACTTTTGAAAACGACCTTGCATTATTGGAGTTGGAGACTCCAATCAAATTCGACGCACATATTGGTAAGACAGGTTTTATTTTAATTTAAAACATTTATCTTCTAATATATCAAAATTCTCGTGTCGCGGTGTTTGTTACCAAACTCCTCCGAAACGGCTCGGCCGATTTTTATAAAATTTTGTGTGCATATCGGGTAGGACTGAGAATTTGTCAACATCTATTTTTCATACCCCTGAATGTTAAGGGTGGTCAAAACCAATTTTTTTTTTAATATTTTGAACAAAAAATATTTTATTTTTTTATGATTCAGCATGAAATTATGTATATGGCAAAACAATGTTTGCTGGGTCAGCTAGTAATATATATAATTCTTATGTACATGTGTTTGTCACCTAACTTCCTAAATGGCTGGACCGAATTGGATGAAATTGTATGTGTATATTTCTATAGGTATAGGATGGTTCCAAAACACAATTGGACCCGGTAGGTGACTTCTATCGATGTCAATGTATGAATTTCCAGGCGGGACGACGTCTGCCGGACCCGCTAG
Source organism: Lomographa bimaculata (assembly GCA_948107665.1). Taxonomy (NCBI): domain Eukaryota; kingdom Metazoa; phylum Arthropoda; class Insecta; order Lepidoptera; family Geometridae; genus Lomographa; species Lomographa bimaculata. The sequence continues at coordinate 6,509,903 of OX403612.1, read as the reverse complement.
TTGTGTATAAATAACTAGTTGTACCTAGCATTCGTTGCAATGCCACGTAAAAAAAAAAACATTTTACCTCTTTTACATTTTTTTATGGGTTCATTAAATTTTCATGAAAATACGCCTCGAATAAAAACATGCACGATTTGCTTCCACGTTTATTATGCGCACCGCTTAGGAATGGAATTCCGTATCCGATTCCCGATAAGTATAAATCAGGAGTATTTAAGTAGAAAAACAGGCATCTTCCAGACATCCATTATCAATCCCATCGTCACTTACCATCAGGTGAAATAGTGGTCAAATGTTTACCTAACCCGAATAAAAAAAGAAAAAAATGCATTATGCTATTTTATATTCCACTGCATTTTTATCACTAATAAAATAGCATTTATCGATTCATAAGACCTTATCACGTCAAAAACATGTATTCTATATTCTCTTGATTTTTGGTAAAATGTTTTTTCATTTTCTTTTCAGTTCCGATCTGCATGCCGTTTGATGACGTAGAGTATGAGTTCACGGGACGTATGGCGACGGTGACCGGGTGGGGACGACTCAAGTACGGAGGAGGGGTGCCCGCGGTACTGCAGGAAGTAGAGGTATCATAATAATTATATATCTACTTGTATTCTTCTTTTCTAAATATTTTCTACCGACTTAAAAAGGAGGAGGTATTTTTTATTTGTTTTACCTCATAATTTCGTTCCACGTGAACCAATTTTGAAGTTTTTTTGATTGTAATATGTTGCTTTCCAATTGGTCCCATTTAAATTTGATCAAGATCTGATCAACAGTTCTTGAAATATCGTCAATAATGCCTATTTTGTGGACTACTTTGACGATGTTCTCGTTTAATCGACTTCAAAAGTTACCTCATAACTTCTTTCTTTGAGAGCCGATTGTGATAATTATTTTTTATTTTAAAGCTGGTGCTTTTCATGTGATTCCATTGAAAGTTGATCAAGATCTGATCACTAGTTTTTGAGTTATTGTCAATAATGCGTGTTTAATACGTTGAATCTGATCTAGGTTCTGAAGATAAAGCGGTGAAGTCGGTTTTTTTAAGCTTTGCTTGCGTTTGATTATTTTGAGAATTATTGAAGTAAAACTTTCTCATAGGAGTGCTTTAAAATTCTGATCCGCAACGCTAGCAACCGCTAGCAGCAGTATGCAAACATTATAGTGTACAGGGTATGCAAACATTATAGTGTACAGGGTATGCAAACATTATAGTGTACAGGGTATGCAAACATTATAGTGTACAGGGTATGCAAGCAATATAGTGTACAGGGTATGCAAACATTATAGTGTACAGGGTATGCAAACATTATAGTGTACAGGGTATGCAAACATTATAGTGTACAGGGTATGCAAACATTATAGTGTACAGGGTATGCAAACATTATAGTGTACAGGGTATGCAAACATTATAGTGTACAGGGTATGCAAACATTATAGTGTACAGGGTATGCAAACATTATAGTGTACAGGGTATGCAAACATTATAGTGTACAGGGTATGCAAACATTATAGTGTACAGGGTTGAAGGGCAATGTTTCCAGTACAATCACACAACATAAAGAGATTTAACATCTAATATCTCACTATGTTACCATTGCTTATAAGGTTGTAAATAGAAATAAGTAAATGTGTATGACGTAAAAGCTTTAGTCACTAGATTAACCAAATTGTCATATGTTACTTTATTTATTTAGGTTCTTTTGACCGTGACCAAAGACGTAATTTGATTTTTTTAATAAATTGAGGTTCTTTCGACAAAATGTAACTTTTAAAATATGTAAGGCTGAAAAAATTATTTACCTTATCAAAAATCTCTGATTATGCCAGAGACGCGACACGCAGGCCGGGCCACTGCGCCCGGAAAAAAAAAAGACGGGTGGCACTCGGGGACTGCCGCGGTAAAGCTATTGCATAGCATTTTTTATCAACTTATGCAATTATAATTATTTATTTTATTTATGCAGTATTTTTTTTCCTGCCACCTAGAGGCGAGTTGCTGAACTAAAGAAACAAGCGTGATATTTCAAAAAAGTCATTAAAAGTTCTGCTATTCATCGATAGATGGCAAAACTAAAAAATATCACCGCTCTGCCGGTCGGAGTGGGGGTGTTAGGTTATTTTCGTTACGGAATTTCTGGATTCGGTCTCCACGCTCAAGGCCCGCGATAGAAGCTATGCAATAGCTTAACATCTAATGTCTCAGGGTGACGAACGCAGTGCTTTGCCACGCAGGATTTTATACTAAGTTCAAAGGTCTGTGTGGCACTAAACTGTACTGAGCAAACTATGATGCTTACCGTCACTCGAGTGGCTTGCTACATAGACTTACTTGCTTTACAGAATTTCACTGGATACATTGCCCTCCAATCCGAAACACGGTAAAGTTTGTACAGTAATGCTTGGCGGTTGAATGTATAGCAATGATATGGTAATGGTATGGCGGACTCAGCAAAAGAATCCTATCTCTACAATTATACCTACATATACTTTATAGACTTCTATTATATAAAGATAGATATAATAATATCCTAATATTTAATCTTGTTGACCGTGAGAGCGCGAAGCGCGAGCGAAGTTTCTCCGTTTCATCTAGGGCTAAATTGTTTTTTTATGTCCGGATTTCCGGTTGTTCTCCTGTACAGGTCTCATTTCTCAACTGATTCTTGAGAAAATTTGTAAGCGGGTTCAGTAATTTAGAGAACTTTGTTGTAAATTAAGTTTTTGGAATTTTTAGAATTTATATGGGGGTTGCAAATGTAAAAAAATATCTAAAATATATATTTTTTCCATTTCTAAAAAAATACGCGAGGTCTTCAGCTCACAGATCCACTAGTTTACAGAGTTTAGCCAAGCGCTCTACAATAATACACCGTTTTGGTCTAAAATTTAATTGTTGTCCTCAGGTGCCAGTAATAGAGAACAGTGCGTGCCAAGAGATGTTCCACACAGCTGGCCAGCCGAAGAAGATTCTCGACTCTTTCATATGTGCGGGGTACGCGAATGGAAGGAAGGATTCCTGTGAAGTAAGTACTGTTAGAACGACTTTATAAATTAAACTATACTTAATTAATAATTTGCATATATTCACAAGAACAAACATCTAACACACTCCCAAATTAGACTGGCCCTGTGGCCCATAAGGGCCTCGCTAGTGTAGTTTCTAATGCGTAGGGTTGAGACTAGTATCATAGTGGAAATATATCAGTAAGATAACTCGAGGCCCGTAGGAGATTCAAATGCCTACTGTAACCGAATACGCAGGGTTGTCACTATCTCCGACTTTTAAAGGTACCTATAGGTAAAATGTATATTAAACTAACAAGTAGGTAAAATAAAATAATACAAAATGTGGTGGTAAGATACGATTTCATTTGCATGAAAGCTGTAATATGGCATGAATATACATATTAGCCACGCCGACATAGTCATAACAAAATATTGAAAAAAATGTTTTTTTTGGATATGTCTAAAGAACTCACGATAGTAGTAACTTTATAACGAAGTTAAAAAGAAAACTATCATTGCTAAGTAGGCTTCAATAAATCAATGGTTGCAGCATGTACTTGTCTACGACCCGGTAAAAGACCAATTTTTACTTGAATTACAAAAAAACATGCTGGGCAGCCTTTGGGGACTGCCGATAGAAGTGAAAACTTTATATAATGTATATATACACATTATACATAAATAACCATTATAAGTTGATCCCCGATCGTGAGCATAGAGCATAGAGCTCAACAAATATTGGCCGTCGGTGACGATGACGCGAGTTCCATCATTTTTGTTCACCCAAAAAGTGCTCAACGCGCCTAAAGAAGTTTTCAATTCAAAAACCTACATAGCTATTAAATTGAATAAACACGTAGATCCGATTGTTTGACGTAGATATAATTCGAGGGAAACGCTTCGCGCGGCACGCGAATTCTGTCGCGCGGCGCGACCCGTGTCTCGTGGCGCGAACACGGCGAATTTGAGAATTTGTTTGTTTTTGTATTTCATTTTGGTAGATGAAATAGTCGATCATCGGTTCGTCTTTCCTGACTCCCCTTCGCCCTCAAAGGAAACGCTCACGACCTGATCCTATTTCTAATCTTCTTAGAGCTCATCGTAGTCGTACCCGAAGACTTCTGCAGTCCTGCTGTCTCTGCTCCGAAAGCCACGTGCTATATGCACCGAAGGCCGAGTATCAGATAATATGCATCAAAGGCTGTTAAAAGCCTCTAAGGCTACCTTTTTAAAGCCCCAATTTTTTTTTCCAGGGCGACAGCGGTGGTCCGCTAGTGTTGCAACGTGAAGACGGTAGATGGCAGCTCATAGGAACAGTATCGCACGGCGTCAAATGTGCTGCACCCTTCCTACCCGGCGTCTATATGAGGACTACCTTCTACAAACCTTGGCTGAAGAGCATCACTGGCCTGCACTGATCAACTTTTGACTGAAACCGATCAACTTTTAAACTATATGAGCAACTTTGGACTGAATCTGAACTACATCAGATTTTCTTTTTTTTACCAAACTTGAAACACTTGACCTCAACCAACCTGCACACTTAGTCTTAGTTAGGTGCGCGTTGGCTTTCTTAACAGCGGGTATCGGTTTCCATTCCCGGTGGAAATACAAGCTTCTCTTTATTTTCGGAAATTTGTGTTTCTGGTTTTGGGTGTGATTGTATGTTTGATGTAATGTTTTCCGCACCCAGGGCACAAGTCATCGAATCAGTATGGACCTATCAGATTAAAAGCGTATCTTTAATTGTTTTCGAACCTTTATTTAATTTTGTTATTCCAATTTCTATGTTTTTCCCAACGCTATTTTCTTTACTTCTATGTATACATCGGTAAACAGTTATTTCCGCAGTAGTACAACTTACTAGATTTACGTGTCTTGAGTGGTCTAACCTAGCTGCGCGAACGTTCATTTTCAACTTTCATTTTTCACTTTAAACATCTTTAGTAAGAGGAGAATAGAAGCTTATCATAAATCAGTAAAAATAATATTATTATTCTAAATAATTTTGGTAGAGCAATACAATTTTCCGTTAATTTTGTGTATAGCTTTTTTATGTATAAAATTAATATTAAATTATCTTTGTGATTTAAAAATATATATGTAAAAATTGTACTCATATGGATTATCAATGTTACATATGTAATAAAATTCTATTTTAATCTATTGGTAATGATAATATCTTACAATACCTATATTTATTGAATATAGATTGTTAAATCTGGATTTGAAGTAGCGCTATTTTTAAGTAATTCAATATGTAGCTCTCTAATCAACAAAATATTACAATATTTAAGAGCTTATACGATTTTTTTTAATTGTAGATAAATATACTAACTGTATATTTTAGATTAATTGTAAAAATTAAACAGCATTTATATTTATTGTTATAATATTATTTAATTTAGTTTTAAGACTGAAAGTAGAGCAAATATTAAACATTAGTAAATTAATTAATATATTAATTAATTGATATATATAAGTCAACGTATTGTTATAATATCACTTTTGAGTTTTTTTATCTATTCTGCTCATTGCATATTGTAAAAAACGTTTTTTTTTTTTTACTATGGCATTAAATTTTTGCCCGTTAAAATTAAATGTTGATCATGGGTGCCTTAATGTAAACGTGTTTACCTTGGATGACTACATGTAAAAATGCTCAAGTGTAAATTTTAAATTAAGTAGCTAATAAAATTGTTGATAATTATTATTATGAACGACTTATGCATTTATTAAAGAGTTTAAGTATTTTAATGGATTATTTATTACCTTTGCCATATAATATTTTTATACCTTTTCCTATGTGATTGTAAGTAATTCTATACCAATATATAAGTTGTTAGTCTTCCTACAAAAATAAAATGAAATAAAATAAAATAAATATATTTAAAGTACTTCTATGTACAATGATAATAAGAAACATAAATAAAAGCCACTATGACAAGGAAAAATTGTGTTTCTGGTTAAGGTGTGATTGTGTGTGTGTGAATAAATATTTAGGCACTAAAAAATCAAAAGTCTCATCACAACACAGTACGAACATAAATAACTATATGATTTTTAGAGATTATAGCGACAGATTTTCAACTGAGGTTGCTAAACTACGGCAGTATCGGTACAGTGTATCAAAATCATGATGTTAATTTCACATGAAGCTCTAGCTCGTTGTAGAATTTCAAAATCAAAATCAAATCGTTTATTCACATCGTCCCCAAAGAGGCACTCATGAAAGTTAATGACTCTAACGCCAGATTTGCAAAATTACAGCCATCTCGAGAAGAACCTTTGAAGATATATGATACTACGAACCCCGATTCGACGTACCACCTGGGCTTCATTCATATTATTTATAATATAAACAATATGTAGCCCGACCATTACATTATATTTGCAACCTTTGACATGTAAATAAAGCTATTATAAAGAAAAACAGCATGTGTCGTAAAGACACGATAGAAGATAAACTTTTGTATTACAGAATAATATTTTAATTCTTCATCACAGTGTTTACCCCCACCATTTTTCGTCCCCAAAAAGGTTGTGAATCGGAATTTAAAAGTCCTCCCATAAAAAAGTATGTCATCAATATGATTGTAAAAATTTAGAAAATATAATTATTTATTGTAATAACCAGTTAATTTAATATTTAGGTACCAAATCAATATTAGAAATCAGCTTGGCAAACTTTGAAACCTAACCACATTCACTGCGACGATAATCTTGCGGGCCCGAACCCTATTTTATATCGTAGGCAACATGCGGCCCTCAGATTGACGAGCGCTGAGTTGATAATGACAAGGATGCATGGAGGCAAACTGCACAAGCGCTTTCTGGGGACTACATAATATAGATATACCTAGTTAGGTTAATAATAAATTTGTATCCTCGGAAAGCTCCATCTAGTGTCGAGTATAAACAGTTTTTTACATCGGTCATGACGTAATAGATGGCGCTGATAGTTTCTTAATCTCGGTTTTTCAAATGCAGTTTGGGAACTGAGCATTTCTCGGACCTGGAACAATAATAAATCGATTCCTTGGGCTGAAAACCCCCTAATCTGTAACTTTCATGAAAATCGTTGGAGCCGTTTCCGAGATCCTTATTACTACACACATATATATATATTATTTATACAAGAATTGCTCGGTTAAAGATATTAGATAGATAAAAATGTATGGAAAAATGCGTCGCCGAGTTTCTTGCCAGGTTCTTCTCGAGATGGCTGTAATTTTGAGAATCTGGTAATAGGTAATTAATTTGCACGTGTGCCTCTTTGGGGCCCATGTGAATAAACTATTTGGAATTATAAATTTTAATAATGTGTAAAAACAATAAAAATCCATTCTAGTTTGAACCATAATATATTTTAATTCAAATTTCTACAGCTACATAATATATTATTCTACAATTTAGTGTTTAAATAGTTAATTTAAAATATGTTTAGCCATTATATTCATTGGGTTTAACTACATCTAAAAGGTTATTATATATTTTTTTATAACATTTTATAATTTTTATAGTAATTAAAATACATTTCAATTTGTTATTGATAGCACAGCAGTTACATTACTAAAGTTATTTCTACTACATTAAGTTTACATTTTAAAACTAAAATCACATAATAAAATAATATTATTTATTTATATTTATTATAGTCCTATGATATAATATTTTTATTTAATAATGAATTAACTTAAAGCGGGATTTAATCCCAAAACTAAAATAATTGTATGATAAATTTTAATATTAAATAATCACATGATAACCCAATTATTTTACTACTTTATCATGTCTTTATTAATGAAATACATTTAATTAATACTAAAGTTGAAGTTAAGTAAGAGATTTAATCCACAAAGTAGTCCAATCCCAATCCAATAATAACATAAATATGTAAGCTAGAACTGCACCGGACATATCTGGGCGCGTCGGAACCTATACATTTTATAAGCTTTTATTTAGTTTCACCTGTCCCGATGTTTGTCATCAAATCTTGCAAATTAAATTTGATCCACTTCCCGAAAGTCCTTATAAAAAAATTGATGTAAAAAAACCACTTCCCGATTACCGATTGAGCTGAAACTTTGCATACATATGCAAATCGTGTGACAATGCAATATCATCATGACAGGGTGCTGATCTGATGATGGAGCTGGAAGGTGACCAAAGGAACTTCGCAATGAAACGACATAACCTCATCGAGTTTGGGCTCATTTAAATCGTCTTTACGAGTAGTTTGACTTTCAATGGTAACCAGGGTTTGATAATAGAGTTGGAAGGTGGTCATATGAACCCTGCAATGAAACGACGCAACCCCATCGAGTTTCGATTCGTTTGATTCGTCTTGACAAGTTCACTGGTTATATAACATTTACTCCTCTTTATTTACAACTTATAAAAGCTTAAGTATGACTTGTTTCATAATGACTAGCGGCTTAGAACTACACTAGATCCACGCCACGCGACGCGACGCTATGTAGGCGACTACGCTGACCCGGCGATCCCAGATTTTCGTAGACGTATATATAGGCGTGTGCATAAAGCATATTCCAGACAGATTGGACGTAAAGCGCGGACGTGCTGTCTCATAAATGGACTTACATAGAAAATGAAATCTCGCTTTACAAAACAAAGAGAGGACGGGTCGCAGACTCCACGCGTCGTCATCTTTGTCCTGTCGCAAAATACTTAGAAGCGATGAGGCGCAGTTGGGGTGAAGACACGCACAGACGCAGAGGACGTGTCGCCCAGTCACAGGCGCAAGAAAGAGCGCGCGGGGTAACTACAGTTGGTTGGTCAGTGCCCGTGTCTGGTCTCTTCTGTATAATTTGAAACATCTGTCTGCTGCCCGTCTTTGCTTTACGTATCTTTCCGTCTGGCCTGCACCTGAGACGGGACGCGGACGTCGAGTCTCTTAAATGGACTTTCATAGAAAAAGTAGGGAAGTCTCGCATTGCAAAACATATAGAAGACGGGGTGAACACGCGAAGCTTCGTCGTCTTTTTCCTATCGCAAAATTCAAAGACGTAGGGGAGGTGCAGATAGGGCGCAGGGTTCGTATCACGTGTCACTCAGTCACAGGGTTTATTTATAAATAATTATTGCAACACATATACAGCAGTTTTTTTAACGAAAAATAACATGTTGATTTGGCAGAGATATCGCGTAACATAACAGACAAGCAGATTATTTCCTAGGTGAACCGATTTTGATTAATCTTTTTTTTATTTCGAATTCTCTGGCGCTTCCCATGTAGTCCCATTTAAATTTGAACAAGATCTAGCCCGTGATTTTTTAATTATCCTCAATAATGCGTGTTTAATTAATTTAGTCTGATCGAGGGTTCCGAAGATAAAGCGGTGAAGTCGGTCTTTTTAATATTTGCTTGTTTTCATTATTTCAATACGTGAATTATTATGTACATCACATTGAGTCAGGTGCCGCCTTCATACCGTACACACACAACCCCAGGATCATTAAAATGTACAATGACATCTCGCTCAACATCCGGATTAGATTTATTCAAGACAAAGTGTATGTATTTCATAAAGTATTACTAGCCTTCCTTAACTATAGAATGTTACAAGTTGTATTAGTCTGTAAGTTAAATGTATGAATTATATGAAACAAATAAGTAATACTTGAAAAAAGTATTTTTGAAATCAAGCTTTTACCGCAAATAAAAAAGGATTAAAAAGTTATATAACCAGAGAACTTGTCAAGACGAATCAAACGAGCCCAAACTCGCTGGGTTTATCTTGTTTATTTCCGAAGTTCCTATGGCCATCTTTCGTCTCCAACATCAGACCAGTAGCACCATATCATTGTATTGTCACCGAAGATACATAAGTACACCCAATTTGAGTTCAATCGGACATCATTGAATAGTCTGGTTCTAATCTCCCTACATAAAATATTTTTCATATATATATATATATTATACTATTTAATAACACAAGCAAGTAGTTTCCATTCAAGAGTAGAAGGCTTGTCAACATGTTTATTGTGCAATAAAATATATATACAACTTAATTTATACCTAATGTACGTCTAAAGCTTTTGTAACGAAATCGAGTAATTAATTTCTAATTTTATTTTTCTTTTTTTGTAATAGTTCATTTACCATATTTTAAAGATAAATTTATTTAATTTCAAATCATTAGCAACACAAAGTTTTTTCGCAGAAAACAGAAAATCAATATTGCAATTTTTTTTTTAAATATTACCCTTAAAAACATTTACAACACATATATATTTAGATAATCTCTTATGAATCCCTTCTTACTAATGATGATTATAATTTACATAAAACTAATAAGCAGGTACATTTTTGATTTATTTTATATATTTGCACGTGAAGCTACCTAAACCTTCTAAAATATTATTATTATTTTTACTCAACATTTAACAACTGTAATATCATCGTTTTCCAATACATTGCCTACAGATTGTTTCAATACACTTTACTTTGAAACGTTTCCTTTATAATGAAAACATTTCTTGCAAATAGCATCAGCTTTGTCCTTAATAGTTTGCGAGGACATTGCTCTTTCTGCCTCCGGTTTAGCATCTTCACTATCAAATGGTCCTTCACTAAACTGTTGAATCAATTTCTTTATATAACTTCCCGGTCCTCTTATAGTGAGCTTAGTATCATCATCCTTCTCATCCTTAGTTTCAACTTTATCTTCAACAGTGTTAGTACTATATTCACTTAGCATCTGCAATCCATCTTGGAAATTTTCGAATGCCTGTGTTATTTTGTCTCCAATATTCAGCTTCTCTTCTAGTTCGCTGAAGTGAACTGATTTCTCTTCAGCTTTATCTGTGATGCTTTTTGATCCTGTAGGAGTGATGATGATTTCGTTGTTTTTCATATCGATTGTTATTTTAGCATCATCAAGGCAGAGGCCTGTTAGGGCTACGTCGACAGATTTGGATCTGTATTGCCTAGATGGTGTCACTGGTACTTGAAGCTGCTTTGATTCAGATGGATCCTGCTTGATTGTCGCTGTAGATATTGACGGAGATGCAGATAGAAAAGATCTTTCGCCTGGGCTTGATCCTGTCAATAACAAAGAAGTTAGTGAAACATATAAGACGAAATATATACACATACAAATACAGACAAAAGCGAGTGAATATTGAATTCGGTTACTAGTAAAAGCTGAAATATTCAAGCTGTTTTTGTTAGTAACTGTTTTCAGTCGCCCATCACCCAAATTATTAAGCTCGTTACCTTACAACATTTGGGCACCAATTGCTTCATTTTTCTTTCCTAAAATAGACCAAACTACATTAAAGACGTCATAAATACCATTGGAGATAATTATTTTCAATTAAATTAACCACAACCTAAACGAATATATCTCTTGTTGGTTTAGTTCATTGTTATATATATATACACGTGTTAAAATAAATTTGTATAGGATCAAAAAGCTTTTTTTAAGCTGTTATGCAGCTGAGAATGTTTTAATGGCATATTAAAAAAACCTAAAAATGTTAAAATTTTAACACATGTTCTTTAAAATGTAAAAATTACAAAGAATTAAGAAAAATATAGAAAAAAATGATAAAGAATACAGAGGGAAAGTAAAAACATGGTTGACATAAAATACCGTTTGCAATGTTCAACATCTTAACATAGACTTAAATTAACATAGTAAAAATTAATAAGAGAATGGAAATTGAGGAATATAGAGTCTGTAAGTGTGTGTATGAAAGTTAAAATTACAGTAAAATTTAAAAACAAAATAATATTGATAACGATCAACGTATTGAACCACAAAAGGTGACGACTCTATATCTTTTCTGATATAAATAAGCCAACATTCTCAGTTGCTACTGCCCACCCACCATTAGAAGCGTCTTCCACATCCTCCTGGCAAAGCGGCAGCTGTTCCGCCATGATGCCCTGCACCATGTCCATGCAGGAGTCCAGGGAGAACATCTTCCCGCACATCTTGATGCCGCGGATGCGACGTCGCATCTCTAGTGAGACACGATGAGATTAGTAAAATGGTGAAATAAGTAACTTGATGAAATTATTAACGTGGTGAAATTAGTAATTTGATGAAATTCGTTATTAGATGAAATTAGTAACGTGGTGAAATTGGTGAAATTAGTAAAGCGGTGAAATCAGTAATATTTAAAGTAAGTATAAAGTGAAATAAGTAACATAAGAAGATAATATAATACGAAATTTGTTTTCTATGCTTAATACCAAGCGTGTTCCATCATCACTTAGCATAAGGGAGATATTGGTAGAACGTTTGCTTATCTTCGTTAAAAAAAGAGTCAAGCATTTCACCACTATCTCACCTGATAGAAAGCGATGATGCAGCCTAAGATGCTTGCATAGAAGATACTTATTCTACTCCAGACTTGAAAACACCCGGGTTGTAAAAAGTGACATAAAAAGATAGTAATAATTAAATTTAGTATGATTTGAAATGACAATCCATATAGCTGATATGTGATTGTCTCAGAATAAGGCATTACAGATAATAACAGTGGTGGTTGTAAATGAATGACGTTTGACAATTTGTCTGGTTGTTAGATGGTATAACGGACAAGGAGTAATTAGTACCCGGGTGAAACTAATACGGAAATACGGTGAACTAGTTATATGGTGTAAATAGTAACAAGGTGAAACTTGTTAAATGGTGAAATTAATAACACGGTGAAGCTAGAAATATAGTGAAATCAGTAGTACCAATTAATAAAACTAATGTGGTTATCCTTTACTAATATTACTAACTAGCCATGCTCCGCGGCTTCGCTCGCTATTATCAATTTAAAAAGTATGCCTTGTGCTAATCCTAGGTTTAATCTACGTACATTCCAAATTTCATCCAAATCCGTTCAGCCGATAAAGCGTGAAGAGGGAACAAACAAACTTACACACACAGTTACACACAAACTTTCGGATTTATCCTACTAATATTATAAATCCGAAAGTTTGTGTTAAGATATAAAAACTGCGCTGAGATTAGAGAACCCATTATAGCAATTAAAATAATTATTATATATTTATTATACAATCTTTGTTATTTAATATCAGTAAAGTATTTCAAAGCATTTAAGTAATTCGTTTTTTTTTAAATCTCTGTGGAGTCTGACAGTAACTTGTAAATTCGCGGCAGCAGCATGTATATTGAGCTATGATGAATTAAAGTTTTTAAAAAAATGACATTTGCAACCCTATTTCATCAGCTACCGTACACCACATAGTCTTTGGACCTAGACGCCTGATAGTGGTGGCCATAATAAAGGTCAAGGTCATGCGCCACAGATGTAACCGTAGGGTTGTCAAAAATATGAGAGAAATATAATTTTTGTATGGTAAAAAATATATCGATTTCAACTTTCATTATCTGGCAGACGATTCCTGCTGGCACGATACACATACACACCACCAAGTATTACTACACTTTTCTGTGACAGGTTGTAAATTCTTTTTTTTTATGCTAGATGGGCAAGCATGCAAGATGGAACATGCTTGCCTAGAAAGTACCATTTCAATCTAGACTTGAAGACACCTAGATTGTACCTAATGGATGACGTTTTTCTTGTTGTAAGATGCTAAAATTGTATTTAATGAATTTAATTCTAGGCACAGCATGTTTACCACCCTTGACTGCAGCACTTACCAACATATAAGAAGAAAGAAATGGAGCCAAGTTTTACTACACCTTTTTGCTACAGATAAATATATTATGTATAATTTAAGCTATCTACGGGCCAATTGTCTCTATTTCCTAAAACTAAACTAAAATTATATACATCTGTAATACAGCAAAGACCCAAGCTACCTACAAGTCATCGAGCTTTTAGGTAACTCAAGTGCTCAAACCAACCAGTGGGTAGCGTTCCCATCATGCTGGCGGCATTGCCTCTCTGAATTGCAATGCTAATACGTTGAGCCAAATAAGTACCAGCATTTTAATAACGCGTCGCCTCAACCGGTCTGATAAATTTTTGAAAATAGAATGGGTTCCCGGTCCCCATACCCAGTGTCTCTACACCAAATGGCTCAAATATGTAACCACTGACGAGGTTTCCATATTTTCGCCGTTTGCGGTGCTCTGCCGAAGTTACCGAGGCGCTAACTCCATTCTGTGTTTCAAGAAGATGTGACGGAGCTAAAGTGTCGACACTAGTGGCATCCCACACTAAAGGCCATCTTCCATGAAATTAATGTCATGTCATCCAACCTAGGTATATATCTATATGATGTAGTCACCAAAAAGAGGTTTTTATAGAAACCTGTCGTGTTTACTTCCTTCAACTCCATCATCAGTTATCCGTGAGATAGTGGTCAAACGCTAGATAGATAATGAAATATATTATTAATGACCTATTTACACGTCGAAATAAGACAGTGGCGCTTATCAATCTGCAAGAGGTTATATTTGGGGGCTGAGTCACCCACGTCCGTAGGAGGATACCCCTTAAGTCTGACTCCCTACACTTGGTCCCCGGGTGGTGCTAATCAGGTGACATTTGAGAGGTGGTAGAGCATTTTGTGAGTTGCTCGCCTGGCTTGCTACCAAAGTAGCTTACCACCATCGAGTTGAAAGTCTGCCGCCAAGCAAAATACGGTGTTCCGGCAGTTATCCTTGAGAGCCTGCGTATTCCAGGTCTAGTGTGTTTACCAGCTTCGATCACATCGTCACTTACCATCAGGTGAGATAGTGGTCAAACACTAGCCTGTCACAAATAAAAAAAAAACAGGTAGTATTAAAAATGTAATTAGTAGTTATTTTGTATAGGTATAAAGAATCTTTTTACCAGGACTGTCCTTAGGCTCCATCTTCAGCTGTGCGAAGATCTGTGCGCAGGAAGTCAGGACCTGTTCATAATCACATATGGCTGCGTGAGTGCCGTTCACGATCTTGGGGCTCATCGGGCTGTTGGCCAGGAGAAGGCTCGTTCCGAAGGTAGCATTAAGCCTGCGAGTTTCTGAAAGAACAAAACATAACATAAAACACGACTTCGCATACATCTATACACACAAAGAAATAATAAATAATAGTTTAAAAAACACGCTATATAGAAAACCAAACTAAAAAATAGAAAATAATTTTTAATAAATTTGAATAAAGAATAAGGAGTGTAAAGAATTTTAATAAACATAAATTAATAATAGTGTAAATTAGAAAGAAATATTTTATTTCAAAATAAGCGTGGGTGCATGGCGTCAATAGTTATAAATATTTCATTGACAGATATGAGAAGAAGGATTATCATTTCGATAATTTCTTAAAAAGCATCTCATGCTCTTTTTTAAATAAAATATTTTTTTCTTATTAACACTATTATTAATTTATATTTATAATTTTTTTTTACACTATTCTTAATTCAAGTATATTAAAATTTATTTTAGTATGGTTTTTATTGATATTGATTTTTAGTTTTTTTTCAATTATTGTTTATTTTCATATATTTTTTTTTTGCAAATTGAATAATGGAATAATCTTATCAAATTAGTATATTGTCATTGGTCTTCGATAAATCTACAAAGTTTGAATGAAATATTAAATAAATATATTAATAAAAAAATCAAAATCGCGCCCAAAGGAGTCGGTTACAAACATACAAGTAAAGCTAATATACAGCGTGTAAAAATAAGAAATATCCCAAGGTAAGTTTTTTTGAAGTGAAAACTTCTTTAGCGGCGTTGTGCACTTTTTTGGGATGGGTAAAAAATGTTAAACTCGCTTCAAGATACGTGACCTGATCGAAAATTCGTAAGACGGAAAATTCGTAAGATGAAGAAGACGAAATAATATCCCCCTCTCTTTCTACTGCGCGGCTAGTTTTCTTTGGCATATTTGTTATTTATTATTTATATCTTTTAATATTGTACTAACATAGTTCTAACTATACTGTCTATTTAAAATAGAGAAGATAACGCCACAGATCGTCCTAGTGTGGGACTCAGGGATCTACATTTTTGTATTTTAGTCTTTTTGGTGCAAATAAAGGTTTTTTATTATAATATTATTATTTATTTTAACACGAAATATCAAAACATGACGTGACATACCATAACATTTCTTTAATGGCATACCAATTACGTTTGGTACACCATTGGAATTACTATCTAGTCTTAAGACATAACTATTTTGACCTAAACTGCTAAGTAGAGTATAACCAGCAATAAAACTGGTTAAAAAGAGCAAATAGAGCAAACAAAAATTTTTTTTAACGAGCTTCTAACCTTTCAAAGAAACTCTTAGTTTCTTGGGCGGCACAATATTTCCGTTCTCGGTTCCAAACACTTCCACCAAAATTTCCGTAGCCACCGTCTTTATCTCGTTCCAGTCATCTGAAAGCAAACAATTGACAAAAGGTCTTCTTTCAAAATTTACCCTGGTTCTTATCTCATTGGATCTCGTGGGATTTTTAACGCCTCGTTGGACACGTTAAGCTATCGGTTCCGGTTATTAGTCGTTAGACAACAACCATGTCGGATGTCTTCAGAAGGCCTAAAAAAATTCATTATGAGAACTGCCAAAGAATGGAACGCCCTGCCGTCTACTGTGTTTCCCGAAAAATATAATATGGGTTTGTTCAAGAAGAGAGTGAATAGATATTTACTGAGTAAGCGTTCTCTATCTTTGACCAAATCATCGCTTTCCATTAGGTTAGATTGTGGTTAAGTCTTAAATAAAATTTCAAAAAATACCTGAATGATCCACCAACTGGATCACTTTCATGTGTTGTGACTGAAGATTTTAAGAAGGCATTCTCTGTGCTGTCCACGGAATCTGCAGCATCTTTCTCCAGCACCACATCATGACCTCACCTAATATATCCTTGTAAGTAGTCCTCGGAGAAGTAACAGTGAAGCGAATAACGTAGATTCCCTTGAAGCAGGCTGGTACTGCGTGGATGTAGCCGCGGCCGTTCAGCCGTTTCAGGAGACACTCTGTCAGGTCATTGTCTCCGCGGAGACGGAATGCTACCAACCCTGATTGGAATAAACGTCAAAATGTTTATCAAGCTGTTAAGAACAAAAGGTAACAACATAACATAAATTAAAGTTTTTTTTTGGGAGGAAAATATAACTTCCCTTCCTTCTCAGGGGTAAATGATGAGGGCATGGAAGGGGAAACAAGGATAAGGGTGTGTGGGGTTCGAACCCACTAAAAACCCCCGTGAGCAGTTCCTCGCCGAGGTGGGGCAAGATGAGGTCGCTCTAGCAGTCACTATCTAGGGCCCCCTTAATATTTTTTCTTTTATATAATTTTAAATGCCATTTTTGTCTTTGGGCAATATTTTACATATTCTATGAGAATTTGAATTCATTCGCTTATATGGTTTAGAAGCTAGATGCTTCTGACAGACGGACGGACAGGCGGACGGACAAAGTACTGAACGACCAGTCAACTTAGAGATCTTGCTTCGCTCGAACAATGATTAAAAGGGCAAAGATGTACTTACCGAGATTCCTGGTTTGAGGGATCTCAAATCGCTGGTCAGCCACAACTAGAGCTTCGAACTTCTGAGCCAGGTTAACTCCCTGCAATTATAATATGAAACAATTTCCGTTGACTAAAACAAAACATAACATAACATGAACATACACACACATCAACATACAACACGCTTTCACACTCACCACACTAAATTCGATAGCTTGTGTGAGGGCGATGGAAACATTGACATAATCAGAACCGGAACCAGAACTAGCCAAAAAATATAGTTAAGCCTATGTGTTAATCCAAGGTATAAGCTATGTAAATTCCAAATTTCATCCAAATCCGTTCAACCGTTAAAGCGTGAAGAGGGAACAAACATACTTACACACTTGAACACTTACACACAAACTTTTGGATTTATTATATGAGTAGGATAGGATTAGTAGGATCTTTACAGATGTTTGTTTAAAGCTAACGTTTCGCTGCTACCCTATTCCTTAGTAACAACATTAACACACCTCACGTATATGCTTCTGGAGACCAACAATACCGTAGTTCCTCAGCACGAACCAAAGTTTTAGCGCTCTGAAGCGACGACTGAGTGGAATCTGCCAATGCTGGAAACAAAAATACCTCTAATTAATATTGTTCAATAAGGTTGAAGTTCGGCTGTTCATTTTGCTACCATGCACCACCACCATGCACCACTACCATGGGTCAGAGGTGACTGTTTTTTTTATGTTATTGATGGTTGAGACTAGCAAGTCGCTTAACTGATGGTAAGCGTCACGCTTGTCCATCACAGTTCTGTGCTACCCAGAGTTATGAACTTATACAACCTGTAACAAAAAGGTGTAGTAATACTTGGTAGTGTGTATGTGTATCGTGCCAGGAATCGTCTGCCTGAGAACGAAAGTCGAAACCGGACTTCATTTTTTCAGTACAAAAATTATATTTTTCAAATACTTTTGACAACCCTACAGTTACATGTGCGACAATTGGAGATATTTGTTACGTACAAAAATTTTTTTTTTTGCCAACCCTACGATTACATCTGTGGCGCGTGACCTTGACCTTTGTTATGGCCACCACTGTCAGACGTCTAGGTCCAAAGGCTATGTGCTGTAGAACGGTAGCTGACGAAATAGGGTTGCAAATAACATAATTTTTTAGAAACTTTAATTCATCATAACTCAATATTAATGGTTTTGCCGCGAATGCAGAAGTTCCTGTTAGACTCCATACATGTAGCTAGATGTGTGACTTGGGTATTACTACACCTTTCTGTTACACATTGTATAGTTCAAAATCCTGCGGAGCAAAGAACTCCGCTCGCCACCCTGAGACATTAGATGTTAATTCTCTTTAAGCTCTGTAATTATTATTATTTATTGTTACCATAATCCACGATTGAGAACTTCTATTCTAATTATTACGTGTGGATCCCAATCTATGTCATTATTTTCTAATGTGACTGTAAATTAGCCTGATTTATATTTAACTAATAAATAATATCTAGTTTGTTTGTTTATAGAATGCCCAACATTTTTTTTTTTTTGTGACAGGCTAGTGTTTGACCACTATCTCACCTGATGGTAAGTGACGATGTGATCGAAGCTGGTAAACACACTAGACCTAGAATACGCAGGCTCTCAAGGATAACTGCCGGAACACCGTATTTGGCTTGGCGGCAGACTTTCAACTTGATGGTGGTAAGCTACTTTGGTAGCAAGCCAGGTGAGCAACTCACAAAATGCTCTACCACCTCTGAAAAATGCTGACAAATATTTTGCACAGAAATTGATCATTACTATTGAACATGGCATTGCCACCATTTCGAGTACTTTGCCAACTACCAACTCTTATATAAATCACTTACAACAATTAAAAAAAAAACTTAAAATTGAATTGTTCAATCGAAGGTCTTATCGCATAAAGCGATCTCTTCCAGACAACCTTTGGATGGAGAAAGTCTTTAATAATTCGGTGAAACAGGGGTGTACATATAAATTTATGAGAAATTAAAATATATAGTAAGGTATACATATACATACTTAAACAAAAGAAATTCTATAAGGCAACAATAATAAATAAATTCTGTTTCGGGAGTTTTGCCGCGAAAGTGAAAAAATAGCGTTGTTGATTTTGTGTAATTTTCCAAAACCTATGATTCTTCGAGTGTTAATGTGTAATGGTGGATTATTAACCGTTAATACTTAGTAAACGTGCATAAGTGTAGGCAAGTCATACAAAGTTGAAAAACGTGATTTTCGCCTTCGCTCCAAAACTCCAATAGAAGTTCTAGTAAAGTTTCTACCACTTTACTAGGGCATGACTTGACTATGACTGACTACTTGACTTTGACTGTAACTTGTGACTAAGACTTTTATTATGAAGAATAGAAATTGTTAATATTTGTTCAATATTTCGACTGAAGGACTATGCATCCATGGTCATCAAATAATAGTAAAAAAAAAAAATATCTTTCTAATATATATACATATAAACCAAATTCCAAATAATGTTTGTTTATTTGATATCATATTTGAGCATTTTTTTTATGCTGGATAGGTAAGAATTTGACCACTATCTCACCTGATAGAAAATGATAACGCGGCCAAAGATGAGAAAGCTTGAAGGTCGAAGAAAGACGACCTAACATGTGTTGTTAATAACAACCACCAAAACCCACCACCGAAATTTCAAATTCATACAAGCAACTCTTTCTTTGATGGATCCTCCAACTGTATATCCTTGCCACATCCTGGTGATATCTTGTTATAACCATGTAGATTAGATTTATCTTCTTCAACAAATACTGGATTATCAATCTTGAAGTTGCCGTTAATGTTTTTTTCTATCTTTCCACTCAGTTTATTGAGAATGTTATCCGGGATTATAGGTATATCTTTACCGTTAGCTTTTTCATAAATTGTTTTATCATTGCCATCTTTGTTAACAGTTTCATCCTTGTAGTTCATTTCACCGTTTATTTTGATATGAATATCGTTGCTGAGATTTTTGTTCAGAATATCTCCATTAATTGAAGTCATTGATTTCGTTTCTCTTTTGTTATCTTTGGTAGTTATGCTGCGTAGTCTTTTTTCGACATAATTTTCGTGTGGTCTCATCTAAATTTAAATCAATAATAAGATTATACATTCTTTTGACTGAGTGTGAGCGGAGCGAATCTATAGATTTGCTCATTTATGAGAGCATTAATGATAAATGAATATGGATTTAAGGCTAGTGATCTTGGCGTATTTCAGAGCATTCTGCACCCGAAACCGATGCAGCTAGGGCTCTGTACGTCAAAATTAAAAACATTTTGTAGATATGCATCATAGGAGTGTACCAATAGGGCTGACATAGTCGCAAGGTGACTCAAAGCATTTACAAAATATTGATAAAAAAAAAATTATACTTAACATCAAAACATATTAAATAAATAAGAATTGGGACTTACCATGTAATCAATAGCCTTCCCTGTAAATAAAGAAAGATATTGTAAGATTAATTATATTAAGAGTGTCGCTGTAACCTAGCTATATAGGATTTTAGGAGACCTAGTACTAGGGACAGAGAATCCCAAAGGTACAATACAATACAATACAAAATTCTTTATTGTACACCAAAAAACAAAAAGATACAAACTTAAAACTACGAAATTAATATTATAAGGCAGTACAATAGGCGGTATTATCGCTTTCAGCGATTTCTACCAGACAACCTTTGGATGGACAGAAATTGTAGTAGCAACTGGGGTCGGTGGAGGTGTACAGTACAATTTTACATAAATACAGGTGCATAATATCGTAATAATTATTCACATTGTTTTTTTTTTCATTCTATATCTACGGGTTAATTGCCTATATTTTCTAAAACTAAATTAAAACTTTATACAGCAAAGAACTAAGTTACCTACAAGACATCGAGCTTATAGGTAACTCAAGTGCTCAAGCCCACTACCACTGGGTAGCGTTCTCATCATGCTGGCGGCATTATCTCTCGGAATTGCAATGCTAATACGTTGAGCCAAATAAGTACCACGTTTGATACTCAGGATTGGCTAATGTTTGAGCACTAACTCAACTGATGGAAAGTGAAGATGTGGTCGACAATGGTGCACGTTTGCCTAGAAGATCGTTCGCTCATGACATGATGATTCCCAGATTGTACTTATCGGGAAACACAGACACGGCAAACGAGTGCCACTCTTTTGCGGTTCTCATAATGAACGTGGAAGCAAAACGCATCGTGAGTACAACTACCGTAGGATTAAAAAATGTTACCAGAATTCTCGTGTTGCAAGTAGATGGGGTTGACGTTGAATGTTCTGTGTAGAGCTGTGCTATCTTTCACCCTGTATTTAATAAATTTAAAAAGTAAGTTTAAGAGCAGGCAGCATAAAAATCATAACATTTTGTAATGACATCCTGAGTCAATAATTTGTCCTATCAATGAGTGATTTTAACTGACCGAGCGATCGTGAAGCGTGAGCGCAGCGTTTCTGTTTCAGCTTGGGCATTATTGCTTTCGTACGTCTGTCCGGATTTCCGGTTGTTCTCCTCTACAGGTCGCATTACTCAACCGATTCTCGTGAAATTTTCTTAGCAGGTTTTCTAATTTTCTTAGCAGATAATTATACAGTTTTTAGATTCTTTTTCAAAATGGTGGAGATTTTTTTATCCTGTATAGGCAAGCATTTGACCGATATCTCACCTGATGGAAAGTTACGATGCGGCCGAAAATGGAACATAACCTAGAAGGTACCATTCTAGACTTAGTAAAACGCTTAAGAAGATATAAGAGTAGAAAACGTAAAAAACATATTTTTGCCATTTTGAAAGTAGGTCTTACCATCTCGCTTACCATCAGCCGAGCGTCTTGCTTGTCTGCATAAATAAAGAAACTTACCACATAGCAGTGCAGTCGAAGTTGACCATGAGCCACTTAGAAGGATTGAAAGCGAAGGAGTCCGCCATCTCTATCCCGTCCAACCAATGCCTGAAACATGTTAACATTTTATATTGTAATATTTTTAATTAACTTATTACAATTAAAAAAAACAAACAATATGTTTAAACCTAATTAAAACCCGACAAATTTAATTTAAACGTAAGCAAAGCTTAAATAATTAAACGCAAGCAAAGCTTTAAAAAAAACCGATTTCACCGCTTTATCTTCGGAACTTTGATCAGATTAGATGTACTAAACACGCATTATTGACGATATCTCAAGAACTACTGATCAGATCTCGATCAAATTTTAATGGGACCACATGAAAAACACCAGCTTTCAGACAAAAAAAAATCATCAAAATCGGCTCACAACTAAAGAAGTTATGAGGTAACTTTTGAAGTCGGTTAAAAACGAGAACATCGTCAATGTAGTCCACAGAATACGCGATATTTCAAGAACTACTGATCAGATCTTGATCAAATTTGAATGGAACTTTTGGAACAATTGGAAACCAACATCTTTCAAACCTAAAAATAATCGAAATCGGTTCACGTGGGAAGAAGTGATGAGGTAACACACATAAAAAAAACAGTCGACTTGAGTACCTCCTCTTTTTCTGGGAAGTCGGTAAAAAAACAGAGGGTGTCGTAAGGACACATGATTGACCTGAAACTTTTGTATTACAGGGAAGCATTTTAATTATTCATCACTAGGTTGCGGATCAACTTCTCCCATAAGAAGTATCACTTCAAAACAAAAAAAAAAACAATCTATGTTACAATTTGAGCTGAACTGCCCGTTGGCTTAGTTGGGTGAGCGCCCGTCTTCTGAGCAAGGGTATCGGGTTCGATTCCGAAACACAAGTTTCCTCCACAAGGAAAATTTGTGGTTCTGGTTGTGATTGTGAATGTTTCCGGCACCCACGACACAAGTTTGAAATGGTATAATTATATAATATGGTATAATTTCATATAATTTGAAATGGTTTATGAAATCTCTTATGTTAATTAAAATACGTGTAATATCCATTATATCTAAAACCAAGAACAATAAAATTTTGTTAAATAATTATATCGTAAAATGTATCTGAATAAATTAAATATTTTAATTAAAAAATATCGATTATAGTTAATTTGTTTTTCATAAGATGTATTAGTATTAATTGTTACATAATTGTAATTTAGAAACAATTAAGACGCTAGATGCCTCTGAAGGACGGACGGACGGATGGACGGACAGTGCTGAACCACCCAAGTATAGTCAGATCTTGCTTCGCTTGATTAAAGTTAAAAAAATAACTTGAATAAAAGCGATAGAAATAGCGTTTTACCTAAATTCAGGGCAGACAAAAGCACTCCCAGCGTACGCAGCGTCGACGTGGAGCCAAGCGGAGTGCTTTACACACACCTGACCTATCTCTCGAAGATTATCAAATGCCACCGATCCCGTAGTACCAAGGGTTGCACACACCTGCAAATAAAGAAAAAAACAACGGGTTGAAAACTTTAACATTAACGTTGTAAACAGCAGGAGCAGACATTTTCTCCGCGCGGTAGAAAGAGAGGGGGATATTACTTCCTCTCCTACGCCGCGCCGGCGGTCTACTCTCCCTCCGTCTTACGAATTTTCGATCAGGTCATGTGTCCTGACGCGAGTTTCACATTTTTTACCCATGCTTAAAAAGTGCACCACGCCGCTTTTACGAAGTTTTCCTATCAAAAATATCACAGTATAATTATAGAGGCGAAAGATGAAACTTAAACCTGGAGGGCAGTTCCTGCGTTATACATATGTCCTACGCTCAAAAGACTTATTACGCGCTTTACAGCATGTAATTATGTCTTTGGAGGGATGGGAAGAGCTTGCGCAACAGAGATCACAGTGGCGTAACTCTGTCAAAATCAAAATCAAAAATGTTTATTCACATGGGCCCCAAAGAGGCACTCGTGAAAGTTAATGAGTACTGCCAGATTCGCAAAATTACAGCCATCTCGAGAAGAACCTGGCAGTAAGTCGGCAGCGGCGCATTTTTATCATTCTTTTTTTTATCATTCCTTAACACTAATACATAATTATACTAGCCGTCCCCCGCAGCTTTCCCCGCTATTATCAAGTTATAAAGTAGCCTATGTGTGTGTTAATACTAGGTATAAGCTTTGTACATTTCAAAACAGTTGACAATATACATGGCTTATATGTAGGACTAGCCGTGCTCGGCTTCGCCCGCTATTATCAAGTTATAAAGTAGCCTATGTGTTAATACTAGGTATAAGCTATCCAGAGTCCAAATTTCATCCAAATCTGTTCAGCCGTTAAAGCGTCAAATGGGAACAAACATACTTACACAAAAACATTCGTATTTATAATATTAGTAGGATTAACACATGAATACTTTTTACCTGCGTATTCCAGTGTTTACCAGCTTCGATCACATCGTCACTTACCATCAGGTGAGATAGTGGTCAAACACTAGCCTGTCACAAATAAAAAAAAAATTAAAAAAAACTTGAAAACCGCGGGCGAAGCCGCAGGGAACGGCCAGTGCCATATATCCTATTGTTAGTAAAAACATCAATAACTCTAGATAACGCTGTCTGAATAAGTCACGCCAATTCTCATTTATATCTAATTTAAAATAAGCGTTAAAACATGTATTATGTCATAGATTACTAGCAGTGTAAACGATACTATATTCTCGATTTTTTTTTTTATTTCGTGACCATGGATGCGTAGTCCTTCAGTCGAAATATTAAACAAATATTAACAATTTCTATTCTTCATAATAAAAGTCTTAGTCACAAGTCACAGTCAAAGTCAAGTAGTCAGTCATAGTCAAGTCATGCCCTAGTAAAGTGGTAGAAACTTTACTAGAACTTCTATTGGAGTTTTGGAGCGAAGGCGAAAATCACGTTTTTCAACTTTGTATGACTTGCCTACACTTATGCACATTTACTAAGTATTAACGGTTAATAATCCACCATTATTACACATTAACACTCGAAGAATCACAGGTTTTGGAAAATTACACAAAATCAACAACGCCATTTTTTCGCTTTCGCGGCAAAAACTCCTATATTCTCGATTGAAAACCAATGTTGCCAGGAAAACAGACTATGTGAACACTAAATCCCATCTGCACCATTGATGTGAACATCAATACGGAAACTATATACATTTAAAAGGTACCATATGAACAGTGATTTAGTTAGTTGAGCGTTGCCTTCTAAGCACCCATCTGGTTCGATTCCCGGCGGAAACACAAGTTTTCTCCCCAAGGAAGGTGTTTCTGGTTCTGGTTGTGATTGTGTGTGTGATGTGAATGTTTCCAGCACCCACGACACAAGTTATCAAACTTAGTGTGGGGACAGCCCCACACTAAGTTTGATGACTTGTGTCGACATAAATGTCAACATAAACGCTTTCACACTCACAGGAGTGTGAAAGCGTTTATGTTTATTATGGTGTATTTTATATGTGAACACTAATTCCCATCTGCCCCATTGATGTGAACATTAATACGGGGAATATATCAATTGATAATTAAACGCAAGCAAAGCTTAAAAAAACCGACTTCACCGCTTTATTTTCGGAACCTCGATTAGATTTAATGTATTGCACACACATTATTGACGATAAATTAAAAACTAGTGATCAGATCTTGATCAAATGGGACCACATGAAAAGCACCAGCTTACAAATAAAAACAATAATCATCACAATCGGCTCACAACGAAAGAAGTTATGAGGTTCTTCTTCTTCTTCGTGTCGATGACAGGTACAGGTAGTAAATACAGGTAGGTTCTGTTTTGTACCATCATCGTGGTGAAAGGATTAAGTTATGAGGTAACTTTTGAAGTCGGTTAAAAACGAGAACATTGTCAATGTAGTCCACAGAATAGGCATTATTGACAATATTTCAAGAACTACTGATCAGATCTATATAATATTATATTTTTACTTGATTACTTGACACTGGCTTAAATGCACAAGAGTGTGAAGCCGAAATTTAAAAAAAAAAAACATATTCAACAGAATCGTTCATTTTTAAACCCTTCATTAAAAAGAGATAAAGTATTAAACATTTTATATTCATTATACAAGATTGGTTTGTTCCACTTGGGTCCGATTTAAAATAGCAAGTCGTGTTCCCGCTGGGACCAATTTGTTGACTTGAAGATTATAGAAGCTTTGTCAAGGATGAGGTATAGAGTAAAGGAGGCAAGCGGGAATTGTGCGAGTTGGTTCTTAATGGGATTGGTTTTTCAAAGCTTACTCAAAGTCAAAAGGGTCGAAGAATTTGATTAATAAAAGATTATGAAACATATAAAAATGTTTAGTCGTTATAATCATAAATTTAAGGCTTATTTATAAGTGAGTAATGTCGTAACAAACGCTTTCACACTTACAAAAACACACTAAGTTCGATGAATTGTGTCGTGGGTGCCGGAAACATTTACATCACACATACAATCATATCCAGAACCAGAACCAGGAACGCAAATTTTAATTGGGGAGAATACTTGTGTTTACGCGCGCCTTCTAAACAGGGGTATCGAACCCGATACCCTTGTTTAGAAGGCGAACGCCACCTAACCAAACCAACGAGCAGTTAATCATACAATTTTGTTAGTACATTCCTAAAACTAAAAAATCTAAATAAATCGTAATGGGTCGGCAATGTTGCTAAAATGCTAGCTGCGTTACCTCGCTGTGTAGCGATACTTATGCACTGTGCAAAACACAGACCTGCGTTTACTGGGCCCATGAGGAACGTGTGCCCTCGAACTTTTCACAAATTATGCTGGACGATTGAAAAAGTCGACTCATGACCAGAATTATGCTTTTGCACAGCGAATAAGTATCCTTCGTAGCGGGGCAGCGCAACCAACATTTTGGCAACATTATACTGACCTATTACGATTTATTTTGATTATTTAGTTTATTTCATTTTTAGGAATTTATTTACAAAATTGTATTTAATAGAAAATAAATTAATAATTCAAGGAAGGTAAAAAAAAATAGTATTATACTCACATAATTTTTTTATATGTTTGTGAGAGAGGAAACAAGTAAGATGGCTCTTTGGTCTAATGGTATAATACACATATAAAATACTAGCCGTGCCCCGCGTCTTCGCCCGCTATTATCAAGTTAAAAAGTAGCCTATATGTTAATCCTATGTATAATCTATGTACATACCAAATTTCATCCAAATCCGTTCAGCCGTTAAAGCGTGAAGAGGGAACAAACATACTTACACACTTACAAACAAACTTACGGATTAATAATATTAGTAGGATATTTTTAACAAAGATAAAAAATAAATAAGAACATTGTATGCTGACTCCACTTGCGGGAAAAAGGAAAACAAATGAAGAAGATGGTTTTGTTTTAAACGCTTTAACTTGTGTTTTGTACTCATTGCAAAGACTTATTGGTTTATCAATTAGTAAAATGCAAGTTATTGAAATTAATTTATAATACAGATGTATGCACTCACATTATTTTTATTATACTATATGATATTATACATTTAGTAGATAGAACATATAAGAGAATTGACCTGAACAGAGTAGATACAACTTTAAGTGAGAGATTTTGCCGCGAAAGTGAAAAAATGGCGTTGTTGATTTTGTATAATATTCCAAAACCTGTGATTCTTCGCGTGCTGATGTGTAATAATGGTGGGTTATTAACCGTCAATACTTAGCAAACGTGCATAAGTTTAGGCAAATCATACAAAGTTGAAAACGTGATTTTCGCCTTCGCTCCAAAAGTCCAATAGAAGTTCTAGTAAAGTTTCTACCACTTTACTAGGGCATGACTTGACTATGGCTGGACCTTGACTCTTTTACTTGACTTTGGCAGTGACTTGTGACTGGGACTTTTCACCCTTTGTAACTTTATTGGGCAAGAGATAAACAAATAGAATAATAGAGAGATTGGAAGATTTATAAGAATTACATGTATTTAGGATTTAACAGAAACTGTCTTACGGTTGGTTTACGGAACAGTCGGTACTCCTTCAACAGTCAAGTACGCGCGTACACCGTCAGGCGGCGTCTCCGTACTACAGTGTACTCGGTGTACTCTTTACACGCCGAGACGCCGCCGGGCGGTCTACGATGAAGAAGCACCGACTGTTCCGAAACTAGTCTCGCAACGTGAGTGAATCCGCTAAATCTGAAATATCTATATACAATGTGTAACAGAAAGGTATAGTAATACTCAAGTTACACATCTATCTACATGTATGGAGTCTAACAGGTACTTCTGCATTCGCGGCAGCACCATTAATATTAAGTTATGATGAATTAAAGATTCTAAAAAAATATGTCATTTGCAACCCTATTTCATCAGCTACCGTTCTACACCACTTTGGACCTAGACGTCTGAGAGTGGTGGCCATAACAAAGGTCAAGGTCACGCGCCACAGATGTAATCGTAGGGTTGGCGAAAAAATAATTTTTAATTTTTGTACGGAACAAATATCTCCGATTGCCGCACTTGTAACTGTAGGGTTGTCAAAAGTTTTTGAAAAATGTAATTTTTAATTTTTGTATCAAAAAATTATGTCCGATTTCGACTTTCGTTCTCTGGCAGACGATTCCTGGCACGATACACATACACACCACCAAGTATTACTACACCTTTTTGTTACAGGTTGTATAGAAATGTTCGCTTGTTACTTAATCATCATAATATTATAAAATCTCATCCAGCAATCTACATTCTTCGTAATACGAGAATGTTTCCACGTGCGCCGAGCCAGTATTAACACAGTTTTTAATTGGATTCTAATGCGATACGCGCACGTATCACTTACTCGTATATCGTATCAAGGATACGGGGCGATTGATTTTCAATAATCCGCTTCAAATTTCTAATGGGTACATTAATAAGCCTTATAGCAGATGCCTGGAAGATTTTATAACGAGCATTGATAAAGATTGTTGTTAAAAAGTAGCCTATCTAAATATATATAACTCAAAGGTGACAGACTGACTGACTGACATAGTGATCTATCAACGCACAGCCCAAACCACTGGACGGATCGGGCTGATATTTGGCATGCAAGTAGGTGTTATGACGTAGGCATCCGTTAAGAAAGGATTTTGATTAATTCTACTCCCAAGGGGATAAAATAGGGGATGAAAGTTTGTTGTACTTCTTAACGCGAGCGAAGCCGCGGGCAAAAGCTAGTATATTGTATTGCGGATGGAACATGGGGTTGAAGCTCAAAAAGCTACGCAGCTATATTGCCTGTCTTTATATAATTATTCTGTATTTTTGTATGTGACTCAACTCCTAACGGCTAGAACGATTTTGATGATTTTTTGTGTTGAGGTGGATTCAAGCAGAATAAATATTAAGTCGCGAAAAAATTAATGCAAAAAAATAATTTTCCCATGGACAGGAATACGTCACTCGGATTTGATAAAGTACTAGGCAACCATAAACGTGAGAGAGGTAAAATGCTCTATTTATTTGAGTGGCTAAATAAAAAAACTTATATTCATTGCTCCAATTTTATATCACACTAATATTATACGTGTAAAAGCGAAAGTTTGTGAGTGTGTGTTGTTTCTTCTTCACGCTCAAACAGCTTGACCGATTTTGATAACATTTGCTATGGAGGTAGCTGCATTGGATTAACACATAGGCTACTTTTTACCCCGGAAGTCCGGAACTTCGGGGGGCACAGCTAGGCAGTAAAATAATTGGTTTAGTCTAAAAAAAGATTCACACTCAAAGCCTCACGCTTAATTCAAAGACTTGTATTGTGTTAAGTTTTCTGAAGGAAGATGAAAAGTATAGACTTACCCAGAACGGCACCAGCCCTTTCTCCTTATCGTTAGCAATTGCTTCTTCTAATTTATCTCCTCGCATGCTCTGGTTCTCGTCTGACTCTATGTACCTCATCCTCACTAAACCTGTAAAAATTCAGTATATTTCGATGAACAATTCCACAGAAATGTATAGACTATATTCGCTGGAAACACGAAACAGAGAAGGGCTTGCGTGAAGCCACCTCGTGGCGGGAAGTTGCACAGGACAGAGAGAAATGGCGTCTTCTGGTGTCGTGCACCGCACTGCACGATCTAGTTCCCTCATCCCCGTTCTATCATCGGATAAGCAGAGAAACTGCTAAGCGACACCGCTATATGGTGGACATTCCACAAATGCGCACTAAGCGTTTTACCTTCACATTCATTGTGCGAACCGCAAAGGAATGGAACCCCATACCTGAGTCGGTGTTTCCTGATGAGTACAATATGGGAGTCTTCAAGTCGCGAGTGAATAGATATCTTCTAGGCAAGCTTGCTCCATCGTCGACCACATCGTCGCTTACCATCAGGTGACATGTAGTCAAAAGTTTGCCTATCTAGAATAAAAAAAAAGGCCAATACTCATTTTGGGTCACTGCGCCCCCATAAGTAAATAAATATTCCACAGAAAAGAATCTTTTAGTAAAAGTGTATCTAAGTGTATCCCTCTCTCCATCCAAACGTTGACTGGAAGAGATCGCTTTTAGCGATAAGTCTGCCTACTGTACTGTGTTTTTAAGATTATCCCTGTAACTAACTGTATTTGGTGTACAATAAAGAATTTTCTATTCTATTCTAGTTGAGCCCTAATTGCAGTGTCTCGATCACCGACGTAAGATCGCAAGTCTGTATTCTATCGTTTTCATTTTGGTGAATATAGGAATTTCTACCATCTAACAATAAGACAAACTGGCAAACGTCATTCATTTATGGTGATATACCAGTTCGTTCGAAGCGTTTCGCTTTATCATCCGTACTGTGAAGGAGTCGAACTTATTGTCCGCGTCGTTTTTCGAATGAATCTTGGAGTCTTCAAGCCAAGATTAAATAGGTATATTCCAGGCAAGCGTGCTACATCTTCGACCGGATCATCGCTTTCCATAAGATAAGATAGTGACCAAATGCTTGCCTATCGAAAAAAATATCGCAAGTCAAACAAAACATAGACTCAGATGCGTTTTTAAGATAAATAGTATGAAAAAAACAAAATGTTGATTATGCATCGGTTAGTGGTTAATATTTAAAAACAATTTAAGCAATTAGTTTGTGCACAATAATGTCAAATTTTGCTAATTGCTGATAGCAGCTGAGAGATACGATATATCTAGGCCTTCACACTAGGCAACCCTTTTTTTTTTTGTGTGGGGGATAATGCTTTGCACTTTGCATACTCATTCCATCCCAGGGGTAAAGGAAAGGGGTATGTGGGGCTCGAACCCACTAAAAACCCCCCGTGAGCAGTCCCTCGCCGAGGTGGGGCAAGATAGGGTCGCGTTAGCAGTCACTATCTTGCCCCGGCGGTAGGCCCGGGTGCAAAACCGGGCCACTGCGCCCAAGTAGTGGTGACCTTGCTCACCAGGGCCACTACCGGACGTGTGGGGCCGTGCAAGCCGGTCGGTGGTGAGCCCCCTGGCTATCCACCAGTGGTCCCACTACAGAGGAGGAGAGAGGAGGCGGGCGAACTGCCTCCTCCTCCCTCCCGTACGTCTACGCCGGATCAGGTCAGACTGAGGGTCGACCTCTCTGGCCCGCTCCGCGACTTCCTTCTGCGCCATCACCGCTTCGCAGAAGGAGACCACCGTCTACCACGATCTCTCGCTGCCGAGCATGGATTATCAACATTTGTATGGATTTTCCGGATTGTGTCCAAGCATATAATGTAAACTTAATAGCACTCACCAATGAGCCCAGCTTTCTCTACAGAAGAGTGAGCTTGGTCCGAGCAGTAGCAGACCAGGTGTCCGAGCAGTTCCGCAGATTGCATCTCTGGGTTCATCTCAGCCAGCTCGATGAGCGCTCTGGTGCGAGCTGCTAGAAGACTGACTAGGGTAGCCTCGCTAGCAGTTGTCTAAGGGAGAGAATTTCGATGGTACTTTTCCTACACTTACAATCAAAATTGTTTACTCACTTAGACCTTTGGCACTCAAGATAGGTAATGATTCAATTTATTGCTAGATTGGTATATTTACAGCTATCTCGAGAAGAACCTGGCAAGCTGGTTAATTAGCTGGCGCAATGGTTCCATTATTTTTTCCAAATAATACTTACATCAATAATACATAAGTTATCTTAAGTATCCCTATATATTACAGCCGCCAGAAAGCGCTTGTGCAGTTTGCCTCCATGTATCATGTATTATTATCATTAAGACTCTGTTAAGATGATCTCAAAGTGGTTCTTGAGTCCATTGACTCCGAGCATTTAGAGTGAAATTAGTTCTTGGACAGCACAGCTTCTTGCCAATCAAGAACTTGTGGCATGTTCAGTCTTTTTCTACTTCGTATGATTGGAGAAAAAGACCTAGCTTGATACTTGTTTGTTTTTTATAGAATGCAGACCCGGTGACTGGGATTCAGGCTATCTGAAAATACGGCCCCAAGCGCGTTTCTCTAATAATTTCTATAACCGATGAGAAGAAAAAATTAAATTAAATGTGGTACAATTTGCATGATAAAATATTAAGAAAACAACATCTTTCACCGTAAACTGGTATATGAAAAAGTTTTCAATTGATATGTTTGAAACCATGATGGATACCTTGTATGAATAGTTATCTTCTAGGCAAGCATGTTCGGCCGTATCGTCACTTTCCATCGGGTGAGGTAGTGATCAAATGCTTGCCTATCCAGCATAAAAAATGAAGCACTCGTTTCCTCGATTCTTTGAGCTTCCGGTGAGGGAAGCATCGTGATTAAAGCCGTGGTAGTAGCATAGTAGAAATATATACTATGGTAGTAGGGCCTTTCTAGATCTTCTCATAGTTTGCTACCAAAATCCGTGAGTTACCACTACCAGTAGAGTATAATATATTATCATAGTATTTTGTCTTTTATTCAACGTACCTGTATAACTCCACCGCCGGGACTATTGTCCTTCTCATTGAGGAAGCAATCTGGTAGACCAAGCAGCTTGCCCAGCCAGTTCATCGCAATCGTCTCTAGCTCAGTACCAGCGGGGGATGATGCCTAGAGACAGAACATTTAGGTGGTTAACTCATCTCACAATGGAGTTGAAGGGGCGAGCTTCAACAGCTTCGACCGCATCGTCGCATTCCATCAGGTGAGATAGCGGTCAAATGCTAGCCTATTGGTCATAAAAAATGGTAATAGAAGTATTTTCAGAGATTATAGCATGGCTGTGTACTGCCTCATTTTTTGTAAAGAGACTTTCTATTTTCAAAGGGAATAAAAGGGTTTGTCTCCTACTGCCTAAATATACCTACTATACTAAAAAAGCTACCATACATTAAAGTAACTTACTAACCTAATAAAAAACTAAAGTTCACGTTCGCAATACCCTAGACCAGGGGTCATCAAACTTGAGGCTCGGGAGCCACATGCGGCTCTTTGGATGTGAAGCTGCGGCTCTTTAGTTCCATACGCAAATATTATTTATTAAAAAAAAAACATAAACTAAATAAACTTCTGAATCGATTAACGAGGATTAGGCGCCATTTCTATCGAGTCATTAACAAGCCTCCAAGGGTAGCAAAAAATTATATTTATACAGTTGAAACAAGTAAATTATGGGATGAATAGGTAGGTATAACGCGTGCATAGCGTTTTCTTTACGATACTCGTAGTGCAGTAGGCAAGAAAAAAACTTGTGGCTCTATAAAACTTTGAAATTTTGTAAATAGTAATTTTTTACTCTTCCGACTCAATCGGTTGAAGATATCTGCTTCAAAATTGAGTTTCAAGATCAACAAACATAGTTACATAAGAGATATCGTTTACACAACTGCGTTTTTAGCTGCGTTAGTTAAGCTCATTTTTTTTTATTTTTTTTGTGACAGGCTAGTGTTTTACCACTATCTCACCTGATGGTAAGTGCCGATGTGATCGAAGCTGGTAAACACACTTGGCTTGGCGGCAGACTTTCAACTTGATATCATATTCAAACAGTTACGTGACACATCCCCTTAAAATATAAAGAAGATAAATTTTACCCATGTAAAACAGAGCACGTTGAGAGCGCTAGACAGCATCTCCCCCATGATGGAAGGATATGACGTCAGAGCCGGGAAGTACGCATGCATGTGTGGAGACTGCCAGTGCACCAGCTGTGAGAAAGAAAATTGGGAATACACACGATGCGCACCGCGATGAATGGAACTCCTTACTTCGGCTCTACTGCCGATTTTCATAAACTTTCATGAGTGCTTCTTTGGGGCCCATGTGAATTTTAAATTTACCCGAGTCTGTGTTTCCCTATAAGCATGGAGGCTTCAAATCACGAGTGAATAAACTTCTAGGAAAACGTGCTACGTTGATTGTATCGTCACTATAAGGTTAAATAGTGATCAACGTTGACAAGAAGGTCTATGCAGGACTGTGCCAGCAGGACTGATTCTGACTTGCCAGTTCGAATTCTGGGCGTATGAGACCTAACTCATTAGTCCCATGGTGAGGTACACATTGCAGTCTAAAGCAAAATTTTGTTATTTAAAGTTTTGTGTGACAATGCAGAGAGGGAAAAAACAGTCAGAAGACTCATATACCGCTATATGCTAGACATTCCACAAATGCGGACAAAGCGTTTTGCTTCCACATCCATTGTGCGAACCGCAAAGTCGGTTTTTAAAGCTTTGCTTGCGTTTCAATTTTGTTATGTTTGTAATTGTTAGGGCGAGGCTTGTTTTTTTAATCCACCGGGAATTGAATCTGGGCAAAATCGGGGCTAATCATCAAAATTTCAAAATCAAAATCGTTTATTCACATGGGCCCCAAAGAGGCACTCATGGAAGTTAATGAATCTATTGCCAGATTCGCAAAATTACAGCCATCTCGAGAAGAACCTGGCAAGAAACTCGGCGGGCATTTTCTTTTCATTCATTTAAAAAAAAAAAACTTAATTTCTAATACATAATTTTCTTAACCTAGGTGTTAATATGGTAGTCGCTAGAAAGAGCCTGTGCAGTTTGCCTCCATACATCCTTGTCATTAATATAGTCTGTGGTTTAAAGAAACATACAAATTCTGACAGCTAGATATTTGGCAATTAAACTTAAGTTAAATTAAACTTTATTTTATAGCCAGCAAGATCCACTTACCCCAGGCATGATATGTTCTTCAACGTCCTTGAAGATATCATCCCACTTTTCTGGCATTTCCGGCGCCACTTTCGGCAGACGCTTGTGAAGGTACCCAGGTTGGACGCTCGGGCAGACGCGACGGTCTCCAATGTTCTCCAAATAGTCAGCTATGTAGTCCACCATTTCTTTAGCTAAAATAAAAGCTTAGATTAATTTTAAATACCCCGAACAAACTGGAAAATGCTTTTTTATGCTGGATAGAGAGAAAGAAGAAAGAAAATAAATGTATTATGTACTAACCGTGCCCTGCGGCTTCGCCCGCTATTATCAAGTTAAAAAATAGCCTATGTGTTAATCCTAGGTATAATCTATGTACATTCCAAATTTCATCCAAATCCGTTCAGCCGTTAAAGCGTGAAGAGGGAAAAAAGATACACACATACTTACACACAAACTTTCGGATTTATAATATTAGTAGGATGTCACACAAAACATTTACACTACAAACAAACAGCAAAATAAATAAAATACACAGAAATATACATCCATAAATAATCAAAAATAAAAGAAATAGAAGCGTGAAATGTTGTGAATGTCATGAATATGGGTTACGACTCAGCATACGACAAGTTCAGACCTTAGTCACTGATTTTCAGTCGCAATGTCATGACTTCACGAACTTCAGTACCAAACAATACCAAATAAATATATACTAAATATAACATTAAAATTAAAACAATAAATTTATTATAACAAAGAAAAAACCTATAACTATTATACGTAAGTTTCAGCGTTCAATGTGAAGCCGTTTTTGAGATAGACCCCGGGACAAAATAGGTTTAAAAACAGTGACTTTGGTGGCTTATCAAATCGTTATATTCCAATATAGATTTTTTTTTAACTGATTTCGTACTATACTTATAAAGCTCTTTTCAACGATTCTTGTACCCCACAAGGGTGTACAGGGGAAGATAAAAAAAATATATATTTTACTCCCCACTATACATGTATGTATGGAAGCTCCCTTAATATTATCATTTATATAATTTTAAATGTCATTTCTGACTTTTGGCCAAAGTTTTACATATTCTATTAGAATTTGAAGTCATTCGCTTAACTGGTTTAGACGCTAGATGCCTCTGACAGACGGACGGACGGACGGAAATACAAAGGGCTGAACGACTCAAGTCAACTTAGAGATCTCGCTTCGCTCGATCAATTAAGAGATAATATTTTACCTAATGCTGAGGTCAGGGATATCACTGACCCAATAATAAATTTTCCTTGAACTTGAGTGAGTTATGTCTATTAAGGATTATTTACACACCTACTGCTGTTAATTTTTTTATTATTCTCCTAATGCCATTTCACCACCATCTCACTCGATGGAAAGTGACGATGCGGTCGAAGATGGAGCATGCCTGCCCAGTAGTTATCCGTTCGTTTGAGATTTAAAGACTCCAATATACTATAAAAATTAACAATTGTACGTCGAGAAAAAAATTGGGACAACTAGACTACTAAAGTTCTCAGAAACATATTTTCTAGTCAAAATTATAGTTACTACATTCTTTTTTGTAGTTGTTACCAAATAATGTTGTGATTGTTACTAAATAATAAAGTTGTCACATAGAATGTTAGTAACAGCAATTAGACATTTTGTCAGTGTGCTGCAGTTCATTTTATTTTTCAATTCTCGATTGGCTAGTTTTTGACTATCATATTATCAAATGATGAAAAGCGACGATGCGGTCGAAAACGGAGCATGCCTGTCTTTCTGGACAGGCATGCTCCGTTTTCGACCGCATATACCTGTTCACTAGGGATTGAAAGACTCTCGAATAAAAATTGATAAAAACTCTCAATATAATACAAAAATTAACAATTGTATATTCAGTATATAGAATGGAACCCGAGCTCCAATCTAACAGCAATCAGAATGATTAAAAAATCTATACATTTCAAGTAGTATTGTCGAAACCCCATCAGTCTCACAAAGAACTCTCTTTGTGTTTAAAGTGTAAACCATTTCCTACGGAACCCCTTTGATTGAGGTTCAAGATGTGTGCCAATTGAAAAGGTACTTTAAAGTAGAGTAAAACAGAGCAAAAAACTATCTAGAAACTTTAAAATTGGCATTTCGTTATTTTTAACACCCTTTTACTCGTCTTTTGTGCTGAACTGAGATCTCGCCTACATTCTTAACCGACTTCTAAAAAAAGAGGTTTCAATTCGACTGTTTTTTTAATGTATGTACGCGATAGTTCCGCCAATTATTATGAATCGATTTTGATGTTTTTTTTGTTTGGTAGATGCACTTCATGGTCTCATATAAATTTTATCGAAATCGATCCTGCCTAAACCAAAATAATTTGATGTCGTTTTTTTAAGCTTTGCTTGCGTTTAATTATGCCTTACAGCAGTGGTTCTTAAACTATGTGCAGTCACGGACCACTTTCAGAATTTCTGAAATGCCATGGACCCCCAAAATCAAAGGATATTGTGAAAAAAATCAATTTAAAAATTACTTTTATTGGTACTTTACTCACACTTACTAATAAACTTAATTAAATTTAATTCAAAAGACTTCTGCAATATTTCCAGATGCTCTGACACTTGAGCTTGTACCACTTTTGATGTATTTTTCATGCCGCCATCACGACGTGTCAGCAACTGTTCCAACGTTGAAAAATTTGCAATGTTATTTTCTTCAACCCTCCTTTTCCAAAGTGGAAATTTTCCCACAAAACCTTTTAACCGTTTTGTCGCATCTACGATGGTAACTGCAGGACCAGGGTCCTGCAGTTACCATCGTAGAACTTTTAATATGAAATACACTTGAATATATTATCACTTGACACTGTCTAAATGCACAAGATTGCAAAGCCAACATTAAAAGAAATAAAAGAGACGTAGGCACATG
This sequence comes from Lomographa bimaculata, assembly GCA_948107665.1. NCBI lineage: Eukaryota > Metazoa > Arthropoda > Insecta > Lepidoptera > Geometridae > Lomographa > Lomographa bimaculata. The sequence continues at coordinate 6,471,482 of OX403612.1, read as the reverse complement.
TAGGTAATTCCCCGGCGCCTCGCGCTGCTCAACAATAACCAGCGAGAGTGGTCAAGCAAATGATGTGTTAGTTTACTGCATTTTTTTTAAATTAATCTTAAGAATTAATTTAGCTGCTGCGGACCCCTGGCACACATATTACGGACCCCTTGGGGGTCCGTGGACCCCACTTTAAGAAACCCTGCCTTACAGAGATAAAATTTTGAGGTTAATTGCTTTAAAAAAAAAATCTATTCAATAATTGTCTGATTTCAATATTTTTTGCTCAAGTACAGGATGTAACGGATATTATACGTATTTTCAGCTTGAAATGACAAGCCATTTTTTAAGATAGACCGAACTAAGAAAGACAGAAAGCTAGTGTTTTCCATATAGTTAAATTTGATCAAGATCTGACCAGTGGTATTTGAGTTCTCAATAATGCGTATTTAATTAATTTAATTTGATCAAGGGCACCGAAGATAAAGCGGTGAAAGCTTTGCTTGCATTTAAATTATTATGTACCGAGTTTTAAGTGAATCGAAGCTAGTAAATATTTCCATACAAACTTTTTCACCCTATTTAGCACACTTAAGGGATGATTTTTGAAAATTGGATTAGCCTATGTGTTATTCCGGAACTTGAACTATTTATATTCTAAATTTCATCAAAATCGGATAATTCGTTACGGAGAAACATGGTAACAAACATTCACACACACAAACTTTCGGAATTATAATATTAAGTAAGATAAGATTAACTTTGTCGTTATGGATTCCAGAAAAGTAACGCCTAATTCAATGAATTTTCTTAAAAACAATAATGCTAAGAAATTCCTTAACCAATACATGTGACAAATAAGACCATACATAGACAGTCCAATAAAAGCTAGGACAAGCTATAAAACGGCTTTACAGCTCCTGATGAAACTGGAATAAACTGTTCAACGATTCAATATTGGTGGAAGCAAATCCTTATACGCGCTTTACGTATTTTATGGGGTTGATTTGACTTCATTAGGTTACATTGAGAAAGGGTGCTATAGCATGCAGAATGTGTTGTTTAAAAAGACTGGCTTTTTCTTTTTTTCTACCGACTTCACAAAAAAAGGAGGAGGTACTCAAGTCGACCGTATTTTTTTTTGTGTGTTACCTCATAACTTCTTTCCACGTGAACCGAATTTGATTTTTTTTTTACGTTTGTTTGATTTTGCTTTCCAATTGATCCCATTTAAATTTGATATCTGATCAGTGGTTCTTGAAATATCTTCAATAATGCGTGTTTAGTACTATCTAATCTGATCAAAGTTCCGAAGATATAGCGGTGAAGTCGGTATTTTTTAGATTTGCTTGCGTTTAATTATTTATGCTGAATAGGCAAGCATTCGACCACTATCTCACCTGATGGAAAGAGAAGATGCGGTCGAAGATGTAATATGCTTGCCAAGAAGATATCTTTTCACTCTAGACTTGAAGACACCCAGATTATCCGTCCAGGAAACAAAGACGCAGGCAATTCTGGTTGTGATTGTGTGTGCACACTATTCACATCACATGTGATGTTAATGCTTCCGACACCCACGTCACAAGTCATCGAACTTAATGTGTGGTTGTGAGTGTGAAAGCCTTTATTCATCAAGAAAATAATGTTAAGTGTTTTTAGTTATAATTTTCTAGCTTTTAAGGTTAAAAAACGTCTCTACCTACTTATTTAAATATCATGACATTTGTTTTTTCACACATACTTTTGCATTAATAATATTAGTGTAATTTATTAGTAGATTTAGTGATGTTAATGTTTCCTACACCCACGGCACAAGTCTTCAAACTTAGTACAGGGCTTATTTTTAATTATATCCTTTAATATTATAAATCCGAAAGCTTGTGTGTAAGTGTGTAAGTATGTTTGTTCCCTCTTCACGCTTTAATGGCTGAACGGATTTGTATAAAATTTGGAATGTACATAGATTATACCTAGAATTAACACATAGGCTACTTTTTAACTTGATAATAGCGAGCGAAGCCGCGGGGCATGGCTAGTAAGATATATTGTCTCTACAATTCTAGAAAAGTCAAGACAATGAACTCTGAGGCATATTATTATATCCATTATTACAAAATCAATGGCTTACAAGATTATTAATTGGTTCTAAAATAATTATATCACAATAATAACAAATAATAACGCAATAGCAATTAGGTTTGTTACGTTTACGGAATATTAATGATGTATTTGTTGTTATGGTATTTTTAATAATAACACAATACAATCGTTTTCTGTAGAGGCAGTGCGTTTATGGAATGGTCTTCTAATTACCATCAGACAAGCTGCTTCTTTAGACGTCTTTCCGCGAAATCGAATTATAGTCCAGGAAAATTAGGGTTTCACCTCGGAATGAGAGATAGTCGACTGTAAACTTGTATAAACCTTTATTTTACACCCTAAAACTTGTCTCAAAACTTACTTATCGTAGGGTGTCCGCGACTACAGATATTCTAAGGTCAAAGGTAAAAAAATAGATTTTTTACAAATTGATTGCAAATATCTCGTTTCCTATGGGTTTTATGCTATTTGTATTTATTATAAATTTTAATATTGTAGAAGATTAAATTCTCTGAAACTTTTGTTTAAATTTTTTTTAATATCTTGAACCATTTTCGAGATAGAGGCAGAGCGCGCGCAGTGCTTAACTATTTAGAGTATCATGCGAGGTCAACCTGTAGTCCCGATTAAAAACACGCCGTATAAGGCTTATAAAGTTTATAAATTGATAATTACATAATTCTAAATAATTTGCATTTTATAGTAACTATTACGTTATAATAGATTTTTTTTAAATAATTCAGTATCTATTCATTTAATAACACATTTTTTGTAATTTTTTGACCTTTGACCTCGGAAAATCTGTAGTCGCGGACACCCTACGATAAGTAGGGTTTGAGACAAGTTTTAGGGTGCCAAAATAAAGGTTTATACAAGTTTACAGCCGACTATCTCTCATTCCGAGATTCTTGCTCAAATTTTACTAATATAAATGGACTATTATAAAAATTTCACGAGAATCACACGCTGAGACGCCGGACGGTCTACGCGCGTACTCGACTGATGAAGGAAAACCGAATGCTCCGAAACTAGTCGACGACCAAACAACCGTGAGAGAAATCGTATAAATCCTTAATATGTGTAATACTTACAAACCTTTCAATCAAAAAAGTATAATTAAACGCAAGCAAAGCTTAAATAAACCGACTTCACCGCTTATATTTTGGTTTTGGCTTAATCGATTTTGATAAAATTGATATGGGATCACCTCTGAAGTACAATCTACCAAACAAATAAATCATCAAAATCGATTCATAATTGGCGGAATTATCGCGTAACATCCATACAAAAAAAAACATACAGTCGAATTGAGAACCTCCTTTTTTGAAGTTTGTTGAAAAATAGATTCACTTTTTTCGCAGTCGGGTTTCACTTACCCTTTACTCGGAACTCGGTGTGCTCCATGGTTGCCAAAGTACCTGAAACAACGGTAAATATTAATTGAGGCAGTGACATCCTTAATTTCCGCATTTCAGGCTCTGTGATATTTATATCTGAGCTATATAAGAATGATTATTTAATACATTACAAACAAACAATCAAAACAAACGCATTCACACTCACAGTCCCACACTAAGTTCAAAGACTAGTATCGTGGGTGCCGGAAACATTTACATATCACACACACAAATACACCCAGAACCTGAAGTACAAATATCCCTTGGGAAGGAATTTGTGCTCCTGCCGGGAATCGAACCCAGGGCCCTCGGCGCAAAGGGCGGAGACCTGTCCACTGCGCCAACTGGGTCGTCTATTCGTCTATCGTCGATTAGTAAACTAAACTTTACAATGTAGATACATTGTACATTTCATCAAAATCGGTTTATTAGTTACGGAGATACGTGGTAACAAACACACACACACACACACACAAACTTTTGCATTTATAAAATGAGTAGCGCAGGAATTATACGAGCTAATTCCCCCAAGCCTGTTTTACCATCTAACAACAAGACAAACAGTCAAACGTTATCAATTCATGGTTGACATACCTCCAGCTCGCTCGAAGCGTTTCGCTTCTACGTTTATCATTAGTACTGCGAGGCAGTGGAACTCATTGCCTGCGTCTTTGTTTCCTGAGCTGTATAATCTGGCAGTCTTCAAGTCAAGAGTGAATAGATCTTCTAGGCAGGCATGCTACATCTTCGGCCGCATCATCGCTTTCCATAAGGTGAGATAGCTGTCAAATACTAGCCTATCAAACATAAAAATGTAGGAGTTCAATCAAATAAATTTAAATAATATATATTTGTTAACGCACCATTATAGGGCACTCAAGATACAGGCGATGCCTAGTTTGGAGGCCATTGGAATTACTGTATTATCTTATATTCTTCTTATATTCTTTATTGTACACACATTGATAATTTTTTTTACAATAAGGCCATAACAAAAGATGTACAAAGGCGAGCTTAACCCTTCACAGAGTTTTCTTCCAGCAAACCCTTTAAGTAGGATATAATTTATAGGAGCGAGTAGGTTGTGCACATAGAAGTATGATAACAATACAAGTTACTAATAATAAGTTACAAATATACGTTCAAATTTTTATAATAATAGACAACATATAAAACATAAATAGATAAATATAAACAATATAATAAAGTAAGAATAAATACCAATATCAATAAATAAATATCACCTATATATATATATATATATATATATATATATATATATATAAATTACACTTAATACCTACAATATATATAAATTTAAACTTTACTTAAATAGTTTCAATTATCAATGTGCTGAAGTAAATAAATTTGATTTCATTAAATACTAACTGTACACAGCAGGCGTTGCAACGCCACGCGAAGATTACCTATAATACCTCTTTATCGTTTATGGTTGCCTTGTACTTAATAGCTGTAATAAAAAAATAATGTATAATGTTCGCCTAGTACTTCACCAATTCAGACAGACGTACAGAATATAAAAAAACATTTGCTACTAATTTTCAACCGACTTCAAAAACGGAAGTTCTTTTGTTCAGTCTGTTACGCGATATCTCCGCCAATTATGAATGGATTTTTTTTGTTTGATAGATTATACTTCAGAGGTGGTTTCATATGAATTTTATCGAAATCGATCTAGCCAAAACCAAAATATAAGCGTTGAAGTCGGTTACGTTGAATTATTTAAATTATTTTTGAACTTATCTTTAAGGAACCTCCGTTGGTTTTTGCATTAATAAAGTCATCACAATAACATAAATAAAGTAAAAATATTTTTACCTAATTTGCGTACCCTCATCACAATAAAACGAAAACATATTTTTACCCGACTTCAAAAAAGGAGGTTCTCAATTCGACTGTTTTTTATATGTATGTTACGCGCTAATTCCGCCAATTATGAATCGATTTTGACGATTTTTTTTGTTTGACAGATTGAGAGGAAATTTTATCGAAATCCGGTCAAGCCATAACCAAAAAAAATTGCGGTAAAGTCGGTTTTTTAAGCTTTGCTTGCGTTTATATAAGGTTAGGTTATATAACGTTTATGAAACGTTTTATCTACATATAAATAAAGTAGATCAGCCCGTTGGTATAGTTACAAGAGAACCTAGTGCGGGCGTTCGATTTCTATTGGGAGCACATCGACATCAGCGAGGCTGTGTGTGTTTGTTTGTTGAAAGGGATAAATTAATCAACGGACGAAAGAAGCTTGAAAATCATTTTTTAAGCGGTTTTTTAAACATATTTTTAAACATATTTCAACCATTTCGAAAATTACGAGAGGTTTTCAGTTCACTGAGTCACTAGTAGTAATGTAGATAAACTGCTCCAGTAAAAGGTTTAGGCGCCTTGTCTACTTAAACGATTACAGCAAAGTACATTACCTAAAGGTTACAAATTAATCCATCCATACTGCCACAGTGTTGGACGAACAGTAGGCCAACTCTGTAGTTGGCCTACTGTTCGGGTAGCATATAAAAGGGGGCAGGGAGGGCGTGCGCCGCGAGCAATAGGGAATGTGCTTATAATAAAATTATGTTCCTTTATTTATATATTGCTTATAATAAGAATATTGTGCAGTACAGGTATTAATATCAATAATAGTCCAAAATATTCACTGTTTCCGGTGTTTACTGATAAACATTATTAAATAAGGTTAGTACAAAGAAATCTCGAAATTAAATCAGTCCAGCATTCAAAAGAAATAAATATAAAAAATAACAAATTCTGATTATCAATCAAGCAATCATAAAAAAATTATATAAATGTCAAATAATTATGTACATGTAATATTTTTTTTACTAAATTGCTTAATCTAACCAAGTATTTCAATCATAGGATAGAACAAGTGGCAAAATCAAAATTTTGAAAATATCCCTGACTTTCTATCTGGAAAACGATTGCGCCGATTTTCACCAAACATAGATAAAAACACTCCCAAATAATTCACCTTTCAAAAAAAAAACAAAAGCAAAATCGGTTCATTCGTTCGGGCTACGACGCCACAGGCTGACATACACACACACGTAAAACTTATAACACCCCGTTTTTGCGTCAGGGGTTAATAAAACAATATGTCAATAACCATTTCTTTTCCAATATGTTCCTTGAAAAAATAAAAACATTCAGTAACAAGGAGTTTTTTGAGGGCTGACTTAAATATTTGTGTTTTTAATTCTGAATGTGCAATGAAAACATACCTACTGCATGTTTGACTGTGACATTATCGACATTTTACAGTCACATGTATGGCTTCAGAAGAATGGATGTTTGTAACGAATTAGCCTAGGGAGCCGATTTTGACGAAAATTTCACTCAATTTTAATTATTATTACATAATTATACCGGCATGCATTGCTATGCTTTTTTAAAATGTTTTTTAAAAAGCAAAAAAAAATGTTAAATGTATTTTATTTTTTTTTGTTTTTCATGTATAAAATCCATCTAATATTTTTTTGCCGAACATAGTAAATAATAAAACGCAAGCAAAGCTTAAAAAACGGACTTCACCGCTTTATCTTCGGAACTTTAATCAAATTCAATGTATTAAATACGCATTATTGACGATAACTCAAAAACTAATGATCAGATCAAGACCAAATTTAAATGGGATCAATTGGAAAGCACCAGCTTTCAAATAAAAAAAACATCAAAATCCGATCACCCAGAAAGAAGTTATGAGGATTTTTTTTCATTAATGATAACATGACAGCCGAATTGAGAACCTTCTCCAATTTTGTGAAGTAGGTTAGAAAGAATACCCAATGTTGTATATTATTGTTTGAACCCAATGTTGTATATTAATGCTGTTCGTGCCGCTATTATGTTTGTAATACGATATGTAATGGGCGTTCAATGTACGCATATGAGTCTTGAATCCTTTCATGATAAACATTGGTTTTTGAGATAAGCCATATAAGCATATTCCGAGAACTACAATAGTAAATCCTATTAATATTATAAATCCGAATGTTTGTATATAAGTGTGTAAGTATGTTGGTTCCCTCTTCACGCTTCAACAGCTGAGTGGATTTGGATGAAATTTGGAATGTACATAGATTATACCTAGGATTAACACATAGGCTACATTTAACTTGATAATAGCGCGCGAAGCCGCGGGGCACGGCTAGTTATAAGATACTCGTGAAAAACATAACCCTTCCAGTCGTGTGATAAAACAAATAGAACATTTTTTACCGACTTTCCAAAAAAGGAGGAGGTACTCAAGTCGCCTGTATTTTTTTTTATGTGTATTACCTCATAACTTCTCTCCACGTGAGCCGATTTCGAATTTTTTTTTAGTTTGAATGATGTTGCTTTCTAATTGGTCCCATTAAAATTTAATCAAGATCTGGGCAGTAGTTCTTGAAGTATCGTCAATAATGCATATTTTGTGGACTACTTTAATGATGTTCTCGTTTAACCGACTTCAAAAGATACGTCATAACTTCTTTCGTTGTGAGCCGATTTCGATGATTTTTTTTTATTTGAAAGCTGGTGATTTTTAATGTGGTCCCATTGAAATTTGATCAAGATTTGATCTCTAGTTTTTGAGTTAGTCAATATTGCGTGTTAAATACATTAAATCTGATCAAGGTTCCGATGATAAAGTGGTGAATTCGGTTTTTTTAAGCTTTGCCTGCGGTTAAATATTGTTGTAGATTTGTTAAGGAAAAATGTTTCTAAGTTTTGTTCAGAAATAAATAATTATACTGGGATCTCTAAAATAAAAGTCCTCACACAAGCTGTATAAGTGGTTTATAACATAGAGAAGGACGAATGCAAAGGATAGATAAAGTCGCTTTAAGCTGATTAGTGGTTTCGACTTCAACGTCGGAGTGCATCAATTATAATACTAGCTTTAGCACGTGACATTGTCTATTTCTACCCGACTACGAAGCAAAAAGGAGGGTTATACTTTTTGCACCGTATGTATCTTTTATGAACGTAGAACGACGTCCTATTACATTGCGTTATTCCTCTCCATCCAAAGGTTGTCTGGAAGACATTTTAGCGATAAGACCGCCTATTGTTACACTTATATAATTATTTAATGTCATTCCTATTTTGTGTTCTTTGTGTTATTAATTACCACTGGGAAAGTTTAAATCTGTAATGAAACGGGCATTAATTAAAAAAGCTTACTATAAAACGATCGACTATATTAATGACAAGGATGCATGGAGGCAAACTGCACAAGCGCTTTCTAGCGACTACCATAATAACACCTAGGTTAATACAATTATGTTTGATTTTGAAAAAAAAATTAATGAAAAAAAAATGCGCCGCCCATTTTGTAAAAAAATCTGGCAATAGAATCATTAACTTTCATGAGTGCCTCTTTGGGGCCCATGTGAATAAAAGGTTTTGATTTAGTTATTTTAAGGTGTTCAATAAGGAATATATCTATCTATGTTTGTTCCCTCACAGCGTCCAAAGTATATCAGTATATACAAATACAAAATCTTTATTTGTATAGGGTAACATTTAATTCGTATCAATTCTACGTGTGTCGTAGGTTAAGTTTCTTTATAAAAAAACAAAATTGCGCCCGTGGTGCTCCATAAAGTAGTGATACAATATATAGGTAATCAAGTATTATAGTCATGGGTAGCTTCAAAATACCATTTCGATAATTAAAACGCAAGGAAAGCTTTAAAAACCGACTTCTTCGCTTATATTTTGGTTTTAGCTTGATCGATTTCGGTAAAATGTATATGGGACCTCGAAAGTATTATCTTCCAAACAAAAAAAAACATGAAATTCGATTCATAATTGTCGGAATTATCGCGGAACATACATACAAAACAACATACAGTCGAATTGAGAACCTCCTTTTTTTAAGTAAATTTTTAATAATTATAATAATATCATATGTTTGAATATCTCACAAATATTTACACATTTTAATTAGGTTACCTACAACATTGCTCTAAATATTGTCAAAATATTCGTTTTGATTATAATATACTAGTTGAAACCCGCGGCTTCACCCGCTGATAATGATGATGATGATTAAAGTAGCCTAGGTATTAAACCAGAGTATAAGCCATCTACATTCCAAATTTCATTGAAATCGGCTAAGTAGTTACGGAGATACGTGGTAACAAACATTCACACACACACACACATACACAAACTTTCGGATTTATAATATTATAGTAGGATAGGATAGAATTAATACTTTCAATATACTTATATTGAGTAGCTCAGCGGTTAGAGCAATAGGGCATTACACACCCTATGACCACGGGTTCAAATCCCGCCTCAAGCAATAATTTTTCCTTTCTAAATTTATCACTATAGTTCTGCCTAGCATGACTAATGCTATATAAATAAAAATTAATTTATATAAGTACTAAACAAACGACAAACAAACGCATTCACAGTCACAGCCCCACACCAAGTTCAAAAACTTGAATTGTGGGTGCCGGAAACATTCACATCACATACACATTACACCCAGAACCAGTACTGTTATAAAACACGCTATTATTTATTTGAGGAATGCAAATACTACATTTATATGTATCTATTTCGTAAGCTACCATTGGCTCAATCGGGTGAACGATCGCCATCTAAGCTGGGCTATCGGGCTCGATGTCCGGCGGTAACACAAGTTTTATCCCCAAGGAAAATTTGTGTTTCTGGTTCTGTTTGTGATTGTGTGCGTGCTGTGACTGTTTCTGACACCCACAACTCAAATCATCGTACTTAGCGTGAGATTGTGAGTGTGAAATCGATTACATTTATGTTGTTCTAACGGATCACATTTTAACAAAGTGAAATCGGTTTTTAAGGTAAATAAAAAGGAGTATTAAGCCGTGCAAATAACATTTTGACAGGTCGTGATACATTGTATTTGCCAAGCCAATAGTTCAAATAATAAAAAGTTAATATATCCCATCGATCTAATAAAAAACAGATACAACTCATGGAAAATGGGAATAAAGCGAAAGCGGAGGCATTTCTAAAGTAATGAAATAAACGCAAACAAAGCTTAACAAAACCGACTTCACCGCTTTATCTTGGGAACCCTTGATTAAATGTATTAAACACGCATTATTGACCATGACTCAGAAACTACTGATCAGATCTGAACCAAATTTAAATGGGACCAATAGGAAAGCACCAGCTTCCAAACGAAAAAAAAATTCAAAAATAGGTTCATGTGGAAAGAAATTAACAACACCCTTAAAAAATACAGTTGTATTAAATAGAAAAAAGGAAGAGATAGTATCTTTTGGGGGCTGAGTCACCCACGTCCATAGGAGGATACCCCTTAAGTCTGACTTACTCTGTCTGACTACACGTGGTCCCCGGGTGGTGCTAATCAGGTGACATTTGAGAGGTGGTAGAGCATTTTGTGAGTTGCTCGCCTGGCTTGCTACCAAAGTAGCTTACCACCATCAAGTTGAAAGTCTGCCGCCAAGCCTAATACGGTGTTCCGGCAGTTATCCTTGAGAGCCTGCGTATTCCAGGTCTAGTGTGTTTACCAGATTCGATCACATCGTCACTTACCATCAGGTGAGATAGTGGTCAAACACTAGCCTGTCACAAATAAAAAAAAAAAAAATCTCTTCCTTTTTTCTGAAGTCGGTTAAAAACCGACTACACCACATTATCTTCGGAACCCTTGATCAGATTAAATGAATTTAATTTAAATATGCATTATTGAAGATCAAAATAGATCTTCTCGGATCTTGATCTAATTTATTTTGGACCACACGGGAGCACCAGATTTCAAATAAAAAAAGATCATCAAAATCGTTTCACCTAGAAAAAAGTTCTGAGATTATACACATAAAAAAACAGTCGAATTGAGAACCTTCTCTTTTTTGCTTGATAGGCTAATAGAAAGTGAAGATGCGGCCGAAGAATTTGATGTGACGAATGACATTTAATTTATAAATTATATGTATATATATATATATATCTAGTATAGTCTAGTTGTGCGTGTATAGTATAAATATACTAAGTATATATATAAATATATATATATATATAAGTTTGACTCGATAGATTTTTTCGTCGATAAGTATACGCCTTATAAACGTTTTCACTCTCACAGCCCACACGAAGTTTGGGGACTTGCGTCGTGGGTGCCTAAAACATTCAACCAGAAACAGAAACACTCAACTAAACCAACGGGCAATGCTTTTCATTTTCTAAGTACATCACGCGCGCCTTGCGTAACTGAGTTATAGCATAAGCTCTACAATCGCCTGTGATATCAATCGTGCTTGGACCGAAGCGCGGCCAGCTCTTAGCCGAAATAAGCCACGGATCGTTATCTTGGTGTATTCTACCATAGTAGAAACAGAGAAGTATGTCAACACGAGGCCCGTAGGAGATTCAAATGCCCACTCTAGCCGAATACGCAATGTAAAATTTATATAATAACAAACTAATAAGTTGGTAGCTATAGATACTATTTAATTTGCATGAAAGCTGTAATTTGGCATGAATTTACATATTAGTCTCGCTGGCTTAGTCAAAACAAAAAATCTTGAAAAACCGTTTTTTTGCATATGTAAAAAGAAATCACGGTAGTATTATATATAACGAAGTTAAAAGGAAAACTATCATAGCTAGGTAGGGCTTCAATAAATCAATATTAGCAGCATGTACTTGTCTACGACCCGGTAAAAGATCAAAGTATTACTTAATTTTTTAAAAAAACATGCGTGGCAGTCATTGGGAACTGCCGATAGAAGTAAAAACTATATGTAATATGTATATACACAGTATACATCCTACTAATATTATAAATCCGAAAGTTTGTGTGTAAATGTGTAAGTATGTTTGTTCCCTCTTCACGCCTTAACGGCTGAACGGATTTGGATGAAATTTGGAATGTACATAGATTATACCTAGGATTAACACATAGGCTACTTTTTAGCTTGATAAAAGCGGGTGAAGCCGCGGGGCACGGTTTTATAAGTTGATCCCCGTTGGCACGCGGCACGTAATATCTATCTGCGCGGAAAGGCCCGTGAAGAATGCGGGGACGGCCCCGGCTCGTGTTGGTTTCGCCGGCTAGGTCGTGGTCTGTAAGTTATCATAGTGTGTGTGCTGAGGCCGCGTACGGTCGTGCACACAAACTCGTACAAGCGGCGTTTGGTACCACTCTATGAACATACTTCTCTGTTTCTACTATGATTCTACCCTTAAAGAGAAGCGTTCAGACTGCATTACTTTTAATTTCTTTTGATAAATAAAATAGGCCGAGCCTATCTACGATATAATTTAGGCCTCGGGTCAGTAAGCAAATTTAAAGGCGTAATTTTGGAGAGAGCCACACTTTTTCAGCACATTTGAGTGGAAATTAGGTCACTCGAAAAGTCTTCGAAGAGTGCATAGTAAAGAATAATAATCACTCACAATCACAACCAGAACCAGAAACACAATTTCCCTTGGGGAGAAAACTTATGTGCCCGCCGGGAATCATGGGGAATCATCATTTTTGCCATAAATGGAATGAGATTTAACAATGAAATTCCTAAAATTGTAACTGAGGAAAGTTTAAATCGGTAATAAAACAGGCATTAATTAAGAAAGCTTATTATAAAACGATTGACTATTACATTTACATTAATGACAAGGATGCATGGAGGCAAACTGCACAAGCTCTACCTGGCGACTACATAATATAGATATACATAGGTTAATATAATTCCTGTATTAGTGTTTAAGAGTGTTCAAAAAATGCATAAATGAAAAAATGCGCCGCCGAGTTTTGCGAATCTGGCAGTAGAGTCATTAACTTTCATGAGTGCCTCTTTGGGGCCCATGTGAATAAACGGTTTGACTTTATTTTGAATTGAAGGCAAACTCGCACTCAACTAAACCAACAGACAGTTAGCACATATGTTTGAAGCGTTTATGCTAATAGTTCGCCCCGAACTGAGACCTCACGCATACCTTTTGCGTAATGGAAAAGACTTTTGACGTTATTTCCTTATAACTTTATTTTTATTAATAAGTAGTGGTTGTTATTGTATTTATTATAAGTACAGGATAAAATATATTTTATCCTGAAGGATATAAGTGATGTTATACTGCACAAGGTTTCCTCCGACTGCATAATAAAGATACCTATACCTTGGTAAAGATAAGTAATGTATTAGTAATGTAAGATTATTTGAAAGAAATTAATCAAGAAATGTAATTAGTTTCTTGCCAGGTTCTTCTCGAGATGGCTGTCATTTTGCGAATCTGGCAATAGAGTCATTAACTTACATGAGTGCCTCTTTTGGGACCACACAAACGATTTTAAATTTGAAAACCACCACCTTTCTAATAAAAAAATGATCATCAATATCGGCTTACAACGTAAGAAGTTATGAGGTAACTTTTGAAGTCGGGTTAACGAGAACATCCTCAAAGTAGTCCACAAAATAGGCATTATTGACGATATTTCAAGAACTACTCATCAGATCTTGATCAAATTTAAATGGGACCAATTAGAGAGCAACATCTATCAAACAAAAAAAAATTAAAATCGGCTCACGTGGAGAGAAATTATGAGGATTGAGAATTAATACACATAAAAAAAAATACCTACAGTCGACTTGAGTACCTCCTCCTTTTTTGGGAAGTCGGTAAAAAACGGTTTTTTTTCATTGACCTTGAAAAATCTGTAGTCGCGGACACCCTACGATAAGTAAGGTTTGAGACAAGTTTTACGGTGTCAAAATAAAGGGTTACTTGTATAAACCTTTTTTATTTGACTATTTTGACACCCTAAAACTTGTCTTACAGCTGACTTTCTCTCATTCCGAGTTGAACCCTAATTTTCCTGGACTATTTTTGACTGACCACGTGAAAATATATGTACATATATTATCTAATATTCATTAATAAATACTTGATATTTATTATATAGCACTAACACTTATAAAAACACCATACACAAATTCAATAAAAATACATAATTATGACATCTTATTATGATTTAAACTGATACATTATGATTAATAAAGCATGTCGTCCTCCTCTGCTCTAAATTGTTGTGCCCAACAGGGTCTCTAATGTACCTACTGTCATATATTTCTACCACCTATCTACATTTAGAGAATGCAATAAAGATTTGAATTTGAATTTGAATATTTTATACACGTTTATAATGTTAGTGTGAGTGTGAGAAGTATACATAAAATAATTAAGGAAGTCTTCAATTCTAGAGTGAATAGGTATCTTCTAGGTAGGCATGTTACGTGTTAGGTCGCGGCCGTGCCGCAATGGGTACCTGAAGGCGTATGTTCAAGCTTTAAACAAGTCATACTTTAAAAAAACTTGATTTTAGAAGTTGTTTTTTATGTACGATAGGAAAGCGTTAAAAACAAAAATAAAGAGGACTAAAAGTTAGATAACCAGAGAACTTGTCAAGACAAATCAAACGAGCCGAAACTCGTTGGGGTTGCGTCGTTTCATTACAGAGTTCCTATGACCACCTTCCAGATCAACAGATCAGCACCATGTCATATAATATTGCATTGTCACGCGATTTACACATGTATGCAAATAATTTCAGCTCAATCGGTAACCGGGGAGTGGATCAAATTGAATTTGCAAGATTCGATGACATCTATCTACAAAGCTTGTAAAAAGGGTGGCTTGACGATTTGATTGCGTTCCAGAAATATTGGGAGACCTTTGCCCAGCCGTGGGACAGTACAGGTTAACAATAAAAAAATAATATTCTACTATATATTTAATACTAGCGATCCACCCCGGCTTCGCCCGGGTGTGATAAATGAAGAACCGCTCGACCGATTTTGTGCAAACTTAACATAAACCATCTACTAAATAGTCCGAACAAAGCCTAAACATTTGGTTTGGATAGGTGAGCCCGTTCTTGAGTTATAAAATTACAACGAAAAGTGGCATTGATTTTTATATTATAGATAGAAGATAGAAGAGAAGATATTTAAGATTAATTTAGTCATCATCAGCCTATTGCTGGACATAGACCTCTCCCAATGAACTCTATATTATATTATAATACTATGGTGTTCTTTTTATATTGTATGAATTTAAATTTGACATATTATTTGAATTTTTGACGTAATTTACCTATTACTTACATATTTGCATACTGACAAAGCATATAACACACCACTGGAATTAAAATATTTATCCAGCTATATTTTTAAACAAAACATCAAAAAAATAGTTTAATACAATGTTTTAACAAATATTTGTTAAGTTGAAAAAAATACACTTTTATATAAAAAAAAACTAGCTGTACCGTGTATACCTTGCAATGCCACATTTAGAAAAAGTGGTTTTACCTCTTTCACGCTTATGGTCGCCTAGTACTTTAATACCATACTAAAACATTTTGGATGTTGAGCATACAAACATACTAAAATTGAGGGGTGGGGTTAGGAGGGTGAAAAATACTTCACAACCTATTCTCATACCTACCAAATATACAAAAAAAAATTAAATCGATCAAGCCGTTTCCGATGAGTTCGACCACAAACACCGTGACACGATATTTTTATATATTAGAGAAGATAAACTGAAAAAAATTCGTCATCATCGACTATCGGCGACCTCATCATCATTTACCATCAGGTGATTTAATAGTCAAATATTTGCCAATCGTAAATAATAAAAAAATCTTTTTCTTTCGTTAACTTAAAACTAATATTCCTAGATAATTATTAGATATAACAAATACTCACTGATACTGAAATTCGCGAACTGCAATTATTATTTGTGTGTAACGGCAACGGCAACGGATCACTCGCGGAAACGATTGGTTCGCGGACGTCGTTATACTGTCGCCTCCTTATTTGGTTTGACGTTTATATAGGGCGGGGGTGCGGTCGCAGGTCATAAGCGGAGCTATTTGGAACATACAAACAGTCAAACGTCATCCATATATGGTTGACTTACAGTTTCCAGTTCGCTCAAAGCGTTTCGCGTCTACGTTAATCATCCGTACTGCGGAGTGGAACTCATTGCCCTCGTCGTTGTTCCCTGAACGGTTTAATCTGGGAGTCTTCAAGTCAGAGTGAATAGTACCTTCTAGGCAAGCATGTTACATCTTCGGCTGAATCATCACTTTCCATCGGGTGGGATTGTGGGCAAATGCTTGCCTATAGGGCATAAAAAAATAAAAAATATCTTTTTTTAAGTAGATCGTCTTAGATGAAAATAGATGTAGAAAATAATGTCAAAAATATTTTATCAAATAAAAAAACGACGTTAAAAATCACACTATAATTATAAATCCGAAAGTTTGTGTATGTAAATATTTGTTTTCTCTTCACGCAGGATTTGGATGAAATTTTGAATATACATAGCTTATACCTAGGATTAAGACAGAATATTTTTTAACTTGACAAACGTGGACGAAGTCGCGGGGCACGGCTATTATTTCACATAAATTACCAACATGAGTTGATTTATTTACTTACTTTGTTGGTTGTCAGAAATAAACTTAGCAGATAACATATAGTTTGGGCTCACAGAATTCGTTCCGGACACATTCCATCAAGGAAGTTTGGATATCTAATGAAAAAAGAAGCGTCACCAAATTGTGAAACGTGCGGTGTAGTTGAAGATATCCACCACTTGCTTATGGAATGTGCCCGTAACAAAAATCAAAGAGAAACATTAATGCAGACACTTAGTTTAGGTAAAAATTATGTCGGAGTGTTTACTGGATTGTTAGGTGAACCAGCATCTGAGGCAGCATCGCTCCTTATAGATATGGTTAAGCAATCATTAGCATAAGTTTTATGTTCTATAGTTAATTAGTTAATACATTGGTTAAGTTACGATGGGACTGGCTTGCCATGTGGATAAAAGTCCCCAAATAAATATTGATTAAAAAAAAAAAACTTACTTTTAAGGCCTAATCTGTAGATTTGCAAGCTTGGTACAGACGTTTGCAATGCACTGCATTTAGATATAAAATACTCAGTTTAAGGGGCAGGTATACGTCAATGCGAGCACCTTTTTTAACCACATCCAATTATCCCCCTTACACTTTTGCGCATAAAGTCGTATATAGCGTGAATTACATCGTAGCAGTAAGGTCGCGTGGCAATTTTGTTTTTTTTATGGCTTTATTCAAATTTCGTGAAAATGCGTCTCAAAAAACTAAAAGAAGCTGAAATCTTTCGTATAGTATATATGCGTATATGAAATAGCTTTCACAGTGTTTTTGATATAAATTGGCGAAACGAAATGGTTACAAAAATACAAATTGATGTTATTTGCATGAGGTTTGATATTTTTTTCTTAATTTTTATGAACGTTATGAATATTTTAACATTTCGATAAAATTCTGGTATTTGTTTAAATTTGATCGTATACAAAGAAACCTAGCCAATAATGATGATGATTTACCCATTATTGATAGGATAAAAAAACCTTAAGTCAGTTAGATTATCAAAAAATATTAGACAGGTAATTTTTAATTCCAAAAATCAATAGAAATCGACAAAGATAAGGAGCTCGTGACGTCACACTTTAGTAAAAAGTGTACTGAGGCGTGACGTCACGCAGAATTTCAACGTACTATAACTTCGTCATTTTTGTTTCATTGACAAATGAAAAAATACGCTTACAATATTCTTTGATACTGCAAATAAACATTTATGTTTTAACATAAACATAAACGCTTTTACACTCACAGCCCCACACTAAGTTCGATGACTTGTGTCGTGGGTGCCGGAAACATTCACATCACAACCAGAACCAGAAACAAATTTTCCTTGGGGAAGCCGCCGAGAATCGAACCCTGCTTAGAAGGCGAACGCCACCCAACTAAACCAACGGACAATTCAAAAAAATCAATTCAAAATGATGGACTAAATATAATTTTTCAGGCATCTAGCTATTTAAACAACCGTAATCGTATTCGTCGTAGGTATCATTTCATGACCAAAAGTGAACGCGGCTTATATACTTATATACCTAATTTCTTAATAATATTTTAAATACTTCGTTTATAACTTCTTGAAGTAAAAAAAACGCTGTCACACTCACAGCCCCACAGCAAGTTCAATGGCTTGTGTAGTGGGTACCGAAAACATTCACATCACTCTTTTCCCTTGGGGAGAAAACTTGTATTGCTACCAGGAATCGTACCCGGTGCCCCTGTTGAGAAGGCGGACGCGCACCTAAGCCAACCGGCAGTTCCTGTTACTATGTTCATACTTTCTTGGACTAAGAAAAATTCTTGGTTGAATTTTTCCTAGTCCGTTGAATAGGCGTAGAAGTTAAATTGGAAAATCCTAGGTTTTAACCTAGGATTCTAATCCTAGGTTTGAACATTTCAGATGAGAAAGTGATCAAGCGTTTCCCTTATTAAATAAAAAAAACAGTGTGTGTCGTAAAAACAGAAGCGTAACTATTGTATTACAGGTAAACATTTTAATAATTCATCACAGTCTTTTCTCCACAACTGTTCGTCACACAAAATGGTTCTGGATTAGAATTTCAAAGCCCTCCCATAAAAAAATTCACTGCAAATAAATAATATAAACATTTGTATATTTATTGCTCAAATACAGAATATATATAACGAGTACAATACATACCTATAAATTAAACTAAAAACTCAAAATCATTTATTCACATGGGCCCCAAAAAGACACTCATGACAGTTAATGATTCTACTGCTAGATTCGCAAAATTACAGCCATCTCGAGAAGAACCCGGCAAAAAACTATGTATAGGTATATCTATATTATGTAGTCGCTAGAAAACGCTTGTGCAGTTTGCCTCCACGTATCCTTTTCATTATTATAGTCGATCATTTTATAGCAAGCTTTCTTAATTATGGCCGTTTTATTACAGATTTGAAGAGAACTAAATTAAAACTAACCAGAAATAACTATAACTACATGAAAATATGTACAAAACTTAATCTAATAGACCGCTGCTAGTTGGAAAAGTACCTAAATGCTGGCAGCATTGCCATGTTGAATGGCAATGCTCAATCTCTGTCCAAAATATTTGCCAGCGTTTTAGTCACGAGTTTCTTCGACCAAACGCCTTGAAAATTCTTTGAAGATTGTATGTGCTCCCGGTCCCCACGGTCCCAACGTCTCAACCCCAAAAGGCACAAATATATAACTACTATCAATATCACTATATTTGCGCCTTTAAAGAGTCTCTGCTGATTCAGCCGCAACACCAGCCTTATTTTTAGTTCCAGAAGATGAGACGGTGCTAGGATGTCTACGCAAGTTACAAATGGTTTTTTTAAATTAACACGACACAATATTTAACACAAATAATAATAGTAAAAAGACAGAACTGTTAAAAGGGTTTATTCCTTTTGTCTTCTCTCTCGCTCGCTTATTTCAATATTTTTAATAAATACAATTAGCTACGTGTGTTTTTGAAAATATTTTCGACCAGCTACATGGACATTAATACAATGAATGTTATAATCTACTTTCGTTTTTCATATCTTTAAGTGAAACCAAGAAAGCGTGAAATTCACATTGAAATTTGGGAACTCTGTTTTTTCTCGTCTTATTGAAGGATATGATAGCGAAAAGAAGTTTGAAACATCCTTGTATTAATGTCCATATAGTTAGTTGAAAACATTTTCTAAAACACTCATACATAATAGTATTTATTGAAAACTAGCTGACCCGGCAACCTTCGTTCCGCCTAACAGTCAATGAATGTGCATGTTTAGGAAGCCATACCCGGCATGCGTTACAATGCCACGTGACTATATTATTACCGCCTTCATGTTTATGTTTGCCTAGTACTTTACCAAATCCGAGCGACGGAGAAAATGGAAAGCATCTCGAAACGTAAAACTCGGAGACTGCCGCGGTAAAGCTATTGCATAGCATTTTTTATCAACTTATGTAATAATAATTATTTATTTATTATATTTATGCAGTATTTTTTTTCCTGCCACCTAGAGGCGAGTTGCTGAACTAAAGAGACAAGCGTGATATTTCAAAAAAGTCATTAAAAGTTCTGCTATTCATCGATAGATGGCAAAACTAAAAAGTATCACCTCTCTGTGCCGGTCGGAGTGGGGGTGTTAGGTTATTTTCGTCACGGAATTTTTGGATTCGGTCTCCACGCTCAAGGCCCGCGATAGAAGCTATGCAATAGCTTAAAAATGTGACGTTCCTAAAAAGTATCCTATGTCCATCTCCAGGTTTTAAGCTACCTCTCCACCAATTTTCAGCCAAATCGGTTCAGCCGTCCTTGAGTTATAAATAGTGTAACAAACACGACTTTCTTTTATATATATAGATATCGAATTGTGCGAGCGAGAGAGAAGACAAAACGAATAAACCCTCTTAACCAATTTAATTATGACAATTAAACAAATCGCTCCGCTTGTCACCAAGCACCAAATAGCTTCAGGACATTCTATAAACCAGCAAAATTGTTCTTTACACTTTTAATAGTTTTTCCGGGCGGACTTCTCTGATCTTTATCTGTAAATTCTAATAAATTGAATCTATAATAATATAATCGGGAAAAGTATTGCACTACTTCATTTATCTACTTTTTTTTAATCTTGCATCTTTCTGAATCTTGTTATGTTAAAACACCGACGTCCAACTTTGTTGCGTAATTCCTCTCCATCCAAAGGTTGTCTGGAAGAGATCGCTTTTAGCGATAAGACCGCCTATTGTTACACTTATTTTGTATGTAATTATTTTCTATTATGTTTTGTCACAAATATGGTGTTCAATAAAGAGTTTATCTATCTATCTATCAATTTTTTTTTGTGATGGGGATAAAATAGGTAATGATTATATATTATTTGATATTTGGGCACACTGCCGACCAATGACTTTTTGTATTAGGTTAGTAGTTTAGTTAAATCTGTATTTTCTTTATTTATAAACCATTGATGACTGGTAATGATTATTGATTATGATTTTTTCATGCTAGATAGGCAAGCTTTTGACCGCTATCGCACCTGATGGAAAGTGACGATGCGGCTGAAGATGAAACATGCTTGCTGGTGGTTAACTATTCACTCTAGACTTGAAGACACCCAGATTGTACCGTTCAGGGAACAAAGACGAAGGCAAAGCGTTTATGTTTATATTTTTTATAAACGTAGAAGCGAAACGCTTCGAGGGAACTGGAATTGAGTGAAGAGCTAAGAGCTTAAGACGTCGCCGCAAGGATTGATGAAATGAAAAGAATTCAACAATACCCTTTCTTATACAATCAGTTTATTAGTTTGCTGTGAAAGAACAAATAAACATACATACGGCGCTGTGCTTAAATCTTAACCTTCTTTTTTGCTACGCTGTAGTCTGGTAAAAAAAAACATTATCGCTTTCCAATTATATATAACGCTTTATATATATATTATGCGTTATGTTATTTATATAACATAACGCTTTCACAGTGTCGTGGGTGCCAGAAACATTCACATCACACACAATCTTATTTCCACCGGGAATTGAACTCGGTACACGCTGCTTAGTACACGCTGCTTGGTAAAAAAAAATAGAACCTTTTGACCACTATCTCATCTGATGGTTAGCGACGATGTGGTCGACGATGGCGCAAGCTTGCCTTGAAGATATTTACTCACCCGCGACTGGAATACCACGTTCCATTCCTTTGCAGTTCGTACCATGAATGTGGAAGCAAAATTCTTCGTCTGCATTTGTGAAATGTCTACCATATAGCGTTATCGCTTACCAGTTTGTCTGTTTGTCCGATGATAGAACGGGGATGCGGGAACTAGATCGTGTAGTTCCTTGGCACACTCTCCGAAATATATCCGATAAAAGCCGAGAGTCATACTACCTTGCGACATTGTCCTAAGCTCTGAAGATTTAAATTAGTCATCTGCTCAAAGCCAATCAGTCTTTTGGCTCTTCACTTTGGTACTTAGCTGAACCGTCCCAAAGATGAGAACAGTACTCCATACATGAACAGACTTGTGCTTGATACAAATTGAGCAACTGTCCCGGTGTGAAGTACCGTCTCTACTTTGCAAGGATACCCAACTTTTCTGCAGCTAGTTGGGCTTTTGACTCTTTGTAAGTTCTAAAATTGAGCTTTGAAGTTGAAGTCATACCGAGTAAGTCTCGTGGAGATGGTCAGTTACTGGTACATTACGGAAAATTGGAGTCTGTTTCAAATTGTAGAAAACATTGTGTTTCCACCAGGCATCGAACCCGCTGCTGAATAGGCCGACGCGAAACCAACCAAGCCAACGGGCAGTTCAAAAACTATAGTTTAATAACTAATTACAACTAAATAATAGTTCAATAACTAATATGGGTTAAAAAGTTGCCTGTGCAGCATGAAAAAAAAAGTAGTCCATACACTTACAGCCCCACACTAAGTTCGATGACTTGTGTCGTGGGTGCCGGAAACATTCACATCACACACACAATCACAACTAGAACAAGAAACACAAATTTCCATTGGAGAGAAAACTTGTGTTCCCGCCGCCGGTTCACACCCGAAGACTAAGCCAAGGAGAAGTAAAAAAAAAAATTAGTATTTTTTTATGCTAAATAGGCAAGCATTTGACCACTATTTGACCTGATGGAAAACGATGATTCGGCCGAAGATGTAAAACATGCTTGCCTAAAAGATACCTATTTTCTCTTGATTTGAAGACTCCCAGATTATAACCCTCGGGGAACAATGACGTAGGCAATGAGTTCCACTCCTTCGCTGTACGGAAGATGAACGTAGAAGCAAACCGCTTCGAGCGAGCTGGTATGTCAACCATAAATAGATGACGTTTGTCAGTTTGTCTGGTTGTTAGATGGTAAAAGAGGCATGGTGGAATTAGCTCATGTAATTCCTGCGCACACTCTCCAAAATGCAAACGATAGAATACCGATAGACTTGCTCGACACGTCTGCGACCGAGCCTCTGCAAACTGGACTCTACTAGCTTATTCTCGCTATATTGTGGTTAAATGATAGCCTATCAGGCATCAAATAAAGACTCCAAATTAATGTTTTTGTATGACTTGTTTAAGTGTAATAAAGACAGTAATTTTAGCATAACATTAACCATATCACTAAAATGTTTTAATTCGGAAATCTCATTTATTTTGTCGCTATTAATTTGCATGAATCATGCAAAATAAATTACGTAAGAAAATTATAATGTTAGATCAGTACGTAATTAATTTAACCATAATTACAATCTCCGAAGGCCATCTTTCCCTAGTAAATAATATATTTTTATATAAATAGTTTTATAAATAATGGATCCTGTTCTTTATGATTTGTTTGATTCTTTTTTATCGTCTGCGCAGTAATTTTTATAGGTAAAATTCCATAATTTGTATGAAAGGTTACTAATTAAGTCACTGATAATATCATAACTAATATAATATTTTAAGTGTGTAATGACACCATAAATTTGTTGTCAATTTGTAATTACTATGATATATGTTTAATTGATTCTTTACGATACATTAATGTTCGAAATGATATGTTTATCGTATTTATTTAGCTTCGTCACATTTTCCTGAAACAGAATGGGGTTGGCGTCGGCAACTTCGGCGGAGCACCGCAAACGGCGAAAATGTGGCAACCTTGGCAGTGGTTACATATAATATACTAGCCGTGCCCCGCGGCTTCGCCCGCTATTATCAAGTTAAAAAGTAGCCTATGTGTTAATCCTAGGTATAATCTATGTACATACCTAATTTCATCCAAATCCGTTCAGCCGTTAAAGCGTGAAGAGGGAACAAACATACTTACACACTTACACACAAACTTTCGGATTTATAATATTAGTAGGATTTGAGCCGTTTGGTGTTGAGACACTGGGCCCGTGGGGACCGGGAGAACATTCTATTTACAAAACCTTATAAAACAAACAAAACAAAACGCATTCACACTCACAGCTCCACACCAAATTCAAAGACTTGTATTATGACTGCTGGATACATTTACATATCACAGACGCATTCACATCCAGAACCAAAATTTAATGTTCCTTGAGAAGGAAAATTTTACTTGCCAGGAATCGAACCCAGGACCCACGGCGCAGAAGGCAGAGACCTGAATACTACGCGAAATGGGTCGTCAAGCGCCTGGTTGAGGCGAAGTGATCAAAATGCTGATTCTTATTTGGATCAACGTATTAGCATTGCAATTCAGAGAGGCAATGCCGCCAGCATGGTGGGAACGCTACCCACTGGTAGTGGGATAAGCTTAGAGGCTTGTAGGTAACTTAGGTCTTTGCTGTATATATTTCTATAGTTTCAGGAAACATAGGCAATTGGCCTATACAATGTGTTACAAAAAGTTGTAGTAATACTCAAGTCTCACATCTATCCATTTTTTTTTCTAAAGTTTCCAATTTTTTTTCTTCTAGACATAATTTTATTTTATGTACATATATGTAAATGTATGTATCGTATATTTAAAAATTTATATAGTATCTGTTTACGTGTATGTAAATTTATTATTTATATATTCTCTGTTTTTAATCACTGTTCTTCTATCTAATCTTTTATGAACGTTGAACGACGTCCTATTATATTGCGTTATTCCTCTCCATCCAAAGGTTGTCTGGAAGAGAAAAGACCGCCTATTGTTACACTTATATAATTACTGTCATTCCTATTTGTGTTCTTTGTTATTTTAAGGTGTTCAATAAAGAATATATCTATCTATCTAGCTACATGTATGGAGTCTAACAGGAACTTCTGCATTCACGGCAGCAGCATCAATATTGAGAATATGATGAATTAAAGTTTCTAAATATTATGTCACTAGCAACACTTTTTCAACAGCTACCGTTCTATACCACATAGTCTTTGGACCTAAACGTCTGACAGTGGTGGCCTTAACAAAGGTCAAGGTCACGCGCCATAGAAGTAACTGTAGATTTGTCAAAAATTAAAAAAAAATGATTTTTTTAATTTTTGTATTGGAAAAATATATCTCCGATTTCGACTTTCGTACTCTCGCAGACGATTCCTGGCACGATACACATACACACCTTTTTTACTAGTTTTAGATCTTAAATAATTTATTGTTGCATAACGGCATAACCATTAATAAAAGATAAGTCTAAAGTTAATATATGTTATGTCTGGCCCACTACAGAGGAGAGACGGACGAACTGTCTCCACATCACACACATAGTCACAACCAGAACCAGAAACACTTTTTTTTTCCTGGGGGAGAAAACTTGTTCCCGCCGGGAATCGAACCTGATACTCCTGCTCAGAAGGCGAACGCTAACCAATTAAGCCAACACAGGCGGTACAGTTTTAAAAAATCCTCTTCAATATTGAAAACAACTAGTTCGATCGTCTTAGGAGAGATGGCGCTACTAAATATTTTTTCTGAACATCTATTTGATAATCACAGGCATAGAAAAGAATATACTCTACCTTGATTAGTGATTACAAGCCCATAAAACAACCCTCTGTAAATAATATTTCATAGAGCTTTAGCACATTGACGTAAGCGCTAAAGGTAGAATCCCCTTTAAAGAAGATTTCTAAAAGGGATTTTGTCACTTACCTGGTTTTCTGACTATTAATATCATCAACATAATCAACAACACATTCACTACAATGCATTACATACGCATACCATGCCGAAACCATTACGACAAACTAGTTCTAGTAAAATAGAAGAGATGTCGCTGATAAGCATTTGTGCAGAACAAGAAAACGCCAAAGTGACTGTTATTTGTTTCAACATGGCACAACTGTGTTTTTATTACTTTAGCTACAACATCCTTGGTTTTTATATTTCATGAACAACCATTGATGAATATTATTCTGTGGTTCCGACTGTCACCGACTGCCAACTTGCCAAGAAGAGTTTTGCCGCGAAAGTGAAAAAATGACGTTGTTGATTTTGTAAAATTTTCCAAAACCTGTGATTCTTCGAGTGTTAATGTGTAATAATGGTGGATTATTAACCGTTAATACTTAGTGAACGTGCATAAGTGTAGGCAAATCATACAAAGTTGAAAAATGTGATTTTCACCTTCGCTCCAAAACTCCAATAGAAGTTCTAGTAAAGTTTCTACCACTTTACTAGGGTATGACTTGACTACGACTGGACCTTGACTGTTTTACTTGACTGTGACTTGTGACTAGGACCTATAATATGAAATACACTTGAAATATATTATCACTTGACACTGGCTTAATGCATAAGATTGCGAAGCCAAAACTAAGGAAAAAAAAAAAACAACCATTGAGATAAGAGACAATTTCCTACTATGTTTGTAAGATGAGTAGTGGAGACTCCACCAAAAATCCGTTTAAAATTCGGCATTGTAAATTTGGCAGTTTTGTTACGACATAAATCCTATTACTTTATGCAAAATCCTAATGAGCAACACATATATTATTAGTTTTCTAAAACCTTACCGACAACCTAGTTCAAGAATTTTACGAGAGATGGCGTTATATAACATTTATTCTGATCAAATACACGAGACACAGCACGAGTTTTGCCGCGAAAATGAAAGATGGCGTGATTGATTTTATATTATTTTCCAAAACCAAAAGTGTAAATGTGTAATAATGGTATATTCTTAACCGTTAATAGTGAACGAGTGTAGACAAATTGTAATAATTTAAACACAAGCAAAGCTTAAATTAATCCGACTTCACTTGATTAAACGAATTAAATAGGTACACATAATTGACATTATTGTCAAATCATGATAAAATTTGTATGGGACCACATGGAAGCACCATCTTACACATAAAAAAAGAATCATTAAAATCGGTTCATCTAGAAAAAAGTTTTGAGGTAACAAACAAAAAAAATATAGTCGAATTGAAAACCTCCTCCTTTTAAGTCGGTAAAATCAAAAAGTTTAAAAATGTGATTTTATTCCCTTATCTGATTGTTAATATAAACATTTAGGGAGTCTCTCGGGATGTTAATCAAGACATCAAGACTCGTAACCTATTGTTCCCCAAACGGTATAATCTGGGAAGTCTTTAAGTCTAGAGTGAATTGATATTTTCTGCGTAAGCATGCTACATCTTCGGCCGCATCATTACTTTGCATCAGGTGAGATAGCGGCAAGTACCCACCCAGTAGGTAACTGATTTTCAGGCGGAAATCATGCATGACATCACGTGAGTCAGGATAACGATAAAAGGTACGAAAATTATAGATATAATCTACAATATAGATTATAAAGTTTAAAAAAGCATTTACATAACACATATTTACATATATAAACTGAGATATGTAGGTATTCATTCGTTCATTCATTCATTCATACATTTATACATACATACATTCTCATGCAATCATACATTCACCCAGCACAAGTACATACTACTAATATAAATAAAATCATTTAAATACTAATATATATGTGAAGCATATATTTATATTAGTTCTAGTGATTCGCCCCGGCTTCGCCCGTGTGCAACCCCTGCAGCGCCATCTGCCGGGCTGATTTGTGAATCTCAACCATCCAGGGCGCCACCGAAACGCACACAAAAAAAAAACATTCAAATCGGTCCAGCCGTTTAGGAGTTCAGTGACGTTCAGTAGTATTATATATATAACTAGCTTTTGCCCGCGGCTTCGCTCGCGTTAAAAGTAATATTTTAAAATTGACAAAGTTTCATACAAACTATCATCCCCTATTTTTTCCCCTTGGGGGTAGATTTAATCAAAATCCTTTCTTAGCGGATGCCTACGTCATAACATCTACCTGCATGCCAAATTTCAGCCCAATCCGTCCAGTGGTTTGGGCTGTGCGTTGATAGATCACTATGTCAGTCAGTCAGTCAGTCACCTTTGAGTTATATATATTTAGAAGAAGATGAATGAATGAATGAAGGAATTAATTACACATATACTAAACACTCTCTACCCCTTAATTACTTCAGCTGTGACATAGATACCACGCTCTGTGCAATCGGGTAATAATAGCATTATTATGATCGTACCAAGGTTACTATACCTTATTATTATATCATTAGACCTTAAAGAGTGCTCAGGATGGCGACAAGGCCTCAATTACCTATAGTAGATGCTTATTAGCGGGTCACAGAATACAAGGTTTATTATTCCATTTATCCTCTCTCTCGCTCGCACATTTCGATATTTTTAATAAATACAATTAGCTACAAAAATGTTTTCAACCAACTATATATATATAAAAAATATAAATACATATATTATTAATTTATTTTATATAATTATTTTATATATTATATAATAACATATTACTTGTTTATGTATATTCATACTGTATTTATGCCATAGTATAAGTAATGATATTTATTAAGTTAATTAGGTATTCCATACAGCCATTTATATAATAAACATTCCCGTCCCCGTCTATTACATTCTATAGTTCCCTCCATCCGAAGGTTGCCTGGTAGAGATCGATATTAGTGATAAGGCCGCCTGTTGTGATACTTTACGTATAAGCTTGTTTGTTACCTTTGTTTTATCTCATCTTATAAAGTGGATCAATAAAGTATTATCTATCTATCTATCTATCTATATGGGCATTAATACAATGAATGTTTTAATCTTCCTTTCGTTTTTCATATCTTTGAGTTATCGTCAATAATGCGTGTTTAATACTTATCTGATCAAGGTTCCGAAGATAAAACGGTGAATTCGTTTTTTTTTATCTCTATATATAAATATATATAACTCAAAGGTGGCTGACTGACTGACTGACATAGTGATCTATCAACGCACAGCCCAAACCACTGGACGGATCGGGCTGAAATTTGGCATGCAGGTAGATGTTATGACGTAGGCATCTGCTAAGAAAGGATTTTGATTAATTCTACCCCCAAGGGGATAAAATATGAAAGTTTGTATGAAACTTTGTCAATTTTAAAATAATACTTCTTAACGCGAGCGAAGCCGCGGGCAAAAGCTAGTTTTAATATAAAAGTGATTTGTTAGAATATTTAAACACGAGTGTGTAAAACAAGGTAGGTGTACCGTATATAAAATCATAAAATAGGACTCAAGTAAATTTTTTTCTTACTTTATTTTGGCTTATTAAAATCAATATACAATATAATTCTAGATCCATATACGTATCTATAACTATTTTATTATAAGTACCTCCCTACAGTATACTTATAAATATAACAATTCGTTCTATAAACATTGACATAATAATTATATATATACATATAAAAACGTCACAAATAATAGCAAACATTTTCATTCACTGTCTGTTTATCAGAATTTAATTACACTGTCGTTTTCAAGTTTATATTTTTAATCTCCGATGCAAAAACGACGGGGTGTTATAAGTTTCACGTGTATGTGTGTGTTTGTGTCTGTGGCAACGTAGCTCCAGAACGGATGAACCGATTTAGATATTTTTTTTGTTTGAAAGCTGAATTAGTCGGGAGTGTTCTTAGATAAGTTTGATGAAAATCGGTGCAGCCGTTTTTCAGATAGAGAGTAGTTGGGGGTTTTATCAATATTTAAAAAAAAGTAATTTGGAATTCGTATACTTCCACATCTTTTCAAACTCAATCAGGTCATTTTTATATTTTAAGGCAGTTATAGATAATGTTATTTGCTCAAAACAAATATATTTAAAATTCAGTGAAAATAAGAGGGAAAAAAGAAAGAGACCTCTCAAAGGGTCTCGCTTCATCGGTCCAAACATAGCTAATTCTATACATATTATTATTATGGTAAACAAACAAAAAGGTATAACCGTAAAAATGTAGTGTAAGTAATGTCAAAAACATCCTTAATGGCGCCATCGAGATAGGAAACAAACCTACGGCTTAGATGACGCAGGGAGTTTTACAGTTCGAAAATGGAATCGAACGAATAACAAAAGAATACAGGACGCTAAGCATTTTTGATGAAATAACGGCTTTTTATTCAAAACAAGTAATTCTTACAAAAGTTTACAACCATAGAACTTGTCAAGACAAATCAAACGGGCCCAAACTTGATGGGTTTATCTTGTTTAGTTCAGAAGTTCCTATGGCCATCTTCCGTCTCCATCATCAGACCTCCATGGTACCATATCATTGTATTGTCACCGAAGATACATAAGTAGACCAAATTTGAGTCAAATCGAACATCGGGAAGTGGGTCTAATTTAGCTTGCAAGATTTGATTACAGACCGACAGACAACAGGACAGGTGAAACTAAATAAAAGTAATATAAATATACCTACATGTAATATATTATTCCAAATACAATAAGGTCGATTTCATAAAATAAAAATATCCAAAAATATGTTCTATACATCAAAAATATTTTCTAAAAAGTATTGATAAGTTTCTTAATCATATCTACTGACTCATTCTGCCCTATGCTTTCTATATAAGCGGTCGCCTTCATCGCATGGTCTTCATACAACACCTTGGTCTTTTCCACAGCATCAGTCTTCAGAATATTGAACTTCAAGTCTTCGTAATCTACATCTTTCACGTCTTTTTTCGCTTGGTCTATTATTTTGTAAAGATCTGGGTTGTTCTCCAAAGCAAATAGAACTGGAGCGCTTGCTAAACAGAACTGCTGTTTGCTTTCAGATGTCAATTTTTGCAGTTCAGTAGCTGCTTGCCACGCTAAACCAACATGACATCCAAAATGATACGCATAGTTCTGCATATCTCTATTCTGCTTTTCTAGAACCATAGCAGATTGACATCCGCGCCCTAAAAGGCTGACTCCATTGAAGACAGTTCTAGCTGTCCATTCTTTCAAAGCTTTACCGATAACGTTATCAGCAGTTATCGACGTTGTATCGAATGTTATCTCAAAATCATCTTTGTTTAATTTAGGTTTACCAGGCAGAGGCATGTTTTGTTCATCTCTGTCACCGAAGAACTGTCCTTCTGACAGATCTTTGAGAGCCGTTGAAATGATATACGAAACGTCGGAGTTTCTTAGTCCTGCAAGCATCGCGTTTGCTGTAACAAGAAGATAATCTCCAAGTAGTATAGCTATTTTGTTACCAAATATAGCTGATTCTGTGTCTTTAGACCTTTTAGCGAAAGGGACGTTCACGATCCCCTTATGTATCAGGTGTCCTGTGCGGATCATCTCTGTCAGTTCTGCCAGTATGCGGGTTTGTTCTTCTGATTTCTTCGCTTGGGCAGCTGTAGTGGTGGTTTTCACGGATTTGGAGAGTAGGAGGATGATGAGACCCCATGGTTGTAGATTTTTTGAGTCTCCGTAAAGGACGTTCTTAGCTGTTTGCATCACTAGGTGGTTGCTGCCAACCTGAAAAGAAGCATATGCGCTTGGTGATAAAGTTCAGAAATACAATAAGTTCACAAGATAGTCTTCGTTTTCATTAGACGTTTCTTTTCTACAGTCTCAACGGTTATTTAAGAAAATATTATGAAAATCTTCAATACAAATTTCGAATATGCATGGTAATTTATAAAATACAAGAATCTTCTTGTGACATCATTCCAACCATTGAGACCAATGCCATTTGTTGTATCGCTATTGCAAATTCTGTTTTATTATTTATCAAATGAATTTTAAAATACATTATTTATTTTCTCTGTTAGGTTTAAAGTGTCAAATGTCAACTGGCGTTGGCGTGAATAATATTACGAGTTACGAGGCGCGGTGCGGTGAAGACGAAATTATTATTGTCCCATAACGCTGACAATAATAATTTCGTTTCAACATCGAGATATTAAATATAAATTAGATAGAATACATCATCTTAATTATTACGGAAAATATAGCATTCAGTAGTTGAACTAAGAAATGCTATATACTGTCATTGGTAATTAGTGTAGGTACAATCCTGTTAATATCCCCCTCTCTTTCTACCGCGCGGCGAAAATGTACGCCTGCTCCTGCTGTTTACAACGTTAATGTTCAAGTTTTCACTTCTGCCGGCACTCCCGGAGTGCAACCCGTTGTTTTTTTTTTAATTATTCTACTAAGTTGTCGATTCTAAACCAACCCTGCAGTATTGTGCACTACTTACCAATGACAGTGTATAAAAACGAAATATAAGCCTGTCACTCGACTGATAATAAACATCACGCTTGCGCCAGTTCAACCACCCAAAATTTTGAATCGCCAGATGTCCAAAATCTAGGGAGGCAAAGCTCTGCGCTCCTCACCCTGAGATTTTAGATGTTAAATCTCTTTATGCCTTCTAATTTCACTGGAAACACGACATGGTACTCGTAAAAGCTGACTAGAAAGCAACGTTTAGTACGGGAACTTTCACGTAGTTCCATGCAAGTCGATAATAGTGTGCAAACATTGTAACACAGAGTACCTTGTATATACATTGTTACATTGTAACAAGCTGGGATGTTATGTGTTGAACTGCCCGTTTGCTTAGTTGGGTGCGTGGTCTTTTAAGCTTCTAAGGGTATCGGGTTAGATTCCCGGCGAGAATACAAGTTTTAGAAGGCGGACCTATCTATGCCAACAGGCAGTTCTTGGTACTACAAGATTTTACCTTCTATGTCTAGTAAAACCTAGGATTTTCCATTATAAAGGTCTTCTGCCGACTTCACAAAAAAGGAGGAGGTACTCAAGTTTATTGATTTTATTTTGAAGTGAAAACATCTTTAGCGGCTTTGTGCACTTTTTGGGATGGTTAAAAAATTTTAAGCTCGCGTCAGGACACGTGACCTGATCGAAAATTCGTAAGACGGAGGGAGGAGTGGAAGTAATACCCCTCTATCTACCGCTCGACGAAAATGTATGCCTGCTCCTGCTGTTTACAACGTTCAAGTTTTCACTTCTGCCTGCACTCCCGGTGTGCAACCTGTTGTTTTTTTGTATGTGTACCTCAAGGTGTACCTGATAACTTCGTTCCACGTGAACCGATTTTGAAATATTTTTTTCTTCGAACGATGTTCTACGTAGGTAACTGATATTATACGTAGGTTTCAGCGTTCAATGTGAAGTCGTTTTTGAGATAGACCCCGGGGCAAAATAGTTCTAAAAACAGTGACTTTGTGGCATACAAAATCGTTATTTTCCAACATAGATTTTTTTAAATCGGTTTCGTATTTTACTTTTCAAGCCCTTTTCAACTATACACAAGGGCGACAAGGGTAGATAAAAAAACAAAAATTATTTTGCTCCCCACTTACAAGTATGGGTAAGCCCCATTAATATTTTCAATTTATAATTTAAATGTCATTTCTGGCTCTGGGCCGTAGTTTTATATATTCTGTGAAAATTTGAAGTCATTCGCTTATATGGTTTAGACGCTAGATGCCTCTGACAGACGGACGGACAGACTGACGAACAAAGTGCTGAACGACCCAAGACAACTTAGAGATCTCGCTTTGCTCGATCAATTAAGAACAATGAGGACCAATTTACTATTGTAACGTTAAGTAAAATGGTTATCCGGTTTGGTTTTTAACCTTGGTAGATTCCGGCAGACCTACATGGGTAATAGGTGTGGTAGGATTGTGGTGTGTGCGACATCGGCTTAAGCAGAGAGAAATAACATAAAATAAAATGACTAGTCGTTCGCCCCGAACTGAGATCTCGCGCCTACATTTTGTTTAGAGGAAATCTTTTGAGTCTAACTGCTTACAATTTTTTTCATAATATTGTTTGATTTTTCAACTGACTTCAAAGAAGGAGATTTCTCAATTCGACTGTATGTTTTTTTTTGTATGTATGCTACGCGATAGTTTCGCCAAATATGAATCGATTTTGATGATGATCTGTTTCGTAGATTATACTTCAGTCCATAAAAATTGTATCGAAATCGTTCAAGCCAAAACCAAAATATATGCGATGATGTCGGTTTTTTTAAGCTTTGCTTGCGTTTCAATTATGTTTAATAAGATGATATAACGTTTGTTATACACAAGTTTTAAGTTAGTAAGCATGCTACATCTTCGACCGCATCATCACTTTCCATCAGGTCAGATTGTAGTTAAATGCTTGACTATCAGGCATAAAAAAAAATGAAATATACCACATTAAAAATCTAGCAGTGTTGTTTTTGTGGAATATTAAAATGTTAACAAACATGTTAACACACCTATATATTAACATACATACATCTATAAAAAACCGGAAAAATATTTGTGAATATACCTACTATTAATATTTAAATTACAGGATTAAGATTCACCATAATTTGACATAGATAATAGAACATAGGAAGCTACTTTATCGACCCACGTGATTTTTTTATAATTTACTAGCCGCGCCCCGCGGTTTTACCCGCGTACGTTTCGGATCCGCGGGAATTCCTGGATAAAAAGGAGACTATTTTCAATTGACGCCCAAATTTGGAATATTTTCAATTGACGCCCAGGAATATTTTCAATTGACGCCCAAATTTGGAATATTTTCAATTGACGCCCAGGAATATTTTCAATTGACGCCCAAATTTGGAATATTTTCAATTCCAATAGACTCACGTAACATGATATGTATAGATTTTCTCTAGCAAGGACTTGAGGACTATCAAAACGTATTTAGTTCTAAGGTATAAAATAGTAAATTTTAGAAAGGAAAAATATCGCTTGTTTTTTCGATTGCGCCGACGCGGCAGCCATACGCAGTCTGATTGCTAACCGCTGAGCTACTCAAGCCCTGCCTCAAACGACGAAATTATCCTTCCCTTATTATAAACGCCTTTGGAGACATGTGACGCCATCTACCGAAATGGTTGGTTACTATTACGGACAACAACTCTAAGATTGCTGTTAGCTACACGTTGTGTTAATAACTTCCACCCAAATCAATTGAATTTTATTTTAAAAATTGTATTTACTACTTGATACTAGGAGGCTATTGCTATATAAAAAAAACTAGCCGTGCCCCGCGACTTCGCCCGCTATTATCATGTTAAAAAGTAGCCTATGTGTTAATCCTAGGTATAATCTATGTACATTCCAAATTTCATCCAAATCCGTTCAGCCGTTAAAGCGTGAAGAGGGAACAAGCATACACACTTACACACAAACTTTCGGATTTATTATATTAAGTAGGATAACTTTACATACATTAGACTTATTTGAGTAACTATTTTTCATAAGCATTTATTTCAAATGTAGTACGTAATAAATTCAGTAAAAAGTTGATTAATTTACATTAATTTATAGAGTTTCTACAGTTAATTTTACTATTGCAAGGTAGGATCACAATTTCACTCACCAGTTTCCTCAAGTAGAGCGCCAAGTTAGCAAACTCGTCGCTTAGTAGACATCTTAGATTCATAAAAGAGGTCGGATAGCCCACAACTTTCTCCGCATCTCTAATAAGATCGCTCCAATTCGTAAAAGGAGGCCGCAGGAGTATCAGAATCTCGTCCTTTGTGAAGCTCGCCACCGTCGATTCGTATCTTTTTTGAAAAAAGAACGGGGACGCGCGGCGCAAAACGCGGGAAACAGTGTAAGTTACCGCCATTTTTGGCAATTTTATTTTGACAGATCACTTTTTAATTTATTTTTTGTTTGGAACAGAATGTGGGCTAGCCGGACAATCGTCCGCGCTCTTGACTGCCGGTGTAATGCTTCATAAGTTAGATGTTGCCATGTGTGAGGAAGTTTTGTCCGTATACTTTTAAGGTTTGTTTTCATATTGAAGGGCATGACAGAGCATTGTGATTATTTTCGGAACTTAGAATACTCACTTGCCTCGCCTTGTCATTGTTGCAACATCCATCGTCACCGCCTATGCACTGGAACAATTATGCCAGTATGCTGGGCCTTTTTTTTTGTGCTGGGGAAATGCCTAGCTCCTCCCTTCTTTCCCAGGAATTAAGGAAATAGGTGTGTAGGGCTCGAACTCGAAACCCTTCCGTGAGCAGTTCCTCACCAACGACAGATAGGGTCGCGCTAGCAGTCACTATCTTGCCCCGGCGATAGGCCCGGGTGAAAACCGGGCCACTGCGCCTACGGACCTTGCTCACCAAGGCCACTCCCCAGACGTGTTGGATCGTACAAGCCGAAAGCCGTAAGAGCCGGACTCCAATAGAGTCCTAGTAAACTTTCTACTAGTTTACTAAGGCATGACGTGACTGTGGCTATCCTATCATGACTTTGACTGTCACTTGTTACTAGGACTATATATTTAAAATACTCAGTTAAACTTAAAAAAAAAAACATTTAACACAATCTAAATGCACAAATTTGCAGAGCCAATAGTTATAAAAAAATAAATATAGAGATTATCTCCACAGAAATCAGGTAAATTTAAAATCCTAGCAACACAAGTGTTCTTGACCGTGAAGTGGAAAGCTGCGTTGAACTAGTATCACAACAAACAATTTAAATTTTGCTACTGTTTCTAACGCTATATCCGATAATTTGAACTTTATTACGTTGCAATAAGATCGTAAAGTTAATCATTGCTAGCATTATTTAACTTTGTCTTAGCTCTCAAGTAGCCACCTAATTTAGACCTTTGATTAGTTCTACGATTTTAATGAGCATGCTTGAGCTCAGAGGTCTTATAGAATTGGTCGTGAACGGATTCTTTTGAGAGCACTTTTTTTCTTTTTCTTTTTGCTTTGATAGATAATTTCTTATAGTTGTGTTTGTATTGGTCAAGATGATTTACAGAAGAAATTTATCTGTGACCGGTTCGACACATTTTTTTTAAATATGTTATATGTAGTTAACTTGTTTTGTCTGCTGGCTTGTGCGCGCGCCTTTTAAACAACTGGTATCGGGTTCGATTCCCGGGCGAAATACTAGTTTTCTCCTCAAGGAAAATTATGAGGTTCTGGATGTGATTTGGCTGTGATGTGTGTGAATGTTTCCGTCAGGCACGACACAAGTCTTCGAAGTTAGTGTGGGGCTGTGAGTATGAGAGCGTTTATATTAGTAGTGGCATACATAGTAATATGTAGTTATTTTAGTCAAACTAAAAACACGAATACCTAGGTATGATAAATTAGATACTTTGTGATAAATGTTTATGTAAATTAACGTAATCCACTGGGTCTGCAGTCGTCGTCAACATTTGGAAAATCTTTTGTTACGAATATCAGACAGATGTCTGATGTCAAAACGAAAAAAATTAAATGTTAAAATTTACTAACAAACCAAAAATAAACTATTTAACCCTTGCTAACAAATCAAAAATAAACTATTTAACTATTTAACCCCTACATAACCACACATGTAATCAAATTCGTTCAATTTTCTTTTTAGCTATCTATAGCCTAATATTTAGATTTGTAGTTAGTCAAATTTCTGTTAATTAACATTCAAAGGCTCGTAATTTTTCTTATTGTACAACCTATGCCTGATAGAGATCGCTATTAGTAATAAGGCCGCCTGTAGTGATACTTTACGTATAAGCTTGTTTGTTACCTTTGTTTTATCTCATCTTATAAAGTGGATCAATAAAGTATTATCTATCTTATATTGTACTACATACCCAACTTCGTGTAGCTTTTTTTATCGACCACAATTTTTTTATCGTAAACTTGCAATGCAACGTAGTTACCAAAGGTTAAGCACCCCTGGCTGAGCGCATTCATGGTATGTGTTAAATGTTATATCAACACACATAACATTGATGGCATAAAGAACGAGGAGCATCTGACGTATAGACTATGACAAGCAACTTTTAGAATTAATGCACAAACAGTATGTGTGTGAACAAATTAACAACAACTTTAAGGTTAGATTAACTAGCCGTGCCCCGCGGCTTCGCCCGCTATTCTCAAGTTAAAAAGTAGCCTATGTGTTAGTCCTAGGTATAAACTATGTACATTCCAAATTGCATCCAAATCCGTTAAAGCGTGAAGAGGGAACAAACATACACACAGATCACAGAAACTAAAGGCTTACACACTTACACACAAACTTTCGGATTTATAATATTAGTAGGATTGACCGAACGAGCAAAGCGTCTCTGTTTCAGTTTGGGCAAAATTGCTTTTGTATGTCCGGCGGATGTCCGGTTGTTCTCTTCTACA
The DNA here is from genome assembly GCA_948107665.1 of Lomographa bimaculata. NCBI lineage: Eukaryota > Metazoa > Arthropoda > Insecta > Lepidoptera > Geometridae > Lomographa > Lomographa bimaculata. The sequence continues at coordinate 6,433,091 of OX403612.1, read as the reverse complement.
GGTCGTATTTCTCAACCGATTCTCGTGAAATTTTGTGCGTTCGATAATTATGTATAGTTTTATTACTGACTAGGCGTACCCCGCGGCTTCGCCCGCTAATATCAAGTTAAAAAGTAGCCTATGTGTTAATCCTAGGTATAATCTATGTACATTCCAAATTTCATCTAAATCCGTTCAGCCGTTAAAGCTTGAAGAGGGAACAAACATACTTACACACTTACACACAAACTTTCGGATTTATAATATTAGTAGGATTAATTTATGAGTTAAATATGAAAAATGGCAATGGAAATGTGGGATTAAAAAGTAAAAAAAAATTAACAGCCATTTCTTCAGCTCGCAGACCCACTAGTATTTTTTTTCCTTTTATTCGAATGCTTTTAATCAAACTACCCCTTAGTGAGATGCGCGTTTTAAAGCAGCAGGTATCGAGCTCGATTCCCGGTTAACACAAGTTCTCTCGTCAATGAGAATTTGTGTTTCTGATCTGGGTGTGTTTGTGAGTGTGATGGGAATGTTTCTGGCACCCACGACACAAGTCATCGAACAGTGGGGCTGTGAGTGTGTAAGCGTTTATGTTATGTAAAAATTTTATTGCATCATATAATTAAGTTACATTTTAAACTAAATTAAACTACCAAAAATAACAAAACTAGATACAAAAATGTACAAAATGTAATCTAATAGACCGCTACCAGTAGGCAAAGTACCCAAAATGCTGGCAGCATTGCCACGTTGAATGGAATCAATGCTCAATCTATATCCAAAAAATATTTACCAGCATTTTGGTCACAACTACGCGACCAAACGCTCTGATAAGTCTTTGAAGATTATGTTATGTTTATGTTTATGTTAGTACAAGAAACCCCAGGCTCGGTGGTGGGACGATCTTCGCAAGGAGGCTGGCGAAAGCTGGTTGAGAGAAGCCGAGGAACGTGCTCAGTGACTTGCAATTGGAGAGGCCATTGTCCAGCAGTGGACTTCAGACACATAGGCAATAATAAGCTAGTCGAGCCCAGATTGCAGTCTCAGTCACCGAAGTTTGGTCGCAAGCCTATCGGTACTCTATCGTTTGCATTTTGGAGAGTGTACGCAGGAATTACTTACTTGAGTTAATTTCACCATGCCTTACCAACTAACAACCAGAAAAACTGTCAAACGTCATCACTTAGTGGTTGACATACCTCCAGTTCGCTGAAAGCGTTTTGCTTCTACGTTCATCATCCGTATAGTGAAGAGTGGAATTTATTGCCTGCGTCATCATTCCCCTTGGGGTATTGTGAGTCTTATCCAAATCAATAGTGAAAAGGTATCTTTTAGGCAAGCATGTTACATCTTCGGCCACATAATAACTTTCCATCAGGTGAGATAGTGAGATAGTGATTAAAAAAATATTAATACTTTGAAAAGTTTTTTTTAAATCAAACTTTTGCCATTTGATCCCAGATATCTCCAGAGAACTTATCAAGACGTATCAAACGAGCACAAACTTGATGGATTTATCTTGTTTATTTCAGAAGTTCCTTCGGCTATCTTCCGTCTTCATAATCAGACCAGCTCTAAGGTACCATATCATTGTATTACCACCGAAGATACATAATTACACCAAACTTGAGTCCAATCGGACATCGTGAAAAGGGTCTAATTTAGCTTTTGATTTAGTTTATATAGCATTAGCCGTGCTAGGCAGAACTACAGTGATAAGTTTAGAAAGGAAAAATTATCGCTTGAGGCGGGGATTGAACCCAGCGGCTATAGCATAGTAGAAATATATAAGTAAGTTGTCTTCATAGAGTGGTACCAAACGCGGCTTGTATGTGTGCACGGCCGTACGCACGTGCCTCAGCACGCTATAGGGTGTCATGCCCTATTGTTCTAATCGCTAAGCTACTCAAGCCCTGTCTAAAGCGACGAAATTAACCTTTCTTTAATATTAATAATAACAAAGAAAGGTTAATTTCGTCGCTTTAAGCAGGACTTGAGTAGCTCAGCGGTTATAGCAATAGGTCATGACACCCTATAGCCGCAGGTTCAATCCCCACCTCAAGCGATAATTTTTCCTTTCTAAATTAATCAATATAATTTAGCTTTGACTACAGACCAGTACGGGACAGGTGAAACTAAATAAAAGCTTGTAAATGTGAAAGATATAAAACTTCTATTCATATTCTACAAAAGTCCATTTCTAAATCCAGTACAGTATCTTTCCCCGATTTTGTTCCAGCATCTCAAAATTGTGGTACTCAAACAAAACTGTCCATAGTAAAGTACAGTTAAGTACACAGCTGTGATTAATAAGAACATGGGTAAGTAAACACTCCCATTAAGTTGGTTGAAGATTGGATACACCCAGACGCCTGTTGTTTTGTAGGCGTAGAATAACCTGCAAAATAATAACAACTTATTATTACACTTGTAGCTTGGACACTTGAGTTAAGTAACTATACACGAAGCCTTCTAGGTAACTTAGGTATTTGATGTTTAGATGTATACAACCTGTAACAAAAAGGTGTAGTAATACTTGGTGGTGTGTATGTGTGTCGTGCCAGGAATCGTCTGCCAGAGAACGAAAATCTAAATTTTAGATAATTTTATCTACATAAAAATTTAAATCAATATTTTTGTCAACCCTAGGCTATTTCTGTGGCGCGTGACCTTGACCTTTGTTATGGGCACTAATGTCAGATGTCTAGGTCCAAAGACTATGTAGTTTGGACGCAATTTTGAAATAACAATACCATCGTCACCATAGAAACGCGGTAGAAAGAGAGGGGGATAGTACAAGGGAGTACTATCCCCCTCTCTTTCTACCGCGTTTCTAGGAGAGGGCTCCTACGCCGCGCCGGTGGTCTACTCTCCCTTCATCTTACTTGTCCTGACGCGAGTTTAACATAATTTACCCATCCCAAAAAAGAGCACAACGGAGCTAAAGAAGTTTTCACTTCAAGAAAAATCATCAAAGAAGAGAAAATCATTCAAGAAATTCCACCAATTATGAATCATAATTGGTGGAATTATCGCGTAACATACATACAAAAAAAACACACAGTCGAATTGAGAACCACTTTTTTTGAAGTCGGTTGAAAAAAGCCATTAAATGACTACCTTTAATATAGTTATCAGTACTCATCTAAACTTGAGAGACTATTACCAACCAACTTCATGGCTCGGGTGGAGTATATTATTTTCTATGGTGCAGAGTTAGACTAACGGTAGCTGATAAAATAGGGTTGCAAATGACATTATATTTTTTTTTGAAACTTTAATTCATCATAACTGTATTCCAGCTGTTGCCGCGAATTGGTCTCTCCATACATGTAGCTATTGCGTGGCTTCAGTGTTACTACACCTTTCTGTTACACACTGTATAGATTTAGTTTTATTTTTGGAAATATAGGCAATTGGCAAACACTAAACTAAATGCATCTACTAGTCGAAGATATAATTATTTAGTACGAAATGTCGTACTAAATAATTTGTGTGTGATTGTAATTTATTTGAAGATCTTGTAAAACAACAAGACAGACTGTCGAACGTCATCCTTATATGGTTGACATACGTCCGGTTCGCTCGAAGCGTTTTGCTTCTACGTTTATCATCCGTACAGCGAGGGAGTGGAACTCATTGCCTGCGTCTTTGTTTCCCGAACGGTACAATCTGGGTGTCTTCAAGTCTAGAGCTAATAGGTATCTTCTAGGCAAGCATGTCACATCTTCGGCCGCATCTTCACTTTCCGTTAGGTGAGATAGTGGTCAAATGCTTGCCTATATATAATAAAAAAACACGACATTGTTGTTGCCTATTTACAAAGAAAAATCACGAGCACTGCGTAATTTTTAACGTGCGACAGGAACGCTAGTCCGATTGTGACTGAGGCAAATTGTGTGCGTTACACCTAATTTGTGTGATCCACGTCCTAGAATAGTCTTATATTAGATTAGATTCTTCGAGTATTGATGTGTAATAATGGTGGATCATTAACTATTCATACTTAGTTAACGTGAACTATAGGGTGTGATTTTCACTTTCGCTCCATAACTCAAATAGAAGTTCTAGTAAAGTTTCTACCATTTTATTAATGCGGGACACAAAATCAAATTCAAATTCGTTTATTCACAGGGGCCCCAAAGAGGTACTCATAAAAGTTAATGACTCTACTGCCAGATTCGCAAAATTACAGCCATCTCGAGAAAAACTTGGCAAAAAAATAGGCGGTGCATTTTTTCTTATTCATTTTGTTTTTACCATTTCTAAACACTAGTACATTATATCATGTAGTGTGTGCATTGCATCCTTGTTATTAATGTAGTCAATCGTTTTATAGTAAGCTTTCTTAATTAATGCCCGTTTTATTACTGATTTGAACTTTCCCAGTAGTAATTCAGTTACAATTTTAGGAATTCTATTGTAAAATCTAACCCCATTTGCCATAAAAGATTTATTCGTTTCGCTTAATCTAATTGCGAGCACTGTAATTTTATGCTTATATCTAGTATTAAGATTATGTGCGTCTTCTTAATTTATATATATCAATATTTTAGGCGACTGGACTATGACTAGACCTTGACTCTTTTACTTGACTTTGAATGTGACTTGTGATTATTACATCAGAAATATGTAAACACTTAAAAAAAATTAACACCATTTTCAGGGTTCCGTACCCAAAGGGTAAAAACGAGACCCTATTAATGAGACTTCGCTGTCCGTCCGTCCGTCTGTCACCAGGCTGTATCTAAAGAACGGTGATAGCTAGACAGTTGAAATGATGTATTTATATTGCCGCTATAACAACAAATACTAAAAATAAAATAAAATAAATATTTAAGGGAGGCTCCCATACAACAAACTTGATGTTTTATAGATAATGGTACGAAACCCTTCGTGCGCGAGTCCGACTCGCACTTGGCCGGTTTTATTTCACTTTCACGGCAAATCTTTCCCTACAACCACAGAGCAGTATGCTAGCGCTGCTATTTCTACAAACGAGTTCCCTGCTCTGTGTTTAAAACTTATACCATAGTAGAAATATATCAGTAAGATAACTCGAGGCCCGTAGGAGATTCAAATGCCTACTCTAACCGAATACGCAGGGTTGTCACTATCTCCGACTTTTAAAGGTACCTGTATTTAAAATGTACCTATATGTATCTTATAACAAACCAACTAGTATGTACAATAAAATAGTATATAATGTGGTGGTAAAATAAATACGATTTCATTTGCATGAAAGCTGTATTTCGGCATGAAAATACATATTTACCACGCCGCGCCGTGTCAAAACAAAATCTTGAAAAAGCGGAACACGGCGCGGCGCGAACACGGCCAAACGTTGACGACAAGCGCGGGGGCGGCCCCGGCTCGTGTTAGCTTCGCCGGTCTGTTAGTTATCATAGTGTGCGTGCTGAGGCTCGTGCGTACGGCCGTGCACACATACAAGCCGCGTTTGGTACCACTCTATGAAGACAACTTACTTATATATTTCTACTATGCTTATACTTACGAACAAATATACACCGCCTCTAGCCCATATATACAGAGCAGTCTCACGAAATTGTTCTCTGGTTTCTTCCTCGGGTACAAAACCAGCTCCAGAAATGCTATGGGCAGGACTAATGAATGCATGATATGATTGCTAAGTGGAGATACAACAGTATCCGCGAACTCTGGGTATATAAGGTTTCTGTCATAGGCGTAGAAAGCCCAGAAGTAGGTTGTTACCATCTGTAAAAATTAATAATTAAACGCAAGCAAAGCTTAAAAAAACCGACTTCACCGCTTTACCTTCGGAACCTTGATCAGATTTAATGTATTAAACACGCATTATTGACTATAACTCAAAAACTGGGAGCAGATCTTGATCAAATTTCAATGGGACCACATGAAAAGCACCGGCAGCTGCACTTAGGTCCGAGGACGACTGTCATCACAGGTTATAACCGCGAATTTTGTAGCTCATAGGGGCGCGTTTACAGAAAACTATAGCGGTTACGTATCGCATATGTACTTAAATATTTTGGTTTGTCGTAAAATGTTGTGTAAGTAACGGATTAAATTAATTAAATGCAAGAAAAGCTTAAAAAAACCGACGTCACCGCTTTATTTCACCAGATTTAATGTATTAAACACGCATTATTGACTATAACTCAAAAACTGGGATCAGATCTTGATCAAATTTCAATGGGACCACATGGAAAGCATCAGCCTTCAAACAAAAAAATAATCATCAAAATCGGCTCACAACGAAAGAAGTTATGAGGTAACTTTTGAAGTCGGTTAAAAACGAGAACATCGTCAATGTCGTCAGTCCACATAATACGCATTATTGACGATAAATTAAGTTGAAAAGAAACCGTTGTGTTATTTCGGAACTAAAACTGATTCTAAATTTCATCAAAATCGATTTACTCGTTACTAGTCGTTACAGAAATACGTGGTAATAAACATTCACACACACGCACAAAATTTCTTATTTATAATATTATAGTAGGATAGACTAGAAGTGTTAATCCTAGGTTTAAGCTATGTAAATTCCAAATTTCATTCAAATCCATTCAGCCGTTACAGCGTGAAACAAACATACATATAAACTTTTGAATTTATAATCCTACTAATATTATAAATCCGAAAGTTTGTGTGTAAGTGTGTGTGTAAGTGTGTAAGTATGTTTGTTCCCTCTTCACGCTTTAAATCTGAACGGATTTGGATGAAATTTGGAATGTACATAGTTTATACTTTTGAACTTGATAAAAGTGGGCGAAGCCGCGGGGTACGGCTAGTATTAGTGTGATTATTGTGATGTGATAATATTATAATGTTACTAGCCGTGCTCCGCGGCTTCGCCCGCTATTATCAATTTAAAAAGTAGCCTATGTGTTAATCCTAGGTATAATCTATGTAAATTCCAAATTTCATCCAAATCCGTTCAGCCATTAAAGTGTGAAGAGGGAACAAACATACTTACACACACACACACACACAAACTTTCGGATTTATAATATTAGTAGGATTATTGTTATGTCAAGTCAAGGCTGAGGGCAATTACCCTCGAGTAATCTTGGCGGGAGCTCCTTGCCTATCTTGACTTGGGCGCCTACTGAGCCTTTCAATCCTATCTTCGGCTATCAGTTCTTGCCGTCTCTTGCTAATTGTTATGTGATATTATTATGTGTGATAGAACTTACTGCAGAAGATGGCCAAACTATGACTGAAAATACGCCCTCTCTGAAATTCTTAACCCTTTCAGGGAGGGCGGGTTTCTTTTCGGACGTATTTCTTGAGGTTTTCCAGTCGCAGTATATTCCGAATGCAGCGTAAAGCATTTGAAAGGTCTGAAAGAGGTCAAAATATACAAAAAACAGCTAAAATTATCAACCGAGTAAACAACTTAATTAACTATTTGGTTTATTTTTTTATGCTGGATAGGCAAGCGTTTGACTACTATCTCACCTGAAGGAAAGTTACGATGCGGCCGAAGATGGGACATGCCTGCCTAGAAGGTACCTATTTCCTCTAGACTTGAAGACACCCTGATTGTACCGTTCAGGGAACTAAGACGCAGGCAATGAGTTCACTTTTTTTTTATAACACTTACGAAATTCCAGCAAGTGAAGAAAAATATTTGCAGTTTCTTAAAATTCCTGACGCCTTCATCTTTCATGGTTTCTTCAGTGAATCCGTTCAGCATCACAATGATGTTAGTTCCATGGAGAAGAATGACTCCGGTGTATAGAAGAATACGCGTGTACAGTAGACACTTGTGGCAGCCCATTATTACTGAAACAAAGCTTTTAAAAGTATTTTAAAAGAACAGAACAGAGCGTTAGCTTAGTTGGTTGAGCGTTCGCCTTCTGAGCATGGGTATCGGGTTCGATTCCCGGCGGAAACACAAGCTTTCTCCCCAAGGAAAATGTGTGTTTCTGGTTCTGGTTGTGATTATGTGTGCGATGTGAATGTTTCCGGCACCCACGGCACAATTCATCGAACTTAGTGTGGGGCTGTGAGTGTAAAAGCGTTTATGTTTATTTTATTTGGTAAGTTCCTGAATTGAGTGAAACAAGCGAGCACGAAACCATCAAACGCGAGGCATGATAGCCTTGACATTCCTGTTTGGTATTTTAATTGTTTTTTAATACATTATATCTACGCGTCTGTATAATAAGTCTAATCTAATAATACCTTTAAACAAGCAATTCTTGTATATATATATGTAATATAATATAATTGATATATATTATTTGAATCTCGGAAGCGGCAATAAAGATTTGAATATGAATTTAAAAAGATTTTCTCGAAGCAAATGCTTTGAGATAACTGACTGATGACTGACTTTTAAAAGGTATGTAGAGGTTGTGTTTATTTCTGACAAATTCTTCATCAGCAAAAGGTATGATCTATTCCAGACTGCTCGTGTTTGAAGCTCGTGTTTCCACCGGGAACCGAACCCGATACCCCGTGCATAAAAAGTAGCCGCGCAGGCCAGCGGGCAATTCAAAAATTCAAATATTGAACTTAGTATTGGTTAAGGATATATAACTATTATAATTTTGCGAATCCGGCAATAGATTCATTAACTTTCATGAGTGCCTCTTTGGGGCCCATGTGAATAAACGATTTTGATTGATTTGATTTGATAACCTGTTGACCAGTTCAGTCACCACGGTGTCTCATTCCAGAAAAGACCTAATCAACCATCCACGATATCATTTACCAGCATCAATCCATTCTCGAACCGAATGGTCTGGGGCTTGATGATGGTAAAGACCTGACGGAGTAACCCTAATTCCATTGGAAATGGAACTGCCTGTTAATGGCAATTGAATCGACAATTTAGCTCCGTCACATCTTGAAACATTCTTAATCAGGTGAGATGGTGGTTAAAAGTTTGCCTATCATGAAAAAAAAAACACAGAATGGGGGTTCACATACAATTCACATACAAAAATGATAAGACCACACATACAATCACAGAACCAGAAACACAAGGGAAGATTAAGGGAAATCCCTTAGGGAGAAAAGAACCTGTTATTTTTCTTCGCTTCACACACGATAGAACCTAAACTTTTGTAATTCACGGTGATTCCACTACTTTTCGTCACACAAAAAGGTTGCTGATCAGAATTTCAAAGAGAACCTTCTCATAAAAAGTTTAACTTCAAAACCTTAAAATTTTTCTCTTCAAAACCTTTAAGTCTTGTAGGTAACTTAGTACTTTGCTGTACTGTACATAGTTTTAGTTTAGTTTTAGGAAATATAGGCAATTGGCCCGTAGTTAGGCATGAAAAATACTTCAAAACTTGTGTTCCCACAAAAATTGTTTTAAAGACCTACGAAAAATCAATTGATTAAACATTAATTATTTCTGTGCTTACCTTAATTAGCCCTTTTCAATATTGCACAAAAATTTAAACTCTTATAATATAAAATTCCGATAATTCTGGATTGCGGTGAACACAGCAACCTTTCTTTATTAAATCGAAACGAACTAAGTGACCAGTATTAATAATGCATAGAATTTTAAATCCAGTAGACTAGAAATGGAAATGATTACTACTTTTCATTCATTTTCAATTGATGAAATTATTTAACTTCTTCACGGTGATTTTATCTGCGATTTTTCACAGTCAAATGATTTTTCATTGTCGTTGTCCTATTGTCACACTTTCTATATCTTGCTATTGAAATGAAGTATGTAATATGATGAATGGCACCGATAGTTTATCGACGCATTAAATAATAAATGTTTATCTCTCGTTCTCACTCGCCAACACGATTCATGCCAACTCGCTCGCTCATTAACAATGAAATATGAAATCACGACGAAATCCGAATATTTTCCAACTCAATCGATAATTTCATCCAAATGTTTTTATTTGTAACTGTCGATGTGATGAAAAGTAGCAGGTGCGAGAATGAAAAGTAGCAAGTGCGACGTATGATACTTTTCATATGATTTTTCACATGCTACTAATAATGTTCATGCCTACTGTGGACAGCTTGGCATTTGAACTTGAATGAGTACGTCACTAGCAACTTCGGGTACCTACTACCAACAGTACTAACTATATTAATTATGTGCTAGAACTAGTTGTGAAAACCTTTAATTAACAATCTTTAGGACTAGAGGTGACAGTAATTATTTAAGCATTACCACCAAAAAAAATTTTTTTGACGTGATAACGTCTTATAAATCGATGAACACCGGCTGCACGCACGAAAGTGTCACGTTCCGCCTGAGCCTGATCGTGCAAGCGAGAGCGCGGGACAAGCGATAGAGAGGCACGATCGGCCTAAGCGTTCGTCTTATGACGTTATCACGCAAAATTATCGTCCGTAAACCGACTTTACAGACAACCAATTTTTACGATCAAATTTTAATATTTATTACTAACGATCCGCCTCAGCTTCGCGCGGGTGCAATTTCCGGTGGATTTAAAAAAAATATATACAAACCTTGGCAATTATTGCAAACACAAAAAAAAAACGATCAAATCGGTTGAGCTGTTCTCGAGTTTTTGTGAAACTAACTCGTCGTAATAATCGTATACATAAAAATAAAAAATATTTTTATGTATACGATTGGAATAATTATTTTTTTAGAAAATATACGAGAATATTTTTACCCCAGACGAACAAGAAGGGTGCTATATAGTACAAGTTTTCAGTATTAATTTGTGTATGCAGCATTGTAGATTCAAAACGGCTTAACTGACTTTGATACTGTTTTTGTCTGAGCTTGTATTTTCAACATTTTGATTTTGCCACTTGTACATAATGTTAATATATCATCTCATTATATAAACAATATGATTTTAATTTGTAATCTCAAACATTACTTTTTAATTATTAAGTTTATGTAATTGCAATGTGTCTCTGATATTGTTCAATAAATAATAATTCTTATTACGTTGACGAGGGAAAATCATCTGGAACGAAAAAATTATAAATATGTGCACGCTGTTTTCAGTTACTAGCACATAATAAACGCAAACACATTCACACTCACACCCCCATACTAAGTTCAAAGACTTGTTAAGTGCCCACAACAATTACACATACACAAGCACACCCAGAACCAGATGCACAAAGACCCTTGGAAATGAATTGTATTCCTGCCGGGAATCAAACCCACACCACAGAGTACAGAGGCAAATAGGGGCGTCCAAAAAAAACTGTTTAAGAAGATCACCGCAGCCCACGTTGATGGCCGTCGATATATCCATGACTAGCCGCGCCCCGCGGCTTTGCCCGCTATTATCAAGTTAAAAAGCCTACATGTTAATCCTATGTATAAGCTATTAACATTCCAAATTTCATCCATCATTCAGCCGTTATAGCGTGAAGAACAAACATACTTACCTTGGGGGCTGAGTCACCCACGTCCGTAGGAGGATACCCCTTAAGTCTGACTCCCTACACGTGGTCCCCGGGTGGTGCTAATCAGGTGACATTTGAGAGGGGGTAGAGCATTTTGTGAGTTGCTCGCCTGGCTTGCTACCAAAGTAGCTTACCACCATCAAGTTGAAGGTCTGCCGCCAAGCCAAATACGGTGTTCCGGCAGTTATCTTTGCGAGCCTGCGTATTCCAGGTCTAGTGTGTTTACCAGCTTCGATCACATCGTCACTTACCATCAGGTGAGATAGTGGTCAAACACTAGCCAGTCACAAATAAAAAAAAAATAAAAAAAACTTACACACAAACTTTCGGATTTATAATATAAGTATGATTACTATGGTGCCACGTTCTTTTGTTGTAAGGCATTTAATGAAATGGTCATCAGTTACCACAACAGATAATGGTCAAACGTTACCTTACCTTCAAAATAATAATTTGTTGGAATTATGATTTTTAGTTTTGCTAACACGCACTACACTGTTTTTTTTACATGTAATCTATATATATATTCTCGTATAATAAAGTCGAGTTAGTTTATCAATGAAATAAATAAATTTTCTCATAGATTTTCTACGGAAGCATATTTTATAATTTTGAAATGGATAATATCTGTCGGTCTGGATGAGGTGAACATAAACATAAACATGAAAGAGGTGATAAATTTAGTTATTATGTTTTTAGTATGAAATTAAAGTACTAGGCAACCATAAACGTAGAAGAGGTAAAACACTTTTTTATTTACTAGGCATTGCAACGCATGCCGGGTACAGCTACGAATAAATACGTGCATTTGATAATATAAAATGGCACGTGTATAAAGACGCTAAACAATCAGTGCGTGTCTTTTGAATGAACGCGAGAATATGGTAATCATCACGCACCGAACTGTCTACACTATGTCACTCATAGTTTAAGTTTTGTTTAGTAGTACTCAATTAAATTGTTTGTACAATCTACAATAAATAAAAAAAGAAAAATTATACAGTAAAGTACCTATTTTATACTCTACCAATAAATTTAAAAAAGTTATACTCAGCTGGCTTAACACTCTGGATTATGAAGACGTGGAAATGTGCAAATTAATTCCAAATTATTTAATTATTTCTTATTTCACACACCAGTGTGTATGTGTGAGTGTAGTTGTAAGTACATGGAGTGTTACAAATTTAGTTTTTGTCCAAATAATTAGATTTTTCATTTCATTTCACTCAAAGACAAGAAACATACCTACGTAAAATACCGGCCCTGATTGAAAACCATACGATAACTCGGTTACCGTACGATTCGGTTAGTACGTACGATAAAATGTAGAGAAAGTTATCCAATCGTATCGATTCGGTAAGTTACCGAAACGTTCTGAATTAGGCAGCAGGTTACGTTAAATTTTCTCCTGAGTTCATGAAATGAAAAAGTTATAAAAAGTAATTTTTGAGTAAACACTTTATTCATTAATTTAGTTTTTTATATGTACTTGAAAGATGAGATGAGCGAATCGCTTGAGGTAAGCATCATCCTTGCCTATTTTCAAACGACTTCAAAAAAGGAGGTTCTCTATTCGACTGTATGTTTTTTTTTGTTTGTCGTTATGTGCCACTGGACATTTTGCGAATTGGACATTCCGCGACTAAACGATATCTCCGTCAATTATGAATCGATTTTGATGTTTTTTTTTGTTTGGTATATTATACTTCAGAGGTCACATATAAATTTTAATGAAATCGATCAAGCCAAAACCAAAATATAAGCGGCGAAATCGTTTTTTTAAGCTTTGCTTGCGTTTAAATTATTGAAATAAATTATATATCTATGTATAAAATAAAGAACTGCCTATTGGCTTAGTTAGGTGAGCGTGCGCCTTATAAGCAGGAGTATTGGGTTCGATTCCCGGCGGGAACACAATTTTCTTCCCAAGGAAAATTTGTGTTTCAAGTTCTGGTTGTGATTGTGTGTCTAATGTGAATGTTTCCGGCACCCACGACATAAGTCATTGAACTTAGTGTGGGGCTATGAGTGTGAAAGCATTTAAAAAAGCGTTTTTAAAGAATATACACATACATATATAGTATACTAGCCGTGCCCCGCGGCTTCGCTCGCTATTATCATGTTAAAAAGTAGGCTATGTATTAATCCTAGCTATATATATTTCAAATTTCATCCAAATCCGTTCAGCCGTTAAAGCGTGAAGAGGGAACAAACATACTTACACACAAACTTTCGGATTTATAATATTAGTAGGATATGACATACATATAGTCTTTATTTCATTACTTTTTGCAACATTACAGTTACAATCTTTAAGTGTATACACTAATGTCGGTAAAACGACAAAAAGTTGCTTCTAGCTATATAGCTCAAAGGGTAAATTAACCTATTCGATACTTCGTATAACCTAAGGGTATTAAATCGATAGTTAAGGCAGACTTTGAACTGCATAATTGTAGTTCGATCGATTTAAAAGTTAATTGTTAATGTACTAGTTATGCCCATTCGAAACTACAATCAATTCAGGGTCATATCAAATCATTCTTCGTGCACATAACGCACAGTCTAAATGACAGCTTCGGGAGCGTCCATCAATTAGGTTAAGCGTTCAGGGAAGGGGGGAGGGGGGGGGGGGTCAAGCCGAACCTTACCCAATCTCACGTGGGGGAGAGGGGGTGTCTCAGCAAATATCACGTATTTTTTGCAAGATGCAGAGTAAAATTGCGAGAAAACTGGGTTTAATGAAGTAAAAAAAATAAAAAAAGTAGTCCGCTAAAACTAAAAAAATTACGCTTACCATCAGGTGAGCAGTTGCATAGACGAACATATAAAGACTCAGAATAAATGCAAACAATAAAACCACAACGCATTTAATCAATTATAATAATATAAATAAAAAATAATAATTTATCTAATTATAAATATATAACATTTTCGTGTCACAGTGTTTGTTACCATACTCCTCCGAAAAGGCTGAACCGATTTTGATGAAATTTTATATTCACACTTGGTAGGTCTGAGAATAGGTTCTAAGTGATAAGGGTGGCCCAAACCAATTTTTTTTTTGTACAGATTTTTATTTTCTTATAATTTTTCAGCATTTAAAAATAAATACAACCCTAAATTTTCACCCTTCTACGATCAGCACCGATTCTTTTATTGAACTAAAAAATATTTCCATATATGGCAAAACAACGTTTGCCGGGTCAGCTAAAACTATATATATATACTAGCTATATATATATTTATATTTAATTTATTTTCTAGAATATTACACAATTATTTACTAAAGTAAAACTTAAAAAAAGAAATACTAAATAAAAGTTTGTAAAAAGGAATAAAAAATAGCACTTAAAAATTTGTAGACCGCTTGCCGAAAGAATAGAATTGCGTATTCAATGTGGAAACAGCCAGAATTCAGACTCTTTGGTGTACATATGTATTTTCGGTGACTGTGCGTCTGTGGAATGCTCTACCTGTGGATATCAAACGTGCTCAAACTCAAGACTCATTTAAAACTCAAATAATTTTTTTTTATCTTTCCAATATCTAATCATTACTGTATGTGAATTGTGTAGGTTAAATGTATTATAGTATTGTAGGTACTTATGTGTAATTATTTATTTATTTTATGTAAGTTTATTTAATTAGACATTCTGTTATATTTTAATGATAACTACATAAACAATACATACTTGTTTATGTAGTTTAAAATTTTAGTATTATTATTATTATAATCTATTTCATTCATTTTATCGCGCCACCATCCCTACTTTCACTTTTTGTTGTCTGGAAGAGATCGCTCTTAGCGATAAGACCTGCCCATTGTACCTATATTTTATAAGTTTATCTGTAAGCTGTATTTATCTTTTGCTGTCAATAAAGAGTTATTGTATTGTATTGTAATACAATGATATGGAGCTGGTCTGATGATGGAGACAGAATATGGTCATAAAGAACTTCTGAACTAAATAAGATGAACCTTGAAGTTAGGGCTCGTTTGATTCTTCTAGACAAGTTCTCTGGTCTAAAACTTTTAAGTCCTTTTTTATTTACAACTGAAAAAAGCTAGATATTAAAAAACTTTTAAAGTAAGTATCACTTGTTTAGTTTGAAATTTGTAAAAAATAATATACATTATTTGATTTTATTTACATCATTTTTAAATTTTTCCTGAGATCCATGAATAACATTATTAATAATCCATTGTAAATAATAAAGCATTATACTAAGTATACATATATAAACATGCAACAGTAGAAAATGTATGGATCCGTAGGTGACAGCAAATATTGGGTAGAGCCAGATGCCTTCAGTAATGTATGTGTAGTACAAACTGCAATAAAAAAAACCATTATCATCATCATCATCATCAACGATCATCTTTCCCACAGCTGGAACTCAGTCTTCTTTCACAAAAAGGGAGATTTCTTTAGTGTAGCAAATTTTAGAAATGAAAAATAGATAACCGCCGAGCTATCTAAGCCCTGTTTCAAACAAAGAAATTACCCTTTCCTTATTAACGTCCTATTATTTCTTATTTATGTCTTTTTGTATGCTAAATAGGCAAGAATTTGTCCGCTTTATCATCAGATGGAAAGTGACGATGCGACCAGCATGCTTGTCTAGAACAACTATTCACTTTAAGTCGAAGACTCCCTACCGTTCAGGAAACAAATATGAGGTCAATTAGTACCACTCCTTCGCTGTAAGATGATAAACATAAGAACAAATTAAAAAAAAATTATAAATATTATTTATTATTAAATAACAAATATTATTTAATAATAAATAATATTTGTTTTAAAATTTTAACAGAACTGCCATAGCAGACGAAATATAGCGAGAAGCGATTCGCTTTTGTTTATCATCTAATTAAAACAAATATTATTTATTCGTAAATAATATTTGTATAAAACAAAAATTAAAACAAATATTATTTATTATTAAATAATATTTGTTTTCAAATTTTAATAGAACTGCCATAGCAGACGAAATATAGCGAGAAGCGATTCGCTTTTGTTTATCATCTAATTAAAACAAATATTATTCATTATTAAATAATATTTGTTTTAATATTTTAACAGAACTGACATAGCAGACGAAATATAGCGAGAAGGGATTCGCTTTTGTTTATCATCTTACGGCGAAGGAATATCGGCTCGTGTTGGCTTCGCCGGTCTGTAAGTTATCATAGTGTGCGTGCTGAGGCACGTGCGTACGGCCGTGCACACATACAAGCCGCGTTTGGTACCACTCTATGAAGACAACTTACTTATATATTTCTACTATGTAAATACTAAAGATAGATTATATCACAGGTTAACTCCGCCAGAAACGACTTGACCGATTTTAATGATTTTTTTGTATACTTGGTATGTATGAAAATAGGTTGAAAAGTATTTTTCATCCTCTTACCCCCATTTTCTAAGGACTTCACAAAAAAGGAGGAGGTACTGAAGTCGACCATATTTTTTTTTATGTGTGTTATCATCACTTCGTTCCACGAGAATCGATTTAGAAAATTTTTTTGTCTGATGTTTTTCAATTGATCCCATTTAAATTTGATCAAGATCTGACCAATAGTTCTTGAAATATCGTCAATCATGCGTGTTTAGTACATCTAATCTGATCAAAGTTCCGAAGATAAAGCGGTGAAGTCAGTTTTTTTTAAGCTTTGCTTGCGTTTCAATTATTACTTGTGTGTTAGATGTAATAAAATAATACTTACACACACAAATATACGACCATATGTACAGAGAGCTGGACTATGTTCCTCAGATGGGACCGAGGCGGGACCCTAGGCCTGTTCACCACCTCCCAGAGTATTATAGGTACTATAGCAGTGTGTAGTATATGGTTCGATGTGGTGCTGATGATCTGGTCAACAAATTCTGGGAATATAAGGCTTCTGTCGTAGAGAAATAAGGTCCAGAACACTATGAAAACCACCTGGAAAATACAAGAAAAAACTTTAGTTTTCATTGTAAACATCACACACTAATATTGAAGATATAGGTAGTATATAGGTTGTCTGGAAAAGATCGCTTTAAGCGATAAGACCTATAATATATAAAATTCTCGTGTCACAGTTTTCGTTGCCATACTCCTCCGAAACGGCTTGACCGATTTTGATGAAATTTTTTGTGCTTATCCGGTATCTATGAGAATCGGCCAACATCTATTTTTCATCATCATCATCATCATCACTTTTCATCATTATCAACGCGGGTGAAACCGCGGGGCGCAGCTAGTAATATATAAAATTCTCATGTCGCGGTGTTTGTTACCAAACTCCTCCGAAACGGCTCGATCGATTTCTATGAAATTTTGTGTGCTTATCAGGTAGGTCTGAGAATCGGTCAACATCTTTTTTCATACCCCTAAATGTTAAGGGTGGTCCAAACCAAAATATATTTTTTTATTTTTTGGACATTTTTTTTTTTTTATGATTCAGCATGAAATAATGTATATGACAAAACAACGTTTGCTGAGTCAGTTAGTATTTTAGTAAAATTATTATCTTTGACATTAATATTTTAAAATTTTGACATCTCTTGACATTATACATTTAATGACGAATTTTCCATTTCCACTTACTGTAATTGGGCCGCATATAAAATATACTAACCGTGCCCTGCGGTTTTGCCTGCTATTGGCAGGTTAAAAAGTAGCCTATGTGGTAATCCTATGTATAATCTATGTACTTTCCAAATTTCATCCAAATCCGTTCTGCCGTTAAAGCGTTAAGAAGGAACAAACATACTTACACACACACACACGCAAACTTCCGGATTTATACTATAAGTAGGATTAACAATAATCAAAATTATTATTATGACGCTATAAAGACATCTAACTACCTAGCCCTCAAATCAATATTTGCATGTCACTATTATGACCAAGTGTGTGAACTATATTGATACACTTAAACATAGTAGAAAATATATTTCTACTATGACTTAACCCTACATCTGTTTATACCTACACTTGAAGCAAATAAAAACAAATGAATGCATTTTATTTACCTAATTAATAATATAATAATAATATCGTTTATTCGTACATAAAAAGGCATTCAATAAGGTTCACCATTGGTATTCAGTGTCGTTTACACAGATTATTGGTTAATGGCAGTAGAACACAACAATAGCATACCTCAGGTGAAACTCTGTCCCCCACACTAGGATAACCTGTACAGTGAGGTCACAGTGATCCTCCCTCGGACATAATACTGGGATGTCACACATTCAATAACGTTTTTTTGCTTGAAAGCTATTTTTCTCGACAAGTACCCTATTTAATTACATATTTTGCATGTAACATGGAAAAAAAAATTTAACATGTTACATCCTAATTAAATTATATATATACTTCTATACACACATGAAAAATAACCAGCAATATACTTTATGGTAAAAACATGAAATTGAACCTTAATAACAAATTTTATAGTAAGTGGTGTTTGTATGAGTGTGTGTGTGTGTGTGTATCTGTCTGTGAGTGTAGTGAAAAGGATTGTTTACCAGTTAAACATAGGTATTTGTTATTGATGAAAATAAATTATATATCAGTCAGTTAATTGTTCTTAATAGGTTTTCAGTTTTGTCATAATTAAGGTTTAGTAGATATTCCGTAATAGTTTTATTACATGCATAGCGGTTTAAATTAATATATTCGAAGTTGTCAAGTAAATTTCTATTGATTTGTTAAATAAAAAAATACTTGTCTTAATAATGTTTTGTTATTCTAATTTTTTTTACACAGGCATCATCCCTATCAACGGTCGATATACAAGGAAATGATGATACTGTTACCTAACCCCTTTTAATGTATTCTTACCAAACTACAAGGCCAAACAAGAGCAGAGAAGAGTATGTTCCTGGACCCTTGAAGAAGACGCGGTGTTCTATACTTCTTGTTCTTGGCATTCTTCAAGATGAGAAGATCACAGTAGAGGCCCAAAAGAGCATAAATTATCTGAAGCATCTGAAAAATATAGTTCAATAATTAAACGCAAGCAAAGCTTAAAAAAACCGACTTCACCGCCTTTATCTTCGGAACCTCGACCAGATTTAATGTATTAAAAACGCATTATTGACGATAACTCAAAAACTATAAATTAAGTCTTGATCAAATTTCGATGGGACCACATGGAAAGCACCAGCTTTTAAATAAAAAAAGTATCATCAAAATCGGCTCACAACGAAAGAAGTTATGAGGTAATTTTTGAAGTTGGAACATCGTCAAAGTACGCATTATTCGTTACAAAATAGGCATTATTGACGATTTTTCTAAAACTACTGATCAGATTTTGTTTAAATTTAAATGGGACCAATTTGAAAGCTAGATCTTTCAAACTAAAAAAAATTTTAAAAATCGGCTCTCGTGGAGAGAAGTTATGAGGTAACACACATTAAAAAAAATATATATACAGTCGACTTGAGTACCTCTTTCTTTTTTGGGAAGTCGTTGAAAAATGAAGGTCATGTTCAACGTGCTATTTTTTTTATGCTCGTTAGGTTTGTATTTGACCACAATCTCACCTGATGGAAAGCGAAGAAGTAGCATGCTTGCCTAGAAGATACCTATTTACTCTAGACTTGAAGACTCCCAGATTATACCATTCGAGGAACAAAGAGTAAAGTTGATCTCTTCGTTGTCTGTCTGCACGTCTATCAAGACTCTTTTTCTCAGGAACAAAACGCAAAACGCAAACAAACGCATTCACACTCACAGCCCCACACTAAGTTCAAATACTTGTATCGTGGGTGCCGGAAACATTCACATCACACACACATTACACCCAGAACCAGAAGCACAAATATCCCTTGGGAAGGAATTTGTGCTCCTGCCGGGAATCGAACCCAGGACCCACGGCGCAGAGGGCAGACACCTGTCCACTGCGCCAACTGGCTCGTCGGTCACCAACAGGTGGAGATATCACGTTGAAATTAATATAAAATACTAAGATAAGCCGTGGTCCGGGAGATCATTCTATTTTCAAAAATCTATCAGAGCGCCTGGTTGAGGCGCGTGATCAAAATACTGGTACTTATTTGGCTCAACGTATTAGCATTGCAATTTACAGAGGCAATGCCGCCAGCATGATAGGAACGCTACCGGTATATATGTGTACATACGCAAACATACGCATTCACACTCACAGCCCCACACTAAGTTCAAATACTTGTATCGTGGGTGCCGGAAACATTCACATTACACACTCGTTACACCCAGAACCAGAAGCACAAATATCCCTTGGGAAGGAATTAGTGCTCCTGCCGGGAATCGAACCCAGGACCCACGGCGCAGAGGGCGGACACCTGTCCACTGCGCCAACTGGGTTACAAAAACCGACTTCACCGCTTTATCTTCAGAACCTTGATCTACTCTTTGCCACAGAAAAAAATGTAACAGTAGATAAAAATATCAGCCAAGTGCGAGTGGGACTCGCGCACGAAGGGTTCCGTACCATTATCATTGTCATTATTGTTTTATTTTAATAAATTATATTTAAAGAGAACATAAAACTAAATATTCTGTGAATAGTTAAAGCGTCTACCTGTCACCGTTATTAGTATCGAGCAAGAAACGGAAAAAAAAACAAGTTTGTTGTATTTATTTATAGAAATACATCATCTGTGAAATTTTCAACTGTCTAGCTATCAACATTCTTGAGATACAGCCTGGTGACAGACGGACGGACGGACAGCGAAGTCTCAGTAATAGGATCCCGTTTTTACCCTTTGGGTACGGAACCCTAAAAAATACTGTTTTGTGTCAAAATAACGATATTTTTTGAAATTGATGAAATTGTGGTGTCAATACAAAACACTGAAAACCAATGCAAATAAAAAGAAATGTAATAAATAATTAAATGCAAGCAAAGCTTAAAAAACCGACTTCACCGCTTTATCTTTGGAACCTTGATCAGATTCAACGTATTAAACACACATTATTGACGATAACTCAAAAACTACTGATCAGATCTTGATCAAATTTAAATGGTGCCACGTGTAAAGCACCACTTCATTAATGCGTATTTAATTAATTTTAACCCTTAAAGATAAGCGGTTAAGTCGGTCAGTTTTTTAAGCTTTGCTTGCCTTTAATTTATATTTTAATATAATACTTACAATAGTCCAGCAAGTGAAGTACCTATACATCATCCCCCGGAACACCTTTATCTTGACATCAGCTGATAACTCCTCCCTCTTCATCATCTGCATCACCGTGAGGTTGGTGACGTGGAGCACCAAGGTGGTGATGTAGCCCAAGATACGAAGATGGACTTGGGACATGATTGCTGAAAAAAGAAAACAAAATGAAAGAGGAAAAAGTAATAAATTAATATAAAGGAAACGCTTTTACAACCACAGCCTACTACAATACGATGACTAGTATAGTGGATGCCGGAAACATTCACATCACACACACAATCACACCCAGAACCAGAAAAACTAAATTTCCTTGGGGAGAAACACAAACAAAAATCCTCCGGAAATTGCACCTAGCTTAAAAAAAAATAATATGCGCCGCCGTTTCTTGCCAAGTTCTTCTCGAGATGGCTGTAATTTTGCGAATCTGGCAGTAGAGTCATTAATTTTCATGAGTGCCTCTTTGGGGCCCATGTGAATAAACGATTCTGGTTTGATTTGAATCAAAACCGGTACTCGCTGCTTAAAAGACTGCTAATAATTTAAACGTAAGCTAAGTTTAATAAAACCGACTTCACCGCTTATATTTTGGATTTGGCTTGATCGATTTCGATAAAATTTATATGGGATCACCTCTGAAATATAATCTACCACGGTCCACAAATGGGGAAGAAATCAGTACAGACAGTATCAGACAGTAATCAGTACAGAACATACATAAAAAAAAATAAAAAATACATACAGACGAACATAGAACCTCCTCCTTTTTTGAATTAGGTTAAAAACTAAGATAAAGGTTTAATTATTATAACTTATGTATCAAAATTAAATATTAAACTAGTTGAATATTTTTACCTGAGTTTCCTTCTTCCGCACAGTGCAAAAGACAACATAGATCTATATGGAACAACATAAGTCGTAACTTGAAGTGATCTTAGCAATTAAGTTAACAACTTAGTTGTCAAGTACGTGACAAGGCCGGTTATGCATAGTTAATGTCATGTTGCAGTGGTCAAGTTATAACTTAACTGAACGGTGAATCATTCTTAGATTTTCGCGATTGTTATTCGTAAATATAAATGCTTTCACAATCACAGCCTCCACACTAAGTTCGATGACTTTTTTTAACAATTTTTTAATAAGTTTAATCTACAATATTATGTTGCTCTAGAAGCAAACAAAAGATATAAATAATATGCTAATAATTACATTAAAGTAACACATAACAGAAACTAAATTATATTAGTTAAGAATTGACAATGAGCCCCGTTATCGATGAACACTCATTGAAATATCTTTAGGCATCATCACATTTTCAACCTACTTCAAAAAAGGAGGATCAATCTCAATTCGACTGTATGTTTTTTTTCTGTATGTATGTTACGCGATTACTCCGCCAATTATGAATCGATTTTGATGTATTTTTTTTGTTTGGTAGATTATTCCTACTTCAGATGTGGTCCCATATAAATTTTATCGAAATCGATCTATCGAAAACCAAAATATAAGCGTTGAAGTCGGTCTTTGTAAGCATTGCTTGCGATTAATTAAAAAAAAAACGCATTCACACTCACAGTCCCACACTAAGTTCAAAGACTTGTTTCGGGGGTGGCGGAAACATTTACATCATACACACATAAATACACCCAGAACCAGAAGCATAAATATCCCTTGGGAAGGAATTTGTGCTCCTGCCGGGAATCGAACCCAAACCTTCACATAATACGATCATACACACAACCAAAACCAGAACCACAAATTTTCCTTGGGGAGAAAACTTATGTTCCCGCTGGGAATCGAACCCTATGCTGCTAGAAGTCAGATGAACACTCAACTAAGCCAACGGGCAGTTCAAACACTAGATGTAGATTTCGAAATTTTACGTGGATCTCTATAAAACTGCGTTCACGCCCTTTTTGAGTATTTTTTACCGACTTCCCAAAAAAGGTCAAGTTTTTTTTTTAATGTGTTTTGTCTTCATAACTTCTCTCCACGTGAGCCGACTTCGATTTTTTTTTTTAAGTTTGAAAGATGTAGCTTTCTAATTGGTCCCATTTAAATTTGATCAAGATCTGATCAGTAGTTTTTGAAATATCGTCAATAATGCCTATTTTGTACGCCTACTTTGACGATGTGCTCGTTTAACCGACTTCAAAGGTTACCTCATAACTTCTTTCGTTGTGAGACGATTTTGATGATTGTTTTTTTATTTGAAATCTGGTGCTTTTCTTGTGGTCCCATTGAAATTTGATCAAGATCTGATCTCTTGTTTTTGAGTTATCGTCAATAATGCGTGTTTTTAATACATTAAATCTGATCAAGGTTCCGAAGATAAAGCGGTGAAGTCGGTTTTTTTAAGCTTTGCTTGCGTTTATTTATTTTAAGTTCCAAAAGTCACCACCAATTTTTTTTCCGCAGCACCGCTAGTTTTTTTTTCCTTTAATGTTGGCTCCGCCATCTTATGCATTTAGCCAATGTCAAGTTATAAAATATTTCAAGTACAAGATCAACACTCAAAGTCTTATATGAAGAACTTATATGTATGCTATAGAGAGTTTTGAAGCTTTTGCGTCATCAGCAAAATCTCGTTTTGAAACTTTGTATGATTTGTCTACACTCATGCACGTTTACTAAGTATTAACGGTTAATAGACCACCATTATTTTATTACACATTAACATCTAAAAATCACTAGTTTTGGGAAATAAACCAAAATCAACAACGCCATTTTTTCACTTTCGCGGTAAAAATCCCGCCGCTCGTTGTGCTTACTATTTTTGCGTATATGTAAAACATGATTCTTTTCACAAGATTTTGAATTAAGAAACAATGATTTTTTATAATTTCTGCCAGCGTTGCCGAAATAAAATACTAAACAAACCAAAATGGTTATGGCGCGTAAAAAAATTCGTTTCGATTTCGTTGTCGATAATGTATTCGTTTCCAAAATCTGTGATTCTTCGAGTGTCAATGTGTAATAATGGTGGACTATTAAATGTTAATAGATCGCGAAAATGAGTGTACGTAAATCATACAAACTTACAAAGTTGAAAAAAGTTATTTTCGCTTTCGCTCCAAAACTCCAATAGAAGTTCTAGTAAAGTCTCTACCACTTTACTGGGACATGATACAAGTCTTTGAACTTAGTGCGGGGCTGTGAGTGTGAATGTGTTTGTTTATGACTTGACTATGACTGGACCATGACTATTTTACTTGACTTTTTCCGTGGCTGGTGACTATTAACATGAAATACTTGATTTAATTTATCAACTGGCTAAATGCAAAAGATGGCGGAGCCAAAATAAAAAAAAACTTACCTGTTTTAACTAACCGTTATTTAACTCCTTTTGTAGTACAGGACCTTAATCACATATATACGAGTATTAACACATAGTTTTACCTAGCCTTCGACTAACAAGGTTTTCCTCTAGAAAAAACCTACCTCAAAAAGTTTCTTGGAATTGGTGTAAATACTTTTTTAACAGTGTTAATTACTACCAAAATATTTCCGTTAAATTTAATAATAAAGAAAGAAATAAAGAGAAAACGTATTCTCAGCTCAGATAACGGCAACAAACTATACTATATGGGACGAAAGCAAAACCACAAAGATCCAGCTCAATTGGTCTCCCCGTAGATGTAACTTGTGCAATCAAAAGGTTCAACTTAAATTGGATTTGAATAACCAACCGATGTTGAGCCATGAATTAAAGCAAAGTGTAAGGAGAAGCAGGTCAAGATATAATGGACACTGTACTAACTGGACTTATAATATGTAGAGCCGTCATCTGAAGCAAACTTCAAGAAGGGACGGGTCAAAACGTACTGGGCTATTGGCATGTAAAAATGTCCACTTTAAACTGACATATGAGATGAAGCAAAGTGTGTGTTCCGGAAGGTCAATTAAATCTGGTAAATTTTTCTGGTGTTCAAATACTGTTTTTTCGGCTCTGTGGAGAAGTGGGTCAAATCATTGAAGTTTCAAACTCGAAAGTAACGTTGACAGTTAAATCTTGTTTTTGGCGGGAAATTAACTGTTTCAACGGTTCTTTTCTTAAGAAGATTTTAGAGTTTAGGCGCGAAAGTGAAAAGATGATTTGAGTTTATATTATTTTCCAAAACTTGTGAATTTTCGAGTGTTAATGTGTAATAATGGTAGATTATTGACCGTTAGTTATGAACGTGAGTGTAGGCAAATCATACAATATCGAAAGATGTGATTTTCGCCTTCGTTCCATAACTCCATTAGAAGATCTAGTACAATTTCTACCAATTTACTAGGGCATGACTTGAGTATGACTGAACTACGACTCCTTTACCTAACTTTGATTGCGACTGGTGATTAGGACTTTATAAATTATGTACCTAACTAAAAAATAATTGACACTTAACACTGGCTCAATCAATACACTTTTTTTTAATTCTCTATAGGCAAACCTTAGACCACTATCTAACCTGATGGAAAGTGACGATATGGTCAAAGATGGAGCATGCCTGCCTAGCAGTAAGTATAATAAATTTGGAAGCAACACGCTTCGTACGCACTCTTGGAATATCAACCATAAACCGATGTCGCGTGGCTGATTGTCCGATGATGAAAGGGGGAATCAGATCATGCAATTCCGTGGCACACTCAAAAATGTATCCTATAAAAGACCGATAGACTTGCGACGATGCGACGATGTTCTAGGCTTTGAAGCTTCGCATCCGTCAGTTCTTTGCAGTTTATTAGTCTCTTAGCTCTGCGTTCAATAGTTTCAAGTGGCTCATGCTGGTACTTCGTAGAGCCATCCCAAAGATGAGAGCAGTACTCGGTACACGATCGAACCTGTAGGTCTATTCAGTTATATTCAGTAGGTCTATTCTGGTCGTCAAAATACGATTGTTCGAATTGATGCGACGTCGATACGACAGTCGATTGGTTGAAATTTCAGTTGATTCGATGTGCATAACAAAAGAAAATCGCTCAATTTCGACGTCGATGTAACGCCCGGAATAGACCCCCTGTAGGTCTATTCTGGTCGTCAAAATACGATTGTTCGAATTGATGCGACGTCGATACTACAGTCGATTGGTAGAAATTTCAGTTGATTCGATGTTCATAACAAAAGAAAATCGTTCGTATTCGACGTCGATGTAATGCCCGGAGTAGACCCCCAGTATAATACGATTGTTCGAATTGATGCGACGTCGATACGACAGTCGATTGGTAGAAATTTCAGTTGATTCGATGTTCATAACAAAAGAAAATCGTTTGTATTCGACGTAGATGTAAAGATAATCTATGCCCGGAATAGTCCCCGTGCTTGGTACAAGTTTAGCAACACTTTAGTAGAATTGTTATCGTTAAATAAAATAGAACCTTTTTAAAATATTTTATTTACAATCACAGACGTTTTCGTAACACAAGTAGTATAAGTAGGTTATTTACATTAAAGCTAATAAATAACTATTTGTATTTCAAAAATACGTGCTTAGTCATAATAACATACAAACTAGCTAACATTATTTGCTACCAAGAAAGGAGACAAGCAAGTTACTCGCCTGATGGTAAGCGACAGACCCGCATGCATTAGGTAAGTCAAGTGAGTGGACGTAAGTAAAACCAAGTATCCACCATCGTATAAAACGATCGACTATATTAATGACAAGGATGCATGGAGGCAAACTGCACAAGCGCTTTCTAGCGCTTACATAATATAGATATACCTAGGTTAATATAATTGTGTATGAATGATAAAAAAAAATAAATGAAAAAAATGTGCCGCCGAGTTTCTTGCCAGGTTCTCCTCGAGATGGCTCTAATTTTGCGAATCTGGCAGTAGAGTCATTAACTTGAGTGCCTCTTTGGGGCCCATGTGAATAAACAATTTTGATTTTTGTAACTTTTAACACCAAACAGTTCAACTTAAATATTTTAATTAATTTTCAAAAATCTATCAGAGCGCCTGGTTGAGGCGACGCGTGATCTAAATGGTGTACCAGCATTCTGTTTTTTTATTATGTACTGTATTATTTTAACTTGGTCTTCTCCCAGTTTCTGTTCTCTTTGGCCCAGAAGATGTTGTTTAGGGGCCACTGAATAAGATAAACACCTAGCATTAGTATAATGAAATAGGAGTGCAGGAAAACGTTGTATATAGTCCCATAAGCCATGCCCATCAGTGGGTACGGCCAGAGCCCACGTTCCTGGTATGTGTAGAGCAAGCTGAAAAAAAAAGAAATTAAAAAATTATTATTATTTGAACTGCCTATTGGCTTAGTAAGGAGCGTTCGTCTTCTAAGCAAGAGTATTAGGTTCGATTCCCGACGGGAACACAATTATTTCCCTAAGGTGAATCTTTGTTTCTGGTTCTGGTTGTGATTGTGTGTGATGTGAATGTTTCCAGCAACCACGATACAAATCATAGAACTTAGTGTGAGGCTATGACTTGAAAGTGTTTATGTTCATGTTTTTAATTTTCAAATAAAAAAGTATCAATATCGTTCACCAAGAAAAAAGTTCAGAAAATACACTTGAATTGAGATCCGCCTTCTTTTTTTGAAGTCAGTTAAAAACGAAGAAATTATCATTTTCAAGTATATAAATACTTACAATGCGTTATAAACTGTGTAATATATAGCCAGTATAGCTAAATAAGGCGTATGACTCTTTGGTTTTATCCTAGGCTGGAATGCAAGCTCCCACAAAACAGCTGGAACTATACCTGAAATTAAAAAAACAACATTACAACTCCTTCCAACCTTTTTCATCGATATCGATAAACCGGAGCGCGTCGTTTCACTGTTTTAAATAATAATTTAAACGCAGCAAAGCTAAAAAACCGTCTTCACCTTCGGAACCCTTGAGTAGTATTCTCTTTGTTTCTTTCTTTCGTTTCGGTTGTTGAATCGGCTTGGTTTTTGACGCTATCATGTCACTTTTGACAGTTTTTATGTAATTTTTGACAGTTGTTATGTCATTTTTGACAGTTATCATGTCATTTTTGACAGTTTATGAAGCCCATCCTCTATACAGAATACGCCTGCAGATTCAATTAATAAAATACGCATTATTGAGGATGTTTGACAGTAGGAGTTTTAGCGCGAAGGTAAAAAATGGCGTTGTTGATTTTGTATTATTTTCCAAAACTTTCTTCGGGTAGTATCAATGCATATCGGGTTCGATTCCCGGCAGGAACACAAACATAGTAGAAACAGAGTTTTACCCAAAAACTCAACAATAGGTCTGATTGTTTGATGTAGACATAACGCGGCTCGGGGCACGCGATATCTGTCTGCGCGGAAAGGCCCGTGGCAAAAGGCGCGAACACGGCGAAACGTCGAAGACGAGCGCCGGGGCCCCGGCACGTGTTGGCTTCGCCGGCTAGGTCGCGGCATAGTAGAAATATATAAGTAAGTTATCTTCATAGAGTATATTTATCAATATGTATCGCGCGTTGAGCTCAACAAATATTGGCCGTCGGTGACGATGACGCGAGTTCCATGTTTTTGTTCACCCAAAAAGTGCTCAACGCGCCTTAAGAAGTTTTCACTTCAAAAACCTACATAGCTATTAAATTGAATAAACACGTAGAGTAACACAACCATAGGTCCGATTGTTTGATGTAGACATAATTCGAGGGAAACGCTTCGCGCGGCACGCGATATCTATCTGCGTGGAAAGGCCCGTGGCGAATGGCGCGAACACGGCCAAACGTCGACGACAAGCGCGGGAGCGGCCCCGGCTCATGTTGGCTTCGCTGGTCTGTAAGTTATCATAGTGTGCGGTGCTGAAGCACGTGTACGGTCGTGCACACATACTCGTGCACACCTCTATGAAGATAACGTACTTCTCTGTTTCTACTATGACACAAGTTTTCTCCCCAAAGAAAATGTGTGTTTCTAGTTCTGGTTGTGATTGTGTGTGATGTGAATGTTTCCGGCACCCACGACACAAGTCATCGAACTTAGTTTGTGGCTGAGAGTGTGAAAGGGTTTTTTAAATAAGTAGTAATACCTATATGCATCACATAGTTCGACTTCTGCGAGAAGACTTTGTCAATGAATTCAGGGAAAATGATGTTACGGTCGTATAAGTAGAACGGCCAGAAGCCTGCAAACACGAGCTGGAATAAGAAAACATAATATTATTTCATGCCTAATATTATTATTTTATTTATTACTATCTGCGCCCCGCGGTTTTACCTGGACAGGTCCCGGAAAAAAGTAGCCTAAATGTTAATCCAGGGTGTCAGCTACCTCTTCACCAAATTTCATCAAAATTGGTCCAACCGTTTGAGCGTGAAGAAATAACAAATATACAAACACACCACGAAATTTCGCTTTTATACTATAAGCGTGATGTGAAAGGCAAACGAATGACCTGATGTTAAGCGATGGTGCCGTCGACGACGGAGCATGTTAGTCTAGCTAGAAGTTGTCTATACACTCGTGACTTGAAGACTCCCTAGATTATACCTTTCAAGAATAGGTATCTTCTAGGCAAACTTGATATATTTATTAATAATAGTTTGACCTACCCGTTGGCATAGTTGGGTAGGTTGCGCGTTCATCTTCTAAGCGCTGGGTATCGGGTTCGATTCCCGATGGAAGCACAAGTTTTCTTCCCATAGGAAATTTGTGTTCATTTGTTCTAGGTGTGACGTGAATGTTTCTGGCACCCACGATATAAGTAATTTAACTTAGTGTGGGGCTGGTAGAGTGAATCATTTTAATACATTATTTTGCATATAATTATTTTTTTGTATGTACGAATGTATACAAAATACCCTCTGGCGTAGTTGGGTACGTGCTCGCCTTCCAAGCAGCTGGTATCGGGTTCGATTCACAAGTTCCTCTATAAAGGAGATTTGTGTTTCTGGTTCTGGATGTCATTGTGTGTGATGTGAATGTTTCCGGCACCAACGACACAAATCATCTAACTTAGCGTGGGGTTGTGAATGTAAGGTTTATAAGGGTTGTTATGAGGTTCAAGAAGAGGTTGAATAGGTATTTACTGAGCAAGCGTGCTCCATCTCTGACCGCATCGCCGCTTTCCATCAGGTGAGATTGTGGTCAAACGCTAGCTTAGTCTCAAATAAAAAAAATATTTGAAAAATAAAGTTTTATGACGTCATGTTAGTACCTAAATCCATAGCTTTTTTTTCTTGACGTTAAGCAAATTACGATAAAAAGAATTTAAAGAGATCAAGGAGTCAACCAGAGTTATTGTGTGTCCATAAAATACATATATGACATATACGAGAAAAACGCTGATTTATTGTGACAGTTGATTGACATTTATAAATGTTAAACTTTGTGAAGAATTACGATTTACAATTAAGCCCGTCATTTCTTTTTATCCGACAGCGCAACGCAAAGGTTACGGTGTTTATATTATGGATGGTAATGTAGTATTGGTTTAATGTATAATTATTTTAGATTTTTTAGTATATCATTATCATCATTCAATCTAATATCTTTAAACGAGCATTTCTTGTATAAATATATATATGTGTGTGTGTAATCAGGTTCAGGATCTCGGAAACGGCTCCAACGATTTTCATGAAAGTTACAGATTAGGGGTTTTTCGGCCCAAGGAATCGATTTATCAACGTTCCAGGTCCGAGAAATGCTCGGTTCCCAAACTGCATTTGAAAAACCGGGTTTAAGAAACTATCAGTGCCATCTATTACTCCATGACCGATGTAGAAAAACTGTTTCTACTCGACACTAGATGGAGCTTTCTGAGGCTACAAATTCAAACACATTCTACCAAAAACAAAAAACCGAGCAAAGCTCGGTCATCCGGATATTATCATTTAATTGTTCTCATATATACGAGTATAAGTAGAAACAAACAAACGCATTCACACTCACAGTCCCACATTAAGTTCAAAGATTTGTACCGTGGGTGCCGGAAACATTTACATCACACACACAAATACAACCTGAAGCACAAATATCCCTTGGAAAAGAATTTGTGCTCCTGTCGGGAATGGAAAAGCAACAGCTTTCAAACAAAAAAAAAATTCAAAATCGGTTCACATTGAAAGAAGTTATGAGGTGACACACATAAAAAAAATATATTCGAATTGAGTACCTCCTTCTTTTTTTGTGAAGTCGGTAGAAAAACAAGAATAATTATGTAGTTATGTATATATGTATATGTGTATATGTATATGTGTATATGTAATTATGTAGGTATATTAACTTGTAATGTATTGAATTTACTTAAGTGTTATTTAAAACAGGTACAAAAATTAAGTCAATTTACATAATTTGCATAAATTTAAATGCCATCGAATCAGATCATCAAAATTTTATACCAAATGTATAATAAATAACGAATTAATTACATAGTAAAAATAAATGTGATCAAACTGCCCTTTAACTTTGTTGGCTAAATTTACGTCCATACTAAAATTGTCTGAAAGAAATTTCAATAGGTGATAAGACCGTATTGCAAGAAGTGATAAGACTGTATTACAATTAACAATAATTCCATAAAATTTTTTGTTGTTTACTTTGTAAACTGGTTACACAATAAAGAATTTTGTATTTTCTTATACATAGAAGCTATCTTCGGGCCAATTGCCTATATTTCCTAAAACTAAACTAAATATATATACATCTATACAGCAAATACCTAAGTTACCTACATCAAGCTTATATAAACTCAAGTGCTCAAACCATTAAATACCAGTGGGTAGCGTTCCAATCATGCTGGCGGCATTGCCGCTGAATTGCAATGCTAATAATAGGCACGTTGATCTTAATAAGTACCAGCATTTTGATCACGCGTCGCCTCAACCAGGCGATCTAATAGATTTTTTGGAAATACAAGTAGAATGAGCTCCCGGTCCCCACGGACCCAGCGTCTCAACACCAAACGGCTCAAATATGTAACCACTGCCGAGGTTTCCATATTTTCGCCGTTTGCAGTGCCGAAGCCTAAGCCGAAGCCGAAGTTGCCGCGACGCCAACCCCGCTTTTTAAACATAAAATAAACGCTTTTACACTCACAGCCCCACACTAAATTCGATGACTGATTTCGTGGGTGCCGGAAACATTCACGCCACACACACAATCACAATTATAACCAGAAACACAAATTTTCCTTGTTGAGAAATCTTGTGTTCCCGCCAGGAATCAAATCCGATACCCCTCCTTAGAAGGGAAAAGCTTACCCAACTAGCCAACGGGCTGTTCATCGGTTCATCATCAACGGACGTTTTGTATTGTATTGTGTAAAATGTGAAAAAGACAGAGCTGGTGATTTTCAAGTCGGGAAAGGGACCACAAAATGTACCCCCTGTTTATCTTAACGGACAACCTGTCAAAACAGTATCTCTACTGTTTTGACAGGTTGTCCGTTCACTTCAAGTATCTTGGCCATATCGTGACGTCCAATCTAAAAGATGACGCGGATATGGAACGACAGCGTAGGGCGCTATGTATTGTAGGCAATACGATTGCAAGAAAATTCTTTAGGGGGCGCCTGACGTGAAAATAACCTTATTTAGGTCTTTCTGTCAGACTACACGTGGCAACTCTGGACTAACTATACCAAAAAGTCACATGGCAGTGTACGGGTGGCATACAATAACGTATTTAGGCACCTAATGGGCCTGAAACGGTATTGTAGTGCTTCTCAAATGTACGTGGATGCCCGGGTGGACTCATTCAACGCAATTCAGCGTAAAAGAATAGCGAAATTTATGTCCAGAGTTGGCAGCAGTAAGAACCAGATCGTTAAGAGCCTGGCTGACGATGGCTGGAGATTGCCACCTAATTTTATTTTTTTAGTAGTACAATGTTTTTCTTGTACACATCTTTTATTTAATTCTATTTTCGTTTTTAATATAGTTTTTACTCCTTATGTACGTTTTCATGTGTCTGCAATAAAGAATTATTATTGTATTGTAAAACTCACCAAAGTGCCAGGAAAAACGACTGTCGAGAAATAAAAGTCTCGGAATTTCTTTATGGACTTCGGCAACAGGTGGTCCCTATTAGTAAGTGTAAGGAAGTCACATGTCAGGGCCAATCCTGAATATATGAGCTGGAACCCCTAAAAAAGAAAAAAAAAGGTTATTTTTTTTCGGGCGCAGAGGCCCGGCCATCGTGCACATCTCTGACATTATCAGAGATTTTAAAAAAGGGTTAATTATTTTTTCATCTTACATACTATTCTTAGTCTAGTATCACACCCTATTCTAGTACATTTATCATTGTATTATTGGCGAACTAGTTAGTTGCCCTCTGCGCCGTGGATCCTGGGTTCGATTCCCGGCAGAAGCACAATTTTTTTTCTTAAGATACATTTGTTTAAAGATAAAGAAATAAAGGTGATTTTTATTGTAAAATATGAGTAAAAAATATGTTTATGTTTCTTGTTCTGGGTGTGATTTTGTGGAAATGTTTCCAGCACCTACGATACAAGGAACTCAGTGAGGGGCTGTGAGTGTGAAGCATTTGTTTGTTTTTGTATTAGCCTATTGTAGCGGTAGGACTCTTTGCAGCGTCCGCCTGGAGTAGTACCACACATTGGCAGACATTCAACCAGCAGTAGTGTGCAAACATTACTGTATGCAAGATTTAAGGGATTTAAGTGTGTTTACCAGCTTCGATCATATCGTCACTTACCATCAGGTGAGATAGTGGTCAAACACTAGCCTGTCACAAATAAAAAAAAAACTGTTTCTGGTTGTGATGCGCCGCCGAGTTTCTTACCAGGTTTTTCTCGAGATGGCTGTAATTTTGCGAATCTGGCGGTAGAGTCATTAACTTTCATGAGTGCTTCTTTAGGGTCCATGTGAATAAACGATTTTGTATTTAGATTGTATGTGTGATGTTAATGTTTCCGGCATCCATGACGTAGGTCATCGAAATAAGTGTAGAGCTCAAAAATACACCCATCATTTTCGTCTGGGGTTAA
The DNA here is from genome assembly GCA_948107665.1 of Lomographa bimaculata. Taxonomy (NCBI): domain Eukaryota; kingdom Metazoa; phylum Arthropoda; class Insecta; order Lepidoptera; family Geometridae; genus Lomographa; species Lomographa bimaculata. The sequence goes on along the minus strand of OX403612.1, from coordinate 6,398,637 downwards.
AAACCCATTCTACAACTATTTTACTTATTTTTATGCTAAGTAGGTAAGCATTCGGCCGCTATCTCATCTGATGGAAATTGATGATGCGGCCGAAGATGTAACATGCTTACCTAGAAGACCTATTCACTCTAGACTTGAAGACTCCTAGATTATACTGGTCAGGGAACAAAGACGCGGGCAGCGAGTTCAACTCCTTCGCTGTACGGATGATAAATGTAGAAACAAAACGCTTTGAGCGGTCATGAGGTATGTCAACCATAAATGGATGACGTTGGTCAGTTCGTCTTGTGGTCCGATTATAGAAAGAGTATGGGGGAATCAACTGATTTAAATCGAGCGTATACTCTCCGAAATGTAAGCGATAGAACACCGACAAGCTAGCTACCTTACGTCGATGACTTTGGCTCTGCAACTTGGACTCAACTAGCTTGTCATCACCAATTAGTCGTTAACTTAGTCGTTTACTGTTATAGAAACAAAAACATACTAAAACAATTTTACTGTCATAGAAACAAAAACATTCTAAAACGTTTTAACTGTTATAGAAACAAAAATATTCTAAAACTATTTTACTGTTATAGAAACAAAAACATTCTAAAACTATTTAACTGCTATAGAAACAAAAACTCAAGTGACTTACGATGTTCCAAACCGTCAAGAAGCGACTCTGCATTGACGCCAAAGTCCTGATCTCTGGGTCCCTCATGATGATCTCATCTTGCAGCGAAGACAGCATCACCAGGGAGTTGATGGAGTGCATTGCCAGGGTGGCAACATGGCCAAACATGCGGAAGTAGATGGGTGGAGGCATTGCTGAAGAAAGCTGAAAAATAATTTAAACGCAAGTAAAGCTTAAAATAAAAAAATCGACTTCACCGCTTTATTTTCGGAACCCTTGATCAAATTAAATACTCATTATGGAGGAAAACTATAGGCCAGATCTTGATTAAATTTGATGGGGAGTACCAACTACCAAACAAAAAATTATCATCGAAATCGGTTCACCTACAAAGAAGCTATGAGGTAGACAAGTTTTTTTTAATACGTACGAATTGAGAACCAGAGTAGGTTTTTTGTGAAGTTGGTTAACCAGTCAATATATTAATAACTAGCTGACCCGCCCGGCGTTGCCCGGGTAAACAAAAGCTTACATATAAACGCTTTCTCACTCACAGCCTCACTGCAAAAGTACTATAAGTTGTGTCGTGGGGGCCGTAAACAATTAACACCACACACACAACATTCATGTCATACCCAGAACCAGAAATATAAACTGCCCGTGGGGAATAAACTTTTGTGTTCCCACCGAGATTCGAACCCGCTGCTTTAAAGACGAACGCGCACTCATCTACGCCAGTGGGTAGTTCAAAGTTCAAAGATTCCCCACTCTGCGTCGCCCGGTTAAAAAATCTACACATAAACACTTCCACATTCACAGCCCCACACTAAGTTCAGTGACTTGTAGCGTGGGGCCGTAAACATCCAAGATTCACAACATATTAAAAACCAGGAACACAAATTTCCCGTAGGGAGAAAACTTCTGTTACCACCGCGAATCGATCCCGCTGCTTTGAAGGCAAACGCGTACCCATTTACGCGAGTAGATAGTTCAAAAGATGACCCGCCCGGCGTCGCCCGGTTAAAAAATATGCAAAGAAACACACTTCCACATTCACAGCCCCACCCTAAGTTCAATGACTTGTATCGGGGGCCGTAAACATCCAAGATTAACAAAGTATTCACAACATACTCAAAACCAGGAACATAAATTTCTCGTGGAGAGAAATTTTCTAGGTAAATTACCACCGGTAATCGAACCCGCTGCTTTGAAGGCGAACGCGCACCCATCTACGCCAGCGAGCAATTCAAAGTTCAGGAACGACCCGCCCGGCGTCGGCCGGGTAGTAAATATTAAAAAACATACCCATAAACGCTTTCACATTCACAACCCCACACTAAGTTCAATGACTTGTATCAAGGGGCAGTAAACATCCAAGATTCACACAACATTCACAACATACTCAAAACCAGAAACACAAATTCCCGTGGGAAAACACCTGTGTTCCCACCGGGCATCAAACCCGGTGCTTTAAAGGCAAACGCCCACCTAACTACGCTAGCGGGCAGTTCAAAGTTTAATGATAAGACTAAACAAAAAAAAACAGTCGAATTTATATCCTCCTTCTTATGTTAGTCGGTTCAAAACATAGACGTATGCCGGATTACGCAGTAACTGTTCCATTCTGTGATCCACCGTTTTCACCCTCAAATAAACTTAACGATTTCTCCTAGACTATATAGGTCCAAATTATGTGCAGTAAAGAGCAAATTACATCTACCTGAACTACGTAAGCCGATGAAATAGGTTTTTTTGATAAGGATTAATATTAAATACTTAAAAAAAGCCAACGAAATAGAAGCCGCTATTTTTTAATGTGCAGGAATTCGTAGTACGTGGCGGTACATTTCTGACCCGTCCCGTTCACGGGCGGGCTCCCGTGAAACTAATTTCACGATTTCTCATAGACTATTTATCCAAATCATATGCAGTAAAAAGCAAAATGTATCTACATGAACTACGTAAGACGATGAAATAGTTTATTTTGATAAGGATTAAACTGAATGTCTCAAAAAGCCAACTAAACATAGGCCGCTTTTTTTTCAGATTTTTAACAAAGAAAAGTATTTTTTCTGAGCTATACATACATGTTAGATATATGCTGTCGCGGACTTTTTTGTAAAACTCATGAAGGCCAACATTTTTGCCATACATTGTATTCAACTATGTCTTACCGTTTAGTCAGCGTACGCCGATAAAGCGGAAAGTTAGCAAATTTTTCTCCGACTTGTCTTACGAATATTATTATTTCGAACTGATAACTAACTTCTATCCCGACAAAACATAGCCTATGACACTCAGTGATAGTGTAGCTATCTATTGGTGAAAGAATTTTCAGAATCGGATCAGTAGTTTCAGAGATTACCTTTTACATACAAACAAACAAACAAACAAACAAACAAACAAACAAACAAACTTTACCTCTTTATAATATTAGTATAGATATGGGATCACGTCTGAAGTATACTCCACCAATGAAAAAAAAAATCATCAATATCGATTCATAATTGGCGGAGACATCACGTAACATACATACAGCAAAAAAAACATACAGTCGAATTGAGAACCTTTTTTTTTGAAGTCGGTTGAAAATACCACAAGGTAGCTCTCGGTTTTTTATCGGATACATTTCGGAGAGTGTACCAAGGAACTATATCTAGTTCCCCTTCCCCGTTCTATCATCAGACAAACAGACAAACTAAGATTTTTTCTTCCACATTCAATGTGGGAACTCGCAAGATTAAGATTATTTATTCCTTTTGTCTTCTCTCTCGCTCGCACATTTCAATATTTTTAATAAATACAAATAGCTACGTGTGTTTTTGAAAATGATTTTAACTAACTGTATGGACATTAATACATGCAGATCACTTTTCAACGATACCCCTCAAAGGTAGATAAAATAACGTAAAATAATTGAAATGCGTCTAACATTCGTAAGTTTTATCATATTAAAAATAATGAAAAAAATACATAAACAAAGTAAATTAATATTCTAAATGAGAAAAAAAAAAGGATTACAAATAAGTTAAAATAACTACTTACCAGTATAAAATTGCTAAATTAGATTTCCATAAAAAAACTTAACAAAAACAGCAACCTCTCTAAGAGGTAATTTATATTATGAACGTCATTATTCTTATATCGTAGGCCATTATTATCTAAAATGTTACACAAATCAGCAATAGATAACTGTGAGATAAATTTGATAATGGCATTATTGGTATTCATTATCGCTTACATTGTTATTTCTAATCGTGAAATAATACAGATTCTTTGTTTGTAATTTGTAAATATCAATGTACGCACAAATCTTTCGATCTTTTTTTTAATCGAGGACTTGTAACGCTCGAACTGCAATCGGCCGTCACGTCGTTTTGTTAAGCATTAGAATACAATGCAAAAACAATCATATTATTTACTAGCCGTGCCCCGCGGCTTCGCCCGCTATTATCAGGTTAAAAAGTAGCCTATGTGTTAATCCTAGGTATGCTTTGCGCATTCCAAATTTCATCCAAATCCGTTTAGCCGTTAAAGCGTGAAGAGTGATCAAACATAATTACACACTTACACACAAACTTTCACATTTATATTATTAGTAGGATATCCCATCCTCTACCTAAAGTATTTTTTCTTTGTTTATGTAAGGTTATATGATGTTATATGTATTATAGATATTTAAATTATTAATTTTATATATGTAGATATAACATATTTGTATTCTATTAACTATTTTGTAAACGGAGATTTTTGCAGCCAAACAAATACACCATAGTCCATTTTTAAATAGTTTTTTATTCCTTTGGGTTAGGTTGTCTGGCAGAGATCGCTCTGAGCAATAACACCGCCTTTTGTACTCATAGTTTAACTTCCCCGCGGCTTCGCCCGCTATTATCAAGTTAAAAAGTAGCCTATGTGTCAATCCTAGGTATGCTTTGCGCATTCCAAATTTCATCCAAATCCGTTCAGCCGTTAAAGCGTGAAGAGTGATCAAACATAATTACACACTTGCACACAAACTTTCACATTTATATTATTAGTAGGATATCCTATCCTCTACCTAAAGTATTTTTTCTTTGTTTATGTAAGGTTATATGATGTTATATGTATTATCTACTATATAAAAATAAGTCGGGTTTTCCTTCCTGACGCTATAACTCCAGAACGCACGAACCGATTTCCACGGTTTTGCATTCGTTGGAAAGGTCTCGGGCTCCGTTAGGTTTATATGAAGTTTGCACAAAATTGGTCGAGCGGTTCTTCATTTATCACACCCGGGCGAAGCCGGGGCGGATCGCTAGTAGTTATTAAAATTATTAATTTTATTTATATAGATATAACATAATGATTTGTATTCTATTTATTATTTTGTAAACGGAGGTTTTTGCAGCCAAACAAATACACCATCGTCCATTTTGAAATAGTTTTTTATTCCTTTGGGTTAGGTTGCCTGGCAGAGATCGCTCTGAGCAATAAGACCGCCTTTTGCACTCATAGTTAACTTCTTTCTTATATATATATTAACTAGCCATGCCCCGCGGCTTCGCCCGCTATTATCAAGTTAAAAATTAGCCTATGTGTTAATCCTAGGTATGCTATGTGCATTCCAAATCCGTCCAGCCGTTAAGCGTGAAGAGGGAACAAATATACTTACACACACATTTACACACTTAAACACAAACTTCCGGATTTATAATATTAGTAGGATTTAAATAAGCTGTTAAATATTTATAGGGAATAATATAAGTAAGGTAACATAAATTAATTCTGATATATAAGCTAATAATGGAAACAATAAGGAAGCCAGCGAGTTTCATAATGACTTATTTTATGGAGTGGAGAGGCCAGTCCTAGAAGACACCTGGCCTATACAATACTAGTCGTTCACCCCGAACTTAGATCTCGAGCTTACATTGAGAAAATCTTTTGAGGTACATAGCTTGTACGTACATAGTTTTTTATTAATAACTAGCTGTCCCGGCGACCTTCGTTCCGCCTAACAGTCAATGAATGTGCATATTTAGGAAGCCATACCCGGCATGCGTTACAATGTCACGTGACTATATTATTACAACCTTCATGTTTATGTTTGCCTAGTACTTTACCAAATCCGAGTGACGTATGAGAAAATGGAAAGCATGTCAAAATGTAAAAAAAATATTTAAAGAAATGTACGTTCTTAAAAAGTATCCTATGTCCTTCTCCTGGCTCTAAACTACCTCCCTGCCAATTTTCAGCTAAATCGGTTCAGCCGTTCTTGAGTTATAAGTGGAGTAACTAACACGACTTTCTTTTATATATATAGATAATTGTTTGGTTTTTGTACTTATTTGTTGTTCGAGTACAGGCTATAACAGATAAAAATAAGTAATAATCAGCACAATTATTTAAGTTCATGTTTATTGTTATTTTTTTTATTTAACATTGATTATGTTTAAGTGAATGACACTTTATTACATCGTTATCCACTTCAAGAAAATATAATTAATAAATATTAATTAATATGAAATGTCATCTTGTTTTATTTTATAATTAAAACATTACATTTTTCAAATATTTTTTTTATAATATTATAAATGCGAAAGTAACTCTGTCTGTCTGTCTGTTACGCTTTCACGCTAAAACTACTGAACCGATTTAAACGAAATTTGGTACACAGATAGTAGATAGTACAGAGCCTGAGAAAGGACATAGGCTACTTTTTAACCCCGAATTCTGGCTGGTCCGGGACTTACGCGGGCAAAGCCGCGGGGCGCAGCTAGTAGGCTTATAAAAAACTGTTTCGTACTTGCCAATCTCATTTCAAAGATACCCCACACGGAAAGAAAAAAAAATGTTTTCTCCCCTATTACAGTATGGGAACCCATTAATATTTTCATTTATATATATTGCCATTTCTGGCTTTGGGCCAATGCTTTAAATATTCTTTGAGAATTTTGAAGTTATTCTTTTGTATAGTTAAGACGCATAGATGCCTCTGACAGACGGACGGACGGCCAAACTGCTGAACAAACCAGGTCCACTTAGAAATGTCGTTTGGCTCGATCAATAATTATAATGCACTAGCTGATTTAAGCTGACCCGACAGGCGTTGTCCTTTTTAGCTATGAAAATTAAATCCTATTCTCTGAAATTTTCTTATTTTCTGCACAATTTTCTTAATTTCTCTTTTCGTAGTGGGAACCCTCTACAAAGTATTAGAAAACGAAAACAAAGATGAATGAAATCGGTAAAGTCAAGACAAGTAATGGCGTGATCAAGAAAAATAATAATCTTCGGCCGCATAGTCACTGTCCATCAGGTGAGATAGCGGCTAAATGCTAACCTAGCCATAAAAAAATCTTTTCGTCGCTTTTGTCTTTAATTCTCAAATTAAATTTCTAAAAGATATAAATACATTTTGACAAGATACAAAAATTAATAATAAGAATAGGTATTAATTATGAATTTAAACGGAAGTTTAACTGAACTAACTCTTTTAAATATAATTAAAAAGGCAATTTTTTTGCACATTACATAAAAATAAATTAACAAATTAATTAAACCAAGTAGGAATGATGATGATGCCAGCATGATGGGAACGCTATCCACTGGTAGTGTGCTGGTAGTGTGCACTTGAGTTATCTATGAGCTTGATGTCTTGTAGGTGACTTAGATCTCTGTTTTAATTTATGTTGTATACGGCAAACACGTCGAAATTTTTTGACTTTGTAACCGACTAGTTTCGGTCAAATTTGTTGTCCTTCATCAGGATGAGTCAGACGCGCGATACGCATAGGCGCGTATACAACATAAATTATGTGTAATACTCACGATAGTTTTAATTTTCATATCTTTGTTTTAGTTTAGTTTCAGGAAATATAGGCAATCGGCCCATAGTTAATAGGAATGTGTCATGAAAAATATTTTTATTAGTTGCTGTGAGCTATCTCCACCATTTTGAAAAATTTGCAAAAATTGTACAGACAATAAAAAACTATATATAATTATAGTATAAAAAAATATATATAACTATACTAATATATATATATATATATATATAAAACTATATATAGTTCGATAATTATTTTTTTTTTTTTAAATTTTACGAGAAACAAAACTACGGCTAACAAAATTTTACGAGAATCGGTTGAGAAATGCGACCTGTAGGCCTACCATGAACTTTTTAAGCCTGCCAAGTTCCGGGCAGTTCGTTTATTGGATCGATATTTGTCCTGCTAAAATGCGTACTTACCACGAACAAACAATTACTGAACTGTTTTGACCTGCTTCGGGCATCACAGAGTAATTTATCTAATCTAATAAAGCCCGGAACTTGGCAGGCTTAAAAAGGGGTATAATTTAGACGGTCACCAAAAATTCTAAACGGTTACCAAAATGGATAAATGGTCACCAAATTACGTTTCCTAAAATAAAATTTTCTGTGACAGAACCGAATCGGATAACAGTAGGTTAAGGTTATTTTTTTTTAAATAATTAATACAAAAATATTTATAATACGAAAAAATTGATTTATTTCATTATATTTTAGGAAACGTAATTTGGTGACCATTTATCCATTTTGTTAGCCGTTTAGAATTTTTTTGGTAGTAAAATAGGTACTTTTTTGGGCGGTGTTTAAACACAAGCTCTTAAAAAAGGTCATGGTAGGCCTGCTGTAGAGGAGAACAAACGGAAATTCGGATATACCGGTCCGGTACCGATCCGGTACCGATCCGGATTGTATATCCATGCTCCAAAAACTTGCTTGCAAAATTGCTACAAAAGCAATTTTGCAAGCAAGTTTTTGGAGCGAAGGCGAAAATCACGTTTCAACTTTGTATTTGATTTGCCTACACTTATGCACGGTTACTAAGTATTCGTGGCTAATAATCCACCATAATTACACATTAACACAATCACAATTTCACAAATACACGAAATTATTCAAAATCAACAACGTTTTGCGGCAAAACTCCGACATACCTACAGACTCGGGCAAGGAATTCCATAATGATAGAGGAACATAAATAATAACAAGCCATGTTTTTTTTATGCAAGCTATTGACCACTATACCTATCACCTGATGGAAAGTGATGATGCGCCCGAAGCTATAGCATGCTTACCTAAAAGATTCACTCTTGACTCGAAGTTTCCCAGATTATACCGTTATACTCTAAAAAGTTTTTAAAAATCGAGCTTTTAACAGATTTTAATAAAAAAAAATTATAGGTATAACCAGAGAACTTATCAAAACGAATCAAACGAGCCCAAACTCGATGGATTTATCTTATTTAGTTCAGAAGTTCTTATGGCCATCTTCCGTGTCCAACATCAGACCATCCATGGTGCCATATCGTTGTACAGTAACCGAAGATACATAAGTACACCAAATTTGAGTCCAATCAGACATCGGGAAGTGGATCTAATTTAGCTTGCAAGTTTTAATTATAATTACAGACAGACAGATAACGGACAGGTGAAACTAAATAGAAGCTTGTAACTAATAACGTATTTTTTTCACTTTCGTAGCAAAACTCTGTAAGAAACATCTGTAAAAACTGTGTGTAAATAATGCTTACCTTAGCTATAGGTACTCTATCTTCTTGATGTCAAAACTCTACTGAAATATCTTAAAAAAACTAGTTTAAAATAGAACACTTAAGACACATGTAGTCATGTACACTCAACAACCTCTGCGCGTTCACTGCTCCAAAGTAGTAGGTAGAACTATTGATAATTATATAGGCTAGGTTCAGACGAACTAACTTTTAAATTTGTTTTCGCAGTCTTGTGCATTTAGCCAGTGTCAAGTGACAATATATTTCAAGCGTATTTTAAATTAAAAGTCCCAGTCACAGGTCAAAGTCAAGTAAAAGAGTCAAGGTCCAGTCATAATCAAGTCATGCCCCAGTAAAGTGGTAGAACCTTTACCAGAACTTTCATTGGTATTTTGCAGCGAAGGCGAAAATCACGTTTTAAAACTTTGTACGATTTGCCTACACTTATGCACGTTTACTAAGTATAAGCGGTTAATACTACACCATTATTACACATTAACGCTAACAGAATCACAGGTTTTGGAAAATTATACAAAATCCACAACGCCATTTTTTCATTTTCGCGGCAGAACTCCGACGAACTACTTTCACAACAGAGCTATAACGCAATAAAAAAAAATTGTGCTGTTAATTTTGTATTATTATCCAAAATTTCTGATTCTTAGAGTGTACATGAGTAATAATAATCTAATATCTTTAAACGAGCAATTCTTGTATATATAAAACCTTAGACCCGGTTTTTCAAATGCAGTTTGGGAAGCAGTCTGTAACTTTCATGAAAATCGTTGGAGCCGTTTCCGAGATCCTGATTACACATATATATATATATATATATATATATATAATTCTACTGTATAATTCTACGTGTGCATGTCACTGAACTCCTCCTAAACGGTTGGACTGATTTGAATGAATTTATTTGTATGCATTTCGGTGGCGCCCTGGATGGTTTAGATTCACAAATCAGCCCGGCAGATGGCGCTGCAGGGGTGCACACGGGCGAAGCCGGGGCGAATCACTAGTATAATATAAAATACTAGATAGATAGATAGATAAATTCTTTATTTGCACACAAAAAAATAAAACTTACAAAGAAATCTTAAATATAACATAGGAGCCACAAAGGAGGACAACGGGGAAGTCCTATCGCTCAAAGCGATTTCTTCCAGACAACCAAAGGGAGATGATAATTATATTACAAACAGGGAAATGTACTACTTAGATATTTAAGGCTATTTTGTTAAAAAATATCTTCTCACATATTTCCTCCTACTTACTGAGTTAATCTTATGTAATGAAGTTCGTGAAATTTATTAAAGATTTTTTTCCTGTGGTAAGTTATGTTTAAGCTAAGTTGTGTAGATCGGAAGTCGTTCGTCTATTTCGAGCCTTATATCATCATTATACTAGTAGGTATGACTAGTATATATTCTGTGTATATAAACATAATAATGGACCGGTTCCGCTAGTTACGACAGACAAGTGAGAGTTTTCTTTTGTTTTTTACTCGACTTGTGTAGAGCAAATATGAGAGTCATGATTTTAAATGTTATGTATCTATATATGATCGTATATTCCTGACAGTGTCCGAACTAATTATCAATTTTATATAGGGTATCTTTTTATTACACGTTTTATATTAGCTTCACTTGTATGTTTGTATGTTTGTAACCGACTCCCTTGGATGCGATTTTGACCCACTTTAAACGGTCAGATTTCGTTCAAACTTTGTAGATTTATCGAGGACCGATGATAATACACTAATTTGATAAGATTATTCCATTATTCAATTTGCAAAAAAAAGTAGAAAATAAATAATAGTTAAAATAAAAAAATAAAAACTCGCTTTATATAGAAAACCAAACTAAAAAATAGAAAATACATTTTAATTTATTTGAGCTAAGGATTTTTTTTTTTTTAAATAAATATAAATTAATAATAGTGTAAATAAGAAAAAAATACTTTGTTTAAAAAAGCGTGGGGTGCTTTTTAAGATATTATCGAAATGATAATCCTTCTTCTCATGTCAATGATATATATATAACTATTTGACACCATGCACCCAACGCTTTTTTTAAAATAAAATATTTTTTTCTTATTTACACTATTATTAATTTATGTTTTAATTTTCTTTACACTTTTCTTAATTCAAATTTATTAAAATTTATTTACTATTTTTAGTTTGGTTTTCTATATAAAGCGTGTTTTTTAGTTTCTTTTTAACTATTATTTATTTTTACAAGATTTTATTTAGATTCACCTATCCCGATGTTTATCATCAAATCTTGCAAATTAAATTTAATCCACTTCCCGGTTAGCAATTGAGCTGAAATTTGGCATACATGTGTAAATCGCGTGACAGTGCAATATTATGATGACATGGTGCTAATCTGATGATGGAGCTGGAAGGTGGTCAAAGGAACTTCGCAATCATTATCATCATCATCATCATCAGCCTGTATCGACCCACTGCGGGTATAAGCCTCCTCACCCTTGTGCCACTCTCCTCTGTTTTGCTTTGATCGCATCCCGGTCTTTCCTGCGATCACCACTATATCGTCGACCCATCGAGCAGCTGGTTTGCCAACGGCTCGCTTATCTTCTCTCGGTATCCACTCATTCAGGGCTCTACTCCACCTACCATCACCTCGCAATGAAACGACACAATTTCATAGAGTTTGGGCTCATTTGAATCGTCTTGACGAGTAGTTTGTCTTTCAATGGTAACCACGGTCTGATGATGGAGGTGGAAGATGGTTATAGGAACTCTGTAATAAAATGACGTAACTCCGTCAAGTTTCGGCTCGTTTGATTCGTCTTGACAAGTTCTCTGGTTATATAACTTTTAGTCCTCTTTATTTTCATTTTGTAAAAGCTTGATTTTATCAAACTTTTTAAAGTATGACTTGTTAAATAGTGACGTTTATTTTCTTATGTTAGGCAAGCATTTGACCACCATCTTACCTGATGGTAAGCAATGGAAGTGATGCGATCGACGATGGAGCATGTATGCTTAAAAGATACCTGTTCACATAGGACTTAAAGGCTCCCACATTATACTCATTGGGAAACTAATGAACTATTTGGGCACTTAGTTTGCCCCTCACTGAGACCTCACACTTACATTTTGTCTAATAGAGAAAAGCTTTTAAGGATAATGGCTTTGTATTTGTTGTTGGAGCACTTATAGCGAATATTATACGTAATATCCGGTTTTTTGTTTTTGGTAGAATGTGTTTGAATTTGTAGCCTCAGAAAGCTCCATCTAGTGTCGAGTAGAAACAGTTTTTTACATCGGTCATGGCGTGATAGATGGCGCTGATAGTTTCTTAAGCCCGGTTTTTCAAATGCAGTTTGGGAACCGAGCATTTCTCGGACACGGAACGTTGATAAATCCATTCCTTGGGCCGAAAAACCCCTAATCTGTAACTTTCATGAAAATCGTTGGAGCCGTTTCCGAGATCCTGATTACACATATGTATAGGTACAAGAATTGCTTGTTTAATGATATTAGATTAGATGTGTCAATTTTAAATGTGTAGCCGTTCTTGATTTAGACCCTGGGACCAAATAAGTTTAAAAACAGTAACTTTGAAGGCCTACCAAATTATCCTCAATAAAAAAAAACTTCTATAAATATATTCATACATCTTCGGCCGCATCATTACTTTCCATCAGGTTAGATTGTGGTCAAATGCTTGCCTATCGCGCATAAAAAAGTAATAAATAATTTAAAAGACCAGGTACCCGTTTCGCAAAAAAGTTAGGTTATGTTAATTAGAAAAACTTGTCTATTTCCGTCTAGATGCGGATTGTTAGTAGTGACCTTTGCGAGAGATTTAAATTAGTCCTTCAAAAACAAGCAGATGGGTAATAAAACTCATATAACTAAAGTTAAGGCAATGGCGACTTAATTTTCACTGGACCAAGATTCGGTTTCAATTGATCGAGCGAAGCGAAATCTTTAAGTTGACTTGGATGGTTCAACACTTAGTCCGTCCGCCTGTCCGTCCCTCCGTCCGTCCGTCAGAGGCATCTAGCGTCTGAATCATATAAGCAAATAACTTCAAATTCTCAAAGAATATGCAAAGTTATGGCCCCAATTAAAAAATGCCAATGAAAATGTTAAGGAGGCATCCTACACGCAAGCGGGGAGCAAACCAATTTTTATTTTTTTATCTGCTCTTGTGGGGCATCATTGAAAAGGGCGCAGTAAGTGGAGTACGAAACTGTTTAAAAAAACCTATGTTAGAAAATAACTAATAAAGCACTAACACTTATAACAACACTATACATAAATACAATAACAATACATAATTATGACATCTTATTATGATTTAAATTGATACATTATGATTAATACGACCCAGTTGGCGCAGTGGACAGGTGTCTGCCCTCTGCGCCGTGGGTCCTGGGTTCGATTCCCGGCAGGAGCACAAATTCCTTCCCAAGGGATATTTGTGCTTCTGGTTCTGGGTGTAATGTGTGTGATGTGAATGTTTCCGGCACCCACGATACAAGTCTTTGAACTTAGTGTGGGGCTGTGAGTGTGAATGTGTTTGTTGTTGTTTGTTGTAAAAATAAAGCATGTCGTCCTCCTCTGCTCTAAATTGTTGTGCCCAACAGGGTCTCTAATGTACTGTCATTTATTTCTACCACCTATCTACATTTAGAGAATGCAATAAAGATTTGAATTTGAATTTGAATTTGAACTTTGGTAGGCCAATAAAGTCGCGTTATATCCTGTACTTGAACAACAAATACAGAAATCAAACAATTATTATAAAGAAAAAAATTATAAGCAATGGGACTCAAAAGTTTTTCTCTTTTAGGGTCTCAGTAATGCGCAAATGACTAGTCAATCTAATTATATCTATATTTTATATATAAATAACAAAAAATGTTTCTACCTATGTCCTTTATAGACTTTGAAATTATCCAACCGATGTGCCCCAATCCGGTTTCATTTAGAAGGCAATAATGCTAAGATGGTTTAAACCACTAAAAGATTCGGTCCATTCATGAAGTTGATTTTCGACTTTTACCATACAAAAAATAAAATATTTATAATTTTGAACGTCTGTAGGACTAGGTTGAAAGTACTAGGTAAACATGAAATGAAAGAGGTAATAATTTAGTCGTAAAGTTTTAAGTTTGGTATTAAACGTGAAAGAAGTAAAAACTTTTTTCCTGACGTGGCATTGCAACACATGCCGGGTACAGCTAGTTTAAAAAAAAACAACGGGTTACACTCCGGGAGTGCCGGCAGAAGTGTAAACTTGGACATTTTTCGCCGCGCGCTAGAAAGAGAGGGGGATATTACTTCCTCTCCTTCGTCTTACGAATTTTCGATCAGGTCACGTGTCCTGACGCGAGTTTAACATTTTTTACCCATCCCAAAAAAGTGCAAAGAAGTTATCACTTCAATAATTTATGGTTACATATTACATTTTATACGAAGTACCTCTTATGGTTATATATTATTTATATTTACATATTAGTATTTGTGTAAGATATATATTATCTTTATGTATTTTATTTACATGTATTCATATATTTATACATTTATCTCCGCGGGCCGCAGCTAGTCTATTTATAAAGGAAAATTACATCAAGACGGAACTGACTTGTTTGGAACAATACTGAAGGTCGACGAATTCCAGAGATAACTAGTGAAAGTTGTTCCTTCTAATGTAAATGTAGGTATAATTATACAGGCAAAAATCACTTTTTCAACTTGTTTGATTTGCCCACGTTTTAGTGGATTCGCGTTTGCCTTCCAAACATCGGGTACCGGATTCGATTCCTGGCTGGAACATAAGTTTTTCTCCCCAAGGAAAATTTGTGCCAGTCGACTTGAGTACCTTCTCCTTTTTTGTGAAGTCGGTAGAAAATGTATCACCTTCGAGCCCAAATAAAAATACTCATTGGCTCATAGTAAGCTTGTTGAGTTACAACCCTTTAGTTTCTGTAATCTGTGGTCACAACTGCAAAGTCCAGTCACCGAAGTAAGATAGCAAGCTTATCGGTATTCTATCGCTTACATTTTGGAGAGTATTTTCAGGAATTACATAATCATATACTCCATGCCCATTATACGACCTAACAACAAGACAAACTTTCAAACGTCATCCATTTATGACCTCCAGTTCGCTCGAAGCGTTTCGTTTCTACTTTTATCACCCGTACGGCGAAGGAGTGGCACTCATTGCCTGAATCCTTATTCCCCGGATGGTACAATTTGGGTGTCTTCAAGGCTAAAGTGAATAGGTACCTTCTAGGTAAGTATGTTCCATCTTCTGCCGCATCGTCATACTCCATCACGTGATATAGTGGTCAAATGCTTGCCTATCCAGCATATTAAAAAAAGTATGTTTTCCAGCCACTGATATCGATAACGGGCTTATGCCATAAACTAGCTTTTGCTCGCGGCTTCGTTCGCGTTAAGAAGTACAACAAACTTTCATCCCCTATTTTATCCCCTTGGGGGTAGAATTAATCAAAATCCTTTCTTAGCGGATGCCGACGTCATAACATCTACCTGCATGCCAAATTTCAGCCTGATCCGTCCAGTGGTTTGGGCTGTGCGTTGATAGATCACTATGTCAGTCAGTCACCTTTGAGTTATATATTTAGAAGAAGAAGATATGTGGATAGCGCCTGAAGGGCTTTATTGATGGAACGAAGCGAAATCTATCGTCTTCGAGCGAAAGAGTCAAGGTCCAGTCATAGTCAAGTCATGCCCTAGTAAAGTGGTAGGAACTTTACTAGAACTTCTTTTGGAGTTTTGGAGCGAAGGCAAAAATCACGTTTTTCAACTTATATGATTTGCCCACAGCTATGCACGTTTGTCTCTTTGGGGCCTATGTCAATAAACGATTTTGATTTTGATTTAATCAGTATTAACGTTAATAATCCACCATTATTACACATTAACACACAATCACAGGTTTTGGAAAATTAACAAAATCAACAACGCCATTTTTTCACTTACGCGCGCCAAAACTTGGCTGTGTGTTGTTACAGTCTGTCAAAAGAACACATATACTTAGGCAGTTTCCATCTCCAAAGATGACCAGCAAAGCTCAGGCTTAGGGTTGTGTGCTTTTACATGTCTAATGCAATTGACAGTTTGCATCTCCAAGGGAAGATTAGCCTTTTCATATTTGTCATCCGTACTGCGAAGGATTGGAATTTATTGCCCGCTTCTTTGTTCCCTGAACGGTATAACCTGGACTCTTCAAGTCAATAGTGAATATGTATCTCCTAGGCAAGCATGCCACATCTTCGACCGCATCGTCGCTTTCCATCTGGTAAGATAGTGGTCTAATGCTTACCTATCGAATATAAAAAAATATATAGCGCCTATTAGCAATAATGCTGAGTCACGACCCTTTTGGCACTTTTTTTTTTACTTATGCCTAATTACCTTTATAAGCTGTTTTTTACTGTCTATTTCATGTTTTTGTTGTTTGTTTATCTTATCCTTAGTGCCAAATAAATGTATTTCATTTCATTTCATTTCATTATATATTTGCGGAGACAAAATTAGGTAGATAAAAAAATAACGGCAGGTATAAAATAAAACACGATACCTTGCAAGTGATTCGAGAATAATAATAAAACAATAACATTTATTTACTATTGGTTCTCCACCTCCTTCGATAAACTACTTAGGTACAATGTTTTGTCATGTCTTTATTTATAAATCAACAAAGCATATATACATGCCGATTGAAAAATGTACCCTTAAATCAGTTTTTAAACAAAAAAACCGAAAAAAATTTAGGGTTTCTATTTTCGTTACATTTATATACCATTTTTCAATCAACACGCACATAGAAAATATGTTTTTATATATTCTGATTTCTTTTTACATATATATGATTTTTATATTTGTTTCTCTTTATGATCAGGTAATGTGTAAAAATACTTAATAATATCGTCAACAAATCAATATTTATTTTATTAAATAATCTTATAGAAAAACAACTTGTACAAAACTTCTTTTTTATTTACTATTCAATGATACCCGTAAAGTTTAAGGTACCTTTGTACAAAATATAAACTCTATCAACAGAGAAAATAGTAAAAAAAAAAAAAAAAACAATGTACACGCTAAAAAGGACCTAATAATACAAAACACACGACACTCTTTTAAACCGATTATTCCCTCATTCTTGCTTTTTCCAAAATTCTTTTTCATCTATCCTTTACGTGTCCAAATCTATAATAATAAGTTTTAGTGAAAATTTAGCAAAACATAGTACAAAAGTTTTAGAAATATACTAAACTACCAGCAATCAAAGTTTTACCCTATATCTATCACTATCGCACTAGACATCCCGCGTGAGTGTGCGAGGGAGACACGTATATGTCTCTCATCGTCTCTGCACCAAAAGTCTAACGTTTGCAAAACTGGACTCTGAACAATAAAATTCATAATTTTGGAAAGTTGGAAATAAATTCGTATTTGTATGTTTTTCTGAAAAAAAAAGTAGGTCTACCATCTTCATCAAACATTTTACAAGTTTTTTTTTAATTAAGTCATAGATTAACAAATTACTTTGACCAGAGTTGTTGGCCTTCAGCAATCACGTATTTCCTACTCTAAATTTATGTCACACTTATGTTTTTAAATTGTTTTTGCATAAGTTAAACATTTCTGTATCTACAAAATATATAAACAAGGAAGTATATTTGAATAGGACTAGATACAGACCTAATGTGAATAATATCATACCTCGACGAAGAGGGGACTGAATAATACCGTTAAACATGACACTCGATTTTTGAACTGAAACTTTTATGTGCTTTGAAATTATGAGTGAGGAAAAGTGTAAACACTGTGATGAATAATTAAATTTTTTCCCTGTAACACAAAAGTTTCAAATCGAACTAGCTGAAACTGCTGCTGTAAGTGGCAGAACCGCCCGGGTAAAAACAACATAACCATAATATGTATTATATAAACACTCACAAATAACGAGGCTTTTTACTGGTAAAAGAATTTTCAAAATCTGTTCAGTAGATCTAGAAATTACCCCCCTACAACCTCACAAACTCGCAATCTTTACCTCTTTATAATATTAGTATAGATAGGTTCAGAATAAGATACTTTTGGGAAAGCAGTTTATAAGCTTAATGACGATCGAGGGTCTATAAATAATAGAGTTGGTACTATAAAGTAAACGCCAGGTTAGTCTCATGGGGATCATAAATAAATCTATTCGTCAAAAAACTACACATGTCGATAGTTAGCTAGAAAACTGAGGTGACAAAGAGTTGGTTCTATTTGCCATAGATTTGATAACTGCTGTGGTAAGCTGAAAACATATAAAAGTAGCAGAGATCTCTTTAAAGAAACCTTGATTGGTAAATATTGGGTTGATGGTAGAATTAGAGATAAAAAACTGAACGAATGGAAATGAGTGGGGAAATGAACTTAAGGAAAATGGAGTTTCCTAGTTCCAGAGTAGGTAATAATTATTAAAGAACTGAATCACGATGAAGCAAAATACGTAGAGTATCTGGTGTAAATTGAGTGGAGAATTAAGAACTAAAGCAAAGTAGAACGACAAATCTAGGGAAGTTGGCAGTAAGTCTACAATGTGTAGTGTACTAATTTACGGCATCTGGTAGTGAGTGGAAAATAAGAACTGAATCAGATGGAGCGACTAATAAAGTGTATCTGGTAGCGAGAAAAGAATAAGGCCTGAAAAGTAGTGATTGGAGATCAACAACTGAAGCGAAGTTTCCAAGTTCTTAAATGTAAGAACATTTGTAGTGAACCTAGAATACGTCGTGAAGCAAGGTGAAGTGACCACTTTAGGGATCTGGTAGTGAGTGGAAAAAGAACTAAAACGTATGGAGCGACAAACCAAGCGTATCTAGTAGTGAGAGGGGAATAAGGCCTGAAACAAGATGGACAGATAAATTTGTCTGGTAGTGAGTGTAGATCTAGGCCAGAAGTGTTCAAGTTCTTAAATGTAGGAAATCTTGCAGTGAACCTAGAATACGTAGTGAAGCAAGATGAATTTAATTTATAAGCGACAAATTTAGGGGATCTAGTAGCGAGTGGAAAATGAGAACGGTCACTGGCGTGTATGGGAATATTATTGAGTAAGCTGACGATCTAGCGGCATTGAAGTTGAAGAACAGTAAGAATTATATGCTCATAACGGCTACCACAAAAAGTTTTACGAATTCTGCCTTGGAAGATAATAAACTCAGATCAAAGACTCATTTGTGAAGTTAAATATAATATTATATTATATTATATATATATACTTACCAATTTCTCTATATTTTATCCACACGTCTGTTAAAGCTATATCGATTGTAATGTGGTAGACCTTTTCAATATATTGTATAAAATAAGAAGTTGTTTTATACGGAAGATAATTAGTAATTTTTTTCTTTATTTTTTTATTTTTATCAAAATTTCCAATACAGGCAGATGTTCTCTGTTAGCCACGTAGTAGCTTCGATTGCATTGACCTTCTTAGACAAAGGTTTCAGACAATTTTTTCAGTCTTAATCTTCTAAGTTTTTTGTTTCGAATACTCTTTTATAATATTTATATTATTGTGAAATGGACATGCCCAATTATATAATGTATAATCATTATTGGAGACAAATTATTACAATTGTATGGGACATGACCAATTATATCTTTCAAACTAAAACATCTAATAACGTGCGACCTAATTATACAGTTACATTAAAATAATATTATTTTTATTGCAATTTGTAGTATAATTATTAAACTGATATCAATTTTATATTATTTTGAACTTTTTTTTCTTCAAATAATTTTTAATGAAATTTAAGGTTATATTTTTCAAATTATATTGAACCACCCGTATATTATTAATAATTATGATCTCACTATTTATGAAGTAGCCTAATCTAAATTTACAAAAAAACCATAAAAAGCGTATATAAACAAGGATAGCAAAACATAAAATAAAACAAAAAAATATAGACAATAACAGATGCTTTATTTAACAAAAAATATATAATATATAGAAAGGGAAAAAACAATATTTTTCACATGATCTTTAAGACATCTCTCAGTTCATGATGGAAAACGTGTTTCTCGATTTTAATAAAATGTAAAATTAATAATAACCCATCGAACCTTATGATATTTAATATAAAATACATATGATTAATAACTATTTACAAAATACGAGTTAATATTTATAATGTACTTTAAAATTTATTATAAAACAGTCTATAGTAAAGGCTATTTGACAACTTAGCATAAATGTTAGAAATCAGATTTTTCTAAATCTAACAAATGTAGCAGGCAATTAAAAAAAAATGCGAAAAGCTGGAAAAATAATTGTTTAACCAAAAAAATACAACAGCTGTTTTATTATGCATTAAAATTGTGTTTTTTATGCTTTTTCCATTTTATTATGCAAAAAATGTGATTACGGATGGCACCCAAGCGAAAATGTGCGTAAAATGAGATCAAAATTTACTTCAATAATAAAAAAAAATTGCCTGCTTTTTAAACGATATTTCAATGTGTGAATTTTGTCCGTATTGGTTTTATTATTATCTTTTATGTTCGTCTTTAATTGTTCATTAAAATACTTCAACTAAAATTATTTTACTCATTTATATATTTGCCTGTTAAAGATGTAAAAAAACTAAAATATAATAACGGGCAGTATTCATTTATATCCTATATTACAACTTATTGAAAAATCTACAGTGAAGTGAAAAACATCAATAATAATAATCATTTGAAATAAATAACAAGTTTCAATCTTTAAAAAAACTGTTAAAAATAATTAAAAAAAAGACCTATATATCGGCTTCATCCGAAACTCTGTGATCTTTAACTTTATATCTTTATTTATTTCTTAATAAAAACTCTATAACTATTATTATACCTTTTATATAATAATCATTATTATTTCCTTCATCAAAGTTAGATACAATTTATAATTATATTAAGAATAATTAAACCTTTATATAATACACAATGGAACATGTTATAATGTTTAATTATGTATTTTTATACAGGTAGCGCAAGTCAGGTTTTAAATAGTCATTTTAATAATTTTTATGATTTAAATGAAACCGTCACAATTAAATAAAATACATCGATCACGTATATAAAACTAAATCCATTTATATATCTAGATTCGAATTAAATAAACATTTTTTTAACATTATTGTACGTACGTACTAAATACGTAAATATCATAACAGTCTCAAAGTACATACATACAATTATAAATAGTATAACAAAGATATAAATGGATTTACTTTTTTACACAAACAAAAAAAGTTAGCTGTCAAGTCTTTATTAAAAAAATATACAGTCCTTTCTCGGCCTCTCGATTTTTCGGGCGATATTGAGATCGAACTTTAGCGAAAAAAAACATGGAATATTTTTTTTTGTTTTTTCTATCCGTGAGTGTGGTAGTCGAGTACACTATCTAGGGAGAATAGTTCCTTGTATAGAGCTGGGAACACGTGATGTGGGTGCGCTGCCTTGAAGCGACACAGCGCTTCTAGATGCAGGAGTGATAGTTCTCTGTAAAAAAAAATAACAATAAATAATGTAAACGCAAGCAAAGCTTCAAAATAACGAATTCACCGCTTTATCTTCGGAACCCTTGATCAGATTCATTGAATTAAATACGCATTATTGACTATAACTCAAAAACTACTGGTCAGATCTTGATCTTTAAATGGGACCATAGGACCACCAGCTTTCAAATAAAAAAAGAATCTTCAAAATCGGTTCACATAGAAACTGTATTTAGATTTTTCAAATATATTTTAGGTGAAACTAAATAAAAGTTTGTAATGTCGCAAAGATACATTTTTTAAAGTTGAATAAATAGAATCGAATAGAGTTGAATAGAATGGGCTGGCAGAGAGTTGGAAATAATGGAATGTAATGAAATGGAATATAACTAAATTGAGAAATGTTATGTAATTACTTTTATTCTATTTAATGTCATTCCATTCTATTCAGCTATTTTCCACTCTATTTAATTACATAACATTTCTCAATTTAAATATATTCCAATAATAAAATGAAATGGATCGGAATAAAATGAAATGGAATTAAATTAAATATAATGGAATGACATAAAATTCAATGGAATGTAATGATATTGAATTAAATGGAATGGAATGAAATTCAATGGTATGTAATGAAATGGAATGGAATGGATTTGAATGAAATGGAATAAAATGGTATGGAATTGAATAGAATATTAACACTATGTTTGTGTGGTTGCTAACAAAATGATGTATGTGTGGCAATTTTTTGTGGATTTAGCATGCTGCCTTAGTCTACAGGATGCAAGGGACACTTTGCGAATGGGACGATTTGAGAATGGGACCGCTTGAGAATGGGACGTACTGGGCGTTGTAATCAACCTACTAAGCACCAGTCCCTCTATAACTTAGATCTAAACTCGGCAAACAATTGTGTACTTAAGGGAGAGAATAAAATTTGATTGATTTGATTTGCAAGTAGATCATATTATTATAATGATGTCGTTACCTGAACGTGGGTATCTTAGCGACGAGCGTGTCGAGCACGGTGACGTCCCCCTTGAGCGGCACATGGCTGATCTCTATCTCGTGACGCATAGCCACCATGGACATGTTGAACAAGCACTGGATGTCCGTGTTGCCGCGCACGCCGTGCCGTTCTGCAGATACATACATACACTTTACAAATACAAATCTAAATCGTTTATTCAGTCAGTTTATGCAGTGTTGTCAAGCTTCAAGGAGATACCAAACGGCCGTCGAGGTAAATAAAAATAGTTTTTAGCGCGATTAAGTCCCGAGATATTATCTAAACTATAGATACCAAAATGCCTCCTAAAACACGTGACTTTGTAACCTTTTTACTCGGCATTCATAATAAAACCAGATAAATAAAAGTATTCGTCTGAATTTGTGTGATATGATAAATGATGCCTTCTTAGAATATTTATAACCTTCTAAAATATATAGGATAATATATCAAATCTCGTGCCTAAAACATCATTTTGTATTTTTGTAACTATTTTGTTCCGCCATTTTATATCAAAACACTGTTAAATGTGAAAGTTATTTCGTATACGTATACTAGATGAACGATTTCTTCAGCTTGATTTTTATTTTGAGGCGCGTTTTCAAAAAATTTAAATGAAACCTTACAAAAACCAATACGAATTTTTTTACAAGCTTTTATTTAGCTTGCACTTTATCTATGTAACTGTTTGTTCGGGTGAAATCTTGCAACTCAATTTTGAAGCAGATATCTTCAACCGATTGAGCTGATATTTTGTATTCAAGTTTAATGACAATGCATGGTTAGCTGTGTGACGTCATTCTAAGTCCAACATGGCGGAACACACAAAATGGCGGACAATTAATTTTAATGCACTCCTACAATATGGGTATTAAATGAAAGGGCTTGCTAAGAATAACTCGAATAAAATAAAGTGACGTCAATTTAAATCCAATATGGCGGACTTCTAAAAGCTTGGCTTTAAAAAGTTTTTAACAAGTAACTTATTATTTTTATGCTGGATAGGTAAGCGTTTGGCCGCTATCTGACCTGATTGAAAGTGATGATGCGGCCGAATATGAAGCATGCTTACCTAGAAGATACCTATTCACTCTAGACTTGGGAGTCTTCAAGTCTACAGTGAAGATTATACTGTACAGCTCTCAGCTTTTCCAACAAAGTGTGGTTGATTGGCAGAAAATTATTATAGCGGTAAGTCCACTTATTGTACATTTTTGAGCAATAAAGAGATAAATAAAAAAATCACTGTCACAACCAAATCAAATTAATGTCACTTCGGAAGGTAAATTGTTCTCCTGTCGGGAACCGAATCCAGGCGCAGAGGGCATACATTTGCGCACGTTAGAGTTTAAACAGTGGAAAAATGCTAGCCTATAAGAGAAAAATACTAACCTGGCCACAAAAGTACGAGGCTCTGGTAAAGAGCGAGTTCGGTTTCAGTCAGTTTGAGGCGGGCGATGCTCTTGGCTGCGTCGAAGATGCCCGCCACCAGCGCCATATCGCGTGGGTCACTGGAATATAACATGTTTAAAGTATTAGTTTATAAATTTTTGACAAGAAACTAAATAGTTTTTGAAAAATCTGATATATTTTTAAAAAAATCCAAACTATTTTTGAAAAAAACCAAACTATTTTTGAAAAAATCTTACTATTTTTCGAAAAATATTTATCTGGTAGATTTTTAGTCATTTTTATAAAATTATTCAGTTTTATAAAAGCTCAATTTTTTTATAAGTATATCAATAAATTGATGTGACAACAGTCTATTACATTAATAAGTTCTTTATATAACAATTTGTGCTTATATAATTTAAAAATATTTTTAAATATACATATACATTTATTAATAAAAATCTTTGTTTAAGTTAAAACAAAAAAAAAATATTATTAATGTTATTTAATATCTTAGTACAAATGGAAAAATTGAGAGAGAAAATTAAATTTAGTTGTCTATATTTTCCCAGCGGGTAGTTCTTTTGACTTTGGCTGGACTCACCGAGCGTGTATACATTCCCTGATGGGAAGCACCACGTCCCCGTAAAGCACCAGCTCTCTGTTTACGTCCAGGAGCCGTGACAGACGCACTATGGCGAGCTCGAACGAACCTGGAATTAAATTAAATTATGTTTACTTAAATAAAAAAAAAAAACTTAGATGCTTTCACACTCACTGCCCCGCACTAAGTTCGATGAATATACCATGGGTGGCGGAAACATTCATATCACACACACAATCACAACCAGAACCAGAAATACAAACTTCTAGCTGGGGATCGAACCCAATACGCCTGCTTAGAAGGCAAACGCTCACTAAACTAAGCCAATGGGCAGTTCAATTTATAAGAATATTGTGCAGTACAGTCTTAAATATAATGATAGTCCAAAATATTCTACCGTTTCCGGTGTAATTTTTTTTCTTTATTAGTGACACCCAAACATTTGACTACTATCTCACTTGATGTTTAATGACAATGCCTAGGGAGCACACTTGACTTGCCAGAAAATTCCTATTCACTCTCTACTTGAAGATTGCACTTATCTGCGAACACAGACTATGGCAAGGAATTCCACTCCTTTGCAGTGCGCATAATGAACGTGAAAGCAAAACACTTCGTGCGCATTTGAGGAATATGCGCCATATAGGTGTCGCAATGCAGTCTGTCTGGTGGCTATGATAGAATGGGGATGGAGGAATTAGGTCGTGCAACTCCATAGCACACTATCCGAAATGAACATTATTAAGCTATTGCCTCTGTGAGCTGAAGAGCTAATTATCCAGCCTCCTCACAAAATACACGAGAATCGTTTCGATTCCACGCTGAACGAAAAATATGAAATTCTACTCGAATTGATTAATTAGGATGACTTACTATTGTAAATAAATGTAATATTTTTAAGACTATAGAAATAGGCATTATTGTTTAGTGAGCTTGAAATTATTTTTGAACAAATTTACCAGTTTATTTTGCTACACCCTTGCAAGGTACATGTACCTAGTTTTAATGTAACTGTATACAAAAACAAACAAACGCATTTACCCTCACAACCCCACACTAAGTTCAAAGACTTGAATTTGGGTGCCGGAAACATTCACGTCACACACATTACACCCAGAACCAGAGACACAAATATCCCTTGGGAAGGAATTTGTGCTCCTGCCGGGAATTGAACCCAGGACCCACGGCGTAGAGGGCGGACATCTGTCCACTGCGCCAACTGGGTACTGGTATATGTTTGCAATAAAGAATATGAATATGAAATAGAAGATAACAATGGACATTCGGACATACGAAAGCAATTTTGCCGAAGCTGAAACGGTGACGCTTCGCGCTTGTTCGGTCAATAACATAAAATTTTCTTATAAATTACTTTTCGACAAAGTTGATATAAACGAACGAATTTCAATACAATACATAGATAAAGTGACACAAATGGTGAATGATACAATACTTACCAGACTTCAGAAGTAGGATCTGGTCGTCTTGAGTGAGCTTCATGAATCCAGGTATCAGTTTGGCGAACTCGATGATGTTCTGTATCATGTTGGTGAGCTTGTCTGCGCAGTCCAGCCACATCTCCTCGTAGGTCATTGTGTTGTACAGCACTAATCTAGAAAGGACAGTGAAGTTAGAAAATTGTCGATGGTTTTATTTATTTTATCACTTATAAATCTAAAACTGGTTGTTTTGGCTTCTGTTGCTGTGATAAAGGCCCCCATATTAGTTTTTATTTAGGTAGTGACATAATGATTTATTTTGTTATATAAGGCCAATTATTTCAGAATTCATTAAATCAGAAACCATAGGATAAAAATATGGTCCATTTTACGTTATAATTTTATTAAAATTTTTGACAATATTTTTTTCATAAATAATTTAAAAAACATTTTTTTATAAAAAACTATTTGAATACATTTTTTAAAAAACAATTTTCAAAATTGCTATTTGTATGGTCCCAGTTGACAGGTTAAGAGAACGCACAGACTGGGGAGCGTCGCAACTTCAGAATTAAAAATTCATTCCATGATCGTGTGAGTGCGCAATCTCCAACCCTTTCTAAGCTTTCCCTAGAAGATAAGCGCGGTAACATCAGTGTCTCTTCTATACGTATTTATTACTCTAAGGTTCTTATTGAAATATAATCTGTACACGTTGAAAGATACAACGGTAGTACGAGAATTAGACTCAAATGCATTACTGCAGATTCATCTTTAGATCCTAATAATACTTTCATGGATCCTAATAACAAGCGACTGCACCACCGGTATCTTTTTGAAGCTATACTTCTTTTGGCGCGTTTTGGGAAAAAATATGAGAGTGAATGAACGATGCGCACACTGACACCTAAAAGCGACACCATGAAGTAAGTTGTTAATGTGCTGTCAAGTTTGACAACTAGCTATATTCAAGGTAGTCATTTAATGTATTCACAAACAAAGAGTACTGGCACACGGCTAAAATTGTTAGTTATATTAAAGATTTATACGACTTTACTCACGACTTAACTAAAAACTAAGTCTTTAGTTAAGTCGTGACGTAAGACTAAAGTTATCGACATAGCCCACAGGATTAGCAAGCTGAAGGGCAGTGGGCTGATCATATTTTCCGTAGAACTGATAACCGATGAGGTAGACGTGTCCTAGAGTGGAGACCGCGTCTCGGCAAACGTTTGCGAGGACGCCCTCTGGCTAGGTGGAGCGACGACATACGTAAAGTGGCTGGCAGCGGTTGGAGGAGAAGAGCTGAAGATCGAGCTCAGTGGCGTGCATTGGGAGAGGCCTATGTCCAGCAGTGGACGAATACAGGCTGATGATGTTGTTGATGATGACTCACGACTTTGCTCGCATTGTTAAGAGACTAGTTTCGGAACATTCGGTGTTCTTGCATCAGTCGAGTACGCGTGTAGACTGTCCGGCGTCTCGGCGTGTACTGAACACATGTGTCGTAGCATTGCGAGCAAATGACCGTGAGCGAAGTCGTATAGATCTTTAACATGTGTACCTAATACTTACAAATCTTTCAATCAAACAATTTTTGTTTTATTACGTTAAAGAAGTATAACTTCTAAAGTGCATACATAAGGGGGCATCCATTGATTAAGTGAGGTGATTTTTCCACCCCCTCTCTCCCTTTGGTGAGATGTCGTGAGATGTTGCTCGACCCCCTCCATCCCCTAAACTTACGTGAGATTTTTCAAAATGCGTATATTTAATGTAAATAAGAAGTAATAAAGAAGATATGTGCTTCATTGCTTTGAATTTATTTAACACACATTTTGTTCAATTCTTTTTATTTAAGACTAACCCCTACTAACTATATGATTTAGCCATAATTCAGTAGTTTTTTTTGCTTCATTAAACCCATTTTTCTAGCACTTTTACACTGTATCTTGCAAAAAAAATTACGTGATATTTGCTGAGACACCCCCTCTCCCCCACGTGAGATTGGGTGGGGTTCGGCTCGGCCCCCTAAACTCCTCACGTAATTGATGGCCCCTTAAGTTCACACACACGTTTTTTTTTATAACTTATTTTATCCGGATGGTTCTTGGTGCTGGTGAAAATCAGTGCACCCGTTTAAATATGACGTGAAGGTTTTTTTAAACTTAACATTAGCCAAAGATCTTGTATTAAAATATTAATACCAAGATGGATTATGCTGATAAGTAATTCTATCTTAAATATACATAATCATGTTTAGTGACATCATAGCCCGACCAGAAAAATAAATACCAGTATAGTAGTAGTAGAAATCAATAGATAAACGTAGAAGTAAGCAAGAAATCGTGATTTTTGTGAATTTGAATTTTAGTATCTCTGGAACTATTAATCAATTTCCCGTTAAAAGCTTATCACACTAATATTATAAAAGCGAAAGTTTGTGAGTGTGTTTGAATGTTTGTTACTTCTTCACGCTCAAACGGCTGGACCAATTTTGATGATATTTGGTATGGAGGTAGCTAACACCCAGGATTAACAAAAATACTTTTTATCCTGGAATTCCCGCAGGTCCGAGACTTAGCGGATAAAACCGCGTGGCGCAGCTGGTTTAAGCATAAACGCTTTCACACTCACAGCCCACATTAAGTTCGATGACTTGTGTCGTGGGTGCCGGAAACATTCACATCACAGACACAATCACAACCAGAAGCACAAACTTTCTTTGGGGAGGAAAATTTGTGTTCCCGCCGGAAATTGAACCCGATGCTGCTTAGAAAGCGAATGCTCACCCAACGAAGCCAACGAGAAGTATGTTACATGTTTAGACAGTTAGCACTCACATTGGAAATGAGTTCCAGAGGTTAACAAATTCACAAACTACACGAAATGAAATCAAAGAAACATATTGATTTCTGAAAAATCTTTCATATAAAGAATTTATTTTCAGACTGAATCATTTAAGAGCAGAATTTGATTAAATTGTCGAAGAAGAAGCGACTTAAGCTGCTCGCAATAGGATAGATGCCGGAAAAATTCTATTTAGTCCGTAGTTACATTATCAAAAAATATTGGACATGTATTTTTTAGGTTTTTTTCTTTTAATTTTGACTTCGCAATCTTGTGCATTTAGCCAGTGTCAAGTGATAAAATATTTCAAGTGTATTTCATATTAAAAGTCCTAGTCACGAGTCGCAGTCAAAGTCAAGTATAAAGGAGTCAAGGTCCAGTCGTAGTCAAGTCATGCCCTTGTAAAGTGGTAGAAACTTTACTAGAACTTGTATTGGAGTTTTGGAGCAAAGGCGAAAATCACGTTTTTCGAATTAGTATCATTTGCTTACACTTATGCATGTTTACTAAGTATTGACGGGTAATAATCCACCATTATTACATATTAACACTCGAAAAATCACAGGTTTAGGAAAATTTGAAAGTGCGCGAAAGCGAAAAAACGCCATCTTTTCACTTTCGCGGCAAAAAACAATGACGAAGTGCGTTAAAATTCCGCGTGACGTCACGCCTCAGTACACTTTTTAATGAGGCGTGACGTCAGGAGCCCCCACTCCCAAACTTTGACGCTCTTTATCTTGGTCAATTACTATTAATTTGTTAAATAAACCCAAGCAAAGCTTAAAAAATCCGACTGCACAGCTTCATCTTCAGAATCCTTAATCAGATTAAATGAATAAAATACGCATTATTGAGGATAACTCAAAAACTACTATTCAGATCTTGATCAAATTTAAATAGGACCACATGGGAAGCACCAGCGTTTAAATAAAAAAAGAATCATCAAAAACGGCTGACCTAAAAGAAGTTATGAGGTACAATAATAATAAAAAATAGACAGTCGAATTGAGAACCTCCTTCTTTATTTTGGAGTCGGTTAAAGACAACATGTCCAATTTTTTTTGACCGACGGACTGTTAAAGATTTTTTTGCCCAAGCATCATCCTTGAGTTCACGTAGACGGCGCGCGGGGACGCAGTTGCCTCCCATACTGCCCGTTTCCCCACACGCCGATCCGCGCGAACCAAATGCGTATATCTCGCGTATCAAGAAACATTTCTTGTATATATTGAAATCATTTATTTTACTGGTAAGGCTTAAACGTTACGATTGTTCCTCTTGCATATAGCGATGCCCGAAGACGGCTCAAGAAACAAACTTGATGGTGGCTGCTGTTAGGGCCGAGGCCCCATCTAGCAAATAGACGACACTGGATAAAATATGTTAAATCACGTGTATACAAGCCATTTTAATGTATATAAGCATTTAATATATTACATGCATGGGTATGTAACACGGTTTCACCAACGAACCCTGTATTTGAGAGAAAGCTCTAAGTTGATACCCATAAGGCGCGTTTTGGGCTGCCTGAAATAATGCAGGTGTTTTGTATGGGTAAAAAAAATAACGGGTTGCACTCCGGGAGTGCCGGCAGAAGTGAAAACTTGAACATTAACGTTGTAAACAGCAGGAGCAGGAATACATTGTCGCCGCGGGGTGGAAATAGAGGGGGATATTACCATTTACTTCCTCTCCTTCGTCTTACAAATTTTCCGTCTCACGAATTTTTGATCAGGTCACGTGTCCGAGTTTTAAATTTTTTACCCATCCCAAAAAAGTGCACAACGCCGCTAAAGAAGTTTTAACTTCATAAAAATGGTCGAAAAAAAATGATTTTAATATCAACGATCGTTATTTTTTTTTCTGTACTAGAGATCCACCCCGACATCGCGCAAGTGCAATTTCCGATTAATTCCGATGGATTAAATAAAAATGTTACAAGCAAACCTTGTCCAAGGTCGCCAAAGGTAGTCTGGAAGAGATCGCTTTTAGCGATAAGACCGCCTATTGTTACACTTGTTTTGTAAGTCATTATTTTCTATTCTGTTTGTCACAAATTTTATCTATCTATCTCGCCCTGACAATGAAACAACAAAAAAAGAATCAGCCAAATCGGTTGAGCCGTTCTCGAGTTTTTGGGAGACTAACAAAATTCAATTCTTTTTTATATATTATTAGTTGTCCCCCACGGCTTCGCCCGCGCTAAATTTCGAAATATCGTCAAAATCCCTTTCCGTTACAAAATGTTTTTACACACAAAAACGTTTTAATTATCACTAAAATTGGGTAAAACAGAATTGGGATTTGTTTCGAACTTTTCGAGATAAGAAATACCTCAGAACGAAGACACGCACGATTTTGCGTAACCGCCATATTTTTGCCTTCGCTAAACTAGACCCTATGTTCAACAACATAACTCTTGCATTCGCATTGAATTCAGACAGTACCTTAACTCCGTTCCTCCACATGCTATTGATGCTCTGTCCTTTTCTAACAAATGGCTATAGATAAGGACAAGTATACAATCGCAATGGACATCCGCAGTTAACGCCCTGTTCGCACGAAACAACATCTTTTTTTTCATATATATTTTAAAATATAGCTTGGAACGGGACTAAAGTCCGTGGACATAGGGTGTCAATGTCATGCTCCACCGCTCTGACCACTGAGCTCTCCAAGCGTCGCTTCAAACGACGAATTTATGCTTTCCTTATTATTAAAATCTTATAGCGACGTGTGACATCATCTACAGGAAGATTTTGAAGCATAAAAGTAGCTAAATTATAGCTCTATCCTTCTTCTTCGTATGAAACTCAGCACGCTAGAGCGAGAAGGAATGCTTATAATTACATTGCCAATATGAAAGTGTGAAGCTTACCTAGCAATATTTATTCAAATTCAAATTTATTTATTTCAGGTTAAATTGCCCATCTTGTGTTTCTCAACTAAATATATAAAGTCATATATTATCATCCATATGAAATCAATAGAAAAATACAAAATTCAAAAGGAAATAAAAGTTTCTGACATGTATGGGTGTTATTTGTTACACCAAATTTCTATGGAACATGACGATCATCAGATAAAATTACATACGTTTTTAATTTTGGCTCCGCAAACTATTTGCATTTAGCCAGTGTCAACTGTCAAGTAAAAAATATTTTTCAATGTAGTTTATAAAAATATTCTCCAGTCACAGTCAAAGTCAATTAAAAGTGTCAAGGTCCAGTCCTAGTCAAGTCATGCCCTAGTAAAGTGGTAGAAACTTTACTAGAACTTGTATCAGAGTTTTTAAAATCGCGTTATTAAAATTTCTATGATTTGCCTACACTCATGCACGTTCTTGAACTATAAGCAATTAATAATATAATCCACCATTTTTACACATTGACACTCGAAGAATCACAACAGAGCTGTCAAAAAGTGCAGTTTCGTGCAAACAGGTGGGTATCAACTTAAAATGTAAAACTTTAGAAGCTACTAGTCTAAGCCAAGACATATTTACCCGACTGCGAGACGCAAAGGAGTGTAATGTGTTTATAAACCTATAAAGTACGTTTGTAAGTGGGTTCCTTTGTGGCGCTCTAAGCAAACGTTTGAGCAGATTTTCATGATTCTGAATCGATTTGTCTCAATCAATGTGTCAAAATTAAAATTAAATATGGAGACAACCAGAGGCCATATTGTTAAAAATAAAGTAATAGAACTGTGTTAATAGGTATTTGAAAACCTGAATAATTAGGTTATCTTTTTATTATTAATTAAAAATGACCATTTAGGGTCTAGAAAGATTTTAAGTTGGTTCAGTCTCAGACACTTACATTTTTAATATTTGTAATAAAGCTATAACAAATGAAATAGTGTAAAATAAAAAAATACTGTGGTATAAGGAAATAGTGTAAATGAAAAGAAAAGTATGTTTAATCTTCACGCAGTCGGGTTATTACATTTTTTATTGTTAGTAATCATATCCAAATTCAACAACGATCCCTCAATGTACGGGAATTCTCAGCCAAGAGTGTTTTTTAAAACATCATAGTTTACCATTTAAATACCAATTTATTTTAATTAAGCTAAAATGAACCTTATTTCTTAGTAGTTTTATCATTTTCTAATTGCAACCGTTCGAAATAGAGATAGGTGATAGGGGATCAGCCCCCCGATTACCTATCTTTGTTGCAAACGGTTTCAATACTAAATTGACAAAACTCCTAAGAAATAAGGTTCATTTTTGCTTAATTTTAATTGAAACCGCGTGCAACAATGATACGTAATAGGGGGTCAGGCCACTGCTGAGCGTACGTCACGTCACTCATGATTCTTTGACGTCTGTAATAACTTCCATTTCGACTCAACTCTACTTCTTCTTTAAATAGCGACCTTCATTTTGGACTTATTAATCTTGAGGCATTAAAACTATAGTAAAATTTAAGATTATTTCGAGTTTTTACAAATGTCAAATGGGACAGGTGACAGACGATGACAGATATGACAGTTGATATTGCATCTCACTTTTACAAGCGATTAACGGCCTAAAGCGAGTGGAACACCATGTCATCATCATCTTCAATTTCGTCCCTTTCTTTATTGAAGCTGTTTATACTATCTTTTAACACAGCTTAAAGAAAATTGGTGAAATAGTGTCTCCCTGTCGTACTCCCCTCTGTTTCTAATATCATAACAGAAAAAAAAACATGTCTGTCTCGCTAAACTTGGCTTAGGCGTTCACTGAAATTTCGGGATCGTTGGTAAAACTGGACAAATGCATCAACAATATGGGAATAGCTGTAACTCTTCACTATGAACCTAATTGAACCCTATATCAGGTTCATGATCGTTGGTTATAATTTGAGAGTTTCTGTCACTGTCAAAATACAAAATGACAGCTACAGATTATGCTCTTACAATATTGTAATTTTTTTGTGGTAGGTAAGTTATTATTACTATTTACGGCATTTCATACTAGGCGCCAAACATATTAATTTTAATCAAAACGCCTTGTTAAGAAATTAAGCAATTAATCGCACAATTAATAACAGCGCCATCTCTCGACAGCTTTCGGCATACTTACTTGGACACATCCTGTGTCTTCCTGAACATCTCTTGAATGCAATCCAGTTTCAGATTTGTGTTTGCGTGAGCTTCGGCTAGACTCTTGACGAGAACCTTGCTGATATCGCCTTCGCCTGCAAAGAAATGGTTGCAATTAGTTCAAGAGGGTCAAATATAGATAGCGTTAGGGGTAAGTTGAAATTATAATCTAACAAGGAGGTAGGATTTCATGTATGTAATTAATTTAAAATATAATGTATTACACTAATACTAGAAAATGTAAAAAGATAGCACAATGTATCACAATACAGAAAAATCTAGCTAAGCTTCAAGAAATTAAAAAGAGCCTGCAAATATAAAAATACAGAAGCTATTGAAGATAAATCAAATGTATAGATTTATAACTAAATATTATACAAACATTAAAAATTACCTGATAAATAACAAAGACATACTTAAAATAACACATAAAGTAATATAATTAAGAATCTATATAAATAACTAGCGATCCGCCCCGGCTTCGCCCAGGTGTGATAAATGAAGACCCGATCGACCGATTTTGTGCAAACTTCACGTAAACCATCTACTAAATAGTCCGAACAAAGCCTAAACATTTGGTTTGGATAGGTGAGCCCGTTCTTGAGTTATAAAATAACAACAAAAAGTGGCATTGATTTTTATATATATAGATAATAATATACGACTTTAAATATCTGAGAAACTCTTCATCAGACACAAAGCTGAAACCTGAGAAGTATACCCTCTTAAATTAAAAAATAATTTCTCGAATAGCTCCAGGCGTCTTCGAGTAATTGGGGAACATACATAAAATAAAAGATTCCAACGCATTACCTCTACCTAGTTTGTCATTTGAGTTTACCATTTATACGATTGTAATGAAATTTTGGTGAAATAATTTGTATACGCGATGGCCTCAGGAAAAAAATAATATTTTAATCGCGTGTAACACAGCAGGACGGAGCTAGTCTGTACGAGGTATATATAATATACAGTGTAAAATCTTTAGAGGTGTCCGGACACCCGGATGGAACGAAGTTCAATTTCCGTCTTGTCCCCTTTCGCAACGCGCGATAAGGAACTTTTGTTCGAAAATTAAAAGAAACATGCAAGAACCAACATCACGCGGTGTTTCCAGGCGGTCACCCATCCAAGTACTGACCGCGCCCGACGTTGCTTAACTTCGGTGATCGGACGAGAACGTGGTATGGCTTACAACTATAGCAAAAAGTGTCGTTACAACTTTTTGGTCTTAATTTTTTCCGTCTAGCCCTTCTTTCCCTTTCGCAATGCGCGATAAAGAACTTTCGTTCCAAAAATGTGATATGCCAGAAACCTTTTAGAACATCATTCTAACCATTGAGTCCAACGTCATTCGTACGGCTAATGCAAAATATATTTTATAATTTTTGAAATAAAATTTAAAATATATAAACAAGGAGGAAAATATGTGTTTCTGGTTGTGATTTTGTGAGTGATGTGAATGATTTCCGGCACCCATGACACAAGTCATCGAACTTAGTTTCGAGCTGCGAGTGTGAAAGCGTTTACCTTTTTATAATTTATATGCTCTATAAAGTCTTGTGTCAAGTGAGCGTTGGCGTGTGTTTTACAAGGCCGCGTTTATCTTCGAGTTCAAAAGAAAAAAAATGTGACGAATAAAGAACCTCTTTTTTTATTGGTAAAAATAGCATGAAGGTTCTTCCTTAACATCGATAACCTTTTCTAGTTTTCTTATTTGACAAGACTATAAACAATGACACTGGATGTCATAAATCGTTATATGACAGTTTATGTCATAACAAATTTTTTGTAAAAATAAAAACCACAGAAATAATACAAAAAAACATAGTTTAAATAATAAATGCATAAAATTGAAATGTAATCATGGTTTTGGGCCCTATATGGGCACTCATTCTCGCTACATGTTTGTTGTCTTGTTGTTGTAAGTACGATGTATTACAAGCTTTTATTTAGTTCCACCTGTCCCGTTGTCTTTCGGTCTGTAATCAAATCCGTCAAACTAAATTAGACCCATTTCCCGATGTCCGATTGGACTCAAATTTGGTGTACTTATGTATCTTCGGTGATAATACAATGGGAACCATGGAGCTGGTCTGATGATGGAGACGATGGCCATAAGAACTTCTAAACTAAAGATAAGCCCATCGAGTATGGGCTTGATTCATCTTGATAAGTTCTCTGGTTATATAAATTGTGTCCTTGCTTTTATTTACAATTGGTAAAAGCTGAATTTCGTAGCGTTGTATTCGTCTTAAAAATCCAATTTTCTTTAGATAGATGTTTGAAAATATAAAACAAAATGGCGGATTTTTGGCGCGAAATACGGTAGTGAAAAAAAATTAAACAAAAATGTCGAGTAGGGTATCAAAATGAAGTAAATTAAAAGGGGCTTAAAGGGGAAATACTCTTTATGTATTTACATATAATTAAACGCAAGCAAAGCTAAAAAAAACCGACTTCACCACTTTATCTTCGGAACCTTGATCAGATTGTATGTATTAAACACGCATTATTGACGATAACTCAAAAACAAGAGATCAGATCTTGATCAAATTTCAATGGGACCACATGTAAAGCACCAGCTTTCAAATAAAAAAAATAATCCATCAAAATCGGCTCACAACGAACGAAGTTATGAGGTAACTTTTGAAGTCGGTTAAAAACGAGAACATCGTCAATGTAGTCCACAGAATACGCATTATTGACGATATTTAAAGAACTACTGATCAGATCAAATTTAAATGGGACCAATTGGAAAGCAACATCTTTCAAACTAAAAAAAATCGAAATCGGTTTACGTGGAAAGAAGTTATGAGGTATCACACATAAAAAATATACAGTCGACATGGGTACCTCTTCCTTTTTTTGGGAAGTCGGTAAAAATTACATAAAAAGTTTTTTGAATTTGTAGTAAATTTGTTTTCACTTTCGCGCCAAAAATCCGTCCACCAGTGTTGCATTATGAGGGTCCTAACAACGTCCTTGACTCCCAGATGATGAGCTTCGTATCTTTTTTTTTTTTTTTTTTTTTTTTTTATTTGTGACAGGCTAGTGTTTGACCACTATCTCACCTGATGGTAAGTGACGATGTGATCGAAGCTGGTAAACACACTAGACCTGGAATACGCAGGCTCTCAATATCGTATCTGCTCTAAACTGGTCGGAGTATTTCAACACAATAAAACGCGATTAATATCTGTTTAGTAGGTTTTTTTTTATACTCGATAGGCAAGCATTTGACCATCTCCCCTGATGGAAAGTGATGACGCGGCCGAAGATGTAGCATGCTTGCCTAGAAGATACCTATTTACTCTTGACTTGAAGAGTCCCAGATTATACCGTTCGGGGAACAAAG
Source organism: Lomographa bimaculata (assembly GCA_948107665.1). Taxonomy (NCBI): domain Eukaryota; kingdom Metazoa; phylum Arthropoda; class Insecta; order Lepidoptera; family Geometridae; genus Lomographa; species Lomographa bimaculata. The sequence continues at coordinate 6,361,179 of OX403612.1, read as the reverse complement.
ACGCGGACAATGAATTCCACTCCTTCGCAGTACGGATGACAAATGTAGAAGCAAAACGCTTCAAGCGAATTATTAACTAATTATTTCGAGGTACCATACTAATGATTAGCAATCGCGATAGTTTTGATATTAAACATGTTGCATTATTTAATTATTTTATTTTAGCCTGTATAATACCATGCTGCTTGGCAACACCATTTATCCCGTGTTCTGTAATTGTTGTAACTGCACGAGATCCTAAATCTTCAAATTCGTCACGAAACTTCCAAAGGTATTAAAGTATTTTAACCGACTTCAAAAAGGAGGAGGTCTTCAATTCGACCGTTTTAAATTATTTTTTTTCGAGTCATTTTTATTATTGTAATCAAGATAATAAAAAAGCAAACGTTTGACCACTATCCCACCTGATCGTAAGCGCCGATGCGGTCGACGATGGAGCACGTTTTCCTAAATGATGCCTATTCACTCACTTAGACTCCCATATCGTATTTATTGGGCGACACAGATTTGGGTAAGGAGTTCCATTCTTTTGCGGATCAGACAATGAATGTGGAAGCAAAACGGTTCGTCCGCAGTTATGGTATATCTCCTATAATTGCTGTATTTGTTTTATGTGTGTTACCTCAGAACTTCGTTCCCCGTGAATCGAATATGAATTTTTTTTTGTTTGATAGATGTTGCTTTCCAATTGGTCACATTCAAATTTGATCAAGATCTGACTAGTTGTTCTTGAAATATCGTCAATAATGCGTGTTTAGTACATCTAATCTGATCAAAGTTCCGAAGATAAAGCGGTGAAGTCGGTTTTTTAAGGTTTGCTTGCGTTTAATTATTGAGCTTGCTTGCTTATATTTACCGTTCATTTTCAGCCTACATTGTATAGGATCCACGAAAACTCCAATAGACAGTATAAGCACCGAACTAACGTGTGAACGAGTCTCTTCACGGACTTCCTTAATTGATTAAAAGATTGACGTAGTCCGAAACCGGATTCACATTGTCTCACCTGCTTCACAGCTTCACAATCTTGTGCCGAGGTATGACAACTATCATGACTAGGTTGAAGTGAAACAACTAAATAATAACTAATTGAGGTAAGTCAACTATCATGAAAGGATGTCGATCCGGTACATTCCGCATCCATCAATTTGTGGATCTCCTATTCTGAATGACAGTGACATTTCGTTGTTGTTTTTTAATAAAAATTATGGCACCTATTTTTACAAGCTTTTATTTAGTTCCACCTGTCCTGTAATCAAATCTTGCAAGCTAAATTAGACCCACTTCCCGATGTCCGATTGGACTCGAATTTGGTGTACTTATGTATCTTCGGTGATAATACAATGATAGGATATGGAGCTGGTCTGATGATGGAGACGGAAGATGGCCATAAGAATTTCTAAACTAAAGAAGATAAACCCATCGAATTTGGGTAGTTTGTTACACTTATTTTCTATATTATTATTATTTCTATCATGTATTTGCTAAGGTGTTCAATAAAGAGTTCATCTATCTATCATTTTAAGCGTAACTAATGCTATGAAAATATATATATAACGAAGCAACAGAAATCAACGAACTCATCACTACAATAAAATAAAACAAAACTATGTAGCATAAATACAAAAAACTGAAAACAACATCAACAGCAATCAACTGAACCAACCAAAATTCTAATCAACATAAAATCAACGACAGCGAATAAAATCAACGGGAGCGAATAAAATCAACGGCAACGAATAAAATCAACGATAACGAACAAAATCAACGGCAACGAATAAAATCAACAGCAATCCTAAAACTTACAAGGCAATTCATCGCTGCTATGGCTCGGCTGATGCCGCCGATTCGTCACAGCATTCGGGTTAACCATACCCATCCCACTCATGTTCATATTCAAAGGATCCATCAACCTCGCATGCCCACTGCTGGACGTCAAATCATCTGGACTCAGATCCTCACTCGTCAAAGAGACTGAGGTCTGACCACTAACAAGCACTGAGTTCTGTATGTCCATTGGGCTGTGCTGCAATTGCGAAGGGCTGTGTAGGAAAGTCGTTGAATCAACGTAGCTCGCAACTAAATTATCAACGGCCATGGAGGCTTCTGGTTTTATCTCCTGTTTAATTAACACGCCCGGTGATTGGATGCGGTCTTCGTATCTGTCGAAGTCTAGACGCCGCGGGTCGGTGATCGTTGATTGGCGCAGCGTTGACGTTGATGTTGTCGCCGTTGATGTTGCTGTTGAGCCTGACGGTCGGACTATTGTTGTTGTCTTCTGTGGTTCGTCTGCGGTTAGTACGTGAGCTTAGAGTATGTTAGGGATACAGATTCTATTTCACGATTAAATAGCATTAAATAACTAAAACTTAATTTTAAAATGCGTTTCAGATTTCTTTGCTAACGCTCCTTCAGTTTACGCACACTAACAAGCCTGTATGTGCGTGTCACTACTACAACCAAGGCCAAACCGTCATCGTGAAATAGAATATCTGTAACTATAGTTATCGACAAAATCTAACGTGAAAAGCTTGCTTTGGCGGTATCTTTGTGGTTAACCAATTCTTTGAAACATATTATAGGAGATATGGAGGAATAAAGCAAAAAATTACCTATCTCTAAAAACCATCTTTTTAAAAATAAGACCAATACCTAAAAAAGAGGATCAAATATTATTTTAGTTTACTAAAATATTAATTGAGTATGTTTGAAAGTACTCATTTACAATATATCAATTAGAGGATCGGACAATCACCGGAAAGATCGGCCAACCACAAGAACGGATCGGCCAATCACAAGCACACATCGGCCAATGACAACAACGGATCGGCCAATCACAAGCATACATTTTCCTCACCATCTTACCCCACTTGTGAATTTTGTTTTGATTGAAAACAGGTTTAATAATCTTTACTATTTACTTACCATGACTTCCGATGAACTCTGGGTCCAAGAACCCTGGCTGTTTGGGCTCGTAAGTTGTCGAGTCAGCGATATCAGGCGCCTCATACGTCGGCGGTTGTTGTTGCTGCGTCGGCATTGGCAGCACTGGACCCGCGTTGTTGTACGTATATGGCGAGATAGGAGAACTGTAGTTCGGATAGCTGGAAATTAGAAATGATCTAATAAGTACAGGAGTATCGTAAACATAAACGCTTCACACTCACAGCCTCACACTAAGGACTTGTGTCGTGGTAGCCGGAAACATTCACATCACACAATCACAACCAGAAACAAATATTCCTTGGGGAGAAAAATTGTGTTAACGCCGGGAATCAAACCCGATAACCGTACTTAGAAGGCAAACGACCATCCAACTAAGCCAATGGGCAGTTCATCAGTCAGTCTTCTCGAGACCATGGCCAATGCAACTTGGCCAAAACGTCGAGCTAAAGAATAATTTAAACACAAACAAAGCTTAAAAAGAACCGACTCCACCGCTTCATCTTCGGATCCCTTGATCAAATTTAATTAATTAAATACGCATTATTGAAGACTCAAGAACTACTGGTCAGATCTTGATCAAATTTGAATGGGACCACTCGGGAAGCACCAGCATTTAAATAAAAAAAAACATCAAAATCGGTTCACCAAGAAAGAAATTATGAGGTAACTAACATACATAAAAAAATACAACCGAATTGAGAACCTCGTCATTTTTTGTGAAGTCAGTCAAAAATAGTTTCGTCCCGAGATATTAACTATACAATGTGTTCGAATCGTGAAAGTTTAGAAGTTACAGGAGTATCGTCCTGATTTACTACGATACTTTACGATTTTTATTTCATTTTCGCTTCAAACGAAATTCTAGTAAAGTCTCTACCACTTTACTAAGGCTTAACTATGACTGGAACGTGTATCGGGCACGTCCGCTAACTATGAACAGTTAATAATCCTCCATATTTACACATGAACACTCGAAGAATCAGAAGTTTTGGCAAACAACAAAATCAACAACGCCATTTTTTCACTTTCGCAGCTAAACTCGAATTCACGTTGTTTTGCTGCAGTCACATATATTTTACCAAATCTCAGTAATTTATAGCTAGATTATAATTCTGTTAACTAACCTTTGTACAATAAAATCTATCTCAAAACATGTGCAGTAATAAAATGCACATCTCATTTAATTCTTCCGTTGAGGAATGCTTCATGCCAGACAACATAAAAACGCCGCCATCTATCTCATCTAATAGGAAACTGTTAGTACCGCTACCCGTTACTAGGTGGCGTTATTCAACACCGTTAACGCTTACGGTACTCTGTGACAATTCTTTGCTTAAACTTCTCACCAGTTTGTGAAGGCCCCTCGTGTCATACGATAGATGGGTTGCAAGAGGTCAAATTGTAATAGATAACGTAGTTACTGAAAGTGCCGCTAACTAGCAATGTTGTAAACGATTTACTTTGACACGAATGCTATAATGATACTAGTTGAAAACGGTTACAAGATGGTTAATTCTTGTTAAAACTGTGATTGCTGTTTTTAAATTCTCACGATTGAGGTTTATTTAACACCTCTTGAAAGGAACATTTAACGACTATTTATTATTACTTACATTTTGTTTTATCTTTTAGAAATAAAAATCAATTGCCGAATGTATGAGAGATCATCACTTGATAACGGCTTGACCGATTTGCCTTATTTTTTATTGTTTTCGTAATTGTCAGGACATGGTTTGTATGAAAGAATTTCTTTGGAAAACCCACCAGAAAATGCATCTATGCATACTTAGAGGGTCTCTAGTAAGATAAATAAAAAGTTGCATCTATTAGTTTTTTAGATATGTCTATATATTGCTTTATTATATTTTATATTTCTTTACAGCGAGATTCATAGTAAAATTATACGACCTTTAAATGAAATTTAACATTTTATTGCATCCAGATAAATTTATTAAATCCAGATATTAAGCTAAAATGTACATTGTATATCATATTGAATGGTAGCAAAATTCTTTTTCTACCGACTTCACAAAAAGGAGGAGGTACGAGGTAGTCGACTGTATTATTTTTTATATTTTTATGTGTGTTACCTCATAACTTCTTTACACGTGAACTAATTTCGATTTTTTTTTCAGGCGAGCGACTTGCTTTCCTGTCTTTCAATGACATAAAGTTAAGCCAGATAGCTATTACGATTCAAAAGATTGATAAGACCCTTACGGTTGTCAAAAAGGCAGACATGAGTAGTGATCTTATTTATTACTAAGCCTACGTTAGCTCAGTTGTTATTACTAAGCAAATGAGACCAATAACTACCCTAAAAAAATATACTTAAGCATAATACGTCAGCGCATTCATCCTTATGAATATTAACCAAATCCTCCATAGATGTCGCCACTCCAGCTACAAATTAACAACAACAGATGGCGTTACTTACACATTGTAGTATCCTGAGAACTGGTCTGCAGAACTCCGTAACGTGTCATAGACAGAATCTGGGGCCACATCAGTCTCTTGTGGTGTCATAGCTGCTTTTCGACGGTCTGATAATATCTGGTAGGCCTGTATTGGGTATGTCCGTGATAAGAATTTTGTGTTTTTTCTCGATTTATCTTTCAAAGCAGCTGTCTAGTTCGTATTTATCATGTTGATGCGTCATTTGAATAACTCTTACTTTTATTTAGTTAAATATTTAAAATTATAATGGTTTTGACGACAGTAAATGTCTATGACAGTTGCTCTGATACATTAGGTTAATTCTTACCATGGACATATTACAAGATGACCCACCTGACTCCATTTATGAACAACTTCAACTGGATAAGGGCCGTAAAACTGAAAGGGTCATCCAACAGCGGAACATTACAAGGGCACGCAACGACATCTGTTGTCGAAAAGGCGTCAACAGAACTGTAGTGACATACAATTAAAAATAGAAAAAACTCAGTGGAAAAAGTGTACAGTAACAGATAGTGCAGTTACTAGTACTTATTCCACCGATTTAGTAAACTTTTTTTATTTAACAAGAGATGTCGCTACCATCCTGTGTGGTTCTACGCTTTTAACAACAGATGGCGTTACTTACTTGTATTGGCCGGACTGTACAGAGAACTGTTCTGTGGAGCTTGGGATTTCATAAGCAGGGTCAGGAGTGGGTTCCACTTTTGCTTCCATTTCGGCAAGCCTTCGATACTCTGCGAGCTGCGGGTAGTATGTCCATGGTAAGGTTTTATTTGTTTTGAATTAATCCGATGCTATTGCCTTTGATATAATTTTCAATGACAATATTTTATCCAACATTATGTATTTTATTCAGATTTAAACAGATTAAGCATTAATAGTCCGATTTTTGTACATACTTTTTTAAAATTATTATACACTAATTTTATCATACTTATTATAGAGTATAGAGTTAATTAAGTAATGTACAATTGCTTTATTTTCATATGGACTAGTGAGCAGTGTTGATATCAGAATTTTTCGGGTCACCTAAAGGCATCTGACATGGCTTTGTACAATTTTAATTATTCTATTGATAAATAAACAGTTTTAATTTTTTTTCTAAATTATTATTTTTTTAGAGTTTCAGTTTCCTGAGTAATATTTTAGGATTTACTCAGTGATTATAACTATAATCTTATGTTTAATTTATTTCTACTATTAAATAATAAAAACAATAGCATCGAAATTATTTTTAGTGATTCTATGTTTTAAGCGATACCATCCCCGACTTCAGTTTGATACGCAGCAGATTTTAGTAGCTTCGGAATCAAAGCAATGCGATGAAAGCCGGATAAAGAAAAAAGTCAAGATTTATTCAAACTTGACCAAATTTTTATCGCCTCGTTATCACAATACCTAGAAACAGCTTTTATATCGTATACTTCTAGCGACCAATTCCATGAATATTTTGTTTTAAATATTTTTATTTCTTCTCTTAGCATTTTCTTTTATCTGAAAGCGAATCTTATAAGCCAGTAGTGCAACGCCATCTGTTGTACAAGTAGTGTAGTGACATGTACAGGGAACAATATACTTACAACACACCGTGACTCGCCGATAGATGTCGCTACCTTATAGACTAGAGAACCCTGCTAGACATTACACTTAGAAGAATCAATTAAAATGTATGAGGAATACACAACACATTTAGAATAGTCCAAAGAAATAGATAAACTGTTCGATATATCGTATATCAGATATCTAGACTCTAAATTAATGTTCATTAGTACAAAACAATCAACATAGATAAGATATTTCGTTTAGAAATTTTATTGTAAATATTATTAGTTACCATATATTTATCTTTTGATCTGAGAATCAGTTTTTTAACCCGGAGTCATTGATGATTTTACAAGATCTGACTACCATTACGATGTTTATCAAATCTGACAGAGCAATTTTCACTAATGCCGTCAAATTCCATATTTAAAATGGTTAGTATTCAACAAATCTAAAACAATTGCAAGCTATGAAATGTATCATCAAGATCTTTCCTTCCTATTGTGCAATGTCTAGCTGAATTCCCTCTACTTCTATCTACTTGTCAATAGATGGCGCTGACCTGAAATGATGGAACTGATCGCTAGAAGATGGCGTCTGCTGCTGCGCATCATAAACCGAGTCTGGAGCGGCGTCGTTTTGAGCGCGCATCTGGGCTTGATGGTAACGCACCTCATTCTCCACCTTCTCACGTTGTTTCTTCGACATGCGCCCGAACTTGACAGCTGGAAGAAGAAGAAAACTTTCATGTTAATTTAAATTTAAAAGATACAATATTAATTAGGCTTGTTCGCCTTCTAAGCAGTGGTATTGGGTTCCATTCCTGGTGGGAACACAAGCTTTCTCCCCAAGGAAAATCCTTCTTATTCCGGTAGTGAGTGTGTATGTGTGATGTGAATGTTGCCGGCACCAAAGACACAAGTCATCGAACTTAGTGAGCGAGTGAAAAAGCGTTTTTTTTAATAATAATCACGAACAAGATACGTACGTTTGTGGGTGTGAAAGTTTCAAATGTCGGATTTTGATTAAATTTGATTTGAGTATTGTAATAAGCTGGCAATGGACTGGCTGTGGGAATGGAAATGGCTGTGGGAATAGGACATCGTCCTATTTAGGGCGAAGCCGCGATGTAGAAAAAGTAAAACTTAAATGATGTAACAGCGTAATTTAATGTATGCAGCGTTTCACGACTGCTAGCAGGGTTGCAATATTGTTACCAAATAGCAATGTCAATCTGCAGTGCAAAGTTTAACGTTGCCTTATCCTGATGCTCTGATAAATCTGTGTTATCACATTAATATTGTAAAGTTTATGTGTGATATTTATAACACTGTTTTTTTTATTCATTATAGGCAAACGATTGACCACTATATCTCACCTTTTCGCGGTCGACGATGGAGCACGTTTGCCTAGAAGATGCATATTCACTCGCGACTTAAAGACTCCCATATTGTATTTATCAGGAAACACAGACTCAGGTAAGGAGTTCCATTCCTTAGCGGTTTGCATAATGAATGTGGAAGCAAAACGCTTCGTCCGCATATGTGGAATATCTACCATATAGCGGTGTCGCTTAGGAGTCCATCTCGATGTCCGATAATAGAATGGGGATGGGGGAATTAGATTGTGTAATTCCGTTGCACACTCTCCGAAATGTATCCGATAAAATACGTAGAGACTCGCAACCATGCGACGATGCCCCAATGTAATATTTTATTTGGCATTGTTTATATTTATTGGTATACAATAAAGTGTATTGTATTGTATTGTACAGCGAAGGAGTCGATCTGATTACCCGCGTCTTTGTTCCCCGAAAGATATGATCCGAGAGTCGTCAAGTCAAGAGTGAATAGGTATCTTCTTGTCAAGCATGCTACGTCTTCGGCTGCATCATGTCTATCGAGCATAAAAAAACATATCAAGGCAGCGTCACGTCATCCATTTATGTTTGAGATACCGTTCATTCGCACGAAACGTTTTGCGTCTTCGCTCATTTATAGAACAGGAAAAGAATGGAACGCTTTGCCTTCGTCTGTGTTTCCCGAAAGGTACAATTTGGATGTGTTCAAAAGTAAAGTGAATATGTAATTACTAAGCAAGCGTGCTCCACCTTAGACTACATCGTCACTTTCCATCAGGTGTGATTGTGGTCAAACGTTTGCTTAGTCAGTAATAAAAAAAAAACTTTACAATGTAATTATAGTTTGTGTGTAATGTTTGTATGAATGTATCTACGAATGCTGTATGGAATTGAAGAGTAGACCCCCGGCTTTGAAATTAAACTACGTTTAAGTTTTGCTAGACAAATTGATGATATAGTGTATTGGGTGCGTAGCGGGATAGTCCAAACAAAAGATGATGCACGAGTAAGTACATTTTGTTAACATTGCATTTTTATCCTGCCCCTGTCCCCACATAGCGCATGGCTGTCTTCTACGTAGGTGTCACCAGGCAAGCATGCGGCCGAAGATTTCTAATTTCCTAAATCTTGATAGCTAGACTTAATATCTATTTGACTCTCGGCCCACTTAGTGACATATGAAATCTCGTTTTGATATCATATATTTTACGATCAACATAATATCTCAGTTTCGGGGCTATTTAATCCTACTAATACATATTATAAATCCGAAAGTTTGTGTGTAAGTGTGTAAGAGTATGTTTGTTCCCTCTTCACGCTTTAACGGCTGAACGGATTTGGATTAAATTTGAAATGTACATAGTTTATACCTAGGATTAACACATAGGCTACGTTTTAATTTGATAATAGCGGGCGAAGCCGGGGCACGGCTAGTTAAGATATATATTAAGATGTTTTATAACACCTGAGTTTTAAACCGGTAGCAATGTAGTATAATACCTTTACTTGTTTATAACTTGTGAATTGTATTTCAATAATGAAAAAAAAAATCTGTCTTGCTCTATCGTCGACCACATCGTCGCTTACCATTAGGTGAGATTGTGGTCAAAAGTTTGCCTATCTTGAATAAAAAAATATATCTATATTGTTTAACCGAAATAACGTTCCTGAACAAACAATTTATGGAAGTTATTTCCAAAAATTTATTCAGATGTCACTAGTAGTAGAGTTAATTTTATATGAACACGATAACTTAATATCTTGTTTCATTTATTTCTATTTATCATTATTAATGGATAAGTAACGTTTGAATTGTTTAGATTCTGTTCCATTTCTAAACTGCGAACTACTTCATCACAAATTCAATTATGATAACGTTGACACACTTAAGTTCCGCTACTCGACACCGTGAGCGCTGCCTTCGCAAAAACCATCACGTAACTGTTCTGTGACTCCGCTCCACCATATTTCCCATAGAATTTCAGCGCGAAAAAACGCTTCAAAATCAGTATAACTACGATTAATACCTTATAACAACTTACACAATGCAATTAAAATGATGTTACACTCATTAAAGTGTACATTACTCAATATTTAACACAAAGAAGCAGCAATGTGTGCGAAAGAACACCAGTCTGAGTGGGTGTTGTTTGTGTGTGTGAGCTGCGTTTGTGTGCGTAGGTTTGTTCGGCCATTGGCACACTGCCGACTAGACCAACGAACTCTCGAACTGTGACGTGTGCGTGTACGTATTTATTTATACGTATAGAGTGACGTTGCAGACGTAATGTACCGTTGGGCGTTGGCATTTTTTTAGTGGCAACGTGTAGAGGACATTGATTTATATAGAGGGCATTTGTTATGTGTTATATTTTGCTCAAAATTATGCTGAACGAGTTTATTGTTTGTGTTTTATTATTTTTAAACGAAATGGAATCAGGAAATGTTATTATAGCTGTATATGTAATTTTTAATTATACACAAATTATTTGGATTTGTAGGTTCTCATCTTTTTGAAGTGAGCCTTTTTATTGGGCGTTGAAATTATTAATAAATGAAAATAAATTAATTAAATACGCATTATTGAGGCTAACTCAAAAACTACTAGTCAGATCGTGATCAAATTTAAATGGGACCATATGGGAAGTATAAACTTTGAAACCAAAAAATAATTTTCCAAATCGGTTCAGGCGTCTTCGAGAGATCGGTGGTGATACATTAAAAAAAAAGATTTCGACGCATTGAGAACATCCTCCTTTTTTGAAGTCGGTTAATTTTTTTTTTCTATCGTATGTATCCTCCAAAGTACTTTCTTTAGATGAATTAATTGACCAATAATATGTTAAATAAATTATTTTTAGAGCGTGCGTAAATCCTATTAGCATTTGGCAACTATGGCATCTCTACAATAAACAATACTGCCATAGTCAAAATTTACGAGTTCATTGAACTGAAACCAAATTAATTTGAGCCTTCGTTTTTACTGCTCAGCTCAATTTAGCAGATCTTTAATTTCTGGTTCCAACAATATCCAGTATAACTTGAAACCTCATTTGTCTGTGATCGTTAAAATTCAGAGGTCTCGGTTTTTTGTTTCAGCTTCCAATTTATTTAGACCTGCATGTAAAAACAATTCGTTTCATATGACGGGTCTCGTAAACTGGTTTTCAGTATATGAAGGTGCTAGATTCACGGTTTTTATAACACAAAGCGTTTTGTTTAAAACAATCAAAATACAACAATAGAATTCTGTGTCCAATGAAACAAAGAAGGCTTTTAAAACATTCCGGTGTCGAAAATATATTAAATTTATTTTAACAGGTTTTTAACTTCGTTAATTTAATTTGTACATAAATCACTGAAGTAACGGGCATATTTAATTTACGTACATTCAGTTTTTCGAGCTTTGTTTATAGACTTTTTTAAGTAAGCAAAATGTGCATGTGTTCAAAGCGGGGGAGGATGTTTACGCTGAAATTGTAAAGAGGTATCTAATGTTTGTGTGTTCGGGTGTAGGAGGATATATAAATATACATAATTATGCGAATCTGGTAATTTAACCGTTATCTTTTACGAGTGCCTCTTTGGGGCCCTTGTGAATAAACTATTTTGAGTTTTTATTTTGATTTTGACAGACAATACATGTCTGAGTTAGAAGATATTAACAAACAAAAACAAACATATGCATTTTTCTTAATTCATAAATCAGGTCAGAGGAATACCTAATAATTTTCGCTGCTTTATCGACGTACCTTAGTTATTCCTGAGTTTTAATTATCTACTTGGGCGAAGACAAGGCGGATTGACAAGTTCTCCTTTATGTTTGTTAATTATTTTATACCTGTTATTATTTGCATAAAAATCCTGAGTAACCGTACAATGGTAAAAAAATATTACGGCTTGTAGCAACATATTTGAATGAATAACTAGTATACAAGAAATTACATAACAAAACTAGAACTGAGTACTAAACCTGGTATACAACTAGTATTTGTATACTAACTAGTGTTACGTGGTATACAAAAACCGGGTAGACGTATGTTATGCTTCACGGTTTACACCTTTATGTCTACAATTGCACAATCGGTAGTGATGTGACATATTTTGCTATCGATAATAGAGTATCGATAACAAATAATAAGAAATTTCCCTCGGTGTTCTACTCATAGTTTTATATCCGGGATATATTGTTATAATGCAAAATAAATTAATTTATAAGATTTTAGATAGAAGGCAGTTTCTTGCCAGGTTCTTCTCGAGATGGCTGTAATTTTGCTGGCAGTAGAATCATTAACTTTTATGAGTGCCTCTTTGGGGCCCATGTGAATTAACTATTTTGATTTTGATTTTGACAGGCTCATGGTGCTAAATAAGCAATTGTGGCAATATTCAATTTAAGGTTTTTTTTTTAATCTAGTTTGAAAATTGTAAATAGTTTAAATTCTTAGGGGTTCTACCAAGGTTGCATAGATCTCGGTAGAATCATCAAATCTTAAATTAATTATTCCAATACTAAACGACATGTTTGAACAAATTATGACAAAATACTTTGTTGCTCAGCAGTTAAAAGGCAAACGTGCTCCATCGTCGACCGCATCGTCGCTTACCATCATTGAGATAATGGTCAAAGGTTTGCCTATCTTACAAAAAAAAGTTGCGTGTTAGGTAGTCAAGCGGGTTAGATCGATTTCATATAATCCGAGCTTGCTCAAGATTTAACCAGACAAATGAATTTATAGATGTTTTATTATCGACATTGCCCGTGATGCTGATGTCACACACTAAATTAAATTTAAACTATTTCTGTCTTTTACAAAATAGGAACACAAGACAGAGATAGCATACATTTTAGTGCTGTCAAGTTAGTCAGAACTTAGATGTCTATGCAAGCTTAGTCGAGTATGTTATTGGTGTTGACTAAAAACACGCGCCTTTCTGCTTCTGTTGTTCATAATTTAATTGATAAACTAGCTTGACAGCACTAAAATGTATGCTATCTCTGTCTTGTGTTTCTATTTTGTAAGAGACAGGGATAGTTTAAAATTAATTTAGTGAGTGTACATCAGAATCGAGGCCATTATCGTATAAAACTGGTCATATAAAACATCCTGAGGAAACCAGCGTGTCCAAGAACCACAATATTTGAAGGCATTACATTTGTTACTTAACTATTTAACACTAGCCGTGCCCTGCGGCTTTAGTCGCTATTATCAAGGTAAAAAGTAGCCTATGTGTTAATCCTAGGTATAATCTATGTACATTTAAAATGTCATCCAAATTCTGTTTATATGAGAAAACCGGGTCTTTTCGCGCTTTTATCATCCAAATTCGTTCAGCCGTTAAAGCGTGAAGAGGGAACAAACATACTTACACACTTGCACACTTACACACAAACTTTCGGATTCATAATATTAGTAGGATTTTTATCGATATAATTAAGTTTAGTGACATTCACACCCCTATCCGTTACGTAGTGTTACGCATCGTTCACACTAGATCTTACAATGTAACACATTGTGTACAGTATGACACATTGTAACGTACTTTAGTTGCTATAGGGAAAGCCAGGCGAAATAATAACACAATTCTATTAACAGTTATTGCATGTTAATGTTAGAGTTTAACCTCATTATTAACCGACTACAAAAAAAGGAGACTGATCTCAATTCGACTTATTTTTTTTTAATTTAAAACTAGCCGTGCCCCGCGGCTTCGCCCGCTATTATTTAGTTAAAAAGTAGCCTATGTGTTAATCCTAGGTATAATCTATGTACATTCTAAATTTCATCCAAATCCGTTCAGCCGTTGAAGCGTGAAGAGGGAACAAACATACTTACACACAAACTTCCGGATTATAATATTAGTAGGATTATTCTAACTCTAAATAATATAAGTACAAGCAAAGCTTCACCGCTTTATCTTCGGAGCTTTGATCAGATTAGATGTATTAAACACGCATTATTGACGATATCTCAAGAACTACTGATCAGATCTTGATCAAATTTAAATGGGACCAATTGGAAAGCAACATCGTCCAAACAAAAAAAAATTCAAAATCGGTTCACGTGGAAAGAAGTTATGAGGTAACACACATAAAAAAAGTACAGTCGAATTGAGTACCTCCTCCTTTTTTGTGAAGTCGGTTAAAATCGAGCGTCAACCCATTCATTCCTATTACGTGGCCTGTTGGTAAACGTCACGGCATGCATCGATGGCGTCAAGCAATGCAGTCTGATGCTTGTCACGACGTGTGCTATTGTTGCCATGCAGGATTTGAATTTAGAATTGGAAATTAAATTAAGAATTATAATTAGCTAGTGATTCGCCCCGGCCTCGCCCAGGTGTGATAAATGAAGAACCGATCAACCGATTTTGTGCAAACGTCACATAAACCATCTACTAAATAGTCCGAACAAAGCCTAAACATTCGGTTTGGATAGGTGAGCCCGTTCTTGAGTTATAAAATAACAACGAAAAGTGGCATTGATTTATATATATATAGATAGATATAATTGTGTTACCGCGAGAGTTATCCTTTTTAAAGTGATTTTTTTTTGAGAAATTATTAACCGACTTCAAAAAAGGAGGTTCTCAATTCTACGATATTTTTTTTGTATGTATGATACGCGATATCTCCGCCAATTATGAATCGATTATGATGATTTCTTTTGTTTGATAGATTATACTTCAGAGGTGGTCCCATATAATCCAAAACCAAAGTAAAGCGGCTTCAAAGAGGAGGTTCTCAATTCTACGAATATTTTTTTTCTGTATGTATGATACGCGATATCTCCGTAATTATGAATTTATTATGATGATTTCTTTTGTTTGGTCGACTATAATATACTTCAGAGGTGGTCCCATATAAGCCAAAACCAAAGTATAAGCGGTGAAGTCGGTTTTTTAAAGCTTTGCTTGCGTTTAATCATTAACTTTATAATAGCGGGCGAAGCCGCGGGGCACGGCTAGTATAATACAGCGCATTCACACTCACAGCCCCACACTAAGTTCAAATACTTGACCGTGGCTGCCGGAAACATTCACATCACACACACAATCTCAACCAGGACCAAGAAGCACACATTTTTCTTAGGGAGAAAACTTGTGTTCCCGTCGGGAATCGAACCCGATACTTCTGCTTAGAAGGCGTACGCTCACCCAACTAAGCCAAAAGGGTAGTTCAGTATTTTTCAATAATTAATTAATAATAATTTGTGTCAAGATACATGATGGGTTACGCAACACTGTGACGTCACTACATGCATCGCCGGCTTCGAGC
Organism: Lomographa bimaculata; assembly: GCA_948107665.1. Lineage (NCBI taxonomy): Eukaryota > Metazoa > Arthropoda > Insecta > Lepidoptera > Geometridae > Lomographa > Lomographa bimaculata. Next base: position 6,345,592 of record OX403612.1, on the reverse strand, counting down.
AATGCTGTTACAAAACCGGTGCATATCATGACGTAATATGAATTAATTATTAATAATTATAATATAATTTTAGTCTCTAATTAGGACTGAAAATGCAAATACAAAATCTTTATTTGCTTGTATTTGAATGACTCGTTTCTGTTTGTATACGTATTTAATTTTGTTGGAATTTAATACAATACAAATACAAAATCATTTTAACATCAACATTAACGCTTTCACACTCACAGCCCCACACTAAGTTCGATGACTTGTGTCGTAGGTGCCGGAAACATTCACATCACAACCACAACCAGAAACACACATTTTCCTTGGGGAGAAATCTTGTGATACCGCCGGGAATCGAACCCGATACCCATGCTTAGAAGGCGAACGCCACCCAACTAAGCCATCGGGCAGTTCATTTATTTACTAAAAACAAAATTACATAAAACACATACTTGCTATAGGTCGCTGCACTAGGGCAAGCCTGTATCGCAGTTGGCCAACAATTACTATGCCTAATTAAACTTGAAAATAACTTCAGCACAGCTAGACTGAAGTGTACTCTTGAAGTTGCTTAAAATAGAATTAAAAAAAAATACAATGTTGTGTGCATGTTGTATGTATTGTATGAGGTGTGTGTATGTGTGGGTGAGAGAGAGGAAGAGACTGAGTATGCATGACATAGTGTATTCATTTTAGTACCATTTTTTTGCCGACTTCCTAAAAAAGGAGGAGGTACTCAAGTCGACTGTATATTTTTTTATGTGTGTTACCTCTTAACTTCTCTCCACGTGAGCCGATTTCGAATTATAATTTTTTAGTTTGAAAGATGTTGCTTTCTAATTGGTCCCATTTAAATTTGATCAAGATCTGATCAGTACTTTTTGAAATATCGTCAATAATGCCTATTTTGTGGACTACTTTGACGATGTTCTCGTTTAACTGACTTCAAAAGTTACGTCTTAAATTTATGTATAAATATATCACACTAATATTATAAAGTCGAAAGCACGTTTGTATGTATGTTCCCTCTTCTTTAAAATACTTTAACATCGAGGTCAAATATCTTAGTGGATATCGGAGAATATGTAATTGTTTACCTTCGCCGTCATCTACCCACAGCAAGAACTCCGCTCTCACTTAACGCTCCGCTCATGCCCCAAACCACAGTCCACTATTGTATAAACATAACGTTATCGCATTGATAAGAGGACGTTGACCCCGTGCTCGCTTCCTTATATCGCCACGTGCTTACCTTTTACTGTTTTCTTAACATGAACGTGATTATTTCTATTAATTATTATTGTTACCGGACTTCTAAAAAGGAAGAGGTTGATCGTCGTTTTAACCGACTTCAAAAAAAGGAGGTTCTCAATAAGTCGGTTTATTTTATGTAAATTACCTCAGAACTCAGTCATTTATTAACCGATTTGGAAAATTATTATTAGGTATACATTCTAGTTGGTCCAATTATAAGAATGAGAACCTCCTTTTTTGAATTCGCTTGAAAAGTAGCCTATGTGTTATTCCGAAACCCAAACTATCTACTTTCTATAAAATTTCATCAAAATCGGTATATTCGTTACGGAGATATGTGGTAACAAACATTCACACACTCACACACAATCTTTTGCATTTATAATATTATTAGGATAGGATCAGTAGGATTGTGGGTACTGGTAACATCGCACAATCAATCAATCAAAATCGTTTATTCACATGGGCCCCAAAGAGGCACTCATGAAAGTTAATGTTGTACTGCCATATTCGTAAAATTACAGCCATCTCGAGAAGAACCTGGCAAGAAACATACACAATCACACCCAGATCGAGCACAATTAATGTCCTTCGGTAAGGAAAATTGTGCTCCTACTGGGAATCGAACCCAGGACCTTAGAGAGTAGAGATCAGCCCATTGCGTCAATTGGTCAAAGTCACTTGGTGAAAAAAATGTGCTCCTGCCAGGAATCGAACCCAGGACCTACTACGTGAGGGCTGAGACGACTAAGCCAATTGGTTTGTAAAACGTAAATTGTTTTTTTTACAAGCTTTTATTTAGCTTGCACTGTATGTATGTAAGTATGTTTGTTCAGATGGAATCTTGCAACTCAATTTTGAAGCAGATAGTTTCAACCGATTGAGCTGAAATTTTGTATTCACGTTTAGTTTGGATGACAATGCATGGTTAGCTGTGTGACGTCATTCTAAGTCCAACATGGCGGAACACACAAAATGGCGGACAAGTAATTTTTAATGCACTCCTACAATATGGGTATCAAATGAAAGGGCTTGCTGAGAATAACTCGAAAAATAAAGTGACGTCACTTTAAACTTTTGACGACCCAGTTGGCGCAGTGGACAGGTGTCCGCCCTCTGCGCCGTGGGTCCTGGGTTCGATTCCCGGCAGAAGCACAAATTCCTTCCCAAGGGATATTTGTGCTTCTGGTTCTGGGTGTAATGTGTGTGTGATGTGAATGTTTTCGGCACCCGCGACACTAGTCTTGAACTTAGTGTGGGGCTGTGAGTGTGAATGCGTTTGTTTGTTTGTTTAAATCCAATATGGCGGATATCTAAAAGCTTGTCTTTCAAAAAGTTTTCAACAAGCAAATTGTTTTGATGCTAGTAATAATAGAAGAGTACACTCACCGTCACGACTCATGCCCAGCTTCAAGCACTTCTGCAGCCGACAGTACTGGCAGCGGTTGCGGTTCACGCGGTCCACCACGCACCCCTTGTTCCGCGGACACTGATAGTTCACCACTACTGAAATGTACCACTGTGTTAATAATATATACTTTATATACTTTTTTTTTTTTTTTTTTTTTTTTTTTTATTTAACTTTTTTTTTTAGTTCTTTGCTGTAGTTTTAGGTTAGTTTTAGGAAATATAGGCAATTGGCCCGTAGTTTTAGAAGGACATATTAGTCTTTATAGATAATTAAACGCAAGCAAAGCTTAGAAAAACCGACTTCAACGCTTTATCTTCGGAACCTTGATCACATACGTATTAAACACACATTATTGACGATAACTCAAAAACTAGTAATCAGATCTTGATCAAATTTCGATGGGATTACAAGGAAAGCACCAGCTTTCAAATAAAAAAATAATCATCAAAATCGGGTCACAACGAAAGAAGTTATGAGGTAACTTTTGAAGTCGGTTGAAAACGAGAACATCGTCAATGTAGTCCACAGAATCGCATTATTGACGATATTTCAAGAACTACTGATCAAATCTTGATCAAATTTAAATGGGACCAATTGGACGTCTTATAGTTAGTCTTGACTAACTATAAGACGTCATCCATTTACAGTTGACACACCTCCATTTCGCTCAAAACGTTTCGCTGCTACGTACATTATCTGTGCAGCAAAGGACTGAAACTCATTGCCCGCGTCTTTCTTGCCCGAATGGTTTAATCTGGGAGTCTTCAAGTCTAGAGTGAATAGGTATGTTCTAGTCAAACATGTTACATCTTCGGCCACATCGTCACTTTCCATTAGGTTAGATGGTGGTCAAATTAAATAATGGGAAAGCGTGACGCTCACCATCAGACGAGCGACTTGCTCGTCACATCTCGAAATTACATAACTATATATATACTAGACTAGAGATAAGTAGTATGTCATTTCCCAAGCTCTAGTCTATCTCTGTACCAAATTTCATCAAAATAGGTTCAGTGGTTGAGGCGTTTTTTTTGGCTTCGCAATCTTGAGCATTTAGCTAGAGCCAAGTAAAAATATATTTCAGTATATTTCAGATTAAAGTCTTAGTCACAGTCAAAGTCAAGTAAAAGAGTCAAGGTCCAGTCATAGCCAAATCATGCCCTAGTAAAGTGGTAGAAACTTCGCTAGAACTTTTATTGGAGTTTTGAAGCGAAGGCGAAAATCACGTTTTCAACTTTGTATGATCTGCCTACACTTATGCACATTTACTAAGTATTAACAGTTAATAATCCACCATTATTACACATTAACACTCAAAGAATCACAGGATTTGGAAAATTATACAAAATCAACAACGCCATATTTTCACTTTCGCGGCAAAACCTCCAGAATAACTTTTGCATTTATGATATTAGTAGGGATATATACTTAAATATAACAAAGAAAATGAAGCCGACCTGTGCTCTGCGACCTCCTGAAGAAGCCTTTACACCCTTCGCAAGTGATGACTCCATAGTGGACTCCGGATGACTTGTCCCCGCAGACCTTGCAGGGTATTATCTCGATCTGGGCTGTAACAACAGAAAATTATACGTTACTCAGGGTAACTACATAGATAGACAGCTCTAAAATATTATTGTTGTACTTAACAGGGTCTCTAATGTACTGTCATTTATTTCTATCACCTATTTTGGTAGAATTTGTGGTCGAATGCTTGCCTATCAAGCATGGAAAAATTGGAAATCTGCTTTTATAGAATGCATGGAAAATTTTAATTTAGAGCGGTTCATGTAACAAAATAAGGAAAATAGAAAAATATAATGTTAAAATCATATAGGCAAATTACTGTACTATATAGTTTGCAATAATAAATTTCAATTTAGAGTATTTTATATAACAAAATAAGGGAAAATAGAAAAAAAACTACATATAGGCATGTTACTGTATTATATAGTTTTTCTCGATATTATTAAAAATATGTTTAAAGCAGACTGTATATACACTTGACCCTAAGTAACTTGCAAAGTTATAACAAAAAACCATTAGAGTTACACGTATATAATGTATAATGGAAATGTTCATCTTAAATAGTCCTACAAAAAAGCCCGCGACAGCATATATCTATCTTTTATGTGTAAGCCATTATCGCCAAAATAGTGAACCATAAATTCGGGGGCTGAGTCACCCACGTCCGTAGGAGGATACCCCTTAAGTCTGACTCCCTACACGTGGTCCCCGGGTGGTGCTAATCAGGTGACATTTGAGAGGTGGTAGAGCATTTTGTGAGTTGCTCGCATGGCTTGCTACCAAAGTAGCTTACCACCATCAAGTTGAAAGTCTGCCGCCAAGCCAAATACGGTGTTCCGGCAGTTATCCTTGAGAGCCTGCGTATTCCAGGTCTAATGTGTTTACCAGCTTCGATCACATCGTCACTTACCACCAGGTGAGATAGTGGTCAAACACTAGCCTGTCACAATTAAAAATAAAAAAAAAAATACAATAAAAATTGTTAATTTATTTCTAATGCAACGGCTGAACGGATTTGGAATATACATAGCTTATACCTATAGGATTAACACTTCGGCATTTTTAATTTTTAGTTGATGAAAGCGAGCGAAGCCGTGGGCCATGGCTAGTTTATAATAAAGCTGTGTTCTTATACAATTGCATAATAGAATTTACTAACGAAAAAGCGACTGTAAATAATTAAACACAAGCTTTATCTTCGGAACTTTGATCAGATTAGATGTACGAAACACGCATCATTGACGATATTTCAAGAACTACTAATCAGATCTTGATCAAATTTAAATGGGACCAATTGGAAAGCAACATCTTTCAAACAAAAAATAATTTCAAAATCGCTTCTCGTGGAAAGAAGTTATGAGGTAACACACATAAAAAAATGCAGTTGACTTGAGTACCTCCTCCTTTTTTGTAAAGTCGGTAGAAAAGTCCACATTTTACGTCAGGTTTTTTTATTTTTAGTATTATGTTTCTACTCCTCCGGGAATCACTGAACACCAATCTCGTTAAAATATATCAATATTTAATATCAGTATTAATTCTTTTAATAACATGATATATCCCATTTAATCATTCCTTCCCTCAGGGATTATGTAATAGACATTTTGTAGCCGCCATTTTTGGTCTCGTAAGTTCGTTGACCCTACGGCAAGGTCGGCACTCGGCCGTCGACGTTCCTTGCGTGTGTGCGTGAGTCCTTGTGTCCGTATAGGGATACATCTGTGTGTCCTTCAGGTTTGTGTGTGTGAGATAGTAAAACCTTTGACTTGATGATTGGAAAAAGCGTGGTTGTTAATTCTGACTAATTCTGACACTGACTATTTACATCTTTTTTCTTTGATGAGCTAGCGTTTGACCATTAAGTAACCTATTAGAGAGAGACTATCAAGTCATGGTAGGTCTAGAACAGAAACTGGCTGTCGAGGACAGCTACCAGTGCATCGGTTGTTGATATTTATTTAATATAGTTATGGCAAAAATTTGACATCATCTTTTCAACCGACTTCAAAAAAGAAGGTTCTCAATTCGACTGTATATTTTTTTAATTATGACATGGGATATAATCAAGATAATACGATAGGCCTAGAATGCGGCCTGGTTGTCGAGGACAGCTGTCGGAACACCATTGGTAATAAGCGACAGATTTTTCTACATTTTTTTAGAGTGGTAGGGAGCCAGTGGAATTATAAAATTATCAATTTATGATAATAATTGCAAATTGTATTTTAAATATATTTATTTACTAAATAGTTTAGAACAAAATAGGAATAGCTTAACGCTATGAAGCATTATCTACCAGCCATCCTGGGCGTGTAAGAAAAGTGTTAGGGCGTGCAGCTAAAAGATACGAGTATATAAAAAAAAATATTAAAATAAACTAGATCATGTAATTTGCAAATTTAATATAGAATAAAAATTATATACAATAATAATTTAAACGCAGCAATGTTTTAATAAACCGACTTCACCGCAAATATTTTCGTTTTGGCTGGATCGATTTCGATAACGACCTCTGAAGTATTAATCTTCCAAACAAAAAAATAAATTTGAGAATCGGTCCACAAATCGGTGAACATACAAAAAAAAACATACAGTCTTACATAGTACCTCCTCCTTTTTTGGAGTCGGTAATAGATATAAGTATTTTTCTATGATAGAGCGTTAGGAAAATTAGAATATATATAACTCATAACGAACTAGAACGAATAATCAATATAACAATATATCTCTAATATTATTTGTGTTAAGATTAAGGTTTTAATAAATACTTCCATTAATGAATATTTGACGATAATAGCATTTTAATTATCTGTCACGAGTAGATTATATTTTAAAAGTAATAATTATAAAATGCATCACGATTTAACCGGGTTAAAGAGAGATATATATATAACAATATATAAAAAAGCATAATTATTACAGCGATTATTATTACTTAATTCTTTATTGCACAGAAAGTTTTTAAACTTTATATATAATATACAAAATACTAGCCGTGTCCCGTGGCTTCTTCCGCTATTATCAAGTTGAAAAGTAGCCTATGTGTTAATCCTAGGTATAATCTATGTACATTCCAAATTTCATCTAAATCCGTTCAGCTTAGAGTGAAGTGGGGATAAACATGTTTACATACTTACATACAAACTTTCGGATTTATAATATTATTAGAATAAATAATATATGGTAGTACAAAATCTGCCTGTTTACTAATAAACAAACTCCCAAATCATAATCTCATCAAAAATCCCGACTGTGAAATATGTTTTTTTTTTTTTTTGTGACAGGCTAGTGTTTGACCACTATCTCACCTGATGGTAAGTGACGATGTGATCGAAGCTGGTAAACACACTAGACCTGGAATACGCAGGCTCTCAAGGATAACTGCCGGAACTCCGTATTTGGCTTGCTTGTACCGTATGTGAATCTACTTTTTATGTAATTTATGCAATCCACTTTTAATTTCCTTCATTTTGATACCCTACTTATAGAGTTTGGTATTTTTTTTTAATAATGAATTACTATTTTTAAATTACTAACTCGCGCCAAAAATAAGCATTTTTTTTAAACACCTATCTAAGGACTTTTGTGTGTTTAAGAAGACTATAACGATACCGAAACTATCGAAATCCATCCAGCCATTTGGAAGATAATAAAGAAATTTACATATATACATACAAGATACGCGCGAAAAACATAACCCTTTCTTGGCAGTCGGGTTAGAACCGACCTAAAAATATAAAACCGTAAATAAATCGATTCGAAATACCAGAGAACACGCCCACTACAAAAGACCAAAAAGTAACTGCATCGCCCCAGTTTACGTAGCAGTTGGAAGCTCGCAGCTGATCCTGACGTCACCGGTCGACGACCCGGCACTATGCAGTAAACTGTGACGGTGTAACTGTTAAAGAAGCTGTGGATACACCATTGGAATTTCTGAGACTGTCTTATAATGTGATAATATTAAAATTGTACATTTCAATTCCAAATTAGAACCCTTTAGCAGAGTTTAAACAGACTATATTTTTTAAGTTTAGACGCTAAGCTGTCGGTCTCGGTTGTCAGTCGTAAGACAAGTCGTTAAGCAATTTCGATGCCTTCAGGCGGACTGAAAAATCCTGACACTAGGACTGCCTATACTATCCTTCCTACTAATATTATAAATCCGAAAGTTTGTGTGTAAGTGTGTAAGTATGTTTGTTCCCTCTTCACGCTTTAACGGCTGAACGGATTTGGATGAAATTTGGAATGTACATAAATTATACTTAGGATTAACACATAGGCTACTTTTTAATTTGATAATAGCGGGCGAAGCCGCGGGGCACGGCTAGTACTACATATATATTAGTCTATACTACAAGCAAGCTTAGCAGAGTCTGTTCTGTTTTCTACAAACTTTACAAAAAAGGAGGACTCAAGTCGACTGTATTTTTTTTCTCATAACTACGCTACACGAGAACCGAATTTGGAATTTTTTTTTTGTTTGATAGATGTTCCTTTTATTTTTCAAATATATTTATGCCGCCCACCCTTTTCTCTGCACCTCCAGGATGACTGGCAGAAAATGTTATTCTAGCATTAAGTCCTCGTTGTACTGTTTTTTTGTGCAAAAGTATTAAACAAATTAATGTTGCTTTTCAATTGGTCCTATTTAAATTTGATCAAGATTTAATTTTGAACAGTATTTCTTGAAATATCAATAATGCGTGTTTAGTACATCTAAGTTCCGAAGATAAATCGGTAAAATTAGTTTTAAGCTTTGCTTGGGTTTAATTAATAACTGCTAAACCGATCTTGATACAATTGTGCAGTGGTAGGACTCTTCTTAGTCCGCGTGGGGCAGTACCACATTGGCAGACATTCAACCAGCAGTAGTTTGCAAACATTACTGTAAGCACGATTGAAGGGCATAGTTTCCAGTGACATTATAGGGCATAGATTTAACATCTAATGGTGCTAATTCTGTTGAGCATCGAACTAAACTAAACTAAAAATAAACTAATTTTAGTCAAAGAATACCTAAACGCTATTCTGATTTTACGTTGAACTTAATTTAAAAGTTGAAATGACAGGACTAAAATTGATTTTGACAGCAACCAAATTGAATTGTATTCACAAGAACCGCAATCACATATTCCTCCATTATAGACTTTGAAGGTCAGTATTTGCTTCATTAATTGCACGTGTTATTCTTTCAAGTATAAGATTACATTAAAAATAATCCAGACCTTTTTCATACAGACTAATTTGAGTTTAAAATTTCTATTTTTAGTCTTAATTTGACGTAAAACACGTACATCAGAATAAGAATTTGGTCATTTTCACTAAATAGAGTAACTAAACTAACTTAGTCCTGTCAAACTTAATTTTAGTCTAATCTTGCATTTTCTGAATAGGTTTTGGACTAAAGCAGGACTAAAACTAATTTTAGGCTAGTTTAGTCTAATTCTGGACAACAGAATCGGCACCAATGTCTCAAGGTGATGAGTGCAGTGCCTAGGATTTTGACCTATATAAGTTTAAAACTAAATTGCACTAAACCATAATGGAAGCGTGATGCTTACCATCAGGCGAGCGGCTTGCTCGTCTCTCAATTACATAAAAAAACTAGCCGTGCCCTGCGGCTTTGCCCGCTATTATCAAGTTAAAAAGTAGCCTATGTGTTAATCCTAGGTATAATCTATGTACATTCCAAATTTCATCCAAATTCGTTCAGCCGTTAAAGCGTGAAGAGGGAACAAACATACTTACACACTTACACGCAAACTTTCGGATTTATAATATTAAGTAGGATTGCAGAGTACTACAGAGATTACGAGGGTAAAGTACCAGGCAACCATAAACGTTAAAGAGGTGATATACTTTTTCTCTGCGTGGCATTGCAACGCATACCGGGTATACCTAGTCTTTATTTATTTAGTTAACACTTTACACTTTTGGCCACCATCTCATGGTAAGCGACGATGTGGTCAACGACGGAGCAAGCTTGCCTAGAAGATACCTATTCACTCGCGACTTGAAGACTCCCATATTGTAATCATCAGGAAACACCGACTCAGGTAAGGAGTTCCATTCATGCACAATGAATGTGGAAGCAAAACGCTTCGTGCGCATGTGTGGAATGTCCACCATATAGCGGTGTCGCTTAGCAGTTGTCTGCTTGTCCGATGATAGAACGGGGATGGGGGAACTAGATCGTGCAGTTACATGGCACACTCTCCGAAATGTAACCGATAAGAAATCGAGAAACTGCAACCATGCGGCGATGACCCAAGCTCTGAAGCTTTGAATTAGTTAGCACTACAACAATGATATCATCCTGTAGGTACCTAATGTACAAAACCGCAATCGTTATATTTATACATTAAAAACATAGATAGGTAGGTACCTATCTATATGTGTATATGTTGTTTAGAAACACACCCACCACAGTTCATCGAACTCTAGCATTCTCAAGGCCAGAAATTTTGTACATCACAGATTACAGTAACAGTTAGTACTTTTCTATGTGCAAAGGCCAATGACCCCACTTGGCCGAAACAAAATGTTATCAACATATCGGAAATAGGTTTTATTACAATGTAAGAGAATACAGTTTGCTGTAATGATTATTTGTAGAGTTTTATTGCATAGTTAGAAATAGTTATTAGATTTCTAAGAATTATATATTTTTAGAATTTGTGGAACTATAATTAAGACATATTGACTATTTTAAAAAATATTGACGATTTTTTTATTTTTTTGTGATTCTTCGAGTTTTTTATGCTGGACAGGCAAGCGTTTGAACTCTATCTCACCTGATGGAAAGTGACGATGCGGCCGAAGATAGAACATGCTAGCCTAGAGTGTGATAAATGATAATGTTTAATGTTGGTTGGTAACTAGTAAAAGTTTTAAAAAAAAAATTACATTAAAGCTCCAAGACTTCAATCCAATGTCTATAGTAAATAACAAAAAAAAAACATATAAAAGAAATATAATATATAATAAATAATACATATTAAAAATACTACAAAGAAGAGGAACTGCTTGCCGTCTGTGTTCCCAAATAACCACAAACTTGGAGTCTTCAAGTCGAGAGTGAATGTATTTTTTAGGCAAGTGTGTTCCATCGTCGACCGCATAGTCACTTAACATCAGATGAGATAGTGGTCAAATGTTTGCCTATCACAGATAAAAAAATACAAACAGAATATAAATCCTAATATTTATCTTCCAAGTCCAATGTTCATCAAAGTCCCCGATCCATAATAAAGTCCCAGATCTTAGCATTTTAGACGGACGCGACGCGTCGCGGTGATTGACATTAGGGAGAGTGCTATTGTAACTCGTTCTATAATTAGTGGCTCTGTGAGCTGAAGAACTCGCGTATGAAAAATGTTTTTTAACGTTTTCAAAACCATATCTACGCTATTTTGAAAAAAAAAAAAAGAAAAATTTAATAAAAAATCGAATCGAACCTGCTCACAAAAATTTACGAGAATCGGTTGAGAAATGACACCTGTAGAGGAGAACAACCGGAAATCCGGACGTACGAAGGCAATTTTGCCTGAGCAGAAAAGGAGATGCTTCGCGCTCGCTCGGTCAGCTATGATTACCACAATTGTCGAGTTAATAATTTAATAATAATAATAAAAATCCCGCAATAAAACACAAAGTGCTTTCATCAATGCATCTCGCAATAATATATAGATTTGGCCAAGATTCAAATACTTAATTAAAGGTTAACAAACCAATTCATTTAATAAAAATCCTTACTTTTTTTAATTTTATTTTTTTATTTGTGACAGGCTTGTTTTTGACCACTATCTCACCTGATGGTAAGTGACGATGTGATCGAAGTTGGTAAACACACTAGACCTGGAATACGCAGGAATACGCACTTACCATATTAGATTATTATGTTATTAATTGTAATATTGAAGTTGGTAAACACACTAGACCTGGAATACGCAGGAATACGCACTTACCATATTAGATTATTATGTTATTAATTGTAATATTTATTAAAGTTTAAAATCCTTTTTATTTTTAGATCCTTGCATTAGAGTTCTGCTACACGATTCTGTACTATAAACTTTATTCCGTGGAAAATAAATTTTTTTATTATTTTTTTTTGTGTATATTGAGCAAGTCGCTAGTTTTTCAAAATCGGTTTACGTGGAGTTATGATCTAACACACATAAAAAAATACATCCGAATTGAGTACCTCCTCCTTTTTATGAAAATCTCAATTATTTTATTTGTATCAAATGTCAATTATCAATATACATATTTAAATGTAATAGCAATAAAAAAAAACTCAAAAAGACGCATACCTGAGAATTATCTATAGGTACAATTGTGCAAAAATTGTGTAAACATTTTATAAACAAACAAGAAAACACATCATTTTTTTATCGGTCGAGTAACAGCACTGACCGATCCGGGTTAATGTATCATTACGGAATCCTATCGTAATAATGACACTTATATGACGTTGACAATGACATATAAATATTATAGAAACAGGTATTTTCAAGCGATTTTATTGTATTATTAGATCCGCCCCGCGGTTTCACCCGCGTAAGTCCCAGACTTGCTGGAATTCCAGAATAGTAGCCTGTGTTAATTCAGGGTATCAGCTACCTTCATACCAAATTTCATCAAAATTGGTTTAGCCGTTTGAGCGTAAAGAAGTAACAAACAGACTTACAAACTTCCGCTTTTATAGTATTTGTGTGGTAAGGATACTGGACAACGAATATAAACAATGTGGGTAATTGATGTAACACCACATATAAACTATTATGATGATGAAAATGGTCTGTAACATTCAATCATTTGTTTTTAAAAAATGAAGAGAGATTGTTTCTGAAAATCATTTGTTTTTCAAAAAATGATATTTTATTTTTTTGAATATTTGATTACTTTAAAAAAATTAAATATGAATTTTCCTAAATAAGAAGAGATAATTTATTTTAAGAGATAATCTACGGGCCATATCTAATACATTTAAAAGAGCAATTCTTGTTCATATACATATATATATCTCTATATAATCTGAATCTCGGAAACAGCTCCAACGATTTTCATGAAATTTAGTATGCAGGGGGTTTCAATCAAATCGATCTAGGTAGGATTCATTTTTAGAAAACGTTTAAAATTAAAAAAGAAACTGGTCATCCAGGTCATCATCATCATACTATTTATAACACAAGTTAAATACTCTAGAATCTGTGAAGTGAATATATTGTTTTTTTTTTATTTAATTGCGAGCCGAGCCCGGTATGCCACTCGCCTAAATAACACGCTTCCTTAACATTCAGTGAATTGACTAAAATACCACCGGGAAAGTTTAAATGAGAAGTAAAACGGACATTAATTAAGAAAAATAATGACTACATTAATGACAAGGATGCATGGAGACAAAGTGTACAAGCGCTTTCTGGCGACTACTTAATATAGATATACCTAAAATAAGATCATTCCTGTATTCATCCATGAATTCATCATTTGAATGCAAAAAATGCGCCGCCAAGTTTCTTGCCAGGTTCTTCTCGAGATGGCTGTAATTTTGCGAATCTGGCAGCAGAGTCATTAACTTCCTCTTTGGGGCTCATGTGAGTAAATACAGCAAAGCATTAACGCACACTCACAGCCCCAGACTACGTTCGATGACTTGTGTCGTGGGTGCCGGAAAAATTCACATCTCCCAATCACAACCAGAACCAGAAACATAAATTTTCTTTGGGGGGAAAACTTCCCAAAACGAATTTGAATTTTTTAGTGCCACCCAGAGTTTGAATTTAAATAGTTCAAATGCCTGCCTGGCAATGCAATGCGCTCGTCACCATGACATATTTGATGTTAAATCTCTTTATGCCTTGTTTTCTCTCCAAGGAAAAAATGTGTTTCTAGATCTAGGTGTGTTTGTATGTGTGATGTGAATGTTTCAGTCACCCACGACACAGTCATCGAACGTAGTGTGGGACTGTGTGTGTTTATGTTTGATTATAAATTACCTAAAAATAAAACATTGTTGCATAACATGTTTTATCATATCATTATTGCGAAAGTAACGAACGCAGCAGTTGAATGAACTTTTATCGATAATTTGATACCAGATTATTTTTCAAGATTTTGGAGTATTTTTTTTTTTATGATTTATAGATAAACATTTGACCACTATCTCACCTGATGGAAAGTGATGATGCGGCCGAAGATGTAATATGTTTATCTAGAAGATACCTGTTCACTCTTGACTTGAAGACTCTCAAATTATACCCCTCGGGAAACAAAGACACAGGTAATGAGTTCCACTCCTTCGCCGTACGGATGATGTACGTAGAAGCGAAACGCTTCGAGCGAACTGGAGGTATGTCAACCATAAATGGATGACGTTTGATAGTTTGTCTTGTTGTTAGATGGTAAAACGGGCATGGTGGAATTAACTCATGTAATTTCGTGGTCAATTTCATGTTTTTTTGTCATATTAAACTCAGTTGCAGTTTTTTTGCTTGATTTGTATCACGTGTCTAATACGGGAATTGTGTGCAAGAACTAAATTGTTTTGTTTTCGTAAACGAATTAAGCCATTTTTCGTGCTACGAGTAGTTAGTATCTTATAAGTATTTTTTTTAATACTCGAAAGGCAAGCAATAGACTACTGTATCATTCATATAATAAAAAAAATGTGTACAAAATCAGTATCATAAACAACTTATCAATCATATTAACTTTAAAAATAATTCAAACAAATGATTCGAAAATTAAACATCTTTCAGTTTCGAGAACGCTTTTGTTTTTTGTGACGTTTAAGTATGCATCATCATTATCAGTCACCGCGAGGTCATTGCCCCGTGACGTCACTGTGTCGTCACTACGGTGACGTATTCGGCACTGATTACTGCGTGACCGATAACCGGTCATTGTCGGTGCGTTGATAAACCGGATATATTTTTTTCCTGAACAACACGCGCATATGTTTGTATTTTTATGCAATATTTCTTTATCCTTAGAATATATAATATGTATAGATTATCTTTAAACATAACACACTTAAAGCCACACTAAGTTCGATGACTTGTGTCATGGGTGCCGGAATTATTCACATCACATACACAGTCACAGTAGAAACAAAAAAAATCCTTAGGGAGAAAACTTTTGCTTCCACCAGGTATCGAACCCGATTGCTACTGGTTAGCAGGCGCACACGCAACTATCGAACCAATGGGTAGTTCGAACGTTATTATATGTTTTATTAAAACTAGGTTATTGTAGCGATAGTCTAGTCTAAAACTAAACGCCCTTCCACCACATTCATCAAGTGAGAGTGTTTATACAAAGTTATTTACATAAAATCGTAAGACAGCTAGCAACTCATATCTCGGCCAAGATCTTGTAATAGTTTGATTTTAAGAAACTCCCAGTCTTACTTACAAACTCCTCTTAATTTTTAATCAATTGCTTAGCTACAGTTTAACAAAAATTACACTCATTAACGCGATTTAGCGTTAAGTAATGCTTAAATAGTTATCAAAATTAAACACCGTCATTGCCTAGTTTAAACGTTGCTAAGAGGCAAGATGGCGGGACTTATATCTTTTAATAATAAATGTGACAAAACTTTTTAGGTGAGGCGCCTAATATATTTTGACAACCGTTGAATGTCACCAGTCTTTCATTTTCAACCGACTTCAAAAAAGGAGGTACTCAATTGGACTGTATGTTTTTTTTATGTATATTACGCGATATCGCCGCCAATTGTGAATCGATTTTGATGATTGATTTTTGTTTGATAGAGTATAACTTCAGAGGTGGTCCCATATAAATTTTATCGAATTTTTTTTTTATTTGTGTTACCTCATTTCTTCTTTCCTCGTGAACAGAATTTGATGTTTTTTTTGTTTGAAAGCTGGTGCTTTCCCATTGGTCCCATTTAAATTGATCAAGGTCTGATCACTAGTTTTTGAGTTATCGTCAATAATGCGTGTTTAATACATTTAATCTGATCAAGGTTCCGAAGATAAAGCGGTGAAGTCAACTTTTTAAACTTTACTTACGTTTAATTATTTACCTTAGCTTAGAGGTCAATGACATCAAACTCAATTATAACTATTACAAAGAAGTAACTGTTTTCTAGACTATAGAAGTAATGAGTAATTCTTGTGCAAAAATGATTCATTATACTTCTTAGGCTTGGAAAAAAAAAATTGTAGTAATAAACGGCTAGACTGGTCTCGATGAAATTTGGTATGTAGATAGTCTACACATTTATTATTATTATTTACATGAAATTACACTAATATTATTAATTCGTCAATTTGTGTGTATGTATGTTTGTTTTCTCTTCACGCTGTAACGGCTGAACGGATTTGGATGAAATTTGGAAGTCGAATAGCTTATACTTGGGATTAACACAGGCTACTTTTTAAATTGATAAACGCGGGCAAAGCCGGGGCTAGTGGGATATAAGCTTTTTATCGTGACTAGCGTAGGTAAATCCGCGAGACAAAATTAGTTAATTTCCATGACCATTTATCTTTAAAATGCATTCCATACAATTGATCTGCCTATAGGAGTAGTTTGGTGCGCGTTCGCCTTCTAAGCAGGGGTATCGGGTTCGATTCCCGGCGGGAACACAAGTTTTCTCCCCAAAGAAAATGTATGTTTCTGGTTCTGGTTCTGATTGTGTGTGTAATGTGAATGTTTCCGGCACCCACGACACAAGTCATAGAACTTAGTTTGGGGCTGTGAGAGTTAAAGCGTTTATGCTAAAAAAACATGCGGGGCAGTCTTTGGGGACTGCCGATAGAAATGAAAATTAGAAAGAGATAGTACTATGCTTTCGGTGACGATGAAGCGAGGTCCATGTCTTTTTTATTTATGACAGATAGCCAAGCATTTGGCCGCTATCTCACCTGATGGAAAGTGAAGATGCGGCCGAAGATGAAGCATGCTTACCTAGAAGATACCTATTAACTTGAGACTTGATTTTTGTTTACCCAAAAAGTGCTCAATGCGCCTAAAAAGTTTTAAACTTCAAAAATTTAAACATAATGTATGTTATACAATTTTAATTATTATTTACTCGTTTAACACACAGCATGTGTATATCCTGTAATAATAAGTTCCCGCTTCACTGTCGGGGTCAACGACCCGTGACACGTCATCGTAAGTGACGTCACACATCACTTTTGCTCTCGAATCACTTGGACGTCTTACTAATATTAAAAATGCGAAAGTTTGTGTGCAAGTGTCAGTCTAAAGTTAACTAGCTGATTATTTTAATGCTATCACACTCACAGCCCAACACTAAGTTCGATGCCTTGTATCGTGGGTGCCGATGTTTCCGGCACCCACGACAAGGCATCACACTATTTTAAATTTGCCCGCGTTTTTGTTCCCCGAACGGTATATCTGGGAGCCTTAAACTCAAGAGTGAATAGGTATCTTCTAGGCAAGCTACATCTTCGGCCGCATCTTCACTATCCATCAGGTAAGATAGTGGTCAAATGCTTGCCTATCGAGTATAAAAGAAAAAATAACACCCAGAACCAGAAACACAAATTTCCCTTGGGGAGAAAATTTGTGTTTACATCAGGAATCGAACCCGATACCCGATAGAAGCAACCACAATCAAGCCAACGGGCAGTTCAAATTATTCAAGGGAGACTTGTACAGGTTGTGGGTGTGATTTCGAGTGTGATGTGTCTCCGGCCACGAAACAAGTCTTTGAACTTATTGTGTGCCTGTGAGTGTAGATGTAAATAAAAATAATTGGAGTTTACATTGAGTTATATCATTTATTTAGCTATTGTCTGCCGAATAGAGGTGAACGTATCCTAAAATATAACCTTGAACCCATACAATTTATAGATGATACTACAATAACGCTCTATATTATGTTGTATGAGTTGTATGACATACAAACTGGTATTAAGTGCCTTTAATAGAACCGTGTAGGTAGATTTTTATTGTAGATTTTTTGTCTCTCTCTGATAAGCAAGCGTTTTAGTTATGTCACTTGATGGTCAGTGATGATAAAAATTATTTAGTTATTACAATACAATACAAAATTATTTTTTGTACACCAAAAAACAAAAAAATACAAACTTATAACTACGAAATTAATATTATAAGTTATAAGTAACAATGGGCGGTCTTATTGCTTTCAGCGATTTCTACCAGACAACCGTTGGATGGACAGAAATTGTAGTAGCAACTGAGGTCGGTGTAGGTGTACAGTACAAATTGACATAAATAAAAAAAAGTTAATAAAGTGCATAAAATTATAATTATAATTATTATAATTATAACATACACACAAACTTTCAGATTTATAATATTAGTTGGATAACAATATTCTAGACCGCAATGCAAAAAAAGTACTTACATAATAATAATTAATATCATTCAAAACAACAAAAATGCAAAGCTATTTTCCACAACAGGTTAAGTAAGTCCCGTTAAAAATGCCTAAACAAAAAAAAACACCGAACAAAAGTCAAAGTGCAGGCAGTGTGTCATTGACCCCTTAAAACTGACACGTGCACTGTGCACTTCAAACCGAAACGGTGTAAGTGCAATTCAAATACAAGCCAAATTAAACCCTATTGCAGTTGCTACAAGATTTACAATCGAATATCAAAATGTAGGTTTTAAGTCAAGTGTTATTTTATAAACAAAACTTTTGAGCAAAGGCATAGTGCATATTATGCAACCTTTTTGTACAGTAGTTAAATACCTAAATGGAATATATAAATAACTAGACGTGCCACGCGGCTTCGAACGCGTTAATTAGGTTTAGCAAAGCTTAAAAAACCGACTTCTCCCCTTATATTTTGGTTTTGGCTTGATCGTTTTCGATAAAATTTATATGGGACCACCTCTGAAATACAATCTACCAAACAAAAAATCAATTCATAGTTGGTAACATACATAAAAAAAACCTGCAGTCGAATTGAGAACCTCTTTTTTTGAAGTTGGTTGAGAAGTAGCATTATGCTTCTTTTCAATCAACTTCAAAAAAAAAAGACGTTCTCAATTCGATTGCAGGTTTTTTTTATGTATGTTACTTTTTTGCAATGCGAAAGTTGTGTGTGTGTGGGTGTGAATCTTTGTTACCACGTGGTATCTCCGTAACGAACAAACCGATTTTGATGAAATTTAGAATGTAGATAGTTTAGGTTCCGGAATAACACATATTTATTGGTAGGATACATAGTTAGAGTAGGTACTTATAATATTAGTAGAATTAAAATGTGGTTTGTTATCTCTGTGGTTTGGTGACCACTGTTGTTTTGATAAAGACTTTACTATGCAATTATACATTTCCCATACATTTTCTCGACAGAATTTTCCGTTTGTCCTGTGTATAACTGCTAAACCGATCTTGATAAAATTGTGCAGTGTTACGACTCTTTTGCAGAGTCTACCTGGTGCAGTACCAGTAGCAAAAGGCATCGAGCTTATAGGTAATACAATACCTTTGAAAGGAAAATAGTGCTCCTGTGGAGAATCGAACCAAGGACTTACATGAACAGAGCAAAAACTTACCCACAGTAAATGGAGAGAAAAAAAAAACGCTTTCAGACTCACAGCCCCACAGTTTGATTATTTGTGTCGTGGGTGCCGGAAACATTCACATCACACACACAATCACAACCAGAACCAGAAACACAAATTTTCCTTGGGGAGAAAACTTGTGCTCCCGCCGGGAATCGAACCCGATACCCCTGCTTAGAAGGCGAATGCCACCCAACTAATGTAACGAGCAGTTCAAGTCAGTTGTGATGTTAACCTACATTTTTATATACTTAACACAAATAAGGGACAAAGAAAAAAAACCTATGCTAATTACGGAAAATTGTAAAGTGGGGCACGCACATTTAAATTCAATTATTATTTGGAACGACTGAGATAGTAAATTATGTGTCATAAATAACAAAACTTAAGGAGAAACAATAATAATATACTATAACTAGCAGGCACACGTTTAGAAAAAGGTTTTACCTCTTACATGTTTATGGTCGCCTGGTACTTGAATACCATACTAAAGACTTTTTGGATATTGTTCATTTTTTTTATGCAGAATAGGAAACTATCTCACCTGATGGAAAGTGATGATGCGGCCAAAGATGGGACATGCTTGCCTAAAAGATACCTATTCACTCGAGACTTGAAGACGCCCAGATTGTACCGTTCGGGGAACAAAGACGCAGGCAATGAGTTCCACTCCTTCGCTGTACGGATGATGAATGTAGAAGCGAAACGCTTCGAGCGAACCGGAGGTACGTCGACCATAAATGGATGACGTTAGATAGTTTGTCTTGTTGTTAGATGGTAAAAGGGCATGGTGGAATTAAATCATGTAATTCCTGTGCACACTCTCCAAAATGTAAGCGATAGAATACCGATGAGCTTGCCACCTTAGGTCGGTGACCATAAAAATACGAAAATCACGATTAAGAAAAATTGAGGGTGGGGGGGGTGAAAAATACTTTACGACCTATTTTCATACCTACCAAATTTACAAAAAAAACATCAAAATCGATTGAGCCATTTCGGAGGAGTGCGACCACAAACACCGTAATCTACTAGCGATCCGCCCCGGCTTCACCCGGGTGTGATAAATGAAGAACCGCTCGACCGATTTTGTGCAAACTTCACATAAACCATCTACTAAATAGTCCGAACAAAGCCTAAACATTTGGTTTGGATAGGTGAGCCCGTTCTTGAGTTATAAAATTACAACGAAAAGAGGCATTGATTTATATATATATATAGATTAGCACGGCTAGTAGATGTATAAAAGTTTTGAATTTAAAAAATTTCGAATTAATTATTTTTAATTTATTCAATTCTGAGTTTGAATTTGGCCGTAGATAGATCTGATGTATTTGAATGTTTTTTTTTTAAGTTAGAGTACTCTACCTTAAAATGTCATTACGTCGATCTCGATGCAGCCTTGAAATATATTAAAATAGTTATATTTACATACCAATTAAAATTTTTACGTAAACTTTTAAAACATAAATGATAAAAAAGTATTCGGATGGCACTGTAGAATACATTTTATCAGTAATTGGTACTTAGTTTTAGCTTACTTGTTCTAATTACGTTTTATGTTTGAAATATGTACATAATAAATTGATAATTGTATTTGAGGAGCATATCAGACACTAACTATTGACCAATAACATGTACTTTAAAATAACTGTCGTATTGAATGTTTTAATGAATAATTTTAATCATTTACAAAAGCTATTATAAAACAAAAAACGTAAACGACCCAGTTGGCGCAGTGGGCAGGTGTCCGCACTCTGCGCCGTGGGTACTGGGTTGAATTCCCGGCAGGAGCAAAATATTTCTAAAAAAATTCCTTCCCAAAGGGATATTTGTGCTTCTGGCTCTAAGTGTAATGTGTGTGTGATGTGAATGTTTCCGGCACCCACGATACAAGTCTTTGAACTTATTATGGGGCTGTCAGTGTGAATGCGTTTGTTTGTAAACGCTTTCCTCCATTTTTCAGTTTTCGGACTTTTTAAAAATAATTTTGGCTTTTAATCTTGTGCATTTAGCCAGTGAGAAGTTATAATATATTTCAAATATGTATTTTATATGGAAAGTCCTAGTCAAAAGTCATAGTACAAAGTCAAGTAAAAGAGTTAAGTTCCAGTCATAGTCAAGTCATGCCCTAGTCAAGTGGTGGAAACTTTACTAGAACTTCTATTGGTTTTGAAGCGAGAACAAAAATCACGTTTTTCAACTTTGTATGATTTGCCTACACTTATGCACGTTTGCTAAGTATTAAAGGTTAACAATTCACCATTATTATACACTAACACTCGAAGAACCACAGGTTTTGGAAAATTATACAAAATCAACAACGCCATTTATTCACTTTCGTTTAATCTTTTTCGGACTTATTTATCAAATTTAATTAAGATCAAGAGATTAACTATGAAAAGCTAACAAACTGACAGACAGAGTTTCATGGCCGTAAAAAATTACAATTAAATTAATTTTATTTTAAATAACTTTGACTCATAAGTAGCGGCTTATTAGTACATAAAACATTGAAATTAGAAAAAAATAACACAATAATAATAAAAAAATAAGCAAAAACGAGTACAATCATGTATGAATTAAAATTATAGATTCAACATAATAATTGAAAACGAAAAAAAAAAACAATAAATTGGTCTAATTCATAAAAAATTCGTTTATAACGCTTTAAATGAATGAAATCCCATAAATTATCGAATTAGGAACAGCATTAGTTTACTTGACTCGTCATGGCACGTCATGATTGAGGTCAACGACCCTGCTAGTGACGTCATGGAAATGAAAATTTGACACAGTAACATGTTAGAAAGTAAATTTCGAAACAAATTGTGTCACTAATTGTAATATTTTTTAACAAGTAATAAAATATACTTTTCATTATACTAATTAATATTAGCATTTATTTCAATAAAAAAAATGATAACATAGTCAAAAAATCTATGCTAAAAAATATTCGAATAATAATGCTTAAAATTTAGATTAAAACAAGCCGTATCCTGCGGATTCACTCGCGTTTATCAGGTTAAAAATAGCCTATGTGTTAATCCTAGTTATAAAGTATTTAAATTCCAAATTCGTTCAGCCGTTACAGCGTGAAGTGAAAACAAACATACTTAAACACAAACTTATATAAAAAGTTGTTTTTTTTTGTAATTGAGGAGACGAGACGTGCAAGTCGCTCGCCTGATGGTTTTTTTTTTTATGATATATAGGTAAGCACTTGGCCGCTATCTCACCTGATGGAAAGTGACGATGCGGCCGAAGATGAAGCATTACCTAGAAGGTACCTATTCACTCTAGACTTGAAGACTCCCAGATTATACTGTTCGGGGTACAAGGATGCGGGCAGTGAGTTCCACACCTTCGCCGTATGGTAAGCGTCACGCTTGCCCATATAATATCTATCGTCACTTTCCATCAGGTGAGATAGTGGTCAAATGCTTACCTATCTAGCATAAAAAAGGGGTCAAATATCCTGCGTTTTCTATATTCATTCCTGTTTACCAAAATAACTTAAATTTTAATTATGTTACCTATATTAAAGTACTAGCTTTCTCCCACAGTTTTACCCGCGTAAGTCCCGGACCCGCGGGAATTCCGCGATACAATTTTCTTTCATAAGAACATTCTCCTGACAATAATTAACGCAACAAAAAAGAATTAGCGAAATTGTTCCATCTGTTCACGCGTGATGCGATGACCAAGGGAAATAGATGAGATAGCGGTTAAATGCTTGCCTATCCAGTATAAAAAAAAATAGAAACAAAAAACTGAACTCATTACGAATACAAATAATTGTATAGTGCTTCACCATATTCATATTGTATAGTCTTTTATAGTTATTTTTATCGAAATTTCAAAGAGAAAATGAGCTCCACTTTCTCTTAAATTTTTGCTACACCCTTACAGGGTCTATGTTTGTACCTTATTTGTTAGTTTTAACATTTCAAATATATAGATGAAGTGCAAATAAATAAACATAAACGCTTTCACACTCACAGCCCCACACTAAGTTCGATGACTTGTGTCGTGGGTGCCGGAAACATTCACATCACACACACAATCACAACCAGAACCGGAAACACAAATTTTCCATGGGGAGAAAACTTGTGTTTCCGCCGGGAATCGAACCCGATACCCCTGCTTAGAAGGCGAACGGCAGCACCGAACTAAGCCAACGGGCAGTTCGAAAAAAATAAATAAATAGATATTCATTTATATATATAGATTTATGCTAGAAACTTTCCTATTTGTTATCATAGTAAATGAGGAAAAGGGCTGTTTCCTCAAAAACGTATTATTTAAAATACTTTCCTCTTTTGACAGATTTTTAACCGTTAACTTCCATTTAATTAAACTATATAAATATTACAGAAATATATGTAATATACCCAATTTAACTATAAATCACACTTATATAAAAAAATCTGAAAGTTTGTGTGTAATGTATAAGTATGTTTGTTTTCTCTTCACGGTGTAACGGCTGAACGGATTAGGATGAAATTCTTACATAGCTTATACCTAGGATTAACACATAGGCTACTTTTCTACCGACTTCACAAAAAAGAAGGAGGTACTCAAGTCGACTGTATTTTTTTTTGTGTGTTACCTCATAACTACGTTTTGAATTTTTTTTTTAAAGGCGTTGCTGTCCATTTGGTCGCATTTAAATTTGATCAAGATCTGATCAGTAGTTCTTGAGATATCGTCAATAATGCGTGTTTAGTACACCTAATCTGATCAAAGTTCCGAAGATAAAGCGGTGAAGTCGGTTTTTTTAAGCTTTGCTTGCGTTTAATTATTAACTTTAACTATATTTAACTATTAAATACATGACAAAAAAAAAAAAAACAATATATAAATAATTAATGAATTGGTTCCTTTAATCAATACTTTATGAGTTAGTAAATAGGTTTTTATATTTAAGGCATTCGGGGAAAATGAATGTTAAGTAAAATTTTTACAAAGACTAAACCATGAAAAAATATGAGCAATGTAGAGTCACCATAAGTATAAGTATGATGGAGTCTTTAAGTCACGAGTGAACATGTATCTTCTAGGCAAACATGCTCCATCGTCGATCGCATCATCACTTACCAAATTCGTCAAATATTTGCCTAGCTCAAAAAATCCTTACAAATATTGTAAATTTAAAAGTTTGTTTTGTGTATTTTTAAATTGAGGTGTCTCTTTAACGCCTAGATGGTTATTGATATAATTTTATATGTAGACCGCGTAAGGTAGTAGGTAAAGACTGACCTTGGAATAGGATATAGCTAATGTTTTACGCTTTTTTAATTAACTACATTAATGATAAGGAGGCAAACTGCACAAGCGCTTTCTGGAGACTAAATAATATAGATATACCTAGGTTTATATAACTCCTGTATTAATAATTTAAAAATGTTTGGAAAAAATTAATGAAAAAATGCGCCAAGTTTCTTGCCAGGTTCTTCTCGAGATGGCCGTAATATTGCGAATCTGGCAATAGAGTCATTAACTTTCACGAGTGCCTCTTTGGGGCCCACGTGAAAAACGATTTTATATTTGAATTTGAAATAAATAAAATAATTTCAAATACCTCGTATAGAATTTGCTGACTTTTTATCCATGTACATCATCGAAGGTCCATATCTTCCATCACTGCTGCCTGGAGGTGGAGAAGTGGAATCAGCGACAGACCCTGAGCCAATATCCATGCCCATCAGGCTGTTCATCACTCCAGAGACCTCCGGCTCCCTTTTCAAAATCCCCGTCATATGCTGATGACCTGGATGCAGCATCGTGGTGGCCGGCGAATGGCCTCCTTGCTGCTCAAGAGGCCATTGGGATGCGAGCAGCTCTTGAAACTGACTGCAGTTGTTCATTTTTTTATTTGTAAAGTTTTTTTTTATTTAGGTAATTTTTTGCCAAGGATTTTGATGTACGAATCGAATTCGCATTGTATGTTTAAATATAATTTAATATCACTGTTGGATTTTGGTGTTTTTTTTTAACGGAATCGACTATGTCGTTAAGGCAATGTAAAGCCTTAGAATCTTTAAAATTCTATGGCACGTCCCAATGTTACTTATTGTTTTTCAACTAGGTTGATTCTTAAGCACCAGTTTTAACTGATAAATATATTCAGCCCAAGCGGCGAAGTAAGGTTTCTTTTTGCGAAATTAATTTCAGGAATTATCTTCTTGAAGAGCAGCGAGTTTTTTGGCATTTTGTCTCCGTGTTCAACTTTTGTTATCCTCCTTCCGTCTTAAATAAACATTCTATTAAGGCACTGTTCGTTTTATTGTTGATAATTCACTTGATCCCTTGTACGGCGTAATTTATCTCTTTATAAAAATTTGCAAAACAAACATCTGTAAAGAGAAATTCGGAGCAGAGAGATTTATTTGAATTTAAAAATTGTTTTTAGAAACAAAACATGAAACTAAAATGCCAATAGGTTTTGATTTTAAATAACCGAGCCTCGAGCTCAGTTATCTAAAATCACAAATTACGTCGAACACAAATTAACTAAAAGGCTCGTTATTTTCCACATTCCATTTTTGGTTTAAATCACTTCACTCAAGGCACTGTCACTTTATAGAAACACAGATGCGTTCACCTCAGCGCTGCGGAAGATTGAAAAATTTGTACGTTATTCTTTGTACTATAGGTTGTGCACAACTCGGTGTATGTCGGTAACTGGCAAGTTCAAAGATGTTGACGCCAGCGCGGTCCGATCGTGACTGACGCATTGACGGATCTTCGGCCAGGCTCACGAAAAAATATATATTTTTTCATTCCGAACGAATAATCAACTTAGTTCATAGTGATAGTTCAGCGCCCTGAGCCGGCGCGTTGCGCACTGAAAGATGTAATTTTTTTTTCTTAAAAATATTAATTTTAAGGGAAAATTCCTTCACGTGAGCAATGCGACATTCCCGAACGTCCCGATTTTCGTATTTGGAGTAGAAAAATGCTTGTAATTACGGAGTAATTAGGGATTAAAATTGTATGCCGGTGCGAGCACGGATCGCGGTTGCTATGTGTGTGTGCGTGGTTGTCGTGTAAGTACGGTGCGCGCGCACACAGACACGCCGGCGTCACGGAGGGTCGTTGACCCGAGGACCCAAACAAAGTAGATTTCGGTTGAAATGCTGTTGAACTCTAGTTTTGAATGTGGAATCTCTGAGCGTTGTTACGTTGGTCTTCCTGCTGCGAATTTTGGCATAACTTTCGAAATTTTAAATTCAGAATTGCGTCAACTATTTCGAATCTGCTTTTTAAATTTTGGTGATTGGGCTTGCATAATACCTCTTATTATCTCGTATAATTTATTTCTTCCAACGAATATATAAAATAACTTATAATAAATCCATCATTACTATCTGTTTTACACTATTAAAATCGAACATATTTTCTTTTTTATTATATTGCGATGGTTAATATATATGTTTAGCAAGTAGTGACAGGCGATGTTAACCGGTCATTGACCCCGGAAAAATGTATTGTCAACCGCAGTTATGCATAACTATTTATTTATTTCTTACTTACAATCGAAAACTGGATGTATTGGTACGTTTTAATAACTGGTAATGACTATCACAATTAATTTAATAAAAAAAAAGATTACAAAGTCATTATATTTATTCATTTTTCTATTATAAATAAATGTGTAAGTACTAAATAATCAATCTAAACGTAACAAACTGTGCCAACCAGAACCAGAAACACAAATTTTCCTTGAGGAGAAAGCTTGTGCTCCCGCCGGGAATCGAACCCAATAACCCTGCTTTATGTATATTGTAAGTGTAAATGTATTTAAACTTATTATAATTGAAAAATTATTAAATTTTTAATATTTTTTTTATTATCTTAGATATAAACCTATTACTAATTAGCAAGCATTGATATATACATATTGATATGACTATCTCACGTGTTGGAAAGCGACGATGCAGCCGAAGAGTGAGCATGCTTGCCTAAAAGATACCTGTTCACTCGAGATTTTAGAACTATTTGTTTTTTTATTTAAGATAGGCAAACGTTTAACCACCATCTCACCGGATGGTAAGTGACGATGCGGTCGACGATGGAGCACGTTTGCCCAGAAGATGCCTATTCACTCGTGACTTAAAGACTCCCACATCTAATACCTTTAAACGAGCAATTCTTATATATCCTACTAATATTATAAATCCGAAAGTTTGTTTGTAAGTGTGTAAGTATGTTTGTTCCCTCTTCACGCTTTAACGGCTGAACGGATTTGGATGAAATTTGGAATGTACATAGATTATACCTAGGATTAACACATAGGCTACTTTTGCACTTGATAATAGCGGGCGAAGCCGCGGGGCACGGCTAATATATACATATAATCTGAATCTCGGAAATGGCTCCAAAGATTTTCATGAATTTTTGTATGCAGAGGGTTTCGGGGGCGATAAATCGATTTAGCTAGGTTTCAATTTTAAAAAATGTCATTTTATCCGTGTTTTCAGCCGAGCAAAGCTCGGTCATCCGGGTACTTGTATCAGGGAACACAGACTCAGGTAAGAAACAGATAGATAACGCTTTATTGTAACACCTTACATGAATCACTTATAAAACATTTTAAACCTTAAATTAAAGTGTACAATCGGCGGTCTTATCGCTAAAAGCGATCTCTTCCAGACAACCTTTGGATGGAGAAGATTTTAATAATTCGGTGAAACGGGGGTGTAAATACAAGTTATGAGAAAATAAATATATATATTAAGGTATATATACATACTTAAACAAAATAATTTCTAAAAGGCAATAATAATAAATTTTGAGATATATGTCGCAATCACAAAGTACATTTGACCCTAAGTAAATTTTCAATGTAAATTAAAGTTATTGCATTGTTAGTAATTTTAAGAATTCCTTCTATTTTTATTTTCATTATTTCTTGCTTTTTGAGTACATTTGGCAAATGATAGGCACGCCGAAATTGTCATGCATATCGGAAAATTCCCTTGTTGTTAATTTTAAGTTTAATTATAAAATGTATAATGTGGCAGTGCTATATTAATAAATAAATAATACATACATAATGTTTATAATATAAATACATATATACAGATTGATCAACAGGTATATTTTGGAAGCTTCATAATTAAATTTTAAACTAATATAGATCTCAGTAATGTAGAGTAAGGCACCACTGCGCGTGTGCTAGAATTGGCAGACTGTAGAGTTCACGTCAATAGTTCCCGTTCACGTCATGACCTTGGAACCGTTGTTACAGATATGTAGTAGACTAGCTGTGCCCCGCAGCTTCGCCCGCTATTATCAAGTTAAAAAGTAGCCTATGTGTTAATCCTAGATATAATCTATGTACATTCCAAATTTCATCGAAATCCGTTCAGCGGTTAAAGCGTGAAGAGGGAACAAACATACTTACACATTTACACACACACTTACACACAAACTTTCGGATTTATAATATTAGTAGGATTAATAATAATAATTAAAAATAATAATATTTTCTTATTGAATGTTTGTTATTATTTAGTTTCTTTATCACTTATATCGACGGGCCAATGGCCTATATTTCCTAAAACTGAATTAAAACTATATACAGCAAAAACCTAAGTTACCTACAAGACATCGAGCTTATAAGTAACTTAAGTGCTCAAGCCCACTACCAGTGGGTAGCGATCCCATTATGCTATTATTGTACATATTATAATGAAATATTTCATATTATTATAACCCAATTTAGGTTGTTTTTTTGTAAATTTATTTCATAGAATTATTGTAAAAAGTATTTATTACCTACCTCGTCGTTATTGGAAACAATTTAACAAAAGTAAATAAAACGTTGGATAAAAAAAATTTTTTTCGCTTTAAATTATAAAATAATGTAATTAATTTCACATGTATTACGGTTGCAGTTTCAATCCGAATATTATAGATATTTTTTTATTTATGTAACTAAATATTTTTTTGCGTTTATTTCGCATTTATTACCAGTAAATCATCCTTTACAATATGTTTTAATCCTTTACTTAAAAAAACAAACCTCCGAAAGGAAAAAGAAAACTTCAGTAAAAATTTTCTTCAAATATGGGATAAGCGAATGAACCCAAAAAGCCGCCGACCTTGCGTTAGACAAGGAAGAAAATGTGACGTCACGACTTCTCTTTCGCTCTTATAGGTTAATGACCTATCGATTTCGGACCATGTGCTCGGCACTTTTAATTTTATTATCTTATTAATTACCGCCTTTTAATTATATTAATATTATGTATTATGTTAAGTCTTGGTTGACAAGGCAACTACCATTTTTGAGACATTTATCTTTCACACTCACAGCCCCACACTAAGTTCGATGGCTTGTATTGTGGGTGCCGGAATGATTCACATACAACCAGAACCGGAAACACAAATTTACCTTGAGAAAACGTGTTTCCGCCGGGAATCGACCCTGATACCCTTGCTTAGAAAGAACTCTCACCCAACTAACGCAACGGGCAGATTCAATTCATAAAATTGAATATTATTACCTCCAGTTCGCTTGAAGCGTTTTGCTTCTACGTTCATCATCCGTACAGCGAAGGAGTGGAACTCATTGCCTTCGTCTTTGTTCCCTGAACGGTATAATCTGGGTGTCTTCAAGTCTAGAGTGAATAGATAGATAGATAGATAACTCTTTATTGTACCCCAGAAATAAAGGTAAATACATTAAAGACATTAAAACTAGCTTAGGCTAGTACAATGGGCGGTCTTATCGCTTAAAGCGATCTCATCCAGACAACCTTTGGATGGAGATAGCAGAATGTATTAATTAATTTTGCACCTTTTAGGCAAACGTGTTCCATATTCAGCCGCATCGTCACTTTCCATCAGGTGAGGTAGCGGTCAAATGCTTGCCTATCTAGTATAAAAAAAATAGCGAACCTTATCCTTTTTCGAGTCGAAGTTTAAAATTTAATTGTAATTATTTAAATTCGTATTCCAATGTCAAGAATCAAAATTAAATAACCCTATAGCCATATTTATTGTGTATTAACATTAACACCTTTCATCGAATGATTAATCCTGGTCATGCACGTAATGTGACGCTGCAGTGCCGAAAATGGCGAACATTTGACATAACGATGTGCCAAACATAGCATGTTGCAATATAATAACATAACATTAGTGTCATTCAGATCATAATCTTTGTTTTTTATGTAAATGGTTAAAACATGTTTGAAATTATATTTTCTACCTGATGTCACAAGGAGGAGGTACTCAAGTCGACTGTAATTTTTTCCACGTGAACCAATTTAATTTTTTTTTTGTTTGTAAGATGTTGCTTTCCAAGGTTCCATTTAAATTTGATCAAGATCTGATCATTAGTTCTTTAAATATCGTCATTAATGCGTGTTTAGTACATTGAATTTTATAATTACGTATAGCTTTGTTTACTTAAATTAAAATTATTACCAATAATACCAATTCATATTTTAAAATTCTTCGAATGTAATTTCAATTTTTAAGAATTCAAATTTCAAAAGTATGACAGTAAAGCTAACGAATTTCAAAAGTCACATAACAAATTTTAAAATAAAGAATAACTAATTTTAAATAGGTTCTGTTACGGTATTGAAGATATTTTTAAACCGCTAATCCAATTTTAAATTTAAATTCGGACAATCCAAATTTGAATTTCAACATTCGAATTTAGCAATCGTAATGCATAAGTGAGTCAGCTGTTTTTTATATAACAATGATGTCTTGAAAGTCATTGACCCTTATTACATGTGTTGCAATATAGTGTGCCTTGAATGGTGAAGCGATCGATTTGTTTTAAATAAATATTAGTTTATATGGTTATGGCACTATATGTCACACTAATATTATACAGGCGAAAGTTTAGGAGTGTGTTTGTTAATTCGTCACGCTCAAACAACTGGACCAATTTTCATGGAATTCGGTATGGAGGTAGCCTACACCATGGATTAACACATTAGCTACTTTTATTAATACATTCTGACAAATAAAATAATTTAAATTTGAATCTCGAATGTTCAAGTTTTATAGTGACAAATGATCTAAAACATGGCGTGACACCTAAAGGTCACCCAACCTAGGAACATAGAGTGACATAAGTGTTTACAAAAGGGTCAT
Source organism: Lomographa bimaculata (assembly GCA_948107665.1). Classification (NCBI taxonomy): domain Eukaryota; kingdom Metazoa; phylum Arthropoda; class Insecta; order Lepidoptera; family Geometridae; genus Lomographa; species Lomographa bimaculata. The sequence continues at coordinate 6,313,737 of OX403612.1, read as the reverse complement.
TCTAAGTTCAAACTGTTAGTTCATAGTTCGTTGGACGGCCGTAATTCGCCGCGCCAAATTTGAAATTCGAATGCTGGGTCCCGAAATTTTGAATTTCGAATTCTTTCTTCCGTTTACTGATTGAATTTTCATTATATTTTAGTGGTGATTTTGACAGCGGGTGAGCGCTTCAGGAAATATAAAACAGTTGAATGCTGTGTTATATTATTTTTACTAGTATTTCTATTGATCGTTTTTTTGCAACAATTTAACTCCGAATAACGAGATATCATAAATTGTAGTTACTTTTTCGAATTTTTCAACAAATTAAATGTTATAAATATCTACCTAAATATCAATTTCTTCTTATGTTAAAAACAAGTTTAAAATTAATTTATCTGAGATTAATTATGTCTCTAAATAATATTACGAATGAAGTTGTCATTAACACATTCGGCATGATTTAAACGACATCCGTTTTAGCAATTTATAAGCTGTAACTTATTTTTAAATTGGAATATAAAAAGCTACCGAGAGCGGGCTTTAAATTTAGATATATAGAGACGGTTAAATAACAGGTTCTAAATTTGAATGCTGGTAATAACTTGTAGCTAGCAATTTTGAATGTACATATTTAAAAAGACTGATTTAATAATTAGAGGTAAAAATTTTGTAATATAATTTTTGAAATAAACTTCACTTAAATTATATTAATAAATCATTCCTGGAACTAAAACCACGTGATTAAAACCCAATAAATAATTATTATTCAGTACCAAACCAGTTCCAAATTCAAAAAAATCCGTTACGAATTCCGCCAGTTTTCGGAATTCGAATTGATGTTGGCGGATTGCATCGATAACTAGCCGAATAGAATAAATGCCGTTGACCCGCAAAATGAACACTAAGAATATAAGCTCACCAACCTGCCTCAATTTGTTTTACGTAGGTATATATTTTTTTTATATTTTATAGTTAGTCATTGTTGTAATAATGACATGTCTTAAATTGTTCACTAGTGTAGAAAAACTACTTCAAAAACCTTCTAGCATTTTCTATTTCTCAAGTAAAATACAACAGATAATTTGATATCGAAAGTCAATACATTTTAATAATTTTAATTATTGATCAATAAACTATATTAACGTTTTATGTATTTATTAGCAGAATTTAAAACTAATAAAATATTTTAACGCTTTTGTTAATAATCCACCATTATTACACATTAACACTCGAAGAATCAAAGGTTTTGGAAAATTATACAAATCAACAACGCCATTTTTTCACTTTCACGGCCAAACCCAAAAGAAGTTCAACTTCAATTCATAGTATTGCTGTTTAGCGTGAAAATGCAGCCAAGAATCATGAACACTTTTCCGTCTAACAACGCGAGCGGTACAAAATATATAGAGTCTTGTCGCGAAACTGAAAAAATGTCGTTGTTGATTTTGTATAATATTCCAAAACCTGTGATTCTTCGAGTGTTAATGTGTAATAACGGTTGATTATTATCCTTTAATACTTAGTAAACTGCACAAGCGTATGCAAATCATACAAAGTTGAAAAACGTAATTTTCGCCTTCGCTCCAAAACTCCAATAGAAGTTCTAGTAAAATGTTACCACTTTAATAGGGCTCGATTTGACTGGACCTTGACTCTATTACTTGACATTGACTGTGACTAGTGACTAGGACTTTTAATATGAAATACACTTGAAATGTATTACTACTTGACACTGGCTAAATGCACAAGATTGCGAAGCCAAATAAAAAATTGTATAGTATATAAATTACTCCATAAATATTTATTATATTTTCTCATTTTAATTTCGGGTTATACGCTGTTCTAGTGACAAATATTTGGTACTTATAACAATTCTCAATACCATTGGTAACCGATCAATATCGGCCGAGTTATCTCCTAGGTTCGTCGGCCGGCCGTCGAACCGCCGAATTCGCGGGTTCAACACACGCGTCTAATAGCCGACAACACCATTGCAATGCGAATTTGAATTTAGATTTTTCGAATGTCATTTTTTTGACGTAAAACTTTTTATGGCAGAGCTTTGAAATTCTGGTGCGCAACCTTTTTTACCGACTTCCCAAAAGAGGAGGAGGTACCCAAGTCGACTGTTTTTTTTTTATGTTTGTGTTACCTCATAACAATTACACTTGAAAAATATTTATCATTGACACTGGCATAATGCACAAAGATTGCGGAGCCAACATTTTTTTTTTATTCTCGATAGGCAAGCATTTGACTACAATCTCACCTGATGGAAAGTGAAGATGCAGCATGCTTGCCTAGAAGATACCTATTCACTCTCGACTTGAAGACTCCCAGATTATACCGTTCGGGGAACGAAGACGAGGGCAATGTGTTCCACTCCTTTGCTGTACGGATGATAAACGTAGAAGCGAAACGCTACGAGCGAACTGGAGGTAAGTCAACCATTTATGGACGACGTTTGACAGTTTGTCTTGTTGTTAGATGGTAAAACGGGCATGGGGGAATTAGCACGTGTCTTCCTGCGCACACTCTCCAAAGCGTAAACGGTAGAATACCGACTTGCGACCTTACGTCGGTGACCGAGACTCTGCAATTTGGACTCGATCAGCTTATAAAAATTAAAAACACTGCAGTAGGTTTGTATATATAAATATCACGCTCCAAATATTTAGGTAACATAGTAACAGAATGACTTAGTTCAATACAATAGGAATTAATGTAACTGAAGCCAAAACAACCTATTAGGATCAAATGTCAGTACATTGTTTTAGGTCTAGCATTTGTGAATCTTTTACTGTCAACTCTAAACTCAAATTATACGTATACAAATGTATAATTTGAGTTTAGAACGCGGATTTAATGTTTATTTATTTTAATAGACTAATACAATTTATAACCGACTTCAAAAAAAGGGTGAGATTCTAAAATCTTTTTTCCCCGAACGGTATAATTTGGGAGTCTTCACGTTAAGAGTGAATAGGTACCTTCTAGGCAAGCATGCTGCATCTTCGGCCGCATCATCACTTTCCATCAGGTGGGATTGTGGTCAAATGCTTAACTATCAGGCATAAAAAAACTACTGTATTTTTTAAGTGCTACCACAGATTTTTTTTTTATATCTCAACTGATTTTGATGATTATTTGATAGCTGATGCTTCCCATGTGGTCCCATTTAAATTTGATAAAGTATTTGATTTATAACAATAATATATATTTTTTAATATCTATAATTTCATTAATTTAAGGCGATCAAGTTTTCCGATGATAAGCGAAGTCGGTTTTTTTAACCTTTGCTTGTGTCAAAAATAAAAGAAAAATATTTTTTTTCTTAAATCTTTATATGTATTTTTGTACGGCAACCCCATATTTTGTAAATTTTCCTAGAGAGCTCCGATGGTGTACTCCGACATTAGTTTGGAGACCGAAATTAATCCAAGCCGTATCCGAGATATTCCCCACATCATGTGTCAGGAGTCCATTTTTCGAAGATCAGGGATTTTTCCCGGGGTCTCGGGATTTTCCCTTACGCTTCTCCAGAACATTCTCTATCCCCACGGCTCCTGGGAGAACAATTCTGTCAGTCAGCGAATGAGTCAGTGGTTGTTTAAGATCGTCTTCCTCAAACCAGGGAATCCGAGTAACTGCTAGTTATAAATAGCAAAGAGGTTTAACGGTTCTTAAAATATCTGCATCTCTAAATTATATGCCTCATATCAATAAAAATATATCCAATAGGACAATAAAATATACGCAATAATAATATTAATAAAATAAACATCAATAACGCGTTTTAACAGCACGTTATTTCAAATAAATTGTTACAACGTTTTAAAACATAACTGTGTAAGACCATTAAACGTTTTATAGGTTCTAAAATTATATTATTCTTGTAATATAATAGTGATTTCTTTGTGATATATTTATTATTATTATCAGGGGATATTTCAATTTTATTGGTAAGTATTTTTCGCGGTAAATAAGTAATTTATATTAATTGTAACATGTTTTATATTACCATTTAGTAACGTATTATAACTTAACTGTTAAGTAATTTATGTCTTATATTGTTTTAATAAAAATAACTGTGTTACCAAATATAAACATAAACGCTTTCACACTCACAGCCACTAAGTTCGATGACTTTTGGGGGCTGAGTCACCCACGTCCGTAGGAGGATACCCCCTAAGTCTGACTCCCTACACGTGGTCCCCGGGTGGTGCTAATCAGGTGACATTTGAGAGGTGGTAGAGCATTTTGTGAGTTGCTTGCCTGGCTTGCTACCAAAGTAGCTTACCACCATCAAGTTGAAAGTCTGCCGCCAAGCCAAATACGGAGTTCCGGCAGTTATCCTTGAGAGCCTGCGTATTCCAGGTCTAGTGTGTTTACCAGCTTCGATCACATCGTCACTTACCATCAGGTGAGATAGTGGTCAAACACCAGCCAGTCACAAATAAAAAAAAAAAAAAACTTGTGTCGTGGGTACCAGAAACATTCACATCACACATACAATAACAACCATATATATTATTATATACGTTTATATATGAAGCTGACAATCTTTGGAACTTTCATTGTATTTACATAAAAAAATCTAACAGTTCTCTAAAGAACAAATAATAATTTAATATCTGTAAATTATTATTATTACTAACCATGACTGTCCCACTGCAGGGCATAGGCCTCTCTTCTCTCTTTCCAAGGATATTAAACACGTATATATATGCGTATTAAATTTAATTATGGCATTTATTTAATTATGAAAATAATTAAATTTATTATTAAATCCGTTATTGGCCTACGGTATAAGATCAAAAAATCAAAATCATTTTCATGGGCCCCAAAGAGGCACTCATAAAAGTTAATGATTCTACTTCCAGATATACTAAGATAAACTTATCAAACTCTTTTAATAAAGACAACCCTTTATTTTTTAACAAATAAAATAAATATTCCTTTGAGGAAAACTCTCACAATCAGTTCAGATATAATTTTGGATATATCTAAAAGCATACAGGAAGTGAGCCGCCATCATCTAATTGCGAATTTTTTATTTATTTTTTATTTCAAAGCAAACACGACGCAGTGTTTCTTAAACCTTAAATTAACTGACGTAAACACAAGCGGCCTGGTTCCGTTTTGGTGTCTTTGACTTAGCCGATGTAATTACAGTATGGGAACATGATATATTTTACTTTGTTTGACTCTTTTGCAGTGCTCCTGGGGCCAAACCATTGCATACATTCAACCTTGCCGAAGGAAAAGTGCTTAGGTTACTGCGTTTCCACATTGAATAGAATAGAATAGAATAGAATATTTATTTATTGGGAAACTGTCATGATAACATTGCAAGATGGAAAAGCATTTGGCGAATACAGTTTACCCCTTACGGGTATCCAACACAAACATGGTAATAGCAAATTTACAATCAAATTATTTATGAAATTTTTAACATACATTTTTTAAATGAACACTATTTGAATTACATATTCTACAATTATATTTAGATGTCAATTCATTTCAATTTCACATTGAATAGCAATAAAAAAATTTAAACGACTTCAAAAAAGGAGGTTTTCAATTCGACGGTATTTTTAAGAGCCAGCATTCTGGTCAATTGTCGCCGCGACCAAACGGTTGGATAAATCTTTAAAAAAATATGTGCACCTAGCCCTCACGGACCAAAATAAATAAAATTAAATTAATGTAACAGTCAGCTCAAGTCTTTAATCTAAAATAGTCCCTCACTGCAAGTGGCCAAGTTGACCATGGCCAACGCAACTTGGCCGAAACGTCGAGGTAAATAAAAATAGTTTTTAGCGCGATTACCTCCCGAGATATTACCTAAACTATGTGTTTGAATCGCGAAAGTTTAAAAGTAAGTAAGTTACTTAGTTTGAGTAGTTTTAAAGTACCCTTACTGTTTATATACAGCCATAGATAGTTTGGCGTCGCGTCATGTGATGAGACTTTGGAAATGTAACACTTTCTTTTATTACGGCGTCTTAACGGCGCCAGCATATCTGGCGTTTGAATTTGGAACCACTTTTAATGTGGTTAAGCAGAAAAGAGAACGAAGTTTATTTAAATTAAGAACCTTTTAAGTATCTTTTAAGTATCTACTTAAATCCTACTAATATTATAAATCCGAAAGTTTGTGTGTAAGTGTGCAAGTGTGTAAGTATGTTTGTTCCCTCTTCACGCTTTAACGGCTGAACGGATCTGGATTAAATTTGTTATGTACATAGATTATACCTAGGATTAACACATTGGCTACTTTTTAACTTGATAATAGCGGGCATGGCTAGTGTTTAATAATAGAGTCCGATTCAAAATCAAAATCGTTTATTCACATGGGCCCCAAAGAGGCACTCATGAAAGTTAATGACTCTACTGCCAGATTCGCAAATTTACAGCCATCTCTAGAAGAACATGACAAGAAACTCGGCGGCGCATTTTTTCATATTTTAAAAAAATTATTCCTTAACACTAATACGTAGTTGTATTAAATGTCAAGAAGATTGCCAAGGAAGGGTTATGTTTTTCGCGCGTATGTATTGTTATTTGTGAATTTCCGTATCTTCCAAAAGTCTGGATGGATTTCGACAGTTAAGGTATCTTTATATTCGACTTAAACCCCCGTCCTTAAATAGGTATATTAAAAAAATAAACGTGGATTCGGCGCGGAAATATTAGTACGTTTATATTTTTTTTGTTTTTTAATCATAACTCAATTTACAACCCCCTACGCAAAAATCATACCCAGAACCAGAATCACATAGAGAACTTGTGTTCTGGGTGTGATTGTGTGTTTGATGTTAATATTTCCGGCACCCACGATACAAGTCATGTAACTTAGTGCGGGGCTGTGACTGTGATAGCGTTTAATGTTGTCTGTCTGTGTCATCATGTGGCATATTACTTAGCTAATACAACGAAACGATGCCGTGTTTTAGGTTAACATTTTGAGGTTATAACGAGCTGTCAAACACAAAAACAACCTCCCCTACACACTCACAGCCCGACACTAAGTTCGATGACTTATATCGTGGGTGCCAGAAACATTCACATCACAGACACAATCATAACCAGAACTGGAAACACAAATTTTCCTTGGGGAGAAACTTGTGTTCTCGTCGGGAATCGAACCCGATACGAAACCACCCAACTAAGCCAACAGGCAGTTCCAAGTTTTTCCATTCAGCGACACCGATAAAACAAAAAGAACAATTTACATAAAACCTTACATTATAGGCATTTAAAACTATACAATTAGTCACCTGTACAGCACTCACACACACGTGCGTACGTGTGCGTCGGACACGTGTGTGCGTGTTTAGTTCAGCGACCCGAAGTGCGCAGTGGGCCAGCCATTGACCCACCACGTGGGATGGCGTGGAACCGGCCTGGCAGAATACTACCGACGGGCGAAGCCGAGACGAGTCTTATCTCCGCTTCCCGGTTAGAGAAAAAAAAGAGCGCGGGAGCAGCGCGAATGCTCAGAACAAGGATGGTGCTTTGATTGGTTTATAAATATACTAGCCGTGCCACGCGGCTTCGCTCGCGTTGATCAAGTTAAAAAGTAGCTATGTGTTAATCCTAGGTATAAGCTATGTACATTCAAAATTTCATCCAAATCCGTTCAGCCGTCACAGCGTAAAGACGAAACAAACATACTTACTGGCAAACTTTTGCATTTATAATATTAGATAGATTAACTCTTTATTGAACACCATATTTGTGACAAATCCGAGTAGAAAATAATGACTTACTAAATAAGGGTAACAATAGGGGGTCCTATCGCTAAAAGCGATCTCTTCCGGACAACTTTTGGATGGATTAGTATGATCTTAGTTTTATTTTATAATCATATGATATGATTAGAAGTATATTATCACTTATCAGCAAGTGATGTCACAAATGTTGGCTTCAAATATTTATACATAATTCTTCTGTACGTGTGTATGTGACTCTACTCCTCCTAAACGGATGGACGTATTTTGATGACATTTTATTAGAGTGCTCAGGTGGATCCAAGAATTGTTTAGATTCAGAACTCGTTCCGATATATTTTTTAATTAATTAAACGAGCGAAGCGACATCTCTAAGTTGACTTGGTGATTCAGCACTTTGTCCGTCCGTCTGTCTGTCAAAGGCATCTAGTGTTTAAACCATACAAGCGAATAACTTGAAAGTCGAGCCGAACCTCATCCGATCTCACGTGGGGGAGAAAGGGTGTCTCAGCAAATATCACGTAATTTTTTTTCAAATTACATTGCAAAATTGTGAAAAAATAGGCTTAATGGATGCCCCCTTACTATCAGATATTGGTCAAACGCGAACCTATCGGTAGAATATATAGGTAGAAAACAGCGACAAGTTATTTCCAAGCTGTATCAACAAACATTGTAATAAAAGAAGCAATTCCAATACACGTTGTCAGAGGTCCTCAACACTTCACCCCGGTAACCGACCCCCAAGGGGTGGTAACGACCCCGGAAACTTGGAACTCGGAAGCTGTACAGTATAGGTTGTATAAATAGATATTGGCTGATAGCATTTATTTACAAAATTTACATATTTAATTTATGTAAAACAATTAAATACTTTTTTTACTAGACAATAGTTTTATTTTTTTTACTGTCTGAAAGAGTTTCTGAATACTTAATTCGATTGACATCATAATATCATAATTAAATCTATAACTGTATTCCTACTTTATACGTTTTTGACGTGATAACGTCTTATAAATCGATGAACACTGGCTGCACGCACGAAAAAGTGTCACGTTCCGCCTGAGCCTGAGCGTTCAAGCGAGAGCGCAGAACAAGCGATAGAGAGGCACGATCTAACTAAGCGTTCGTCTTATGACGTTATCACATAAATTATTGTCCGTAAACCGACTTTACAGACAACCAATTTTATTATTTTTGACATTGTTATTGAATTCTTTATTGACTTTTAATTGTACACTTAATTTAATATTAATAATGATATTATATATTACGTTTCACATAGCAAAATAGAAGGATGATTAAAAAATGAAGACCAATATGTATACTCTATTTTGTGTGAAATATACTAATTTCATATCATTACATTTTAAAAAAACAAAAGTAAAAAAAAAACACTTAGCACTCGGAGAGTTGAAAGGAATTTTAACGATATATTATATATTATAATCATAGTCAAACTTCCTCCATCGATAACCGCATCGTCGCTTAACATCAGAAATAAACATCAAGTCAGTCAAGGGATATTATCAAAGGTTCTCTACGCTTCATCCCGGTAACAACTAAATTACAGCATTCACCCTCAAAATTAAATCCCTAAAATAATAAAGAGCTGTATATAATAAAGGTATATAACAGTTTTAAATAGAAACCAATATCAACATCGTCAAAGCACATTGTCAGAGGTCCTCAACATTTCACCCCGGTAACCGACCCCTAAGGGTGGTAACGACCTCGGAACTCGAAACCTCCGCTTGTATCAATAAATGTAAGTACATACCAATCAATTTCCTTGTAGATATCATGCTCAAACAAAGAAAATAACAAAAATAAACCCTGTCACATTCACAGCCCCGCGCTACATTCAGATAGTTGTATCGCGGGTACGAAAACATTAACATATCACACACAAAATCACACCCAGAACAAATTTACAAAACAAATCAAAAATTTAACTACTCGTTGGCTTAGTTGGGTGGCGTTCGCCTTCTAAGCAGGGGTATCGGGTTCGATTCCCGGCTCAAGTTTTATACCCAAGGAAAATTTGTGTTTCTGTTTCTGATTCTGGTTGTGATTGTGTGTGTGATGTGAATGTTTCCGGCACCCACCTCACAAGTCATTGAACTTAATGTGGGGCTGTGAGTGTGAAAGCGTTTTTGTTTATATACCAGTGCTATAACAGTAAAAAAAAACCATCTATCTATGCCAATGTACCGGAAGTACGCGTTATTGCTAGAGGTCTCCACCCCCACGATCAACCCTTACAGGGTGCTAACGACCCCTGAAATTTGTATCAATGGCTTGTTCCCATTCACACCCTGAGGGCATTCCACTGAAGCGATCAATCAACAAAGTATTCCAGTGAATTTTCATGACAAATATTGATTTTATAATTATGAATTGGCGTTTATTGCTTTAGTTATTACATTTTTTTATATATTCTAATATATAAAATTCTCGTGTCGCGTTGTTTGTTACCAAACTCTCCGAAACGGCTCGACCGATTTTTATGAAATTTTGTGTGCATATCAGGTAGGTCTGAGAATCGGTCAACATCTATTTTTCATACCCCTAAATGTTAACTATTTTTTTTTGGTCAAATATTTTTGTTTTTATTTTTTCTGATTCAGCATGAAATAATGTATATATGGCAAAACAACAGTATCATTTATAAATTTAAGTTTACTAAAGGGGAATAAAACAAATAGCAAAAAAAAGTGACCGGGTGACCGGGTGCACACGAAATTATAAATATTTATCCAAACGTTTAGTCGAGGCGACAAGTGCTGAATGCTGGCTCTTATTTAGCTCAAAAAATTAGCATCGCTATTCTACGTGGAAACGTAGTCAGTATTTTGGGCACTTTTCCTTTGGCAAGCGGTTTACAAAATGTTTGATTGCTATTTGTTTTAATCTACATTTGTAATTTTAAATTTATAATTATAATAATATAATTTTAAAAAAAATTTTGGCGGAAATCGGAAATCCATAACGACAAAGTACATTTATTATATTTAGTGCTAATCCCGATACTGTTGTTAGGCTTCAGCTTTTTAAGAGAACATAATATTGAATTCATTTGACCCAACCAATTAGATCGAAAACAACCTTCCCAGAATTGACATATATATATATATATATATATATCATTGGATGGTTATATTCTTTTTTTTTCATTTTCATGGTGTTTGTTGTATGGGAGCCCCTTTAAATATTATTTTTTTCTGTTTTTTAGTAATTGTTGTTACAGCGGCATCATAAATACATCATCTGTGAAAATTTCAACTGTCCAACTATATCGGTTCATGAGATACAGCCTGGTGACAGACGGACAGACAGACGCAAGGACAGCGTAGTCTTAGTAATAGGGTCCCGTTTTACCCGTTGGATACGGAACCCTAAGTTTAATAATTTCGATAAACATGTTTCATTTCATTTAACTTAAAAAAGCAAGTCTGTAAAAATTTAAGCAGTTGAATGGTATTGAGAAACTCTATACAAACGTGAGGCACATTTGTATAAATTAATTAATTCGATTATCCGATTGTCATAATTAATTATGTACTTTTAATAAATTATTCGTGTCTATTTAAAGTGGATGCACTATTGTTTTTCTAACTATCGGTTCAGTTCTATTTACATACACTTGGTTCGTTCACCTTCTAAAGGATTTGTTTATGATTGTTGTAATAATAGTATGCCATGTATTTTCTACCGACTTCACAAAAAAGGTGGTACTCAATTCGACTGTATTTTTTTTGTGTCTCATCTCTTTTTTCCACGAGAACCTATTTTTTGTTTGTAAGCTATTGCTTTCACATTGGTCCCATTTAAATTTGATCAAGATCTGATTAGTAGTTTTTGAGTTACCGTCAATAATGCGTGTTTAATACATTTAATCTGATCTAGTTCCGGAGATAAAGCGGTTAGCGATAGAAGTCGGTTAGAATCAGAATCTTATTCTTTCTGACACTTTTATGTTTTAAATAAATCTTGTTATACTCAAAATAAGCGGTATTTCTTAGAAAAAAAAACAGCTTTAACGATGGCCACCCACATTTTTACCACCACATCTTCTTCGCTTTTGAATTATATTTATGAATTTAAAATTATTATGTGTATTGTACAATTCAATGAACATATGGTTAATCAATGGTTTAAAAAGAAAAAAAATAAATTAAATAATTAAATTTTAATATTTTAGTCCCACACTAAAATATTAAAATTTAATTATTTAATGCTGCTTATTTTGGGTATAACAAGATTTATTTAAAACATAAAAGTGTCAGAAAGAATAAGATTCTGATTCTAACCGACTTCACCGCTTTATCTCCGGAACTAGATCAGATTAAATGTATTAAACACGCATTATTGACGGTAACTCAAAAACTACTAACTGTGAGTGGGAAAGCGTTTATGTTTTTTAAGTGTTCTCTTATGCCAACTAAGACCAACTACTTCATGTGCTCTTCGAAGTTCAGTAGAACTTAAACAGTTGAACAAACCTACTGTTCAGTAGAATTGTTCAAGCAAGGCAGGTTAAATGGCTGACCAAACGATCAGCAGGCTACTATCTAGTAGCTTGCAGGTAGCAACTGATCGCTTACGAACAGTCAAACGAGAGGAAAAATCATGAGATCTATTCAAACATTTGAAACCAGCCTACACAATCGTTTAACTATATGACATCATCCGTCTAGCCGCTAGCCCTGCCTGTAGGTATCCCTGAGTAGCGTTTTTAACGGCCTTCATCGACCGTTGACCCTGGCAGGCCACCCTGGTCACATCACGCGAACGGTTCAAAATTTATCGAATTCTGATCCGCTGAAACTGGACTTTTAGAAATTGTGGTAGAACACGCAATTTAACGCTGTTGGTCATTGAAATAAGCTGGTTATTAGAATTTTAAGGAAATGAATAAACGATGAAATGTAATACAACTAACTTAAAAAAACTAACTAACTTAGTTCTTTGCTGTACATAGTTTTAGTTTAGTTTTAGGAAATATAGGCAATTAGCCCGTAGGTATCAGATTTTATGTCATTTGCTATAACTTTTATTATAATAATATGCATAATCTTCAATCGACTTCAAGAAAGGGGGTTCTCAATTCGACTGTATGTTTTTTTACGTGATGATTCCGCCAATTATGAATCGATTTTGATGATTTTTTTGTATGGTAGATTATACTTCAGAGGTGGTCCCATATAAATTTTATCGAAATCGATCAAGCCAAAACCGAAATATAAGCGGTAAAGTCCGTTTTTTTAAGGTTTGCTTGTGTTTAACATAAACCTGTTCAAAAGATATATATAACTCTAGAAAAGTTTGAAGATACAGACAAATGCTATATTATATAACTATAATATTCTAAAAAAATATATATTGACACATTTTAACTGTCCGTTGGCTTAGTTAGGTGAGCGTTCGCCTTCTAAGCAGGGGTATCGGGTTCGATTCCCGGCTTTATGTTTCTGGTTCTAGTTGTGAATGTGTGTGTAATGTGAATGTTTCCGGCACCCACGACACAAGTCATTGAACTTAGTGTGGATCTGTGAGTGTGAAAGCGTTTATATTATTTACATTAATGCTTGTGAAGCATTTGGACCTAGATCTTGTTAAAAAATCTGTTTGCATATGTAGGTAAGGAAAACTAAAAAAAAAACTTATTTTTAAATTGCCAAACTTTACCCCATAGAGCACACCATCATCGATAGTAATAGGTCAGTACCGCCACACAACACTTCGGCGGTCGGTCAGTCCTCTCTCAAAGTTCGCTGACCGAATCTGCGCCGAAATGTGCCGGGGTGGATGACACTAGACCATGGTTTAATTTCCTGCTTAGATCATGCAAGGAGCATTGGATATCAGTAATAATTAAACGCAAGCAAAGCTTAGAAAAACCGACTTCACCGCTTTATCTTCGGAACTTTGATCAGATTAGATGTACTAAACACGCATTATTGACGATATTTCAAGAACTACTGATCAGATCTTGATCAATTTTAAATGGGACCAATTGGAAAGCAACATCTTTCAAACTAAAAAAAAATATTCCAAATCAGTTCACGTGGAAAGAAGTTATGAGGTAACACAAATAAAAAAAACATTAAAAAAATACAGTTGACTTGAGTACCTCCTCCTTTTTTAGGAAGTCGGTAAAAAACGAAATGTATATCGTGATTAATACTGAAGTGATAGTTCTCGACTCGGTAGTTGAGTCGGGGCCCCTTTTTTGATTTCGCCAGGGGTTTGAGATTCTAGTTTCCTATCGACTTCAAAAAAGGAGGTTCTCAATTCGAATGTATGTTTTTTTGTAAGTTACGCGATATCTCCGCCAATTGTGAATTTTTTAATTATATATTTTGTACTTTAGAGGTGGTCCCATATAAATTTTATCGAAGTCGATCAAGCCAAAACCAAAATATAAGCGGTGAAATCGGTTTTTTAAGCTTTGCTTACGTTTAAATTATTAATCATACATTTCATATTATAGTTAATATTTTTTTATTATAATATATCAAAGTCTAAATAAGAGTAATTTTGAAAAATGCCTTCCATTGTCACGCGACAGAAATAGTCATTTTCAGAATTTTTGATTTTAATAAATGAATAAAACAGTTTATATAGTGGCCAATGCTTGCTTTTCGAACATAAAAAAATGTAGTTCAGATACAGCCCATTATTTGTATCGACAAACAGACGGGCAGTGTAAGTTTAGTAATGAGGTAACCACCCTTTGGACACGGATCTAAAAAATGGTAAGACGCAAATTATGTACATACACAACTGATGATTTCGGTCACGTAATATTGAACGTGATGACTTCATTTAAGTCGTGTGTGAGACTGTTTGACCTTAATGACAGACGATTTGAGATTTTTCTCTACCTCACCTTGTCCCAAATACAACGAACTATGTAATAGAAATAAGTCTAAAACTGAATCATGTCAGTAAATTTAAGTCACTTATAAACGTTTGTTTATAAGTGACTTTAATTATAAGTCATTTTTATTTATTTATATAATGTTTATATTTTACATTATACTCATCATATATGAGATTACTAGCCGTGCCCCGCGGCTTCGCCCGCTATTATAAAGGTAAAAAGTAGCCTATGTGTTAATCCTAGGTATAATCTATGTACATTCCAAATTTCATCCAAATCCGTTCTGCCGTTAAAGCGTGAAGAGGGAACAAACATACTTACACACTTACACACAAACTTTCGGAGTTATAATATTAGTATGATTTTTGTAAGTAGCATGCGGACTGAGGACGTTGTTAAAAATAACAAATAACGTGCTATTGTTATGTGCTATTTGAAGAATTATCTCGGGCACCAATGACCTCCGCTACCAACTGTTACATAATCTTCACCTCCAAGGCCGATTATTGAATTCCAAGTGGTGACGACTGCCAAAATGACGTGTTTTTAAAATGGGTACTTCCGAAATTGGCTTGGAAGGTCACCAGTTCATTCGCTCCTGTCTAGTGAACGATGACCCTAAAATTTCGGTGGAGATCTATTCTAAATTTTTTTACAGATTTCAAAAATGAGGAGGTTCTAAATTTGACTGATTTTTATACCGATTTCTCAAAAAAGGAGGTACTCAAGTCGACTGTATTTTTTTTATGTGTATTCTCTCCACGTGAACCAATTTTAAAATTTGTTTTTTGTTTGGTAGATGCTTTCCAATTGGTCCCATTTAAATTTGATCAAGATCTGATCAGTAGTTCTTGAAATATCTTTAATAATGCGTTTTTTTATCTAATCTGATCAAAGTTCCGAAGATAAAGCGGTGAAGTCGGTTTTTTTAAGCTTTGCTTGCGTTAAATTATATTTTGTGAAAAGTTGCCGAAAAGTTCCGAAGTTTTTTTCTAGGTGAACCGATTTTGATGTTTTTTTTTATTTGAGCGCCGATGCTTCACAATACATGGGAAGCATCAGCTCGCAAATTAAAAATCATCATTTAAATTTCCCATTAAAATTCCCAAGTCCCATTTAAATTTGATCAATATTTTTTGTACATTTGTATATATATTTGGTCAATATTGGGATTTATTTCAAAAAGGACTTTATAATTAAAGCAGACTTGCATATAATATCCGTTTTATTTATGAAACAACAATTATAAAAAAATAACATTTAATTAAAAATGTTATAAGCAATTAACCTCAAATGTTTTTCTCTATCGAGCAAAATATGAACGCGATGTCTCAGTTCGGGCCGAACGGCTAGTATTATTATTATCAAATAAATTCATCGATAAATGTGTGTGTAAGTAATTTTTTTTTTTACTATTATAGGTCACGATATCGTGTTCCCTATTTTGTAACAATCTAGCCAAGATTATGCTAATAAGTAACTTAAATTTAACTTATTCTGCTAGATTTAAAATATCCAAGAATGTGTCCATTAACACTTTTCTTATTGTCTCTATTAAGGCGAAGACACTTGGTTCATGTGTTCTTTTTGAGCAGCACTTATAAAACAATACATTACACTAATACACTAACACTTAACAAGTTCAAACGGTTTTGTTCTTTTAAGTCG
This sequence comes from Lomographa bimaculata, assembly GCA_948107665.1. Taxonomy (NCBI): domain Eukaryota; kingdom Metazoa; phylum Arthropoda; class Insecta; order Lepidoptera; family Geometridae; genus Lomographa; species Lomographa bimaculata. Next base: position 6,297,462 of record OX403612.1, on the reverse strand, counting down.
TCTCACTATATACGTGTGATCGAGGAGCTGGATGGCCTCGACGTTCACATGATGGTGAAGTCTATATTCATGAGCTTCTGCATATTTTTTAATGATTTTGTTAACGAGCTCGAACGAGTGTAAGTAATTGAAAGTATTATACTATTTATTCAATTACTAGTACATCAAAAACGTCTAAATATTGACTAGACTAGTGTTATATAGGTACTTAGCTCAAATGTAGGGGTCAATGCCCACCCTCGTGAGTTTCTGAGCCGAATGAATTTAAAATACTCATCAATAGTAGTATTGTAATTGCTCGTTGGCTTAGATGGCCTTCTAAGCAGTATCGGGTTTGATTCCCGGCGGGAACACAAGTTTTCTCCCCGAGGGAAATTAGTGTTTCTGGTTTTGGTTGTGATTGTGTGTGCGATGTGATTTCCGGCACGACATAAGTCATCGAACTTTTTTTTAGGCCAGATAGGCAAGCATTTGACCGCTATCTCACCTGATGTAAAGTGACGATGCAGCCGAAAATTAAACATGCTTGCCTAGAAGGTACCTCTACTCTATACTTGGGGCTGTGCTGGCTCTAGTGGGGCTGTGAGTGTGAATGCGTTTATTTATTTATTTATAAACATAGACTGATATTTATATATATTACCCTCCTTTCCGTCGTGCAAGGGCAAAAATTTCCTAATCTGTGACCTGGTCTGCTACCACTAAATTCTGCATTCATAAAAAATGTGTGCAAAAAATAGACTTTCTACCTCACAAGTTGATAAATGGCTCTCCCTTCGTATCGGGGTTGAGTGACAGCGTGACAGCACTTTGGGGTGTCAACGTACCCCGGGTCAATGAACGGAGTTACCACATGGCTTATACTGTGGCTCTATGAGCAGAAGACCTCACGTATTTTTCGAAGTAACTTAAATTTTTCGAAGCACTGATATCCTACACACAGGGCAACCTAGTTAGGAGTTAGGGTTTATCCATGTACACAACAAATATCTGATCAGCTTAGTTTATTTATGAACCACCTGTATGAGCCAAGTTATAATATAAGATGCTGTGATGACACACAATAGTGTTCCTACTATTACTATAGCTAGTTATAAGTACATGGAGTGTTACAAATTACTTAAGTTTTTGTCCAAATAAAAAGATTTTTCATTTTCATTTCATTTTCATGTTGTGACCGTTTCAACCCAATGTCGCCGCCATTTTAAAAAAATTCTAAAATCTGAATAGACTAAAGATATCTATATAATTATCGAGCCAGCCTTCTGATTCGGAAGCATAGGTACGATAACTCAGTTACCGTACGATTCGGTTAGGCGTACGATAAAATGTATTTTTAAAGGGAAGTTGTCCAATCGTATCGATTCGATAAGTTACCGAAATGTTCTGATTGGCTGTTCACAAAATTTCACGAGAATCGGTTCAGAAATGCAACCTGTAGAGAACAACTGGAAATCCGGACATCCGGACATACAAAAGCAATTTTACCCAAGCAGATGGACGCTTCGCTCGCGCTTCGGACTCGCTCGAACAATAAAGGATTGATTTTCGAACTGCCGTTGGCTTATTTAGGTGAGCGTTCGACTTCTAAGAAGGGGTATCGGGTTCGATTCCTGGCGAGAACACAAGTTTTCTCCCCAAGGAAAATGTGTGTTTCTAGTTCTGTTTGTGATTGTGTGTCTGATGCGAATGTTTCGAGTACCCACGACACAAGTCATTGAACTTAGTGTGGGGCTGTGAGTGTGAAAGCGTTGGTGTTTATATATGTCTGTTTGTGATTGTGTGTGTGATGTGAATGTTTCCGGCTCCCTCGACACATGACTTTAAACTTAGTGTGGGGCTGTGAGTGTGAAAACTTTTGTTTTTACGGTTAATTGACCGTATTGCTCGTAATGTCTATGTTCATACACGGACACCTCGCTAATTCCAAGAATTGTATGCTTTTAATAGTAGCAATAAAATATATTTCCTTTTTTTGGTTACCGGCCCCCTGGCATTTACACACACAATCACACTCAAAGCTTGAAATACAAATATCCCTTGAGAGGAAATTAGTGCTCCCAAAGGAAACCGATAACCCGCAGTTTCGAAGGCATTACGTACTACTCCAGCGATAAAAAAAAAAAAAAAGCTCCAGTTACAAACTACTACACAAAATTTCATAGTAAAAATGTTTTTAGATTCAAAATACCTAAAAACCCAATTGATTAACCAAAATACCTCCCAAGGTCATCCAAAGGTAAATTACCCATGAAGATCATTAAATCTCCCATTTGTTCTTTCCAGTCCACTTTTCCTTCGTACCCCAAATTACCTAGAACGAACCCTAGTCACCTCTTGTACTGGAATCACCCAAACATCTACTAGGATATACTATACCTAGGTTTGTAACAGTACATTAAACTTCGCATGGGTGAACGAACTCCGAAAAGCACTTTACGTGACGATAGTCGTTGTTAATAGCTGCTTTAGATTCCAGACTTTAGGTGCTTCCTGGTCGGCTCCTTTTTGCAACAGATTAAAAATTTATATGTCATTTTGAAGAGGAGAATTTCAGCTTTTTATTTGTGTAAGTTTTATTAAAATCGGTGCAGGAAATCGCTTGTAAAGTCGAGTTGAATGTGACTTAGTAAATGAGGTTTTAATTTTATAAAAAACCTTTGGTGGCATTTTATTTAGAATTATTTTAATGCTTTATTTCGATTTTCTTATATTCTTTATTGTACATAAATTTTTGTACACACAATATTTTTATATTTTCGAATTCGATTTCTTACAATAAAAAAGCTAATATCTGACATATTAGCTGATCTGATTATATTACACATGTAGAAATCCTAATAAGACTAAAATTATATTTAAGCAAAAATAATTGTTACTAGAATAAATATGTACGAAACTTAATCTAACAGATAATAATAATTTACTTATTCTATTATATGATTTAAAAATTTAAAAATAGCTTAATGTTATGACCATAAATATATTTTAATATTTAAAAAAAAAATGTACACATATTTTTCAAATGTTTAATTTAATGTTATTCAAAACTAGCTGCCCATTTAAACGTTGGTGACATATACATATTTTTACTTGTAAACGTTGTATATAACATTCTATATATATTACTTTTGACACTAATTCAAATAACTTTTTAATAACTCAATAATAAAAATCCTACAAAATCAAAGCAAAATCTATAATAAAAAATTTGGCAACAGATTTTCTGCGTAAGACTGGTAAATATTATTATTTGACATATGCCTTAGATTTTAATAATATTTTAAACCAACTTAAAATAAAGGAGGTTCTCAATTCGTTTCAATTATTTTTTTATGTAAGTTACCTCAGAGCTCCATCATTTATTACTGAAAAATTATTGTTTTGTTCGACAGGATATACGTTCTAGTTGGTCCCATTATTTAATCAGGATCTGATAAAGAGTTTCGGTGATATTTCCGATTGAAGTCGGATATATATATTATTTTACCAATATATATTATTTTAGTTAAAATCACAAGAAAATCGACCCAAAGTCTAACCTCAAAAAGTATATTTCGCGAAAATTCCTAGCCAAAAAAGCGCGAGATCACCACCTGATTCTATTGAACATCGGCGTTCGTTCAACTTGTCGGTCGTTCGTTGAACTCGAAATTTCGGCAGGTCAACGCCCCTCCATACAAACTGCTACACTATCTGCGGCGCGGTCGACGAACGCACAAAGTAGGTATTTATATTTTTGTTTCGTTAAAGAGAGATAAGTGACGCTGTACTTGTTCCGTATTTGCATGTTTGAGGGCTGGATCGTTTTTGACCAGGTTTTCGGAGTTGGGTATTACGTGAAAATATGATGCTAAAGTTCTGGAAGTTGAAAGAATATTTGCCAATTTTTACCGACTTCCCCAAAAAGGTTGAGGTACTCAAGTCGACTGCTATTTTTTGTGTGTTATCTCATAACTTCTTTCCACGTGAACCGATTTCGAAAATTTCTACTTTTCATGTGGACCCATTGAAATTTGATCAAGATCTGATCTCTAGTTTTTGAGTTATCGTCAATAATGCGTGTGCATTACATTAAATCTGATCAAGGATCCGAAGATAAAGCGGTTAAGTCGGTTTTTTTTTACAACCTTTGATTTAGTTTCACCTACGTATCTGTCGCTCTGTAATCAAATCTTGCAAGCTAAATTAGATCCACTACTCGCTGTCCGATTGGACTCAACGCGCATTTCGTTATTTATATACGCATTTCGTTACATATATTATGTTTTTTTTATAAATTAATAAGAAATTTCACTAAACCATAAAATGAATAGTCAATGAAATTTATTTACCTATTTAATACTTTATTGCACAGTAAAGAGTGTACAAATGGAGGACTTAATGCTAAAAGCATTCTCTACCAGTCATCCAGCGGTCAATCAGGGACAAAGAAAATATATCTAAATGAAATTAATATCGAATTTTAATGTACATAAATATAAAATACTTCAGATTATACAAACTATCTAAAAAAAATATAAAAAAAAATCAAAAAAAAAATATTACAAAATATCTAAAAAATAACATAAAAATATATAAATATATACTAATAACTGAAATTTAGAAACCTGTCTGTCAAAAACAGGCTGCCAAACTAAATGTCAGTCTAAGCTTAAAAAAACGGTTGACATGAAATTTGGCTTAAAAAACTTCATTTCACTGGAAGACATTTGTCTTGGCTATATGCCCGACATCTGCCAACATATACTTGAAAGATCAAAACAAATTGCTAGTAAATGTCAAAATAAGTACAAACAATCCACGCAAATATTATAATTGACCAAGTTTATTAATGTCTGTTTGTTCAGTGAAGGAGAACTCATTGGCCGCGTCTTTGTTCCCCGGACAGTATCTGAGAGTCTTCGAGTCTAGAGTGAATAGGTATTTTCTAGACTAGCATTTTACGTCTCTACTAGATAATTCTTTAAATTTGAATATATAAGTATATTAGCTACTAGCTGGCTCTAGACTATCTGTGTACCAAATATCGTTTAAATCGGTTCAGTAGTTTTAGCGTGAAAGCGTAACAGACAGACAGACAGAGTTACTTTCGCATTTATAATATTAGTAAGGATTACTGACATGCGTAGTAAAGAAATAATTAAAACGCAAGCAAAGCTTAAAAAACCGACTTAACCGCATTTTTGTTTTGGCTTGATCGATTTCTATAAATTTTATATGGGACAGCCTCTGAAGTATAATGTACCAAACAAAAAAATACATCAAAATCGTTTAATAATTGGCGGAGATATCGCTTAACATACATACAAAAAAAACATATAGTCGAATTGAGAACCTCCATTTTTGGAGCCGGTTGAAAAACTGACTTCACCGCTTATATTTTAGATTTGGCTTGATCGATTTCGATAAAATTTAAATGGGACACCTTCTGAAGTATAATCTACCAAACAGAAAAATCATCAAAATCGGTTCATAATTGGCGGATCTCCATTTTTGAAGTCGGTTGAAAAAGCAAGCATCTCTTTCAAGTCGATGATAGCCTAGTACTATAACACTATACTGAACACTTAATGCCTAAATTATCACCTCCTTCATGTTTATGGTTGCCTAGTGCCTCATAACCCCCAAATCCGATTAACGCATTTTTTATATTATTATTTTTTTCGAGAATATGCCGATTTTTTTTTAATTTATTCTTGTACTAAAAACATTTTTTCTGTGTTTAACTATAAAGTCTATAAACTGCTGTCTGGTAAATTCACATTCGCGTGAAATGTCAAACGAGCAAAGTAAAAATCGTCGTTAAGTTTTCTGAAATTTTCCAATTTTCTGCGCAATTTCCTTAATTTTTATTTACGAAAGAAAAATTTAAAAATAAAAAAAATACTTATACAATTTTTTTTTTTACCTTTTACAAAGTATTACAAAACTTAAAAAAAAATATAAATGAAATCGGTAAAGTCGTTCTCAAGTTATGGCGCGACCAAGGTGTACCAAGGCGATTGACCAGGCAGACCGCGCTTCTAGTGCTACAAACAAAATTATGAGGTAAAAACAAAATGTAGGGTCAGTCAAGGCCATTGAACTCTACGATGATAAGGATACCTAATGAATTGTACATTGATAACGAAATTAATATAAAAGTAATTATCTAAGGAATGTCATGTCTCGCTTATGTCTAAACAAAATATGTATGATATAATACAAACGTGAATGTTTGTGTGTGTGAGGTGTCTACACCACATAAATAACATTCTGTGGTCTAGCCTGCAGTCATACTATTATCACCCAGTTTTATCTTTGATAGGTTAGCGTTTGACCACTATCTCACCTGTAAGTGACGATGTGGTCGAGGGTGGTAAACATCTTGTGTCAAATGTATTTGTATTTTGTAAAACAACGGGTTACACTCCGGGAGTGCCGGCAGGAGTAAAAACTTGAACATTATCGTTGTAAACAGCAGGAGCAGCATACATTTTCGTCGCGCGGAAGACAGAGAGGTGGATATTACTTCCTCTCCTACGCCGCGCCGGCGGTCTACTCTCCCTCCGTCTTACGAATTTTCGATCAGGTCACGTGTTACCTTACGCGAGTTTAACATTTTTTACCCATCCCAAAAAAGTGCACAACGCCGCTAAAGAAGTTTTCACTTAAAAATATCTATATTGGAAAATGACGATTTGGTAGGACACCTAAGTCACAGTTGTTAGACCTATTTTGTCCTTGGTTCTATCTCAAAAACGGCTACAAATTCAATGCTGAAACTTACGTATAATATCCGTTATATCCTATTCTTGAACAAAATAAAAAAAAATCAAAACAATTAAAATAAATAAAAAAGTTGTGTGTTAAAGTTGTGTGATACCACAAAAGTTTTTCTATCAGACGAAAGTTAGGCGTGTGGTTTTTGTTCAGTGCTAACAACTATTTAAAGAGTTTAAGGTATCCAACATAGACGAAGTCGAGGGCAACAACTAGGCAATTATAAACGTTCAAATGTCGATGAACTTACAAGGTAAATCACGACAATTCCTGCAGTTATTGTATTTATTCGCAGGCCCCCAAAACTGGGTCACCGACCCAGAACAATATTAATTGGAATTTATGCTTGCGTAGTTGTTGCTATTTATCTGGAAAATATGGGTTTCCCTTTAGTCATGGCGATTATGTAGGTCGAATTAGTTTACGATAAATTCCAAAGAAATATAATTTGTGGTTTTGACGTTTTTCCTGAAAAGAAGGATAGTTTAAATTCTAAACGCTAATCGTCAGAATCAGTAGGTCTATTCTGGTCTTCAAAATATCATTGTTCGAATTGATGCGACGTCGATACGACAGTCGATTGGTTGAAATTTCAGTTGATTCGATGTTCATAAGAAAAGAAAATCGTTCGTATTCGACGTCGATGATAATCTATGCCCGGAATAGACCCTGACTCTTAAGCCTCTAATAAAGGGTAGACGTTCGCCTCCAACAGAGATGTCGCTCTAAATTTTGTCTTATAGAGAAAATCCTTTAACGTCAATTCCTTATAACTTTTCTTAATAATAATTGTTTGCTTTCTGTATTTATTGTTGAACTAGATATAACGTATATTAAATGTAAGTTTTAGCGTTATATATGGAGCTGTCTCTGAGATAGGTCTCGGGACAAAATAGGTCTAAAAACAGTGATATTGATGTCAACAAATTGGTATTTTCTTACATAGATTTTTAGAAACAGTTTCGTACTCTACTTGAAGAGCTCTTTTCAACAATACCCCACACGGGCAGAAAAATAAAATATTTTGCCCCCTCTTACGTGTATGGTGCCCCCTTAATATTTTAATTTATATAATTTTAATTGCCATTTCTGGCTTTGGGCCATAGCTTTACGTATTCTCCGAGAATTTAAAGTAATTCGCTGGTATGGTTTAGACGCTAGATGACTCTGACAGACGAACGGACGGACAAAGTGCTGAACCACCCAAGTCAACTAAGAGATGAAAGATGACGAAACGGCTCGGCCGAATTTAATGATTTTTTGTTTTGTTTTATACCAAAGCTATGAGAGTAGGTCGTAAAGTATTTTACACCCTCCAACCCCCACTATTTTACAGTCGTCATTTTAGTATTTTTGTCTGAAAAATATCTTAAGTCTTTAGTTTGGTAATTTTTAGATAGAAACTAGCTACTCCTACAAAACTAGAATTTCTTGCTTCTTGCAGTATTTCGCTTTTTTACCTTGAAAAAAAATACTGATCTAACAATAGTACATAGCTTTTTCAAAATCAAAATCAAAACCGAAATCGTTTATTCACATGGGCCCCAAAGAGGCACTCATGAAAGTTAATAACTCTACTGCCAGATTCGCAAAATTACAGCCATTATAATTTTTTTTTAATCAAATTGAGACAGACGTGACCTTGGTTCTACTTCTTATATCTTCTTTGAACTACCCGTTGGCGTAGTTGCGTGTTGGTTGTATACAGGGGATTCAGGTTCGATTCCGGGCCCACACTAAATTCGATGACTTGTGTCGTGGGTGCCGGAAACAATATCATACATACAATCACACGCAGAACTAGAAATCCAAATTTCCCTTGGGGAGAAAACTTGTGTTCCAACCGGGAATCGAACCCGCTACCCCAGCTTAAACGGCGCACCTACCAGCAGTACAAATTGAATAACAAACAGTCTTTTGAAGTTGTGATATCATTAGGATGAACTAAACTAAATGCAATTTCTTTGTAGCAAGTTCAATAGCATATTATACCTACATTATTGCAAATACGTTTGTAAAGATGTGTAATGTGTTACTGAACTTGAGTAATGAAAAAGATAAATATTATACTTAATAAGTACGTATGTATAACGTATATACAGTAACTACGTTTTTTCATTTACACTACAGATATCGCCCAAACCAATTATATTATGTAATGAAGTACATAAATTAGCCGGGCAGATTAATATTTTCCTTATATTTTAATAAATACTTGAACAATGTGGTTCCATTAACCCCGGGGAGCAATGGACTCAGCGCGCATATAGCGCCACTTAACGCCCCTGCGGCGAAAACCGGAACTAACATTTTCAGTTGATTTTCCTGGTCCTTTCAAAATCAATACAATAACGCCGGAAATAAGTGAATTATATCCCGAATCAATTATAAAAAAACGTTGTAGACCAATATAATAACTGCTATCTTTCTTCTCAATTTAAGTTTCAAAATAATATTTAAATATGCCAAATAGCAAAGGACTGCTTAGCAACTGACTTCCGGGTACCGCCATCTGTTATCCAGTAGCGGAACTAAAGGTCAATTTATAGTATCAAAGGTCGACGACCCGTGGTAGTATTAAGATTCGATTATAGATGATTGTGCTTCTATTTTTAGGTGCTTATGTATTTGATGATGCTCGTACTTTAGTATTGCTATTTTAGTAGGTTCTCGAAGGATTTCATAATTGGAGGAGAATTGTTGCAATTTTTCTTGGAATGCCGAATGGTGGTGGAGTGATGACATTTATACCTACCTAACCAAGTGTCATCGACCTACTTAATCAACTGTAGGTATTTGCACATGATTAGGTGTAACATTGATGATTAATTAAAGAAGAAAATATATCTACAAAATTTTATGGTTTTACAATCAGTTGTTTGGCAAATTTAATGTGAAAATAATTTTGGAACAAAATTAAAATGTGAATTAAATGTACTTTGTATTTTCAATATATTAGTAAATATAACACAATACAACATATTTATGACATTCGGATCACTTCTACTCTTATCACTATTTAATAATAACTCAAAATACAGAAAACAAATTTCGGAACCCAAAATAAAATGGGTCAAAAACATGACTTCCTGCTTCTGCCATCTACCAACGAGTAGCTGAACTAAAGTTCAAGCAACTGCCGAACTGCGATCGTCGAACCCCTAATGTGTCTTATCTCACCATGACGCAGTGTTTTGTTTTTATAGGCATTTCAATTCGTTTACTGAGGAAAATGTCCATTTAATTACTATCGTGACTAATGGATTTATGAAAAATGTAAATTAAACATTAATTTGGCCCGAACTGAGACCTCGCTCGAATAAAAGTACCATGCTTGCCTAGAAGATACCTATTTACCCAAGACGGTGATGGTGACTTCAAACCCAGATTGTACCGTTCCGGGTACAAAGAGTTGCACTCCTTCGCTGTACGTATGGTAATCGTAGAAGCGAATCGCTTCGAGCGAATTTTGGTTTTTTATTTTTTAACCGGTAAATGGTAAGTTTTTCTTCATTATAACCCATATTTATAAAAACACATCAAAGCTTACTGTCTCGCAAAAAAATACTTTGATTATGTAGTGATTTGTCCTATTGAATCCATACTTTGCATTTGTTGTTCAAGTACAGGAGTAAATACAATTTAAGTTCTTTTCTGTATATAGTTAAGTTAAGGTTTAGGAAATATTGGCCCGTAGATACCCTAGTAATGTAAAATGTAATTTATTTAAAAAAAAAAATTTGCAACTAATGATGGGAACGCTACCCACCGGTAGTGGGCTTGAGCACTTAAGTTACCTATAAGCTGGATGTCTTGTAGGTAACTTAATACTTTGCTGTACATAGTTTTAGTTTAGTTTTAGGAAATATAGGCAATTGGCCCGTAGTTTTAGAAGGATAAAAAAAAATAAAAAAAGTTAATAAAAAAAAGTGACATATTTAAATGTATAGCCGTTTTTTAGATACACCCGAAACATAGATAAAGATAAAGATCATTTTATTCATAAAAACATGCGTCTACATACACATTTAAAGATAAAAAATATGCATGCAGGTTGGTAACAATTCCATTGTGGCGGTTCATATCTTTGCCTGAAAAAGCGTACAAATTTAGTTTTGCCTAAACTGGCCATTGACAATAAAAAATATAAATTCATATTATATTTCCGCAATAGGATGGGATTTTGTTCTAAATCATATGAAATGATGTATAATTAAATAAAAATTTTAAGAAATAAAACAAACAAACTATCAATAATAATGAATGAAGCAATAAAAAAAAATTGCATCGGTAAATGGTTAATGTTCATAAAGAATTTGTTTATTATAAGTTAGAAAACAATTATTATAACTAATTGAACTCCCCGTAGCTTGGTAGTGCGCCTCTAAGCAGGGGTATCGGGTTCGATCCCCGGCTGGAATACAAGTATTCTCCCCAAGGGAAATTTGAATTTCTGGTTCTAGTTGGAATTGGGTATGTGAACTGAATGTTTCCTGCACTCACAAGACTTCGAACTTAGTGTGGGGCTGTGGGTGTAAAAGTGTTTGTGTTTAATTTTGCTAATCGCTGATGATTGTTCACAATTTCGAGAACGTATCTATGGCTTTCACACTTAGCAAGCCTGCATTGTGAAGATTAATTACGATAATTAAATTTATTATTAGATTTTAGGCCGATAACATGTTTACCATCATAATTTACCAACAGCTACGAAAAAGACACTAATAACTACAGAAATACGTTGAAAAATATTTTTATAAGTGGAATGTTAATCAAGATATCTTTATAATTATTAATTTTAATATATATAATTAACAAAACAAATTTTTGAAACACTTTTTTTTACTGACTGTACAATTTTTTTCCAGTGGTCGAGTTCACTACCAATATATTATATAAAAATAAAGCGACCCGACCGCGTGGTCAAGTTCTTCTCTATCAAGTATCAACTCAGAAAAGGTCTGGCTTGTAATCTTATGTTTCTTTGCATGGCAACGGAGAAAATGAACTGTAAAAGTACAATGTAATCGGTCACTGAACGATTATGCACACTCTACGGCTATAATAGACATTAAACACTATCGTAAAATAGCTACAATAATATGTTTTACAATAAAAAGTCATTAGGTAAAACATACACTCAATATTGTGCTGAATCGGTTGCCATATGTTAATTAGCGCCATCTATCATTGTATTTTTGAAACTGGGATTCTGTTTTAGCAAAATTTAGTTGTTAAAAACTATCTAAATGATTACAATTTATTTGTAACTAGCTATTTTTATATATAGAAAAATAAATACTTAATTTATATATATATATACAAATTAGGGTACATAAGGTAATAAAGTGTTTTAAATCACACAGTTTTGGAGCCTCAAAAACGCAACTTAAAGTAGTACCGCTACTCTGCGCTAGGTGGCAGTACTTACAAAAATGAACATTTGTTCGGTAAAAAACATCTAATTGAGTTGATCATGCTAACAAGCAAGTCGAACTAGTATATGCTGTTACGCAAATAAAATCAGTTTTGTAATACTTCGTGTTAGTTATCTAACGGTGTGTGAGGGGAATACGTAATAGTAATAAGTCGACTAACTAATTTGTGGCGCCACTGTCGCTACTTTCTTTGTAAAAAAACGCTGTGTTGTAGTTAATGACTTTAATGTACATAACCTAAAACATTATTAAGTATTGTTGTATATATTGACCCAAAATAATAATAAGGGCATTTGAGTATTCTGGGCATCGTATTACTTTACATTGTTTTAATATATTTTTTTGTGCTTTTGAATTGGGTATGTTTATTATGTTACCGGCATGCGTTGCAATGCCACGTAAAGAAAAAAGCATTTTACCTCTTCACGTTTATGATTGCCTAGTACTTTAATGCCATACTAAAAACTTACCACCTGCATGTTTATGTTTGCCAAGTACTTTACCAAAGCCGAGTGACGTCTATTTAGTCCAAGAGAAAATGTTTTTTTTTTGCATAGGTAATTTTTTATCGTTAATTAATATTTATTCTGCTTGCATCTAAACACACAAAAAAAACAGAATTTGTCCAGGTTTGAGGAGTTCAGTCACATACACACGTACTGCAGAAGAATCCTACTAATCCTACTAATATTATAAATCCGAAAGTTTGTGTGTAAGTGTGTAAGTATGTTTGTTCCCTCTTCACGCTTGAACGGCTGAACGGATTTGGATGAAATTTGGAATGTACATAGATTATACTTAGGATTAACACATAGGCTACTTTTTAACTTCATAATAGCGGGCGAAGCCGCGGGGCACGGCTAGTATATTATAAATCCGAAAGTTTGTGTGTAAGTATGTTTGTTCCTCTCCCTCTCACGCTTTAACGGCTGAACGAATTTGGATGAAATTTGGAATGTACATAGATTATACCCAGGATTAACAAATAGAAGGCTACTTTTTAATGCTACTTGATAAAAGCGGGTAAAGCCGCGGGGTACGGTTAGTTATATATAAAAATTGAAGCCAAAATTTGGAATATCACGTTCTGATAAATGACTATATAGTTTCACCGATATAATATAATTATAAAATAAAGAAAAAGACCTAAAAATATATGTATAAATCAATCGATACATGTATATTTAATCACCCATCGTTCTTCTGAACATTCGCGCTGTTCCCGCTCTTTTTTTACTGTAACCGGGAAGCACAGACAATACTAGTCTCGGCTTCGCCCGTTCGGTAGTATTCTGCCAGGCCGATAAAGATATTCAAAGAAACAAATTACACAAGTAGTACCGAATAATCCTCTCAAAATCATCCGAACAATAGTCTCCGTACTATTGATGTGTATTGAGTGAGACTGAGGGTAAAGAGAATCTTTTCCCCCTTAGCAAAATCACAAGAGCAACTCAAGGTCAAGTGTTCGCCGGTGCTCGCAGATTTTGAATATGAGAGAGAGAGCCCTTATACTCTGAGACGGCTTGAGCGCTACTTACACCGTTACGCAACATGGCGATATATATTTTGATGAGGAATTTCACGTAAATTTTGTTATTGTATTTTGGGTTTTAATTAAGTGTTACCGTATAAATTTGTTAAAACTTGTTGATGGTGTTTAGTTTTAATGCTTACCTTATATCGACACAATAATTGTTTGCTCTCTGAATAAAATAATATACACAATTGAATATAGAGTTTATTGATTAAATAAACTCTATATTCAATTAGCGGGCACGGCTAGTAGATACTTGGACATTATCGTGCCTATCGAGTGCTAAACCGATGACAAAGTAAATTTAGAACTTGAAAATATCGTCTGTAGCGTTAATTGAACCCCGGCCATAGGGTAATAGCTACCACTCTAACTGCTCAGCTTACCAAGGCACAAATCAAGTGACAGGGAGGAGAGTCTCAGTCATCATCAGAGGACTGAGACTCTGCAACTTAGACTCAAATAACTTGTCAACACCAATGAGTCAGTACAGTAGTAATAGTTGGTGGCTGTAAATACGGAGTAAAAAAAAAACACGGGTCGCAATTTCAGGAGTGCCGGCAGAAGCGAAAACTTGAACATTAACGTTGTAAACAGCAGGAGCAGGCATACATTTTCGCCGTGCGGTAGAAAGAGAAGGGGATATTACTTCCTCTACTCCCTCCGTCTTACGAATTTTCGATCAGGTCACGTGTCCTGACGCGAGTTTAAGATTATTACCCATCCCAAAAGTGTATAGGTCGAATACCTACACGAATTACTATCACAAAGATCATTTTGATGTTAAAAATATAAAAAAGTTAAAAGGTAAACTCCGTCTATTTACTAATGTAAGAGGTAATCTACCAACACAAGTAATAAGGAAAATTGAATACGTATTGTTAATTAGTCATTGATAAATGGTTAGGTATTTACAATTGCTAACAGACTGTTACTTGATGTTTTACAATTATGTTTTTTTGTTATAATAAAGATGAAATTTTAGATTCAATCGTTTTGTATTAATAAATAAATATATTAAATTGACCGTTTGGGTAGAAACTTTGGGTTCGTGGGGACCAGGCACGCACTTGTAAGTGATATTCGTTTTATTTGCCTTTTTTCTTTAATTTCGTAAATTATTGTTTGATATTATAGCAAAATACTTTTCCTTTTTATAAAAATATATATTTATTAATTCGCTACATAAAAAACCATGCTGTAGGGGTACTTCCCAACGGATCATTGTTGTATTTACTTAATGATATTTTATATTTACAAACTATTTTTTTGAGGGCTATTTTATTTACCAATTTATGTATCCATGATTATGAAAATAAAAGCATCGTTTGTTAAATCCTGCTTGTTTTTATGCTCGATAGGCAATGCTGGGAGTCTTCAAGTCAAGAGTGAATAGGTATTCTAGACAAGGATGCTACATATCCGGCCGCATCATCATTTTCCATGAGGTGATATAGTAGTCACATGCTTGCCTATGGAGTAAATTGAAACTTAAGTGTTTTCAAATATAGCATACGTGTTCAGGATGTCATTATTTAGAGCTTAATAAGTACGTTGCAATACGTTTTAAATGTATTTATCCTTAACTTTCTATTTCTGGGATGCATTGCCATTTATGTAGATGTTTATTAATTAGAATTAAAAATACCATAATAAAATTAATCAAATAATTGTACTTTTCCCTCTGAAAGTCCCATGGACTCTCTAAATAATTGTGTATTTTTAGAAATCATCAAAGTAATTTTGATTAATTTTCCCTTATGTTACAAAGAGAGGTGACGGGTAAATCCGTAGCCAGATTGTGATCATGGTATTTGTTTTAATTACGGCTTCAACTTCACCCTGAACTCGAAGCCAATCTACATTTTAATAAATAACTAAAACTTAAACTTTTCAAAGATTTATTTAAGAGACTGATTGAGTCAGCACGTCACAAAAATGCTGGTTTATATTCGGGGCAGAAGATAAGCCTACTACAGTGGGGTGATGCAGCCAGCATTTTGGGCACTTTGCCGAAAATTAAACATTGTTTTTTTTCTTTTTATAATTTAAATAATTACTTTAATTTAATTTTCACTTTTGTATTGAGCCTGTAGCCAACATAAATATAAACATTTTGTTTACCTTTAACAGTTTTTTTTAAATAGAATGAGGCCCCCACACGTCCAGTGAAAGCAAGTTTAGATTGATCAGTCTCGAATATTCAAATATCAAGCGAGTTCCATTCCTAGCCAAAGAATCTACGAGCATCCGATAGCGAGCGTGCAACAGTTGCGCAAGCGCAACAATCGTCTATGTTCGTGTATCACTTTGTATGCGAGCCGTGATCCGTTGCTAAAGTCTACTATCTGGTACTAGCTAGCTCGAGTGCGATTCCTGTTAGTTTGTGTTTTGTAAACTGCGTATTGAATGATGTGTTATACAAGGTTATTTGGAAAATACTAGAAATCTCTCAGACCCTGATTTTTAGGGTTCCGTACCCAAAGGGTAAAACGGGACCCTATTACTAAGACTCCGCTGTTCGTCCGTATATCACCAGGCTGTATCTCATGAACCCTGATAGTTAGACAGTTGAAATTTTCACAGATGATGTATTTCTGTTGCCGCTATAACAACAAATACTAAAAAGCAGAATAAAATATGTATTTAACTCTCCCACACAACAAACGTGATTTTTTTTTTGCTTGTTATTGCTCGATACTGATATCGGTAAGAGGTAGACGCTTGAAAGTATAAATCAATAAAGCTAAATAATATCATCTTTTCACAAATTGATACATAATGTAATAAAGTCAGATTTAAAATTAATTTTCTAAAAAAGAATTTGAATTCATTCGCTTATATGGTTTAGAAGCTAGATGCCCCTAGACGGCCGATCGGACGGATAATGTGCTGAACGAGCCAAGTCAACTTAGAATGTATATATTTTTAGTTTTAGGAAATATAAGCAATTGGACCGCAGATATAAGTTAGTTAAAACTAAATTATGTATTGTATTAGTCAATCACCAAACACCCAGTTTACAGTCTTAAGTTTAATAATGGCGAAATAAATGCACAGTTGAGACCATCTGTCCAATAATAATGTTAAATTGTGTTTCGCCTCGCCTATTCTTGTCCAGTCAATTAATATGCATGCTACTGTGTTGCGGCACTTGTGGTTCAGAGAAGAGTTGGCGACAGTAGAACCGCTATCGACCCGTGGCTACAAATACATTTGGCTCTAGGCTGATCAACAAAAAGTTGATCAGCCTTTGCAGTGAGCTGGTATAAGATTTTGACATAGGTATTGTAATAATGTAGCAGAATACCAAATCCGTACCATTTGATCATATTTTAAAAGCAAGCAGAGCTAAAAACACCGACTTCATCGCTTTATTTTCGAAACCCTAGATCAGACTAATTGATAAAATTTAAATGAGACCATATGGGAAACAACAGCTGTCAAATAAAATAAGAATCATCAGAAGTCGCTTCACCTAGAAAAAAGTTCTTAGGTAACACATTTTTTAATGTGTGCTACACATATAAAAAATACAGTCATATTGAAAACCTCCTCCTTTTTTTGAAGTCTGCATCTTTAATATTATTATTCTAAAATTGTAAAATTAGAATCTGGACAGTTTTAGCTCTGTAGCCATAGCTTTAATAGGTTAGGATCATTTTCAATCGATCCACTGGCCAGATCTACGGTTAATCGAATTACATGATTTCAAATTTATAAATTCATTTATGTAAAATTAATCACAAACATTTTGAAGAAATAAAATATTACATTACATTGTGGGGACCGGGTGCACACGAAATTTTTTAATATTTATACAAACGTTTAGTCGTGGCGACAAGTGACCAAAATGCTGCTAAATAAGAGATAGCACAAAAAATTTGCATCGCTATTCAACGTTGAAAAGCAGCCAGTATTCTGGGCACTTTTCCTTCGGCAAGCGGTTTACAACATTTTTGAGTGCTATTTGTTTTTTTCTCCTTTTGTAATTTTATTTGACATTGTTATTATTATTTATTATTTAAGTAATGTTAAACATTACAAAGACATAATATGTAACAGAAATTTTGAGTTTCATTGTATAATTTGACTTGAAGACAAATAATTGTAATACGTTGGGAGACACCCAAACAACGCTATATAAACCAACACTTGAAGCAAACTAGGCCACTTAGGCCAGTCGTGAACTCAAATTCAGCTTTGACCTCCGGTGACCTCGAAAACCTGAGGTCCAAGGTCGCAGAGGTCAGATTAGGGCGTTCGAGAGCTGCTAGCCAAAACGTGTCAGGTTGTGACCTACATAGAATCAAGTTTGAGGTCGGATACCGATTTCACGTAACTTCTTTTCTATCAGATGATATAGTTGTACAGTCCTGTTTCCTCTGTGTCCTATACTCATTGACTGCCATAAAGATAATGACGTCACGTCAATACTAAACTAGGTATTCGATAATTGAAACGCAAGCAAAGCTTAAACCGACTTCATCGCTTATATTTCGGTTTTGGCTTTACCGATTTCGATAAAGTAATATGGGACCACCTCAGTAAATCTATTCTGGTCGTCAAACTACGATTGTTTGAATTGACGGGACGTCGATACGACAGTCGATTGGTTGACATTTCAGTCAATTCGATGGTTCAAAAGAAAAGAAAATCGTTCGATTTCGACGCCTATACAAAAAATATCACAATTTTAATATAATTAGTAGAATACCGAATGTACTGATTTGCGATTGGTGCTGACTAAGTATGTAATCGGGTCTCCCATAGCCAATTTAAGGTGGTAAAAACGCTTTATAAGTGTAATATAAGCCAGATTTTGTATGTATTGTGGGTTTAATTAAGTATTAGGGAATAATCAATCGGTAGAAACGGTACAGTCCTATGTACATTAGTAATTAAGTCATCAGTTTTAAACTTCTCTTAAAGTTCTTAAATTTATAAACTTTGAGGAAGGTTTCAAACACAAAGTTAGATAGGACACGTGATGCAAAAGTTTTAGTTGTTTTTAAACTTTTAGTCGCTAAGACATGTAACTTTAGTGAGCGTCAAATTACATATTTATCACACGTAGACATTTCTTATAGGACTGAGTTTTCAAATTAATGTCATTAATAGAATTTTTAAAATTTTCGCGAACTTCAATCGTGTTTATATGAGAAAACCGGGTCATTTCGCGCTTTTATTTTCAAAATAGCATTATTTTGACTAACCTCAGCTGTGGTCACTAGAGACTGTCATTAATGTCACAAAAAAATCTGAGCAAATATATTTTTGTTTGCAATTTTGTTGAACTTTGTAATTATTAAGATTTGTTATTAAGACATAATTCCAATAAAAAAATGTTTAAAGAGTGTCTGAACGATGTTAAAACACTGGAAATTTTTAGATGTCTGAAAAAGTTTAATGTGAAATAAATTGCAAACCCCAGTCAGAAATTTATCTTTTTTCAGATTCTGTTACTTTGTAAAAACGATTTTTTCTTCAAATTTCCTTTAATTACTACCAAAACAAACTAATAAAGACTTGCTCTTAAGTTAAACAAACAATAAGTAAAGGAAATAGCTCACACACTGCGGCACGAACAAATTTTTTTTTTTTTTTTTTTATTTGAGACTAAGCTAGCGTTTGACCACAATCTCACCTGATGGAAAGCGACGATGCGGTCGAAGATGGAGCACGCTTGCTCAGTAAAAACCTATTCACTCTCTTCTTGAACAACCCCATATTATACTTTTCGGGAAACAGTCGACGGCGGGGCGTTCCACTCCTTGGCAGTTCTCATAATGAAAGTGGAAGCGAAACGCTTCGTGCGAATGGTCGGTATTTTTACCATTAGCGGATGCCGCATTGCCGTCTGTCTAGATGTACACCCTTTCATATAATTGTGCATTCACACACGAAACAGGGGGGTGGGTAATTGTTAAGTTCCCCACTTAAAAACCCTACGCTACCGATAGAAACTATAGAAACACTACACTCTCCATAGAAACAAGAAACACCTACTAATCGCCCTAGTGAGGGAACTGAAACCGCTTTTCAAAAAGGCCACGTGGCTAGAAAATGGGTCATCTTTTATCGACAACTCCTGTCTCGCTATCTCGCTTCCCTTTCATAAAACACAATGGGCGGGAGTGAGATGGAGAATCTTTGATGTTTCCCCTTGCTTTTTTCCAAAAGTGGACTTATTGCAAGTGGGTGAAAAGTAAAATTATTATAGTTATCTTTATCTGCTGTTTACTTTGCTTTTGAGAATGTTTGTACGGTTTTTAACCGACTTCAAAAATAGTGGACGTTCTATTCGACTGTTTTTTTTATTTTTATTTGTGTTACTTATAACTTTGTTCTAGGTGAACCGATTTTGATTATTATTTTTTATTTGAATACTGGTGCTTCCCATGGGATGATGGAAATTGAATCATTTAAATTTGATCAAGATCTACCCAGTAATTTTTATTTTCAATAATTTAATCTGATCAAGGGTTTCGAAGAAAAAACGGTGATGTAGGTTTTTTAAGCTATGGTTGCGTTGTAATCTATACTAATATTATAAAGCTGAAGAGTTTGTTTGTTTGTTTGAACGCGCTAATCTCAGGAACCGCTGGTCCGATTTGAAAAATTCTTTCAGTGTTGGATAGTACATCTATCGGGGAAGGCTATAGGCTATATTAATTTTTCAATAAAATTAGGGATCCTTACTAAAAGTCCAATAAACACGCGAAGTCGCGGGCACTGCTAGTTATTTATATTAGAATTGTGGTATACAGTAAGTGTCACAGGACGTTTTGCGGAAACGTACGAATAGTAACCTAATGTTATCTTTTTCATGGAAACCAAGATTAGTGGTACTTTATCTACTTTGTAAATACATTATTTTTCTATGGTAGATGACGCTTAGTTCAACGAATAGATGAAATAGTTATGTATTTGAGTGAAAGAGGACACTTATACGATAAGACAAAGTTGTGTGTGTGAAACGATGCCTGACGCACACAGATTTGATGTGACGTTTGAACAGAGACTCTGTAATGGCTGGATTGATTTGAGTGAAATTTGGTGTGTGGATATGTACCGGTTGTGATAAAATAAAAAAAACTCATTATAAATTGTACCATATATTTTTAGTTAAATTTTATATATAATTCAATTCATTTTGTATCATATTTAAATTTCATGATTAATTTAAATTATTGAGTAATACTTAAAATATTTTATCCTGCGCACATAAAACAAATGTCACTTTATCAATACCGAAGCTTTCTGTATGTTTTTTTAGTTACTGTATGTATGTATGAGCGACTCTATTAATAAATTAAAGTCAACATTTAAAACGTAGCATTTTAAATATTGACATGGTAATCAAATAAAAACTAAATAAACTAAACTATAGGTAACTTAGTTCTTTGCTGTACATAGTTTTAGTTTAGTTTTAGGAAGTATAGGCAATTGGCCCGTAGATAGCAAGAGATAAAAAAAAACCGCGAGACATTTTAAACACTTATTTTTGCAAAGTTAAAATAATGATAATAAAAAAAAAAATATCTATAATTGTGTTTTGATATGTGCTTACTTATAATATTTAGTTTAGAAGTACAATAAAATACTTGATATAGTATTTTCATATTTGGTTTTATAATTTCTATAAATTACATTTTTATTATCTTATTAGAAACCGACTCTCAGTACCGTAAGCAAAACAGTTAGGCGAGTAGGTAATTGTATTACAGTTACTGTGTGTGAACAAACTCTAAAAATACACAAAAACTTTGCAATTACTGTGTAAATTACGCAAAAAATGTAATTATCTTTATTATTTGAGTAATTAAAAATTCGCACATCGTCTAAGTGATAAATTACATCACAGAACTTTCCAGTAATAAACATTTAAAAAAATAATTGCCGTGTGTAAAACCGAGTTGTGCCTCAACCTATGAATAAAACAAACAACAAACCTCTAAACATTCCGAAAAAAATCCAAACACGAATAATCACTGACACATATCACGTGACTGGCCACTTGTTATTCACAACACAGCAACAAAACGAAAAAAGTGTATTCTAATTTCGAAAATGCGCGCCGAATTTGAAAACTATAAGGACCCGCTCACACCGACATGTTGCAAGCGGGCCATCGAGGGAGCAACTAGGAAATGAACAGGCATTCGCGCACACACCCAAACGTTGCACACACACGCACTCTCTCCCTTCACATACGTGTGCATGTACATGCGTTTTTAACATGAAGCTTATTAAATAGGCCTCTGACCACCTATGACTCTGCATTTTACAATCCCATCATTAATATTAATTTATGTTGTCATTAAATTCTTATAAGAATCTTGTTAGAATTTTTTAAAAGTTTCTTGTTTGTAACGACGAATTAAATGCAGTAATTAAATCAATTAAAACTGCTTTCAGATGGCAAATAAAAATTGCCGGGACAGCCTAGCGGATCTAAGAAAAATGTTACACCCGCTAAATCAAAACAACCGTTATTGCATAACAGTAAGGCCGAGAGAGAAAAATCATTCCTTGTTTAGATAAGAAAGAGACGCAAGAGAGGTTGTGTAACTCAACACAGAGAAAGCTTACACGTACTTTCTTCACACATAACAACACGCTTACGTCTTTTATGTTGTAGGAGTGTGTGTGGGTCTTTACATTTTCAAGCTTCGAACGAAAGAGCGTAAGGCGCGCATTTGCTTTTTGAAAATTGACTTTTTTGAGATCTTTGAAGTGCTATTTGAAGCTTTGAGCAGCATGATTTTAAGTCTATTTTCGTTTGAAGTGCAGTAGGCTTGGCAGCTTTTCGAGAGTTCAATGACACATTGTTTGGCACGCTTGGGCCTACCTATTTTTTCTCATACGAAAGAAGACATTTTACAGAACTGAAACTAGGACACAAGATTTTTAAAAGGTTTTCCTCGAAACAAGAGGATAAAAGTGCTAAATTTATTCACTTGCTGCCAATGATTCGCATGTTGCGAGAAATGACCCAAAATGAGGACGAGCTTGATAGGACATAAATCAAGTTTCAGTGGTGTCGCTATCCGACGGTAGATGGCGGATTTAAAAATTTTTGCAAGTGGATTTGATTTGGCTATACTTCTTTTCGGTTTTTATAATTTGTTGTTTAGTACATTTCGAAAACATTTACCTAGATAAAAAATACTAAAAAAAATCAACGCATTCATACACAATACTTAAAAATTAATTCAAGTAACTGCGTAATATTCAGACAAATTGTATTAGGTGTGAAAGAAAAGTTTTGGTCCTCATTGAAGCCAAGTTGCTTTTATTAAATATGATAATAAATTAAATAATATTGTAATCGTTTTGATATGCAATATTTTTTTTTTACTTTTCATTATCCTAAAAATAATGTGAGCTTTGTCTCAAAATAGACGGTTTACTGTTAAAATTGCTGTTGCATCACAGCAAAGGAAGTGAAATAACAGTCATAATATTGATATAGCTATCTCCTTCCCCCGCTATGGCGTCATCCCTGTCACTCGTGGAGATAGCCCCGCATGAAGCGCGGAAGTGACAAATGACTACTGCCTCGCTCGCTCTTGTAGGATAGCGTGTATAGCGACTATATTCGTGCAAGGCAACACAGTGCATTGACCTGTCCTTGTTACGTATGTGTGCAGCCTTGCTTTACAGTTATACAGAGTTTGTATGTGTGTGACGTGCATCATAAGGAGCGGTCCACACTGGTGGTTTTTATAGTTTTTATGACAGTTTTTATTGTGCAGTAAACTGTATAGATAGATTGAATATTTTATATCATAATTTATACAAACCGGAGATGGATTTTTCGTGAATCATTGTTGTGGTCGCGTTCTGAATCTTACCTGAAATGATAAAAATGAGACGTTAAAATATGCTCTAATTATTATTCTATCAATACAGGGTAGCAATCAATTGATAAAACGAGTACCTTAGTTAGAACACTGTTTGGAAAACAAGTTGTTGCTGGACTAGCTAACAACAGCTAAATACAGAACCCTTCCATATCTCGCATAATATTTCGTTAACCACCGAATAGAGTGTGACCTCATCTCTAAAAACCAGTACCCATTTAGCGTGCTTACAACCCTCGACCACATCACCACTCACCAACAGGTGAGAGTGGTCATACGACAACCTATCAGAAGTAAGAAAATCGAAATGCGTCCTAACTCCGCTACGGTTATAAAAAAGTTGCGTCAGAGTACATAAAAAATGTCTGCGAGTCGTCAACTGGCGTTACATCACTCGCGTGCATGTGTGCGGCACACACACTTACACACCGACACGTGCTGTGTTCACGTGAATAGGATGTATATGTGTGCGCCTATGCGGCCTAATCTTTAGAGGAATGCGGGTTTCATACACCTAATGAGTACTTTTCAAGCTGAAAAGGGAAACCGGGCTTTCAGGCATTTTTTCAGTTAAATTTCGCAAATGAGACGGATGTGGGCTTTGAGTTCGTTAGTGCATTTTATATAAGCTTTGCGGTGATTAAGTTCCACTAATAAAGATTTAACCGTTCCTTTTAAGAGGAGACCGAACCTACTTTTATTAGTGTTAATGTACTAAGCTTGATGTTCTTTTAATTATTTTTATTGTTTTTTTTTTCTTTGCTAGGCTGATGTTATTGAGGATGGTAGTACACTAGGCTTCGATTATAACTGGCTCATAGCGGCAGTAGGATGGTAAATAACTACTGCACTTGGTACAGTGGTAGCTAGCCAGCCAGGCAGTAGACAATTATATAACGCAAAGGAAAACTGATCGATATAACTATTTCCAAAGAATATAAGTAGAAAACCTTAATATATATGAATTATCAAAATAATTTATGTTAATTTAGAATTTAAAAAGCAAATAGATTAGCAACAAAAGCAAACTTAATATGCATCTCTTTAGCAATGAATAAAAAAAATACTTAAAACGCACTAAAATTTTTCTCATATTTTTAAATTATAAAAATAGTCAACACGTAAATTACGTGACAGCCAAGCTATGTTTTGGTATTTTATTGAAAAAGAAATTTATACGCTAGCCTTTCTATAAATTATTCATACATTATAAGTAATGACAAACAAACCAACGTCATCCATATATGGTTGACATACCTCATATCCGGTCGAAGCGTTTTGCTACAACATTTGTCATCCGAAGGTGTGGAACTCACTGCCCGCATCCTTGTTCCCCGAACAGTATAATCTGGGAGTCTTCAAGTCTAGAGCGAATATATTTCTTCTAGGTAATCATGTTTCATCTTCGGCCGCATCGTCACTTTCCAGGTTAGATAGCGGCCAAATGCTTACCTATCTGTCATAAAAAATAAAATAAAATGAAAGTGCTGCTAAGTGTTATTGTTTGAGTGTGTGTGTGTGTGTGTGGGATACGAATGATTCCACTACATCAAAAGGATTTCAATGATCGTTTACAAAAAGTTTTTTATATGTCTTTCATATTAAATTTCTTAAATACATCTATTCACAAACCAGTAACTAAATAAATTAACTATAGACATTAGGCTAACGTTAGTGAATTTAACGGTACTTCACAGTCAAAGGCTAAGTGGTGGTACGTCATCAACTTTTACTTGAACACACGATAACGGTAAGTTTTGTAGTCGGTTTCATATCCTGTTGTAAGTAGGTTAAGTGAAATGGTTAAACCTATGTTTCTTTTGTGAATATACCTATAATAAAATAATTGATATGCTTTCGTTTGACTACTCTCTGACCTGGTACTTGGCAAGGGATGGAGTCGAGGGTGGTGGAGGCCCGTCTCCCGATTAAGTCTTGATTTTGAATTCTTATGACGGGCTTTCTGGAGATGGATATCCTTATGAAATCCATCGGTATCATGCATTTTGTCGTTCTCCCCTGTCTAGGTAACAAATCGACAAAAAGTAGTTAATCACTCTAGAAATAGAAAATTCTGTCGCTAAGCGCTGGATGATGTTCCAGAGGCCACCCTGCAGTGATAGTTTTTCTAAATTTAGAGTGTTCACCACCTTCGACCATTAATCATTACCATAGTCAAAAGATAGCCTATCAGAGATAAAATAAGATCCATCCGCTTTTGGGTTGAGTAGTACTCACTATGAGCTATAAATATGCAGACTTACACAATCACAGTAAAATAGTTCTTAATTATATTATAAATCACAAAAACATATAGCTATTAATCACATCAACACATTGATTCAAAATATTCGCATCACATACTCGTGCAAATAACAATTTTAGCGAATGATCAGCATAACAAACAGCACCGCCACATCGTAAGCAGAGTAATAAAATCCCTATTATATACACAACATAACGTACCTGTATATAACGTAATACATACCTGTTGCAAAACCTGACCTACAACAATGCATCCAATATTACAAACAACATATATATTACGTGGGAATTACTTATATACGTATATACTATAAGTATACAGTTACCAACGGATATGAGTCAATACTAGACGTAGATATAGAACTGTCTGTGCAGTCTATTATTACAATGCTGCTGTTAAATGCGTGTATGAGTGTATATGAGACATGTTATAATTATAAATAGCTGGTTTGGAAGACCCGAATTTGTTCTAGATTTGCACTCGCTTCTTTTTAATTCTGTCATTTCTTAGACTATATTAATCATAAGCGTTTAAGATGCTACTTAATAGATTAATTTCATTGTTATGTCATTACATATTTTTAATTTTATTTAAATCGTATATAATTTTATTCAATCAATATTAATAATGATATACTCAATTGACCTTGAATTTTCCTATGCATTTTATGTATGCAAAAAAAATAAAAGCAAGAGTAAAAAATATCAACCTCATCGAATTTTTACAATTATAAACTAACCTACCATTATGTTAATTTCTTCAGTACTCCGAACGTCATTTTAAATACACGTGGAACATGTACGCCTAAATAAACACTAAAGTACCTAAAGTATGATACAATAAGGTCATCAGATATGCACCAAGGCCGAGATGATGAACTACGTTTTACTAACGCACATTTTTTCCTTTATAAGACTAATTTAAGTCACGAATGTACCTAATTGTTGTTTTGTATCCTTTGTATGCATTGAGTCATTACAATACTAACACTTCTTGAGATGTATCTAAGGTAACAAAGGTTATAATTGTTGTACTATAGGCATTTGAAAAGCAAATCGTATAATTAAAGCAATGTTACTAGTATGATGTATTTATTCCGAGCATAATTCACAATTACAGAGTTATTCAAACTGAAATATGACTAGGTTTAATGACATGGTACAAATCGTATCATAATAACAATAACTAATAGCAAGTATCGATTACTATTGTCGTCATTCCTGAATCCTAGCACAGGTTATACAAAAAAATACAGTAATAAAAAATCAAATATGTCCCATCTCTGATGATTAAAACAAATACATCTTTGGACAAACAAATAAAACTCGGAAATAACAAACGAAAAGGGACAGAAACGATGCGATTGCTAAAACTAAAATGTGTAGTAAATTATTGACTAAACTAAACTTGAAACCAATTTTAATAGAGTAGAGTATCGACAAACACAGCATTTACCCTAGTAACGTATCTACTAAAGTAGCAGCTATCTCGCCGATGACATCATAAACGACAATGGGTCAGTAGACTCGGTAGCTGCACTGATTCTGAATGAACTTGCCACACTTAAATCGTTAGCAACGGATACTTTAAAGGTTATTTATTAGTTATTATACAAATAGACCGTGTTTTAGGGTTTGGTTTAATTGTTTTATTTAATTGGTGTCGATGTTGCCTCGATATCGCCTTCCAGCCGATAAGTTACTGGATTGCGAACTTTGATCTTTGTTAAATTATTGCCATCTCTTTTAGTTTCGGGGAATAAAAAAGCAGCAAAGCATTTTGAATAACTTTAAATTAGGTGAAGTTTAGTATGTGGCAACGACAATGAAATTATCGTAGCATTTATACCCCTTTTTCGTAATAACTTAACGTAATTTGTACTATCACCACCTCTCAAGTCTAAAAATCTTTTAACAGTTATTAAAACTTTTATAAAATTTTATGATATTTAATTTTTAAGAACCGACAGCCAATTTGGTCCAAAAAATATAATTGCTTTTAAAATATTAGCTGCAAGCTTGATCGGTTCTACCGAGGAGATATATGTAGTTAATAACGTGATAACAAATAATTACTTTAGCCTTAGTTCTGTTTTGTCTATCAAAACAATTCAATAGTCCTCGCTCGCAAATGATGGATATGTTCTCAAATTGATAGCGCAAGAACCGACCCTGATGGGCAATACGGAGAAATGATTGCCCTATTTAATAAAGGATCTAGTATCTATGCGGTTAAATATAATAGGCAGTACCATATTCTGATCTGAATGTAAGCATTTATCTTAATATTATGTTTAGGAAAAATACATTTTATTGCTTATTAGGTTATGTTTACAACTCCCCGTGAATTTTAATTTACGCAAGGGATACAAATTAGGAACACTAAACATTTGAATAATCATAGTTTCTGTAGTATTAGTAATGGATAGTTAAAGACGTTATAACACTTTTTGTTTTAATATTAATATTTTAGGTGTATTATAATTACCAACATATTGTCGTATATTTCATGTTAAAATCTTCTAACTTTAGCGAATAGTAAATGATAGACTGCAGATTTTCCTTCTTTTCCGTGTAGTTATATTCTCATAATATCCAGTATTCATAAACTGATTTGGATCATTAGCTTTTGTATAAGAGGTTGCTGTCTGGTTAGTCCCATAAAAAAATTGATGTATGATTTCAGAGATATTGGCGGTGATTTCAAATTTGATAATGTCTAAAAAAAAATATGTTCTAATTTTATTAGAAGGTAATTATCTTAGAAAATCTTCGATGATGTTAAGCTATTTTAAACAGTAGCTTCTTCAAACATACAACTCTCACACAGAAGCTTCAAGTACATTTATATAAAGACCTAAGTACAAGTTAAATGCTAACTTATAGCCGTCTACCCGAATAGAATAACTAATGTCCAACTAGTTTGGCTGGGTACACGTAATTCTCATGGACGACGAGAATCACTTCGGTACTTAATAGTTTTAATGTACTGGGTTTTACCGCAGACGTGTGGTTTATCAGTGTTTTTCGTTGTAGGCCTAACTTGGAACTAATCTACGTTAGGAACTGCATTTTATTTGTAATGTTTTAGAAGAATTAAAATAATGTTAACAATGGCATTTTATGTTTAATTAGAATCAGGAACATTCATCTCAAGTCCACACATCCACATCTCAACGCAGACACTCCTAAATTTTCAACTTGCAATTAAAATGTTATAGTGATATATATTATATTTATTTAGTGAATATAAGCAACTACTACATAACAGTAATAATCCATATAAAGAACCAAAATCTCTCCCCGATTCATTGACTTATCACGAAATATCGAACATTATTAATAGGAAATTTGGCAGTCGATTTAGAAGAAAACGTCAATTAAGAAAACATGTTCTACCCGGGCCAAGACGAGGTGGGTCAGCTAGTAGGTATCTAAACATTAAATAATCATAAAGCACTGGAGGTATATGATAATAAATATTGGTCAAGACTTATTATCTAACATATTATTATTATCTTGTTCCTTCACTTGAAGTACCCATGTCTGCATAAATCATAATTTAACGACTAATTATTAAAATTGGTCAATGCCGCATATTTAGTACTTACATTATGAGTACTAAATGACATAATATTTTTAATTTAAATTTAGCACTTGAGGTAACCCTTTACTTAACCTTGCTAAGTTATCACTGTGGTTATTTTAGTCGGTAACTTGGGTTAAGCTAGGAGGTGAAGCTAAGTTACTGTTGTCAAGGTGATGGAATAATGAACATATTTACGTGAAGTCGTGTCAGCTTGTTTAAATAAAATATAAATGATTGTTTGATGTACAATATCTTGTGGTTTTCTTATTATCTCAGGACATCCATTTTTCATGATAATCTTTTTTATCGATATAAAGTGACATTATGTTTTTATTTTTGAAAAATAAAAGCTAAAGCAATTTCACTTATATCTCAAATAACAAATAATTTATTAATATATCTAAACTCCATGAATGTAAATAATAACTAAATATATTTTTTTATCTATGCTTTGAACTGATGACGGTAAATTATTAATTAAGGAATTGGGGATTTTACTCATGAATTTAAGAGACCACGATCTTGATGTAAACCTAAACTACAAAAATAAAAATATTTATAATAAAAGATATACAAAAGTAAAAATGTCTTGTTAACACATTTCAAAGGTTTCATAGAAATTTTATATATAAAATTTCTTACCTATTGTTTATGGATGAGACAAAAAACCACGTGTTAATGCTAAACTTAAGGTTTTTATGATAAATATTATAATTATACATAATTCAATAAACACTTCGTTTATTGAAATTAAAATTAATAAATTATGTAATTATGGAAATATGTTCTGCATTTTAAAATGGAGCTGCGTTAACACCGCAGCCCTGTAATTTATAACGACTTTTTTATATCTCCAAAAAGAAAGAAATGACTCCAAAAACACAACAAACAAAAAGCCCACCCCGCCAAATACCGTTCGAAAACTCGTCCAGTATGTCACGCCCGTACAAAAAAAACCATTTCGCCTGTAATCACTAGGATGCGACGAGCGTAACATGTCCACGTGTGCGTGTGTCCGTGTGACCCACTTACGAACGGTGCTCGGGCGGCATCGGGCATTTCCGTCGCGGGAACATGCGTCTGCTGCCGCCATCTTGGTTATTGACTTCACTCCCCCAGTTTATTAAGACACGTGAATGTTGAAGCGTTTCTACAAGCGAGGGGTCAAACAATTTTGGGCATTTGGATTACGTAAAATCTGTCAATTGTTTACAAAAATCGCGCTATCTTGTCATTGTGATAGCGATGTTTATTTATTAACATGTGCTTAAAAAATGAGCCTATGTGTTATATATAGATATTATTAGTACCTACTTATGTGATATACTTATGGAAGTAGGTAATAGGCATGTCTGTAGAGACCTATTTACCTGATAATCTTGTATTTTTAACACTAATCTATCGATCTAATACTAAGAATCTTTGTAGTGCCTGATATAACTGATTCACTGACTTGACTGATTGATTTAGATTTAAGAGACAACGCAGAGGCTAACTGCACCGCTAGTCGTAGAGACTTGAAATTTGGAGGAGACATTTGTCTTAGTACGTAGAAGTGTACTAAGAATGGATCATTGGAAATTCAACCCCGAAGAGGGTTAAATAGGGCGAAAACGTTTGTATGAATGTTCTTTGTTTATAAACTTATAGCGATGAAAATTGGTTAATTAGAAGTTAATTTAAAAGAGAAAAATTGTGTGAAAAATCATCGCTTTCCATCAGGTGAGATAGTGAACAAATGCTTGGCTATCAAACAAAAAAAAAATATTGCACATATGTAAAAATTACAATAACATTTAACGTTATCTATCTGCTTACTTCACATTTAGAATAAATAAATAAAAAGTTTATTAATGCCATTCCCAATTATCACAATCAGGAAATAAACTTTTAAACGAAAAATAACAGTTATGCAACTGTTACATCAATTAATGCGTTATTAGCTTACGTAATAACGGATAGCAATAACTGTTGCTGGCAACGTGAAAAGCTCGTTGTGCTTTCGATAACTTCCGGTATTGATGGTTTTTGGAGATCCGTTATCAAATTTTTAAAACCTCTAATGAGTTTTTGGCGCGAAAGTGAAAAATGGCGTTGTTGATTTTGTATATTTTTTCAAGCCTTTTGACTCTTCGAGTGTTAATGATAATAGTTTGTGAACGTGCATGTGTGTAGGCAAATCATACAAAGTTGAATAAAGTGATTTTCGCTTTAGCTCCAAAACTCCAAAAGAAGTTCTAGAAAATTTTCTACCATTTACTAAGGCATGACTTGACTGGGCCTTGACTCTTTTACTTGACTTTGACTGTGACTTGTGACTAGGACGTTTTTATTATGAAATATGTTCTACTTGAAATATTTCATTACTTGACTTGACGGCGAAATGCACCAGATTGCGTAGCCGAAATAAAAAATAAAAACCTCTAAAACGCATTTGATTCTATAATATTCTTTATTAGATATCCACTGTAGCTTAGATTTTAATTTTCTTATTTTATTGTATTATACTTTAAAGTTTAATTAAATTATTAATTTTAATTCCAAGCTCAATTAAATGAATACCCTTAATATACAAAGGTATTATCGTACAGAAAATGAGGCATTCATTTTAATATATTTACTAAATCGATTCTATCCCCTATTTGTTCATAACCAACCCCATCTCAATATGTATCCTGCCAACCCCTCCAGAATGTCCAAACACATGAACAATTTTCCCCTAATTTTCTGCGGAACCACGCGTTCAAATATTGTATCGTGAATGCACACATGCGTATATTTTTGGCGGCTTTCACTATCTGATGGAAAGTTACACACACAAAGATAAGCTTTTGTATGGTGGTGTGTGTGACAGTGGCCGAAAATCCTTTTATTTTATACTTGTAATAAACAGAAGGTTCTTTCACTTCCAATAGAAGTTCTATTAAAGTTCGTAGCATTTTACTAGGACATGACTTATATGAAATTACCTTGACTTTGACTGGTGACTAGGACTAGTTTAATAAAATTACGAACTATAAAGAGTTTTGGCGCGAAAGTGAAAAAATTACGATGTCGATTTGTAATATCTTAAAAAAGTTTTAATACCTCTAATGAGATTTTGGCGGGAAAGTGAAAAAATGGCGATGTTGAATTTGTATTATTTTTCAAACCTTTTGACTCTTGGAGTGTTAATGTGTAATAATGGTGGATTATTAACATAAGTGTTAGCAAATCATACAAAGTTGAAAAACGTCATATTCGCTTTCGCTCCAAAACTCCAATAGAAGTTCTAGTAAAGTTTCTACCATTTTATTAGGTCATGACTTGACTCACCCTTGACTCTTTTACTAGATTTTGACTGTAACTGGTGATTTATATATTTATTTGTGTTTTATAAATTACACCCAGAACCAGAAGCTCAAATTTCCCTTGGTGAGGAAAATTTTAATATTTTTATATGAATTAAATTAGCTAAAAAAATACTAAACAAAAAGGCGTTACCAAATAAGCTCTCATACATTTATGAATAATTGCAGAATGTGAGTGTTTTCGCCGTTATTTCTTTTATCTGTGACGCATTCTCACGCAACCAAATTTTGCGGTGTTTTCTAGGGTCATCACACACTAAATTAATTAATTTTAGCAACATAATATTTAAATATTTTATTTTGAACGGTATAATCTGGGAGTCTTTAAGTTAAGGGAAATTAGTTATATCCTTGAGAGCCAAACTCACACACTCACAAATTTTCCACAAGTTTTCTCACCACGGAAATTTTTTGTTGTCGAAAACATTCACAATGTATCCGGCACCCACGATACAAGTCGTTGAACTTAGAGTCTGTGAGTGTGAAAGCGTATATGTTTAGGACTTTAATTTTTTATGCATCTTTCGTTAGATCTCTCACTCACCTGTCTGTAAGTAAGAGATCTAACCGATAGTATAATTGAAAGCACGTGTTTTTGAGAAAGGATTTTTAATTAATTTTTCTCACACGTGCCAACCCTAGCGGGTATAATTGCATACGAAATTCGAGAGTGCCGAAAAGTCGTGAGCTCGCTTTCACCAGTTAGATAATGTTACCGGTTTGCCCACTGAGAGAAAGGATCGCGGGAAAATATAAATAGCTACTTACTCATACAAACAATTTTAATGTATGACTTATGGAGTTAAATTACATGAGCCACAAATTATTAAAAAAAATATTCTAGTAATCTGCATTTCATCACTATTCTATACATTAATGTCGAGATTTTTTAAATACAAAAAAATAAAATGGTTTGACACTCACAGCCCCTCACTAAGTCCCATAACTTGTGTCGTGGGTGCCGGAAACATTTACATCACACACACAATCACAACCAGAACCAGAAACACAAATTTCCCATGCGAAGAAAAGTTGTATTTCCGCCTGGAATCGAATCCGATACCCTGCTTAGAAAGCGAACGCGTACCTAACTAAGCCAACGGGAAATTTAAGAACTTAAATGGTTTTTTTTTATCAACCCACGAAAAATACGTGTTCAATATTTTTTGATAATCTGACTGACGGACTTATCTAGCCTATTGTATTTAGAAATAATGATATTTAATTTAATTTAATTAATAAATAGTTAAGGTGAGATAGCGGTCTAATGCTTGCCTATAGAATTAAATAATTAAACACAAGCAAAGCTTAAATAAAGCGTGTAAAAATCGACTTCACCGCTATACCTTGATCAGATTTAATGTATTAAACACGTATTATTAACGATAACTCAAAAATTAGAGATCAGATCTTGACCACATAAAAAACACCAGCTTTCAAATAAAAAAATAATCATCAAAATCGGCTCACAACGAAAGAAGTTATGAGGTAACTTTTGAAGTCAGTTAAACAAGAACATCGTCAATGTAGTCCACAGAATACGCATTATTGACGATATTTCAAGTCCCATCAAAATTTTATCAAGCTCCGATCTCTAGTTTTTGAGTTATCGTTAATAATAACGTAATCGTTAATATTAACCTCATAAAAGTTCCGAAGATAAAGCGGTGAAGTAGGTTTTTTTTAGCTTTGCTTGCGTTTAATTATTTGTATGTATGCTACGCAATCATTCCGCCATTTATGAACCGACTAGCAAACTCGGCGAACTCCGTTTCGCCACTATAAACCTCACGGAGCCCGAGACCTTTCCAACGAATGCAAAACCATGGAAATCGGTTCGTGCGTTCTGGAGTTATAGCGTCAGGAAGGAAAACCCGACTTATTTTTATATAGTAGATTTGATGTTTTTTTTTTGTTTAGTAGATTATACTTCAGAGACCATACTATTTAGCTTTCTGTGAGAATATCTGAGTTAGTGTTATCTCATAGATCACATATCATATAGCCTGGTAGGGTTTATAATCTTTGTTATATATAGACAACTCTATATTGACACACATTGTTATGGGATCGCCATATAAATGTTATCGAAAACGATAAAAAAAAAAACAAAATATAAGCGGTGAAGTCGGTTTTTTTATTAAGATTTTATTGCGTTTTAATTATAGTTAATTTTATTTAATTTTTATATGTTTTTTTGTAAGGTGTGTCAATATAGAGTTGTCTATCTATAAGATAACAAATACTCAGATATTCGCACAGAAATCTAAATAATAAGGCACCTTATTATTTAGGTTTCTGTAGGTATTCGTCTATTACAGCTTCCTTCAAATTATATATTAAAAATCTAAGTATAATTAAAAAGATAAAATCGCATATACATACATCATGATGAAGGTATAATTTTGCATAGGCCTTCACCCAATTGCGCATCACGCAAGTTAGTTCTTATGTTTTTTGTTACTAAAACCTTAAGGTCTGAGTTCATCCTACTAATATTATAAATCCGAAAATTTGTGTGTAAGTATGTTTGTTTCCTCTTCACGCTTTAACGGCTGAACGGATTTGGATGACATTTGGAATGTACATTGATTATACCTAGGATTAACACATAGGCTACTTTTTAACTTGATAATAGCGGGCGAAGCCGCGGGGCACGGCTAGTGTAGTATATGTACTTCTACGTTCATCACCCGTACAGCGAGGGAGTGGAACTCATTGCCTGCGTCATTGTTCCCCGAGGGGTATAATTTGGGAGTCTTTAAATCAAGAGTGAATAGGTACCTTCTAGGCAAGCATGCCACCATCATCATTTTCCATCAGTTGAGATAGTGGTCAAATGCTTGCCTTTTTAGCATAAAAAAACTAATAGCAGCTATTCCACATTCCATATTAGGTCACATTTAAATGTGACAAAAAAGAACGATTTCATAAGATACTTGTTAAAAACTTTTTTATAGACAAGCTTTTAGAAGTCCGCCATATTGAATTTAAAGTGACGTCACTTTATTTTTCGAGTTATTTTAGCAACCCCTTTTCATTTGATACCCATATTGTAGGAGTGCATTAAAAATCAATTTTCCAGCATTTTGTGTGTTCCGCCATGTTGGACTTAGAATGTCGTCACACAGCTAACCATGTATTGTCATCCAAACTAAACGTGAAAACAAAATTTTAGCTCAATCGGTTGAAGATATCTGCTTCAAAATTGAGTTGCAAGATTCCACCCGAACAAACATACACACATACAGTGCAAGCTAAATAAAAGCTTGTACAAAATAGAATAAAAAAATATATTATATCAATACATTCAGATGTCCTCACGTTGTGTCACAGGTTGGATTGTTTATAATTTATGATATGTATGAATTCCCGAGGCCGTTGTTGCACGCTTCTACCACCGTGACATCTCAATGACGTCACTATCCTACATTAAAATGCATGATATGTTGATTTTAGCATTGCAATTCAGAGAGGCAATGCCGCCAGCATGATGGGAACGCTACCCACTGGGGCTTGAGCACTTGAACTATACTCTCGTCTTTGTTCCCGGAACAGAATGATCTGGGAGCCTTCAAGTCTAGAGTGAAAAGGTATTTTCTGGGTAAGCATGCTTCATTCGGCCGCATTATCAATTTCCACCAGGTGACATACCTGCCACCACCAGAACAAGCCACACATTTTCCTTGGGGAGAAAACTTGTGTTCGCGCCGGGAATCGAACCCGATACCCCGGCTTAGAAGGCGAACGCTCACCCAACTAAGCCTACGGGCTCTGCACTAAACCAACGGGCAGTTCAATTGGTATTAGTTTTCTACCGCTTCACAAAAAAAGGAGGAGATACTCAAGTCGAATATATTTTTTTTATTTTTATTTATGTGTTCGTTCCACGTGAACCGATTTTGAAAATGTTTTTTTTTTGTTTGACCGATGTTGCTTTCCAATTGGTCCCATTTAAATTTGATCAAGATCTGATCAGTAGTTCTTGAAATATCGTCAATAATGCATGTTCAGTCCATCTAATCTGATCAAAGTGCCGAAGATAAAGCGGTGAAGTCGGTTTTTTTAAGCTTTGCTTGCGTTTAATTATTGGTATTAGAAAGGATTAATTCATTACCACACACTAACACTCGAAGAATCACAGGTTTTGGAAACTAGTACAAAATCCCGTCATTTTTTACTTACGCGGCAAATCCCGAGCCAAAGTTATATAATGGAAGTTAAAACATAGGTAATGCCATATAAAGCCGGTGTTCGAAGCTCATTACTAATGCAGCAGCCAAGGCTGCGCAGGCGCACGCGAGCCACCTCACGTGTAGATACTAAGTATAAACTTATTCAGTAATTGCTAGGTGCAGCTGATAAATAGATACTCTTTATTAAACACCTTAAAAGTCTTAAAACACAACACAATACAATACAATACAAATACTCTTTATTGAAAAACCAATTCAAAAATCTTAAGAACTAACTAAATAAATAAATCTTAAAGAGGTTTCACAATAGGCGGTCTTATCGCATAAAGCAATCTCTTCCAGACAACCTTAGCATGGATGTATACATTTTTTTTTAAAGAACAGCATCTTGCGTAGGTGTACACTAAGAAGTAAATAATAAATAAAGAATAAATATATATACATAATAAAACACATGACATGGAATAATCTAGAAAATAAGTGTAACAGCAGACGGTCTTATAGATATGAGCGATCTCTTCCAGACACCCTTGAGAGGAGTAAAGCAATTAAATTGGACGACGATGTTTTTGTATACGGAATTAAATTATATATATTTTTAATAAGAAATACTTTAATAAGTTTTTTTTAATCAAGCGTTAATCAGTTGTAAATAAAACAGGTCTAAAAGTTACAGCGAAGATACATAACGTACACTAAATTTGAGTCAAATCGGTTTTCGGGAAGTGGGTCTAATTTAGCTTCCAAGATTTAAAAAAACTATAATAATAATTACTATCTTAATTTCAAATGCATAGATCGGTGCGTATTCGCCTCCCAAGCAACAAGCAACGGGTTCGATTTCCGGCGGGAGTACAAGTTTTCTCCCCGAGGGAAATTTGTTTTTCTGGTTTTGGGTGTGATTGTGTGTGATATGAATGTTTCCGGCACCCACGACACAAGTCTCCCTACTTAGTGTGAGGCTGTGACTGTGAAAACGTTTATATTATAATTAATATGCGCAATGGCCTAAGGTTGGTAGTTGGTAGTATTGGTAGTAGTGAATCATTATAGAGGACCTTGCTGTCATTACAAGAAACGTCAAATCAAGGTGCACTGACAGCTCATTCTTACGTCAACTATCGTGCCGAACAAAACAGATAACCCTTGTTAATTCAGAGAGGCAATGCCGCCAGCATGATGGGCAACCCACTGGTAGTGGGCTTGAGCACTTGAGTTACCTATAAGCTCGATGTCTTGTAGGTAATTTGGTTCTTTGCTGTATATAATTTTAGTTTAGTTTTAGGAAATATAGGCAATTGGCCCGTAGGTAGAAGATATTCCACCCTTGTTTGTTCCCTGATATAATCTATGAGACTTCAATTCTAGAATGAACAGGTATTTTCTAGCCAAGCATGCTACAACATCGGCTGTATCATCACTTTCCATCAGATAAGCTATTACCTATCTCTGTTGCGAATGGCTTCAATTCTGAAACGACAAAACTTCTATGAAATAAGGTTTATTTTTGCGTAATTCAAATTGAAATTGCAACTGAGATACGTAAATAGGGACAGTAGGTGACACAGCGATCAAATGTTTGCCTATGAATAAAAAAAAACTAATAGATATATATATTATTTTATTTTTAGTATTTGTTGTTATAGCGGCAATAGAAATACATCATCTGTGAAAATTTCAACTGTCTAGCTATCACCGTTCTTGAGATACAGCCTGGTGACAGACGGACGGACTGCGAGTTCTCAGTAATAGGGTCCCGTTTTTATCCTTTGGGTACGGAACCCCTTAAACGACTATTAATTATGTAAATATACATATACTATATAAAGGCGAAAGTTTGTGAGTGTGTTTGTATGTTTGTTACTTCTTCACGCTCAAACGGCCGGACCAATTTAGATGAAATTTGATATGGAGGTAGCTGATACCCTGGATTAACAAATATGCTAGTTTGTTTTTACTTTTTTTAATTTATAGTGGGTATAACCGCGGGGCGCATCTAGTTAAAAAAAAACTGCTTTTGTTTCTGTCTGTACAATACATAGTCATAGAAACAGAAGGTCCTACGTATGACTCACTAGCCCTATTAGTGACTTCTAAAAATCCCTACGCCTATGATTTGTCACCGCTTTCTTTCAATGTTGCAATAAGGAAAAAATATTGCGAAGTGACATAATAGTTGTATTGTAGAACGTTTTTTTTGGCATCGCAATTTTTGTGCATTTAGCCAGTGATATAATAAAATAATTCAAATGAAATACATATTTCAACATACAAGTCTTAGTCACAATCAAAGTCATGGTCCAGTCAAAGTTAAGTCCTCGTAAAGTGATACTTTATCAGAACTTCTAATAGTGTTTTGGTGCGAAGAAGGTGAAAGCGAAAATCACGTTTTTCAACTTTGTATAATTTGCCTACAGTTATGCACGTTCACGAATTGATGCACCATTATTACATATTAACACTCGAAGTTTCACAATTTTTCGAAACAACAGAATCAAAACATAATAACATGTCTAAATTTATATTATTTACGAACATACTTAAAGTATTTACCGTAGTTATTAAGATGATTCTATACAATGTATAATAATAATAATAAATAATAGTTCTTTTATTTTTATTTTTTTATGACAGATAGGTAAGCATTTAGCCGCTATCTCACCTGATGAAAAGTGACGATTCGAGCGGATATGAGGTATGTTGTTTTAGTTTTTTAAACTACACTATCCCGCAAAGAAAATTGCCAGAAATGTAGAGTTCCAAATTTTATTCCGTTTTAAAAAACCTACGTACAGAACCTCGGATAATACTACGTTATATAAAATGAACCTACTCTCACGTAAATAGGAACGTTATCTTCTAGAAGCGCGTATGCGTTTAAAAACATGTTAACGTTCCTGTGCTCAGTTTCGTGACGTAACACAGATAGTAAACGTTAAGGCAAACAAATGCTTGCGCAACGAAGGGCCGAAGAACGTGAATTTAAATACGCGCAGATAACGCGCATGGAGGCGCGATACAATGTTTTTTTTTAATTTTCTTTATTTGAACTGCCCATTTACTTAGGTGAGCGTTCGCCTTGTAAACAAGGGTATAGGGTTCGATTCCCGTCGGGAAAGTTTTCTCCTGAAGGATTTTTTGATGGTTCTGGTTGTGATTGTATGATGCGAATGTTTCCGGCACCATACACATAACATAAACGCCTTTATACTCACAACCCTACACTAATTTCAATGTGGTGTGTCGTGGGTGCAAGTCATTGAAATTAGTGTGGGGCTGTGAGTGTGAGAGCGTTTATGTTTAATTTTGGCTCCGCAATGTTGTGCATTTTGCCAGTGTCAAGTAATACAATATTTCAATATTGTATTACTTGACACTGGATTTCATAATATTTCAAGTGTAATTTGAATATCATAATTTCTATTATGATATTCAAATTACACTTTATATTGGGCTTCTGCCCAAGTCAAAGTCAAGCAATTGACTCAAAGTCCAGTCATAAGTCAAGTAACGCCCTGATAAAGTACAAAAAAATACATATTTTGTGTTTTTTATAATTATTTTAAACTATATTTATTCCTGTTTTGTGTTTATTATCTGAAGGCGAAGTCGATTTATTAATTTAATAACATATTATTTATTTAATCTTAGCACGTCACGGTGGATGCGAATGTGCTATATGCGTTTTTTTTTATATAAGTAGTTCTGCACAAAATAATAGAATGAACTAGAAAATGTATATATATATATATCTATGTATATGTGCCAAGTATGAAGAAAGATTTTTTCAAATTAAATGAAATAAATTTAAATGCAGAAACTGTGTTATTAATTAATGTGATTTTTTTTATTCAACCGTTTGTCACACAAAGCACTTATTTCTGGCATATGTACTCCTATGTACTTATATAATAATTATAACTTCGAATGTTATAAATGTATCTACTTTGAATGTTTTTTGACTTTGTAATAAGATGCATTATGCCACCAAAAAGGTAGATACACAAAAACACCTGCATCGCAATAAAAACGAATAAAAACCCGCCAAATTCGAAATTTAAATTTCGAAATTCGCGATAGGACGCGCAGTGCGTTGTCTCAATAAAATTTTTGTCCAGATGATAATGAACTTTAGCTAGTAAAAGTTATGGTTGTTTTTTGTTTGTAATTTGCAAAGGCGTAAAGCCAACTCAAAAGTGTGTCACTGAGTTGAACGCTCACGCAAGGCCAACTATCTGTGAGTGCGCGCGCAAAACCGCAAATGTGCGAGCCTCGCGATCGTACAAATCTGTAAAAGTAGAGTCAATAAACGGTTTCTTTATAGATTTTTCCTATATTTTATATCAAAACCCAACAATAATATTAAACATTTGGAACTTACTTGGTCAAAGTTTAGGAAATATACAGTAAATCTGTGAAAAGTGTTACTGTAACAGCATCGGAAAAGGTCAGCCTATCTATAAACGCGCGCTTAAAACCACGAATTCGCAGTGACGTTTGTCAAATCTGTAATTAAAATGAAATTGCTAGTCGCGAGTTTTCAACCGACTTCAAAAAAGGAGGTTCTCAATTCGACTGTTTGTTTTTTTGTATGTAAATTACGCGATATCTCCGCCAATTATTAATCAATTTTGATGTTTTTTTTTGTTTGGTAGACTGTACTTCAGAGGTGGTCCCATATACATTTTATCGAAATTGGCCAAGCCGAAACCGAAATATAAGCGATGAAGTCGGTTTTTTTAAGCTTTGCTTGCATTTCAATTATTATTTAACTAAACTCTACTAAACAAAAAACAAAATCGATTCATATTATTGGCGGAGATATAGCGTAACATACATACGAAAAAAAAAA
This sequence comes from Lomographa bimaculata, assembly GCA_948107665.1. Lineage (NCBI taxonomy): Eukaryota > Metazoa > Arthropoda > Insecta > Lepidoptera > Geometridae > Lomographa > Lomographa bimaculata. Next base: position 6,255,601 of record OX403612.1, on the reverse strand, counting down.
CATAGGTACAGCCGAATTGACAACCTCTTTTTCTGAAGTCGGTTGAAAATACAAAATCGTTTATTTACATGGGCCCCAAAGAGGCAGTCAACAAGATCTCGCTCCGTACTATCAAAAATTCAACACGTCTTTTCGAAATCGGTTAATAACAAAATACAAATACAGAGAGCAAGGTAACAGATTATATATCCCAGATATCTAGTGTCAAAGTCCGTAAGCACTAAATCAGTGTTATCAGGTCTCGACCTAGGCAATAGATAATTAGTAACAGTTAGAGACATCTCGATGTGGTACTAAAACTAGTCGTTCGCCCCGGACTGAGATATCACAATTTTTTTTTTTATGATAGATAGGCAAGCATTTGACCACTATCTCACCTGATGGAAAGTGAAGATGCGGCCGTAGATGTGACATGCTTATCTAGAAGATACCTATTCACTCTAGACTTGATGACACCTAGATTGTACTGTTCGGGAAACAAAGACACAGGCAATGAGTTCCACTCCCTCGCTGCAAGGATGATAAACGTAGAAGCAAAACGCTTCGAGCGACATTTCGCCAAAAATCAAAAACTTTTGAGGTTAGATGTTTATAACTTTTTTAGTACTTTTTTAACCCACTTCAAAAAAAGGAGGTTCTCTATTCGAATGTATTTTTTACCTTACCTTATTACTATTTTCTAGGATTATATCTGACCAGTAGTTTTTGAGTTAACAATACGTATTTTAATATGATTACGAGTTCCGAAAGTAATTACGAGTTAAATTCTTTCGTTGTGAGCCGATTTTGATGATTCTTTTTTTATTTGACAGCTGGTGCTTTTCTTGTGGTCCCATTGAAATTTGATCAAGATTTGATTTCTTGTTTTTGAGTTATAGTCAATAATGCGTGTTTAATACATTAAATCTGAACAAGTTTCCGAAGATAAAGCGGTGAAGTCGGTTTTTTTAAGCTTTGCTTGCGTATAATTATTTTAAGCTCTGCTTGCATTTAAATATTGTAGTTCTTCTCTTCTTTTATTCTAAATCACCTGAACAAAGCTATTTTAACCGATTTCAAAAAAGGAGGAGGTTCTCTATCGACTGTAGGTATGTTTTGTATGTACGTTACGCGATCATTCCGCCAATTATTAATCTATTTTGATGATTCTTTTTTTGTTTGGTAGATCATACTTCAGAGGTGGAGCCATAGCAAATTTTATCGAAATTAAACTAGCGCCTTTTGAAAAAATCAACAAAAAACTAAATATGAGCGGTGACGTCGGTTTTTTTAAGCTTTGCTTGGGTTTCTTTTTTTTTTTAAGTTTTTGTATCTAGGGGTTGCCAAACGGGATCCTTTTATTAAAGTGACTCCGTATACCCCCTTAATACGCAAGCATTTGGCCGCTATCTCGCCTAATGGCAAGGAACGATGCAACCGAATAATAATATGTAGATTGCTTACTTAGAAGATACCTTCACTCTAGATTCGAAAACCCTGATTATACAGTTCGGAAAAGCAAAACGCTTCGAGCGGATATGAGGTATGTCAACCATAAATAGATGACGTCTGTCAGTTCTTGTCCGATGACAGAAAGGGAAATAATGTAAAATGTATCTTTAGACGAAGTTTTTCATCGGGACATACCCGACATGTCCCGGTTTGTAAAATGTGAAGCCCTGTCCCGGGCAGACAACTGTCCCACTTTATAAATGTTATTATTGATTGAGACTGGAACTCGGTGCCGCATTCGAATACTGTTCCTGTTGTTTCTTTTCTATCTATATTTATTTGGTATTTTATTTTTACTATGGATGGTAAAAACAGTCAACCTCATAGACATCTAATACTATGAGAAGTATGAGAATCTTTGTCCTGACTAGTGTTGCCAGTCTATGAAAATTCAGGACGGTAGGTAAATAAAACCGGGATTTGGAAAATCGGTACAACTAAAAAAAGTGGTTTTTGTATGGCGTAGTTTAAATTGAAGGTTCAATCAAATCGGGACATTTGGCGTCCCGATCTAGGGTTAATCGGGACGTGTCCCAGACCCCTGAAAATCGGGACGTCCCGCGTAAATCGGGACGTCTGTATACTGATTCACTGACTGATTGACTTAGAGACAAAGCACAGCCTAAACCACTGGTCGGAGAGACTTGAAATTTGGAGGTTACATTTGTCTTAGTACGTGGAGGTGTACCAAGAATGGATTTTTGGAAATTCTACCCCTAAGAGGGTTAAATGGGGTAAAAACGTTTGTATGAAAGTTCTTTGTTTTTAAACTTATAGCGATAAAAATTGGTATATAGTTGATTGAAAATAAAAAATATGTAATGAGTATTTTTGCCAGGGGTGCGTTAAGATCAATGGCGAATGAAAGTTCACATAGAAAGATTTTTATTTATCTACATACAAGAAAATCACACATCATAAATCCGGAATTTTGTGTGTAAGTGTAAACGTATGTTTGTTTCCTCATTTCGCTGAAACGGCTGAACGAATTTGGATGAAATTTGGAATGTACATAGATTATACCTAGGATTAACACATAGTCTACTTTCTACCTTGATAAGAGCGGGTGAAGGCGCCTTAGCATTATATTTTGAAGTCGGTTTAAAATACCAAAGAGGTTGAAGAGGGAGGAGCTGCCTAGGGGCGATGTCCTAAGCTGTCTCCTAATCTTTGATGTAGTCAGCTGCTCTTATACAGTACCAGTAGTTTAATTTAGATTTCTATTAACCAAGGACTGACCTGGTTACGCTTGTTAACAAAATCGTCACCTTGATAGAGATATTGCGAAAATGTAAAATCGTATTTCGACAGCTATGGAGGTTGATTTTCTCTTTAGGTATTGTCTGACAAAGATATTGTATTCGAACTGCATCGCAAACGGATGCTGTGTTGCAAGAAGGGATTTGGGGTTTAATTAGAACTGTTATGGCTGGGCTTAGGTTTTTTTTTTTCTTTTTTTATTTGTGACAGGCTAGTGTTTGACCACTATCTCACCTGATGGTAAGTGACGATGTAATCGAAGCTGGTAAACACACTAGACCTGGAATACGCAGGCTCTCAAGGATAACTGCCGGAACACCGTATTTGGCTTGGCGGCAGACTTTCAACTTGATGGTGGTAAGCTACTTTGGTAGCAAGCCAGGCGAGCAACTCACAAAATGCTCTACCACCTCTCAAGGTTCGAGAACGATTGTCATACCAGGCGATTTGATGTAGCATATAAGGGCGCGTTTAGCGGAGTAAAATATGATGGCTAAGAAAGATCACGCGTCATACCTTATATTACACTAGCCGTGCCCCGCGGCTTCGCCCGCTATTATCAAGTTAAAAAGTAGCCTATGTGTTAATCCTAGGTATAAGGTATGTACATTCCAAATTTCATCCAAATCCGTTCAGCCGTTAAAGCGTGAAGAGGGAACAAACATACTTACACATAAACTTTTTTGTGAAGTCGGTAGAAACGGTTGTGAATCAGAATTTCAAAGCCCTCCCTTAGAAAGTTTCACTTAAAAAACGTAAACGAGGACACAGGCGCGGCCCGGGGCTATAAGTCATATCATAAGACCTATGCATTATGACATAGAACATAGATACAAGTCATATGAAACAAAATTCATCCAACCTCCCGACCGCAGCTACGCTACACACAGGCAAATCTAATATCGTTATCTAAGGCACAGAATAAATAGCAGTACTTAGGACATAGTCACAATGTATACTACTTGCATAGTTACTGTGATACCAGCTACCTGTGTATGTTCCACGCACGAGCGTAGCGTTAATGTATGACAGAGAATGACATGACTTGATACTTGGAAAGTTACTTTTAAACGTGCTTTTTTGTACAAGTTACAAGTGAAGAGTCTTTATGCTATAGAAATAAAAACGTGTTTGAAATGTATGTCCTTATTTTCTTTGAGTTTAATATCATAATATCGTCATTGAGATAATATACTAATCATTTCACTAGTTCCACTTGTGTTTTTTTATTTATTTTTTTATGCCTGATAGGCAAGTATTTGACCACAATCTCACCTGATGGAAAGTGAAGATGCGGCCGAAGATGTAGCATGCTTGCCTAGAAGGTACCTATTCACTCTTGACTTGAAGACTATTATATATTGTTTTTATATTGTCATTTTTTTTTAATGGCGTTTGTAAATTATGAGCTTGCGGTCAAATAAAAAAACTACTGACTAGCGCTTTCTTTAATGTTTAATATTTTCCTGTTTAACCTAATATTATATTAATTATTATCTTTTTCTTTTCTTGTCACTTAAGCGATATTGTAACGGAATACATTTACGTCTACGTTTTTAGTTATATTTTACAATACTATGTAATAAGTGGAAATTTTTATTGGCTTTTATGACGTATCAGTGTATCTATATTTTGTAATTAGCTGTAAGTTTCCCTACAATTAATAAATAAAATAAATTAAAAATGACTTTCCCTCACCGTTTCTTGGTGTTCTCTTCTCTACTACTGTATTTCCTGAAGCACCTAAATACACATTTGTAAAAAGCTATTTTAACTATAAGTGTTATTATATAGTAAGATATTTTATTGCCGTCAGTTAAGTTATTTATTTCTCACCTCTGACTTGCAGTTAAAGTTAAATATTTTATGAAGAAGCCTATTACATAATTCAAAAAATAAATTGGCTTCCTACGAAACCTTTGCAAACAATGGAATTAAATACGACAACTTTGCGTGTAATTACTTTAATGGTAGATGAGGTAATTGAGATAGTGCTTTGGCCAAATAGGTGTCAAAAAAGAGGTTCTTTAAATATGCTGAAACATACATAAGGTTTATGCTCATGGAGGATAGATAACCTTGAGAAAATTATTAAGATTTTGACCTAGGTTCAAAACTCTGGGTGGACCTGAAATGTAACAGGCAAGCGTGACACTTACCATCTGGCAGGGACTTGCTCGTTTAAAATATGATAGATATAATCTGTTAATAATAGTCATTTATTTTCGCGATAGTTAATAAATCTTGCTATATCTTTCAACAACATAAATTCAAGTTCACAAATGAGTTATTATTTTCTGACCGTACTCATTGGGAGAAGAACAAGGATTTGGTGCTTATGTTGAAATTAAATTTACTAAATTGTCGATATGAATGAGCCACGGCTATAATTTACTGTATTCAAGTTTCACATTGCAATGATTTACACACATTGCATTTGATCAAAGGTTGTGGAAAATTGATAATTCATTTAGACTTTTAGTGAAAAAGATGTAAAACATAAATCTTATCAGAATTCTAAACGCAACTCTAATTAATACCCATGACGTTGATGTCATTAAATTCGCGAAGGTAAACGTAAGTACCAAGATTGGTTGTGCACGCACCGCCATCCACTATATAGGTCTTGGCCAAGCAACTTTTTCTCGCACAGTTTACTAAAGACACATACTCACATACATGTTATCCTGATACCCAGGTAGCCTAATGTTTAGCTCTATCCGTCAGGTGGTCTTGTTCAATATTAGAATGGCCTAAGATTTTCTATGTTAAAATGTAGTATATATCATACATATGGTTGTTTAATTGTTTATGACTTGTATGTACTAGAATTGTTGGTTACTGTGTTAGTATAGGTATACTATAGTTTCGAATAGAATCTTCTTTGTCTAACTTTTTTGTTAATAGACGTAAAAATACGTTAAATATATATAATAGAGTAGACAATTTAAATACTCTACCAAAAAAATTGATTTTTTTACAATATCAACTCATGATGAATGTTTCCGGCACCCACAACACAAGTCATCGAACTTAGTGTGGGGCTGTGAGTGTGAAAGCGTTTTATGTTTATGTTTTTATATGATGACTATATTCTCAACAACAATTATGTAACATTATTAACTATTTTAGATGCTAAAATATTTGGTTTAAAAAGCTATTCTTAATTTAAATAATCACTAGTTACGCCTTTCTCTATTAAATACAACCGACAATTATGCAAAGTATACATTATGAGATGACCAATTACATAATTATTGTAATTATTCTGCTTCTGGTCTTACGAGTGTCTGTCTCTTAAGTGGTATTAGAGTTTAACTCGAAACTATGAGGCGATGACACATTGTATAAGATAAGTGGATGTAATTTTAACATAGTTAGAACACTATCGACCAATTCTTCTTACAAACAAAAAAAAAATCAAAATCGGTCCAGCCTTTTTTAAAAAAAATAATACCGCAATAAGTGCACAAACTGGGCAGAAAAAAAGATTTTTTTTCTAGTCTGATTTTTTTCTTACTAACTGGTAAAACACTGTGGCTTGGACAGCAGTAAAATCAACATCTGTTAGGAGTAGGTACTAAGTATCTAACATTCTCGTATTGGATTGTGCATTACTAACAAATGTTTGTACACTACAAACTTATAACACAGTATATATACCGTTGTATTATAAAAAAGTTGTAGTGTATATATACAACAACTTTTTTGTCTAAGTATACGTTGGTTGCGCGTCCGCCAATTAGACAGAGGGTGTCGGGTACCATTCGGGTACACCTAGGTTAAGAAAATTATGTATTAGAAATTAAGAATGTTTTTTAAAAAAAATGAATGAAAAAAAATGCGCCGCCGAGTTTCATGCCAGGTTCTTCTCGAGATGGCTGTAATTTTGCGAATCTGGCAATAGATTGATTAACTTTCATGAGTGCCTCTTTGGGGCCCATGTGAATAAGCGATTTTGATTTGATTTGATTCCCGGTGAGAACACGAATTTTTCGTCAAAGGAAATTTGTGTATCTGGTTTTGGGTGTGATTGTGTGTTTATGATTGAGTTATGTTATACAAACAGTACAGTTTGTTATCTTATTAAAACTTAACTTACTTATAGCAATGTCAATTATTTTTAGTGTAAGCATTTTACTAGAAAACGATGTAAGTATTTAAATTCTGCCGATATAGCCATTATTTCTATAATTACACGTAATTCAGCAAGTTTGCAGAGCAACATCGAAATTGCCGAATCAAACGAAAGTATCAAGTTACGTCAATCGCACTGCGTTTTGTCTGATTTCATAAATTTTTAGTAAAATATATTTTTGACTAAATTAGTAGGTAAGTTCTAGCAAGGTAAGTTTAACTTAACTTTGAGTTAGACGAATTGTATGAAATATAGGTAAAATTGTGATCGCGTAACATGCGATATAAATCTAGAAGGAAAACATATACATTACGTGAAAAATAACGAGCGCGGGAAAAATGCGACACTAAATATTTCTACGGGGAAAATAAAATTATGGAGAATTTCTAACAAATCTACTTAACTGTTAAAACTGTTGCACATTACTGCGTATATATATTTTTGTACTACTATCTATATTGAGTATTATATGTAGGTATATTTACATTACGTATATATATATATATATATATATATATGTATGTATATTTAGTAAGTAATTGTTTTGATAAGTTCTTGTACTTATATTTTTCCTTGACTAGTGTACACCACCGTCCAACACATTCCAGTTACATTTATGTCCATACTAAGGTTGTCTGGAAGAAATAGCTATACGCGATAAGACCGCCGATTGTATTACCAATAAAAAAATATATAATTTCTTAAAATTGTTTAGTTGTACACTTCGTCAACTGGTTATAGAGAGTTTTGTATTGTATTGTATTGTAACTTTAATTTGAATAATATTTGTTACTTGACAGTTGTAACACTGGCTAAATGCACATAATTTGCTGAGCCAAAATAAGGTACTTATGACTTTGTAAATACAGTTTTAGGAATTCCGAACCTATAGAAAACTAAGGAAATTGTCAAGATTTACATTATTAACATATTTTATTCGCTTCGGGTATTTGTTCACATAAATCATGTGTAATAATAACTTATGTGCTGTTGTTTTTTCGGAACACAAAAATGATTAATTTTTTATTTTGGCTCCGCAATCTTGTGCATATAGCCAATGTCGAGTTATAAAATATTTCCAGTGGAAAATATTCTATAATAGTCCTAGGACTGTGTGACTAGTCACTGTCAAAGTTAAGTAAAAGAGTCAAAGTCCAGTCCTAATCAAGTCATGCCATAGTAAAGTGGTAGAAACTTCACTAGAGCTTCAATTGGAGTGTTGGAGCGAAGGCGAAAGTCACGTTTTTAACTTGGTATCATTTGCCTACACTTATGCACGTTTACTAAGTATTAGTGGTTCTCAATTCTCATTAACACTCGAAGAATCACAAGTTTTCGAAAGTAATACAAAATCGACATTGCCATTTTTAGGGTTCCATACCCAAAGGGTAAAACGGGACTCTATTAATAAGACTCCGCTGTCCATCCGTCTGTCTGATGAACATGATAGTTAGACAGTTGAAATTTTCACAAAAGATGTATTTCTGTTGCCGCTAAAACAAATACTAAAAAACGTAATAAAATAAATGATTAAGGGGGCTCCCATACAACAAACGTGATTTTTTCGCTCGTTTTTGTTTGATATTGATAACGGCAACAGGAAGACACGCTTGAAATATTCACAGAATATTTAGTTGTATATTCACTTTATAAATAAAGAGTAAAATTAAACCATACAACAAACGTGATTTTTTGGCCGATTTTATAGATAATGCTACGGAACCCGGTGCGCGAGTCCGACTCGCACTTGACCGGTTTTTTACTATAGCGTCAAAACTCTTCTTTATTGTTAGTAATTGTGTATAGATGAGCAATAACAACACATTGATGACGCTATTGAAATTATCAAAAACAATTCTACATATTTCTAGGAAACGAACTAAAAGTCTATGAATTTTATGTTTATGAATGCAAATCTGCTCGAGGCAATAATAATAGAAAGTCGTTTTTTTCATTCAGGATAGACAAACTTTTGACCACGTTCTCACCTGATGGTAAGCGACGATGCAATCAACGATGGAGCGAGCTTGCGTAGAAGATAACTATTCACTCGCGACTTGAAGACTCCCATATTGTACTCAGGAAACACTGACTCCTTTCTCTAATGTTAAGCGATAAGTTGATTAACTGCCCGTTAGCTTGGTATCGGGTTCGATTCCCGGCGGGACCACAAGTTTTCTCCCCAAGGGAAATTTGTGTTTCTGGTTCTGGTTGTGATTGTGTGTATGATATGAATGTCTCCGGCAACCACGACACAAGTCATTGAACTTAGTGTAGGGCTGCGAGTGTAAAATCGTTTGTGGTAAATTAAAAACAAACCAATCAATTCTAAACATTTTTAATATCCGGTGTTTAAAACTGGAACACAAAAGATAACAAATGAAGGCAGATGCCAATTTCAAAAATCGCATGGGAAAGTCCAATTGGGCAACCGCATTAAAAAAAATGGCAAGGGGTCGCGACCACGCGAATATATTAAAAATCATGTTCCTTTTATTGGATGGATAGTTGACCGATTCACATGAGTAAAACAGTTTACAAATCAAACTGGTTCCATATACGAGTTACGCAAGCCGCGTATTATAAAGAAAACCAGATTTAGCGGTACTTTCTTGCTTAAGATATGCTCAAAATGTCCTTTATTACGTTCTCGTGGGCCGAAACGTGAAAGTGCGTTCGAAATGTCAATTAAAATTAAAAGACTGCTGGCTGGCGCGCCGAAACGCGGGCTCCGAATTTAAAAAGCTTTCATTCGAATTTCGATTTGGCATTAATTTGTAAATGACATTTTTCTTTGTTATTTTCTTTGATGTGAAACTTTTTGGTGTTTTTGTCATTATTTTTAATACGTAACACAATAGAACCTGTAATTAGCCTTAAAGAATTAATGTCGGAGATTGGCGCGAAAGTGAAACAATAGCGTTGTTGATTTTGTATAATTTTCCAAAACCTTTTATTCTTCGAGTGTAAATGTGTAATAATTGTGGATTATTAACCGTTAATACTTAGTAAACGTGCATAAATGTAGGCAAATCATACAAAGTAGAAAATAAACATTTTCGCCTTCGCTCTAAAACTCCAATAGAATTTATAGTAAAGTTTCTACCACTTTACTAGGGCATGACTTGACTATGACTGTACCTTGACTCTTATACTTGACTTTAACTGTAACTGACTACGACTTTTAATATGAAATCATGAAATACACTTAAAATATATTTTTACTTGACACTGGCTAAATGCACAAAATTGCGAAGTCAAAATTAAAAGAAAAAAAAATGACATCTTTAGTGACACTTGCACAATTAACACAATTCGATTGATGAATCATCAAAATTGGCCCAAACGTTAGGAACAACATACTTGAGCTGATGGCGGATGAAATATAGAATGTATATAGTTAATACCTAGGATTAACACATAGGCTTCTTTTTAACTTGACAAATACCGGTGAAGCCGGGATGCGCGGCTAGTAATATTACAAGTAGGATAACATGTCTTCTTTCTCTCTCTCCCCTCACTCTCTAACCCTGAACTGCCCTGGAGACGAAAAGCACGAGCCTAAAAAAAAATATCTTCATTTTCTCGAAAGTGAGGCTTGGAGAAATTGAAATAAGTTACCATACTCCTCCAGCAGTTCCAAAACAGAATGTAAATATACTAACATGACATAAACTGCCCGTTACCTTAGTTCGGTGAGCCTTCGAAGCAGGGGGCTCGGGTTCGATTCCCGGCGGGAACACACATTTTCTTTGGGAGATAAATTGTGAAACTAACAATTAAAGAAACCCGACTGCGTTAAAAGAGAATATACTTTTTTATTTTAAGTATGTAGTCGCTAATAATACCTATTATGAGATTATATGAGAATTATATCACAGCTTTATTATAAGTTTGGAAAATTTATATATGAATGGTTCTTGTACACTGCGGAGTTAATGCATATTGTTTACTAGCCGTGCCTCGCGGCATTGCCCGTTATTATCACGTTAAAAAGTAGCCTTTGTGTTAATTTCAGTATATAATATAAATCCGTTCAACCGCTAATGCGTGAAAAGGGAAAAACATACACACAGACTTTAAGATTTATAATATTAGTAGGATGGTACAGAACCCTTCGTGCGCGAGTCCGACTCGCACTTGGCCGGTTTTTCACAATCTTTCGGATTTATATTATTATTAGGATAACTCAAAAATCACCCACCCTAACCTAAGCTATTCTAATCCAGGCTAAAAAAACTTAAGACTTTTTTTTAAATATATGTATGCATAATAATTTTATGAATAGTGATATGAAAAATTATGCAAATGAATGATTTGCGTTTAAGTTGATATACTGTTTTTATTTAGCTTTAAAATTAATAAATATCGCTTAAAAATTATAAAATGGTGTCTATTAACTCCCAGCCAAATAAATACCCAATAAAAATAACAAATAATACAAATTTTATTTGCATTAAAAAGCAAAAATATCGCCACATCTCCCAGACTTTGTATAATTGGCAACTTTCTGCAACTTTCAATAAAAATTGCATAACGTAATTATGTATGTATTAAAACACCGGAATAAATACTTTTTGGACTTTCTACAATATATTTTTTATAGTTGTGTTCACGCAATTCGGAAATCGATTAAAAGCGAATGTGCGAATTTTGATCACGCATATGGCAACATTAGATGATTGAGCTTTCACTGGTGTTACGTAATAGAAAAATTTTTATGTGAAAGCATTGTTATAAAAAATGATTTTTTATGCTCAACGTGGGATTTATAATTTGTTTCGCTGATTTTTTTAATTTTCAATTAAATTTTTATTTTGAGGCTTTCTGTGGTATTTTTTTATTTTGTGTTGACTGAGCTTTTTTATATTTTTATAAAGTGACATTTTGTGTTACAATTATTACTGAGTCTCGTGCGGGGTTGTGAATGAAACACAATGTTAAAAACTACAAAAACAGTCTCGGCTTGGAGGATTGCCAGTAGTTAAATAATTATAATATATCTCGCTATTTACATAGGTGTTTCATTCACGACCCCGCACGAGACACCGAATTTGGATTGAAAGATTTTAATCTTTCCGTGGTCCTTCGAGTCGGATATTAACATTATATAAAACTACAACCTATTTATTGAGATAAATAAATTCGAATAAATGTGCTAAATGTATTTATCATTTTATTCTTCAAACGCTATTAATAAGTAACTTAAATACAGTTTTATAAATAATAAAATATATTTTTTTATTTACTAGAATGTTACCTTAAATATAAATGTGCCACCGCATGCAACCCAGGAAGTTGTCAAAATAAATGTTATTTCTTAAATTACCATTAATAAGCGCAATAAGATATCTATTTACAATTTAGCATATTTGGGACAAATTTGATCAAAACCTTAGTCTCGGTTTTGTTATGTGAGACTTTGAGACTTATTACATCAAGAAATATTCTAATTATTATCTATATATAATATTTGCAAGACTTCTTTTGCAATTTTTAAAATTATTTTTGCTTTTTACTATTTTATATATTAATTACACAAGATGTTTTTTATCGAATACGGATTAATTGTATTAAATTCCAATTGAGAAATGTTATTAAAAAAATATGTAACTCGTACTTTTCATAAATATATTTTTTTGCAACAAATAGATATAAATACTATTGGAATAATAATTCCATATCTAGTAGAGTATTTTATTCCACGAGATTACAGTTAATTTAAGTTTTTCGCAATTATAATGTTTTCATTTGCCCCAAACACGCTCTAATCGGTTAATAAGTGGAAATTACCTTTAATGCTCCCACCTGAGGTGTGCGGCTGTTGACTCTGCGGAACATTACTCTGTGCCTCCAGCTTTGTGGTGACCGAGTTCCACATATCAAACATATTGAGCATGTTGCCGGGCGGCACCGTACCACTAAACAATTATCTTGCCATAAGTCACTTAACCAAGTCACACTATTTCAAGTCGACTCCAGTCTTATCGGAGTCACACTGTATTCCTCGTTCAAATTACTCGGCGACGTTCAGTTTTTTTTTTAGTACACTGCCAACGTCACACAAATTCATCCATTACTCGAGGAGATTTTGTACACTGTGTAATAAAAAATTGTCAATTGTTCGTCCGTCGTAATAAAAAAATTGCTTAAGGCTATCACTGATCCCCGGTTTTAATTTGTAATATTTGTTATAATATTGCAATTTATAAATATTATTTGCTATATAAACTTTCTCAAATTCTCAACTAATGTAAATACGCTATATTTTTATTAATTATTAAATTTAACTACATTTATTCGGATTTAAATATCAGTCTAAAATTTCGTTCGTAAGGTTTGGGTATATTTGCTTGGGAATTAAAAGTGATTATAACTGCTATTTTTGTGATTATTTGTATTAAATTCTATTGTGATTATATTGTGTATAATATTTGTTAACTGTGTAATTTATCGGAGAAAAAATTGTTATTTATATTGTCACGGTCTCATACGAAATGATTTGTGATAATGATTTTTTGTATATGTATATGAATATACGTCCCGATGCGTCTTTTTTTCTTCATAGTTCGTTCAGCCGCCTTGTTTTCTCGCCGGCCAGTCTTCAATCCACGCGCACTTCAACCGTCACAAGAACGTCCAACATATTGTTGAATTTGAATTTGATTTTCGAATGTGGTGTTCCAATGTTCCTTTTTAAGTTTAAGGTTGTGTTTAATAGCGCGTCCGTATGCACTGGAGTGCAGTTGCAATGGCTTGCAGCTCTCATTGGAGGGGGCGGAAGTATGGCGCCTTACTGCGCATGCCCGCAATCGATCCCTGTGCCAGTGAGGTATCCTAAAACACTACTTTTCTTTATGCTTGGTGACTAGGCTATGCTGCGGTATGTATGGCTCTATTATGTCATTCTATGATACTTTGATGTCTGTACTCTGTAGGTGTATGACAGACTCTTTGTTGACCGTAGTCTGTGTATTATAGAGTGTAGTTGTGATATGTTCTATTACTGAAAAAGTCATGTTCTTTTTTTAAATATTTATTATTTCTTTTACCTATTAAGGAAAATCTTTCGAGATTAATAGCTTATAACTTTTTTTTTACTAATAATTGTTTGGTTTTTGGATTTGTTGATTAGTACAGGATATAACGGATTCTATACGTAAGTTCCAGCTTTAATTTTTTCAGATAAACCTCAGAACCAAATTTCTATTTCCCAACATAGTTTTTTTTTAAACGGTTTTGTACTCTACACCCTCTTTTCAATGATACCACACATGGGCAGAAGAAAAACCAAGAAATATTTAGTTTCCCACTGACGTGTATGGGTGCCCCCTTAATATTTAGGCCATAGCTCTGACATATTCTCTGAGAATTAGAAGTTATTTGCTTGTATGGTTTAGACGCTGAAAGACTGACAGACAGACGGACAAAATCATGAACCACCCATTCTTCGATCGAGCAAATACGTTGGAGTTCATTCTATTTTCAAAAATCTATCAGAGCGCCTGGTTGAGGCGACGCGTGATCTAAATGCTGGTACTTCATTGGCTCAACGTATTAGCATTGCAATTCAGCACACGATCGTGTATGGACTACTGCGGCCAGCTGTTGGATGGATCCGCTAAGTACCAGATTAAAGCTCTTGAGTCCATCGATCGTCGAGGAAAAAGACTCATTGGTGATGATGAGCTAGTCGAGTCCAAATTGCAGAGTCTTGGACAACGACGTAAGGTGGCAAGCCTATCGGTCTGTTCCCCGAACGGTATAATCTGGAAGTTTAGAGTGAATAGGTACCTTCTAGGCAAGCATGCTACATCTTCGGCCGCATCATCACTTTCCATCAGGTGATATTGTGTTTAAATGCTTGCCTATCGGGCATAAAAAAAATTTGAGGGGCAATGCCGCTAACATGATGGGAACGTTACCCACTGGAAGAATAATAGACTTGAGCACTTAAGTAACCTATAAGCTCGATGCCTTTTAGGTAACTTAGGGATACAGCAAGCCCTAAGTTACCTAAAAGGCAAGATGTATAATTTTAGAAAATTAAAAAAAATATGTGTTTATACCCCTTCGGCCGTCTACGAAACCGTAGTTTAGTAACTGGTTTCGGTGGAGGAATTATTCTTCCTTGTACGTAACTAGTTTCGATGGAAGAACTTTTCTTTTTTTTACGAAACTACGGTTACGTACAAGGAATTTTTTGCATATAGCAATATCATATTATGATGATGAAATTTATTTCCATCCTGTCACTCCTTCACGACCCAGTTGGCGCAGTGGACAGGTGTCCGCCCTCTGCGCCGTGGGTCCTGGGTTCGATTCCCGGCAGGAGCACAAATTCCTTCCCAAGGGATATTTGTGCTTCTGGTTCTGGGTGTAATGTGTGTGTGATGTGAATGTTTCCGGCACCCACGATACAAGTCTTTGAACTTAGTGTGAGGCTGTGAGTGTGAATGCGTTTGTTTGTTTGTTCATATCTATCACTCACTAAATCACTAGAGATTGCGTAATTACTGATTACACAAAACAAGTTTCAATGTAATTTTATTCTAATTCAATCAACTCTCTATTCTGTTATATATTTCCATTACAGACACAAAAGCATTATAATTGTGTTACAGTATATATTTGTTGAAAGAACATGGACCTGAATGCGCAAGACAATTTCATAGATATTGGAAATAACCGCAGAGTTTGTAAAGTATATATAAGCCTAATGTTTGTAAATGTTTTGCAATTATAGGAATAATAATATTTACACTATTATATTTTTTTTATGCTAGATAAATAAATAAATGCTTTCACACTCACAGCCCCACACGAAGTTCAATGACTTGTGTCGTGGGTGCCGGAAACATTCACATCACACACACAATCACAACCAGAACCAGAAACACAAATTTTCCTTGGGGAGAAAACTTGTTTTCTCGCCGGGAATCGAACCCGATACCCCTGCTTAGAAGGCGAACGCTCAACCAACTAAGCCAACGGGCAAGATAGGCAAGCATTTGACCACTATCTCACGCGATGGAAGATGAAGATGTGGCCGAAGATGTAACCTGCTTTCCTAGAAGATACCTATTCTCTCTAGATTATTATAAATTTGAAAGTTTGTGTGTAAGTTGGTTTGTTTTCCCTTCAAGCTGTAACAGCTGTATGAATTTGGATGAAATTTGGAATATACATAGCTTATACCTAGGATTAACATTTAGACGACCCAGTTGGCGCAGTGGACAGGTGTCCGCCCTCTGCGCCGTGGGTCCTGGGTTCGATTCCCGGCAGGAGCACAAATTCCTTTCCAAGGGATATTTGTGCTTCTGGTTCTGGGTGTAATGTGTGCGTGTGTGATGTGAATGTTTCCGGCACCCACGTTACAAGTCTTTGAACTTAGTGTGGGGCTGTGAGTGTGAATGCGTTTGTTTTGAAAAACTTGATGATAGCGGGCGAAGCCGCGGGGCACGGCTAGTATCTTATAATGTGCAAAAGGCCTAAGCCATGCTGAGCAAATCGAAAACTTACTCGTACCGACAGCAAAAGATTTCAGAAAAAAAAAATTACAAGAATATCCTATATGACCTATATTCCGTAGGCATGAAAATGTGAGTGCGAGCTGAAAGACTTGAAAAACCTTTGCGGTGCGACGTCCATATTATTTAGGTCAGGAATATCACCCAGGAGACGCAACAAAGGGACTTGCGTCATAATTATGTGCTCGTTATTTATAGAGTCGGCTCGATTACCTGATGTTACATTGTTTAGAAAGTTTTATGTGATATGAGAAATGACTTTATGAGAAATGACTATATAAGAAATTACTTTATGAGAAATGTCTTTATAGCCACAGTTTATTGAATGAGTAAAGCGAGATCTCCAAGTTAATTTAGGTCGTTCTGCACTTTGTCCATCCGTCCGTCTATCAGAGGCAATTAGCGTCTAAACTGTACAAGCAAATAACAATTATCAGAGAAAATACATGTAAAGCTATGCCCTAAAGCTAAATATGACAAAAACACTGAGTAAGTACCTGTGTACGAACATGGTGGTATAAATAGTAAAACTTATAATAAATAAACGTTAAAACTTTTTAAACGTGCTACTGGCCAGTAGCAGTTTCTTTCTCGAAAATGAATCAAAATTCAAATATCGAATGCGTGCGGCAGCGACGGCATTACGCAAGATTACGTTACGAGACAGCGCACACAAGCTGGCTCACGCACACAGATGAAAGCCAGTTTTGGAGGTTGATGTCTGAGAGATAGGTGGAAGCGATATTGGTTGTTGGCTATTCATAGAGTGTAAAACTGTTAGAATATTACCGAATAATTTAGACATTAAGGTACGCCGAATGGGCTCTATCCGGAGGAAATCTTTCGTTAGAATGGAATAAGCAACGTAATTAAGGTCTATAATTACTGATAAGTCAGTACGCTTATAGTTATTATTTAAAAGTCTTTATTTAAGATTTTCAGTATTATATCAAATTTACAAACCTTTTTTCCTATACTGTATTGGAAGAAATGTGAATAACGTTTACACATTACAACCATTTTTAGAGAATAAATGTTTCATAAAGACGCGTCAAAAATATCGTATGTCTATTTTGCGAAATTAGAGACTAAGGATTAATTTTTAAAATAAGACATTTACAATAACTTAATTGATTGTTTCCGCCACGTGCCTTCTTGTCTGCTTAATATGAATTTAGGAAAGGAAATTTGATATGTAGGTACCTAAAACATATTGAATTACATGTATCAGTTGCACTGCGCGAAGTCTGACTATAGAGTCATACTTTGCAATGTGCACGTAAGTACAAACTATTTTTATGATATTATTATGTCATGTTTAACCATTTAAATCATCATAATCCATCCAATTTCATTTCCATAGCCTCGGGGCATTTCCTAAGGCAGGTAAAGAGAATCGCTTTATGTTTCTCTCTATCTTCTTTTGACTTCTAATTAATAGAATACATTTTTATGCCACAATAGTAAAAATGTAGCGTTGGCTTTGAGTGTTAATATCTAATATTGGAGCATTCGTAACCGTTAATAGTTCGAGAACTTGGATGAGTGTAGCCAAATTATACCTACAAAGTAGAAAAACGTGTTTTTCCTTTTCACTCCGAAACTACTATAGAAGTTCTAAAAAAGTTCTACCACTTTGTTAGTACATAACTTGATCATGGATGACTCTATTACTCGACTTTGACTATGACTGGTGAACAGGACTAGTTTTATAAACGAAATTAAACTTGAGAAATATTTGGTACTTGTCACTGCCAAAATACACAGATTGCGGAGCCAATAATAAAAAATATAATGAAAACGCTCACCGCTCATAGCTCACACCACACGATCAAGTGAAAGTCCCAACTGCCAAAATCTCATGTGAAAGTGGCGAGAGTTCGCTTGATCGATGCCATAATTATTATTACCTATTATACGAGATATGCTAAAAGCAAAAGCCGGATGTAAAACGAAATAAAAAAAAACATCTAGACTTTTAATTTTAGAACTATTTGAATATTAGACATAAAAATGTCACATTTTATAGAAAGATTGTATCGTTCACACTTTAGAGGAATTATTTGAATATATGACGTTCCTAACGGTTATTTTACAGAATTTATGGTAACGATATTTTTTTGTTTTTATATGACTCAATTATAGTTATTTTCAATGTTACTGTTATTTATTTGGATATTAAAACACATTTCACAAAAAAAAAGTTTTTTTTATTATCAAACAATAAAAAATTCACAATCATATTCAAGTTCCCGTAAGATTAATATGTTACTTATAATTATTTAGAAAAAAAAAACAATTAAACAATTTCGTAATTAATAAACAATATTTTAAAAATCCGTAACAGTATTTCGTAAAAAAAATCGTATGTCAAATAATTTACGTCATATATTTGAACAAAACCCAGGCGTCGATTATTGTTTATTCAAAAAGGATACATTTCAAAGAGTATTAAAGAAAAAGTGTTTAACAACTGCCTTACTCACAACTTTCTAAACCTCAATACAGTTTCGTGTGCAAAAAGGTATCTTAACCATTTCTGAACGTCACTTTTCTTTTTCTTTTTTGCCTTTGAACTAAGAAGGCTTGTTGTGACTAATTTTTATTGTGTGTATTTGCAAGTTTGTTTATTTTTTGGCAGTGTCATTTAATGTTTATTTTTTTACAAAAACATTTTCACAGATTATATATCTCTAAAAATAAGAAGAATAAAATATTTGGCTGACAGCTCTATCTTTTGCTTAAAGTCTAAAAAAAAGAAGCAAAAATACTTTTAGTAAAGACTATTACTAAACTAGTAGTAGTTATACTGTTTTTTTTTGTACTTGATTAAGCAAACGCGTAATTGACGATGTAGTCTAAGGTGGAGCACGCTTGCTTTGTAACAACCAATTCACTTTACTTTTGAACACACCCAAATTGTTCCTTTCGGTAAATATAGATGACGTAAAAGCGTTCCATTCTTTTGCTGTTCTATAAATGAACGAAGACGCGAAACGTTTCGTGCGAATGAACAGAATTTCAACCATAAATGGGTGACGCGACGCTGTTCGTCTGGATGTAAGGTGGAAAAAAGGTGAAGCGGGAACAAGGTTGTGTAGTTCCTGAGCACATTCACCGTAATGTATTTTATAGAATACTGATAGGCTTGCTATGTACCCCGATACCTTTATACACACTTTTGCTATTTATTAAGGTACAAATCAAATAAAATCAAAATCGTTTATTCACATGGGCCCCAAAGAGGCACTCATGAAATTACTG
The DNA here is from genome assembly GCA_948107665.1 of Lomographa bimaculata. Classification (NCBI taxonomy): domain Eukaryota; kingdom Metazoa; phylum Arthropoda; class Insecta; order Lepidoptera; family Geometridae; genus Lomographa; species Lomographa bimaculata. The sequence goes on along the minus strand of OX403612.1, from coordinate 6,235,918 downwards.
ATTCTACTGCCAGATTCGCAAATACAAATAAATTCTTACATATTACTATTCTCTTCAAAACAGTCAAGTGCATATAAAAACATTTATATACTTTTTTATATATAGTATACTATTATTAGTAAAAATATTTTAGTATTAATATTGCATCTGTTATAAATTTATAATACATAAAAAAAAATATTATATATATAAAATAAATATGTGGTCAAACGCTTGCTGACAAATAAAAACCGTATGTGTTATTTATATAGCATATAATAGAATAATATTTTGGGATACACAGGTCTCTTGTACTTGGATGATAAGAAAAAAATAGGAATTTTAAGATGTACAATTAAAAATAATCAATAATTAGCCAATTAAGAAGTGTATAGATTTGTCTGTACGCCCTTGCAACACGCAAAGGTAAATTTGCTAAGAGATTGGCGTTACTATTATATATGTATATATAATATTATATTTATGCACATTACATTTAAATATAATATTATATTTATACATATTACATTTATATATAATATATTTATATACAGACTATCAAAAACATTTTTGGACCGAGAGTTTAGTGTTAAAAATGTTTTTTTTCTATCATATCGTACTTTTTAAAAGGATATATTGGGGCCTTTGTCAATTGTTAGATATTATCTAAAACATGCTATTTATATTAAATAATAAAAGGATTTCATAACATAAAATACCCAAATCATGCGACATACATAGTTACATATGTTACATTTTGCAGTTAAATAAGTAATATTAGTGGTAATACATTAAATTTAAATATATATCTTATATACATACGAGTAAATATATACAAAATGGTTGATTAGATATTGTAGATTAATAGTTATTTACCTATATAAAAAATAAATCCATTCAGTTTTTGTATTAATTAGTATGAAATACAATTTGAAAACGACAATTTTATTAATTATCTATATATTTTTATCCATAGAATTTGAAGGCTCGTTTTAAAGAGTAAGAAAAGAAAAAATAAAATGACCACTCTTAAACCCATCCACATCCGCACACTTACAGTTCCACACTTAGTTCATAGTTATATTTTGATATTATTTATTTTATACGCTAGTTCAATACCAACAAAAAAGAAAAATCTACACTTAATCTTAATTAAATTATTATGGAACTAACTAGAAGCCAACACAAAAAAGTAAATTATTTTTATTAAGAAAGAATCTGTTGAAATCAAACCTCTTTGCGAGGGTTTTAAAATGAAATTCAACCTTCATGGTTTTAAAGGATTACGTTATGGCAAAATGTACATTCCATTTTCGAATTTTCACGTATTCTTGTGTTGTTAAAAAGATTAGATGTAGTGAATTTTGCTAATAATTTAATTATTAGAGTCATAAATTAGTGTTTATATGAAAATTGTCTAAGAGTCATTAAAATTGCATAAATTCGTGAATGAAGCAGTTATTTATTAAACGTAACGTATAAGATAATGTATGTATGTTAACATTTTTGTTTGTATGAGAGGCGGGTAATCTTTGTAGTTATTTAAGTTAACATAAAATTAAATCCCTTTAGCATCGACCCAATTCACAAGCAAATAAAAAATATATTATCTCCGAAAACAAATATTAGTAAAAAGTGCCCTTCAGGCGCCGAAAGAGAAAAATGATATTTCCCAACAGTTTCCTAACATCTTTCGTCTCTTTCCAACGCAAGGTCGTTTGAGTTGCCTCTCGCTCGCACGGTATGCAATACAAGATCTCATGCAACTAAGGACCTTGATAAATTGCAAAGTTTCGTGATAGATAATTGGTATACGGGTGATTATTATACGGGGATTTACGATTGCCTACAAAACATAAAAAAATACTTCATTTGAAATTCTTAAAATATAAAAAAAAATATTAACAGTCGTTAATTTTATATAATTTGATCATAACTTGGTACATATAAAATGACAACTGCATACAAAAAAAAGAATAAAAAAAAACAGATGATGTCCAAACGTCATGCAATATAAGAGCCTAAATAATGTCAGCAATGTTCTTAAAATACAATGATAGTGAGAGTGACTGAAAATAGACAAAATTACGACGGACGAGCAATCTGTTAACAATACTTACATCCACCACAATGCATTTAGAACAATCCAAAACTCACTAACACAAAGGTCCGAAAGCGCACTCAGCATAAAAAAGTTTCAATGTAAAGAGTTGAGACACTGGCTTGCAACGTGCGTGCGAAAAAAAATTGCGAAGCTCCAAATTTGAAAGTTTTTGGCGGGATCGAGCCGCGCGCGCGCGTTCTGCAACATAGAGCCACTAACTGAATTTTGTAAGCGCAAGCGAATGGTTTGGCCACTTTGGCGCTTGCCCGCAACGCAGGACTGAAGGCACCGGCCGCGGCCTAAGCATTCGTTGTTAATAGTTGTTATAATGCCATAGACACTGGCTGGTTCAATGATGTGAAAACGTCAAATATGCACGATTTAAAAATTGCTAAATTGCACTAGTGACGCCATTTTGATTTTGCTCTGTCAACCTTTTCGATTAGTTGTAGAATTAGAATAAAAGCATAGTTTTAAATAACAGGCTGACTAGCATTAGTCATTTTAGGAATAGGTGTGATTGCACCGGCCGGTCTAAACATTCACTCGAAGACTTGATGCTATAGAAACTTCGATGATGAGCGTAAAAATATTCGCAATTCAAAATTGCAAAATTGTCAAGTGACGCCATTTTGGTATTAGTTTGTCAACCATTTTGATTTGATTCAAATTCATATTATTTATTGCCTCCATATATACAGTACAAGGTGTTACATTCCAAAAGGTAGGTACAATGTCTCATATGGACCCCGTCGGGAGCAATTTAAGAGAGTAATTGTATAGTGAGAATATTGTATAGTTATGAGTCGTTCGCGCCAAACTAAGATCTCGCGCCTACATTTTTCCCCATAGAGAAAACCTTTTGAGATTACTTGCTTGTAAGTTTCTTCTATATAATAATTGTTTTATTTCTGAATTTGTTGTTCAAGTACAGGCTATAACGGATATTATACGTAAGTTTCAGCGTTCAGTGTGAAGATGTTTTTGAGATAGACCACGGGACAAAATAGGTCTAAAAACAATGACTTTGGTGGCCTACCAAATCGTTATTTTTCAACACAGATTTTTTTTCAAACCGGTTTCGTACTCTACTATTCAAGCACTTTTCTTCTTTCACATACTCACACATACATATTTTGTATCGAGCAAAAACATAGAACAATCGTAAACAATAGTTATATAGCGGTTATTCATTTATTTATATAAACACATTACTAAAAGTAAACTATCATTAATAAATAAATTAAATTACAATCAGATTCGAGAAATTATAAACACGGCCATTTTTGCGCGCTTTCTGTGAGGCCGTGAAATACAGAATCAGTTTAGCCAATTGAGTTTTGCTATTTTGAATTTTCCATGCATTTTCGTGCATAATATTTATTTTGTAATTGAAAAGCATCAACATAAGAAAGTATATTTTATAAATTAAAATATTTAAAAAAAGAATACTTGTAAATTGGACATCCCTTATTTATCATACTTTTTTGCTTCTAAAACTACGGACCAATTGCCTATATTTCCTAAAACTAAACTAAAACTATGTACAGCAAAGCACCAAGTTACCTACAAGACATCGAGCCTATAGGTAACTCAAGTGCTCAAGCCCACTGCCAGTGGGTAGCGTTCCCATCATGCTGGCGGCATTGCCTCTCTGAATTGCAATGCTCATACGTTGAGCCAAATAAGTGCCAGCATTTTGATCACGCGTCGCCTCAACCGGGCACTCTGATAGATTTTTGAAAATAGAATGAGCTCCCGGTCCCGACGGACCCAGTGTCTCAACACCAAACGGCTCAAATATGTAACCACTGCCTTATTTATTATACTTTTAATGATGAATTTTCCATTTCCACTAATTGTATATATTTTCAATTGACGTTTGTTAGCCTCACAAAAACTCGAGGACGGCTGAACAGATTTGCCTAATTTTGGTATTAAATAGGTCTAAAAACAATAATGACTTTGGTGGCCTCCCAAATCGTTATTTTCCAACCGGTTTCGTACTCTACTTTTCAAGCCCTTTTTAATGATACCCCACAAGGGTAGATAAATAAATAAAAAATATTTTGCTCCCACTTACATGTATGGGAGCCCCCTTAATATTTGCATTTACATAAAAGTGCCAGCATTTTGATCACGCGTCGCTTCAACCAGGCGCTCTGATAAAATTTTGAAAATAGAATGAACTCCCGGTCTCCACGGACCCAGAGTCTCAACACCAAACGGCTCAAATATGTAACCACTGCCGAAGTTTCCATCATCTCACTTCGCTCGATCAATTATGTCGCTTCAATAATAACTGACTATACAGTTAGTGCTAGATCGATATTTGTTTGCCACTATTATGACTAAGTGTGTGAACTATTAATACACTAAACCAGAGGTCGGCAACCTTTTGAGTCGGCAGTCGACAATTTACAAAATTTCAAAGTTTTATAGAGCCACATTTTTTTTTCTTGCCAACAATAATCCTTAATGCCAACAATAATACCTACTGTGCTATGAGTATCGTATAGAAAACGCTATGCACGCGTTATACCTACCTAATCATCCCATAATTTACTTGTTTCAACTGTATAATTGTACTTTTTTGCTACCTTTGGAGGCTTGTTAATGGCTCGATAGAAATGGTGCCTAATCCTCGGTAATGGATATAGAACGTTTGTTTTATAATTTTTATTTAATGGGACCCATACGCAAATATTATTTATATTTGCGTGTGGAACTCAAGAGCCGCAGCTTCACATCAAAAGAGCCGCATGTGGCTCGCGAGCCGCAGGTTGCCGACCTCTGCACTAAACAATAGTTATTATTATCTTTGACTAAACCTCTGTCACCGTAAGCCGTGTCATCTGTTCAAAAAAAATTGCATCGGTGTACCTACACCATTGGTAGGTGTACCTACGCAATATTTTTTTTCAATATAGGCAAACGTTTTCCCACTATCTCATGGTAAGCGACGATGCGCTCGACGATGGAGCACGTTTGCCTAAAAGACGCGTATTCACTCGCGACTTAAAGACTCCCATATTGTATTTATCAGGAATAACAGACTTAGATAAGGGGATCAATTCCTTTGCGGTTCACATAATTAATGTGGAGGCAAAACGCTTCGTCTGCATTTGATGTCTACCATATAGCAGTGTCGCTTAGGAGTCTGTCTCGATGTCCGATAAATGTTATAGGGATAGGGAATTAGATTGTGTAATTCCGTTGCACACTCTCCGAAATGTATCCGATAAATTCTGTTGCACACTCTCCGAAATGTATCCGATAAATTCCGTTGCACACTCTCCGAAATGTATCCGATAAATTCTGTTGCACACTCTCCGAAATGTATCCGATAAATTCCGTTGCACACTCTCCGAAATGTATCCGATAAATTCCGTTGCACACTCTCCGAAATGTATCCGATAAATTCCGTTGCACACTCTCCGAAATGTATCCGATAAATTCCGTTGCACACTCTCCGAAATGTATCCGATAAAATACCGATTCTCGTAAAATTTCGTGAGCAGGTTCGATAATTATACAGAATTTGTTTGTCGAGTCAGAGTTTGGAATTTTTTAAAAATGGCTGAGATAAGGAATTGAAAGCGTAAAAAAACATACTTCAGTAATTTCGAAAAATACGTGAGTTTTCCAGCCAACAGAGTATTGGCTCTGTGGGCTGAAAAAGTTGGCAGTTAAAGTTTAACAATAGTTAATCAAAATTTGCGTAAGTTTTTATTAAATGAATTTCATTCAGTTGAGACGGCCTTGACTAGGTCCATAGAGAGCGGATGCATTAGAAATTTTTAAAGATTTGTCTAAGAGACTGATTGATTCGGCACATGACCAAAATGCTGGTTTGTATTTGGGGCAGAGGATAAGCCTTGCTATACAGCGTGGTAATGCAGCAAGCATTTTGGGAACTTTGCCAAACATTAAAGATCGTCTAAACCATCTTTAACCTTTTATAACTTAAATATTTATATTGAAATATAATTCAGTTTATATTTTCGACTGTAAGTTTTTTTTTTGTTTGTATGTTACGCGATATCTCCGCCAATTATGTATCGATTTTGGTATTTTTTTTTTGTTTGGTATTATGGTGTTATACTTTAGATGTGGTCCCATATAAATGTTATCGAAATCGATCCAGCCAAAACCAAAATATAAAAGTTGAACTAGGTTTTTTATAAACTTTACTTGCGTTCAATTATGATATAAGAAATTAACGTCATTTTGCAAGCTTATCTAAATTTTGTGTAGAAATAATAATGTTAGAATAAAAAAAAAATTTAATCTCACGCATATATATTGCAAACGTAATTTCCGTTTCAAGTCTCAAATTTGTATCAACACAGATTAAAAATTAAAATACATTGATATAATAATAATACCATCCCCTACAGTCCACTTTTCAATGGACTTTGCATGTCCTGTCATGGGGTAGACGAGGGGTTGAAAATTCGCAAGCTCTTTTTATTTTTAAACTTGTTTTTTATGGGGTCTTACTGGGCAGTGCGAATTCCTGTTTTTTTTATATAGGCCAGTGTTTGACCCAAAGACCTCGGATAGTTCCGGCTTTGTTTGACTAGTACCTCAGCTGTTGTGTACATGGTCGGGAGTGGCAAGCATGCTTGAGGTGAGAGATGTAGGTACTCTTGAGTAAATAAAACGCAAGCAAAGCTTACAATACCGACCATATTTTGTTTTATTGTTGATTTTCTCAAAAACGGCTTAATCAAATTCGATAAAATATATACGGGACCATCTCTGAAGTATGATCTACCAAACCAAAAAAAATTATCAAATCGATTCATAATTGGCGAAATGATCGCGTAACATACATACAAAAAATATATACAGTCGAATTGAGAACCTCCTCCTTTTTTGTAGCCGGTTAAAACAGGAGTATAGAAGTCATTATACTAAAATGTTAAGCGTAACAACTGAAACGCAAGCGAAGCTTAAAAAGACCGACCTCATCGCTTATACTTCGAGGCTCGGGCTCGAACCCACTAAAAAACTACCGTGAGCAGTCCCTCTCTTCTAAGCATCGGGTTCGATTCCCGGCGGGAACCTGAAACACAAATTTTCTCCCCAAAGAAAATTTGTGTTTTTGGTTCTGGTTGTAACTGTGTGATGTGAATGTTTCCGGCACCCACGACACAAGTCATCGAACTTAGCGTGGGGCTGTGAGTGCGAAAGCGTTTAGATTGCTTAGAAGTCTGTTAACAAAAGAGAGTCCTTCGCTCCGCCGAAAGGCCGAACGTAGACAAAGTGTTCCACAAAGATAGGTACATCGCGACCTAATTCTGTTATCACTGTGATAGTGTATCGTCACTATATATCGGTCAATGTACGATACGACGCGATACGGCTTGAGGGAAATTTCGCTCCCCAACCACCTTGAGACTCCAATATTATTACATATTTTAATGTAATAATATTAGAGCCTAGTGGCCTTATGCGCAACGACGGTAAACGACCCGATGGAATGACACTCATTCCTTGGAAGATGGGTCGACCCTTAGTGTGGGACGCTACTTGTGTCGACACTTTGGCGCCGTCTCATTTTCCGACAACATCGCAGCAGGCAAGTGGCGCTGCTACCGCAGCTGAATCTTCGAAACAGCGAAAATACTCAAGCCTCGACAGAGGTTACATATTTGTGCCTTTCGGAGTAGAAACTCTTGGTCCATGGGGACCAGGTGCACTCGAAATTTATAAAGATTTGGCTGGGAGACTGAAAGGGTCGACACGTGACCAAAATGCCGGTTTGTATTTTGCACAGCAATTAAGTCTCGCTGTGCAACGAGGTAACGCAGCCAGCATTTTGGGCACACTGCCGACCAATGACTTTTTGTATTAGGTAAGTAGTTTAGCTAAATCTGTATTTTGATTAATCCTGAATAAATTGTTATATTATTTATAAAAGTAATATTTATTTCCATATTTATAAAACAGGACTTATCAGATTGCAATATTATTATAGCATTCGATAACATTATAATTAAACGTAAGCAAAGCTTAAAAACAGACTTCACCGCTTTATCATCGGAACCTTGATTAGATTTAATGTATTTACCTCGCATTATTGACTATAACTCAATAACTAGAAATCAGATCTTGATCAAATTTCAATGAGACCACATGAAAAGCACCAGCTTTCAAATAAAAAAAGAATCATCGAAATCGGCTCACAACGAAAGAATTTATGACATAACTTTTGAAGTCGGGTAAACGAGAACATCGTCAAAGTAGTCCACAAAATTCAGTTTACCAGTAGACCAATTAGAAAGCAAAATCTTTCAAATTAAAAAAAAATTAAAAACAGTCGACTTGAGTACCTACTCCTTTTTTGGGAAGTCGGTAAAATGTATTATACACTGGCGAAAGACAGTGATAGATGCATTCGAAATGTGGTGCTGGAGGCGAATGCTGAGGATACCTTAAGCATAAACACTTAAACGCTTTCACTCAAAGCCCCACACTAAGTTTGATGACTTGTGTCGTGGGTGCCGGAAACATTCACATCACACAAACAATCACAACCAGAACCAGGAACACATTTTCCTTGGGGAGAAAACTTGTGTTCCCGCCGGGAAACGAACCCGATACCAGCTGCTTACATCAGACACGTAACCAACTGAACCAACGAGCAAAAATGTGGTACAGGTTTATATAATATACAAGTAGAAAAATCAATATTATTAAAATTTGAAATTTCAACGGAATCAGATCAGCCAATACAGCGTGAAGAGAAAATAAACATACATGGATAGATAGATAGATAAATTCTTTATTTGCACACCAAAATAAATAACACTTACAAAGAAATCTTAAATATAACATAGGAGCACAAAGGGCGGTCTTATCGCTCAAAGCGATTTCTTCCAGACAACCAAAGGGAGATGATAAAAACATTACAAACAAGGACGGTGGTGTACCTCATCATACATAGGGGGCATCCATTAATTACTTCAAGTGATTTTGCCGATTTTTCGACCCTCTTAGTGAGATGTCGTGAGATTTGCTCGACCCCCTCCCCCCTCCCTTAAACTCACGTGAGATTTTTCAAAATGCGTATATTCCATGTAAATAAGTTAATGTGTGCTTGATTGCCTTGAATTTAAATAAATTCAAGGCAATCAAGCACACATTAACTTATTTTGTTTAATTATTTTTATTTAAGACTAACCCCTACTAACTATATATTTTTTTTTTTATTTGTGACAGGCTAGTGTTTGACCACTATCTCACCTGATGGTAAGTGACGATGTGATCGAAGCTGGTAAACACACTAGACCTGGAATACGCAGGCTCTCAAGGATAACTGCCGGAATACCGTATTTGGCTTGGCGGCAGACTTTCAACTTGATGGTGGTAAGCTACTTTGGTAGCAAGTCAGGCGAGCAACTCACAAAATGCTCTACCACCTCTCAAATGTCACCTGATTAGCACCACCCGGGGACCACGTGTAGGGAGTCAGACTTAAGGGGTATCCTCCTACGGACGTGGGTGACTCAGCCCTATATGATTTAGATACGACCCCCTTAACGCCTCACGTAATTTGGACGCACCCTTAAACACAAACTTTCGGATTTATAATATTAGTGTGACATTCAATGTTTTACTTCGTTTTTTAACAAGAAAATAAAGTAAGAAACTAACAAACTAGCTCTATACAAGTATTTTAAAACGTAAAAGTAAATTACAAGTAAGAATCAAACATTTAAAAATGCTGGCACTTATTTGGCTCAACGTATTAGCATTGCAATTCAGAGAGGCAATGCCGCCAGCATGATGGGAACGGTACCCACTCGTAGTGGGCTTGAGCACTTGAGTTACCTATAAGCTCGATGTCTTGTAACTTAGTACTTTGCTGTACATAGTTTTAGTTTAGTTTTAGGAAATATAGGCAATTGGCCCGTAGTTTTCTCATGGTTAACGCTATACATAGCATTTAAAATGTTTACATATTAAAAAGAAAGTGATATAAAACAAAACACTGGCGAATTACCAGAGATAAGAAAACTTGTAGATAAGACACTTATCTATCATTACTAGGTCAAGAACCTCGTGAACCCTTTAAACTACGCACATGTCATATTTTCGCATATTGACAATATTGAGTCAGAAGGACTTTGAACAGGAAAATTTTAACGCAAGCAAAGAAAAACCTACTTCATCGCTTTATCTTCGAAACAATTGATAAGATTTGATTAATTAAATACGCATTATTGATGATAACTCAATATTTACTAGTCAGATCTTGATCAAATTTAAATGGGACTTCATGGGAAGCACCAGCCCTCAAATAAAAAAAATCATAATTTAAACGTAAGCAAAGCTTAAAAATCCGACTTCATCGCTTATATTTTGGTTTTGGCTTGATCGATTTCGATAAAATTTATAATGGACCACCTCTGAAGTATAATCTACCAAAAGAATTTTGAGAATCGGTCTCTGTCGGAGAAATCGGTGAACATACATATAAAAAATACATACAGTCCAACATAATACTCCTCCTTTTTTGAAGTCGATAAAAAATGGTTCTCCTAGAAAATAGTTCAGTCCCCTAGTTTAGAAGCATACGACAGCTCAGTTACCGTAAGATTCGGTTAGATATCGTACGAGAAAGAGAAAGTTATCCAATCGTATCGATTCGGTAAGTTACCGAAACGTTCCGAATCTGGGGGCTGAGGTAACACACATAAAAAATAATAAAAAATATTGTCGAATTGAGAACCTCCTTTTCAACCGACTTCAAAAAAGCAGGTTCTTAATTCGACTGTATGTTTTTTTTTGTATGTAGGTTACGCGATATCTCCGCCAATTATGAATCGTTTTTTTTGTTTTTTTTTGTTTGGTAGAATATACTTCAGAGGTGGTCCCATATAAATTTTATTTAAATCGGTCAAGCCAAAACCGAAACCGAAACTTTGCTTGCGTTTCAATTATTTTGAAATTGGATTAAAAATATTTCAAATGTCACCTGTCATTGTTTATTGAGAAAGGATTCTTGTTTGAAGATTTCTCTTCACCCGACTGCGCGACGCAAAGGAGGATAAAGTGTTTATCATTCAACATCTATCCTTGACGATTAAGACCTAGCGAAGCCTAGCGTGTTTACCTGTTACCATCTTAGACCACATCATCAATTACCATCAGATGTAAGTTTTGGTGATATTTCGCCTATTTTGACTCTTGTAAGTTTGTTTTTCATTATTTATAAGTTATAAAAAAAGAGTTATGCGTATTGAAATTATGCGAAATGTTTTTATGCAAAGCGGGGGGCAACCTTCTAAAATATTATGTGATTAATTTATAATTCTACGCACTTACCTACATTATGTATCTTGTAAAGTAGAAAGAAAATCAACATAGATTAGACAACGGCTAAAAAAAAATATTTATCTGATAGGCATCAGATAAATATTATTCTTATGCGAAAGGCGTTATGCGGAATTGAATTATGCGAAATGAGTTTATGCGAAGTGAAGGGAAACCTTCTAAAAGAGTAGGTAATTAATACTTACCTATATTACGTATCTTTATAAAGTAGAAAAAAATCAACAAGTGCGATAGTGGACTACCGCTAGCCTATCAGATAAATATAATTTTATGGTATGCGAAACGAAATTATGCGAAATAAGTTTATGCGAAGCGAGGGGCAACCTCCTAAAATAGTAGGTAATAAATACTTACCTCCTTACCTACATTATACTAATCCTTTTGCAGCTGATGGTGGATAAGGTGATACTTACCTGAAAAATAAATAATTACATGTTTAATTATATATTAATTAAAAAAAATATATTAGATTTATATAAAACCATCTATTAAACACTTTTATTTACTGCCGTTTGGCTTGTTGGGTGCGCGTTAGCCTTTTAAGCAGGGGTAATATGGGGGTATCGTATTCGATTCCCAGCGGGAACACAAGTTTTCTCCCTAAGGGAAATTTGTGTTTCTGGTTAAGTCATCTGAGTGTGAAAGCGTCCATGTTTATTGTATGTATGTATAATTGAAGAGTCAATTAATATTATGTAATGAATTTAATCAATAGTTTTTTTTTTAAATCAACTTTGATTTATTTTTTATAAAAGATAAGCTACCATTTGACCAATATCTCACCACTTTTTATACATCCCAAGGCGACCTAAAAACAAAAGCGATTTCCGCAATCGCCCATTCCCAGAACAATAAACAAAACGTCAAAGACCTATCACAAAGGAGTCCGCGTATTACAAAACACGCTAAAGCACTCTAAGACTAAACGGGTTCCGCTAGAACCTAAAAGCTAACGGAACGATGCATCCCGGATCTCACACACACAAATTTGTTAGTTTACTAACACACACGTAAGAACCATCAGCTGAGCCGAAACTGTGTCAAGCGGTCCCGAAGAACGGTAAAAACTGTCGCCGCTACTCGGGTACAGATGGCGCTTTTAAACATCATCCGTAGAAATGGAGTAATTATTTCAGCGTGGGAGATATTGGAACTAACGCTAGCGCCCTATTAAAGTGATGTTTTGATTATAATTTCTGAGCGAGCAGCGCCAATTATCTACCATCCACTTAAAATAATACTGTTTTTCTTAGAAAGTCGTAAAAACTGCTATTTTCTTCCAGATAATTTCAGTTTACCGAAATAAGTGACACTGTTTACTGTTAATACTCGTATTGTAAATTAGGTCATGCCGACTTATTAATTGCACTTACAGTATACCTACATGATTAATTATCTTTGATTGTTTATGTCTTATTATAAACTAACAAAATATTCGTAGCCCGGACACTATCCTGCTATGTTGAAAATTAAAAATATAAACAAAATAAAATAAACGCAAAAGAATGATCATTAAAGCTAAATAGACATATTTTATGTTAAATATATTACGGTACTGCTACTTATCCAGAGATGTCGCTACTAGGAGCTACTTAAAAACTAGTAAACTAATTAGGGTCAAAATTAATTGCTAATAAAAGCCGTGAGAGTCCAATTAAGAATATCCGGGAGTATTCTCGCTTCTGCAATAAAATATCTTGGGTGAGGTTCATTTAGATGTACCGTTGGTTCTTAGTTGCTTTTGTTGTTAGTAACGCTACTGCACGATAGATGGTACTAGTTGGTATTAGTGAAATACTTGTTTATTGTGCAGTAAGGGTCCATAACAAGTCTTAAATTGATTTTGTCATTACTCTCATGATCAGTTCTTATATTTATTTATATATTACATGAATAATATAATAACTAGTCAGTGATAGTCGTTTTAGGTCTATCATTAAATTTATGTCATTTTACTTTTATATTTTTACTATACCGTTTCTGATTTTATTAGGATATATAATTAATTATTTTGATTCACGAACATCATTGGTACCTAATTAATAAACCGTTCTCTAACTATCTTTACATATAAATCTTCTGTACGAGTGTATGTGACTGACTCCTAAACGGCTGGACGGTGTTCAGGTGGATTCAAGAATTCAAGATGTATATAATTTTAGTTTTGTTTCAGGAAATATAGGCAATTGCCCCGTAGATAGCCAAACGTATTACATAGAATGGTTTAGATTCAAGTAATAAAATCAAAAAATAAAACGCGTCACTCGCTAACTTTTAGTTCTCCCAAGCCCGTTTTGCCATCTAATAACAAGACAAACAGTCAAACGTCATCCATTCATGGTTGACATACCTCCAGCTCGCTCAAAGCGTTTCGCTTCTACGTTTATCATCCGTACTGCGAGGGAGTGGAACTCATTGCCTGCGTCTTTGTTTCCTGAGCGATCTGGCAGTCTTCAAGTCAAGAATAGGTATCTTCTAGGCAGGCATGCTACATCTTCGGCCGCATCATCGCTTTCCATCAGGTGAGATAGTGGGCAATTGCTTGCTTAAAAAACATTTAAAAAAATAACTCGGATTTGGTAAGTACTTGGCGAACACAAACATGAAGGAGGTAATATTTTATGTTAATAAAATGTTTAGTATGGTATTTAAAGTACTAGGCAAACATAAACGTGAAAGAGTTAAAATGCTTTTTTCTTTTCGTGACATTGCAACGCATGCCGGTACAGCTTGTACTAGATAATGATACCATAAAAGATAATGACGTAATGATTATAACAATTCATGATAAAGCCTTCAGGAGCCTACAGGTTTGAAGTAACCGGTCAATACATTCAATGCTGCTCCATGATTGGTGGACTCTCACCTTCTATCAAAATATATAGGAAAACGAAATAGTACGCGCGGGCCGGTGTGCGGAATTACATGAATATTATAAATTTGTTAGTGAGATAGCTTATTAAGTCAGATATATAAAATATAAGACTATCTACGGGCCTTTTTCATCTAAAACTAATACCTAGATATGCCTATTCTGCCGTCATAATGAAAAAAGCAGTAACTTCATTTTTGACAAAATTAAGTTATGTACATTATCGGAATCAGGAAAAATAGACGCATATTTTATATTTTTTTTTTTATGTTAAAACATTCAAACGTAACCTACAAAACCTTACTTTTAATTTAGACGTATCCGCTACAAGTCATAACATATACTAAATAGTAAAGAAATATACTCAATTTTGACAAAAATGTCAGTTACGTCTTTTTTCCTTATGACTGCAGCTGGCATTCGTGCTACCATCCTACTAATATTATAAATCCGAAAGTTTGTGTGTAAGCGTGTAAGTATGTTTGTTCCCTCTTCACGCTTTAACGGCAGAACGGATTTGGATGAAATTTGGAATGTACATAGCTTATTCCTAGGATTAACACATAGGCTACTTTTTAACTTGATAATAGCGGGCGAAGCCGCGGGACACGGCTAGTATAACATAAGTCTATATTGGATACTTTAGTTGTACAAGTCGTCGAAATTAGAGTGAGGCTGTGAATGTGAAAGCGTTTATAATTATGTTAATACATCACCAAAAATTTTAGATACATTTAGAAGCTCTTTTTTTGAAGACGGTATATAATAGGCAAAGTCCAGGCCATGGTACACTGTGACGATGTTATGTACAGATAGCAGAAACAATTTATGAATAATTTAAAAAGAAAGATACAAAGAAATAAGTTCTTATGCAAATTCAACTTTCTATAGACTGTTTGTCGAGAATTCTATAGTTGTATTGTAGTAGAAGGTAATCGTAACGGTAGGAAACGTGAATACAGTTATGTATTGTTATACTAGTCGTTCACCCCGAGCAGAGATCTCGCGCCTATATTTTGCCTAGAGAAAAACTTTTTAGGTAATCCTACTAATATTATAAATCCGAAAGTTTGTGTGTAAGTATATTTGTTTTTTTTTTTTTTTTTTATTTGTGACAGGCTAGTGTTTTACCACTATCTCACCTGATGGTAAGTGACGATGTGATCAAAGCTGGTTAACACGAGAGACCTGGAATATAAAATTATATTAATTTTAGTATAATTATTATTATTATTATACTGCGTAATAATAATAATAATAATTATACTAAAATTAATATAATTTTATAATAATAATAAAAAAAATTTAACCTAATAAAAAATAATATAAAATTTAAAGAAACAAGGAAAACATTTTTTCACGCTTTAACGGCTGAACGGATTTGGATGAAATTTGGAATGTACATAGCTTATACCTAGGATTATCAAATAGGCTACTTTTAACTTGATAATAGCGGGTAAAGCCGCGGGGCGCTGCTTGTTGCTTATAACTGTTCTTCTTTATAATTTTCTTTATTTTTTCTTAATAATGCTGTATTCGTGTTGTGTAATTAGAGGTTAGTATAGATACTATTGCCACGAAAGTGAAACAATGGCGTTGTTAATTTTGTATTATTTTTCAAAACCTGTGATTCTTCAAGTATTCATGTGTAATAATGGTGGATTATTAACCGTTAATACTTAGTAAACGTGCATAAGTGTAGGCAAATCATACAAAGTTAAAAAACGTGATTTTCGCTTTCGCTCCACAACTCCAATAGAAGTTCTAGTAAAGTTTCTACCACTTTACTAGGACACGACTTGACTATGACTGGACCCTGACTTTGACTGTGACTTGTGATAAGGACTTTTAATATGAAATACACTTGACACTGGCTAAATGCATAATATTGCGAAGCCAAAACTAAAAGAAAAAAAAAATACCAGAGCGCCTGGTTGAGGCGACGCGTGATCAAAATGCTGGCACTTATTTAGCATTGCAATTCAGAGAGGCAATGCAGCTAGCATGATGGGAACGCTACCCACTGGTAGTGGGCTTGAGCGCTTGAGTTACCTATAGGCTCGATGTCTTGTAGGTAACTTGGTTCTTTGCTGTATATAGTTTTAGATAGCTAATCCTTTACAAAAAAAAAGAAAAAATATAGACTATGCCCACTCAGATGTTACAAAAACCAAAAAGGTTTGTTGCCTTTGTAGCAAACACTTCTCTCCGCTCAATACCTATTCCTTATTCGCTAACACGTCCTTGGATACTGGAATACCTATAGGCAACCTATATTCGATCTAGGCTTTGCGACTGCGTAAGTTTCAAGGACTTATTGTAAGCAGAATTCTATATATAACCATAAGAGCGTACTTTGTTCTAGTTGCGCTAAAATGGGAAGAAACATTATGTTATGTTTTAAGCCGAATATAACATAACATAATGTGTAATACTCACGATAGTTTTAACATTAAAATTGGGAAGAAACATTTTGCAAGCTTTTATTAAGTTCCACCTGTCCTGTTGTCCGTCGGTCTGTAATCAAATCTTACAATCTAAATAATTTGTAATTAAAATTAAAAATAATTAATAATTTTTAATTTAATTCCTGAAACACAGAATGGGGTTGGCGTCGCGGCAACTTCGGCAGAGCGGCGCAAACGGCGAAAATATGGAAACCTTGGCAGTGGTTACATATTTGAGCCGTTTGGTGTTGAGACACTGGGTCCGTGGGGACCGGGAGCTCATTCTATTTTCAAAATTCTATCAGAGCGCCTGGTTGAAGCGACGCGTGATCAAAATGCTGGCACTTATTTGGCTCAACGTATTAGCATTGCAATTCAGAGAGGCAATGCCGCCAGCATGATAGGAACGCTACCCACTGGTAGTGGGCTTGAGCACTTGAGTTACCTATAAGCTCGATGTCTTGTAGGTAACTTAGTACTTTGCTGTACGTAGTTTTAGTTTAGTTTAAGGAAATATAGGCAATTGGCCCGTAGTTTTCTCATGGTTAATCCTAATATTTATATAATAAGATCCACTTCCCGACGTCCGATGGGACTCAAATTTGGTACTTATGTGTCTTTGGTGACAATATAATGACATGGTACCATGGAGCCGATCTGATGATGGTGACGGAAGATGGCCATAGGAACTTCTGAACTTAACTATATAAACACATCGAGTTAGGGCTCGTTTGATTCGTCTGGTTACAAGTCACAGTCAAAGTCAAGTAAAAGAGTCAAGGTCCAGTCATAGTCAAGTAATGCCTTAGTAAAGTGGTAGACATTTTACTAGAACTTCTATTGGAGTTTTGGAGCGGAGGCAAAATTCACAATCAACTTTCTATGATTTGCCTACACTTATGCACGTTTAATAAGTAATAACGTTTAACCACCATTATTACACATGAACACTCGAGGAATTACAGGTTTTGGAAAATTATACAAAATCAACAACGCCATTTTCTCAGTTTCGCGGCAAAACTAGTCCAAAGCCTTTCTACCTTATTGCCGCGAGGCACGGCTATACAATATTAAAAAAAAAACCTAGTCTAATTGAGAACTTCCTCCATTTAGAAGTCGGTTAAAAAGCGTAATTAATAAACATGCATCCCACAATAAAATAATAATCCTACTGATGACCGAGCTTTTTTCTAATGGTAAATGACGTTTTCTAAAAATGAAACCTAGCTAGATCGATTTATCGCCCCCGAAACCTCTTGCATATAAAATATCATGAAAATCGTTGGAGCCGTTTCCGAGATCTTTATTACACACGTATATATATATATATATATACATATTTATATCATCTTCTACCTACCGGCCAATTGCCTATATTTCCTTAAACTAAACTAAAATTATATAATAATATACAAGAATTGCTCGTTCAAAGGTATCCTACTAATATTATAAATCTGAAAGTTTGTGTGTAAGTGTGTAAGTATGTTTGTTCCCTCTTCACATTTAAACGGCTAAACGGATTTGGATGAAATTTGGAATGTACATAGCTTATGCCTAGGATTAACACATAGGCTACTTTTTAACTTGATAATAGCGGGCGAAGCCGCGGAGCACGGCTAGTAATATTATATATCTGAAATGTTGTGTGTAAGTATGTTTGTTCCCTCTTCACGCTATAACGGCTGAACGGATTTAGATGAAATTTGGTATGAACATAGATTATACCTAGGATTAACACATAGACTACTTTTTAACGGGCGAAGTCGCGGAGCACGGCTAGTATATATATAAGAAACAATCTACCGAGCAAGGAAGAAACATAATAAAACGGAGCTCAAGTAATTTCATATTCTTTAGCTGTTTCTATGTTGAATTATGTATGTATTGATTCCCCCAACCTCCTACCAGCTGAACGTTGTAATGGCGCATCGTTAGTATAATATTACTAGCCGTTCACCCCGAACTACGATTTCGCTCCTACTCATTTGCAAAAATGTTGATAACATCATTTATCAATTTTAAATGTAGTACTCAAATACCAATTTCCATCAGTGTTACTATTATAGATTCCATCAGTGTTATTATTGTATTATAGAGAGGGATAATTTAATATTATTATATTAAATTATCCCTCTCTCCATCCAAAGGTTGACTGGAAGAGATCGCTTTTAGCGATAAGTCCGCCCATTGTACTTTAGTTTTTTTATGATTACCCCTGTAACTAACTGTATTTGGTGTACAATAAAGAATTTTCTATTCTATTCTATTCTATAATTAAACGCAAGCAAAGCTTAAAAAACCGACTTCACCTCTTTATCTTCGGAAACTTGATCAGATTCAACGTATTAAACACACATTATTGACGATAACTCAAAAACTAGTGATCAGATCTTGATCAAATGGGACCACATGAAAAGTACCAGCTTTCAAATAAAAAAATAATCTTCAAAATCGGCGACAAAGAAAGGAGTTATGAGGTAACTTTTAAAGTCGGTTAAAAACGAGAACATCGTCAATGTAGTCCACAGAATACGCATTATTGAGGATAACTTAAAAACTACTAGTCAGATCTTGATCAAATTGAAATGGGACCAATTGGAAATCAACATCTAACAAACAAAAAAAAATTCACAAAAATCGGTTCACGTGGAACGAAGTTATGAGGTAATAAACGAACATAAACATAAACGCTTTCACACTCACAGCCCCACACTAAGTTCGATGAATTGTGTTGTGGGTGCCGGAAACATTCACATCACACACACAATCACAACCAGAACCAGAAACACACATTTTCCCTGGGAAGAAAACTTGTGTTCCCGCCGGGAATCGAACCCGATACCCCTGCTTAGAAGGCGAACGCCACCCAACTAAGCCAACGGGCAGTTCATTTTTAATAGTATATGTTAATAAATACAATCGATGTTTATCAAGATTATTAAATGCAAATTGTTACAGGACAATTCAAAACATCAATCTAGGCTACGAGCTATATGAAAACATCCTCGTCAAACAGAAAGGGTGCCGCCCCACTGACCGAAAATCTAGGTCTAGGGCTTGATAACAGGTGTTTGCAGGGAAGGGATGAAGGGCGAGAAGGACGATATAATTTTTTTTTGCGGTTTTAAATACAATATCAAATGATATATCACACTAATTATATAAATGTGAAAGTTTGTGTGTGTAATTGTGTAAGTATGTTTTCTCCTCACGATGTAACAACTGCACGGATTTTGCTTTAATTTGAAATGTAAGTAACTGGTCACTAATTAGTGACCTGGAATAACACATACGCTACATTTAAATGCAAGCAATGCCGCGGGGATCTGCTAGTATCAAATATATAAATGTGGAATAACGGAGACACTTTTCCATTGGCAAGCGGTCTACAGCATTTTTGTTTTATCCCTCTTTAGTTTTAAATTTGGAAAGAATTGTTTAATATTCTTGAAAACAAATTTTATTAAATTGGAATATGTAATACTCTTAATTGTTTTTATTTATGTACTAATTTAATTTGTCATTTGATTTTTATTATGAAGTCTGTTAAAAACGAGAACATCGTCAATGTAGTCCACAGAATACGCATTATTGACGATATTTCATGAACTACCGATCAGATCTTGATGAAATTTAAATGGGACTAATGGGAACACTTGACTTGAGTACCTCCTCCTTATTTGTGAAGTCGGTAAAAAATAACGAAAATGCTAGGTATAGAACCAGAGACCTAGTCTAGACTGTTCAAAACGAGCCCAAACTCGATGGAATTGCGTCGTTTTAATACTGAGTTCCCATTGCCACCTTCCGGCTCCATCATCAGCTCCATGTCATAATAATATTGTCGTAATCAAATTTACAGAATCACAATTTCGCTCAATCGGAAAGTGGATCAAATTTCACTTACAAGATTTGATTACAACAAACCGGGACGGGTTAAACTAAATAAAAGCTTGTAAAAAGTAAGGTAGCACATCTTTCACAACTAAATTACAAATTAATAAATAACAATATTTGAACTGGCTCAGTTGAGTAAGCGTTCGCCTTCTTAGCAGGGGCTCGATTCCTGGCGGGAACACAAGTTTTCTCCCCAAGGAAATATTGTGTTTCTGGTTCTGGTTGTGATTGTGTGTGCAATGTGAATGTTTCCGGCACCCAATACACAAGTCATCGAACGTAGTGTAGAGTTTTTTAAAAAAAATGCAATAGACAAAACGAAATCCGAATTTATTTCAGGAACGCCTTTTAATTAAAAAACGTTTGAGAATGGCATTGGGAAATTGCGGAAAAGCTCTAATGTTTAGTTCTGAGTATTATAACGTTATTTGATTTTCGAAGGCCCTAAATATCTACATCCTTAAAAATCAGAAGCGCTTAGTTGAAGCGACGCGTGATCAAAAAAAAACATATTACCTCTATCACGTTTATGGTTGCCTAGTACTTTAATACTATACTAAAAACTTATCGACTGAATTATTACTTCCTTCATGTTTATGTTTGCCTGGTACTTTACCAAATCCGAGTGACGTATTCCTGTCTAAGAGGAAATTATTTTTTTTTAACATTTTTTTTCGTGAATTTTCAATACTTTTTTTAAACTACTCGTATTATGTTTCTAAAATGCTGTCTGGCACGAAGTAAAAATCGTCTTTAAAGTCATGAAAATTTCAAATTTTCTGCGCAAAATTCTTAATTTAACTTTCCTTAAAAACCTTCTACATAGTCCCTATTAGAATATCTATAGATATATCAAAAAGAAGTCAATTTTATCATCATTACCTGATGCTGTAGTGCTTGCAGTTGTAATCGATATTGTATTGGATGTATTGGTCGCTGGCGTCGACTCCGCAGCCGACACGTTTGCCAGTTCCACAATCCTGTCCACAGCAATACGGTTCCCTGGCAAAACAGCCGTGCTTTCAACTGGTTCTTGGACCTGTTCCGGCTCTGGGCTCCCAGCTGCCTGGGCTAAATCATTAGCAACTATTACATTAACTGTCGTCAGAGATTCCAGGTCGTTGTTTTCGTTGCTAACGTGCTGATTGTCGATGTATACAGCTGCAGATCTAGCCCCGAGCTGCTCCATAACGCTCTCAGCCAAGGAACGAGTCGAAAGTTCGTTTATATCTAAGCCATCTTGCTTGATATCAATTATGATCTGATGCCTCTTCGTCACACTTCCAGAAGGACTCTGCACCTGCTGAATGCTTATCGAAGCCTCCGACCCCGGCTGGGACATATGCTGCTGGATGACATGCGTCAGCTGACCTTCCAAGCTGTCCCGGTTGCCGGCCATCTTGATCTTGTCCCACTTTCAAGTCCCGCGCATCACAGAAGAAGATAGATCAGACTTATAAGGTTCAGTCGAGAAGAAATCACTAATTAATGAACACTACTATCACACGGGCTGATCTTGTTTGTTGAACACACTCTGATGGGTGCTGGATTCTATCACAGAGTCCTTGGTTGAACACACTCCGATGGGCTTCCGATCCTTGTTTGGGCTACTGCATTGCAGCGCGCAGGTGCATGAAAAATCTGGGTCAGGGGTGAATGTCCTACCGAAATGAGGAGTTCTTGGTGAAATTGTGCGTGATTATGGCAGTGAGTTAGGCACAGAGGTAGTTCGATGATGGTCAGTTCACATTGTTTGTTTATGTGTTTACACTGGAGACACAATGGCACAGTGTCCTATATTTGAAACACGAGCGGGGCGGGCGGCGGCGCCCGTCGTAGCCACTGCAAGGCCTACGAAAGCGTAGCGCCTGCTACACCGCCCAACGTAGGCGCGATGGGGATACACTTCCGTGTATTTGTCTGAAGATATGTCGTGTTGTTTTTTTATGTTCAATAGGCATGTTTCTCTATTTTTACCTAACTTTTGAAATGAATTGTAGGGAACGTATTATATGTAAAATTCACAACACAAAGTCAAAGTGGTTCTTGTCTTCAATCATTTAAGTTATAAAATGAAAAACTCTTTATTATACGTAATTTAATCTTACTAAAATTTTTACTTTAGTCAATTAGATGAAATTAGTCAACCAGATTTTTTGTACACAAATATCACTTTAGTTAAAATTGATTTTGTTTAAAAATAAACGTAAGTTGGTTCCAACTGAAATACCAACATAACCGACACCACCGAAAAAATAAATATTTCTTTCATCTTTATTCAACAAATTTCGATCAAATATATCCCCAGACTTGCTCGGAAAACCTCACCCCGTGTGTGCTCTACCCCAGCCGTCGACACGTGCATACGCATGCGCCTGCCACCCCTATCTCCCGTGCTCTTCTAACGCTCTACAGCTGTCTCTCTCTACGCGCTTCGATCGCCTCCGAATGACGAAAAAGTATATAATCGAATTTATGTCCCAGTCTGTACGGTTCGCAGCAAAAGCGGAACAAGGAACCGAATGGCCTTGAGCTATTTAAACAAAGGAAGGCGCTGTTTTTTTTACAAAATAAAGTTATCTAACGTTATGATAACGATATGATGCTAAGTAAGATTGAACTAATGCGTGAGGGTACTCCTACATAGCTGTGCTTATTAATTTAGCCATGTAAAATTTCATGCCACAGATGCCATCACTTCTTTGAAACATTACGTTATTTTAGTTAGAGATATAGCAACTATTAGATATAACAAAATTATTTGATGTATCTACATTATTATTTTTAGTTTAGTTGGCTACATTTATTTTATAACAAATAAGCGTGATGGTTAAGAAATTACTCATAAAATTTTTATATTAGCTACTTTTTTCTTAACTCATGGGATTTTGGATATACGAAATCTACGCTAAATAATTAGTTATTATCGCCTCAGTAAAAAAAATAATGCATAAGTAAATAGTAAAAAATATAAAAACAAAATAACTTCGACATGACCTTTCTTGCGAACCCTACAAGTATTATGTAACTAGTATCAACCAAAACATGGAAGCCCGCCGTAAACACAGTTGTATGTCAAAGCGTCTGCGAATTTGTATGGAACACATTTAATTATATCATCCATTCAAAATATAAACAAAGGAATATATAACATTATTAAATCACGTATATATAATAACAAGGAAAACTGTCAAATATCAAGTGTTGTGATTGTGTGTGTAATGGCACCTACGACACAAGTCATTGAACTTAGTGTGGGGCTGTGAATGTGCAAGCGTTTATTGTTATTGTTTATTATAAATAAAAAAGAGAAATTAAACCTATTTGCTCTCAATTTCTTTATGAGTGGCCGAAGGAAATTTACACAAAATACTGGCGAATAAAATAATTTAATATTAATTGTATTCTGAGTACAAAGCGGATAACTTACATTTCCGGGTATATATCTAACAAATTTCTCGCAACCAATATTTCAGCGAAACGCTCACTTTATTAATTTTCTTGGAATTCCCGAGAAGCTAGCTCGGGAGCTTTATTTATTCAAAGGAAAATTGTAAATTACATAATAATTATATTTTTCTTGGAAATTCACTTGAAATCGTTGATCAAGGATGACATAGACATAAACATAAACATGCGCATCGTCTCCTGTTCCTTTTCCAACTTATTCAGATTGTTCTCTTTCTGGAGGAAGTGTGAATTATACTTCTCTTACTCATAATAATTATTATATTTTAGTTGGAAAATCACTTTAAATCGTTGATCAAGGATGACATAAACATAAACATGCGCATCATCTACTGTTCCTTTTCCCACTTATTCAGATTGTTCTTTTCCTGGAGGAAGAGTAGATAATACTTGTTACCCTTTTTTATGCCCGATAGGCAAGCATTTGACCACAATCTCACCTGATGAAAAGGATGATGTGGCCGGAGATGTAACATGCACACTCATTGTTTTTATTTTTTAAGCCACATGTTTTCTCTTAACTAAGAATAATGAGCGCATGTTAAACATAAACATAAATAACGAGCTCAAGCTAAAGAAATTTGATTAAAAACTTACATCATTTTGTTGCATTTTTTGATTCCTACATACACTGTTTTTGTATCTATAAAAGTATATATCAGTAATTTAAGTCATTTCCACTATGAACCAATAATAATGTTATTTGTTAATGTTATACATATTATGTATATGTATAACATGAAGTTAGATTCAAATGAGTATAAGATTAACATTATTTATTATGTGTGATGTGAAAGTTTCCGGCACTCACGATACAAGTATTCGAACTAAGTGCAGGGTTGTGAGTATGAAAGAGTTTTGCTCATTATATGAGAACTTTTTATACAAAATTACTTTTTATTTATCAATGTAAAATTTTTACTTTTTTTCTCATCTCAAAGAATTTAAATATTTTATTTGCAATCGAATTTTCCAGTTCTTTTTGTTTGTATGTGCTACTAATTATTATTAAATATAAACTTTTTGATATTAATTTTCCAATACAACAAAAACACCACTGTTTTTCCAACACATTCCCCTACACGTCTTATTTATACGTACTAATCTACTAAACTGAAAATATCCCTACTCTGCGACTTAGGTCCTCAAGGATACCCTATATACCTAGACGAAATAGCCAGTCGTTTGCTTGTGTGTGTTAGGGTACGAATAATCTGTGGTGTCCATACAAACTATGTAACTTAGTGACTGCCTGACTCTACAGTGTCTAGAGCTTGCGTAGAGCTGTATTTTCTGTATAAACTGTGGCGTATTCTGTGTCACTGCGGAGGTTTCAAGGCCGGTCGGCCAAACGCCTATAGGTGGTCTAGATTCAGTACAAACGAGGTGGCGCAAATGAGAACCTCCTTCGCTTGCCCTAGATATCAAAATATAGGGCAAATTTTGACAGCTCCTGATGATTTTCAATGGATGACAGTGTACGTAAGTAAAGGACATATAATCCTACTAATATTATAAATCGGAAAGTTTGTGTGTAAGCGTGTAAATATGTAAGTGTGTAAGTATGTTTGTTCCCTCTTCACGCTTTAACGGCTGAACGGATTTGGATGAAATTTGGAATGTACATAGGTTATACCTAGGATTAACACATAGGCTACTTTTTATTTTGATAATAGTAGGGGAAGCCGCGAGGAACGGCTAGTATTAGTATATATATATATATATATAGTTTAGGAAACTAGGTCTAGGTACGGAGGTAAAAATAAAAGTAGCCTATGTGTTAACGTAGGCTACAAACTGTTTTGACAAACTTTCAAACGTTATCCTTTTATGGTTAGCCTATGTGTTAACGTAGGCTACAAACTGTTTTTTTTTCACCCGCTGCAGGAAGCGGCGTCGGGGCCGGACCGACGAGCAGATGTCGGCCGAGGAGATGGCTGTTGAGCTTCAGCTTTATGGCGTATATCGCGAAGCCAAGCGGGAGCTGCAGCAGGCCATCGGCCGGGCCAAGTCTCAAGCCTGGGACGAAGCCCTGGAGGGGCTAGACAGGGACCCTTGGGGGCGACCGTACAGGGCAGTCCGGAAAAAGTTCCGAGGCCAGACTGCCCCCATCGCGGAGTCCCTAGAGCCAGACCTTCTAGGTAGGGTGCTGGAAGGGCTGTTCCCCGTGAGCAGCCCTGACCACGTGCCCCCGATAATGGCGCCTGTCTCCCTGGAGGAGCTAGAGCCGACCTCTATCCCGCCTCTGTCAGAGGTGGAGATAGAGACTGCAATCGGCCGCCTGCGGGGAAAAAGAAC
Source organism: Lomographa bimaculata (assembly GCA_948107665.1). Classification (NCBI taxonomy): domain Eukaryota; kingdom Metazoa; phylum Arthropoda; class Insecta; order Lepidoptera; family Geometridae; genus Lomographa; species Lomographa bimaculata. The sequence continues at coordinate 6,209,505 of OX403612.1, read as the reverse complement.
GGCACCGGGCCCAGATGGCATTCCAGGGCGGGTCCTACAGATCGCCCTGGGGGAGATGGGTGAGTGGCTTCGGGAACTGTTCGACGCATGCCTCACGTCAGGACGGTTCCCGAAGTTGTGGAAAGACGGCCGACTGTGCCTGTTACGGAAGGAGGGTCGACCTGTTGACTCGCCTTCCGGATACAGGCCTATAGTGTTGCTGGATGACACGGGTAAGCTGCTGGAGAGGGTAGTGGCTTCCCGTGTCATCCAGCACCTAGAGGGTACTGGGCCTGGATTGTCCGAGGCCCAGTACGGATTCAGAGCGGGGCGCTCTACAATAGACGCCCTGCTCTGGCTCAAGGGGTGGACGCAGGACGCGGTCAGGGAGGGGGACAAGGCGTTGGCTGTTTCGCTTGATATAGCCAACGCCTTCAACAGCCTCCCGCATGGAACAATACTGGAGGCGCTCCACTATCATGGAGTGCCTCTGTATCTGCGGAGGCTGTTGGCTGACTACCTCCAGGATCGCGAGATCCTTGTGGTAGGACGGGACGGTATGAGGCGCCGTCGCGTCGCCTGCGGGGTCCCACAGGGGTCGGTGCTGGGTCCGCTCCTGTGGAACATAGGCTACGACTGGGTGCTTCGTGGCACGCTCCCCGCAAACATGCGGGTCGCGTGCTACGCGGATGACACCCTAGTCGTAGCCAGAGGGAGGGACCTAAGGGAGGTAGTGCGGTTGTCCACGGTGGGCACAAATCTTGTGGTTGGCCGCATACGCTCCCTGGGTCTGGAAGTCGCTCTTTCCAAGACCGAGGCCCTATTGTTCCATGGGCCTCGGGGGGGACCCCCTCCAGGAACGCGGATGGAGCTGGACGGGGTCCTGATTCCGGTTGGGACCCAGATGAAATATCTGGGTCTCATCCTAGACGGAAGGTGGGCTTTCGGGGTCCACTTCACCCAGCTGGCCCCGAGAGTTGTGGGGGCTGCGGCTGCCTTAGGGAGACTGCTGCCCAACGTGGGCGGCCCGGGTGCGGTCTGCCGTCGGCTTTACTCCGGAGTGATCCGGAGTATGGCCCTGTACGGGGCACCGGTCTGGGTGGACGCCCTCAACCGCGGGAACAAGACCCTGCTGCGTCGTCCGCAGCGGGTCATCGCGACGAGGGCGATACGCGGCTACCGGACGGTCTCTTGGACGGCGGGATGCGTGCTTGCGGGTGACCCCCCCTGGGAGCTCCAAGCGGAGATTCTTGCCGAAGTATACCACTTCGTGGCGGCGAGGAGATCCCGCGGAGACCCCCCAGCGTGGGAAGAGGTCACCCGCATGCGGCGAATGGCGCGGGCTGCCCTGTTGCGGCGGTGGACGGAGGACCTGGCTCCACCGGTACCTGGGCAGTGGACGGTGGAGGCCATCCGCCCGGTCCTTCGGAGGTGGGTGAGGCGGCGGTATGGGTCGCTGACTTTCCGATTGGTGCAGGTGCTTTCCGGACACGGATGTTTCGGAAAGTACCTGCACCAAATCGCGAGACGGGAGCCGACTCCGGCCTGCCACGAATGTGGAGCGCCGGAGGACACGGCGCTCCACACGCTGGAGGTGTGTGCCGCTTGGGGCCCACAGCGGCACACGCTCTCAGCGCTGATAGGCGGAGATCTCTCCCTGCCGAGCGTGGTAAACGCCATGCTCGGCAGCGAGAGATCATGGCAGGCGGTGGTCTCCTTCTGCGAAGCGGTAATGAAGCAGAAGGAGGCCGCGGAGCGGGCCAGAGAGGCCGATCCTCGATCTGACCCGCTCCGGCGCAGACGGACGGGGGGAAGGAGGAGGCAATTCGCACGCCTCCTCTCTCCTCCTCTGTAGTGGGGTCACTGGTGGAGAGTCAGGGCATCTCTCCACTGACTTGCACGGCCCCACACGTCTGAGGGGTGGCCTTGGTGAGCAAGGTCACCCCTCCATGGGCGCAGTGGCCCGGAGAAGTTTGCATCCGGGCCTACCGCCGGGGCAAGATAGTGACTGCTAGCGCGACCCTATCTTGCCCCACCTCGGCGAGGGACTGCTCACGGGGGGGTTTTTAGTGGGTTCAAGCCCCACATACCCCTTTCCTTCATCCCTGGGAAGGAAAGGAAATGCCAGGCATTTTCCCCCCCACAAAAAAAAAAAGGCTACAAACTGTTTTGACAAACTTTCAAACGTTATCCTTTTATGGTTAGCCTATGTGTTAACGTAGGCTACAAACTGTTTTGACAAACTGTCAAACGTTATCCTTTTATGGTTAGCCTATGTGTTAACGTAGGCTACAAACTGTTTTGACAAACTGTCAAACGTTATCCTTTTATGGTTAGCCTATGTGTTAACGTAGGCTACAAACTGTTTTGACAAACTTTCAAACGTTATCCTTTTATGGTTAGCCTATGTGTTAACGTAGGCTACAAACTGTTTTGACTAACTTTCAAACGTTATCCTTTTATGGTTGACATACCTCCTGTTCGCTAGAAGCGTTTCGCATCTACGTTTATCATCCGTACAGCGAAGGAGTGGAACTCTTTGCCTGCGTCTTTGTTTCCTGAACGGTACAATTTGGGTGTCTTCAAGTCTAGAGTGAATAGGTACCTTCTAGGTAAGCATGTTTCATATTCGGCCGCATCGTCACTTTCCATCAGGTGAGATAGCGGTCAAATGCTTGCCCATTTTGCATAAAAAAAAGATAACTATTGACTCTTGAAGACTCCCAGATCATGCTCTTTGCTTTGGAGCATTGCATCAATAAGCTGTTCGTCATTTTCTCTCACAGGAAGAAAGTAGGTCATGATGCACCATGCTGCTCCATTGCGGGCTGGTGTATGACGCATGTATGACAATGTACATACATTTGAATATTTATTTGGTATGAATGGAAGTGTTTATAATAATTGAGCGTAGCGAGATCAGCCGAGATCTGTAAGTTGACTTGGGTGATTCGGCACTTTGTCCGTCCGTCCGTCTGTCTTGTATGGGAGCCCCCTTAAATATTTTTATTTTTTTATTTTTAGTGTTTGTTGTTATAGCGGCAATAGAAATTAATCATCTGTGAAAATTTCAACTGTCTAGCTATCACCGTTCTTGAGATACAGCCTGGTGACAGACGGACGGACGGACGGACGGACAGCGAAGTCTCACCAATAGGGTCCCGTTTTTACCCTTTGGGTACGGAACCCTAAAAATCAGTGATGATCTAAAAGCATGAGTACTAATCCCTACAGTGTAAAAGGTTACTCTGTCTACAATAAAATACAGGGAACAACACACATTTTTACATGTGTGCAATAAAAAAATAAACAAATCTATCCAATCTCCAAGGCTCCATGATTGAACAACAGATTGCAAAAACTACCATCTGTCGGCCGATAGCGGGACTGCACGCGAGTTTAAAAGTAAAACCACGAACCACAACCTAACGGGAGATAGTCGAACTAGAGTTCATTGACCCCCAAATTGCGCAATGGCGCCGGGTTCTCAACATTTCTTTGAGTAGGTAACTGTTTACTGTTGGCGGCAAAAATATTTGAAAGAAAGAATAAATTTGCATTGTTAGATGAAATGAAAAGAAACCTCTTTTCAAACATGAAATTAGGTAGAATGACCACAGAATAAATAGAAGTTTAAAGTGAGATCATTCGTACGTCATAGTTATAGCATTAAATGTAGGTAGGTACTAAAGGAGGTAGGTACTCAAGGAGGTAGGCATTATATAGGTTACTAGCCGTGCCCCGCGGCTTCGCCCGCTATTATCAAGTTAAAAAGTAGCCTATGTGTTAATCCTATGTATAATCTATGTACATACCAAATTTCATCCAAATCCGTTCAGCCATTAAAGCGTGAAGAGGGAACAAATATACGTACACACTTACACACACACTTACACACTCACATACAAACTTTCGGATTTATAATATTAGTAGGATTTACTTACTTGAATTTTCAATCTTACATTTTACCCGACAGCCAAGGAAGTGTTATGTTTTTCGCGAGTATCTATGTAGTATGTATGTTTTTCATTTCTGCTGGTACTTATTTGGCTCAACGTATTAGCATTACAATTCAGAGAGGCAAAGCCGCCAGATGGGAACCATCTCACTACAAGACAAACAGGCAAACGACATCCATTATTAGTTAACATACCTCCAGTTCGCTCGAAGCGTTTTGCTTCTACGTTCATTACCTGTACAGCGAAGGAGTGGAACACATTGCTAACGGTATAATCTGGGTGTCTTCTAGTCTAGGGTGAATAGTAGTATCTTTTAGGCAAGCATGTTACATCTTCGACCGCATCATCACTTTCCATCAGGTGAGATAGGGGTCAATCAACTAATTTACCCACACTTTGATGTCCCCGCCAGTTCTTGATACAAATACAATAATTTACCGTAATGCCACACAAAAATGGTATTCCAAACGTATCTTAGATAATTAGGCATTACAAGAAACTTCTAAACGGGCCTGAAAATCATTGATTTGTTCCGATTTTTATGGTAACTCAACATACGAAAAAGTTGCTCCATACAAAAAGTCCATGTCCCGAGTCCACAATGAGTTGTGATTATTTCATAGTACAGTTTTTTTTTCTATGAATCTATAAGTAAATATTAATTCCACTAAAAGACATAAACAATTACTTTTACTGTGTTCATAAAAATAACAAATAATTCAAATACTTTTTAAAATAAAAAATGTTTCTTTACTGTCCCTCCAAAATATCCTTTAGCTCGCGCATGCTGAGTTATACTCAAAAGTTGCGCCAGAAAACATGCAGATGTCGCTTCTTGTTGTCACTAGCTTCAATAGAGCAGTGTCTTGATTGGCACGGGCGGGCTCTCCTTTGATAGTACCGAAAAGCCGCTCAGTCTGCGACAAACGTTCGGAGGGAGTGCGTACCGTTTTGTGTCATATACTGAGTGACCGTATTTTCTCGAAATAAGTAACTTATTAATTAATAATAATAGGATTGTTTTATAGTACATAGTTTAGATTTCTGACCGAACTAAATGTTTAGTATTTTATTTTAAAAACAACGTGTATTTTTATCAAAGTATGTCTATTGTCTGCTGAGTTATCGGTATACTGTGTTACTCTGAGGGTAACTCTAAATACACTGATGGTAACTCCATAGACATTGACACACTATCTGATAGGTTTTTGAGTGTAAGTAAACTAAAACCAATAATTACTTTTATACATGGTGGTAGCCATTTTATCATGATCACCTGGCTGGCTACTTTGGTTCAAACACAGTGGCAGTTCACCAAACACAAGTATAAAAAAATGTGTCGCCAAATCACTAGCAATGATGTTCCAGCATCCTTGAGAGCCAGTCATTCTAGGTCTAGCGTGTTTACCGCCCTCAACCACATCATCACTAAATATCAGATGAAACACAAACGCAAACCTATCAGAGATAAAATGTTTGATTGAATTTTGTTTGTATGATTTCTGTGTTTATGTTCTGACGAGCTTGAGAAATCGTCACCTTACCTCCATTGAGATACAAAACCAACTTCGCGACTTCCACGGAGTATCTGTGAGCGCTCGAACTGTTCCGAGAAGGTTAAAAGAACGCGATATATATACCACACAAGCCAGCTAATGGCCCCAAACTAACGCGAGCCCACCGAACAGCGCGCCTTCATTTCGTGCGCACTCATTTAAATTGGCCTCAGCAGCATTGGAGCCGTGTACTCTTTTCTGATGAGTCTAAAATTGTGTTATATGGCAATGATGGAAGGAAGAAGGTCTACCGACGTAAGGGAGAGCGTTTCGCACAATGCTGCTTTGAAGAGAGGGTTGCTTATGGCGGTGGTTCATGGACTGTCTGGGGCGGTATATCCGCGAGCGGCAAAACTCAACTTGAGGTTGTTACGGGACCACGGCTGCCAACATTAAATGCTGAAAGGTACATTCGTGAGTGCTTAGAACCTCACGTGATGCCATACGCGGACTATGTGGTCCCAAATTTCCTTTTTATGCATGATAATGCAAGAGCCCATACGGCCGGCATCGGGATGTGAACATTACAGTTAAGGACTGACCAGCCAGAAGCCCAGACATGAACCCCATTGAGCACATGTGGGAGGAGCTAAAAAGACGTGTTAGGGCTCGTCAGCCAGTTGCCCAGACGATGCAGGAGTTGAAAACTGCCATAGAAGAGGAATGGGAGATGATCCCTCAAAATTTCATAGAGCGGTTGATAAACTCTATGCCTAATCGTATGAGAGCTGTTGTGGTAGATGCCCATGGAGGCAACACGCGTTATTAAATTAAACCTTTATTTGATAAAACATGTTTTTTATTAAAAAATCAATTGCCTTTATCAAGGCGCATACCCGACTTGTTAGAGGTAGCTCCATGTCGTGTGGTATTCTGAATTCAAATTTAAAACAATACGATCGAAAAATATGGTAAAATGTATCAGGTTTAAAACTACATCAATGGTTTTTGCTCGACCTAATATAAAATTTTAGCTAGGACCAAACGAAACTGAAAATGCAAGGTGGGCCAATAGATGTGTCCAGAAGTGTATAATAACATTCCGTTAGGCTTCTTATATTTGTATGTTGTGTTTAAGAGTTAATTATTTTATGTCTTAGGCGTTACCAAAATTGTCTCTGGAGTTACTTTTTGTCCCCTAACTTTGAATTATATTTTCGGTTGTAACGCGTTCCATGCTTCTATATTAAATCCCTTTTGTAGCGGTTTGAATGGTATTGCTAATTAAGCGTAAGAGTATAGGATATTTGTATTTATTTTTAGTATCCAAATCGTTTTATTCAGAAGTTATTCATTCTTTATGTGACACTGGTAACGCAAAAGACAAAATGTTCATTGATTTTATTATAAAAGTTTAACAATTAAAAAGATTGATTATGCGAAAACAGTTGATTGTGCACGAAAAAGTAAACAAAAAAGACAAAACGTTTCTAACTTGTTTTATTAAGGATATATTTAACACTAAACGCAGGTAACGCGAAAGACAATTTTTTGGGTATGCTCGTAGATTTTCACAAATTGTGACCACAATAATCTATGAACATCGTAGCCCTCTCGAATCATTAAAGTAGTTGATATTTCTAATGGTTCTAGCGAATCAAAATAAAGATAATCAATAAAATATTTAAAAAAAAAAATCGTTGCTTATCTTTCTTAAGTGTGGGTAAATTAGTTGATTGACCCATAGATCAAATGCTTGCGTATCCAGCAAAAATAATTAAACGCAAGCAAAGCTTAAAAAACCGATTTTACCGCTTTATCTTCGGAACCTTGATCAGATTTAATGTATTGCACACGCATTATTGACGATAACTCAAAAACTAGAGATCAGATCTTGATCAAATTTCACACACACATGAAAAGCACCAGCTTTCAAATAAAAAATAATCATCAAAATCGGCGCACAAAGAAAGAAGTTATGAGGTAACTTTTGAAGTCAGTTAAAAACGAGAACATCGTCAATGTAGTCCACAGAATACGCATTATTGAGGATAACTCAAAAACTACTAGTCAGATCTTGATCAAATTTAAATGGGACCAATTGGAAAGCAACATCTATCAAACAAAAAAAAAACAAAATCGGTTTTCGTGGAACGAAGTATGAGGTAACAAATATAAAAAAAATACAGTCGACTTGAGTACCTCCTTTTTTGTGAAGTCTGTAAAAAGAAGCAATACTTACTTCAAAAATAAGCTTTAATTCAAAAAGACAGTAACTGCTGTGACGTAGCCGCAAAAGTCAGTGCACCCAGTCACAAAATAATCTAAATTCAAAACTCGCTTGATCGTGTATAAAAAAGAAACGTGGCGCGAATTTTAAAATTGGAACTGTTTATGTTTCGTTCGAAAATATATAGGTCGCCATTAGTATGAATGGAACGTCGCGGATCAACGGTTTTAGTTTTTTTTGTTTGCAAGTTTTTGCGTAGGATGTTGAATAATCTATCTTTGTTGTATCCAAGGTCAAATCATTTGACACAGTTATTAATATAGTATACCTACAACCGTTTTTATTTTTATTAAGTTTACAAATAATTAAACGCAAGCAAAGCTTAAAAAACCGACTTCACCGCTTTATCGTCGGAACCTTGATCCACCAGCTTTCAAATAAAAAAACAATCATCAAAATCGGCTCACAACGAAAGAAGTTGTGAGGTAACTTTTGAAGTCGTGTAAACCAGAACATCGTCAAAGTACGCATTATTCGTCACAAAATAGACATTATTGACGATATTTCAAGAAATACTGATCAGACCTTGATCAAATTTAAATGGGACCAATTAGAAAGCAACATTTTTCAAACTAAAAAAAAATTTTTGAAATCGGCTCACGTGGAGAAAAGTTATGAGGTAACACATATAAAAAAAATAAAAAAATACAATCGACTTGAAGACCTCCTCCTTTTTTGGGAAGTCGGTAAAAATAAATGATGACAAAATAACAAGTATGTAGTTAATAATTAAAAGCAAGCAAAGTGCACAACGCCGCTAATGAAGGTTTCACTTCAAAAATTCAACTTATCGTCTAAATAATAATTCCCATAACTATTGATTGCATGCTGAACATAACGGACCGACTAGTTACGTACCTTTATATTTAAATAAAGCGTTTGGTCAGTATGGCAAACCAGTTGAGGTGAATGAACCTTTTCGGCACGGTTACTATAATGAATGAAATATGCTAAACGGATAATCAACTCACTATTTGATGATCAGATAAGTACAGCTGCATCAAAATATTAAGAAACTAGCCGTGTCCCGCGGCTTGGTTCGCGTTATTTAAGTTAATAATTAAACGCAAGCAAAGCTTAAAAAAACCGACTTCACCGCTTTATCTTCGGAACCTTGATCAGATTTAATTTATTAAATACGCATTATTGACTATAACTCAAAAACCAGAGATCAGATCTTGATCAAATGTCAATGGGATCACATGGAAAGCCAGAGGACCAGCATTCAAATAAAAAAATAATCATTAAAATCGGCTTACAACGAAAGAAGTTATGAGGTAACTTTTGAACGAGAACATCGTCATTGCCTGGAAGAGATCGCTGCTTAGCGATAAGGCCGCCGATTGTACTGCTATATTGTTATTTTTTCTATTGTTAATTAATATTTTTCTTGGTGTGCAATAAAGAGTATTTGTATTGTATTGTATTGTATCGTCAAAGTAGTTCACAAAATAGGCATTATTGACGATATTTCAAGAATACAGTCGACTTGAGTACCTCCTCCTTTTTTGGGAAGTCGGTAAAAAGTAGCCTATGTGTTAATCCTAAGCATAAGCTATGTACATTATACCGCGGGGAAACAAAGACGAGGGTAAGGAGTTCCACTCCTTCGCAGCACGGATGATAAACATCCTTCTAATATTATAAATCCGAAAGTTTGTGTGTAAGTGTGTGTGTAAATGTGTAGTTGTATAAGTATGTTTATTCCCTCTTCACGCTTTAACGGCTAAACGGATTTGGATGAAATTTGGACAGTACATAGATTATACCTAGGATTAACACATAGGCTACATTTTTACTTGATAATAGCGGGCGAAGCCGCGGGGAACGGCTAGTAATAATAGTAATCCTACTAATATTATAAATCCTAAAGTTTGTGTGTAAGTATGTTTGTTACCTCTTCACGCTTTAACGACTGAACGGATTTTGATGAAATTTGGAATGTACATAGATTTAATATTTGTTTAATATTTCGACTGAAGGACATAATAAAGGATAATAATAAAAAAAAAGAAATGGCGGATTGCAACAATATTGAACTGTCATTTTGACGTGTCATTCATTGTCAATGATCATTTATTGTAAACAACATACCAATTCTAAAATATTTGGGTTTCGTTATAATTATAATAGGACTATAGAATAAGTTACTCGATTGAAACTCAGAACAGAGTGAAATAAATAATAATACATTCAGTATCTTCTTGTCATAACTGCCCCAAAAATAGGGTTAACATATTTAAGAACTCACTAAATAATAATTTGAGGGTACAGCTGTAATCTTCTACAGATTCATTTACTTGTATTTTTAAGAAAATGCAATATTTTATCCCTATTTTTCTACGTATGGTACATAGTGTTGGCCCAAAATGAAACATCTCCTGTAATTAATTCTTCAAACATTGCACACCTCTGAGGGAATAATCCTACCTACATTCTAAGCAATAAATATTTTGATTTGATAAGGTGTGATGATAAAGAGTCAATACAATACAAAACACTTTATTGTATATCAAAAAAAAAAACAATCACAAATAAAATATTACAATCATCGTGGTAGTACAATGGGCGGTCTTATCGCTTAAAGCGATCTCTTCCAGACAGCCTTTGGATGGACAGAAATAGAAGAATGAATAGACGGTGGTGAACAATAAAATATAACATATATATTATATATAATAGTACATCATTATTCACACCTACTCTAGATACTAATACATAAATAAAACAATAAAATACACTAATATATATTATACTAATAAATACATACATAAATATTGAATGCAAATAATTATAGAAAATAATAACTTATAGTAGAATATAAACTGTAATAGGTAGCGTTTTAAAAATATTGTTCTTTTACATATAAATTTAATTAATAGTGTTAATTTGACAATGTGTTAATGTTTACAAAATTTTTAAAAATTGGCAGAGATTTGGCACGTTTCATTGCTGGTGGCAAATCGTTCCACAAACGGACAGCTTGTACTGTGAAGGATTTGTCATAGTACATAGAAGTGTGGCGAGGGATACTTAGTTGGAAAGTGTAAGAGGAGTAACTATTTATCTAAAGAGTATTTATTTAAACCTCAATGTTTTGTGTGTCCGGACCTCACAAAATTTTATTACTGCAATGTTAGCTCGTCAGTTAATTTGTCAAGCTACCACGTAATAAAATAAAAAGCTATTTACAGCACCGCCAGCTTAATTGCTGCACCAATAAAAATAAAAACGTAAAGTTCGTTGAACCTAGCCAAAAACTGGTAGTTAGATCTGAGATACTGTAAGTCTAGACTCTAGACTGACCACGTTCGAAAAAAGAAAAAGCTGGTTACATTTGCATGATACTGTGAAAAACCTGAAAAACGAAGGTACCTACCTTATCTAACAACCAGACAAACCGTCAAACGTCATCCATTTATGGTTGACATACCTCCAGTTCGCTCGAAGCGTTTTGCTTCTACGTTCATCATCTACGAATTCATTGCCTGCTTCATTGTTCCCAGAGGGGTATAATCTGGGAGTCTTCAAGTCAAGAGTGAATAGGTATCTGGCAAGCATGTCACAGCTTCGGCCGCATCATCACTTTCCATCAGGGTACAATGCTTGAATATTTAGCATAAAAAAAAAGACTCAGGAAACATATTGTTAGGTTTTAGACTGTTAGTATTTTTTAAATTGAAAATTCTAGAATGACTTAGAAATTTGCAACCTCACAACTGTGATGAATAATTAAAATGTTTTTCTGTAATATAAAGTTTGTGCGTCTTTATGACACATTTTTAACCGACTTCAAAGGAGGTTCTCAATTCTTTTTTTGTATGTGTTACGCGATATCTCCGCCATTTGTGGACCGATTCTCAAAATTATTGTTTTGTTTGGTAGAGTAAGTATGATTTATCAAAAAAAAGAATCATTAAAATCGATTCATAATTGGCAAAATAATCGTGTAACATGCGTCATACATACAAAAAAACATGTAGTCGAATTGAAAATCTCCTCTTTTGAAGCTGGTTAAAAATAAAGAAATATTGTTATATTTTTAAACCGACTTCAAAAAAGGAGGTTCTATGTTCGACTGTATTTTTTTTTATGTATCTTCACCGATTTCTCCCCCTTGTGAACCTATTCTCAAAATTCTTTTTTCGTTCGGTAGATTATACTTCAAAGGTGATCCCATATACATTTTATCGAAATCGATCAAGCCAAAACCAAAATGTAAGCGGTGAGTTCGGTTTTTTAAGCTATGCTTACGTTTAAATTATTTATTTATTTAATAATGCACACGTGAGCAATAGTTATTTACATACTTGGACGTAAGCTAATGACATGTACCCTGTATAAAAGGGTGTAGCAAAATACATATACAGCATTTTTTCTTATTATAGAACGTTTTCACTTAGATATTAACTATACAAATACTAAATTTTTATAAGGTAACTTATCATTAATGGATATAAGAACAATTTTATATTATCATCCATATATTCACTTAGGGTATAATAACATTGCTTTATTAAAAATTGACGAAGTTTAGTTTGGAATATCTTATTTTTTATTTCTTTTTTTATCTGCTCTGGGATTTTATTATATATTTTTATAAGCATATATTCGGGGCCTTTCATTGTATTGCATTAGTACACTAACGTTGCAAGTCTATAGTGTTTATTTTTTTTTATCTCCAACATACGTTACGCATCTGTCAAAGACAAACTGTTTACTTCTTAATCGTCGCGACGGGCGGTCCCGCGGAGTATGCAAGAACGCGTTCACATAACGGACGCAAGCGCAGTTACTCAGTATGTGGGTGAGACTAACAGCGAGCACCGTTAGCGACGTCACGTCACTAGCTGCTAGTGATGGGACGGGATAGGGGGCGTGTTATCGATTAAAGTTCGATTTTATCGATTGGACATGAAATCATTTTTTTTTTTTTAATCTTTATTTAAAGAGCTTAATCAACAATATTATGTCGCTTTATAAGCAAACACAAGATATAAATTATATGCGATAAATAATATGCTTTGAGTGGTTTAATTGAATTATCTGTAAATATTTGGAGTAGAAACAGATATTTTTTTGACGTGATAACGTCTTATAAATCGATGAACACCGGCTGCACGCACGAAAGTGTCACTTTCCGCCTGAGCCTGAGCGTGCAAGCGAGAGCGCGGAACAAGCGAAAGAGAGAGGCACAATCGGTCTAAGCGTTCGTCTTATGACGTTATCACGCAAAATTATCGTCCGTAAACCGACTTTACAGACAATTTTTTTTTATGTAAAATTGGCAAGCATTGATGGAAAGTGATGATGCGGCCGAAGGTGTGACATGCTTGCCTAGAAGTGCTTGCCATTCTTGATTTGAAGACACCCAGATTATACCCCTCGGGAAATATTGACGGAGGTGATTCTAAAGGGACAGAATATATTTTTATGTTGTTTTTTAAGCTTTGTAACACTTTTATGCGTTTTTTTATTAAGTATAGACAAACTTTTAAAAGTATAGACCAATATATCACCTGAGAGTAAGCAACGATGTCGTCGACTATGCGTTTTATCTAGATTAACATTTGTATGTATAGGATACAACTCTATTTAAAACATTTATATGCGCTGCAGACAAGATAACCATTATTATTATTATTATCAATATATCCTACTAATATTATAAATCCGAAAGTTTGTGTGTAAGTGTGTAAGTATGTTTGTTCCCTCTTTACGCTTTAACGGCTGAACGGATTTGGATGAAATTTAGAATGTACATAGATTATACCTAGGATTAACATATAGGCTACTTTTTAACTTGATAATAGCGGGCGAAGCCGCGGGGCACGGCTAGTATTACATATGCATTTGCCGTAAACGCTATCATAATAGAATAATGTTTTATGTTTGTTATGTTATATACAACACTTTCTCCAATTACAAACAAAAATAAACAATTGTGTTCACACTTACAACCCCTTACATAATAAACTTTTTTGTTTGTAACAATCACAAAAAAAAAACTTATCTAAAAAATGAAATTCAATCTTTAATTTAATCAAATTCCAGATCCACAAAACTCCATAATCTCTTTGGACCCGCAGCGTAGAAGCCAGACGTATAACCTCGCTACTTACAAACGCCAATGGACAGACAAAACCTAAGATTTATCGATAAAAACATCGACCCGCGAAGCCTCCACAGCACTAGCGAGTACCGTACACTACGTCACGAAGAAAGGGATCCCACCAACGGTACCGAGCCTTGTCGCGTGGCGAACTATCGCTTTTCTGTCGCGGAGATACCGTGGTTCTGCGGAGATAGCGGTCTCGAGTAATGTATTGCATATTCTCTGGGGAAATACGGTGATTTGACGTCTATTATATTTACTAGTGGCTATGTGAGCTGAAGATCTCACGTATTTTAAGATTAAGAAAGACTGTAAAATATTTTAAGACTTAATCAACAAATATTTATGAACTTTTAATTCCATAAATGTTTAAATTATAAATAAAACTTACTTCCTATACCATGTGCACAAAAAAAATTCAAACAGGGTCACGTGGAAAGTAAAAATTAGGTAACTCCTCCTTTTTTGGGAAGTCGGTAGTATAAAACAAAATATTTATACAACATAATTAAACGCTAGCAAAGCTTAAAAAGCCGACTTCAACTTATATATTGGTTTTGGCTTGACCAATTTTGATAAAATTTATATGGGACCACCTCTGCAATACATTTTTTTTGTTTTATGCCTGATAGGCAAGATTATATCAAACAAAAAATCATCAAAATCGATTCATAATTGGCGGAGATATCGCGTAACATACATACAAAAAAAAACGTAAAGTCTGATGAAAATACAAAATGGTACATAGCACAGGTATTTCTCCTTCTAAGCATCGGGTTCGATTCCCGGCGAGAACATAAGCTTTCTCCGCAAAGAAAATATTTGTTTCTGGTTCTGGGCGTGATTGTGTGTGTGATGAATGTTTCCAGCACCCACGACACAAATCATCGGACTTAGTGAGGGGCTGTGAGTGCGAAAGTATTATTATTGTTATAGAACACAGTCTCATAAATGCCATGTTTTCTTTGTCCGCGTAAATAAAATAATAAAGGTAGGTAAATATATAAAAAAAAAACGAAAATATGGAAAGTGAAGATGCGGCTGAAGATGCTTGATGACGCTTGTCTAGAAGATACATATTCACTCTAGACTTGAAGACACCCAGATTGTACCGTTCAGGAAACAAAGACGCAGGCAATGAGTTCCACTCCCTCGCTGTACGGATGATGAACGTAGAAGCAAAACGCTTGGAGCGAACTGGAGGTATGGTATCATATACTATTAAATGATGCTGGATCATGTTTATTTTAAACATTGATCTTTGGGTGGGCTTGAGCACTCGAGTTACCCTTAAACTCGGCGCCTTGTAGGTAACTTTGGTGTTTTCCGTATAGATGTGTTTAGTTTTAGTTCAGTTTTAGAAAATATAGGCAATTGGTTTTTGGGGGCTGAGTCACCCACGTCCGTAGGAGGATACCCCTTAAGTCTGACTCCCTACACGTGGTCCCCGGGTGGTGCTAATCAGGTGACATTTGAGAGGTGGTAGAGCATTTTGTGAGTTGCTCGCCTGGCTTGCTACCAAAGTAGCTTACCACCATCAAGTTGAAAGTCTGCCGCCAAGCCAAATACGGTGTTCCGGCAGTTATCCTTGAGAGCCTGCGTATTCCAGGTCTAGTGTGTTTACCAGCTTCGATCACATCGTCACTTACCATTAGGTGAGATAGTGGTCAAACACTAGCCTGTCACAAATAAAAAAAAAAAAAAAAGATATAGGTATAGTTCTTTAAATCAGAGAAAGTGTTTTTTTTATAATTATTTATTTTTAACTCATTCCGATATGCCATCATCGTACCTTGACATAGTTTCCTAAACTATAACCATCTATACTTATACTAGCCGTGCCCCGCGGCTTCGCCCGCTATTATCAAGTTAAAAAGTAGCCTATGTGTTAATCCTAGGTATAAGCTATGTACATTCCAAATTTCATCCAAATCCGTTCAGCCGTTAAAGCGTGAAGAGGGAACAAACATACTTACACACAAACTTTCTGATTTAAATAATTACTAGGATTATCAAGAGATGAAAAGTTTGTTTATTTGTATATGGTAAGCTCTGGAACTACTGATCCGATTCTGAAAATTCTTTCACTTCTAGATAGCTAAACTATCCCCGATTGCCATAGGCTATGTTTTGTTTGGATAAAGTATAAAGGGAAATATCTAGTGTGTTTACCAGCTTCGATCACATCGTCACTTACCATCAGGTGAGATAGTAGTCAAACACTAAAAAAAAAAAAAAAACTGGCACCCATACACAAGTGGAAAGCAAAAAAAAATTTGTTCTGCCCTTTCGGAGTATCGTTAAAAAAAACTTTGCAATTACAGTATGAAATCGTTTTTGTTTATTGTAAAATAACAATTTGATACGACATCAAAGTCATTGATTTCAGACCTTTTTTATGCCCGATAGGCAAGCATTTGACCACAATCTCAGCTGATGGAAAGTGATGATGCGGCCGAAGATGTAGCATTCTTGCTTAGAGTGAATAGATACCCACTCTTGACTTGGATTGGAGGCTCCTAGATTATACCGTTCGGGGAACAAAGACGAGGGCAATGAGTTCCACTCCTTCGCAGTACGGTTGATAAACGTAGAAGTGAAACGCTTCGAGCGAACTGGAGGTATATCAACTATGTATGGATGATGTTTGACAGTTTGTCTTGTTTGTTGCCAAATTTAAAAAAAAACGCATTCACTCTAAAGGTAGATAGATAGTGGTCAAATGCTTGCCTATCTAGTAAAAAAATAAAAAAGAAAAAAGATATGTACTGGAGTAGGATATAATTTTTTAAACTGTCGCGAACTTCAATCATGTTTATCAGACTCTCGTGACCACGGCCGGTGCAACCCTGCCGAATCGTCGATGTTAGTCAAAATAATGCTATTTTGAAAATAAAAGCGCGAAAAGAGCCAGCTTTCTCATATAAACATGAAGTAGGATAAGTCATAGACACTGCAGTTCTATTTAAGAGGAGAATCTATGAAACGATCTATAGGCTGTCTGTTTAACTGGCAAACTGTGCCCATGCTTGATGCGATAGCACTACCGACCGAACAAATTATGATAGGTGCCGTAATACCAAAAATTATGAATGAAAATGTAATGTTTAGCCATTGTTTTTTGCATTAATAGTACCTTGAAATGATAATCTATGATCCTGTTGTAATGACAAAAGAAATGTGTTAGTTTTTAATACAAAACGAATAAGTTAAAGATGCGACATTTACGTCGTAATAATGTTTGAAAATCAATTAGTTTATATTTCGTTTTAGGTCATTATTTTAGAATAAAAACTATCCAGTAACCTAGATCAATACGTTTTTCTCTGTCTCTATCTGAATAACAGCACAGTATGGTGGTAATATGCTTGAATTATAAATAATTTCGGTATTACGATTGCATGGGAAAATCAACCTCCCCTTAAGAGGTCGCTGGCAACACAGGTCACGTGACGACAAAGCGTGAAAATAGACGCACGTGTGTACCTATGTTTTTAGCGCTCCAAGCCTAAAGGACAAACGGAGCCCTAGCTGTTGTTCTTGTTCCATTAGTCAAACTTAATAACTAGGGATGTTATTGTCTAGATTTTAGGAAGAATTATAATATGAAATTACATTTAATCACAATATTAACATTTAAATATATATACGAACGTGACAGTTTTTCGCGCGTGCAGCCGGTGTTCATCGATTTATATGAGTTATGTTATCACGTCAAAAATTATTAGAATTATGTCATAGACATTTCTTTAAAAAAAATATTGGCTTAGAATGACGTTAGAATAATTTCTAGCAAAATGATATAGGTACTTCAGTTAATAAATCATTGAAAAAATAAAATTAAATGCTCCTACAAAATAATTACAATACAAACCTCTACCAAAAACTACATAAATAACTATTACAAAAACAATATTTTTTTATTCTGTAATAACTATATACATAGTTTTGTTAGCAGTTTTTAGTTAAATAAGTATGAATAGGTAATCAATTACATTTCAAAGTCAAATAAAAATACATTAAAAAAATAGTAAATAATTTATGAGCGCGTTGGCGCCAAAACAATTTACCATAAACAGACTCTACCAAAGTTTTCTCTATTCTTAAATTTTTGAATTTTAAATTTCCTGAACAATTTTTCGCGTTTGTTAGTCACACACGTTCCGTTTCCGCCAATACGGTGTCAATGGTACATTGACCTTTCAAGTTTTAGCCAATAACACTAACTTTGGCTATAAAAACTTTTTGTTGGCATTCTTTAACCAGAAGTTTGAACTTAGTTTGAAGAAGTTCTTACTTATAAATACAGTTATGATTTCATAATGATGAAATGCTTGACATGCTCGTAGATACTTTGTATTAACTATTATTTATAAATACATCTCTTCTCTACATAGTATAAAACAAAGTCGCCTTAAGCGTCTGTCTCTATCTCTTATCCGCTAACTTCTCCTAAAGCACGCAACGGATAATGATGGAGTTTTTACCGTCAGATTGGTATTTTTTTACGGAAGGCTTACATATATATAATAAAACCTAATTAAGTATAAATGTAAGTAGAAAAAAAAACAATGTTTTGCAACTAAGTCGAAAAAATATGTTCATGGCTTACGTAGCTTAAACCTTAGGTTGACTCACAGTACCCATATCTTTTTTTTGTCTATATTACATCTGCGCGTTGTTATTAATAAACATATAAGGAGTGAAATATATTGGTAATTACGAGCAAAACAAAGTTTTAAAACTTACCTCGTATAGTGCTCGGCATTGTGCCAAAATCCACAGCCGCGAACAATCACGAAAAGAAAAAAACAATCCAGAGAGTCACAGTTGCCACCACACAAAAATTATCCAAACTCCATTGTCACACTTCCGTTTACAAAATTACACTTGCACAGCTGTCAATGTCAGATTTCCCGCGCTTTCAGCAAGCTCGCTATACGTCCTAGGGACGTGGTGTGGCGGCGGTTTGTGCTTTTTTCGTCGAGCGCGCTCGAGACGGCGGCTAACTGTAATTTTTTTCGTGATGATAACAGTGTGGTAACGGTTGAGGCCGGTTCTTCCACCTCCGATCTTCTGCTGAATCGATTGGTGTTCGATGAATGCTTGAAACGCGTGGATAACTCGATTTAAGACTGGAGACGATGGTTTTGTGGAGTCGCAATGTTGATGAACTGTTGTGATTAATGTTGATTGGAATTTGCATGGCTTGGTTTGAGTATGGCCACGCTTTAAAAAACCGACTCAACCGCTTTATCTTCGGAACCCTGATCTAATTTAATGTATTAAAAAAAGAAAGAAAAGAAAATACATTTATTATTAATGACACACACAACATTTACAGTACAAACAAACAGCAAAATAAATAAAAATACACAGAAATATACATACAAAATAATCGAAAATATCAGAATGAGAGAGAAGAAGTGTGGAATATTGTGAGTGTCATGAATATGGGTTACGACTCAGCATACGACTAAGGTTAGACCTTAGTCACTGATTTTCAGTCTTCACGAACTTCAGGACAAGTATAAAGACTATAAACCACTGATCAGATCTTGATCAAATCAAAAAATGGAAACAATGGCAACAGATTTCAAACAAAAAAAAACTAAAGGTGTTCACGAGCAAAGTAATAATGAGGTAACACATATAAAAAAAATACATTCGAATTGAGTACCTCCTCCTTTTTTTGTGAAGTCGGTAGAAAAGATTCCCCATGCCGCTAAATTTAAAGCAATATCGATATCAATGAACACCTTTAGACGCCTTAAAAAATCTTAATCCAGATCACATCCAGAAACAGAAGTCAGAAACACATTTTTTTCCCTTAGAGAGAAAACTTGTGTTTCCACCAGGAATCGAACCCGATACCCGCTGCCTGAACGCGTACCCAGCTAAGACAACGGATAGTTCGCAATCATATCAATCATATATATGACTCTACAACATTTTATTTATAATTTGGTTGTATGTTTATTAAAATCGAAATGGAATAAATATACAATACTAATAAGACTAAATTAACAAAACTAAATCTAACCAAAAATTATTTAATAATAATTGTACCCTAATGGTAGGTGCGTACAATTATAACTTTAAAAAAAATGTGCTGACCAATCGTAGACCCTATTTTACTAGAAATTTTTTTTTGACGAAATACACATGAAATGTGTAATAAGTAGGCTAGGAACGTATATTTTTTATCACCTTAGTGATATAAAATTCTAATTTGATTTGGGCGTTTTAGCACTATGTCCGTCCGTCTGTCAGAGGCATTTATCGTCTAAACCATACTAGCGAATAACTTCAAATTTTCAGAGAATATGATGGGGAGTGTTCAGAGTGTCCTTACCTATGTTTGATGAAGATCGTTGCAGCCATTTTTCAGATAGATTATCGTCCTCGGGGGTTTTATCAAAATTTTGATTTTGCCGCTTGTACTGACGATCATTTTGTTATGTTAATAACTATTATTAGTGTTTAATTAAATACCAATGTATTTTATTAAACAGTAATAATAGGTATATAGCAATACAATTATTGCTTGCACTTCTGAGTCCAACTGTACTTCAAAACAATTTTTTTTCGCCTTCTCCTCTACAACTATCAATACAATTATTCTTTATTACTTTACTGCAAAGCCTCCAGAGCAGAGGTTCTTAACCTGCACACGTAAAACAGCGTTACGTTGTAAAACATTATTTTGGCAGTTTTAGTTCCAAATATTGCCACTAGGTCTTTAGCTATAGACAGGCTTTTGTTGAAATCCCTATGAATAGAATAGTTTTTTTTTATAGCATTTGACCACTATCTCACCTGATGACAGACTATATTAATGACAAGGATGCATGGAGGCAAACTGCACAGGCTCTTTCTAGCGACTACCATAATAACACCTAGGTTAATAAAATTATGTATTAGAAATTAAGAATGTTTTTAAAAAAAATTAATGAAAAAAAAATGCGCCGCCGAGTTTCTTGCCAGGTTTTTCTCGAGATGGCTGTAATTTTGCGAATCTGGCAATAGATTCATTTACTTTCATGAGTGCCTCTTTGGGGCCCATGTGAATAAACGATTTTGATTTTGATGGAAAGTGATGATGTGGCCGGAGATGGAGCATGCTTGCCTAGAAGATACCTAATCCTTTGACTTGAAGACGCCCAGATTAGAATTAGATAGATTTAGAATAAATGTCATTGCTTAAATTGTGTACAAAAACAAGGATCTTATTAAAAATTGGTCTCAATAGTTTGTATATAGTTTTAGTTTAGTTTTAGGAAATAGGCCCGTAGATTTTAGTATCAGTGGATAACAAAAGCAGTTTGTTCTTGCGGACGTGCAACATTGGCAAAGACTTATGATTACTTACATAAAAAAATATCTATTTACATTTTCATTATTCCAATTTATTTGAGTAGGGATCCGAAAATTATCTATTCTATGGCACTATTTAACTTATGTGGGTGCAATTATATTTGTACATTAAAAGTATTCCTTCACTGTGTAGAAAGTCTTTTCTAAAAGCCATTTTTTCAGAGGCCTTGAATCTATAATTTATATCTAAGTATTTTATACTAAGAGGTAAATTATTGTATTTATAATTTTAAAATTATGAATGTTGAAAGTTTGAACATTCTTTTTATAGTTTGATATAGAAGTTTTGCCGCGAAAGTGAAAAAATGGTATTGATGATTTTGGTTTATTTTCCAAAACTAGTGAGTCTTCGAGTGTAAATAAAAAAAATAAGTTTTCTTGAAATATTTTATAACTTGACACTGGCTCAAAAAAAGTTTGGTATGAGACCTCCAAGGATGTTGTAGCTAAAGTAATAACCGTAGGTTTGTTTCCTATCTCGATGGAGACCTCATACAAAATGTGGCACATTTTACACGATTTGTTGCTATTTTTTACCGACTTCCCAAAAAAGGAGGAGGTACTCAAGTCGACTGTTTTTCTTTTTTTTATGTGTGTTACCTCATAACCTCTCTCCACGTGAGCCGATTTCGAATTTTTTTTTAGTTTGAAAGATGTTGCTTTTTAATTGGTCCCATTTCAATTTGATCAAGATCTGATCAGTAGTAAATAATAGCTATTTTGTGACGAATAATGCGTACTTTGACGATGTTCTCGTTTACCCGACTTCAAAAGTTACCTCATAACTTCTTTCGTTGTGAGCCGATTTTGATGATTCTTTTTTTATTTGAAGTCTGATCTCTAGTTTTTGAGTTATAGTCAATAATGCTTGTTTATACATTAAATCTGATCAAGGTTCCGATGATAAAGCGGTGAAGTTAGTTTTTTTAAGCTTTGCTTGCGTTTAATTATTTAGCAATCAACTCTATCTCGCCTGATGGTAAATAAACGCTTTCACACTCATATCACCACACTAAGTTCAAATACTTTTTGTCATTTGACCACTCGTCTGATAGAAAGTGATGATGCATGTGAAAATGAGCATGCTTCCCTAGGAAATACATATTTACGAAGATACTCAGATTATTCAGAAAATAAAGACGCGGGAAATGAGTTTTACTATATTATGGTTATAAGCTTGTGTCAAAGCAAACAGTATTTATAAATTTGAAAAAAAAAACATTCAATTAAATCAGACTTTTGACCTCTGTATCACCAATGGTAAGAGACGATGTGGTCGACGATAGAGCATGTTTGCTTTGAAGATGCTTATTGTTCAGCACACACTCGGGTAAGCAGTTCTATTCTTTTGCGTTTCGCATAATGAATGTTTTTTTTTTTTTTATGATATATAGGCAAGCATTTGACCACTATCTCACCTGATGGGAAGTGAAGATGTGGAAGCAAAACGCTTCCTCCGCACTTGTGGAAAGTCACACTGTTACTGTCTATACTCTAAGTCTATACCATGTAAAAATCACATAAAATGTAATATTGACGGTTGTATTAATATATATATATATATATGTCAAGGTTGTTTGGTCTTTATTTGGTAGTGGGCTTGAGCACTTGAGTTACCTATAAGCATAATATAATGAACATATAGCTTAATGCCTTTTAGGAAATGTAGGCCCGTACATTAGGTATCTACGTATATTATTATTATTATTATTTTTTTTTACGTATATTATTTTTACTATAATTGTTTGGTCCGTCATTAACAAATAACAAATGAATACGCGAAACTGGAGCAGATTCGTTAATAGTTACCTACAGGAATACATAATACGCCGTAAAAATGTTCATGGATCTCGCAATATGTGTCAATTTAACATTAAAAGTTCCTCATTCCACCGCAAACTTGTCAGACAACGTGTGAATTCGTAAAACCTGACAAAAATTACGAATGTGCGTTCCCGCGTAAACATAACCGGACGCCGGTCGATGAACCCAACGGTACCGCGCATCTGACACGACCGGTGTATTGTGACGTCATCTTGATTACGCTATCCATTCATAGATGGCGTAACTAGAGTTGCCGTGATAAAATAGAATCGAAAAAAAAAATGTGTGAATATAGATTTTAGAATAAGTCATTGTTACATTTTATATTGTACACCTGCAAGGGCAGGCTTTTATTTGAGAAAAAGGTATTAAATTACATATGGAAAATAAGGGTATATAGTGAAAGACTTATTAGTACATTCTCTTTATAATATTATCACTATGTTGTTAGCCGACTTGTATCCTACTAATATTATAAATCCGAAAGTTTGTGTGTAAGTGTGTAAGTATGTTTGTTCCCTCTTCACGCTTTAATGGCTGAACGGATTTGGATGAAATTTGGAATGTACATAGAATATACCTAGGATTAACACATAGGCTACTTTTTGACTTGATAATAGCGGGCGAAGCCGCGGGGCACGGCTAGTTAGTTATAAAATAAGAAAGATCTCAATTTGACTAAATATTGCTTTATTATACTATTTTTTTGATAAGATTTACTTCTTGGATAAATATTTTTGGTTTAAACAGTCGTAAGTACTAGGTATTTGGTATAATATTATTATGTATACAAAAATGATGAAATAAGTAAGAAAGAAGTCGGTTATAGAGTATAAAAAATCAAGGTCAGCCAAAATAAAAAAAGAGCTTATGCTAGCACTTTTTTTTTATTTTGGCTCTGCTATCTTTTTGCATTTTGCCAGTGTCAAGTAATAAAATAATATTTCATGTTTATTCTCACGAGTTAAACTAGTTCTAGACACCAGTCAGTCAAAGTAAAGAATGAGACACATGACATTATTCATGCCTTAGTAGAGTGGAGTTACTAGAACTTCTATTGGAGTTTTGGAGCGAGAAAGAAATTTACGCTTTTCAACTTAGTATGATTTGCCTATACTCTGCACGTTCACAGTTTATAATCCAACATTATATGTTACTACAAATTAACACCCGAAGAATCACCAGTTTTAGAATATAATAAAAAAATCAACAACGACATTTTTTATTCATTTTCACGGCAATACTCTAGGACACTCTAGGTTGATGGACATTGGTAGGTAATATAAATAAACTTATTATTCCTACTAATCCTATCCTATCCTACTTTTAATATTATAAATTTGAAAGTTTGTGTGTGTGTGAATGTTTGTTACCACGTATCTCCGTAACGAATAAGACGATTATGATGAAATTTAGAATGCAGATAGGTTAGGTTCCAGAATAAAATATAAGCTACTTTTTACTTTAATTAACGCGGGCGAAACCGTGGGACTCGGCTAGTTATACATAAATACAGAATATCGATGTCTTTGTTTTCTGTCATGTAATAAAAGGAGCAAGAAAGTTATATTTGCAAATTGTGTGAGGACAGCGCCATCTAGCGGCCACAAGTCACAACGTTGCATGGCGGTGCTGGTGATTGATACCGGGAAGAAATTATATGTTTTGATTGTGGTCAAAAGCTATTTTTATTATTGAACTGCTCATTTACTGCGTTGGGTGAGCGTTCGCCTTCTAAGCAGGGGTATCGGGCGTGATTCCTGGCTGGAACACAAGTTTTCTCCCCAAGGAAAATTGTGCTTCTGGTTCTGGATGTGATTGTGTGTGTAATTTGAATGTTTCCGGTACCCACGACACAAGTCATCAAACTCAGTGTGGGGCTGTGAGTGTGAAAGCGTCATATATCAGAGATAAAAACACTTTTATTTTTGTTATCGACAGCAAATTAACCCTTTAATAGACGATCAATAAATTCTAGCTGAAGAACTGTGATAATATGCTTAATATTGTATTTCTAATGTTTTATTTCTCTGCTACCCTAGGGAGCTCATGCCTCCCATCTCCTGGGTACCTGGGTAAGCGCCCTGGGACAAATAAAAAATTTGCATAATATGCACTCAGCGCAGATATTTTTTAATAGAATAGCGAATCTTCGCCTGTGGCGCCATCTATAGTTATACAAGGATGTTTTTGCACATGGATGGCGTAGCAATGTGAGATTCTTTTCGCACGCCAAGTGCAAAAACATTATTGTACGAATATAAATGTGGAAGAACTAAAAGTACTACAGTACTTTTGGTTCTCTCCACGTTACAAAATGTACCTTCCAAACAAGATACTCATACAACAGAATAAATAATAGGAAGTATATCAATATATTATTCATATTTATGATTTTACTATAGAGAGTATCTAGGTGAAGTTTATTATGAACAGAATACTGAAACATAGACGTAACTTACCAGGGACATACAGTATCCGTGGTCATATGAATTTAACAAACTGATCTGACAACGGATACCTAGCTTATACACACTTTCGGTAAGTACATCGATGTAGAAGTATCATGAGTTTGAAACATTCTCTTCCATCCCCGGTAAGCACTCCTTACTCTCATTTTTAAGCGAGCAAATACTGTGTATTGGACTTTATAAACTCTACAATACTCTACATGGCTCAACCAAACTGTAGGTATCACTAATATTGACTCAATATTAACACTACTAGACTCTACCAATTTCATACTACCTTAGACGTGCCTATCTCTTCACAGGCATATGTTAAACAATGTTAATTTATTAAAACTGAAGTTGGTAGAATAAGTATACATTGTTTGCTCTACAAGTCTTGGGGGTTAGTCACTAGCCCCCTGTGGCGCCGCTATGCAAAATTTTATGAGATATCATCAATCATCACCAACTCAGTGGACGTGGCCAGAGATTTTGAATTTGAATAAATTTTTCGCGTACCATAAACATAGTGAGATAAACTGAGATATGTGCTAAATTTGCTGCCGTTTAAAAACAAACAGCGCCATCTTTTGTTGAGTAGCAACATCAGCAATTTATTCCTGATTGAAAACAGCGCTATCTATTTTAATAATTATACTTTGCTAACTGCGATAAATTCGGCTAGATGTCTCTGCATGTTTTCAAAACAAACCATTGACATAAATCAAATGCTAACAAATATTATTTTCAAGTTGACAGAATTTGATGAATCGAGCGAGCCGAGCAAGCGATTGATTTGATTGAACTCAAGAAATTCGTGTTTTTGAGCTGTGAACTGAAATTTACTGGTGTTGTAAAATTTTAGGAGATATCCTTCGCGCGTTTGTATATTTCATAACAATTGTGAGTTTACGTATCCCTGGTGCATTGAGGTGTCACACCGGCGAACATTATTCGGTAAGTTTTGTTGCGAAAATCTTATCTTTTGATGATCTGTCGATTATTTTATCCAATATAAATAAAAGATAATAACTTATTCTGTGAATAACGCAGTGTTCACATCGTATTTGCAAGAAGTTTCTCATATTGCCAACTCGCTGAAGGTCAAGTAATTCTGAAAATGTTCACCATGCAAGACGATAGATCTTCCAGCTTACTACAACCCGTCCCTCACTGCAGCTTATATCTGCTCTAGAACTTAACGCAAGACTAAATAAAGTTATAAATCAGTGAACACACCAAAATTAGGTTTTAATTGTGTCCGGCGGGTCCAGCTGCATAACTAGTTATATCTCGCGGCTTTCCACACGTTCAACAAGATAAAAAGGATTATGTCTTATTACTTAACTTATTTATTTACCGAATTATATTCAAATCTGTCACAAAACCTTTGAATTTATGTGATAAAAAGTAGCAAATGCCCTATTAAAAATAAATAGGTCAGGACCTATGACCCCTCATGCAAATCCATCTAGCCATCCCAGATATAACTTGTTTCAACACACACATACACTATGATAGTGTGAGCTCTGATAAAGTATGATATCCTCTTATGGGGCTTTGATTGTCTACATTTGAAATGTCATCCATCCAATAAAGCCATCAAAAATCACCATGTTCAAAATCACTCTACAGCCTACTATAATATGCTGGCCTGTTTAAATTTCAACAAACTAACTTGTTAGAAAAACTAAATCCTTATTTGTAGAACCTTCTGCTAAATACAAAGACAAATGCAGGTCATGCAGTCAAGGTGAGCTTTTATATTCCACTAAAATACCTCTAATCTACACATGAGTCACAACTTCTCGACTGCTTAGCTCTTCTCTTCTGAACACCTTCTCTGTAATGCAATGGACCAGTGAATCCTTGGAATGCTAAGAAGTTCCTAAGGACTACTAAGTAATTTTTAAGGTTCCGTACCCAATTGGTAAAACGGGACCCTATTAATGAGAATCTGCTGTTTGTCCATCTATGACCAGGCTGTATCTCATGAACCATGATAGTTAGACAGTTGAAATTTTCACAAATGATGTATTTCTTGTTGCCTGTACAACAGCAAATACTAAAAAACAGAATAAAATAAATATTTAAGGGGGCTCCCATACAACAAACGTGATTTTTTTGCTCATTTTTGCTCGATATTGATAACAGCAACAGGAAGACGCTTGAAATATTCACTTAATATATAGTTAAATATTCACTTAAAAAATAAATGATTAAATTAAAATAAAATTAATATTAAAGGGGGGCTCCCATACAACAAATGTGATTTTTTTGCCATTTTTATAAATAATGGTACAGAACCCTTCGTGTGCGAGTCTGACTCGCACCTGGCTGGTTTTTATTTTTACTTTCTCAATCAGCACTAGTTCAAAGACTCGTACAGTGGGTGTTGGAAACATCTTACAATTGCAACCGGAGAAACACAAGTTTTTGGGGAGAAAATTTGTGCTTCCCTCCAGGTATCTAACCAGGTACTTACTGTATAGGAGGCATAAATGTTGTCTACTATGCAAGTATGTTTATTTTGTTATTTTGAGTAATTGAGATGTATATCTGGATTGCCCATTGGCTTAGTTGGGTGCATGTTCGCTTGTAGGCAGCAGGTAATGGGTTTGATTCCCGGTGGAAACACAGGGTTTCTCCCCAAGGGAAATATGTGTTTCTGGTTCTAGGAGTAATTGTGTGTGAATGATGTGAATGTTCTTATGCACACACTACACAAGTCTACAAGCTTATTGTGGAGCTTTGAATATGAAAGTGTTGTTGTTCATTTATTTACATTATGAATTAACTTGTATTTGGATGGACATGGATTTAACCAACTGATATTGAAAAATCTTTTTTTTTATTAATGACATATATCTTTTACGCTTCATACACAAATGGATATCTCTATGATGATCTAGCCTTAAGACTTTTAAATATAATTTTGCCCAAACTGCTAAATAGAGTAGTATATTAAGAATGTCTCCAAGAACATTTTCTCTTATTCTTGTATTCTTTGTGTTGATAATGATTCCAACTCAAATTCCAGAGGCCTAACTAAGTTTACAGGCAATATAAAACAACTTGTATTTTATTGAATACCTTTAAACGAGCAATTCTTGTATATATATATATATGTGTGTGTAATCAGGATCTCAGAAATGACTACAACAATTTTCATGAAATTTAGTAGTAGCTAGGTATTATTCTTACAAAACGTCATTTACCATTAAAAAAAACGAACAAAGCTCGGCCATCCGTGTGCTTACATTAAGAAATGAATATAATAATATGCTCTTTACCCATTTTTTTTTTTGTTAATGAGTGACACAACGATCAAGTCGCTTGCCTAATGGTAAGCGTTACGCTTGCCCATCACAGCTTTGTGACAGCCAGAGCTTTGAACTTAGGTTAAAATCCTGCTCGGCAAAGCACCCTGACATATTAGATGTTAAATCTCTTTAAGCCCTATAATTTCACTGGTAAAAATAATGATCAAATAATAATGAAGCAAAATCTGTGAAGTCTTCTCTCATGACTGGATTATTCCCGGTCGTCCCCACCCTGTTGTCCCCACTGGGTACGAGTCTCACCAGTCAACTGGAACACACAATAGTTGTTTAGCCGGGAACGCTTGTCTATATTCTTATCCACGAGACTATCACTTGTGTAAAACCTAGAAAATTATCTGCAATACATTGAATTAAATCTTTTATATTTATTTATTTATTTTATTTATTTATTAATAGACGAGCAGCAGAATGCTGATATGTCTATATCACACAGTGTTGAAAGTCATAACAGTTCACTTTTCTAACAAAGTTTGTTTATTAATTCGCAACCAATTGTCAAGCTTGTTTTTAAATCCATTTATTGTGGTAGCAGAAACAACATCTTCCGGTAATCTGTTCCAATTGTGAACCACTCTATTGCTCAGGAAATGAAAAGCAGTGTTTGTGTTTGATGGTGAACGGATGAGTAACGACTGGTGTCTGCGTGAAAGTCTTTGGTCTGCCTTTAGCTTGTATATATTATCGCATATTATTTTAATTCCTATTGATTAAAACACAATGTGAAATATATGTGATAAAATCCGTAAAAGTTCCTTAGTATAAATAAAAACAATCACGAAAACTTTAATATTAATGACTCTTTAGGCCTGTGGCACACCCAGTTTTATAGATACAAATTAAAAAAAAATTCGTAAAAAAAGCATAAAATCTTTTACACTCACAGCCCCACACTAAGTTAGATGACTTGTGTCGTGGGTGCTGGAAACATTTACATCACACACGAACCAGAACCGGAAATTCATATACATATTTCCCTAGGGGAGAAAACTTGCGTTCCCGTCGCGTCGGGAATCGTACCCGATACCCTTAAAATGCGAACGCCGTCCCAACTAATCCAACGGGCAGTGTTTTTGATGTCTTTATCAAATGATGTATCGGAAAATATTCAGGTCAAAAAGCTTAGAGGTATAAGAGCTTTAATAAAATATATATATGTTATAAAACCAATTTTTTATAAAATTACCCCGAATTTAAGGTAATCTCCCGCACTGGCAACACAGACCAGAGACAACTGGCTAAGGTAGTGCGCGTATACATCCAGAGGTGAAATACGGCGTCCTCCATAAATATTGATTTTATGTGAGAGGGCGGCGGCTGGCCAGGGCTGTCACCTTCTTAGATCGCCGGTTATGGGGATTGTTTATTTGTTCATTTTTAGGGTTATGCTTGCAGGAATTAGTGGAGATAAACTTCTAAAAAACCTACTTTTTTATTATGAAATCTATTGCTATTCATGTTTGTAGTCGCTATTTGCATCTTTTAATTAAAAAAATATATTTAAGGAACCGACTAGAATAACCAACTCTTCGGCAACCTGCATCGATAAAAATATTGTAAGTTTTGAAATTAAAAATAAATGTCAAATCAGTGGTATACGATCAGACCACATGGGACAAAAGGTAACAATATCAAGAAAAAAACAATCTTTTGACTCTAATATAGAAAATAATCAAATATAGAAGAGAAATACGATCACTATAACGTTTACAATCAGTAGACATTTTATAATATGTCGTGAACATAAATGAAAAAAATGCTAAAAAATAAAAAAAAACAAAAAAAAAATGTGTTTCGTCTAAGCACAGGATGATTACCTCATGACAGGAAATATAATGCAGTTTTGTGTTATCCATTTAAGAGTAACGTCTTTAAAATTTCAACGATATTTATTTAGGAATTAATGGCATTCACAACACAATCTTGAAATGATAACTCTGATTACATTATAAATAAAAATTACCCATTAAGTAACCCCCTTTTTTGATAAAAAAAATATGTTTTGGTGTTTCGCAAAGGCTAGAAAGCGAATAATCCGTTCAGCTTGGGCAAAAATGCTTTCGTATGTCTGACAGTAGTACGGCAGATGTCCGTTTGTTCTCCTCTACACTACTCTACAGGTCGTATCTCTCAACCTATTTTGGTAAAATATTTGCGAGCACGGTCGACACTTAGCATGGCTCTTCGTGCCTGGCTTTGGTATTTTGCATTCCAAGGCGCGATCATGCTTATGGAGCAATGTAAGGGCAGCAACAGCCACAGCATCCTCAAACGCAAGCAAAGCTTAAAAAACCGACTTCACCGCTTACTTCAAACTGGTATGTTACTAGTTTTTTAGCGCGATTAAGTCCCGAGATATTACCTAAACTATCTATTCACCGCTATATCTTCGGAACTTTAATCAGATCAGATGTACTAAACACGCATTATTGACGATATTTCAAGTACTACTAATCAGATCTTGATAAAATTTAAATGGGACCAATTAGAAAGCAACATATTTCAAACGAAAAAAAATTTAAAATCGGTTCACGTGGAACGAAGTCATGAGGTACAATTAAAAAATACTGTCGACTTGAATACCTCCTCTTTTTTGTGAAGTCGGTACATAAAAAATATTGCAACCATTTCGAAAAATACGCGAGGTCTTCATTTTTGTGACAACCCTAAACCGCAAACTTAAAGCTCCTGGGATGTCACACGTCTGAGCCAGTGAGATGTGAGAACGAGACGGGCGCTGCAAACGCCGTTGGTTAGAGCGGGATGGCGATACTTCTCCCACCCCCCACGTACTTTGGTAATTCTTTTTATTCAGATATGTTTTGTTTCATTTCGAATAGATTTAGATTAAGTCGTTTTAATTAGAACTTGATTTGTATTGATTTGGGATGAAATGGAAGATATTCCGAATACTGCTGCTATAGTTATAAATGCGAAAGTTTGTATGTTTGTTACTCAGTCACGCTGAAACTACTGAACCGATTTGGCTCTAATTTGGAATGTAGGTAGATAGTGTCTTGGAATACGAACTGCTTCTGGCTTAGTTGGGTGGCCGCTGGCCTTTTAAGTACGCGGATTCGTTTCCCGGTGGAAACACAAGTTTTCTCCCCAAGGGAAATTTTTGTTTCTGGATGTCATCACATCCAGAACTAGAAGTGTGGCGTACCGGCAGTTACCCTTGAGAAGCTAGTATGTTAACCATTACAATTAGTATTTAAACAAACATGTTAAGGCGAAATAGGCTCCAAATTGGACTATTCATCCTCACAAATATTAAAGATTTGACCATTAAAAACGGTCGATTAACAGCTTTTTTTTATGTGTAATAAATGTTAGCAAAATATTTTATTCGGATATGTTCAGCGATACACGATTGAATAAATTTGGCTCGACGGAAAAAAACATTAAACTTTACTAAAAAACACCAAATTTCCCGTTCCCGTCAGTGGAATGAATCAACTTTATTCTGTTTCTATAGAAGATATTTTTTACAAAAAATATTGGGTGTAATCGCAACAAACATTCAAACCTCGTTGTGAACTCAAGTTTTTTGTAAAAGGGTAAGATTAATTTTAAAAAATATATGAAAGCGCGCACGCTGACTGCAGGCAATTCTACAAGGCTACAGTTTGGCTCCAGTCCGCCAACTCGATACCAAGTCGCCTTAAATGATTATAGTATCAAAAGTTTTACCATAAGTTTTATAGTGATAAATTTAGAAAGGAAAAATTACCGCTTGAGGCGGGATTTGAACCCGCGGCCATAGGTGCTCTAACCGCTGAGCTACTCAAGCCCCGCCTGAAGCGACGAAATTAACCTTTCCTTATTATTAACGTCTGACGGGGACGTGTGACGTCATCTACCGAAACAGTTTATAGAAACTACTACGGCCAACGAGTCTAACATTGCAGCTAGCTCAACGTTGTGTTGTTGAGTAGCTCAGCGGTTAGAGCAATAGGGCATGAGACCCTATGGCCGCGGGTTCAAATCCCGCCTCAAGCGATAATTTTTCCTTTCTAAATTTATCACTATAGTTCTGCCTAGCATGGCTAATGCTATATAAATAAAATCAATTAGTTTTATAATTATTAATTTAAAAAGCTGTGGATTTTGTTTCTAAAATAAATAAACAAAAATTATCCTTGGGGACAAAATCACTCACAATAAAACCTAAAATGATTTGGGAGTTGGGAACTAACTGGCAACACTGGGAGCACTTCGAAGATCCTTTGTATAGCTTGAGATATGATGTCTGTCTATTGATTGGCGCTTCTTGTTTGTATTTGCCGACGCCCTTTAAATTCAATACAGCTATTATGGAAACCTACTATATTTACATAAGCTTTGATATCGTAGTTCTGACGAAATATAATTTTGAGTTGCTCGCCTGGCTTGCTACCAAAGTAGCTTACCACCATCATCAAGTTGAAAGTCGCCAAGCCAAATACGGTGTTCCGGCAGTTATCCTTGAGAGCCTGCGTATTCCAGGTGTAGTGTGTTTACCAGCTTCGATCACATCGTCACTTACCATCAGGTGAGATAGTGGTCAAACACTAGCCTGTCACAAATAAAAAAATAAAAATAAAATGGAGAGTAAATCAGATTATAGAACCACCTCGGGGATAAAGGGGGAAATAATCCCTCCATTATTCCCCTTAATCGATCTTGAACGTGATGTCGCTTTTTACCGACTTTACAAAAAAGGAGGAGGTACTCAAGTCGACTGTATTTTTTTTTTTTATTTGTCTCATAACTTCTCTCCACGTGAGCCGATTTTGAAATTTTTTTTTTTAGTTTGAAAGATGTTGCTTTCTAATTGGTCCCATTTAAATTTGATCAAGATCTGATCAGTAGTTCTTGAAATATCGTCAATAATGTCTATTTTGTGACGAATAATGCGTACTTTGACGATGTTCTGGTTTACCCGACTTCAAAAGTTACCTCATAACTTCTTTCGTTGTGAGCCGATTTTGATGATTTTTTTTTTTATTTGAAAGCTGGTTGATCTAAGTTCCGATGATAAAGCGGTGAAGTCGGTTTTGTTAAGCTTTGCTTGCGTTTAATTATTTTTTATGTGTGGTATCATAACTTCTTTCCACGTGAACCGATTTCGAAAATTTTTTTTTAGAATTAAAGATGCTGCTTTCCGATTGGTCCAATTTAAATTTGATCAAGATCTGATCTCTAGTTTTTGAGTTATCGTCAATAATGTTTAATACATAAAATCTGATCATGGTTCCGAAGATAAAGCGGTGAAGTCGGTTTTTTTAAGCTTTGCTTGCGTCCTGATAGAAAGTGATAATGCATGCCTATAATATAACACATATTCACTCGAGATTTGAAGACTTCCAGATTATACCGTTCGGGGAACAAAGACGCAGGCAATGAGTTCCACTCCCTCGCTGTAAGGATGATGAACGTAGAAACGAAACGCTTCGAGCGTACTGGAGGTATGTCGACCATAAATTGATGACGTTTGATAGTTACTACTATCTCACGTACGTTTTATACAACAAGTAGCATCCAAATAATTTAATAATCGCGTTTCTCTCTGGTATCAGCCTTAAATGCGTAATTTCTGCGCACATTCACACAAAATTAAAATCTATTTATTTATTCTATAAAAGTTTATTCACATGGGCCCCAAAGAGGCACTCATGAAAGTTAATGAATCAATTGCCAGATTCGCAAAATTACAGCCATCTCGAGAAGAACCTGGCAAGAAACTCGGCGGCGCATTTTTTATCATCCATTTTTTTTTTAAACATTTTTAATTTCTAATACATAATTTTCTTAACCTAGGTGTTATTATGGTAGTCGCTAGAAAGAGCCTGTGCAGTTTGCCTCCATGCATCCTTGTCATTAATATAGTCTGTGGTCTTATAATGTAAAAGATCCTACTAATATTATAAATCCGAAAGTTTTTGTGTGTGTGAATGTTTGTTACCACGAATCTCCATAACGTATAAACCGATATTGATGACATTTAGAATGTATATAGTCAAAGTCCCGGAATAAAACATAGGCTGCTTTCAAACGAATTAAATGGTAAACTATTAATGTGGGCGAAGCCGCGGTGCACGGCTAGTACAAAATACCGATAGGCTTGCGTCCTTACGTCGGTGACCGACACTCTAAATAAAAAAGTACTTTTATTTCTTTCGCCACTAAAGCCGGCAGCTGCACAACTATCCCATTTCGTGAAAAAAAAACCAAGCAGTTGCCGAGACTCGTTTGAATAGGGGTGTAATTGATTGTTGCTCTCTAATGTTTTATTTTATTATAGCGGTAATGTTTGTATTAATTTATAAACGTAGTTTTAGAATGGCGTTTATCTAATATATAAAATTCTCGTGTCACAGTTTTCGTTGCCATACTCCTCCGAAACGGCTTGACCGATTTTGATGAAATTTTTTGTGCTTATCCGGTACCTATGAGAATCGGCCAACATCTATTTTTCATCATCATTATCATCATCATCATCATCACTTTTCATCATTATCAACGCGGGTGAAACCGCGGGGCGCAGCTAGTATGTATATATAGGCTATGGAATGATCTCCCAACCGATATTAAAAAATCACCCTCAAAAGCTTGTTTCTAAAAGCACGTTAAATAACATTATCTTAAAATGATTACCAAATCCTCATGATGTTGACAAACTACTCTGAGTATAGTTATTAGTATATATATATATATATATATATACGTATATATATGTATTTATATACAATACAATTCGATATAAATTTATATTATATATTGTTATTATCTTACATATATTCTCTTTATCCCTGATTGATGCACGCCTCATGTCATTTCATTTTCCACCGCTGGATGACTGGTTGAGAATGCTTTTAGCATTAAGTCCTCCTTTTGTACACTTTTTACCGTGCAAAGTATTATTTAAATATATATTTTTAATTAAAGCCCCACACTAATTTCGATGACTTGTGGGTGCTGTAAACATTCACATCATACA
This sequence comes from Lomographa bimaculata, assembly GCA_948107665.1. Taxonomy (NCBI): domain Eukaryota; kingdom Metazoa; phylum Arthropoda; class Insecta; order Lepidoptera; family Geometridae; genus Lomographa; species Lomographa bimaculata. Next base: position 6,173,692 of record OX403612.1, on the reverse strand, counting down.
ATCACAACCAGAACCAGAAACACAAATTTTCCTTGGGGGAGAAATTTGTGTTCCTGCTGGGAATCGAACCCGAAATAATTGAAACGCAAGCAAAGCTTAAAAAACCCATTTCATCGCTTATCTTCTGATTTGGCTTTACCGATTTCGATAAAATTTATCTAGGACCACTTCTGAAGTATACACTACCAAACAAAAAAGAAAAACATCAAAAACGATTCATAATTGGCGGAGATATCGCGTAACATACATACAAAAAAAAACATACAGTCGAATTGAGAACCTCCTTTTTGAAGTTGGTTGAAAATAGCTTAGACGACGAACAGCGAATATGCTGTTTATTTCACTGTATATATATTACTATATATATGCTCCACTCCGGTGTTCACCTGGAATAAATTAGTAGTTTTTGAGTTATCCTCAATAATGCATATTCTGTGGACTACATTGACTATTTTCTCGTTTTTAACCGACTTCAAAAATTACCTCATAACTTCTTTCGTTGTCAGCCGATTTTGATGATTATTTTTTTTATTTGCAAGCTGGTGCTTTCCATGTGGTCCCATTTAAATTTGATCAAGATCTGACTAGTAGTTTTTTAAGTTATCCTCAATAATGCATATTCTGTGGACTACATTGACTATTTTCTCGTTTTTAACCGACTTCAAAAATTACCTCATAACTTCTTTCGTTGTCAGCCGATTTTGATGATTATTTTTTTTATTTGCAAGCTGGTGCTTTCCATGTGGTCCCATTTAAATTTGATCAAGATCTGACTAGTAGTTTTTTAAGTTATCCTCAATAATGCATATTCTGTGGACTACATTGACTATTTTCTCGTTTTTAACCGACTTCAAAAATTACCTCATAACTTCTTTCGTTGTCAGCCGATTTTGATGATTATTTTTTTTATTTGCAAGCTGGTGCTTTCCATGTGGTCCCTTTTAAATTTGATCAAGATCTGACTAGTAGTTTTTTAAGTTATCCTCAATAATGCATATTCTGTGGACTACATTGACGATGTTCTCGTTTTTAACCGACTTCAAAAGTTACCTCATAACTTCTTTCGTTGTCAGCCGATTTTGATGATTATTTTTTTATTTGAAAGCTGGTGCTTTCCATATGTTCCCATTTAAATTTGGTCAAGATCTGATCACTAGTTTTTGAGTTATATAATGCGTATTTAGTACATCTAATCTGATCTAAGTACCGCAGATAAAACGGTGAAGTCGGTTTTTTTAAGCTTAGCTTTCGTTTAATTATTTACTTACTGGAAATAGCTTGATTTTAAAAACTTTTTAAAGGATTACTTATTTGAATGACTTCAACAGATATAGACCGACTGCAAAAACAATTAAAAAGTTGTGTGATTGATCACGATGTTATGAGTAGTGCTTCCGGTGCTCGCAATACTTATAGATAAATTGCTGATTGATATCATCTATTTTGCAATGATGTAACCTCTTTTTTAACCGATTTCTCAGAGGAGGATGACTATTGCTATTTTTACCCGACTTGTATTGAGAAATATGTAAATACGCTTGAGAATTTTTAATGCAAAAGTGAAATAGTTAAACGCAAGCAAAGCTTAAAAAACCGACTCAACGCTTTGTTTTGGTTTTGGCTGAACCGATTTCGATAAAATGTATATGGGACCACTTCTGAAGTATAATGAATTGTTTGGTAGAAACAAAAAAAAACATCAAAATCGATTCACAATTGGTGTAGATATCGCGTAACATACATACAAAAACAAAGAAAAACATACAGTCGAATAGAGAACCTCCTTTTTTGAAGTCTGTTAGTAAGATAAACTCTAAGCAGCTGTTTCTTAGTAGTCGGGTTTTAGTCATTAAACCTTGTTTTGAATAAATGTACGAGTGTATGACATAAAACCTTTACATAAATAACTACTAAGTTAAACAAACGTCTCGAATACCGCACCCTGCTCTTAACAACCAATAAAATTTTACGTACATAGTAGTATTCATGTTTTCGCAATTCTCTAAGATAGGTACCTATCTTAGAGAATTGCGAAAACATGAATACTCCTATAATAACGATACTTATCGACGTATTGACGATGAACCATGGTAAACGGTCACCACCGAGGTCAATGCACCCTACGTGGCGCTCCCACCACTTTGACAAGACCCATTTCTCCCCCTCCATGTTCTAACAACTACGTTCAACGTCTGAAGAGGTACGGGGAGGAGAGGTCTGAGGAAAGTGGACGCTGTAACGCTTTTGAAGTTGACATGGCATGTTTTGTACGTTTGATAAATTGGTTTGGGTGCTGTATGGTCTTGGATGTTACTCGGCTACGGTGGGGTAGAATAGGGGTTATGATTTTTAGCGAAATACAATTATTATTGTTAAAGCTAATGGTACCACAGCTTCGCGGTTTTTGTCACTTGGAATTTCTTGGCTACTATCGGCTTCTTTTTTAGGGTTCCGTACCTAAAGGGTAAAACGGGATCCTATTACTAAGACTCCGCTGTCCGTCTGTCACCAGGCTGTATCTCTTGAACCGTGATAGTTTGACAGTTGAAATTTTCACAGATGATGTATTTCTGTTGCCGGTACAACAACAAATACTAATAAACAGAATAAAATAAATATTTAAGGGGGCTCCCATACAACAAACGTGATTTTATGGCCCGTTTTTGCTCGATAATGATAACGGTAACCGGTAGAAGTCATAGCAAATCTTTATGCAAAAAGGTTTTACAAAAGTGGTAAACTAAGTAGTCGTAGTCGTTGTGAATGTTTTTGGAAAGCAACATCTTTCAAACAAAAAGAATAATTCCAAAATCATTTCACGTGGAAAGAAGTTATGAGGTAAAAGACAAAAAAAAATGTTGACGTACACAAACCTCTTCCTTTTTTGTGAAGTCTCCAAAATCGTCCCGTCAAAGCTACAGTAACAGAGACTGCACAAAACATGAAGCATATCCTATTTAGGTCAGGGCACAGTAAATATCGTCACCCAAAAACAAACATGCGCATTAATTTTATGTAAGTATATTCTGATATTATTATTGTTATGTATTGTTTATGTTGTTTAAACAATGTATTTATATTATTTGAAATTTTATTTAATTAATTTTATCGCACCACCATCCCTACATTGTCTTTTCGTTTATATTTCCATCCAAAGGTTGTCTGGAAGAGATCGCTCTTAGCGATAAGACCGCCCATTGTACCTATCTTTATAAGTTTCTCTGTACCCTGGTATTTATCTTTTGGTGTCAATAAAGAGTTTTTGTATTGTATTGTATAGTATGCGCAACTCAATTTAAAAAAAAACAGTTTTCTCTCGATGACGGACGCTAATCTACTAATTATTCACCGAGACGCTAAATTGAAATTGATGTTGCTAATAATGTAAACCAGTTTTAGAGTAACTAATGAATATTAACCAAGCACTAATGTATGTAATTTTACTAATGTAACTTGTTACTTATAACTGAGACAGGAGTCAGAATGTTTTATTTAATTATATTGAACCTACTTTAAAAAAGAGATTCATTATAACAATTCGAGAGACTATAAATTGTTGCTTACGAGTATAGGTAACATATTATCTCCGATGTGATTAACAAAATTTTTTTTTGTTGAAAATATACAGTAGATCCTAATATTTGTTTTTAACTGATAGCAAACATTTGACCACTATCTCACCTGATGTTAAGTGACGATGCGGTCGACGATGGAGCACGCTTGCCTAGAAAATACCTATTCGCTCTCGACTTGAAGACTCCAAGATTGTATTTATCCGGGAACACAGACTCTGGCAAGGAGTTCCATTCCTTTGCAATGCGCATTATGAAAGTGGAAGCAAAATGCTTCGTGTGCATTTGAGGAATATCCACCATGTATCGGTGTCGCAATGCAGTCTGTCTGGTGGTTCTATGATGGAATGGGGATGGAGGAATTAGATCGTGTAATTCCATAGCACACTCTCCGAAATGTATCCGATAAAATACCGAGAGGCTCGCAATCCTGCGTCGATGTCCTAGGCTCTGAAGTCTAGCATCTGACAGCTGGTCATTGTTAATGAGTCTTTTGGCTCTTCGCTCAATGGTCTCTAGTGCTTCAAATTGATATAAATTTTTTTTTTTAGATAGGATATCGGCTTCCGGATTTATTAGCTCTGAATTTGTTTTATTTATGTATTCATTGATCGAGATGTATTGATATTCAAATTCTGGATATTTCGGAGGCTTGCCTTGTTCAAAAGTAAATGGGAGACTTTAAGTCGCGAGTAATAGGCATATTCTAGGTAAACGTGCATCGTCACTTACTATCAGGTGAGATACCGCTCAAACTTCGATGATGGAGATAGCTATAGAAACTTCTGAACTAAGCATGATAAACCCATAGAGTTTGGCTCTGGTTATAAAACTTTTTAGTCCATTTTTGTTGACAACTGGTAAATGCTTGATTAAAAAAAACTAAGTATTAACTGTTATTCTATTCTGCTGTGAGCGTAGTATAATAATACAATGATTTTAAAAGTGTTTATATTAAAATATATTAAATACTAGCCGTGCCGCGCGGCTTCGCCCGCTATTATAAAGTCAAAACGTTGCCTATGTGTTAATCCTAGGTATAATCTATGTACATTTCAAATTTCATCCAAATCCGTTCAGCCTTTAAAGCGTGAAGAGAGAACAAACATACTTACACACTTGCATACAAACTTTCGGATTTATAATATTAGTAGGATAAATACTAATGTTTAAAATATTTACTTTTAACGTTTTAAAACCTCAATTTCCTCTAAACTTTCGCTTGTGATACAAAACTATATTATTACATTTAGCTCCAAAACGTAAATGTGTTTAATTTAAACGTAACACTTTTGTCGGAATGCTTCCCGCTCTCAATTTTTAGGGTTCCGTAACCAAAGGGTAAAAACGGGACCCTATTACTGAGACATCGCTGTCCGTCCGTCCGTCCGTCTGTCACCAGGCTGTATCTCAAGAACGGTGATAGCTAGACAGTTGAAATTTTTACAGATGATGTATTTCTATAGCCGCTATAACAACAAATACTAAAAGTAAAATATAATGAATAATTAAGGGAATGAGAGCCCTCATACAACAAACATGATTTTTTATATATAATGGTACGGAACCCTTCGTGCGCGAGTTTGACTCGCACTTGGCCGGTTTTATTTTAAACAATTAACATGTTTTCTTTAGTCGCATAGTATTCAACAAGTGGTTTTACAATTCAAAGCATTCAAATGGAGGAATTTGAATTTCTATTATCATAAGCTAGGCCGATAGTTGTGTTACGCTGACATCCGAACGTAAGGATTGTAAGAATGCGGTTTGTTTATGGTCCTTCTTTATATTTTATCACTTGTCTTCCTGTCTTGGTTTTACTCGATGGAGAGTTCTTTAACCAAATTTATTTAAACGACTCGAGAAAAGAACATCTCCTATACTTGTGCTTGTGTCTGGCCTTGTGTAATCGATACATCATTCAGTATAATGAATTACACTATTCTGGTTTTATTTGTCTTAATAATAAAGCATTTCAATTAAATTTCGGGCTATATTTGGCCATGAAAGTATTCTATTTTTTTTGTTTTTTTATCATGCATAATAGGCAAACATTTGACCACTATCTCACCTGATGGAAAGTGACGATGCGGCCGAAGATGTAACATGCTTGCCTAGAAGATACCTATTCACTCTTGACTTGAAGACTCCCATATTATACCCCTCGGGGAACAATGACGCGGGCAATGAATTCCATTCCTTCGCTGTACGTATGATGAACGTAGAAGCAAAACGCTTCGAGCGAACTGGAGGTATGTCAACCATAAATGGATGACGTTTGACAGTTTGTCTGGTTGTTAGAGGTAAAATGGGCATGGTGGAATTAACTCATGTAATTCCTGCGCACATTCTCCAAAATGCAAACGATAGAATACCGATAGACTTGCGACCATACGTCTGTGACCGAGGCTCTGCAATCTGAAATTGAAACGTTTAATGGGATGACTTTGAAATTCGAATCCGCAATATTTTTGTGTGACGAAAAGTGGTGGAGGTAAACACTGTGATAATATTTTTTTCTGTATTTTTTTTTTATTTGTAACTATGCCATCTTTTGACCACAATCTCACATGGTGGAAAGCGACGATGTTGTTGAAAATGGAGCACGCTTGCTCAGTAAATACCTATTTATTGAACAACTTTTCTTCTTGAACAACCCCATATTATACTATACGGGAAACACAGTAGACGGCAGGGCGTTCCATTCTAATGGCAATTCTCATAATGAAAGTAATACAAAAGTTCTACTTCTATCGTCTGTTTTTTTCTTCTTATTTAATTTAGCGGCGCTTTGAGTCTTAATTTTGTTTTTATGTTTCATGGTGTAGCTTATGGTGTGCAACACTATTATAATAACTGTAGTAATTTGTGTGTTATATACGTTTTTATGTTCAAGTAGCTGTAGATACTTATAAGGTCGGTAAGAATCAGCTGGAAGGTTATTAAGGTCACCCACTTTGCTTGATCACTTTATTATGCAAATAAATAATATAATTATATGATTATATTTTCTTAAATCAATGTTTTGTGTAATTGCGTATTATATAGTAAAGTGTTTGTTTGGTTATTTGTAATGAAAATGTAGCAGTCCGAGAATTTGTTTATGCATATTATCTTCAGTTATGTAACTTTGTGGCAGTGAATGGTTTTGATTCATTTTAATATATATAGACTTAGATTTAAGTGTCATTGTTGTTTGTTTAACTTTGCCGCCTATAGAGTCGCCTTTCCTGTTACAATAAATAGGCAATTAACATCAACAACCTCTTGTTTTTATGCTAAAATAGAGTCAACGTTATCTAAGACTGTTAAATTTGCATTGCTAATCGGTTTCTTAGGAGTTATATTACTATTTCAACCGTGTTTCCGTCCGAACAGTTTTAATACTAGTACAAAGAGCGACTGGCCGAGGGCACAGCCAGGTAGATGTGAAAGAGACAAAACCATCGGCTTTACGCGGCTACATTTTAACACGGGCATTTATACCCGCTCGTGGACTTTCTTTCAACCCCGCAGAGGGCACGCTCAATCAATACAATAACCGGAATCACCGCCATTCGATGCCAATTTCAACTGATACGTCCGAAATAACGTCACCGTTGTATCGAACGCGAAAAATTAGCCTATAAATGTGTGCCATACGTTCATAATGCGTCGTGTAGTGACAGGACGACGCATCGGTTAGGCTTTGAGCGGTTGGGGACGCGACGAGTCGTAATCTGCGATCAAAATGGAAGCCGGTCGGCCATCTTAGGTCCGCCGCGAGCGAGAGAGCGCGGTCCGCATCGGGAATTTGGGAAATTGGTGTTTTTTTCTGTTGTAAAGAGAGCAGTATATAAGAGGTCGGTAGGCAGAGGACAGGGCGGCGGGAAGGTGAGGGGGGGATCCCGCACTGGCAAAGCGGTGTGAAGGGAAAGAACTGCGGCCGGCTTACGCGTGGTACGCTGTCGCACGATCTGTCCGGAGATAAATCGCCCATAAATCAATCTGGTATAGGTATTTTGAGGATAAACTTAAAATATTGAAATTATATGAAAAATGTAAATTAAACAGAATATTTCGTATAATTTCGAATATTATTACAAATGTAAAAACCATAAATAAATGAAAAACATCGAAACAAAGGATGGGCAATGGCATGATGAAAAAAAATTTTGTTTTTGTTTTTATTTGTTTAAATTTTGGAATATATCCGTAATAATTAAAAATTTATAGTTTAAATTCCAGCTATTATTGCAATTCTAACATGTTCTAATATTATCGCATCACAATAAGTCACACAATTGACACATATTGTTATTTGCGTATTACAACATTAATAAACTAACCCAATAAAGTTTTAAAATTAGGTACGACACATCAATTTCTTATGACTTATAATAGTTTTTAACAGTTAATTTTTTAAATTAAATGTATTTCTATTTTTTTTCTGTTATCGCTAAATATGCAAACCCAACTTGGTCTCTATTAAATCTCTTCTGAGTATTCTTTTGTGAGTTTGCGGTTCGGTTCATTGTTGCCATCGGATTTATCCCAGGACCGGTCGCCGTACTGCCGCCGCGTCGTGTACCGGCCACCTATCTTTCATTGCACGTACGCGAGGCGCGCGGGGGGCGGCCGCCGCGCGGCATACACGGAGCCATCTTGCTAGCGGTCGTCGAAACGCTCGCGTCTCCGCGACACAAATCGCTCTTAATTCGCACTAATTAACCATAAAAACTATCAAAAACACTAAATACAAGTGATATAAAGTGTATACAAAGTGCCACCGACTCTGCGACATGAAATTGTTGACATAAATTGTGTGTTGTTGTTTTATGTGTGTGTGCATTCCGCCTGTCTAGGTGAGTAGTCACTAGTCTTTGTGCGCGACAATTATCATTCTGATCGATTCGGCTCGCGCGGGGGTGTGCAACCGGCCCGTTTTATATCTTTTGTTGTTTGTAACGCTACGAAATCAATAATTTTAGTGTTGAAGTGGCTCGGTCGGCAATACCTCGCGCTCTCTACGCTCTGTGTTGTATCGTTTAGTTAAATTTGGTGGATTGATGCTTGAAAAACGCCGTGCGAAAGTTAATACCAACGCTTACAGCGATAACTGTCTCAGGTATTACATTTTTATTACTCTTAAACATGGCTCGTTCTATAAATAGACGGCCAGGTGTGATTGTTACTTAATGCAGTTGGTAAAATCACGCTTGGGTGCTGTACAGCTATACAATTATCAGTATTACAAATGCATACATCGTTCATGTTTTGTACGTAACGCGATTAGCACTTTGAAGTGATGAATAAAGAAAGTGCATGAATTCAAGTACATATTTACCAACTTACCTATGTAAGTATAGTTATAATTTATAAGAGGCCTCGTATACATTATTAGCACCTATACTAATAAAGATAAGGAACATTTTACTTAAACAATAACTAACACTAACGTTATCTTAGTCAGTTTTAACCGTTGTATTACATATACTATTGTATTTTTACATTTTTGTATAAGTATTATAGTTACGTTATAACTGTAACCGATAACATGGGTTTACATAATTGAACGAGAGATTTAGAACGAATGCAATAAGTGTGTCGAATTTGATGGTTGTCGGTTGACGGACGGGAAATTGCTAAAAATATACTTACGCTATTTTGTGTTAGGGCCGTCGATGATTTACGGACCTCGAAGAAATGATTTAATTGGTGCATACTATAGTTGTGCTCTGCGTCTCCGGATGAGGATGCTAAGTACCTAGGTTACATTGTTCTCCATTATTTAAATTATCTTTCTACCATATTCTACCAATATTGGTTTAGTCGTGAAATCGTAACAATCTCAGTATTTTAGATTTATATCTAACTGCTCCGGGTGTTTTGCCGGGAATCTGAAAAAAACGGCGTTGACGATTTTGTATTATTTTCCAATACTTGGGATTCTTTGGGTGTTAATGTGTAAGAATTGTGGATTATTAACTGTTAATAGTTCGTGAACGTGTATAAGTGTAGGCAAATCATACAAAGTTGAAAAAGGTGATTTTCGCTTTCGCTCCAAAACTGCAAAAGTTCTTGACTATGGACCAAGACTTATTACTTGACTTTGACTGGTGACTACGAATAGGTTGTTCTTTGATGAAAAAAACGATAAAAATAAAATATTTATTATTTCTTGACACTCGCTTAATTTACAAAGACTGCAGAGCAAATAAAAAAATATTCCTTCTCCTTGACTTAAATTATCTCCCTACCAAATTTCATCAAAACCAATTTAAAAGTTTATGCGTTATAATAACATATTTAGAAGAATAATAGTGTTAAGTTTTATAATGAAACTAGCCGTGCCCCGCGGCTTCGCCCGCTATTATCAAGTTAAAAAGAAGCCTATGTGTTAATCCTAGGTATAATCTATGTATGTACATTCCAAATTTCATCCAAATCCGTTCAGCCGTTAAAGCGTGAAGAGGGAACAAACATACTTACAAACTTTCGGATTTATAATATTAGTAGGATTATCCGTGTGTTATCAAAAAATGTCAGACCATTCAGATCAGTAATTTTGGTGTTAGCGTGAGTGTGAAACACTTTCACACTCACGCTAACACACTAAGTTCGAAAACTTATTGTTGGTGGCGGTAACATTCACATCACACACAATCAAAACAAACACAAATTTCTCCAAACTTTCGCATTTATAGAAAAAAAATATGTCGCCTAAATCACAAAAAAAATGGTGTCCGGTAACTATCGTTGAGAGTAACTTTAGGCCTAACGTGTTTTCAACCGACTTAAAAAAGGAGGTTCTCAATTCGAATGTATTTTTTTTTGTATGTATGTTACGCGATTTCTCCGCCAATTATGAATCGACTTTGATGGTTCTTTTTTGTTTGGTAGAGTACCTATACTTCAGAGGTGAGTTCCCATATAAATTTTATCAAATCGGTCGAGCCAAAACCGAAATATAAGCGATGAAGCCGGATTTTTAAGCTTTGCTTGCGTTTCAGTTATTAACATCCTCGATCAAATTATTACTTACCATAAGGTGTGATAGAAAACTTTGATGATAGTAATAAAAAATCCGAAAAACTAATTTGAATTTGTGTGAAAAGAGGTACTGTATCAGCTGGACGGTTTTTGATAAGATTTAGAAGGTATTCTAGACTCTGAAATACGAAAAGATAGATTTTATCATGATTAAAGCGGGTGAAGCTGCGGGCGACAGCTAGTATTTAATTTAAGAAGTAACTAATATAGGCTCTATTCTAGTCACTTCTTAAATTAAACTGTATAAAAATACAATATAACTTTCGGCCCACCTTTGATTGATTGACTTTAATATATATTAAAATCATCGAGCCCAGCAGCATATCCTCCTTGGATTTTACCGTGGTAGTTGGGGAAAAAGCAGCATCCTCCCCGGTGATACTGAATAACATATTATTCAATAATCATCACCGAAAAAATACAATAACTATAAATAAATCAACCGTGATGGAGGCAAACTGCACAAGCGGTTTCTGGCGACTACATTATGTAGATATAGCTAGGTTAATACAGTTCCTGTATTAGTCATTAAAGGATTTAAAAAAAAATGAATGAAAATATGCGCCGCCGAGATTCTTGCCAAATTCTTCTCGAGATGGTTGTAATTTTGCGAATCTGGCAGTAGAGTCATTAACTTTCATGAGTGCCTCTTTGGGGCCCATGTGAATAAACGATATTGAATTTTGAACGCGGGCGAAACCGCGGGGCTGAGCTAGTATGTACTGAACATCTGATGTGTTTGCTTGTTTGCCATTATTTTCCAAGAGAAACATGTTATTTCAGTGCTTTTCAATTTTCTCTTACTCTAGAACTTGTTTCCTAACGAAAATATTTAATTTCCCGGATTTTCGATCCCTTTATTGTGGATAATCGCACCACGATACACATTTTTTTAGCTGTTTTATTTAATACAGATTGAGGAAAAATATGAAAAACAAACCAAATACTCTTAAAATAATAATAGCAGATTTATTCCAGATACAAGCTATAAAATATAATATAATCTTTTTTTTTATTGAACTGTCCATTAGGTTACTTAGGTGAGCGTTCACCTTCTAAGCAGGGGTATCGGGTTCAATTCCCGGCGGGAACACAAGTATTCTACCAAGGAAAATTTGTGTTTCTGGTTGTGGTTTTGATTATGTGTATGATGTGAACGTTTCCGACACCTACAACACAAGTTATAGAATTTAGTGTGGAGCTGTGAGTGTGAAAGCATTTATATTTATTTATAATTGTCACTGGGGATAATGTTTCTTTTTTTCCCAACCTCCATGGTATTATTGATCCCAGGATAATAGACGACGACTGTGTATAGGCCAAACGAAACCTTTTACCTTTTTTTACCTTCTAGGCAAGCATGCTACATCTTCGGCCGCATCGTCGCTTACCATCAGGTGAGATTGTGGTTAAACGCTTGCCTATCGTACATAAAAAAAAACGTAAAATCTTCATCAGATGCCGAGCTTTAAAGCTTCTATACAAAGATCTTTATAAAAGTTGTCGAAAAAAATACCACCAGGGTCGTTGACATTTTATCTACATTTAGTCAGATAAGAGAGTTTCGTCTCTTATTGCTAAGTACATAAAATTTAAATAAAATAGTCCTAGTTTTATATACTTAGGTATGCCTCCTTTTTGCTTTGTCATAGTCGGCCAAAAGTAGAAGTACCATCTTGTAACCAAATCACCCGGGTCAGATGAATCTTATCTCCCCATCCGCCCCAGGGCCGGGCCATCGGGGCAGATGGAACAAAACAGTATCGTCTATTATTATCAGCTTCTTAACGTAACATGCGTAATGAAAAACCATGTGGTCATCATAAATGAATGAACGACAATTCTATTAAGCTCAAAACGCTATCTCTCTGGGTGACTTTTTTGAGGGTCCATGTTTGCTCGCGTCCGTGGGACTTAGCCCCAGTTGTCCCACACGTGGCCCTTGGGTGGCGCTAAAGGAGCAACATCATAAGTGGTGGTAGGCCCTGGCCGCCGGCTTTCGAACCACCCCCCGGACAAAGCCACGGTGCCAAGCTATTCGCCAAGCGATTTGCGTTCCACCGTGTTGTCCGGGCTAGCCGTTCAGGAAGACGGGTCGGGTACAGATGCGCTAATGAAGATGACAGGATGAGTGACACAGTTACAACGTCGCATCGGGTAGCCAAGATCGGAGAGCAGCGGGATCCGAGGCACGGTTCTCCGCTGGCCGACCGCAGATAGTTGGGGGCCCAAGTAATGAGCTAGCCACTCATGAAAGGCTGCCCCGCCATCTAGCGAAAAATCCCAGGAGTGCGCCATCGTGCCGGTTGGCGACCGGATGCGAGGACCCGATGGACACTCCCGGGGGGGCTCGGGCGTCCCCGCGGTCTCCGGTTTTGATTTCCCACTGATGGGTCGTTTGATACTGTATGCCACTGAGTCAGTAATTAGCGTTTTGTCCCACTTCCGTCTTCTTACCTTCACTCCCCCCCAAAAATGAAAGTTAAAAAGAACAGTAAGGCATTTAAACAACGGAAGCACGTCCTCGCTCTTCATGTGCACCTTTGTAATATAAGAGGTTTGCACAGCAACATCAACCCGGTCCACCACCATCTTGAAACCGCAAAACCTCACCTACTGTTCCTTACGGAGACGCAGATCAGATGTCCAGCTGACGCGGCGTATCTTGCTTACCCGGGCTATAACCTTGAACATAAGTTCAAGCAGCGCTCGGGAGTTTGCATGTACGCTCGTGATGACATCTGCTATCGGCGTCTCCGTAATCTTGAAGACCCCAGCCTCTCAACTATCTGGGTTCTGGTGGATACAGGCACGGAGAAAATTCTCTATGCCTGTGTTTACCGTGCGCACTCTGGAGACGTGGAGACAAATAGGCTCATGACACACCTCAGTGAGGCGGCCGACGTGGCACATCAGAGGTATCCTTCTGCTGAATTAGTGGTTCTGGGGGATTTCAATGCTCACCATCAGGAGTGGCTATTCCCATACCAGAACACTGACCATGCTGGGAGAGAGATGCGTAAGTTAGCTTTGACGCTCAACCTCACCCAACTGGTCCAAGAGGCAACGAGGATACCGGATGTTGATGGCCACACAGCCAATTGCTTAGACCTTCTGCTGACAACAGACCCAGACCGCTATTCTGTGTCGGTTTCATCACCGCTTGGTAGCTCCGACCACTGTCTGGTGAAATCTGTGTCTGTCCATTCTCCGCCTGATCTCAGCCCAAAAGGCACTCGGCGGGTTTGGAGATACAAGTCAGCAGATTGGGATGAGATGCGTTCCTTTTATGCATCTTATCCTTGGCGGCAAGTTTGCTTCTCTTCGAGCGATCCCTCTGCTTGCGCGAATGCTGTGGTAGATGTGATGCGTTTAGGCATGGAGTATTTCATTCCATTCTCTGACGCACCTCTATCCAGTAAAGCTCGCCCCTGGTTTGGGGCCGAATGTGGACACGCGGAAGCGTTAAAACATGAAGCCTACATCGCTTGGGCTGTAGCTCGAATTCGCAAGGCTAGGAATATACGTGAAAAGAAGAGAGCCTTTAACAAAGCTGCCAAGTCTTGCAAGAAGGTTCTTAAGAAGGCACGCTTTGACCATATTAGCCGGATTGGGGCCAAACTTGCTTCGTATCCCTCAGGGAGTAAAGCGTTTTGGTCCCTGGCTAAGTCGGTTGAAGCGAACTTCTGCCGTTCCTCACTGCCTCCAATGCTGAAGCCTGATGGGACACTGGCTCACACCGCTGAAGAGAAAGCTAATTTGTTTGCTTCACTCTTTGCGGAATCTTCACATCTAGATGCTGGTAGCGCTGTACCTCCGAGTTTACCTGTCTGCGAGTCGACCATGACGGAAATCCGCATTCGACAGGTCGATGTACGTAAAGCGCTGCGCAATCTGGATGTGAACAAGGCCTGTGGCCCTGATGGCATACCAGCCATAGTTCTGAGGACATGTGCGCCTGAATTGTCTCCGATACTGACACGCCTCTTTCGCCTCTCTATGGAGACTGGTCAAGTGCCGAAAGCATGGAAGTCCGCCAACGTGCAGCCTGTGCCCAAAAAAGGAAGTCGCGCCGACCCTGTCAACTACAGGCCGATCTCAGTCACGTCCATTCTCTGTAAGACAATGGAACGTGTACTGAACAAGAAACTCCTAGGCTATCTAGAAGCAAATGACCTTCTGAGTGACCGGCAATATGGGTTTCGCCAGAACCGGTCAACAGGAGACCTTCTAGCATATGCCACTCACATATGGAGTGAGGCCTTGGAAAAACACGGCGAAGCGATTGCGGTATCGCTTGATATTTCCAAGGCCTTTGACAGGGTATGGCACGATAGCCTTATTAGCAAGCTTCCAGCTTATGGTTTACCTCCCGGTTTATGTGCTTGGATCTCAGACTTCTTGAGGGAACGATCGATTCGAGTTGTCGTTGACGGCTGCTCGTCCGATCTAATGGCAATTAATGCCGGGGTACCTCAAGGGTCAGTTCTTTCGGCAACTTTGTTTTTGGTACACATTAACGATCTGCTTAGGCCCGGTATCTTTGGGTACGCAGACGATAGCACCGTTGTCGAGAGATTTATATCTAATGCACGAGCCGGTAAGGTACAAGTCCAGTCTTTAAGAGAGGCAATGATTGGGCGTTTGAATTCGAACTTGTTGGCGGTGTCCGATTGGGGCGATGCTAACTTAGTTCGATTTAATGCGTCCAAAACACAGGCATGTCTCTTCTCCGCCAAACGGAGTCCGTTTGACCTATCTCCAACCTTCCAAGATGTACCAATACCGATAGCAAACAAACTCGAGCTTCTTGGCGTTACCTTATCGTCAAATCTTAACTTTGGCACCTACATTGAAGCCAGAGCTCAACTGGCCGCTAAGAAGTTGGGTATCCTCGCCAAGGTCCGGCAGTACTTCACACCTCGCCAGCTTCTTAACTTATATCAAGCGCAAGTCCGATCGAGTATGGAGTACTGTGGCCATCTCTGGGATGGATCCGCTAAGTACCAGCTTGAAGGTCTTGAGGCTATTGACCGACGGGCAAAAAGACTTATTGGCGATAGTAAGCTGATTGAGTCCAGATTGCACAGCCTTGGTCACAGGCGTATGGTCGCAAGTCTATCGGTATTCTATCGTTTGCATTTTGGAGAGTGTGCGCAGGAATTACATGAGTTAATTCCACCATGCCCATTTTACCATCTAACAACCAGACAAACTGACAAACGTCATCCATTTATGGTTGACATACCTCCAGTTCGCTCGAAGCGGTTTGCTTCTACGTTCATCATCCGTACAGCGAAGGAGTGGAACTCATTGCCTGCGTCATTGTTCCCTGAGGGGTATAATCTGGGAGTCTTCAAATCGAGAGTGAATAGGTATCTTCTAGGCAAGCATGTCACATCTTCGACCGCATCATCACTTTCCATCAGGTGAGATAGTGGTCAAATGCTTGCCTATTCTGCATAAAAAAAAAAAAAAAAAAAAGACTGTGCTCTTATCTCTAATATGACCGACTAGGTGTGGTATGTGGCTGCACCCGCGTTAATTATAATATTTCTTAGATCAAGAGTACGCCTAGTCCTTATTCTCAATTAAAAGCTCCACTATATGAAATACTAGCCGTGCCCCGCGGCACATAAATAACACACATAAAAAAAAATTAAAAAAATACTGTCGACTTGAGTACCTTATCCTTTTTTGGTAAGTCGGTTAAAAATGGCGTCGTTTAAATTTACTCAAACATGCTCGCATTTTCAAATATTTATTTTGATACGGAATATGAAGTTTAATGAATTAAATTAAAAATAAAAATAGCATGCGGCAATCTATTAACGTAAACAATCATTAAAAACAGCATACAAAAAAATATACATATTCCGTATTCTATAATACTTTACTAACTATATCTCTCTCGCAAATGTGTGTGAATTGATTATTGTCAGCGGGAACTTTGTTAAGTTTTGTTCTTCAACCTTCGTGGCAGAATCGGAAAATCGAACATCTGCTGCTGGGGCCTATGATAGCAAATGAGTGTCATCTGCCCCGGTAACCGAATTACCGGGGCATTTTTTAATGAAAAAATATATTAAGGCTAATAATAATAGGAATAGGTCTGGACTCAGCATCAAAATCAAAATCGTTTATTCACATGGGCCCAAAGAGGCACTCATGAAAGTTAATGAATCTATTGCCAGATTCGCAAAATTACAGCCATCTCGAGAAGAACCTGGCAAGAAACTCGGCGGCGCATTTTTTTTTCATTCATTTTTTTTTAAACATTCTTAATTTCTAATACATAATGATGATGCATGATGCTGTAGTCTTGTTTATGGTCCTTCAAATCCTGACACTGGAAGCCCGAAAGACCGCAGATGAAAACCAAAGGCGTTCGTTCCGTCCGAATCTGTACAAAAATAAACAAAACGAGTTGAAAAAACAACTGAGCTGAGATATGATCTTGGATGAATCAGCTTGTAAATGCTAAACAGAGATTTATGAATGCCACAGATAATTGTGTTCTGAGATACACAATATAAGCAACTATATAATATAAGCTTGTCATTTAGATAAATGATTTAACTGCTCGTTGGCTTAGTTGGGTAAGCGTTCGCCTTC
Organism: Lomographa bimaculata; assembly: GCA_948107665.1. Classification (NCBI taxonomy): domain Eukaryota; kingdom Metazoa; phylum Arthropoda; class Insecta; order Lepidoptera; family Geometridae; genus Lomographa; species Lomographa bimaculata. The sequence goes on along the minus strand of OX403612.1, from coordinate 6,156,473 downwards.
TAAGCAGGGGTATCGGGTTCGATTCCCGATATGAACACAAGTTTTCTCCCAATGGAAAATTTGTGTTTCTGGTTCTGGTTGTGATTGCGTGTGTGCGATGTTAATGTTTCCGGCACCCACGACAGAGGTCATCGAACTTAGAGGGGCTGTGAGTGTGAAAGCGTTTGTTTTTTTAGCGTTTATAAGACAAAAAATTAATAACCGACTTTTATTGCAAATATCTCTGAAACTCTTCATCTGATATTGATCAAATTCAAACCAAAATACTTTTTAAGTCGCTTAATAAACGAAGTTCTGAGATATAAAAAAGATTCCGCCAAATTGAGAACCATCTATTTTTTTTTAATTCGGTTACAAAGAGTTATTGTGCGTCAAATACTTCTAGTGTGTAGCTATTATAAATAGTTAAGAAAAACATTTGGTTTTTATTTCAACACTGTTCTTTCTAACTGTACTAGAACAATCAATCAACAATCGCATTTACACTCACAAACCCACACTAAGTTCGGAGACTTGTAGCGTTGGTGCCGATGCATTTTTTCAATGCATTTTTTACAGTGATAAATTTAGATAGGAAAAATTATCGCTTGAGTCGGGGATTGAACCCGCGGCCATAGGTGTCATGCCCTATTGCTCTAACCGCTGAGCTACTCAAGCCCTGCCTGAAGCGATAATATTTCCTTTCTAAATTTATCACAATAATTCTGCCTACTATGGCTAGTGCTATATAAATAAAATCGATGCATTTTTGTTAAAAAAATATCGGTCCTAACAACCCTAATGAAAATAATAAATTAAATTGATCGGGCAATAGGGACCGCAGTCCCTTTTTGAGGTGGTTCCATTCGTCCGACTACTCCTTTTAAACTACAAAGCTAAAGAAATGGGCACAGTAAGTGAACTAGGTACAATTTAATACCAGATGCAGAGCAACCTTGTCCTCAATACGGGATGGAGATCGATGCGCGTTATTGTTATTATTACTGATATTACTTTAATGTTCATTATATAGTACACTAGCTGTATGACCCGCGGCTTTGCCCGCGTGACATAATAAATAAAACCGGCCAAGTGCGAGTGGGACTCGCGCACGAAGTGGTTCCGTACCATTATCTATAAAAAATCAAGTTTTTTGTCCGCCTTAAATATTTCTTTTATTTTTAGTATTTGTTGTTATAGTGGCAATAGAAATACATCATCTGTGAAAATTTCAACTGACTAGCTATCACCGTTCTTGAGATACAGCCTGGTGACAGACGGACGCACGGACGGACAGCGAAGTCTCAGTAATAGGGTCCCTTTTTTACCCTTTGGGTACGGAACCCTAAAAAAATGAGTTCAAAGTTCTGGATAGAAGAATATTTGATAATTATAGTCTCATTGAAATTTTTTATATAAAATAGTGCGTACAATACTTAGATGTGCGAAATATATTATGAAACAGTACGCGTTAGCAGTATAGTCAACCGCTATGTCACTGCATTTTTAATCTGTAATATCTTCGAAAATATTCCTTTAATTTACATGCTGTAAAGGGCCATATTGATCTTTATTAAATGCACAATGTATTTAAGGTACTTAATTGGATAAGGATTAATGCTGTATTGCTTAAAATCGCTGCGTAAATAAGCCATTATTTCTCGTAAAAAGTAAAGGATAAAAAATGGTTATTGTGGGTTATCCCTAAGAGATAGACATATACCATCGAGGACTTTTTTGTAGGCCTTTTTAAGGTTTACAATACTGTAGTACATTATTTTGATCTATCTCGTAGGGTTCAGCCAGCGTGCAGCGTTTGCAATGTAAACGCAAAAAATATAGTTTATTTACAACATCTCATAAGAATCCTCTAAAATTATCAGTGTTTCTCTACTATATTATGCATTTATTATACACTAGCCGTGCCCCGCGGCTTCGCCCGCTATTATCAAGTTAAAAAGTAGCCTATGTGTTAATCCTAGGTATAATCTATGTACATTCCAAATTTCATCCAAATCCGTTCAGCCGTTAAAGCGTGAAGAGGGAATAAACATACTTACACACAAACTTTCGGATTTATAATATTAGTAGGATATAAACCTTCCTCTTGAATCACTCTATCTATTTAAAAAAACCGCATCAAAATCCGGTGCATAGTTTTAAAGATCTAAGCATACATAGGGACAGACAGACAGCGGGAAGCGACTTTGTTTTATACTGTGTAGTGATAGTGATAGTGATGATTGATTTTAGTTTTGAACATCGACATACAAATGACCCAGTTGGCGCGGTGTGCAAGCCCTCTGCGGCATGGGTTCTGGGTCTCCAATCCAAAACGAACCAAAGCTAAACCTATATAAAAGCAGAAAGGGCACAGTTTGTCCAACGCAATGGAGTAGTAACGCTAGTACCCTCACGTTGTACCCTTGAGGGTACTAGTGGTACTAATTTGTAACGAGCAATTCTTGTTGATCGAACGAAGCGAGATCTCTAAGTTGACTTGGGTCGTTCAGCGCTTTGTCCGTCCGTCTGTCAGAAGCATCTAGCGTCTAAACCATACAAGCGAATGACCACAAATTATCATAAAATATGTAAAATTACGGCCCAAAGCCAGAAATGACATTTAAAATTATATAAATGAAAATATTAAGGAGACTACATGTAGGTGGGAAATAAAATATATTTATTTTTTTATCTACTCTTGTGGGGTATCGTTGAAAAGGGCTTGACAAGTAGAAACCTATTTTGGCATACTTAATTATAAATTGATTGATGTTTAATTCTAATTATGTTAATTTTGCTACTTCAAAACGTGTCGGAATAAGTTATTTTTCTTTTTTCCATTATTCCATTCGTTCATTCTCCGCCTCTAGAGAAAATAAAAAAAACTGAACTCTAGATAACTTTTTTGACGTGATAACGTTTTATAAATCGATGAACACCGACTGCACGCAAAAGTGTCACGTTCTGCCTGAGCCTGAGCGTGCAAGCGAGAGCGCGGAACAAGCGATAGAGAGGCACGATCGGCCCAAGCGTTCGTTTTATAACGTTATCACGTAAAATTATCGCCCGTAAACCGACTTTACAGGCAACCATTTTTTTTCATAGTTTTCATTTCTCAGATATAATTCGGTGTGCTTCTGATTTATGTGTTCATATCTTTCTACGGAAAGTAATGAGCAAAGTGCACGAGAAAAGAGCACGTCCGCTTTTTTGAACTTCCTACTAAAATATTGTAAATAAGTTACACTGTATAGAACTGACCCCTATTACCAATCTCTGTCTCGTATAGTTTCAATTTGAATTACTCGAATATGAACCTAATTTCTTTGGAGATTTGTCGGTTTTGAAATGAAATGGATCGCAAAAGACTAGGCAGCAGTATTTTAGGAAGTTTTATTTCGGAGTGGGTCTTCGCATATTATCTTTGGTCGTCGCCATGTTACCAAACTCTTGTTCGACCATGTCGATCTCGAACGATCGATTTGCACGTCCGTTTCAATGTCAATTAGGTACCTACCTACGTGACGTTTAAGTTATTGATATATCAATTTTATTTGGTACAACATTACAATTACGATCTAGCCTTAATTAACGTAAATAAAAATAAAAATTCCGCTACATTGTGTCAATAACATTACGTGCCTGAAAATTGGAGTCTGTTCAAATGTACTCCGTTAGTTATTGATCATTTATGACGAAAATGTCTGCATGAATATGATGTGACCCCCTATTTATTACCTACTAGCTGCGCCCCGCGGATTTACCCGCGTAAGTCCCGGACCCGCGGGAACTTCTGTATTAAATTTTCTTTCATAAGAACCTTCTGATAACAATTAACACAACAAAAAAGAATTAGCGCAAATTGTTCCATCCGTTCACGCGTGATGCGATGACCAAGGGAAATAGATGTTCATTTTTATATATAGATATCTCAAGAAATAAAGTAAATTTTTGCTTAATTCATATAGAAACTGTTCTAAACATAAACAAACGCTTTCACTGTCACAGCCCCACACTAAGTTCGATGACTTGTGTCGGGGGTATCGGAAACATTCACATAACACATACAATCACACACATAATTAGAAACACGAATTTTTTATGGGGAGGACACATGCGCACCTGCCGAGAATCGAACCCGGTGCTTTAAAGGCAGACGCTCATGAAACTTAGCCAACAGTCAGTTCAACAAAGATACGTAATAAGGGGACTGATCACTTTTAATGAAGAGTGGGTACATGAACTGCCCGTTGGTTAAGTTGGGAGAGCGTTCGCCTTCTAAGTAGGGGTATCGGGTTCGAATCCCGGCTTTCCCCAAGTTTCAGTTCTCCCCAAGGAAAATTTGTGTTTCTGGTTCTGGTTGTAATTTTGTGTGACGTGAATGTTTTCGGCACCCACGACACAAGTCATACAACTTAGTGTGGGGCTGTGAGTGTGAAAGCGTTTATGTATATCCAGAAAGAATTCCCAACTGGCACAAATTCGTACGCAAACCTCACGAAATTAGTTTTTGTGGACAATGCATTCCTCGAGACGAATGCAGGGAGGCTGGCGTCTTGTTTTTGCATGCTCCTTATTCGGAGTATCAAGACAATGTAGAAACTTAAGGAATAGGACTCTGACTATTTCATTTATTAAAGCTTTTTATGTGAAGCGGTTGCTTTTGAAGGTCTGGTTACATTTTTTTTTTTTAAACTTCCTGCGCAAATACTATGTACATAGGAGGACTTAATGCTAAAGCATTTTCTGCCAGTCATCCTGCTGTTTCAGGAGATATATCGGAATTACCACTTGGAAAGTTCAAATCAGTAATGAAACGGGCATTAATTAAGAAAGATTATTATAAAACGATTGACTACATTAAAGCCAGGGATGCATGGAGGCAAACTGCACAAGCGCTTTCTAGCGACTACATAACATAGATATACCTAGGTTAATATAATTCATATAATAGTGTTTAAGAATTATTAAAAAATAAAAATGAAAAAATGCGGCGCCGAGTTTCTTGCCAGGTTCTTCTCGAGATGGCTGTGATTTTGCGAATCTGGCAGTAGAGTCAGTAACTTTCATGAGTGCTTCTTTGGGGGCCATGTGAATAAACGATTTTTATTTGATTGATCAGCCTAAAATTTTTTTTCCACAATAGAAATGTAAAATAAGTTGCTCGATTACAAAATCTTTGCCATCACATTATAAGAATTACTAGCCGTGCCCCGCGGCTTCGCCCGCTATTATCAAGTTGAAAAGTAGCCTATGTGTTAATCCTAGGTATAATCTATGTACATTCCAAATTTCATCCAAATCCGTTCAGCCGTTAAAGCGTGAAGAGGGAAGAAACATACTTACACACTTACACACAAACTTTCGGATTTATAATATTAGTAGGACTTATCAAGCATTAGAAACCTACATAGTTATGAACAAACAGATGTCCAGTGTACAGTGTTGGAAATCTCATAGCGCACGGGTCTGTGCCTAGTACTTAGATGTGAATATAATATCACGGACGTAATCAGGTCTTGAGATGGGGCGTAGGGATTAAAAAAAACAACTTTTTTTACCAAACATAAACAAACATATTTTATTGTACACTTTTATTATTGTGCCGGAAACATTTACATGCCCAATCAAATCCTGAACTAGAAACACATTTGTCCTGGAAAAAAAATTGTGCTCTTGCCGAGAATCAAACCCAGGTCCCACGGCGCAAAGAGCAGAGACTTGCCCACCGTGCCGACTGGATAATAATTGCATTGGTTATGTCCAAACGTCCGCTAACTAAAATGTATGTTAGCAGCCGTTTGGACACATTTCAACAAGCTCGTAGTACAACAAGCTTTTTTTATGGCCCGTATATAGTCCGACCTAAAATCATGTAAGACGAAAGTCTGAGTTTGAAAACTATCGCGAGTGTTATTCATTATTAATGTTTACTAACCGGCTGGTACTCGCGGCGGTTTTGTCGGATTTTCCGACTAGTTTCGGGCATGTACGATGCCCATCATCTGGGAGGTGGCCGATCGCATCCGAAAATCCGATGAAAATCCGACAAAAACCGCCGCGATTACCAGCCGGTTAGTAAACATTAATAAGACGAAAGTCTATTTATAAGGAACAAAAAAAAACTCGTAATTAAGCTAAATGAGCCTAGATCTGACACACGTCTATCCATTATTGTACATTAAAAGTAATATAAATATACAATTTCTCGCGAATTGACGATCTGTTTATCCCTATTGCCGTAACTTTTTCTGCATTTAATTTTGGAATAGACAAATAATTCTGGCCAGGCACTGATCTTTCGATCAGCAATTATTCTGAGTTGGTTTAAATTCAGCCGATTTGATGCAAAGTTATTTAATGTTTATTTATTTTTAACCCTTTATTTTATGGTATTATTCTTAAATTTTACAAATAAATAAATTGTCCTTCTTTTGTTTTAACTTACTGGCGAAAGTTTGTATGTGCACTTTATACATACATATACACATACTATATTTGTAATTGCAATGATTTTCCGCATTCAATGAACTTAGCCGCCCCTTCCCTAGCTACGTCCCTGGGGCTTAGAGTAAGTGTTCAACTTGCGACCTAGTTCTGCATACTGGGACTCGGCCACGTTTCACTTTTAGAAATCTGATTCTGTTATTTTAGTAGGCTCTTTGTATAGTTTGATTACAAGAAACTAGGTTTCTTGTATTTGTTTTATGGAATATTGTATGGTAGGATTATTTTGCTGAGTCCGCCTGGTGCAGTACCATACCATTACCAGACATAAAATCGCCAAGCAGGAGTGTGCAAACATTACTGTATTTTTTTCTTTTAATTTGGGCTCCGCACGTTCGTCGCTCCGTTTTGTGCATTTAGCCAGCGTCAAGTAATAAAATATTTCAAGTGTATTTCATTATAAAATTCAAAATCGAGTAAGAGTCCTTGTCCAGTCATAATCAACTCATGTAGTAAAGTGGTAGAAAAGCAGAACTTCTATTGGACTTATGGAGCAAAGGCGAAAATCAAGTTTTTCTACTTTGTATGATTTGCCTACACTCATGCACGTTCACTGAGTATGAACGGTTAGAAATCCACCATTATTACACATTAATACTCGAAGAATCACAGGTTTTGGAAAATAATACAAAATCAACAACGACATTTTTTCACTTTCGCGGCAAACTTACTGTATTTCGGTTCCAAGGACACGGCCCGAGGTATAAACACTATCAGCTGTCACTGTCACAAAATATTAGAAACATCAGTAAACGTCAAAAAAATTGCAAAATATACGTGTTTAAATCCGTTAATTTAATTAAACAATCGTGAAAACTTAATACAGAACAGCGGTACGTACCAAGCTCGAACGGACGGCGTGCGAGGACGCGAGCGCGGTCGCATTCCGTCCGAACCAAGTGCATCCAGTTGCTGTTTGGCCATAAGAAATCATTATACCTATTTATGCAATAAATATTTAAAACAAGCAGTATACTTCTTCTTCTTCTGCTTAGCGTTTGTCCCGGCTTGTGCCAGGGTCCGCTTTCCGACTAAGTCTTCTCCACTTCGCACGGTTGGTAGCATCCTCGGTATTTAGACCGTTGGCTCTCATGTCATTCACAACGTCAAGCCATCGTCGTTTGGGCCGGCCCTTGGGTCTAGCGCCTGACACCACGAGGTCTAAGCATTGTCTACCAACATACTCCACCGGCTTTCTTAAAACGTGTCCCATCCACCGCAGACAAGCAATATACTTATTCAATATATTTCAATACTATTGTTGCATAGTGTTTACTATTATAGAGATAATAATGTTGACAAGTTGTGCTCTTAATAAATTATGTCATCGTTATTTCAATGGATGGAAGTTACGTATTCCGTACTGATAGTGAAATAAGCACACGACCTACTGATAACGTGAGGGCAATGCAGCCAAACATCGTGGATTTCGTGAACATAGGCGACATAATTTAATAAACAAAGCTTAAATAAGTTACTTGTTAAAAACTTTTTTATAGACAAGCTTTTGGAAGTCCGCCATATTGGATTTAAAGTTACGTCACTTTATTTTTCGAGTTATTCTCAGCCCTTTCATTTGATACCCATATTGTAGGAGTGCATTAATAATTACTTGTCCGCCATTATGTGTGTTCCGCCATGTTGGATTTAGAATGACGTTACAGAGCTGACCATGCATTGTCATCCAAACTAAACGTGAATACAAAATTTCAGCTTGAACGGTTGAAGATATCTGCTTCAAAATTGAGTTGCAAGATTCCACCCGAACAAAAATACATACATACAGTGCAAGTTAAATAAAAGCTTGTGAAAACCGACTTTACCGCATATGTTTTGGTTTTGGCTGGTTCGATTTCGATAAAAATGTATATGCGACCACCTCTGAAGTTAATCTACCAAACAAAACATTTTGAGAATCGGTCCACAAATGGGGAGAAATCGGTGGTGAACATACATTAAAAAAAAAACAAATCTCATGCAAATAACATCAATTTGTATTTTTGTAACCATTTCGTTCCATCATTTTATATTAAAACACTGTGAAAGTTATTTCATATACGTATATTTACTAGACGAATGATGTCTTCAGCTTATTTTATTTGAGGCGCGTTTTCACGAAATTTTACTAAAACCATAAAAAATCAAAGATTACCATGCGTGATCATGCGTAACAGCCACGATGTAATTTACGCAATATACACAATATGTGCAAAAGTTTAAGGAGGTTATTGGCTGTTAAAAAGGTGCTCGCATTGACGTATACTTAAATGAATAAATTTTGTTACCGACTTCCCAAAAAAGAAGGAGGTATGCCTATTTTGTGGACTACTTTGACGATGTTCTCGTTTACCCGACTTCAAAAGTTACCTCATAACTTCTTTCGTTGTGAGCCGATTTTGATGATTATTATTTTATTGGAAAGCTGGTGCTTTTCATGTGGTCCCATTTGAATTGAAATTTGATCAAGATCTGATCTCTAGTTTTTGAGTTATAGTCAATAATGCGTGTTTAATACATTAAATCTGATCAAGGTTCCGAAGATAAGGCGGTGAAGTCGGTTTTTTTAAGCTTTGCTTGCGTTTAATTATTTGTGTGATGTGAATTGTTTTGAGCTTACAACTCTTAGTGTGATACCACAGAATTAATAATACTATGCTACCACATGTTATCGATGACATTACGAAATATTTAACGACTCGATAATAAGCAGCGCATGACTTTAAATGTATACTTCAACAAATAATATAGTATTTGTAGGTTGAGAGTGTAAATTTATTTGTTTTACTACTCAGGGGTATGTGTAGGTCATGAATTATAAATATATATATATGTATATTGTTTTTATTGACTTCACATGCATATCTACGGGCCAATTGCATATATTTCCTAAAACTAAACTAAAGCTATTTACAGCAAAGAACTAAGTTACCTACAAGATATCGAGCTTATAGGTAACTCAAGTGCTCAAGCCCACTACCAGTGGGTAGCGTTCCCATCATGCTGGCGGCATTGCCTCTCTGAATTGCAATGCTAATACGTTGAGCCAAATAAGTGCCAGCATTTTTCAACTAAAACAGGATCCACGGCGCAGATGTCAGACTTACCCACTTCGCCAACTAGGTCGTAAATATGTTTTATCGTACGCGTCCAAATAAGACAATACATTTGAACTATAGAAGCTTGTTCGAACGTTTTATCCTATTATGAATAAGAAGATTTTGACTAACATTCCATACAATATAACTTGCGCGGACGAAGGCATGGGGATCACCTAGTGTATATCTAGCTAGTGTTAACTATCTTACTATTTGATGGGATCTAGATCCCAACTGTGGGAACCCAGAAACGAATAACGATGCCATAATCGTTTAGTTTCAATTTGTTGCCATTGGCTCGTGTCCAATACGAAATGCCAAAGAGTGAGGTGCGCCAGAATGTCTACCGAACAGTTCTTACTATGTTGAAAAGAATTTCGGGTAGTACCATTCTATATTCAATAGAGCCTATGTAGGTATGTTTGTCCTTGCTCTAGAGGCCAAATTCTTTGCCTGATTTTGATGAATGAATGAAATATTTATTTGGCACTATAAACAAGAGAAACATAAAATAAAATGGACAACAAACAGTTTACACAGAAACATAAGAAAGGTAATTAAACATAACAAATGATTTAAACGTAAGCAAAGCTTTAGAAAACCGACTTCATCGCTTATATTTTGGCTTTGGCTTGATTGATTTCGACAAAATTTATATGACAACCTCTGAAGTATAATCTACCAAACAAATAAAGAAGAGAATCGGTCCACAAATGGGGGAGAAATCGGTGAAAATACATATAAAAAGTTCATACAGTCGAACATTGAACCTCCTCGTTTTTTGAAGTCGGTTAAAAAGTGATGATCTTGCGTGAAAGATAAAAGTCGACTACTATCTGTTACTGACTGACTGACTGTTATGTAGGTATTGTTAAATAGATATATGAAAATCATCTTTAGGATTATCTTATCATTTTTCATCTTATCATATTGTAATGTTTTGAAGTTCATTAGCAACCATTCTGATTTTGTATTTCTACCGACTTCACAAAAAAGGAGGAGGTACTCAAGCCGACTGTTTTTTTGTTTGTGTTACCTCATAACTTCTTTCTACGTTAACATAGTTTTTTTGTTTGAAATATGTTGCTTTCCAATTGGTCCCATTTAAATTTGATCAAGATCTGATCAGAACTTCTTGAAATATCGTCAATAATGCGTATTCTGTGGACTACATTGACGATGCTCTCGTTTTTAACCGACTTCAAAAGTTACCTCATAACTTATTTCGTTGTGAGCCGATTTTGATGATTATTATATATTTGAAAGCATAATATCATGTGGTCCCATTGAAATTTGATCAAGATCTGATATCTAGTATTTGAGTTATAGTCAATAATGCGTGTTAAATACATTAAATCTGATCAAGGTTCCGAAGATAAAGTGGTGTAGTCGGATTTTTTAAGCTGTGCATGCGTTTAATTATATAGCATTAGGCAGGCTAGGCAGGACTAAAGGAGTATTTTTTTTCGGTAGATAGCGTCACACGTCCCCAACAATGCTGTTAATATCAGTCGATTTGGGTGGACGTTATCTACTCAACGTGTAGCTTGCTGCATTAAACTCGTTGGCCGTTTTAGTTTCAAACTATTTCGGTACATGGCGTCACACGTCCCTATAAGACGTTTATAATATGGCAAGGATAATTTCGTCGCTTCAGGCAGAGCTTGAGTAGCTCAGTGGTTAGAGTAAATAGGGCATGACACCCTATGGCCGCGGGTTCAATCCTCGCCTCAAGCGATAATTTTTCCTTCTAAATTTACTCCTTTAGCAACCATTCTCAAGAAATTTTCACTGCCTATAATAAAACTGATGTTTCCCTTTTTTGCGTCGCGCAGTCGCTTAATAAGGTGTTAATTTATCATACAATATCGAGCCTATGAACAAGTAAATTAACTACAACAAGTATAACATTAGTGTAGAAGAAGGAAATACCAACGAGGTCACACTGTACTTATACCTCGACGTATTCAAATGGCCAGCGATCTTACCACGCGATATCTGCTTCCTGACCAATTACCGTATAAAAATGTACACTGTCTAGAACTATTTCATGGTAAATTATGTAAACTTTCATCATTTTTTATATGGCGTTGAAGCTATCTTTATTGCGATAAAGTTGTTGAATGAAGTTTGTATGAACGGAGTATTTGTAAAGATATACACGACTATGTACTATTTGTAACAATGTGTATGTAGGGAGTCAAACCATAGTAGAAATATATACTATGGTCAAACGCAATTCTATCAGAGATAAATATTAAACATAAACGTTTTTCTTTCAACTAGTTTTAAGGTAATGCGGTTTAAAAATAATCAAAATACCCGACTGCGTAAAATGTTAACTTCTTGATTTTTTTTTTAATAAGCGATTACGTGAGAACTTTATTTACAGCTATATTTTATGTATTTGAAATTTATTTGCGACACTCTCGATCACTTTTCAAACACAAATAAACTAAATCAAAATCGGTCCAGCCGTTTGGGAGTTACGATGCCACATACAGACAGGCAGACACACACACAGCGATCAAACTTATAACATCCCTCTAAAGAAATGATAATAACTGCAGTGGTATTAATTGATTCTACATGTGACATTTTATCACAGATTATTTAATAGTCATTTTATCTCGATTAACGCGGGTAAAACCGCGGGGCACTGTTAGTTTACTCATAAATGTACCTAAATATCAAGCATATATATACCCCTCACGCACACATTCACAAACAGTCGCATTTGCATTTTAGTATTAAGTATTATATATTAACAAATGACACTGAACCAAATCCCTCTGAAAAATGTATAACAGTAGGGTCTCGCGACAGGGCCGGATTAAGTGATAAACCATGTCTGTGTGGGGGCATCACGTTTCAGTATTTGTGTGCTTTTCGACGAACAACGGGCGTGCTTATTACAATAAATAAACAGACCACGCAAACAAATGCGAATCGATTTGCGCAGTGGCCTCTGTCCAGTTTCGATAGAATGTAAAACAAAAAAATATCTTTTACCCTACTGCCAGGGTTATGTTTTTCACGAGTATCTTTTATGTATGTGTGTATATTTGTAAATTTCTTTATTACCTCCATATATCCACCTCCGTATATTCCAAACGGATGGATTTCGACAGTTAGATATCGTTATATTCTTCGTAAATACCCAAGTGTCTTTAGATAGGTCTTTAAAAAAAACAAAATGGCGGATTTTTGCGCGAAATAGCAGTATAAATAATAATAAAAATATATTACCAAACCTTTAGAGCATGGTGTCAAAATGAATGAAATTTAAAAGGGATTACATAATACAAAAAAAGTAAGTTTACTTTTTTCGCAGTCGGGTATTTCGAAATTTTTAATACATTGACTTGTTACACACTTGAGTTTTTAGTATATTTTAGTATATTGATTTGTTCGTAGATAGCTTCCTTATTACGTCCCATACCTGACAATTATTAATCTTCATTATTAATGTGGTCTTTCCAATGACTTATACTAGGAAAACGTATTGCATACATGTATCGATCTAAGAAAGCCCTAATAAAGTCGAGTGCTATATGATTGTTGTGGAAGTGATATTAGGTCACTCCTTTGTCCGCCTGTCTGTCTGTCAAAACCTTTTTCTGGAGAGGAGATTCTCAATTCGACTGTATTTTTTTTGTTTTTATATGTGTGTTACCTCAGAACTTTTTGATCATTTTTTTTTAACTGGTCCTATATGCTCTTATTTAATTTTGATAAGATCTGACCAGTCGTTTTTGAATTATCCTCAATAATGCGTAGTTAATTACTGCGCGAACGCGAAGGTCCCCGTTCCAGCTTGGGCTTTGCTTTCGTATGTCCGGCGGATTTCCGGTTGTTCTCCTCTACAGGTCGCATTTTCAAAAGATTGTCGTGAAATCGTGAGCAGGTTCGATAATAGAATTATATAGATATTTTTGTAGAATTTTGGAAAATTTTGAAATTGGCGCTGATAGGTGGTAAACGTAAAAAATCATATTTCAACCATTTCGGAAAAATCGCGAGATCTTCAGCCCACAGAGCCACTAATAGTTAATACGTAACCAAGAGACTAATTGGCAGAGTTTGTATGTAAGGCTTCAAAAGCCCACCGCCTTACCGCACAGATTTAAGCGTTTTGCTTCTACGTTTATCATCCGTACAGCGAAGGAGTGGAACTCATTGCCTGCGTCTTTGTTTCTCGAACGACACAATCTGGGTGTCTTCAAGTCTAGAGTGAATAGGTACCTTCTAGGCAAGCACGTTCTATCTTCGGCCGCATCGTCACTTTCCATCAGGTGAGATAGCGGCTTATCTAGTATTAAAAAAAAACAACGGGTTGCACTCCGGGAGTGCCGGCAGAAGTGAAAACTTTAACATTAACGTAGTAATAGGAGCAGGCATACATTTTCGACACGCTGTAGAAAGAGATGGGAATGTCTACTCTCCCTCCGTCTTACCGTGATCAGGTCATGTGTCCTGACGCGAGTATAACATTTTTTTGTTTGAAATCTGTTGCTTTCCGATTGGTCCCTTTTAAATTTGATCAGAATCTGATTTGTAGTTTTTGAGATATCGTCAATAATGCGTTTTTAATACATTTAATCTGATCAATGTTCTGAAGATAAAGCGGTGAAGTCGGTCATTTTTTAACCTAAAAAAACCTGCTTCACCGCTTATATTTTCTGGCTTGATCGATTTCGATAATATTTATATGGGACCACATCTGAAGTATAATCTACTAAACAAAAAAAAACATAAAAAGACGTGTGGCACTCGGGGACTGCCGCGGTAAAGCTATTGCATAGCATTTTTTATTTTTCAGTTTCATTTTTCTTCACAAAAGTTTTCGGTCACGTTGAGACGCGAACTCCGTACCGATGCATACGATTCAGTATCCAATACCAATCGGCTACCGAGTCTTCGAGAAATAAGCATATAGGTCTTGACGTTTACTTTAAAAACGTAAACGTCAAGACCTATACGCTTATTTCGAAGTTACAGTTAGAAGACTCAGTAGCCAATTGGTATTGGATACTGAATCGAATGCATCGGTACGGAGTTTCGCATCTTAACGTGACCGAAAACTTTTTGTGAAGTCGCTAGAGGGGGGGTGTTAGGTTTTTTCGTTACGGAATTTCTGGATTAGGTCTCCACGCTCAAGGCCCGCGATAGAAGCTATGCAATAGCTTAAAATCGATTCATAATTGGCGGAGATATCGCGTAACATACATACATACAAAAAAACATATAGTGTAATTGAGACCCTCCTTGTTTGAAGTCGGTTGAAAATTGTTTAATTTATTAGATTTCAGCTCCTCAACTTAATTGCTATGTAGGTCCTCCATAACGCTACATAAATCGTCTTGACCTCGTCTACGTAAGTACGTAATGTAATGACTACTCTGTCTTAAGGATTTGAATTTAATCACGTACTGTTTATTCGTTGTATGTATGATATTGTTCTATTGCTTTAGTTTATCTAAGGTTTTGTTTCCAATTAATGTTTTTGACGACCCATTTGGCGCAGTGGACAGGTGCGCCGTGGGTACTGGGTTCGATTCCCGGCAGGAGCACAAATTCCTTCCCAAGGGATATTTGTGCTTCTGATTCTGGGTGTAATGTGTGTGTGATGTGAATGTTTCCGGCATCACGATACAAGTCTTTGAACTTAGTGTGGGGCTGTGAGTGTGAATGCGTTTGTTTGTTTGTTTGTTTAAAATCTGTATAATTTGTAGTTCTCCACGTAATTTTTATATGCAAATTTTAGAATGGCCTCCCGCGATACAGGCAAGCCCTAGTGCCGGGACCGTTAGGAACTAGGATACCTATGTTTGTATAGTGTTTTTTTGTTTTTGTAGATGTTAATATTGTATATTATTTAATTGCATTAATCTTGCCTTTATTCTCGTGTCGGTTTCTGCGAGAGATGATGAGTCATGTAGGACTAAGGCCTTACTTATAAACCTTGCATAACTATCGCTTAGCCTTATTATTTGTCTTATAACTACTTACTTCAATTAAAAACGCTTTGAGATAAATGGATGACGTTTGACAGTTTGTCTTGTTTTTAGATGGTATATAAAACGCAAGTAAAGCTTTAAAAAACCGACTTCACCGCTTTATTTTCGGTACTCTTAATCAGATTTAATGAATTAAATACGCATTATTGAGTAACTATGTACATTCCAAATTTCATCCAAATCCGTTCAGCCGTTAAAGCGTGAAGAGGGTACAAACATTACACACTTACAGACAAACTTTCAGATTTATAATATTAGTAGGATAACGTTGATCGAATCTACCATGATTTAGCGGAAAGCAACTACCAGACCGTCGTTTTTTACTCGTCCATTATATTATTCATCCGTCCATTACGGACATGGCAACACTATCGATTAGGTAAGAATAGAAAGTGATGGCCGGAGTGGCCAGTGACCGTTTCTTTCTCAGGTATTGTGATTTGTGCCGGTTAATGGGGCGTTTACCTTATTGTGAGTTTGTTGTATATTGATGGGAAAAATCCATGCTTCAAGAGAAATGTTTGGATCAATGTATATTAACTAAGATTATATATTTCATCTTAAATATTGGCTGGGTTAACAAGCTATTATTTTTTAACGTTAAATACAAAGAAGTGGATCTCAATTTGTTTTATTTTTTTATTAGGGTTCCGTACCCAAAGGGTAAAACGGGGTTATATTCATGGGATATATCAGATTTTGTTTAGATTTGCGTGTTTATAGGTATTACAATACAATACAATAACTATTTATTGACACCAATAATACAAAATAGTTTATTTTCCAAATAAACACTTTACAAACATAGGTATCCTAGTTACTAACGGTATCCTAGTTACTACTAATAATAAAAAAGTACAGAAAAGAAAATACTAATAAATAGGTACAATGGGCGGTCTTATCGCTAAGAGCGATCTCTTCCAGACAACCTTGTTATTGGATTACATTCTGTATCCTTATTATAACATTTCTTACCATATGTAGATACTGTGTGTGACCTTTCACTTAAACACTTTTAATGTGTAAAAAATACATTAGATTTCAGTATAAAATACTAGCCGTGTCCTGCGGCTTCGCCCGCTTTTATTAAATTAATAAGTAGCCTGCGTATTCCAGGTCTAGTGTGTTTACCAGCTTCGATCACATCGTCACTTACCATCAGGTGAGATAGTGGTCAAACACTAGCCTGTCACAAAAAAAAAAGCCTATGTGTTATTCTGGGACCTAAACTATCTTCATTCAAAATTTAATCAAAATCGGTTAATTTGTTACGGAGATACGTAGTAACAAACATTCACACACAAACGCATTCGCATTTATAATATTAGTAGGATACATTTTAATATGTGTATGTAAGTTTCGGTTTCCGCCGAAACTGAGAGTCTGGCCGAAAGTTCAGTTTCGGCTGAAAAACCTTTTTCGATCGAACACTAATTATAATTAAGTCTTAAATAATATTTATTGATATTTTTACGAACATGCATATTTTACAAGATATAAAAATGTATAGATCCTATAACACCTTTTAATAAAAAAGAACACAGATGGGAATAACAGCACATGATTATAGAATAAGTGTAACAATAGCCGGTCTTATCGCTAGAGCAATCTCTTTTAGACAACCTTTATATTGAGGGGAATAATTAAACGTAATATGACGTCGTTCTAAGTTTACCTTGAATACCTATATCTTTAAACAATTCTCTGATGGATTCGCGTGGACCAATATGGCATTCGTATTATAACATAAACGCTTTCACACTCACAGCCCCACACTAAGTTCGATGACTTGTGTCGTGCAGGAAACATTCAATCACACACACAATCACAACCAGAAACACTGTTATCTCCCTAGGACCACACACAACGCTATTTTGGAAGTGTTCTTATGAGAGGGTTTTGAAATTCTGACCCGCATCCTTTTAGTGAGACGAAAAGTGGTGGATGTAAACACTGCGATGAATAATTATTCATTATTATATTAATTATAATTAAAATGTTTCCCTGTAATACAAAAGTTTCACTTCTATCGTGTGTCTTTACAACACGCTGTTTTTTATTATATTACTAGCTGTCCCGGCTTGTTTAGGAAGCCATACCCGGCTTCCTTCATGTTTATGTTTGCCTAGTACTTTACCATATTATTATGTTTATGAGAAAATTATTTTTAAACACTAATGAAAAAAAAATTTACTTTCTTAAAAAGTATCCTATGTCCGTCTCCTGCTTCTAAGCTCCCTTCGGGGCCTTCGCACCAACTTTCAGCCAAATCGGTTCAGCCGGTCTCGAGTTATAAATTGTGTAACTAACACGACTTTCTTTTATATATATAGATTATTACAGATTTAACTCTTAATTACTAATTTCTGTCCGTGCCCAAACTTTGGACTCATATGTGCAGTATATGCATGCAATTTATAGTCCGACCGTCCGCGTCGCATTACCCCCTCATGGGGTGCCATGAGAACAAGCGGTGAGTTTATGGTCGATATTATGGGGTGCATGACGGATTGGTCTATTGTTTTCTATACATCGATAGGGGGATCGTGGCACGTCACGTCAGTGCTTTGTATTGGCGTAACAAATGCACCGAAAATGTAATTATAACTGATAATTACTAGTGGCTGTTTGAGCTGAACACCTCGCGTATTTCTTATTAACTGCCCGGTGGCTCAGTCGGGTGACGTTCGCCTTCTAAGCAGGGGTATCGGGTTCGATTCCTGGCGGGAACACAAGTTTTCTCCCCATGGAAAAATTGTGTTTCTGGTTCTGATTGTGGGTGTGATGTGAATGTTTTCGGCACCCACAACACAAGTCATCGGACTTAGTGTGGGGCTGTGAGTGTGTATGCGTTTATGTTTTTCGGAATGGCTGAAATATGTTTTTTTTACGTTGTCAACCCTCATACGTCCGACATTTTGAAAAATTTCCACAAACTGAATCTGCAAAAAAAAGTTATAAAATTATCGAACCTGCTCACAAAATTTCACAAGAATCAGTTGAGAAATGCGACCTGTAGAGGAGAACATCCGGAAATCCGGACATCCAGACATACGAAAGCAATTTTGCCCAAGCTGAAACGGAGACGCTCGCGCTCTTTCGGTCAAAAAGTATTGTTTTTCGGGTCATCTTTGAACTTTGAACACTCAGCTGGTGTAGTTAGTGCCTTCAAAGCCCCAGGTTCAATTCCGGGTGGGAACAAGTTTCATGAGTTTTCTCCTTACAGGAAATTTGTCCGCTGGCGTAGTTGGGTGCGCGTTCGCCTTCAAAGCAGCAGGTTCGATTCGTGATTGGAAATCACCAAGAAGTTTGTGTTTCTGGTTCTAGGTGTGATGTGAATGTTGTGAGTGTGAAAGCGATTATGTGTATGTTTTTCATGTTTTTTTACCAGGGCGATGCCGGGCGGGTCAGCTAGTGTAGAAATCTTATTTTTTTGTTTATTATTTATTTATTTAATCACAAAAAAAAACAATTACAATATGTATGATTGTAACTTACAATTAGAACCTTATTGCTAAAAGTCAATAGAACGAATTTAAGAAATAGAAACAATTATTACTTTACTTCATTTATATAAAACTAGCAGTGCCCCGCGGCTTCGCCCGCTATTATCAAGTTAAAAAGTAGCCTATGTGTTAATCCTAGGTATAATCTATGTGCATTCCAAATTTCATCCAAATCTGTTCAGCCGTTTAAGCGTGAAGAGGGAACAAACATACTTACACACAAACTTTCGGATTTATAATATTAGTAGGATTAAACAAAATTATCCACATTTGCAAAAACTGTGTCTTAAAAATATCTCCACAAATCGCAACAAATATCAGCACTGGCAACACTGCACTTAATTATAAAATCTAAAAACACTACACTCACAAAAGAAGTCGCCATCAAATAACTGGCCATGTCATATAGTATTGATTCTGGCCCTTGCGTCCATCGCGCTCTTCCGCAGGTGATATCTGTGCGTGCGAGAGGGACAGCTTGATATACTTTCTTGCCGTTTGAGATGTAATGTTTACTTGTGTGCATTAATACACACAAGTAAACATTACAGGGTAACGCCCTAGAGAAGTGTAGAGTAGTGGAACTGCGGAATACGATTCTAGCTAAATCTGTATCGTTATACGTCCTACACGCAGACGAGCTGCGAAGCCTCCGTCTCTTTTTAACTTGCCATATTGGGGTAGCTTTTACCCGACGACGGCGAAACAAAAGTTATGTTTTTGACTGGTATGTATGTATGTATGTTCATCTGTTGCCTCATAACTTCTATATTACTTTTTGTTTTTTCATGGTAGGCAACCTTTTGACTGCCATCTCACCTGTATGTACATTCCAAATTTCATCCAAATCCGTTCAGCTTGTAAAGCGTGAAGATGGAACAAACATACTTACACAAAAACTTTCGGATTTATAATATTAGTAGCATAGCTTCGAGTAACATAGTAAAAAATCTGATAAATTGAGAACCTCCTTTTTTTTGGTCTGTTGAAAATATATGTAAAACGCATTTGTAAAGCAAATGATAACATGTTAGATGAACTTTCACTTATACCTATTTTTTTAAATAAAAAAGATATAATTGTATATTTCCGTTTCACTGAGTGACAGGTTTTATATATCCCTCATTAAATTATTTACATTAAAAACAAGTATTTCTACAATTACTTCCTGAGAATATTATCAAGGATTTGCACCTTATTACGTGATGAAAAGGCAGTAATTCGTTCGTATAATAATTCCAACAAATTAAAATAACAATATATCTTAAATTCTTGTCAACAACTTAATAGGCTTGAACATCATATTGAAAATAATCAAAATACCACCATTGTTTTTACGCAATATTTAAAACGAAGATCCCAGTGTCCTTTGTCCACTTCAATAACTACAGTAAATATAGTAGATTACACTAATATTGGCCTCAATTCTTATGTACACTTACTTAATTAAATTTAAACTATCCCTGTCTCTTACAAAATAGAAACACAAGACATACATTTTAGTGTTGTCAAGCTAGTTTTGAAATTAAAATATGAACAGCAGAAGCAGAAAGGCGCGTGTTTTTAGTCAACACCAATTAAATACTCGACTAAGCTTGCATAGACAACTAAGTTCTGACTAACTTGACAGCACTAAAATGTATGCTATCTCTGTCTTGTGTTCCTATTTTGTAAAAGACAGGAATAGTTTTAATTTAATTTAGTGTGTAACATTAGAATCGAGGCCACTATATAGAGGTAAGTTAGTGGAACTACTGATCCAATTCTGAATACTCTTTCACTAAAAGATAGCTAGACCATCCCCGAGTGTCTGTCATATGCTATTACGATAAAATATTGTTTTTAGTATGAAATTACAATATTTGTAAAACAAGTCGGAGAAATATAAGCTAATGCTACTTTTCGAAACGTCTGCAATATGATTGGCTTACGTTTTAAACACCTATATCTCCGCCATTTAGATTTTTTTTCCAAAAACTGAATTGACAAAAAAACCTATTTAATTATTATCTATATAAAAATCTATATATTGACGACCAAGTTGGCGTGGTGGGCAAGTCTCTGCCCTCTGCACCGTGGGTCCTGGGTTCGATTCCCGGCAGAAGCACAATTTTTCTCCCCATGAGAGATTTGTGCTTCTGGTACTGGGTGTGATTATGTGAGTGTGGTATATAAATTTTTCCGACACCCACGATACAAGTCTTTGAGCTTAGTGTGGGGCTGTGAGTGTGAATGCGTTTGTTTTGAATCTGCTTACAAAATTTCACCAGAATCAGTTGCATACGCAACTACGCAGACGCAAAAGCGACTCAATGTGAGTGTGGCGCCCTTGTACAAACTATGGAGCACCTTCTTTCTTGCCCTCAAAGCCCTAACATCTGTACGACAACAGACTTAAACGAAGCTTCCCCTTCGGGAGTCGCAGTTGCAAAGTTCTGGGCTAAAAATATTTAGTGCTAAACAGTTTTTCGGATGTCCTTAATATCTGAAGGACTCAAAATCAAAATCAAAATCAAAAATCGTTTATTCACATGGGCCCCAAAGAGGCACTCATGAAAGTTAATGACTGTACTGCCAGATTCGCAAAATTACAGCCATCTCGAGAAGAACCTGGCAAGAAACTCGCCGGCGCATTTTTTTCATTCATTTTTTTTTTTAAACTTTCTTAATTTCTAATACATAATTTTGGGAAATATACTTTGGACCATCGACACGACGAAGAAGAAGACCAGAATCAGTTAAGAAACGCGACCTGTAGAGGTAGAGGAGAAGAAACGGGAATCTGCCTGTTACAAAAGCAATTTTGCCCAAGCTTACGCTTCGCGCTTGCTCGGTCTACTTACGAACTAACACGAACGATCATTAACTATGACAAAGTCCATCTAAACTGATCCCGTAGACTACTATACAAACTGTCACATAATCTATGGCCTAACTAAAGGGTGCCACTGTATAATCAAACACGATGGACACACAAATTGATCGGCTGGGGGTGGACTCACCCCCTGCTGTACATAGGGGTGTTGCAGGGGTCGTATTAATCCGCCCGGTTGATCCGATTTATTTCTATATTCAAATACGTCATCGGTGTTGTTTTATTTTTTCAGCGAGATAGGCAAGCGTTTGACCGCTATCTCACCTATTTGCATTGCAGTAGTTAATGTTCGCAGTGACTAACTAATCTTATACAGTCTTACTTATAAACCCCTCTTAATTTTTAAACAATTGCTTAGCTACAGTTTAACAAAAATTTCACTCATAAACGCGATTTAGCGTTACGTAATGCTTAAATAGTTGTCAAAATTAAACACCGCCATTGCCTAGTTTAAACCTTGCTAAGAGGCAAGATGGCGGGACTGATATATTTCAATAATAATTGTGTCAAAACTTTTTACGTAAGGGGCAAAATTGTTTACTTCGACAACCGTTGAATGTCACCTGTCTTAGATTTTCATTTCAATAGATTAATAAAACCACATTTTTGACAGCTGTATTCGTATAATTTCACTTTTAGTCGACTATTTTGGTAATAATCTGTGGCGGTCGTTTGAAACTTATTATAAAACAATTGACTACATTAATGACAAGGATGCATGGAGGCAAACGGCACAAGCGCTTTCTAGCGACTACATAATAGTTATACCTAGGTTAATATAATTATTTATTAGTGTTAAGGAATGATTTAAAAATAATGAATGAAAAAAAATGCGCCGGCGAGTTTCTTGCCAGGTTCTTCTCGAGATGGCTGTAATTTTGCGAATCTCGCAGTAGAGTCATTAACTTTCATGAGTGCCTCTTTGGGCCCATGTGAATAAACGATTTTGGTTTTGAAAATACTTACAAGTCAGTATGCAAATAATTTAAACGCAAGCAATGCTTTAAAAAAAATCTTAAAATATAAAATAACATAGAAAATTGAAATTCCCTCTGGAGTAATTGGGTTTGCGAGCGCCTTAGTCTTCTAAGCAGCGGGTGAGTATCGGCTTCGATTCTCGGTGGGAACGCAAGTTTTCTCCCTGGAGAAACTTCATGTTTCTGATTCTGGGTGTGACGTGAATGTTTTCGGCACCCACGACACAAGTCAACAAAATCAGTTTGGGGCTGTGTGGGAAAGCATTTGTGTTATATGTCTATAGTCCCTATAGACCATAGTGGCTTAAAACATATGACGAGGTTTTTTGCCGCGGAAGTGAAATAATGGCGTTTGTTGATTTTGTATAATTTATTAAAACCTGTGATACTTCGAGTGTTAATGTGTAACAATGGTGGATTATTAACCGTTAATACTTAGTGAACGTGCATAAGGTTAGCAAATAAATACGGTATGCAAATCATACAAATTGATTTTCACATACGCTCTAAAACTCCAATAGAAGTTAGACTATGACTGGAGCTTGACTTTTTTACTTGACTGTGACTGTGACTTTTGACTAGGACTTATAATATGAAATACACATAAAATACATTTATACTTGACACTGGCTAAATGCACAAGATTGCGAAGCCATTATTCAAAGAAAAAAAAATGACGATGATAACTATGTTATTATTCAAGCTGTATCAGAGTCTTCTGTGTAGCCTATATGCATACTTACATTTGAACTGTATAGAATTTCAACCGAAATTAATTTGCACACATAATAAAAGCTTTCGACATAATTCGACCAAACTATCAGTTATCGAGTTTCCTGCCATAGATTAGGTAATAGTTGCATTGAGGGTGAGTTCCCCTCACAGATTCATATACTGGTTGCATATTGTGGAACATAAATACGCTATTAATGTCGTTTTGGAGACCTCGCAGACTAGACATTATTACAGCAGTTGATTTGGTAAAAAGTGGTAGCTTTTGTTATTTTTAACCGACTTCAACAAAAGGAGGTTCTATGTTCGACTGTATGTTTTTTTATGTATGATCATTGAGTCTTCCCCCATTTCTGGACCAATACTCAAAAATATTTTTTTGTTTGGTAGATTATACTTCAAAGGTAGGACTCCTTATGAATTTTATCGAAATCGATCAAGCCAAAACCAAAATATAAGCGGTGAAGTCGGTTTTTTATGCTTTGCTTACGTTTACATTTTGGTTTGAATCTTAGGCAGCCTGGTTCGTTCAATTTATCGTAAATCTTTTTTTTATGTATGTTACCTCAGAATTCCAGCATAATTAACCGATTTGAGAAAATATTATTTGGTTCGAAAGGGTATAACGTTCTAGTTGGTCCCATTATAATTGATCAAGATCTGATGTAGAGTTTCGGAGATATATGCGATTGAAGTCGATTGTTCGTTTTTAAAACTCGTATATATCCTACTAATTTTTTTTTTTTTTTTTCTTATAATGATGTACCAATTACGTTTGGAACACCATTGGAATTACGATCTAGCCTTAAGACTAATAGGTAATATAATTTTGACCTAAACTGCTAAGTAGAGTAGTATATTAAGAATGTGTCCAATAACACTTTTCTTACTGTCTCTATTATCGGGAAGACACTTTGTTCTTGTGTTCTTTGTTAGTAGCACTCACTATATTACACTGTCACTTCACTACACTAGCTCAAAAGGTTTAGTTCTTTTGAGTCTTCTCACTAAGTCTGTGTTGTCGAGGAGCTGGATTGCCTCAACATTCACATGGTGATGAAGTCTTTGTTCATGAGCTTCGGCGATCCTACTAATATGATAAATCCGAAAGTTTGTGTGTAAGTGTGTGTGTAAATGTGTAAGTGTGTAAGTATATCGGTTCAGCCGTTCTTGAGTTATAAATAGTGTAACTAACACGACTTTCTTTTATATATATAGATAGATAGTCTTGCCTAGAATGTAAACTATTGGTAATAAATAGTTAAATTAGTTCAACCGTTACCGAAATACCTATTATGTGACAGGTTCTAAATTAAGCCTTGACTATAGTTGCAAGTTGCAAGCGAAATCGTCGCAGTGGCCGTGAATTTGCAATCCTTACACCAATGCTTCTCGAATAGTTTTTAAACTGACGTTGTTTTCGTTGATATTGGCTAAATATTTCTAGTTGAATCTCTTAATCATGACGCTGGTAACGGAGAAATATCGAGACCTTAATAAAAAAAAAACAAAATTAAATATACTTTGTAAATATCCTGTCACAAAAAATCAAAATCAAAATCGTTTTTTCACATGGGCCCCAAAGAGGCACTCATGAAAGTTAATGAATCTATTGCCATCCATTGTCTCTAACAATAATCCTAATTCTCAAAAATTTTTAAATTTAGGAGCTCTTTTTTTGTACGATCTTTCACTAATAGCTAGCTAGCGTCAGCTATGTGTCTTCTTCTCAGTAGAGTCATTAACTTTCATGAGTGCCTCTTTGGGGCCCATGTGAACTGAGCACTGCAAATTCCTACCAGACAGACAACATAAACACATTTTAATAAACAGCAACCATTTCTGTACAGTCGTACACAAAAGTAAAAAACAATTACATCACAAAACGGCCAATGCAAAACGAATAAAACCTACCCGATGTCCCAACGAAAGAGAGGGATGTACAAATGCCACTAGATAGAAAGGGACGGTGTATAATGGGGTGAGAAGTGAGGGCTGTTGATGTAAAAGCCAATTTCACTGAATCAGTCGGGGAAATAATATGATTGTTAGTGCTTGTGTTACGTTTATTGATGTTTAAATTATGTGGTTGGGTTGTGAGTGTGTTTTTGTTAGTTTTAGGTTGGTTTTTTATTCATAGATGACTTATACCAGTGGGTACGTTCCGATTTGTTTCTTTAAACTGCTCGTTAGCTTAGTGGTTCTAAGAATTTGGAGAATTTGTGTTTCTGATTCTGGTTGTGATTGTGTGTGTGATGTGAATGTTTGCGGCACCCGCGGCACAAGTCATCGAACTTAGTGTGGTTCACCGTATGTTGCTTTTGGCTTGATAGATTTCGATAAAATTTATATGGACCTCTAAATTATAATTTACCGAATAAAAAAAACATCAAAACCGATTCATAATTGGCGGAATTATCGCGTAGCAAACATACAGTCGAATTGAGAACTTCCTTTTTTGAAGTCAGTTGAAAATACATTAGAGCCATAATATTATGTGCTGTCAGTTCGCCTTCTAAGCATATCGGCCATATCGGGTTCGATTCCCGACGGGAACACAAGTTTTCTTCCCAAGGAAAATTTGTGTTTCTGGTTCTGGTTGTGATTGTGTATGTGTGATGTGAATGTATCCGGCACCCACGACACAAGTCATCGAACTTAGTGTGTGGCTGTGAGTGTGAAAGCGTTGTGATGTTTATGTATATTAATTAAAAAAAAAACAATTTACCTCAATAGTGTTCTCTACTAGGCAAAATGTAGGTCCGAGATCTCAGTTCGGGGCGAATGATATTATAACAAAATATGTTACATTAAACATATAGATTTTAATAAGATCTTCTCCTTGTTACAGATCACCAGGATTGACCATGTGCTAAGTGACAAGTGTCAGTTAGTGACAGTGACAAGTGTCAGTGCGGTGTCAGTGTTGTGATGAAGTGACCATGTCGTTGTGTGATGGTGGACTGTTCGCCACCGTGGACTCTGAATGCTAGCGACAGTTGAAGGTAAGAAATAAGAATTTTTGTACTAATCACCCATATATTACTATACTAGCCGTGCCCCGCGGCTTCGTCTGCTATTATCAAGATAAAAAGTAGCCTATGTGCTAATCCTAGGTATAATCTATGTACATTCCAAATTTCACCCAAATCCGTTCGGAACAAACATACTTACACACTTACACATTTTTACACACACACTTACACACAAACTTTCGGATTTATAATATTAGTAGGATTAGTAGGATTATATCATCACATTATCAGACTTCAAACTTCACTTGCTACATCTTCGGCCGCATCATCACTTTCCGTCAGGTGATATAGTGGTCAAATGCTTGCCTGTCGAGCATAAAAAATTACACTAATATTGTAAAAGTGACAGTTTGTGTATGTGTTTGTTTGTAACCTCTTCCCGCTCAAACGGGTGAACCAATTTTGATGAATTGGTATTGAGGTAGCTGACACCCTGGATTATGCGGGTATAACCGCGGGGCACAGCTAGTAATATTATAAATGCGAAATTTTGTGTGTAAGCATATTCTCTTTTCTCTTGACGCTGTAACGACTGAACGGATTTGGATGAAATTTGGTATGACATAAGTTATACCTGGAATCAACACTTGGCAATTTGTGTTTCTGGTTCTGGGTATGATTGTGTGTGTGATGTGAATATTTCCGACCACCACGACACAAGTCATTGAGGCTATGAGTGTGAAATCGTTAATGTTAAATCCTTTGGGAAGGAAATTTGTGCTCCTGCCGGGTGTTGAACCCAGGACACACGGCGCAGAAATCAAATGCTTGACCACTGCGCCGACTGGGTCGTTTGGATTATAAGTGACCTATGCGTTATTTCAGTTTCTGGAGACTGTACACACTTAAACATATTCAATAGTAATTTATGTACAATACATTTACATACACACAAATTTTCGGATTTATAATATGTGTGTGATTCATGATAATGATTAGCGAATTGTATTATTTCTTGATAACAAACAAACAAACAACAAACGCTTTCACACTCACATCCCCACACTAAGTTCAAAGACTTGTATCGTGGGTGCCGGAAACATTCACATCACACACAACATTACACCCAGAACCAGAAGCACAAATTTCCCTTGGGAAGGAATTTGTGCTTCTGCCGGGAATCGAACCCAGGACCCACGGCGCAGAGGGCGGACACCTGTCCACTGCGCCAACTGGGTCGTCAAAATGTTTATCTAAAATGCTATTTTTTATTCAGTATAGACAAACGTGTAACCACTATCTCTCTGGTAAGCGACGATGTGGTCGATGATGGAGCACGCTTACCTAAAAGAAGCTAGTGAACACGTGGTAACATGATAAATAAACCAATATTACCAAAAAAATTGTTAATCATTAAAATTATACTTATATTCAATCGTGGGACTGTAATAACTTATGACATAATTATATTTTAGTAACATTTTTATCTTTGACATTAATATTCTGAAATTTTGACATCTCTTGACATTATAACTTTAATGATGATTTTTTTATTTTCACTTATTGTAATTGGGCCACATATCTTCTTATATATAAAAATGAATTGCTGTTCGTTAGTCTCGCTAAAACTCGAGAATGGCTGGACCGATTTGGCTAATTTTGATCTTGAAATATTTGTGGAAGTTCAGGGAAGGTTTAAAAGGTGAGAAAATAAAAGAAATTGCAATAAAATTAGTAAAAAGTAGTATTTTATTTTCCCATACAAACTGTTCGTACCTGTCAAACAGGAGATGTTTCTGAATATTTGACCACAGACAATTGGCGGTATGAAGTTCGCCGGGTCAACTAGTAGAATATATTAACAATAACCATAATTATTATTATGACGCTATAAAGATATCTAACTACCTAGCCCTCAAATCAATATTTGCATGTCACTATTATGACCAAGTGTGTGAACTATATTGATACACTTAACCCTACATCTGTTTATACCTACACTTGAAGCAAATAAATGCATTTCATTTCACCACCTTCACTTTTGATCGATTGTCAGATCATTACGATAAGTGTAGTGTAGTGTCACAAATATCTACGTGACTTGACGATCTCAACCAGTTGTCAGGTTGGTGACCTTGGTGACGTCATGTCTTCCGGTGCGTCACTATTTGTGACTTGATCAGTGACCGCACATTTTTCTAACGACTTCACAGAATAGGAGGAGGTACTCAAGTCAACTGCATTTTTTTTTATGTGTATTATGTAATCGCTACCTAAAAGGCCTACCCCAAAATTAGATTTTTTATTTTTCGGACTTATTTTTTCTTTTTATGATTCAGCATTGAGAAATTCATACAACCCTAAATTTTCACCCTTCGACGATCAACCCCTATTTTTTTTTTAACTAAAAAAATATTTCCTAGAAATAATGTATATGGCAAAACAACGTTTGTCGGGTCACCTAGCCTAGTATACTATAGATATGTTCATAAGGCTGGTAGTACCAAAGACATTAAAAGTACCTACCCGTTATCAACGACCATGTATGTATGTATGTATATGTAAGTCTTCAAGTCGCGAGTGAATAGGTATCTTCTATGCAAGTCACATCGTCGCTTACCATCAGGTGAGATGGAAGTCAAAAGTTCGCCTATCTTGAAAAAAAATATGATAATACTCATGAATGTAGGAGAAGTGAAAGATGTCTGTCAGGATCGTAGCAGGTGGAGAAATGTGGTCTCTGCCAACCGCAAGGCGTGATTATGTATGTATGTAATTCAAAGACATTGTGTTTTGACGGCCCACTTGGCGCAGTTAGCAGGGTTCTGCTTTCTGCACCGTGGTTGCCAGGTTCGTTTCCTTGTAAGATAACAATTTTTCTTCCCAATTTTTTGGAGATTCTTACTTGGCTAGTTCTGGGTGTGATTATGTGTGAGGAGTATATGTTTCCAGCAACCAGAAAAATAATATTCAACCCACTTCTAAAAACACAAAGTCAGTGCACTGATGAAAAACTTACTTTACTTGGATGCCACATTTTCTTTCAGTTAAAAAACCATTTTTTTATATGAAAACTAAACTAGTGAACCAATTTTGATGAAATGTCCATAGGACCAATCAGATAGATCCTTTTAAATAAAATAACCGAATCAGTTTATAAACGACGGAGGTCTGGGTCAACAAACATAAAAAAAGCAATAAGAATTGAAAACCTCCTTTTTTTAAGTTGAGATTTTTTTTCCAACGTTACAATCTTGGTGTCTTCAAGTCTAGAATGAATAAACCTTAATACAATCTTCTATCATGTCCCTTCTTCGGCCGCATTGTCTCTGCGCATCAGGTGAGATAGTGGCAAATGCTTGCCAATTCTAATAAAAAAAAAAAATTGCAAGAGTAGCAAGAGTAAATGTAGATTTTTTAAATCTAAGATATGTTTTAATGTTTGTCTTCTCTTCATGCTGTAACGTCTTCACAAATGTACATAGCTAATACCTAGGATTATGTGGCTTCTTTTTACTTAATAAGTTAAAATACGTGGGCGAAACCGCGGGGCGCGGCTAGTTATTTATGTGAGAAGTGACAAAAAGTAAAGTAAAAGTAAATATTGTTTATTTCATTCATTATTGTACATTTTACATATTGCGGCCCTAGTTACCAAACTGGAAATGAAATGAAATTAGTATATTTCACACAAAATAGGGTATACATATATGTCTTCATGGTTGAATCGTCCTTCTATTTTGCCATGTGTTGGCATGTGAAATTACATGTTACATTAATATAATGACAATATTAAATTAAATTAATTATATTCTATTAAATGTCAATAAAATTATTAAAATACTGGGTGTGAGTAACACCCGTATCTTGGTAATTAGTTCCTTCCTGAGGGGAACATTATATTTAGTACTTCTTATCTAGGTCGTTAAAACATAAAATGAAAAATTAGATAAACTAACTAAATTGAAATCAAGCGTTATTTTGAAATTATAAGAACATATTTTTACAGTTTAATTGGATGAAAATGAAATAAGTTCCGCATCTCAATTTTAGGGTAAACTTTACAACGTCACATTCTAAGATCATTTGTATCTTAATCTTATGGGGTTATCTTAATCGGTTCAATTTAATCTTAGAAATGTGACTCAGGTAAAATGACAAATTGAAGATCAACTTATCTAATTAAATTAAAAACTATACAAGCCAATAAATAAAAATAACCCGACTGCGTAAAAAGTGAACGTTTTATATGTGATAGTTTTCGTGAGAATTAAACATTATAATATTATTAAATTACGGCTATCACTCACGTCATTTGATCGATATTGTCGACCTAGGTTTCGAACATGTACGATGCTCTTCTTCGGGATGAGTTTACGCCGCGAGATCGCGACGAAGACTCATCCCGAAGAAGAGCTTTTTTTTTATGTGATTGAGAGACGAGCAAGTCGATCGCCTGATGGTAAGCGTCAAACTTACCGATTATAATTCTGTGCCACCCAAAGTTTTGATCCTATATAGGTCAAAACCCTGCGCGGCGAAGAACAGCGCTGTCACTCCGATATTAGATGTTAAATACCAGAATTTCATCTCGAGTTTTTGTAACCGTTTTACTCGGCAATAAAAATAAAACCAGATAAATAAAAAAAATATATGATGAATGGTGCCGTCTTCTTAGAATGTTCATAACGTTTATAAATATAAAGGAAAAAAATATGAAATCTCATGCAAATAACATCAATTTGTATTTTTGTAACCATTTCGTTCCACCATTTTATATCAAAACACTGAAAGTTATTTCATATACGCATACTTACTAGACGAATTCTTCCAGACAACCTTGTCTACAGCTTGTTTTATTTTTTCAAGGGGCGTTTTCACGAAATTTGAATAAAACCAAAAAAAATCTAAGATTGCCACGCGTGACCTTGCGTAACCGCCACTATGTAATACCTATACGCAATATACACCTTTATGTGCAAAAGTGTAAGGGGGATAATTGGCTGTGGTTAAAAAAGGTGCTCGCATTGACGTTTACCTGCCCCTTAAGCCATGTACTTATTTTATTTATTTATATTATTTTTTATAATTTTTAAACCAAATAGATTAACTAATCTCGGCAATAGACCTGATTTAATTACAATAACCATTGGTGCAGTTACCCACCAATTTTCGGTTTTCTTACGAACCGTTCTCACGTTAATGGTTGTTCGAAACAAGTAGAACTGAAGACAATGTGAGGTCAATGACCCGACAATGACCACATAGATGAGGGACAGAAGAGATAGGGAAAGAGATGTACCTAAATTAACGTAGCTTCTGTGAGCCTTGTGCTAACGGAAGGCTGTGTTTATTTCCAACTATAATGGTAGTTAATTATAAACTCAGTGATATTTAATATTTTGATACATTATACACCACTAGTTTGTAGATACCAAAATAAAAAAAAACAGCGTCATCTACTGCAGTTACTGAACACATTCGCGAAAGAGTAACGAAGTTAATTATGTCATTTAAAACTCAAGTCAAAAGCTTTTATTTGTCCAATCTGTAAACGTTAATATAATATGTGAATTATACATGTTAAATAATATGTATTACAGGTGTATGTAATTATTTATTTATTTTATGTAAGTACATTCTGATATTATTATTGTTTTGAATTGTTTACGTAGTTTAAACAATGTATTTATATTATTTGAAATTTTATTTCATCCATTTTATCGCACCACCATCCCTACATTGTCTTTTAGTTTATATTTATATCCAAAGGTTGTCTGGAAGAGATCGCTTTTAGCGATAATACCGCCCATTGTACCTATCTTTATAAGTTTCTCTATACCCTAGTCATCCGGTAGTCACACAATCAAATAGTTTGTGCTATAATTAAACGCAAGCAAAGTTTAAAAAAACCGACTTCACCGCTTAAATTTTGGTATTGGCTTAAATTTTGGATCGGTCTGTCTTCTTGTAAGGTTTTAAAATAGTTGTCTGGTGGACATATATAAAAATGGAGCATCAGAATTTACGTGAAGTTAAGTTCCTAATTATTTTGGGAGCTTTAAAGCGTCTGCAAAGCGATACGGCCGACGGAAAGAGTTTGGGAACATTGGCGACTTATTTTTAAGGATATTGCCTAAAATATACGTGTAGATATCAGCTTGGAGAATTTACGTAAGGTAAGTAATGTTTTTATGTACCTTGATTACCTGATACCTGAAAATTGGCCGTCTAAGCAAGCTAGCAGGTAGGCATGCGCTCTTAGTATATACCAACAATACTCAATCATCCACATTTCCTTCGTCAGAAAATACGTGACGTCTGGTGGCCCTGGGATCTTGGACTATAACGTCATAAGCCGACCGCTTAGGCCGATCGTGCTTCTCTATCACTTGTTCCGCGCTCTCGCTTGCACGCTTAGGCTCAGGCGGAACGTGACACTTTTTCCTGCGTGCAGCCGGTGTTCATCGATTTATAAGACTTTATCACGTAAATAAAATGTACATTCTGGTATCACCCCTAATAAGTTTTGTTCACTATCTATTTTAATTGAGCGTAAAACTGTAGTGTTGGTAAATGTTTACCAGTACGTACGTGATTTGTTTACTGTTAGTGACTGGTTCTTCAAATGACTTGGTACAGCAATAAATTCAAAATAGGTTGTTTACATACCTACTGTATTTACACTATACACGTGCAAACAGTGGTATGTATGGTTTATAAAGGTTTTATAACATAGCTAGCCGTGCCCCGCATCTTCGCCTGCTATTATCAACTTAAAAAGTAGCATATGTGTTAATTCTTTCCACGTGAACCGATTTCGAATATTTTTTTGTTTGAAAGATGTTGCTTTCCAATTAGTCCCATTGAAATTTGATCAAGATCGGATCAGTAGTTTTTGAAATATCGTTAATAATGCGAATTCTGTGGACTATATTGACGATGTTCTCGTTTTTAACCGACTTCAAAAGTTACCTCATAACTTCTTTCGTTGTGAGCCGATTTTGATGATTATTTTTTATTTGAAAGATGGCAATTTATTGAAATTTGATCAAGATCAGATCTCTAGTTTTTGAGTTATCGTCAATAATGCGTGTGCAATACATTAAATCTGATCAAGGTTCCAAAGATAAAGCGGTGAAGTCGGTTTTTTAAGATTTGCTTGCGTTTAATTATTTGTACATTGACTTGTTATTTAGTATTGACACTTGTTGGTCTTAAATTGAACAGATCGTTTTGCTCCCTTTCAATACAACATGATCGTGATGACGTAGCATGTTTACCTTAACATCTCTTATTTGATTCAACAAGCCTTTGTTTTGTCTTGCATTCTTTGAAATAGCGCAAATATGTATAAACATCTCAAGATATCAGCGTACTTCGAAATGATTTCGATTTGATTGAAGGCTGGTATCCCTTTGAAGAATAGTGCTATTTGACTGCGCAAGCATGACTGGTTCCAGCTGAAAGGGCGAGTTGCCGATATAAGCTAGTTTTTGTAGTTTTTTTTTCACGCTGGATAGGCAAGCATTTGACTACCTGATGGAAAGGGACGATGCGGCCGAAGATGGAATATGCTTGCCTAGAAG
Source organism: Lomographa bimaculata (assembly GCA_948107665.1). Classification (NCBI taxonomy): domain Eukaryota; kingdom Metazoa; phylum Arthropoda; class Insecta; order Lepidoptera; family Geometridae; genus Lomographa; species Lomographa bimaculata. Next base: position 6,122,215 of record OX403612.1, on the reverse strand, counting down.
GTACGTATTCACTCTAGACTTAAAGACTCCCAGATTGTACCGTTCAGGGAACAAAGACGCAGGTAATGAGTTCCACTCGGTAGGACTCTCGTTTGCATTTTGGAGAGTGTGCGCAGGAATTACACAATTTAATTCCACCATGCCCATTTTACCATCAAACAACAAGACAAACTGTCAAATGTCATCCATTTATGGCTGACTTACCTCCAATTCGCTCGAAGCGTTTTGCTTCTACGTTCATCATCCGTACAGCGAAGGAGTGGAACTCATTGCCTGCGTCATTGTTCCATGAGGGGTATAATCTGGGAGTCTTCAAATCAAGAGTGAATAGGTATCTTCTTCTCTCTAGGCAGGCATGTCACATCTTCGACCGCTTCACTTTCCATCAGGTGAGATAATGCAGAGTTCGCCTGGGGCAGTACCTAGCCAGACATTGAACCGCCAAGCAGTAGTGTCCTAACATTACTGTATGCAGGATAAAGGGGCAATGTTTCTTAGTTAATTTACTAAGTTTAACTTGTGATATCTCATGATAAGCGCATTGAATTGCTCCGCAACAATAAATGTCTGCCGACTTAGGCGCATCTACTATTATTTATTTATTTAAACAAACGCAACCTACTAAATCTTATTTTTAATTAGACGCATCTGCTACAAGTTATAACATATACTATATAGAAAAGACATTTCTGATGTTAACTCAATTTTTACAAAAATATCAGTTACGTCTTTTTTCCTTATAACGTCAGACGTGTCGCAATTCAAAACTCTGGTTGCTGTCCGATCCATCGTCGCAATACTGTTTAGAATATTTCGTGGGTCAGCTAAAGTTACTATAGTTAATGTCATTTTATTTTTATGCATTAACAAGCTGTCCCGGTGACCTTCGTTCCGCCTAACAGGCAATGAAAGTGCATGTTTAGGAAGCCATACCCGGCATGCGTTACAATGCCACGTGACTATATTGTTACCTCCTTCATGTTTATGTTTGCCTAGTACTTTACCAATGACGTATGAGAAAATGGAAAGCATGTCGAAATGTAAAACAAAAAAAATTTAAAATGTACGTTCCTAAAAAGTACCCTATGTCCGTCTCCTGGATCTAAGCTACTTCTCCACCAATTTTCAGCTAAATCGGTTCAGCCGTTCTCGAGTTATAAATAGTGTAACTAACACTACTTTCTTTTATATATATAGATTTCTTCATACACCAAAGCATAAGGAACGTTATCAAATAAAGGTCCTATAAAAATCTATTTAAAAAAAGACTCGCAACTTTCATGACTCATCAAGTGAGCGACTTGCGACATTTAGTTGCTTAAGAAAAGCGCTGCTTTGAACCCCCTTTTTTTTAAATATCGTAAACTCGCCTGCGTCAAGCTGCTAATCCAGCCTACGGCCCGTAAAGCTCCAGGCTGACTCTTCGAAAGATTTCTATTACCGTAGTTTAGTCTCTATCCAAAATACAGTGATATTTACACTTGGTTCAATGACTAGAAAAGGTACTTCAAAAGATAGAGACAAATATTGCTTCTTTATCAGTCGAAAGAAAGCTAATACCAACTGCATACTCGAGTGTTACAATGCATAGTTCTCTGAATGAGTTCAGTACTATTTGGACTCAGTCAATGTTGATAGTGGAGTACACTTGAAACAACAACTGCGGTGCTTGCGTTACCTCACTAGTGTCATTGTTGGTAAAGAGAGTTCGTTTAAGATAAGACATTTATTTTTATGATTAACTATTGGACCACAATCTCTCGTGATGGCAAGCGACGATGCGGTCGACGACGGTTGGACATGCCTGCCCAGAAGATACCTCTTGACTTGAAGAGGCTTAAATTATACTTAGCGGGGAACAAGAATGAAGGCAGGGTGTTCCATTCTTTTGCAGTTTGCATAATAAAAGTTGTGCAAGAATGTCCACCATAAAAGGACGTCTTGTTTTTAGTATGCCTTGTCCGATGATGGAAGGGATGGAGGAATTAAATCATGCAATTCTGTCGCACACTCTTCGAAATGTATCCTGTAAAACACGCACAAGCTAGCCATACGCCGATGTTCGAGACTCTGAAGTCTTTTATCCGCTTGTTCAGTATGGCCAATTTCGAACTATGTAATAAAATTTCGAAATTTATATATAATTCTACTGTACGTGTGTATGTCACTGAAATCATCCTAAACGGCTGGACCGATTTGAATTTTTTTTTTGTATGCGTTTGTTTGAGGAGATGTTCGACTGTATATATTTTTTTTATTTATGTTCACCTATTTCTCCCCCATTTGACCCGATTGGACTTGGACCGATTCTCAAAGTTATTTTTTTGTTTGGTAGATTATACTTCAGAGGTGGTCTCATATAAATTTTATCAAGCCAAAATCAATAGATCAAGATCAGTAGTTCTTGAAATATCTTCAATAATGCGTGATTTGTACATCTAATCTAATCAAAGTTCCGAAGATAAAGCGGTGAAGTTGGTTTTTTTAAGATTTGCTTACGTTTAAATTATTATACATATTAAATAATAATCCTACTAATATTATAAATCCGAAAGTTTGTACGTGTGTAAGTATGTTTGTTCCCTCTTCACGCTTTAACGGCTGAACGGATTTGAATGAAAATTGGAATGTACATAGATTACACCTAGGATTAACACATAGGCTACTTTTTAACTTGATAATAGCGGGCGAAGCCGCGGGGCACGGCTAGTAAATAATAAATCTTTATTGCCAAAGAATGTACAATATTTCACGATAGTGTTCTTAAAGGCTAAGTTAGCAATATTGACTTGTATGTGTATATTTATTGTGTAATTAGGACATATACGATGTTAAACATATCTAACAACACATATCCATTAGAGATCTAATGTCCACAAAGTAAAGGTGGGCGATTCCGTTACATTCGACATTTCGGTGCGTAGGACGATCTGATTGACTACAATAATGGGCATGTTGATTTTCTATTGATTGCCGATTTGACTTTATCGATATTTGCAGAACACCACCTACTCATTTTCTAATTGACTTCAAATGGAGGAGGTTCTCAATTCGACTGTATTTTTTTTACCGACTTCCCAAAAAAGGAGGAGGTACTCAAGTCGACTGTATAATTTTTTTTTTTTATTTGTGTTACCTCATAACTTCTCTCCACGTGAGCCGATTTCGATATTTTTTTTTAGTTTGAAAGATGTTGCTTTCTAATTGGTTTAATTATTTCCAATGTGGTCCCATTTAAATTCAATCAAGATTTGAGCAGTAGTATTTGATTTATCCTCAATAATGCGTATTTAATTAAAAACGCATTAACACTCGCAGCCCCACATTAAGTCAAATACTTGTATCGTGGGTGCCGGAAACATTTACATATCACACACACAATCACATCCAGAACCAGAAGCACAAATCTCCCTTGGGAAGGAAAATTGTGCTTCTGCCAGGAATCTAACTCAGGACCCACGGCACAGAGGCCTGAGACTTGTCCACCGCGCCAACTGGTCGTCAATTTATTTAATCCGATCAAGGGTTCCGAAGATAAGGCGGTGAAGTCGGTTTTTTAAGCTTTACTTACGTTTATATGGACGTATAGTATGTTAAAGTCGCTCAGCGAACTATGGAAAGGGCTATGCTCGGAGTTTCTCTGAAGGATTGAATCCGGAACGAGGTTATCCGACAGAGAACCAAAGCAGTCGACATAGCACAGCGAATTAGTAAGCTGAAGTGGCAATGGGCTGGCCATATAAGCCGGAGAACCGATAACCGTTGGGGTAAACGTGTTCTTGAGTGGAGACCGCGAATTGGCAAACGTAGCACAGGACGCCCTCAGGCTCGGTGGAGCGACGATCTTCGCAAGGTGGCTGGCAGGAGCTGGATGAGAGAAGCAGAGGATCGTGCTCCGTGGCGTTCAATTGGAGAGGCCTATGTCCAGCAGTGGACCTCCATAGGCTGATGATGATGATGATAGTATGTATGGACTAATGGCCAGTTCCGATGGTAGGATTATTCAGGCCGCCTGAAGGCTAAAGGACTGTTACTTACGACTAACAACCTACTAGTGATCGATCCAGGGTACATTTCAATTTGTCATAACATAACAAACTTAGCCTCAAACGTTGGGTTATAATTACAAATTATACCTTATTTTATTTGTTTGATGTTGCTTTCACTTGAACCAATTTTGAAATATTTTTTTTTGTTTGATAGATTTTGCTTTCAAATTGGTCCCATTTAAACTTGATCAAGTTCCGACTAGTAGTTTTTGAGTTATCCTCAATAATGCGTATTCTGTGGACTACATTGACGATGTTCTCGTTTTTAACCGACTTCGAAAGTTACCTCATAACTTCTGTTTGTGCGCCGATTTTGATGATTATTTTTTTATTTGAAAGCTGGTGCTTTCCATGTGGTCCCATTGAAATTTGGTTAAGATCTGATAACTAGTTTTTGTGTTATTGCCAATACGTGTTTAATACGTTAAATCTGATCAAGTTTCCGAAGATAAAGCGGTGAATTCGGTTTTTTAAGCTTTGCTTGCGTTTAATTACTAGCGTTCTTAAAACGACGCTGATAATGATAAACAAGCATATTTAATACATACGGTGCTAAAATCATAACCCTCTTGTTTTGTCGTAGTATTAAAAGTTAACAAGTGTGTCTCTCCCGCAAATGTATGTAAATACATTCATGATTTTATCCAAGTTGTGCAATGCTCTCGTACAACTCCTCTCATTATAATATACCTATCCATTGATTATCGCATCATATGACAAACGCATTCACACTCACAGCCCCACAACAAGTTCAAAGACTTGTATCGTGGGTGCCGGACACATTCACATCACACACACACATTACTTCCAGACCCAGAAGCACAAATATCCCTTGGGAAGGAATTTGTGCTCCTGCCGGGAATCGAACCCAGGACCCACGGCGCAGAGGGCGGACACCTAATAAAGTTCTCATTAATCTTTTCCATTCTTGAAAATTATGAAAATAATATGAGAATCATTAAGTTTGCGAAAGGAAGATTTCCAATATTATCCTACTAATATTATAAATCCGAAAGTTTGTTTGTAAGTGTATAAGTATGTTTGTTCCCTCTTCACGCTTTAACGGCTGAACGGATTTGGATGAAATTTGGAATGTACATAAATTATACCTAGGATTAACACATAGGCTACTTTTTAACTTGATAATAGCGGGCGAAGCCGCGGGGCACGGCTAGTATAGTTATAATTTAATCTGCTCGTTGGCTCAGTAGAGTGCGCGTTCGCCTTCTAAGCTAAGGTTCCAGCCGGGAATCGAACCCGATACCTCTGTATTTTATACCCAAGGAAAATTTGTGTTTCTGGTTCTGGTTGTGATTGCGTGTGTGATGTGAATGTTTTTCGGCATCCACGACACATGTCATCTATCTATAGTATAAAGTATGGAAATCGAACCCGACACCCCTGCTTAGAAGGCGAACGCTCACTCAACTAAGCCAACGGGCAGTTCAAATAAGACTATTAGAAGTAAGTTAAATTCAAGTTTGCAGATTTGTATACATACTAAGTTATGAGATAATAAAGTTCGTATAAAATATGTCGATACCAATATATCGATATATATCCTACTTAATATTATAAATCCAAAATTTTGTGTGTGAGTATGTTTGTTCCCTCTTCACGCTTTAACGGCTGAACGGATTTGGATGAAATTTGGAATGTACATAGCTTATACCTAGGATTAACACATAGTCTACTTTTTCATTTGATTATGGCGGGCGAAGCCGCGTGGTACGGCTAGTATTTAATCAAATATATCGATACCAATATATAGATATAAAAAATATATCGATACCAATATATCGATATACAAATATATCGATACCAATCGCCGGATCGGTTATGCCAAGGTTTTATGCAAAAATCTATTCAAAACATAATTACATAACTTTACAGACAATGAAAATCGAAACGAATTCTTTTAACCGGTTTCAGTCGATGACGTCACATTCCTGACCTAACCCACTATACTATACATGACCATACGAGCGAGGCTACGAAATACCCCCTATACTGTACACGGTTGCGAGGGGGTAAAGAATACCCCCTTAGAGGCAAGAATCACGAGGGGTTGGGAGTTTCCTTATTGCATTATTCTTGGGGGTGCAGTTGGTGATAGTGAAAAAATGTAGTTAAATATGTCTAGGTCAGGGTTGGGTTTTATTTTTTGCTAGCTATGCCCGACGGGTTTACCCGCATTAGTTTGGTTAACATGTCAATATACAAGAAAAAATCAAAAACCGCATGCGTAACAGCTAACTTTTTTTAATTTACACTTTTTAGATATTTATACTTATTATAAAATTATTTTTATTTGCATATTGAAAATGCAAGTGCTTGTTAATCAACTTAAAATCGTTATATTTTTTTAATGCGGAAATGGCTAGCTTGCTATTTAGCGACTTCCAAAAAAAGGAGGAGGTACTCAAGTCGACTGTATTCTTCTTTCCACGTGAACCGATTTCGTTTTTTTTTTATTTTGAAATATGTTGCTTTCCAATTGGTCCCATTTAAATTTGATCAAGATCTGATCAGAAGTTTTTGAAATATCGTCAATAATGGGTATTCTGTGGGACTACATTGACGATGTTCTCTTTTTTAACCAACTTCAAAAGGTACCTCATAACTTCTTTCGTTGTGATCCGATTTTGATGATTATTTTTTTATTTGAAAGTTGATGCTTTTCATCCCATTTAAATTTGATCAAGATCTGATCAGTAGTTCTTGAAATATCGTCAATAATGCGTGTTTAGTACATCTAATCTGATTTAAGTTCCGAAGACAAAGCGGTGAAGTTGGTTTTTTTAAGCTTTGCTTGCGTTTAATTATACTTATTATACAGGAATTCCCGCGGGTCCGGGACCTACGCGGGTAAAACCACGGGGCACAGCTAGTAAGTACATTATAGCTAGCATTCAGCCTCGCTCGAGAGATGTTACCTTACATTACGATCGTAACGATAAGCAAATAACCAGCCAATTTGAAATTTATCGAGTGTGAAGCACTTACAGTTATAGCTTACAATAGTGGATTTAGTGTAGAGGCGTGCAGAGGTCACGTATTCAAATAGCATGTATATAATATATTTTTATACAATACGTAGCAGATAAATAAGTAATACTTTAAAAAGATTTTTTTTAAATCAAGCTTTTAAAAATGACCTGCGTTGTGCAAGTATTATTATATTTATTTATAAATTTTTCTTAAGCTAAGGTTTTTTTTACAATATATTTTTATAAAAGTAATAAAAAATACAATACTACAAAATAAAGAAAATTGTAAAAAAAAACCTAAACCTAGTATGCCACCAGCAGCGGGGCAGGGCCCAAGCTACCAAGTATTATTATTATTATTATCTTTATTATGGACTCGTCTTGTATTATAGCATACATCACATTACATAACTTTTATTTTTTTTACAATTAACAAATACCAATTACCATGTCAGTATGTACATATATATAAGGATAAGCCTACCTTTTTAGGTATGGTTTTTAGTATTGACGACCCAGTTGGCGCAATGTCCGTCCTCTGCACCGTGGGACCTAGGTTAAATTCCCGACAGGAGCACAAATTCCTTCCCAAGGGATATTTGTGTTTCTGGTTCTGGGTGTAATGTGTGGGACACAAGTCATCGAACTTAGTGTGGGCTGTGAGTGTAAAGGCGTTTACGTTTATTATTATTTTATAATCAGACCGATTTGTACTATAAAGTATTCTGTGACCACCATGTTACTTACAAACTATATGTACATCGCCCAGCCTCGAAAAAGGAGGGGTGGTGAAAATCATTGAAAAACATCCTCCATTCACTATATGGGTGAGCTACCACCCCCAGAAGTTCGCCACCCCTGGGTTACGTTCGGCAACCTACTTACACTGGTTTTTATTAATTACGAATTATTGTGAATGAATTTATAAGAACGATTTTTTTCTTAATTAACAATATAATCATTATTCTAAAAAAAACTTTTATTTTTGAATATTTCTTTTTTTTTTATTACCGACTAAGCAAACGTTTGACCACAATCACACCTGATGGAAAGTGACGATGTAGTCTAAGGTGGAGCACGCTTAGTAAATACCTATTCACTTTACTTTTGAACACACCCAAATACTTTCGGGAAACACAGACGGCGGCAAAGCGTTCCATTCTTTTGCTGTTCTATAAATGAACGAAGACGCGAAACGTTTCGTGCAAATGAACGGAATTTCAACCATAAATGGGTGACGCGACGCTGTTCGTCTAGATGTAAGGTGGAAAAAAGGTGAAGCGGGAACAAAGTCGTGTAGTTCCTGAGCACATTCACCGTAATGTATTATAGAGAATACTGGCAGGCTTGTAAATTACCCGACTGACAAGGAATGGTTATGTTTTTGGCGCGTATCTTGTACGTATATTTATTTCTTTATTACCTCATATCTCCTAAACGGTTAATTGGATTTTAACAGTTAATCGATTCGTCTTAAAAACCGAGTCCAAAAATAGGAAATTGAAAAAAAAAATGCGGATTTTTGGCGCGAAATAGTAATACGTAATAAAAAATAATTAAACAAAACTTTTGAGTAGGGTATCCAAATGGACGAAATTAAGAATGGCTCACATAATACATAAAAGTACGTTCACATTTTTCGCAGTCGGGTTGTTCGAATTTTAGTAAAAAGTTTTTATAACACCCCTCTTTTTGCGTCGGAGGTTAAAAAATAGTACAATTCAAATGCAGTAAATAGTTACAGCATTTTAATTGTTCGTATTTTTAACCTCAGATGCAGAAAAGGGAGTGTTATAAGTTTGACGTGTGTCTCTGTCTGTCGGCTGGCTTGTAGCGTCTAGTCTACAGAGACTTACAATAAATAATTTATACTAGCCGTGCTTCGCGGCTTCGCCCGCTATTATCAAGATAAAAAGCCTATGTGTTAATCCTAGGTATAGTCTATGTACATTCCAAATTCCATCAAAATCCGTTCAGCTGTTAAAGCGTGAACAACACATAAACTTTCGGATTTTAATATTACTACATTTAAAAATAGCAAAAAAATAAAAACATTCCACAGTTCAATAAATTTTAAGATAATTAAGACCTGCTCACTTTGTCACTTAATTAGGTTCATAATTTTTGTAAGATTTAGTGAGATTTGTGTGTGGTGGTTTAGATTCATAATTAAATCCAATAAATAATAATACAAGTCCAACGTGGTGATGCCCAAAACTCTGTAATTTACTTCGTTTGTACTAATTTAATCCTTATGTCTTATGTAATAATGTTATTTTTCCCATTTCAGGCGTGGTATGGACAAGGAGGGGGGCGAAGGCGCCGAGGCGGCGGGGAAGGCGCCCCCTGACGGTCTACTCGACGCCGCAGGCCTGTTTGGTGGTAATTATAGATTCACATAGTCTATATTCTATATTTATATATATTTGACGACCCAGTTGGCGCAGTGGACAGGTGTCCGCTCTCTGCGCCGTGGGTCCTGGGTTCGATTCCCGGCAGGAGCACACATTCCTTCCCAAGGGATATTTGTGCTTCTGGTTCTGGGTGTAATGTGTGTGTGATGTGAATGTTTCCGGCACCCACGATACAAGTCTTTGAACTTAGTGTGGGGCTGTGAGTGTGAATGCGTTAGTTGTTAGTTGTTATATACAATATAAAATATATAAAAGTTGATGTTTGTTGGTCTCACAAAAACTCGAGAACGGCTGGACCGATTTGCCTAATTTTGGTTTTGAAATATTTGTGGAAGTTCAGGGAAGGTTTAAAAGGTGAGAAAATACAAAGAAATTGCAAGAAAAGTCGTAAAATCAACTATTAACTGAAATAACTTATTTTTTTTATGCTCGATAGGCAAGCATTTGACCACAATCTCACCTGAAGCAAAGCGAATTATTAATTAAATTTCCCATACAAATTGTTCGTACCTGTCAAAGATTAGACACAAAATAATTTCTGAACACACTGTAAATATTTGACCACAGACAAATGTGACATAGTTCAGACAACTTTTAGTGACGGTACGAAGTTCGCCGGGTCAGCTAGTCTATACTTCGATACTAATGTTATATAATAATAAATAATAATAATAAACACTTTCACACTCACAGCCCAACACTAAGTTCGATGACTTGTGTCGTGGGAGCCGGAAACATTCACATCACACACACAATCACAACCAGAACCAGAAACACAAATTTTCCTTGGGGAGAAAACTTGTGTTCCCGCTGGGAATCGAACCCGATACGAACGCCACCCAATCAAGCCAACGGGCAGTTCGTATATAGAAGTAAAGTTTGAGAGACTACCTCTCAAACTTTACTTGTAGTGGGTAATTTCTGGATCTACTAAACCCTTTACATACATACAAACAAACTAACAAACTTTAACTCTTCATAATATGAGTATAGATGGATATTCAATATTGACAGAAGAAAAAAAACAATCATTACAAATAAAATCCTCGTAAAAAAACGTCAAACCCATTAGACATGTTTACACTTATGAAGTCTTGGATAACATACCTAGCTTTAGATGATATAAACGAGTGCAATTTAGAATGTGTATCAGGAACATAAAATAGTCACGAAGTTACTTGCCTGAAATTCAATGACTCACAAGAAATTAATGTTGTGTACGGCTTGAAACACGTCTAAATTTCGACTTACTTTGTAGTCGAAATTTAGACGATTTCGCCTCTGCGTATCGCGCGTCTGACTCATCCTGATGAAGGACAACAAATTTGTCCGAAACTAGTCGACTACAAAGTAAGTCGAAATTTAGACGTGTTTCAAGCCGTACACAACATTAATTATGTGTAATACTCACGATAGTTTTAATTAAGACTCGCAAGAAATCTAGAAGTATAGAAACTGGTATAAAATATTTACAGATAGCTCCAAAAGTGCAGACAGTAGAGTAATGACCTTTTATGATTCTGAGTCAAATTATAGATCCATGTATAAAACGTCTGCTAAAATCTCAATCATGACTTTTCTCATTGCAATTTCAGAAGCAATACAATATGTTGGTAATATAAGCAAAACCAGATTGTTAATTTAACGGACTGTAAAAGTGCTTTGCAACACATAATCAGGATCAGAGGTTCTTCGATAGCTTTTGTTATTTCAAAAGGTGTTAGCAACCTTACTGCTAAAGGTATCAATCTGAAGTTTTCTCATTGCCTGCGTCTTTGTTCCCTGAACAGTATAATCTTGGTGTCTTCAAATCTAGAGTGAATAGATACCTTCTAGGCAAGCATGTTCCATCTTTGGCCGCATCGTCACTTTCCATCAGGTGAGATAGCGGTCAAATGCTAGCCTATCTAGTATTTAAAAAGTTGCAATTGGTTTCATTCTATGTGGGAATAAGAGGTAACTCACGTCATTTGATCGATATTGTCGACCTATTTCGAGCATGTACGATGCTTTTCTTCGGGATGAGCTTACGCCGCGAGATCGCGATGGAGACTCATCCCGAGTGAGTGAGTGATAGCCGTATTATAATGTTTAATTCTCACGAAAATTTTAATAGTAAAAAAAATAATGATGTAGTTAAAGAATACTTTGATGAATGAAGTAAAAAGAAAAGAATTTGGTAACAAGACAGTAAAGTCTCAGCCTCCTCGTATACCTTGGTTTGTGGCACATAATTTGCCTAGAAATAATGTTGTTTAGATTAAGATCAGGGCATTATCTATGCAAGCTAACCAAAGACACTTAAACAGTGGCCGTGGTTAGATTAAAGAAATAACCCATCTGACCACGTCCACCAGTCTAACTGCGGACACTGAAATTTTATCAGTCTAACCAGGGACAGTAAACAGTGTCCGTGGTTAGATCAATCTAACAAACTGATCGGACTAGGGACACCTAACGGAAATTAAGTTTTTTTTAAATCTTTATTTTATTTAGAGGCTTTTAAACTTTCAGGTTATGTCAGCCTCATCGTCGCCTTAACAATATACTCGTATATATACAGCATTTGTAAAGGAAATTAAGGTGATAATGAAAAAATCCATTGACCAAAATTGAGAGTTTTGCGGCACGGTAGAAGACATCCATCATTTACTTATGGGATGTGTTAGTAATGCAAAAGAGCGTGGGCATTTAGGCCTATGCAAATTTAATGTATTTAAGCATTGCAACAATGTTTAATATTCAAAGAACCTAGATTAAGGTACGACGGGCATACAGGAATGTGATAAAAGCCCCTAAATAAATTATGATAAATAAAAAAGTTCACTGAGCAAAATGTGACAAGCGAGTAAAATTTATACAAAAAACATATATATAATACTATCGCGTAGACGTATCATAAACGTACTATACATATACCTACCTACATATACGAGGATGTGCAAAGTGACATCTTTCTATTAGAATTCTTTGCTATCTCTTTATTGACCAAGCGAGCAGAGCGAGCGAACCGTCTCCATTTCAGCTTAGGTAAAATTGCTTTCGTATGTCCGGCGGATTTCCGGTAGTTCTCCTCTACAGGTCGCAATTCTCAACCGATTCTTGTGAAATTTTGTGAGCAGGTTCGATAATTATATAGATTTTATTTGTCGATTCAGTTTATGGTTTTTTTTTTTCAAAATGGCGGACATTATGTGGGTATTGGTGATTTAAAACGTAAAAATAAAACATATTTCAGTTAATTGTTTATATAGCATTAGCCATGCTAGGCAGAACTATATTGATAAATTTAGAAAGGAAAAATTATCGCTTGAGGCGGGGTTAGAACCCGCGGCCATAGGGCCTTATTGCTCTAACCGCTGAGCCACTCAAGGCCGGCCTGAAGCGACGAAATTGTCCTTTTCTTATTATTAACGTCTAACGGCGACGTAGTAGTTTCCAAAACCTGTTTCGGTAGATTACGTCACACGTCCCCCCGGTTAAAGCAATAGGGCATGACACCCTATGGCCGCGGGTTCAAACCCCGCATCAAGCGATAATTTTTCCTTTCTAAATGTATCAATATATTCCAGCTATTTAGAAAAATACGCGAGTTCTTCAGCTGATAGTCACTAGTACTTATATATATTATTACTTCAATTTGCAGAAGATTCCACCTCTTTTTAAAAAGCTTTGCTTATATTAGTCATCAAGCCGAACTTCGCGACTCCATTTAAAACCCATCACATTTCATACAAGAGTATGCTCGAACCGCATACCCACTTACAATTCCCTAATAACAAGGAAACCACAACCACAATCTTGCCAAACAAAAATGTACTCTGACCCATCCGAATAGAACTCACAGAACAGCTCCAGTTTCGTTTATAAGTTGGTTAAGCTACGCAACTGAATTGCTTAGCGAAATTGTGTTTTAACACATTGTGATACGGTTGTCTGATGTTAATATTAACTGATAAGTCTGGGTGCGAGGTAACCGACCTCCAGGCCAGTTTACGTATATGGTTTAGTAACACGCAACGTATGGGAACAGAAAGCAAATGGAGTTATAAAATGTGTCATATAATCAGATATGACAAAGAATCTTTCGATTCAAGTTTTGTGTGTGCCCCGCGGCTTCGCCCGCGTTTATCTATTTAAAAAGTAGCCTACGTGCTAGTGCTAGGGCTAAGTATAAGCTATGTACATTCCAAATTTTATTCCAACCGCGTGAAGAGTAAAAAAACATACAACACACATTTACACATAAACTTTCGGATTTGTAATATGAGTGTAATTAATATAATTGAAACAAGCAAAACAAACCAACAAACGCATTCACACCCACTTTTTTGCTGGACCAATTTCGATAAAATTATATGGGGCCACCTCTGAAGTATACTCTACCAAAAAAAATCATCAATATCGATTCACAATTGGCGGAGATATCGCGTAAAATACATACAAAAAAAGAACATTATAGTCGAATTGAGAACCTCTTTTTTTTTAAGTCGGTTGAAAATAACCAATTAGCAAGGATGTTGTAACCGTAGGTTTGTTTCCTATCTCGATGCCAATTAGCTACTCTTATGTCTAATTATGTCAACGATGAACGAATAGCTTGTGAATTTAAAAACAATCAGTGAGTCCATTTATTCTGCTGGACTGTATATATCCTACTAATATTATAAATTCGAAAGTTTGTGTGTGTGTGTGAATGTGTGTTACCACGTATATCCGTAACGAATCCACCGATTTTGATGAAATTTTGAATGTAGATAGTTTAGGTTCTGGAATAACACATGGGCTACTATTTAATTTAATTAACGCGGGCGAAGCCGCGGGGCACTGCTAGTACTATATAATCTGAATCTCAGAAACGGCTTCAACGATTTTCGTGAAATTTAGTATGCAGGGGGTTTCGGGGGCGATAAATCGATCTAGCTAGGTTTAATTTTAGAAAACGCCGTATTCACGAGCAAAGCTCGGTCATCCAGGTACTAATAGTAAAATGTGCTGCCACCATGAGAACTACGATTAATACCTATGCAGCTATCTATCTATGTCCTTCACACAAATCCGTACAATAAAATGTTACCATTCCGTTTTACCATCAAACAACAAGACAAACTGTCAAACGTCATCCATTTATGGTTGACATACCTCCAGTTCGCTCGAAGCGCTTTGCTTCTACGTTCATCATCCGTACAGCGAAGGAGTGGAACTCATTGCCTGCGTCTTTGTTCCCTGAACAGTATAATCTGGGTGTCTTCAAGTCTAGAGTGAATAGGTACCTTCTAGGCAGGCATGTTCCATCTTTGGCCGCATCGTCACTTTCCATCAGGTGATATAGCGGTCAAATGATTGCCTATCCAGAATAAAAAAAAAAATGTAATTTAAATATATAGCATTATATTATTCGCTTCCAGTTGCAGGAGGTTAATAAAAGCTAAAAATACACAAGTGATGACAGCTCTTGTTGCTTCGCGTGAGCCAGTGCCACAATTATAGAGGCATAGATTTAGGATCGGGCACCACCGTTCGAAAAAGGAATCCTCATTGGATCACTTATATATCCGTCTGTCTGTCTGTCAAGACGTATTATTCTCAGGAACGCGTGGACATATCCAGTTGAAATTAATATGAAAAAGATAGATCTATGGTCTCTTTGAACTATCACAAAAATTAAGCTTGTAAGTCTACACAAAAAAAAATAAGATTTTTTTTTTTTAAATCTTTATTTAAAGAGCTTAATCAACAAGATTATGTCGCTCTATAAGCAAACACAAGATATAAATCTTAACTTCTCTGAGCACAGTTATTAGTATATATTTATTTGTATATATATATATATATATATATATATATATATATATATGTTATATATTTTTTAGAAGTTTTCTTATATATTAAATTTTTAGATATTTATGTTATTTAATTTTTATTAGTATGTATAATCTTAAGTATTTTATATTTATGTACATTACAATTCGATATAAATTTCATTTACATATATTTTCTTTACCCCTTATTGATGCACGCCTCATGTCATTTCATTTTCCACCGCTGGATGACTGGTAGAGAATGCTTTTAGCATTAAGTCCTCCTTTTGTACACTTTTTACTGTGCAATAAAGTATTAAAAATAAATAAAATAATAAATAATATGCTTTAAATTACATGTAACGCATAAAAAAAAACAAATAAATAATATCATTTAAGAGTTGACAATGAGCCCCATGTTCAATTAACACTCATTGTAAACTCCTAAGGCGACGTCACATTTTTCATCACCAGCTTCAATTTACCACCATTCGGGGTGTATTGGACATTTGTGGAGCATATTTTGAAACGCGTCAATAAATCCAAACATGTAGCTTTGCCGCGAAAGTGAAAATATTGGGTACTTCCCAACGGATCATTGTATCACATTTTCACATTAACTGATCATAACGGTTGTTCCCATCTGATCTGAAGATCAGCAACTAAAATAAAGTAGACGTTCGCGCCGAACTGAGATCTCGCGCCTACATTTTGCCTCATAAAGAAAAACTTTTGAGGTTACTCACTCATAACTTTTTTCTACATAATAATTGTTTGATTTCTGTATTTGTTGTTCAAGTACAGTATATAACATATATTATACGTAAGTTTCAGCGTTCAGTGTAAAGCCGTTTTTGAGATAGACCCCGGGACAAAAAAGGATTAAAAACAGTGACTTTGATGGCCTATCAAATCGTTATTTTCTAACATAGATTTATTAAAAACTGGTACCCTACTTGTCAAGCCCTTTTCAACGATACCCCACAAGGGTAGATAAACTTACAAAAATGGGAGCCCACTTAATATTTTCGTTTATATAATTTTAAATGTCACTTCTGGCTTTGGGCCGTAGTTTCACATATTCTTTGAGAGTTTGAAGTCATTCGCTTATATGGTTTAGACGTTAATTGTCTGTGACAGAAGGACTGACGGACAAAGTGCTGAACGGCCCAAGTCAACTTAGAGATCGTGCTTCGCTCGATCAATTATATATTATTGTTCTCAACTGTTCATAAGGTCAGCGGCAACCAATATAAATGATCTATTATTGTTCTCAACTGATCTTAAGATCCATTGGAACTAAAATAGATATATGTTTACGTTCGGTACTTACGGTACGGTACTTCCTAATATATACTTAATATTTTTTAATTTTTTTTATTTGTGACAGGCTAGTGTTTGACCACTATCTCACCTGATGGTAAGTGACGATGTGATCGAAGCTGGTAAACACACTAGACCTGGAATACGCAAGCTCTTAAGGATAACTGCCGGAACACCGTATTTGGCTTGGCGGCAGACTTTCAACTTGATGGTGGTAAGCTACTTTGGTAGCAAGCCAGGCGAGCAACTCACAAAATGCTCTACCACCTCTCAAATGACACCTGATTAGCACCACCCGAGGACCACGTGTAGGGAGTCAGACTTAAGGGGTATCCTCCTACGGACGTGGGTGACTCAGCGCCCAATATTAACTATACTTAATAATATTAGGTTAACGAAAGTACATTAAGGAAGGTACATTAAGAATTTTAAAGAATCTAACTTCTTTATAAAGCGTATGAAAATAGCTATGCTAGTAATGTAATCAAAATCTCAGAGAGTCAACGCTTGTACAGTCGAAGGTCAATTAAATTTAGACCACTTCCTTGACCTGAAGTTTGAGCTGCTGCTGAAATAGTGACCTAATATATAGGTAACCATTTGGGAGCAAAATGTCTGGGAATGTCGCTGGAGGTTGAATAAATAATCGTATGACTAAGAAAGGATCGTGTGGATGTTTTCAACGCATCATGTTGATAGATAGATAGATAAATTCTTTATTTGCACACCAAAAAATAACACTTACAAAGAAATCCTACTAATATTATAAATCCGAAAGTTTGTGTGTAAGTGTGTAAGTATGTTTGTTCCCTCTTCACGCTTTAACGGCTGAACGGATTTGGATGAAATTTGCAATGTACATAGCTTATACCTAGGATTAACACATAGGCTACTTTTTAACTTGATAATAGCGGGCGAAGCCGCGGGGCACGGGTAGTCTTAAATATAACATAGGAGCACAAAGGGCGGTATTATCGCTCAAAGCGATTTCTTCCAGACAACCAAAGGGATATGATAAAAATATTACAAAAAGGGACGGTGGTGTACCTGAACACGTATTTAAATTAATAAATGTACTTTTATATGTTGCTGCGTAAGTTAGCCGTAGTAGTTTCAAACTATTCCGGTAGATGGCCTCTCACGTCCACATAAGGTAAGGATTAGTAGGGCTTGAATAGCTCAGCTGTTCGAGTAATAGGGCATGATAACTGCGATAGCCGTGGATTCAATTCCTGTATACAGGCTGTATCCCAATCATACGACACCCAAGATTCAAGTCTTTGAACTTAAAGTGGGGATGTGAGAGAGACTGGAAATGCGTTTGATAAAAAAAATGTTTAATTAAAAATTTGGCTTCGCAATATTGTGCATTTAGCCAGAGTCAAGTAATAATATATTTTAATTGTATTTCATATTAAAATTCCTAGTCAGAAGTCACAGTCAGAGTTAAGTAAAGGGGTCAAGGTCCAGTCATATGCAAGTTACGCCCTAGTAGTGGTAGAAATTTTACTAGAACGTCTATTGGCGTTTTGGACCGAAAGGCGAAATTCACGTTTTTCTACGTGGTACAATAATGGGCGTTTACTAAGTATTAACGGTTAATAATCCACTATTATTACACATTAACACTCGAAAAATCATAGGTTTTGGAAAATAATACAATAATGCCATTTTTTGCGGCAAAAACTCCTACATATAGTATATAATTTTATATTCTTAAAAAAAACACAAAGCATACAAGAGACACCCAAAACTGTCCCATCCTCATTTGTTAAGAGGACACTTATGTACTTAAAAGTAAAATTCCGTTAGCCACGAACGCATCGTGACATGTCCAATGGACGATCATTAGTTACTTCGCTCCGAATTGCTTTCCGGCGCTCAGCGGATGACTCATACACAAAAACATGCTGATTTAGTCTCGACAACCATCTATAACATACAATACATGCATTGCACGTGGACGATCTTTGCGATAGACTACAAAATTTTTTTTTCTTAGTTGTAACTGGGGTACGAGACGAGCAAGTTGCTCGCCTGATGGTAAGCGTTACGCTTGCCTATTATAGTTCAGTGCCACCCAGAGTTTTCAACTTATATCGACGACCCAGTTGGCGCAGTGGACAGCCCTCTGCGCCGTGGGTCCTGGTTTCGATTCCCGGCAGGAGCAAAAATTCCTAACCTGGGGATATTTGTGCTTCTGGTTCTGGGTGTAATGTGTGTGATGTGAATGTTTCCGGCACCCACGATACAAGTGTTTGAACTTAGTGTGGGGCTGTGAGTGTGAATGCGTTTGTTTGTTTTGTTTATATATGTCAAAATACTGCGCGGCAAAGCATTGCGTTTTTCACCGCGAGATTTTAGATGTTAAATCTCTTTATGTCCTGTAATTTCACTTACGTTAAATTAAGTTTGTGGGCCTTGTTTCTTTATTTATTTAGGAAAAGGTGATTTGGGATAACTGTCATGCCAACTTATACTAATGGATACATTAAATAAATGAATAAATGCACTGGGGAAATTAATTAACCACGTATTTGATGCATAAGTTATTTAGTAGCATTAATTTTTCTACTTAGTTTTTAAGCTGTTCAAGAAAGTATATAGAAACCTTAAGTTTTGATCCATATTTTTATTATTATAATACTTGTGATTTTTTTTTTGTTTGCAAGGTGACATGCTCGAGTGTTTTCGTAGGTGTTTTCCTTAAAAGGCAGGTGTCGGGAATATTTTCAAAATTTTGATATTATTGCGGGTTCCTTTGCTAAGTCATTAATTCAGCATTATCACATATTTTCAATGCAATTCATTATTATTTGACATACTTTTAATCTTATTGTTTTCAAACGTTTTCCTTTTGTAATTCTATATATTAATTGACTTGTAATTTCTTATTTATACTTTTATACTAATATTGTAAAGAGGTAAAGTTTGTGAGGTTGTAGCGGGTAATCTCTGGATCTAAAGAACCGATTTTGAAAATTATTTAACCAATAGAAAGCTACGTTATTTGTGAGTGTCATAGGCTATGTTTTTTTTTTACCCGGGCGACACCGGGCAGTTCAGCTAGTTACCAATAAATGAAATTATAATTATATGATTATGATTAACGCCGACATGTTCGATTGAAATAGGCAGTCCATTGGCCATCGTCTCTGGCACAGATACTTATTACTGTGTATGTGTGAGTGTGCGATGTATGATTGTATGATTTATCGCCTTGCACCGAAGTGGCCGAAATGTATGGATGCGGTTTATGATGGTTTTTATTAATGGTAGCTTGTTTCAGAATGATTGCATGGCGATGTGAATGCTGGTGTGCTAGATATAAACAAGTGATGATTTGGCGTCACTGACTGTTCTTTATTTAGCTAGCGGTATTTTGACAGTAATAACTTTTATGACGTCTAACGTTGGCCTTTAGGCTTTCAGCCTTTGAACTTGTAAGTCAAACGACGACCCAGTTGGCGCAGTGGACAGGTGTCCGCCCTCTGCGCCGTGGGTCCTGGGTTCGATTCCCGGCAGGAGCACAAAGTCCTTCCCAAGGGCTATTTGTGCTTCCGGTTCTGGATGTAATGTGTGTGTGATGTGAATGTTTCCGGCACCCACGATACAAGTCTTTAAACTTAGTGTGGGGCTGTGAGTGTCAATGCGTTTGTTTGTTTGTTATCCTAAATCCGGTTGTCATTAAAATTAAAAAAAAAAAAAAATTCGCGTCGTACAGTTAATTGACCGAGCGAACGAAAAGGTTCACCAAAATACCTAAAGATTTTTTAAAGATATTTTTAACGTATTAGCTGATAATCACAACAAACAGCTTCATTCTGCTGGGTCACTGGTTCCATTCCTGTTCATTCCACTTCTTTTGTAAATAACTCGTTCAGAGTAGTCGCGGTACGCCTCTGGAACTCACTCCCAGTGGACATACGGAAATGTGAGAACAAAAAAAATTTTAAGCGTCTGGTTCGAAAACACTTTCTAGAAGTTTTTCAAAGTTGAATCGTTACAGTAAAAATTGTTGGTATACTTTTGCTTTTATATATATATTAAACATATAAACATAAACATAAACGCTTTCACACTCACAGCCCCACACTAAGTTCAATGACTTGTGTCGTGAGTGCCGGAAACATTCACATCACACACACAATCACAACCAGAATTTTCCTTGGGGAGAAAACTTGTGTTCCCGCCGGGATTCGAACCCGATACCCTTGCTTAGAAGGCGAACGCCACCCAACTAAGTCAACGGGCAGTTCCAATTAGCTGATAATCACAACAAACAGCTTCGTTCTGCTGGCGCACTGGTTCCATTCCTGTTCATTCCACTTCTTTTGTAAATAACTCATTCAGAGTTGTCGCAGTTCGCCTCTGGAACTCACTCCCAGTGGACATACGGAAATGTGAGACCAAAGAAAATTTTAAGCGTCTGGTTCGAAAACACTTTCTAGAAGTTTTTCACAGTTGAATCGTTACAGTAAAAATTGTTATGGACATCGAATTTATAGGTACTTTTGCTTTTATATATGTAATTTATATAGAATACTAGCGATCCGTCCCGGCTTCGCACGGGTGTGATAAATGAAGAACCGCTCGACCGATTTTGTGCAAACTTCACATTAACCATCTACTAAATAGTCCGAACAAAGCCTAAACATTTGGTTTGGATAGGTGAGGCCATTCTCGAGTTATAAAATTACAACGAAAAGTGGCATTGATTTTTATATATATAGATTATAAATACATATACAATTATTATATGGGATGTATGTATCATATGATCTCATGTATGTATGTTTATGTATTGATTTCTAAAAGTTTTTATACATACATATTTATATATGTATATTTTAAAATTAATTTTAGGTCGCATTTCTCAACCGATTCTCGTGAAATTTTGTGAGCATGTTCTTTAAGTATATAGTATTTTTTTTGTAGATTCAGTTTTTGTTAAATTTTCAAAATGGCCGAGGGTGGGGTTCCTAAACGTAAAAAAAAACATCAAACGCAAAACAAGCGCATTCACACTCACAGCCCCACACTAATTTCAAAGACTTGTATCGTGGGTGCCGGAAACATTCACATCACACACACATCATTACACCCAGAGCCAGAAGCACAAATATCCATTGGGAAGGAATTTGTGCTCCTGCCGGGAATCGAACCCAGGACCCACGGCGCAGAGGGCGGACACCTGTCCACTGCGCCAACTGGGTCGTCAACATATATCAGCCATTTCGAAAATACGCGGCCTTCAGCTCATACAGCCTCTAGTAATAGTTTTATGTGTAGAGCGGACACTCCCCACCAGTCTGTCACACAATCTGTGCCCTACACCCCTACCGACAAATCAGCGGGCAAATTGAATTTTCATAGGGTCCACACCCTTTGTGTTGCATACACCCTGTCAAAGGCTGTCTGTGAAACCAGTGCACGCACACATTTGAATGAGGATGTAGTAGATGTATAGAAAACTAGTTGTTTCCCGCGGCTTCGTCCGCGTTAGTTGAAAAGTAGCTTATATGTTATTCCTGGATATAAGCTATATGTGCTTTATTAGGCCTAAAGAGAAAACAAACATACTTTCGCATTTCATAATTAATAATACTGGTATCTTCCAGGCAAGCATGTCCCACCGTCGACCGCTTCGTCGCTTTCCATCAGATAGCAGTCAAATGCTTCCTATTGATATTAAAAAAAAATATGACTATAGTGTGATAGTGTGATTCTTTATTACACAACCAATATTGTGGGTACATTGGCGAACTTAATGCTTCAGAGTATTTTCTTCCAGTGAACCTCGGTGTATCGTGGTAATTTAATTAGAGGTATATAGCGTTTTTTTTATAAAAGAAAACCAGGGTTTATTTTAAACAATAATGTCAATTAAACACGCATTATTGAGGATGCCGGCATCCACTACACATCATCGAACTCAGTGTGGGACTGTGAGTGTGAAAGCGTTTATGTTTATGTTTACATACAAATACTCTTTATTGCACACCAAGAAAAATATTAATTAACATTAGAAAAAATAACAATAGCAGTACAATCGGCGGCCTTATCGCTAAGCAGTGATAGCTTTTTTTTTATGTGTGTTACCTCATAACTGTGTTATACTCCACGTGAGCCGATTTCGTAAAATTTTTTTTAGTTTGTAAGATGTTGCTTTCTAATTGGTCCCATTTAAATTTGATCAAGATCTGATCAGTAGTTCTTGAAATATCGTCAATAATGTCAATTTTGTGACGAATAATGCGTACTTGTTGACGATGTTCTGGTTTACCCGACTTCAAAAGTTACCTCACAACTTCTTTCGTTGTGAGCCGATTTTGATGATTATTTTTTTATTTGAAAGCTGGTGGATCAAGGTTCCGATGATAAAGCGGTGAAATGGGTTTTTTAAGCTTTGCTTGCGTTTAATTATTCTTTTTTTCTCTTACATTGACTTGTCTAAATGGTACCTTCTCTCGTTTCCAGCGTACTGGGGCCGAGATGGCGCGGCCGCGGGCGGTGCGGCGGCTCAGGCCCAAGCGCAGGCCCAGGCGGCCCTGTTCGGCTTTGGATCCCGGTACCCACCGCCCACGACGCTCGGGGTGGCAGCCAATCAGGCCGCCTCGCTTGGACTCCATCCCGCTGCCAGTAAGTTACCATGAGGGAAAGGGAGAACTGGTCTTTGAGTCTCTTTTCAACCGACTTCAAAAAAGGGAGGTTCTCTCCGCCAATTATGAATCGATTTTGATGATTTTTTTGTTTGGTAGAGTATACTTCAGAGGTTGTCCCATATAAATTTGTCAAATCGAAATCGGTCAAGTCAAAATCGAAATATAAGCGATGAAGTCTGTTTTTTTAAGCTTTGCTTGCGTTTGTATTATCTTGGTTTTTGTATTATCTTGGTTCCCTTTAATGTGTCACCGAGTGTACCATATTAAATAATTAAACGCCAGCAAAGCTTAAAAAAAACTGACTTCACCGCTTTATCTTCGGAACTTTGATCAGATTAGATGTATTAAACACGCATTATTGAAGATATTTCAAGAACTACTGATCAGATCTTGATCAAATTTAAATGGTACCAATTGTAAAGCAACATCTTTCAAACAAAAAAAAAACTAAATCGGTCACGTGGAACGAAGTTATGGACAACACACATAAAAAATAAAACAAAACAGTCGACTTGAGTACCTCCTCCTTTTTTGTGAAGTCGGTAGAAAATACAACTTAACAGCTGTAGATTTTTTTTTTATACTCGATAGGCAAGCATTTGACCAGTATCTCACCTGATGGAAAGTGATCATCCGACCGAAGATGGGACATGCTTGCCTAGTAGGTACCTATTCACTCTAGACTTGAAGACACCCAAATTTTACCGTTCAGGAAACAAAGACGCAGGCAATGACTTCCACTCCCTCGCTATACGGATGATAAACGTAGAAGCAAAACGCTTCGAGCGAACCGGAGGTATGCTATCATATACTATTAAGTGATGAAGGATTTTACCGTTATATGTATGCAAGTATGTAATCTTACATAGACTTTAAATTAAACAAATTTGATCACTATTTATATATTAGTACCCGGGCGAGCTTTGCTCGGCTGAAAACACGGATAAAACGACGTTTTCTAAAATTGAAACCTAGCTAGATCGATTTATCGCCCCCGAAACCCCCTGCGTACTAAATTTCATGAAAATCGTTTGAGCCGTTTCCAAGATCCTGATTACACACATAGCTATACTAATAATCCCACTAATATTATAAATCCGAAAGTTTGTGTGTTAGTGTGTAAGTATGTTTGTTCCCTCTTCAAGCTTTAGCGGCTAAACGGATTTGGATGAAATTTGGAATGTACATAGATTATACTTAGGATTAACACATAGGCTACTTTTTATCTTGATAATAGCGGGCGAAGCCGCGGGGCACGGCTAGTAATATTATAAAGCTGAAGAGTTTGTTTGTTATACGCGCTAATCTCAGGAACCGCCTGGTCCGATTTGAAAAATTCTTTCAGTGTTGGATAGTACATTTATCGAGGAAGGCTATAGGCTATATTATATTTTCAAAAAAATTTGGGATCCTTACTAAATTTCCAATAATCACGCGGACGATGTCGCGGGCACTGCTAGTTTTACATACAAGAATTGCTCGTTTAAAGGTTTATTAGATTATATACAATGGATCCGAATAAGTTGTACGGATTGGTCACGTACTGGACTTTGTACGGCCTTTACACGCATAGGTAGGCTAATAATGCTTATCTACCAATCTCATTATAATGTTAGATTTTACAATGCGGCACTTATTCTCGTAGAACGTTATCAAATCGTGTCAAATACAATATATATATATAAAATATATAATATCGTTTATTGGTACATAAAAAGGCATTCAATAAGGTTCACCATTGGTATTAAGTGTAGTTTACACAGATTATTGGTTAATGGCAGTAGAACACAACAATAGTATACCTCAGGTGAAACTCTGTCCCCCACACAGGATTACCTGTACAGTGAGGTCACAGTGATCTTCCCTCGGACATTATACTGTCACACTTCAATAACGTTCTTTGCTTGAAAGCTATTTATCTCGCCAAGTACCCTATCTAAATACATATTTTGCATGTAAAATGGAAAAAAAAATTATCTGTCAGTTAATTGTTCTTAATAGGTCAATAGGCCAGATCCGTGAAAAATTCTATTTAGTTCGTCATTTGCATTGTCAAAAAATATTCGTTATATTTGGTGTGATTGTGTGTGTAATGTGAATGTTTCCGGCACGCACCACGCATGTCATTGAACTTAGTGCGGGGCTGTGAGTGTGAAAGCGTTTTTATATTGGACTCGTATTTTTAAACTGCTTATTGGTTGAGTGTCCGCTTTCTAAGCAGTGGTATCGGGTTCGATTGCCGGCGGGAACACAAGTTCTCTCCTCAGGGAAAATTTTTGTTTCTGGTTCTGGTTGTGATTGTGTGTGTGATGTGAATGTTTACGGCACCCACGACATAAGTCATTGAGCTTAGTGTGGGGCTGTGAGTGTGAAAGTATTATGTATTATGTAAGTATTATGTAAAGTATTTATGTTTATGTTTTCTTTTGTCAGTTAATTAAAACAAACAATTCAAAGTACTAAAAATTCAAAAACCTAACTGTGAAAAATGTGAATCTAATTTTTATATATTACTAGACGTGCCCCAAGGCTTCGCCCGCTATTATTAAAGTTAAAAAGTTGTCTTTGTGTTAATCCTAGGTATAAGCTATGTAGTATTCAAAATTTCGTTCAAATCCGTTCAGCCGTTAAAGTGTGAGAGGGAACAAACATAGTTACACACTTACACACAAACTTTCGGATCTATAATATTAGTAGGATGTAATCCCTTTTTAATTTCATTTATTTTGATACCCTACTCGATAGGTTTGGTTATTTTTGTATTAACATATAAACTACTAGCCGTACCCCGGCTTCGCCCGCTATTATCAAGTTAAAAAGTAGCCTATGTGTTAATCCTAGGTATAATCTATGTACATTCCAAATTTCATCCAAATCCGTTCAGCCGTTAAAGCGTGAATAGGGAACAAACATACTTACACACTTACACACAAACTTTCGGATTTATAATATTAGTAGGATTCCGCGCTATAAATCCGCCATTTTTATTAACAACCCAAGATATTTCCCGTTTGCTCTAAGTGTGAAGCTATATTCTAGTCAAGCAAGCTACATCTCTCCCTATCATCACTTTCCATCAGATAGCGGACAAATGCTTGACGATCCAGCATAAAAAAATGTACTGAATTTCCAGGCGCGGCGTGGTGGTCGATGGCGTCCCACCTCGCTGCACAGGACTATCTCCACAGGCTGCAAGCGTCCGGGCTGAACTTCCCCCAGATGGGGGACCCTTATTCAGCCCTGTCTGCTCTGTCGGCTGCAGGAGCGAAACACCCGCCCAAGCAGGCCAAGCCGCAGGGGCGGCCGGAGAGGTAATTCAAGTTTAAAATCGGTTATTCACATGGGCCCCAAAGAGGCACTCATCTCTCAGAAAGTTAATGACTATTGGCAGATTCTCAAAATTACAGTCATCCGAGAACCTGGCAATTTTAGGCGAAATGTAGGCCTTGTAGGTGCGGTCTTAGTTCGGGTCGAACAATTAGTAAAATACATTTGAAAATGTTTACATGTTAATGCAGCCGAGTGTACTAACATAGGTTTCTTTATCTATCATTATTTTGGCTTCGCAATCTTGTGCATTTAGCCAGTGTCAAGTAAAAATATATTTCAAGTTTATTTCATATTAAAAGTCCTAGTCACACGTCATAGCCAATGTACTAAAAAGAGTAAAGATCCAGTCATACTCAATTTATGCCCTAGTAAAGGGGTAGAAACTTTACTAGAACTCCTAATGGAGTTTTGAGCCAAGGCGAAAATCACGTTCAACTTGGTATCATTTGCCTACACTTATGCACGTTTACTAAGTATTAACGGTTAATAATCCACCATTATTACACATTAACACTCGAAGAATCACACGTTTTGGAAAATTATACAAAATCAACAACGCCATTTTTACACTTTCGCGGCAATACTCCCTAACAATACTCCCCAACTTTTATTGGGAATTATATAAAAAAATATAAACGTCTGTCAGAGGGGACTCGAACGAAGTATGCTAAATATAAGAAAGCTGGATAAAATACGACACACTAAAATAAGAAAAATAACTAAAGCAACAAACGCTCTGAGTTACGCACAAAAATTGAAATGGAAGTGGGCAGGACACATTGCGCGGCTAACAGATCATAGATGGACCAAAAAAGTAATATTCTGGAACGGGCCACTAGGCAAAAGAATGAGAGGAAGACCTATTACAAGATGGGAAGATGACATTAAAGCAATTGCCGGTCTAAACTGGAAACAAGTAGCAAAAGACAGAACTAAATGGGCATCACTGGGGGAGGCCTTCACCCATTCTGGGGTTCCGGTAGATTAAATAAAAACTAAGTAACTATAAAACTAAATACTATGATTAAAATACACAAGATACACATAAAAGTTTAAACTAAATAAGAGAACAATAAATAACATAGAAATAAACAAATTAAAACTAACACATACATAGACTTTAAGAAATGTAAAATTTACTGGAAATAAAAAGGCTTTTTTATTTTATTTATTATATAGTTCCCAATAAAAAGAATGCTGGCCTACCTCCGCACTGAGCAATTTATCGACCAAACAGTACCACTATACCACTTTTATACTGACCTCATAAGTGATACGTTCTAACATCTGGTTGTTATTTACAGATCAGGGCGAAGCAGCACGTCTTCCAGCGCTTCAACTAAGGAGAAAAGTCCCTCAACGAATGCCAACTCTCAACAGAATCTTACTGATTGGGGTAAATTATATTCTTACACTGTTCATTCGTAGTTTAGAAAATATGGATTGTGTTTCCCTTGAAAAAAAAAAATTTAATGCTTTGCTGCGCTGGATTTTCAATCGAAATTCAAAATTCTGGCATTGCACTCAAATGGGTTAGTGTGACGCTTACCATCAGGCGAGCGGCTTGCTCTTCTAGTCTCTCAATCAAATAATAAAATAAAAAATACTACAGCAGAAATGTTTACTTGCTTGCTTGTCGTATACAAGGTTACTTTGAATTAGCACTCCATACTTCACAGGGAGGTCGGGTATCGATAATGCAACACAAAAAATATATAAAATAAATCTTGTAACTTTTTTTAAATATTTAATCATAAAAAAAAAAAAAATATATATTTTTCGTGTTGCATTGTCTATACCCT
This sequence comes from Lomographa bimaculata, assembly GCA_948107665.1. NCBI lineage: Eukaryota > Metazoa > Arthropoda > Insecta > Lepidoptera > Geometridae > Lomographa > Lomographa bimaculata. The sequence goes on along the minus strand of OX403612.1, from coordinate 6,093,841 downwards.
ACCCCGCTGTGGAGTATGGAGCGCTAATTCAAAGTAACCTTGTATATTCAAGATCCCTCAAGGCATCCGACATGGCCTAGCTGGTGAAAATTAATAATACTTTTTGAAATGTTTTCACCACGTTTTTAAATCACCCAATATAAAAAAAAGAACCACTAGCGACTGCTGTCTTACGACTAACAACCGGGATCGACAGTTTAACGTACCCTCCGAAGCACGGTGATACTAAGTTGAAAATCCCACTAAACGGTCACCCATCCAAGCACTGGTCTATCTGAACGTTGCTTAACCTTGTCAATCAGTTACGATCGACCAGGCGGACTGCGCTACGAGTGGCAGAAACATTTTTTAACTGCCTGTTAACTTAGTAGTGTGAGCATTTCGCCTGAGCAGGGGTTATAAGGTTCGATTCCCGGCGGGAACAAGGAAGAGAAGTTTTCTACCCAAAAAAAAAATTGTGTTTCTGGTTGTGACTGTGATTGTGTGTGCGATATGAATGTTTCCGGCTCCCACGAAACATGCCATCGAACTTAGTGTGGGGCTGTGAGTGGGAAAGCGCTTTTTTTTTAATTTACTGACTAACCTTTTCCTTTCCAGCGTCTACGTACGGATTCCCGAAGACTTCTTCTCCTTCCACGATGCACTCGTCTATGTCGAGTCTATCCTCCCTTAATAGCCTGGTGTCGGCGCCGCATCAACACAAAAGCAAGCAACCCCCGCCCCCCTCGCGTGAGTATAACTACCCCTACTTAACATAAACAAACTTGTCCACAGACGATAGAACAAGTCAATGAACCTAGAATTAAAAAATCTTTGTTGCCCGAACAGTATCTGGGAATTTTCTTCTTATAATCTGGGAGTCGCAATCTTGTGCATTTACCCAGTGTCAAGTAATAATATATTTCAAGTGTATTTCATATTAAAAGTCCTAGTCACAAGTCACAGTCAAAGTCAAGTATATAAGAGTCAAGGTCCAGTCATAGTCAAGTCATGCCCTAGTAAAGGGGGTAGAAACTTCACTAGAAGAGGGAATAAACATACTTACACACACGCAAACTTTCGGATTTATAACATTAGTAGGATTTTCCTCTGTGCTTAATAGTTGCTATGTAATCTATGACCATGAGAAACATACCTATCTACATACATATAAACTTACATAAACAATATTTTACACTTGCTTAAATATATTGAACAATACCAATAATGGGATAACTGCCCGTGTGGGTGGTCGGGTTCGATTCCCGAAGGGAACACAAGTTTTCTCCCCAAGGAAAAATTGTGTTTCTTGTTCTGGATGTAATAGTGTGTGTGATATGAATGTTTCCGGCACCCACGACACAAGTCATTGAACTTACCCACGACACAAGTCATTGAACTTAGTGTGGGGCTGTGAATGCGTTTATGTTTATGTAAGTGATCGAGTCAGGAGATCTCTGGGAATGAGAAAGTGGGGTATACGAGTCGCTCTAATAACTAGTTGTGTAAAATATTTTATTGCTTTTATTTACTGATTTCCCTTTTTTTCTTTTTTATTATTAAGCAAGGTTTAACTGAAAACCAGCGTTTAGTTTTTTTTTAACTGGACATGCTGTATTTAAACCTTTTCGTCATAAAAATTGTGTACATTTTTGTTTTTATTATAAAGTTTTTTTTTGTGTCAAATAAATGTATTTTTTTCTTTATTCTTTCAGCTTTCGCTGAATATGTGCTATTCTTATATGTGGAATTCTGTTGAGTAACACATCCTTGTCTCTTTTATGGGAACTTGTACAAACTAAAACGTACAGACATAAGAACAATATACCTTCTTATTCTTAATGGGGGTGATAAGTCCTGCACTGACGTCCCGCTCTGGGATGTATAAAATATCATAATTTTTAGAGAGCCTTCTAATTTTTCGAATCTGGCAGTAGAATCATTAACTTTCATGAGTGCCTCTTTGGGGACCATGTGAATAAATGATTTTGATTTAGCTCCAAAACTCCAATACAAGTTCTAGTAAAGTTTCTACCACTTTACATGGGCATGACGTGACTATGACTGGACCTTGACTTTGACTGTGACTTGTGGCTAGGACTTGAAATATATTATTACTTGACACTGGCTAAATGCACAAGATTGCGAAGCCAACATTAAAAGTAAAAAAAAAATTAATGTATCAATTTTAATAAGTAGGTACTAATTATATGTTTTTGTTCTCTCTTGCAGGTAAACCATCTTCATCATCAACGAGTTCATCATCAAAGAACAAGGAGCGCGAGCTGGCGTTACTCCGAGGTGACCTGATGTTGGCACAAGCGGCTGCCCAGGGTGCCTACCACGCGGCCGTTGCTGCCGCGCACGGGAAGGTATGTAGAGTGACTTAACCGCTTAGCCGGATGTGACGTGTTTTAGCTGGATGAGACATGTCTAAGCCGGATTTGATATTTATTAGAGATAGATGTCTTAGCCGGATGAGACTTGTTTTAGCCGTAAGAAACATGTCTTAGCCGAATGAGACAAGTCTTAGCCGAATGAGATGTGTTTTAGTCGGATGAGACATTCTTAGCCGTATGAGACATGTCTTGCCCGGATGTAATATTTATTAGCTAGATGAGAGATATCTTAGCCGGATGAGACTTGTTTTAGCAATATGAGACATGGTTTAGCCGAATGAGATAAGTTAGCCGAATAAGACATGTTTTAGTCGGATGAGACATTCTTAGCCTTATGAGACATGTCTTAGCCGGATGTAATAATTATTAGCTGGATGAGAGATGTCTTAGCCGGATGAGACTTGTTTTAACTGGATGAGACATGTTTTAGCAATATGAGACATTGTTTAGCCGAATGAGACAAGTCTTAGCCGAATGAGACATGTTTTAGACGGATGAGACATATCTTAGCTTATGAGACATATGATAGTTGTTGTATTTGTTATAGCTAGATGAAACCTTACGTTACTAGATCTGGTGTAAGCCAGGGTTCTATTACCGGCCCACTACTCTTTCTGATAATGGTTCATGATCTACCTAAGGTGCTGACTGCCGCTAAATGTCTCCTGTACGCTGACGATCTTAAGCTTTACCTAGAAATAAAATCTCTTAATGACTGCCTCGGCTTACAAAATGACATCAATTTAATTTACCAATGGAGCCTCAAAAATAAAATGCTATTTAATATAAGTAAATGTAATGTTATAACCTTTGACCGTAAACGAAATCCAATTTGTTTTGATTATAGATTAAACAACTCCGCATTAAACAGAGTTCAATGTATTAAAGATCTTGGGGTAACATTTGATCGCGGCCTGACATTCCACACTCATATTTCTGATCTCGCTAAAGAGGCTTACAGACGCCTTGGCTTTGTTTTGCGAAACGCTAAAGAATTTGAAAATCCACAAGTGATTAGAACTCTTTATAATTCACTGGTCAGAAGCAAACTTGAATCGGGTGCATGTATCTGGAATCCCTATCAGGTCACTTACACGAGAATGCTTGAAAAAGTCCAAAAAGTATTTTTAAGGTCCCTGTATAAAAAACTCTACGGATATTATCCCTACATGTACCCGACAAAGTTTTTGCTTGGCCAACTTGGCTACAACTCGCTAGAAGTGAGAAGATTACTGGACCAGCTCACTATCTCGTGCAAGGTGCTTAGAGGGTCAGTCGACTCGCTTTTCCTGCACGGGTTGTTGTGTAGATTGTTTGTGCCGGATGAACCAGGGATTCCAGCAAATAGGCGTGGTCGACTGCATAACTTGTTCCACGTTGATTGTAGTCGTACTGTGGCAAGATCGATGTCACCACTTATTCGCGCCCGACACCATCTCAACGCACTCCTCGCCGCTAACCCTGATTGTGATATCATGTTTGACAATTGGAGAATTCTTTTAATTGCTTTTTTGACATATTGTGAAAATTTAATAGATCAATGGGATAGGTGCAAAAAGCATGAAAGTTCTATTGACATTAATTTTGATTATATTATATTGTGACATTTGTTATTTAATTTAGGTTATGATTTTGATTGTGTATAATTTATTATTATTTCTGACATGCTTTAACTTAATTATGATATATGTGAGATAAATGTAAGTGTAGTAATTCGTTTTTGTCTCAATAAACAAATTTAATTTTTAATTTAATTTAATTTAAACCTTTGTCTTAAGAGTAGAAATTTATATTGCTTTATTTTGTTCCAGAACATGTCATCATTATATCCCTTCGGCATGGCTGGTACAGACAAAGACGGGAGGCATGCTGGTATAGATTCGCTCACAGGCCTACCCCACACCATACTAAGGTAATAAGACAGTTACATCAGTCAAAATCCAACGTTTTCACACTCACAGCCCCACACAAATTACGATGACTTGTGTTGTGGGTGCTGGAAACTTTTACATCACATACGCAATCTCAACCAGAAACATACATTTTCCTTGGAAAGCTTTTGTTCTCGCCGGAAATCGAACCCGATACCTCTTTTTAGAAGGTGAACGCGTTCTAAAACTAAGCCAACCGGTAGTTTGGATTTATATGCTTGTGGCACCCACGAGCATGTAATCTAACTTAGTGTGGGGCTGTGAGTGTGAAAGCGACTACGGTCATTATGTTATGTTTGTATCGTCGGTGCCGGAAACATTTACATATCACACACACAATCACACCCAGAACCAGAAGCACATATGTCTTGAGAAAATTGTACTCCTGCCGCGAATCGAACCCTCATCGTCACCCCTTCATGGGTGCAGTGGCTCGGTATGTACCCGGGCCTACCGCCGGGACAACAAGAACCCCACCTCACGGGAGAGGTTTTTAGTGGGTTCGAGCTCCCACACACCCTTCATTTCCACCTCTGAGAAGGATAGGAAGTGCTAGGCACTCCCCCTCTTCCAAAAAAAAGTGGCGAAATGCTACCCTATCATGCATGTAGAGAAATAACATTGTATGAAGAGTTTTGCCGCGAAAGTGAAAAAATGGCGTTGTTGATTTTGTATAATTTTCCAAAACCTGTGATTCTTCGAGTGTTAATGTGTAATAATGGTGGATTATTAGCCTTTAATACTTAGTAAACGTGCATAAGTGTAGGCAAGTCATACAAAGTTGAATAAACGTGATTTTCTTCTTCGCTCCAAAACTCCTATAGAAGTTCTAGTATAGTTTCTACTACTTTACTAGGGCATGACTTGACTATGACTGGACCATGACTCTTATACTTTGACTGTGACTTGTGACTTGGACTTTTAATATGAAATACTCTTGAAATATGTTATAACTTGACACTGGCTAAATGCACAAGATTGCGAAGCCAACATTAAAAGAAAAAAACATTGTATTAATTGTAATAGTAGGTACTAATTATATGTTTTTATTTTGCCCAGTGCTGCTCTTGAAGGAGGGTAAGCATCATTATTTACGTTTTGTTCGTAATAGTTGAATGGAATATGTATGAGACATAAATATAGGTTTTTTTTTCATTACTCCTCTCCATCCAAAAGTTTTTGTTTTATTTATCTATTAGTATCTAGAGTAGGTGTGAATAATGATGTACTATTTTATATATTTTTTTTTATTGTACACCACCGTCTATTCATTCTTCTGTTACTGTCCATCCAAAGGTTGTCTGGAAGAGATCGCTTTAAGCGATAAGACCGCCCATTTTACTACCACGTTGATTGTAATATTTTATTTGACATTGTTTATATATATTTTTTGGTATACAATAAAGTGTTTTGTATTGTATTGTTGTCTGGACGAGATCGCTTTTAGTGGTAAGACCGCCTGTACGCGATAGAATCGAAACTTTTGTATTACAGGGAAACAGTTTTAATAATTCATCACAGTGTTTACTCCCACCACTTTTCGTCACACAAAATGGTTGCGGATCAGAATTTTAAAGCCCTTCAATAAAAACTTTCGCTTCATTAAAGAGTGTAACTAGTATGTATCTATCAAGTCAATGGGGCTTAAATGGGACTACATGTGAAGCACCAGCTTTCAAATACAAAAATAATCATCAAAATCGATTCACCTAGAGAAAAAAAACAGGTTGCACTCCGGGAGTGCCGGCAGAAGTGAAAACTTGAACATTAACGTTGTGCATTTTTGAAATAACAATAACATCGTCACCATAGAAACGCGGTAGAAGGAGAGGGGGATATTACTTCCTCTCCTACGAAGCGCCGGCGGTCTACCCACCCTCCTTCGTCTTACGAATTTTCGATCAGGTCACGTGTCCTGACGCGAGTTTAAATTTTTTACCCATCCCAAAAAAGTGCACAACGCCGTCCAATTGAGAACCTACTCCTTTTTTCGAAATCTGTTAAAAGATGTTTTTTTTTGTTTACAGTGATCCGTCGCAAGTTCTGGGTGGTGTTAGACTTCCACCAGATACAGAGATAATTAAATACACCTCTTCTCTGGCCGGGCCTAAGGTAAGGAATAAAACGAATAACTACATTAATGACAAGGATGCATGGAGGCAAACTGCACAAGCGCTTTCTAGCGACTACATAATATAGATATACATAGGTTAATATAATTCCTGTATTAATGTTTAGGAGTAAATCAGTAATAAAAAAAGGTTTAGATTCAAGCAGATATTATGATGGGATCGCTACCCACTGGATTGAGCACTTGAGTTACCTATAAGCTTTGCTGTATGTAGTTTTAGTTTAGTTTTAGGAAATATAGGCAATTGGCCCGTAGATAGATCTATAATATTAATGTTTTAAAAAAAAAGCAGATATTTTTATTGTAAAACTAGGTGTTGGAATAAATAAATGTTTTTAGCAGAATAAATTAAATGAATTCACCAAAAAAAAACATGCAAAAAACATTTTCTCATGGACAGGAATACTTCACTCGGATTTGGTAACGTACTAGGCAAACATAAACATGAAGGAGGTAAAAACTTAGTCAATAAGTTTTTAGTATAGTATTAAAGTACTAGGCGACCTTAAACGTGAATGAAGAAAAAAAAACAACGGGTTGCACTTCGGGAGTGCCGGCAGAAGTGAAAACTTGAACATTAACGTTGTAAACAGCAGGAGCAGGCATACATTTTCGCAGCGCGGTAGAAAGAGAGGGGGATATTACTTCCTCTCCTACGCCGCGCCGGCGGTCTACTCTCCCTCCGTCTTACGAATTTTCGATCAGGTCACGTGTCCTGACGCGAGTTACACATTATTTACCCATCCCAAATCCCATGCCGGGTATATCTAGTAACTACATAGTTTTTTGTTCTATTCTAGGTCCCACCGGGCTCCACAAACCGTGGTAGAAAGAAGACTATATCCTTAGACCCGCCTCAAGTGTCCGTTCACCCGAGCACGGCGGACGGGCGAATATCGCAGCCGAGCAGTAAACGGCAGAAAGTGGTTAGTACACACACACACATACACATCTATGTATGTACATACATATACAAGATACAAGAGTTTTAGCGCGAAAGCGATAAATTGATACATTAGAGAAAACTCATGAAATTATTGCCTTTCCAGCATTAAAAAAAGTATCACTACAAGCTAATACAAACATATTTACACTCACAGCCCCACAAAGTTTAAAGACTTGTTTCGTGGATGACGAAAACATTTAAATGTTTTCATCACATTTTTTCTTCGAGGCAAGCATATCCCATTTCCGGCCACATGTCACTTTCCAACAGGTGAGATAGTGGTCAAATGCTTGCCTATCCAACATAAAAAGAAACTAACAGTCACAATTACACCCAAAACCCGAAAGCCCAAATCTGCCCATACCTTGGTGTAATTAGTTCGTTTATTAGTGGGGGCTTGTGACATTTGTACATTGTGTACATTATTTACTGAGGCGTGACGTCATGCGGAATTTCTACGCATTGTATCTTCATAATTTGTTGTTAAATTGATAAAAGAAACAATTACGTCGCTTCCTTTTATACCGACTTCCCAAAAAAGGAGGAGGTACTCAAGTCGACTGTATTATATTTTTTTTTTACCTTATAACTTCTTTCCACGTGAACCGATTCCGAATTTTTTTTTTAAATTTGAAAGATGTAGCTTTCCAATTGGCCCCATTTAAATTTGATCAAGATCTGATCAGTAGTTCTTGAAATATCGTCAATAATGCGTATTCAGTGGACTCCATTGACGATGTTCTCGTTTTTACCCGACTTCGAAAGTTACCTCATAACTTCTTTCGTTGTGAACCGATTTTGATGATTACTTTTTTATTTGAAAGCTGGTGCTTTACATGTGGTCCTATTGAAATTTTATCAATATCTGATCTCTAGTTTTTGAGTTATCGTCAATAATGCGTGTTTAATACATTAAATCTGAATTTCCGAAGATACAGCGGTAAAGTCGGTTTTTTAAGCTTTGCTTGCGTTTAATTATTGCTTACAGGGTCGTTTGTCTATAGATGTGTTCGTTTGTTTCAGGAGGATTACGGTGCGTCCCGTTCGGCGGTAGAAGTGATTAGGTTGCCGACAAAGCCGGACCGCGCTGGAAGCGTGGCCGGCACGCCGCCGCCTAATTACGCTGATTACGCCGGTAATTAATGGAGAATCACACTGATATTATTATTTTTTATTTTTTTCTTATAATGATGTACCAATTACGTTTGGAACACCATTGGAATTACGATCTAGCCGTAAGACTAATAGGTAATTTAATTTCGACCTAAACTGCTAAGTAGAGTAATATATTAAGAATGTGTCCAACAACACTTTTCTTACTGTCTCTATTATCGGGAAGACACTTTGTTCTTGTGTTCTTTGTTAATAGCACTCACTATAATATATTACACTGTCACTTCACTACACTAGCTCAAAAGGTTTAGTTCTTTTGAGTCTTCTCACTAAGTTTGTGTAGTCGAGGAGCTGGATTGCCTCAACATTCACATGGTGATGAAGTCTTTACACACTGATATTATAAACACAAAAAGTTGTTAGTGTGTTTGTATGTTTATTAGTTCTTCACGCTCAAACGGCTAGAATTTTTTTTATTAAATCCGGTATGGAGGTGGGTGACACCCTGGATTAACACATAGGTTACTTTTTGTCTTGGAAGTTCCGCGAGTCCGGGACTTAATGCAAACTTTTGATCACCAACTTATCTGATGGTAAGTGACGATGCGATCTATATTATCATCGTGCCACGTATATCTATAGTATCCTATATACCCTCTCGCCGCAATAACATTGCCGTATGTAGACGTGTTCTAAGAGAGTGTATAGAAATACGTGGCATAGCGATAACACAGAATTTCTTGCCAGGTTCTTCTCGAGATGGCTGTAAATTTGCGAATCTGGAAGTAGTCCTTAACTTTCATGAGTGCCTCTTTGGGGCCCATGTGAATGCTCGTGAATGCCCTTTATAATCTTCTAATACTATAAAAATCTCGTGTCAGTGTTTTTGGTCGAACTTCTCCGTAAGGGCTCGATCGAGTTTAATTTTTTTTCTATAATTGGTCTTAAAGTATATTTCACCCGCCTATCCCCACTCCAATTTTTTATCGCGATTTTAGTATTTTTGTATGAACAATATCCAAAATGTTTTCAGTACGTTGTTAAAGTACTAGGCGACCATAAACATGACAGAGGTAAAACACTTTTTTTAAGCGTGGCATTGCAACTCATACCGGGTACAGCTAGTCTTGTATATAATAAGTACCTGGATGTTTTTTTTTTTCTAAATGAAACATAGCTACATCGAATTATTGCCCCCAAAACCCCCAGAGCGTACAAAATTACATGCAAATCGTTGGAACCGTTTCCGAGATTTAAATTATATTTATTTTATACATACTAGCCGTGCCCCGCGCCCGCTATTGTCAAGTTAAAAAGTAGCCTACGTGTTAATCCTAGGTATAATCTATGTACATTCTAAATTTCATCAAAATCCGCTCTACCGTTACAGCGTGAAGAGAAAAAAACATACTTACACACTTACACACAAACTTTCGGATGTATAATATTAGTAGGATATACAAGAATTGCTCATTCATTTCAGCAGAATTTGATTACCGATTAAATTGTTTGTACAATCTACAATAAACTATACAGTAAAGTACCTATTTGTGAGATGGCGGGAGAGCAGTGATATCCTACACACAGGGCGACCTAGTTAGGAGTTAGGGTTTATCCATGTACACGACAAATACCTGATCATCTTAGTTCATTTATGAACCACGTATAAGCCAAGTTATAATATAAGATGCTGTGTTGACACACAATAGTGTTCCTACTTACTATAGCTAGTTACAAGTACATGGAGTGTTACAAATTAGTTAAGTTTTTGTACAAATAAAAAGATTTTTCATTTTTCATTTTTCAAAGGTATTAGATGATATGATAACATTTGTTTGTATACTTAGGTATATCCCGGGAGCTCCTACAAACGATAGCTAGTCAGAGCGGCGTCAGTCTCGCAGCCCTAGAGAGACAACTCGCCGGCGCCACAGCGGGGTCTGGTATGTACATTAGAAAGAAAACCTGCGTATTCCAGGTCTAGTGTGTTTACCAGCTTCGATCACATCGTCACTTACCATCAGGTGAGATAGTGGTCAAACACTAGGCTGTCACAAATAAAAAAAAAAAAAATGAAAAATAATTTACGACTTATGTTATGTTATATTCGGCTTAAAACACGAAAATTTTTGACTTACTTTGAATGATCCTGATGAAGGACAACTAATTTGTCCGAAACTAGTTGACTACAAAGTAAGTCAATAATTTTCGTGTTTTAAGCCGAATATAACATAACATAATGTGTAATACTCACGATAGTTTTAACATTGATAATTTACTACTATTGATAAAAACATCAACATACAGCGTAAAGGCATCGAACATTTTCTTTTTGACGAAAACTTTTTGAAAATACCCCGACGCAATAACGATGATGTGTTATAAGTTTGACGTGCCTGTGTGAGTGTGTGTGTGTGTGTGTGTCTGTGGCATGGAAGAACCGATTTTGCTTTTTTTTTTGTTTTTTCGAAGTAAGCAACTTGTCGAAGTAATGAATTGTCGATATTTAGTATTACACCCGTTTGAAAGGTGATTTAGTCGGGAGTGTTCTTAGCTATGTTTGATGAAAATCGGTGAAGCCGTGTTCCACATAGAGGGTATTTTGGATAGGTAAGCATTTGACCGCTATCTCACCTGATGGATGAGTTGGCTATTTAAGTATGCTACATCTTCGGCCGCATCATCCCTTTCCATTAGGTTTGCGGCCAGAAACCTATATGGCATAAAAAAATTGGTTGTCTGTAAAGTCAGTTTACGGACGATAATGTAGCGTGATAACGTCATAAGACGAACGCTTAGGCCGATCGTGCCTCTCTATCGCTTGTTCCGCGCTCTCGCTTGCACGCTCAGGCTCAGGCGGAACGTGAAACTTTTTCGTGCGTGCAGCCGGTGTTCATCGATTTATAAGATCACGTCAAAACCCGTCTCCATTACAGATCCAGGTTTGAACCTGAGCAGCAAGTCAAACGCAAGTGCAGAGGATAGTCCGTTGGACCTCGGTTCGAAAGCCGATGATGATGCTCCACTCAACCTTTCGCTCAAGCCAGCTCCACGTGAGTTACCAAAACTTTTCACCAACTATATACTTTACCCGACTGCGCGTCGATAAGGAGGATAATGTGTTTACTGCCCTGTGTATGTATACATTGGGTTGTCTGGAAGCGATCGCTCTGAGCGATAAGACCGCTCTTTGTACACAAAATTAAATTTTCTTTCTTATGTCTCTATTATAATTTGGTGTTCAATAAAAAAGTATTATTTATATATGTATGCTGGCGAAAACCAAACTCAATATCTATATATATACAAGCTGTCCCGGCGACTTTCGTTCCGCCTAACAGTCAATGAATGTGCATAATTAGGAAGCAATACCCGGCATGCGTTACAATGTCACGTGACTATATTATTACAACCTTCATGTTTATGTTTGCCTAGTACTTTACCAAATCCGAGTAACGTATGAGAAAATGGAAAGCATGTCGAAATGTAAAAAAAATATTTAAAGAAATGTACGTTCTTAAAAAGTATCCTATGTCCTTCTCCTAGCTCTAAACTACCTCCCTGCCAATTTTCAGCTAAATCGGTTCAGCAGTTCTTGAGTTATAAGTGGAGTAACTAACACGACTTTCTTTTATATATCTATACTAATATTATAAAGAGGTAAAGTTTGTTTGTTTGTTTGTTTGTTTGTTTGTTTGTTTGTTTGTATGTAAAAGGTAATCTCTGAAACTACTGATCCGATTCTAAAAATTCTTTCACCAATAGATAGCTACACTATCACTGAGTGTCATAGGCTATGTTTTATTGGGATAGAAGTTAGTTATCAGTTCGAAATAATAATATTCGTAAGACAAGTCGGAGAAAAATTTGCTAACTTTCCGCTTTATCGGCGTACGCTGACTAAACGGTAAGACATAGTTGAATACAATGTATGGCAAAAATGTTGGCCTTCATGAGTTTTACAAAAAAGTCCGCGACAGCATATATCTAACATGTATGTATAGCTCAGAAAAAATACTTTTCTTTGTTAAAAATCTGAAAAAAAAGCGGCCTATGTTTAGTTGGCTTTTTGAGACATTCAGTATTAATCCTTATCAAAATAAACTATTTTATCGTCTTACGTAGTTCATGTAGATACATTTTGCTTTTTACTGCATATGATTTGGATAAATAGTCTATGAGAAATCGTGAAATTAGTTTCACGGGAGCCCGCCCGTGAACGGGACGGGTCAGAAATGTACCGCCACGTACTACGAATTCCTGCACATTAAAAAATAGCGGCTTCTATTTCGTTGGCTTTTTTTAAGTATTTAATATTAATCCTTATCAAAAAAACCTATTTCATCGGCTTACGTAGTTCAGGTAGATGTAATTTGCTCTTTACTGCACATAATTTGGACCTATAGTCTAGGAGAAATCGTTAAGTTTATTTGAGGGTGAAAACGGTGGATCACAGAATGGAACAGTTACTGCGTAATCCGGCATACGTCTATGTTTTGAACCGACTAACATAAGAAGGAGGATATAAATTCGACTGTTTTTTTTTGTTTAGTCTTATCATTAAACTTTGAACTGCCCGCTAGCGTAGTTAGGTGGGCGTTTGCCTTTAAAGCACCGGGTTTGATGCCCGGTGGGAACACAGGAGTTTTCCCACGGGAATTTGTGTTTCTGGTTTTGAGTATGTTGTGTGAATCTTGGATGTTTACTGCCCCTTGATACAAGTCATTGAACTTAGTGTGGGGTTGTAAATGTGAAAGCGTTTATGGGTATGTTTTTTAATATTTATTACCCGGCCGACGCCGGGCGGGTCGTTCCTGAACTTTGAATTGCTCGCTGGCGTAGATGGGTGCGCGTTCGCCTTCAAAGCAGCGGGTTCGATTACCGGTGGTAATTTACCTAGAAAATTTATCTCCACGAGAAATTTTTGTTCCTGGTTTTGAGTATGTTGTGAATACTTTGTTAATCTTGGATGTTTACGGCCCCCGATACAAGTCATTGAACTTAGGGTGGGGCTGTGAATGTGGAAGTGTGTTTCTTTGCATATTTTTTAACCGGGCGACGCCGGGCGGGTCATCTTTTGAACTATCTACTCGCGTAAATGGGTACGCGTTTGCCTTCAAAGCAGCGGGATCGCGGTGGTAACAGAAGTTTTCTCCCTACGGGAAATTTGTGTTCCTGGTTTTTAATATGTTGTGAATCTTGGATGTTTACGGCCCCACGTTACAAGTCACTGAACTTAGTGTGGGGCTGTGAATGTGGAAGTGTTTATGTGTAGATTTTTTAACCGGGCGACGCAGAGTGGGGAATCTTTGAACTTTGAACTACCCACTGGCGTAGATGAGTGCGCGTTCGTCTTTAAAGCAGCGGGTTCGAATCTCGGTGGGAACACAATAACAAAAGTTTATTCCCCACGGGCAGTTTATATTTCTGGTTCTGGGTATGACATGAATGTTGTGTGTGTGGTGTTAATTGTTTACGGCCCCACGACACAACTTATAGTACTTTTACAGTGAGGCTGTGAGTGAGAAAGCGTTTATATGTAAGCTTTTGTTTACCCGGGCAACGCCGGGCGGGTCAGCTAGTATAGATATAAAAGAAAGTCATGTTAGGTAATTATTATGAAACAAAATTAATTATCATAATAATAATTGAACTTTCCATTGGCTTAGTTGAGTCTTCTAAGCAGGGGTATCGGGTTCGTTTCCCGGCGGGAACACAAATTATCTCTCCAAGGAAAAATTGTGTTTCTGTTTCTGGTTGTGATCGTGTGTGTGATGTCAATGTTCACGACTTAGTGTAGGGCTGTGAGTGTGAAAGCGTTTATGTTTATGTTTATCCATTATTGCAGCAAGCACGCAAGCGTCTGATGCTCTATCCAGACTGACTTCGCTTAGCAGTTCGCTTAGCGCTTCTTCCAATAACGATAGAACATGTAAGTATAGACTATTCTCTAACATGTTTTTTAACCGACTTCAAAATAATTGAAACGCAAGCGAAGCTTAAAAACCCGACTTCGCCACTTTATCTTCGGAACCCTTGATCAAATTAAATTAATTAAAAACTCATTGTTGAGGAGTTACTCCAAAATTGCTGGTCAGATCTGGATCAAATTTGAATGGGACTACATGGGCAGAACTAGCTTTCAAATAAAAATAATAATCAAAATCGGTTCATCTAGAAAGAAGTTGTGAGGCAACTAGCTTTTGCCCGCGGCTTCGCTCGCGTTAAATTGACAAAGTTTCATCCCCGATTTTATCCCCTTGGGGGTAGAATTACTCAAAATCCTTTCTTAGCGGATGCCTACGTCATAACATCTACCTGCATGCCAAATTTCAGCCCGATCCGTCCAGTGGTTTGGGCTGTGCGCTGATAGATCACTATGTCAGTCAGTCAGTCACCTTTGAGTTATATATATTTAGAAGAAGAAGAAGAAGATACAAATGAACTTGATTACGAAGCGTCCAAATTTTTATGCAGTTTTTTATGGACTTCACAAAACAGAAGGTTCTCTCAACTCAAGTCGACTGAATTTTTCTTTATTTTTTATGTCTATTACTTCATAACTTCTTTCCACGTGATCCGATTTTGAATTTTTTTTTTGTTTGAAAGGTGTTTCTTTCCAATTGGTCCCATTTAAATTTGATCTAGATCTGTTGACTGATCAGTAGTTCTTGAAATATCGTCAATAATGCGTGTTTAGTACATCTAATCAGATCAAAGTTCCGAAGACAAAGCGGTGAAGTCGTTTTTTTAAAAGCTTTGCTTGGGTTTAGTTATTAGAAGACATATCAAACTACATTAATGACAAGGATGCATGCAGGCAAACTGCACAAGCGCTTTCTGACGACTACATAATATAGATATATACATAGGTTAGTATAATTCCTGTTAACGTCAAGAGTGAATAGGTATCTTCTAGGCAAGCATGCTACATATTCGGCCGCATCATCACTTTCCATCAGGTGATAGTGGTCAAATGCTTGCCTATCGAGTATTAAAAAAAAACGTGTGTAAGAGTGTTTTAAAAAATGAATGAAAGAAATGCGCTGCCTAGATTTTGCCAGGTTCATCTCAAGATGGCTGTAATTTTGCGAACCTGGCAATAGAGTCATTAACTTACTTGTGTGCCTCATTAGGGTCCATGTGAATAAACTATTTTAAATTTAAATTTGACTCACATGTCCTGTCCATAGCAAGTAGCTCTCATATAAAAAGTTCAAATTTATTTAATCCATAAACGAATTTGAATTGGAACTTTTTAAAGTTGTTGGTAAGTTGGTGAAAATTGATGAAAATGTATTGTTTTGCAGCGCGTCGTAAGCCAGGCGCGCGGCCTCGACGGGTGCTTCCTGAGTTGAACGCGACTGTGGCCGACTCGCCGCGACCTCGCTCCAGCGGGAGCGAAGACAGTGAATGTAAATATGTTATTTTTACAAGCTTTTATTTAACTTGCAATGTATGTAACTATGTTTGTTCGGATGGAATCTTGCAACTCAATATTGAAACAGATATCTTCAATCGATGGTGCCGAAATTTTGTACTCTCTTTTAGGTTGAATGACAGTGCATGGATAGCTGCGGAAAACCCAAAATGTCGGGCAAGTTATTTTTAATGCAGTCCTGCAATATGGGTGACAAATGAAAGGGCTTGCTGAGAATAAATCGAAAAATAAAGTGACGTCACTTCTAATCTAATATGGCAGACTTCTAAAAGCTTGGTTTAAAAAAAGTTTTTTAAAGATGTTTATTTCAACTGAGAAAATACTGACTGATGGTAAGCGTCAAGCGTCATTGCCTTTAAGCGTCGCCTAAGGTTTTGAACTTCTAAATCCTGTGCGGTATTGCACTGCGTTCGTCACTGTATTTTTTGGCTTATTAGATTAGACATGCTTTGAAGTCTTTGAACACTAAACTATCCTGTCTGAATGGTTCTTAAGGATGAAAATAAGACTATCTTCTTTGTGGTTAAATGCGTCTGTATTTCGGTACATGATAGCAAACCAGGAGAGCATGAAAAATAGGAATACGGATTTCATTAATATGTTACCACCAAAAGCTCAAGCCCGCAGTAGAGTTCGAAACCGCGACCTGCCCTTTCGGGAAGTGCGTCACTTCAGGTGGTTCTGAATGGTCGTAACTGTACGATTTGTATAGCTATATCTGACACAAACCAATTACAAGCATACATTTGACTTAGTGTCTTACCCCCTCCTCG
This sequence comes from Lomographa bimaculata, assembly GCA_948107665.1. Taxonomy (NCBI): domain Eukaryota; kingdom Metazoa; phylum Arthropoda; class Insecta; order Lepidoptera; family Geometridae; genus Lomographa; species Lomographa bimaculata. Next base: position 6,077,128 of record OX403612.1, on the reverse strand, counting down.
TATATTGTATTTTGAAGGAATATGAGCCTCTTACGTCATCAAGTGGTTTTCATAGTCATTGTTTGTTTCCCAGCCGTCCCCGCTTGGCCGACAAGGGAAGGCCGGCCGCGTAATCTCGGCCGCGGCGTCAGCAAGCCCAAGAAAAACACAGTCGCGTCGTTGTTAGCGCAGAGTCGAGCGCTTGGGCTTAGGCCAGCGTTAGCGCAGCAACTACTGGGCGAGACAGACCTGGTAAGTGCTGACCAAGGATTTGAAGTCAAGATTTGAGGCTACTACTCGCCTTAGTAAATACTGACCAAGACTTGATATTCGCCCTGGTAAATACTGACTAAGACTATGTTCACCTGGAAGATATAGTAACAACCGACCAAGAATATAAAGTCGCCTGACATATTAAATATCGCCCCAATAAATACTGACCAGGCTTTAATACTCGCCTCGGTAAATACTGACCAAGATTTAATACTCGCATTGGTAAATACTGACCAACACTTTATACTTACCTTGTAGATTTGAAACCTACTTGATAAATACTAACTAAGGTTATATTATAGTCATCTAAAAGGTTTGAGACTAACCTTAAATCAGTAATAAAACGGGCATTAATTAAGAAAGCTTTTAAAATGAATTACTACTTTAATGACAAGGATGCATGGAGGCAAACTGTACAAGCGCTTTCTGGCGACTACATAATATAGATATACTAGGTTAATATAATTCCTGTATTTATGTGTAAGAGTGTTTAAAAAAAAGAAATATGCGTCGCCGAGTTCTTCTCGAGATGGCTGTAATTTTGTGAATCTGGCAGTAGAATCATTAACTTTCAAGAGTGTCTCTTTGGGGCCCATGTGAATAAACGAATTAGAATTTTGACCTGTTAAACACTGACCAAGGAATATTAATTCAATTTTAGACAATCAATTAAGCTTCCATATTCTTCGATTATGTCTTTTAATAAATAATAATGTCTGTTATTTCAGGAGAAATTAAAAGCCCTGCTCGGCGAGACACAAAGCACGGATTCGGAATGTCCATCGGACAGTTGTCCCTCAGATTCCGACGCTAGCGACACCAGTCGACGCTCAAATGACGCTATACTGCGACTACCGCTAGCTTTAGGTATGTGCGTGATGGTTTACTAGACTCAGGGGATCATACATTATATCTTTCATATAAAAATAAATATTTGAAATTGAATATAAATTTCCATCTGAATTACCACTGGGAAAGTTTGAATCTCAAAATATATATAACTCAAAGGTGACTGACTGACTGACATAGTGACCTATCAACGCACAGCCCAAACCACTTGACGGATCGGGCTGAAATTTGGCATGCAGGTAGATGTTATAACGTAAGCATCCGCTAAGAAAGGATTTTGATTACTTCTACCCCCAAGGGGATAAAATAGGGGATGAAAGTTTGTATGAAACTTTGTCAATTTTAAACCGATCGGGCTGAGACTTTGCATGTAAAAAGCTACTATGACGTAGGCATCCCCTAAGAAAGGATTTTGAGATGCAGGCTAAGATAAGTAACTTTTCAGTGTAAAATATACGAATTTCTGTATGCTAGCGCCATCTACATTGAGTTAGTTTTGGAGAGAACTTTGAATTAACCATTTTTGTGCATAGTGCATAGATAATATATCTAGCGGATTATATTTGACGACTAGCTTTTGCCCGCGGCTTCGCTCAGTCAGTCACCTTTGAGTTATATAACAAATTAGAATTTAAACAATTACAGTTTCCCCTAAAAGTCTGCTTTGCCATGACAATAAACAAGTCTCAAGGGCAAACTCTCAAATATGCGGGTATTGACTTGAGAGAACATTACTTCTCTCATGGACAGTTTTATGTTGCTTGCTCACGAGTAAGTTCACCCAATAGCTTGATAATTTTAGCGCCTAATGAAAGATTAGTTAAGAATATTGTGTACAAAGAAGTTTTGTTGGCCCTAATTTTTTACACACGCTAAACAAAAGTAAAGCTGCAAAACCTATACCTAATTAATACTAGACCCGTTTTGTTAAATTAAAATTTCGCTAAAACAAAATTAGTCAACGAAATCTAATCCTGGCAGTTAAACCTGACTAACTATATTATGTTCACAGGTTGGAAACGCGTGACTTGCATCAAAGGGCTATCGCGCAACTGCAACATCAAAGGTGACGTCACTTACGCGCCGCCGGAACCACATTCAAGTATCAACATAACTACCATGCTGGAGCTGCAGACGGTATTAACATATAATCTGAAAAATAAAACTTAAAAAAACCGACTTCTCCGCTTTATCTTCGGAACCCTTGGATCAGTTAATTATTAAATTAATTAAATACGCATTACCACTAACACAAATAAAAAAAAATACAATCGACTTGAGTACCTCCTCCTTTTTTGGGAAGTCGGTAAAAAACTACTGGTTCTTGATCATTTTTAAATGGGGAAGATCATCAAAATCGGTTTACATATAAAAATTTTACGAATTTAGAACCTCCTTTTTGAAGTCGGTTAAAAATGAAAGAGTTTACTTTTTTACAATAGGACTTTTTTTTTTATTTGTGACTGGCTGGTGTTTGACCACTATCTCATCTGATGGTAAGTGACAATGTGATCGAAGCTGGTAAACACACTAGACCTGGAATACGCAGGCTCTCAAGGATAACTGCCGGAACACCGTATTTGGCTTGGCGGCAGACTTTCAACTTGATGGTGGTTAGCTACTTTGGTAGCAAGCCAGGCGAGCAACTTACAAAATGCTCTACCACCTCTCAAATGTCTCTCTAAATTCTCATGTGCTTCTTTAAAATTTGTTTCATACCTAAATTAACATTAAATTTATTCTTCCAGTTCCTAGAATCGAACCCGTGCCCGCCGCTGTCGACTGACAACTTCAGCTTCAGCGGGCGGACAATCCTCGGCGAATACATACAACCACCCGTCGACACGTCGGCTGAACCGCTGGTGTTCAACGAAGCTGAAATCACGAAGAGGTAGGACATTGACGCCGGGGAGGATGTTCACGCCTTATTTTACTGTCTATCTAAAACCTTTATTTTAAAAAACGATTGAACATAATTTAATTATTAAATTTTTCGTGAGTTTGACACATTATCACATCATACTCTACACTGATATTATAAAGTTTGTGTGTGTGTTTGTATGTTTGTTACTTCTTCACGCTCAATCAAGAGCAATTTTGATGAAATTCAGTAGAGAGGTAGCTGACATCCTAGATTAACACATAGGCTACTTTATATCCCTGTATTTTCGAGTTTGGGCTCGTTTGATTCGTCTTAAAAAGTTCTCTGGTTATGTAACCTTTTAGTGTTTTATTTAGAACTGGGTAAAGCTGGATTTCAAAAAGATTTTTTGAAGTATAATTTGTTTCTCACTCCTCTTAACATTAATTTCGTTTATTTACCTTCCATTTGTATTGCAGGTTAGAGGAGGCCCGCGCGTTGGCAGCTTTAACCGGACCGCGACCGACGCCTCCTCCCCTCGACCGGCGCATAGAACTAGCGCGCCGGCAACAGGCGGCCCGGGACGCGAGACGAGACGCCACCAATAGGAACAGAGATCAGGTAACACTCAATCTTACTACCCTACTAATATTATAAATGCGAAAGTGTGTGTGAGTGTGTAAGTATGTTTGTTCCCTCTTCACGCTTTAACGGCTGAACGGATTTGGGATGTACATAGTTTATACCTAGGATTAACACATAGGCTACTTTTTAACCTGATAATAGCGAGCGAAGCCGCGGGGCACGGCTAGTGTAATATATATGTTTTGTGGTAATTGTGTGACGGAATGTGCAAGTTATGCGCCTGGTGGTAAGCGTCACGGTGGTCCGTCAGTGCGTCCTTCAAAACCTGCTCGGCAAAGCACTCACTCCTCACCCTGAGATGTTAGTTAAATCTCTTTAACCCCATATTATATCATTTTTGACGACCCAGTTGGCGCAGTGGACAGGTGTCCGCCCTCTACGCCGTGGGTCCTGGATTCGATTCCCGGCAGGAGCACAAATTCCTTCCCAAGGGATATTTTTTTCTTCTGGTTCTGGGTGTAATATGTGTGTGATGTGAATGTTTCCGGCACCCGGCTATGAGTGTGAATACGTTTTTTTTTTCATTTATCTTTTGACCACCATCAGGTGAGATGGCGGTCAAAAGTTTGCCTATCATGAATAAAAAAAAGCCCTGATAAAACATAGTAATGTTTAATCTTCAATTTAAAATTGTAAGTTGAAGTTTGAAGTTATACATTCAATGAACGCCCATTGTTTCAATATACACCATTACGAGATAGATGCTGTGTTTGATATGTTGTCTCTCTCTTTTCATATTCGGTCGCTTCGCTCCCACATAGAATGTAAGTGCTTTTCTGTGTTATAACTGGGTATTTTTGAGGACCTGTGCAAAATGTATTAAACAATCTATTTTTTTATAAATGTACACAAGTTTTTTTTTAGTAGCAATCCGCTTTGGCTTCGCCCGTGTACAGTATCCGGTGAATTAAATCAAAATCAAAATCGTTTATTCACATGGGCCCCAATGAGGCACTCATGAAAGTTAATGAATCTATTGCCAGATTCGCAAAATTACAGCCATCTCGAGAAGAACCTGGCAAGAAACTCGGCGGCGCATTCTTTTTTCATCTATTTTTTTTAAAAACATTCTTAATTTCTAATACATAATTTTCTTAACCTAGGTGTTATTATGGTAGTCGCTAGAAAGAGCCTGTGCAGTTTGCCTCCATGCATCCTCGTCATTAATTTCAATTGAAAATCAAACTAAAATATTTTTTTTATTATTACAACGGGTATAAGAGCTCAGACTAAATAAATAGTACGCGGTTAGCGTGTGACACGACGCGGGGAGTGCGGGGGAACGTTCAATACGTCTGCCTTGGTCCGGCTCCCGATGACACTGAGTCGAGCGATGCCGCCGGCCGCTACCGGCTGCCGACCGCACCCTCCCCTCGCGTATACCCCTCCCCCGCATCGCACCACAAGCGCTGCGCGCGTATCATAACAATATTATTTGCGTCGAGTTGCCTACAATTTGTATTTAAGGTGTTAAATAATGAGTATATCTAACACTATCAAGTCACTTGTCAAACAAAAACTAAATCAAAATCCCCCCTGACAATTCCCCCTTGCCCTTTCTATAATCGGACCACAAGACGAACTGAGCAACGTCATCCATTTATGGTTGACATACCTCTGTCCGCTCGAAGCGTTTTGCTTCTACATTTATCATCCGTACAGCGAAAGAGTGGAACTCGCTGCCCGCGTCTTTGTTCCCTGTACAGTATAATCTGGGAGTCTTCAAGTCTAGAGTGAATAGGTATCTTCTAGGTAAGCATGCTTCATCTTCGGCCGCATCATCACTTTCCATCAGGTGAGATAGCGGCCAAATGCGGTAAGCATTTGGCCGCTATCTCACCTGATATAAAAAATATAAATATAAAATACTAGCTGTCCCGGCGACCTTCGTTCCGCCTAACAGTCAATGAATGTGCATATTTAGGAAGCCATACCCGGCATGCGTTACAATGTCACGTGACTATATTATTACAACCTTCATGTTTATGTTTGCCTAGTACTTTACCAAATCCGAGTGACGTATGAGAAAATGGAAAGCATGTCGAAATGTAAAAATTTTTTTAAAGAAATGTACGTTCTTAAAAAGTATCTTATGTCCTTCTCCTGGCTCTAAACTACCTCCCTGCCAATTTTCAGCTAAATCGGTTCAGCCGTTCTTGAAAGTGGTCTTCTTATAAGTGGAGTAACTAACACGACTTTCTTTTATATATATAGATAATATATGTGACATAAAAAAAAAAAAACAGTCTTTTGGGAGCTTCGATGATACATACAGATAAACAGAGACACACTACAAACTTATAAAACTCCTCCTTTACGTCGGGGGTTAAAAACTAGATTATGGTGCTACATCCCGGCAAAAAATACAGTATATTAACTTTCCGCCATTGGGTATGTAAACAAAAAGAAAAAAATAACATACTTCTAAGTTTTTTTTTTAATGGAAGAAAGCGCCACCTTGTTTCAGCCCGAGATGGCAGTAAATTTGAGAATCTGGCAGTGGAGTCATTAACTCTCATGAGTGCCTCAGTGGGGCCCATGTGAATAAACAATTTTGAATTTAAAGTTGAGTCAGTCAAAGTTTGAGTCAAGGTTCAGTCAAGTCATGAAAAAAAAAAAAAATAACTTTATTTACAGCTGAAAAACACTCCAAATATTACAGTCATTACATGCTCCAATAAAGTGGTAGAAACTGTACTAAAACTTCTATTGGAGATTTGGATCGAAAGCGTAATCACTTTTTTCAACTTTGTATGATTTGCCTACACTCATGCACGTTCACAAACTATTAACAGTTAATAATCCACCATTATTACACACATGCTGAGCCCCGCGGTTTTACCCGCGGAAATGCCAGGATAAAAAGTATAAGCCTATTTGTTAATCTAGGGCGTCAGCTACCTCCATAACAAATTTCATCAAAATTGGTCCAGCCGTTTGAGCATGAAGAACTAACAAACATACAAACACACTAACAACCTTTTGCCTTTATAGTATTAGTGTGATTAAAAATCGAACCTCAAATATCCTTCCTAATAATATTATAAATCCTAAAGTATGTGTGTGAGTGTGTAAATGTGTGTGTAAGTATGTTTGTTCCCTCTTCACGCTTTAACGGCTGAACGGATTTTGATGAAATTTGAAATGTGTATAGATTATACCTAGGATTAACACATAGGCTACTTTTTAACATGATAATAGCAGGCGAAGCCGCGGGGCACGGCTAGTGGAATATAATCTAATACAAAATCAACAACTCCATTTTTTATTTAAGCGGCAAAACTGGTTCTTACTGTATTGTGACGTCATCTTTCCAGGCTCGATTAGTCAGAGAGCTGGAGCGTTCCGAGAAGCAAGAAATGGTGAAGAGGGAGAAGGAGGCCAGGAGCCAACAGCTTCTGGAGGTAAGCTATTTAGGATCTATGTTTTCGGGTACATGTTTTATAGATATGGGGTATTTTTGTATGTCTGTCTTGCTGTGTTTTAATAGATTATAGTTCTCATATTTAATGTCTGATTTGTTTTTTATTATAGAGTCGCTTGAAACCATTTAACAAGGTGAAGTTGGTCTTATGCTTTGCAGCATAAGATTTCAATTAGATATGTATAAATATCTGTGGACCCTTATTTCATTCGACACAGCTTTATCTAGAATATTCTACCGACTTAACAAAAAAGGAGAAAGTACTCCTGATGGTAAGTGACGATGTGATCGAAGCTGGTAAACACACTAGACCTGGAATACGCAGGCTCTCAAGGATAACTGCCGGAACACCGTATTTGGCTTGGCGGCAGACTTTCAACTTGATGGTGGTAAGCTACTTTGGTAGCAAGCCAGGCGAGCAACTCACAAAATGCTCTACCACCTCTCAAAAAAGTTTGTTTTTTGAAAGCTGTTGCTTTCCCATTGGTCCCATTTAAATTTGTTCAAGATCTGATCAGTAGTTTTTGAGTTGTCGTCAATAATGCGTGTTTAATACATTTAATGAAGCTGTGAAGTCGGTTTTTCTTTGCTTGCGTATATTTTTTTCCCACAAAATACTTTTTGATTTAGTTTCTATAGCATTAACTAAGCTAGGCAGAAGTAAGGTATTAAATTTCAGAAAAAATCGCCGGAGGCGAGGTTAGAACCCGCGGCTATAGGGTCCTATTGCGATAACCGCTGATCTACCCAAGCCCTTCCTCAAACGAAGAAATTTTCCTTAGAAATTAAATTGACTAAATTGACAACTTCTTATTTGGCTTCAGTGACTCTAAATTGTATTTAACAATTTATAAAATGATAGTAAATATAATAGTATGTTTCTAATTATTTTTTACATTAAAATATGAGAGCTATACTTGTTTCATTTTCTATGTTTGTTACCATGTGCTTGTGTATGTTTTATTTTTTATTATCAATTTGATGCTTGGCAACATTGTGCTCACATCCGTAGTAGTTTTTTTTCTTTTCAAAAAGCAAAAAGTACCAGGGTTGCCATTTAAAAAACACGCCCTCAACTTTTCGCTTTTTCGTAGACAGCATTGGAATTCTTAGCTTTATAGGTAGTAGCTGTGTGTATTAGTATTTTTTTATGTATCTTTCTATCTATTTATGTAAAAAAAAGCTATACTTGGGTCTAAACAATGGGAAAATAATATTTGACAATGTTGTCAATAATCTAATTGATAATAAACGAAGAATAATGAAATTAATGAAAAAATAAATTTGGAACAGCATATCAACAAGAATCGAACGCAACTTACGATAGAGCCTTTGCCAATGCCTAAAGATGAGTGGAAAGTTCCAGAAACGCAATGCAAGAAAGAGAGGACAATGCCACCTATCTCCCTCTCCCTCATTCCCGTCACTGGCCCCAAAGAAAACTCGCCGATAAAGACGTTAAATTTCGAACATGGAACGTGGAAAGAGGAAGTCGAGGAGTACAACGCTTTGGATAAAATGAAGCATTTCGCTGAAAGGGCATCGTTCGATCTGCCGAAAACGAAAAACAAACAGTTCGATTTCACTCTCATGAAAGCACCAGAAAAGAAGAAAGAGAAAGAAAACAACATAGAGAAGCTAATAGAATCTTATTCGAGGATAAACGAATTCATAAACGGCTGTGATTGGTCGAAGTTGCAAGCTGAGAACAACGATCCGAAATCGTTGGAGAAAACTTATTTAGACGCGAAGAACGAGTTTATGTCTCAGAATTTAATGCTGATGCCGAAAGAGAGTCCCAGGAAATCGGTATTGAAAGATGTAATAGACTTGAGCGAAGATGATGACAGTCTCAACGAAATAATTGCTAAGAAACTGACCAAAGGTAGCTTTAGCATCGGCAAAGATGGAGCCTTATCTATATCGGTACAGCAATTTAATAAGGACACGTACGGATCGGTACGTCAAAAGAGATTGATAAATGCACTAAAATAAACTTAATCACTAACATTTTTCATATTATATTACTAATACTAACTAAAGTTCACCCAATTAGTAACATCGGCTATATTTGTTATGCCGGATTTGTCCGAATGAATGACGATCATTCCCGAATGTATTGCAAGTAGCAATCGCTTGTTCATTTATTCGCTGATTTATCCTTCAAATGGGCGATTTTTATTTTATCCTCCAATTGATTTGTATAATTTGGCAGATCCTTTGTTATTATTAGTAAAAATTAAAAAAAATCTTTTGTTATTTTTATTCTTTCGGGTTTTAGTGAAATATTCGACGACCCTGTTGGCGCGGTGGGCAGTTCTCAGCCCTTTGCGCCGTGGGTCCTAGGTTCGATTTCTGCCAGGAGCACAATTGGACATTTGTGTTACTGGTACTGGGTGTGATATATAAATGTTTCCGGCACTACTAAAGTTCGAATATAACGTACTTTATTCTCAATTCAAAATTGAGAATCTGGAAAAAAAATTGAATCTAAGAAATTGAGTTAAGCTCTTTCTTAGTGCCCCTTACACTAAAATTAAAGGAACCATCTTAAAACGTTTACGTATCTTTTTTCATTAGCTAGCATTTGACCTCCATCTCACTCGATTGAAATATGAAGTTGCGGCCGAAGATGTAGCTTGCTAACCCAGATGTTACCTATTCACTCTAAACTTGAAGACTCCAGATTTACGGATGATAAGCGTAGAAGTGAAGTTTCGAGGGAACTGGATATATGTCAACCATAAATGGATGGTGAGAGACACCTTCTCTTATTGTTGGTAAAACATGCATAGGGGCATCTATCACCTCTGTTTTAGGTATTTAGTTTATTGTCAGTCAGCCAATCGGCGACACCATGGCTAAGATAATGAAAAAGCGATTGTTATTGTTTTGAAATTGAGTCGAGTTTCCTAATTTTGCTGATTTTCTACTTGAACAAATATGTCCTGTTCCCTTCTCTCGGTATAAGGTTTAATTATTCCTCATTTCTATATCAATTATACACAATACAAGCCTTCATTAACATGAAAAGTACACAAATAAAACCACGTAAAATGGATATTTATATGGATATCTATATATATTTAAGAAAATCTGTAGTTCCTATCTTTGAAATTTTTGTTGTGGTCATCTTTTAATACTTCAATTGGCGGATACTTTTCTTTCTGGTATGCCACTATTAATCGCTACGGATAATGGGTTGCAGTTTTTAGCCCTGCATGTATAATCTGTGGTTGTGGTCGAAATTGCAGTCACGAGCTAATGATTTCGCGCCGCGTGGTTTATTTATGTCCCTTTAAAATAATTGGAGGTGTCACTCTTCATAGTCGGGGTTAAAGGTCATAATTAAATTTAGAACTTTTCAGATCATGAGAATTACTCTCACATTTTTTATTATCACTTCAGCAATCGATTCATTTTTGTGGCATAGAGAGACAATTCGAGCAACTTGTGCACTCGACTCTTGTTCATGACTCCAATTGGAGTCGGAAATGGTCTCAAAAATCAAAATCGTTTATTCACATGGGCCCCAAAGAGGCACTCATGAAAGTTAATGATTCTATTGCCTCTAATGCGTACCTATGGAGTCACACAACCTATACTATATTATCTGATATTATAATTTGGGGACTTGTGAGAACAGCGTAGATTTAATTTTGGACGTGTGGACATTAAAGTTATTAAAAATAAATATATTTTTTTTTACGGAAAGCAATACAATTTTACAAATAATTGAAGGGAATTCACTGAGTTTGTATTTACTTGTAACTCTACTATGTTGGAAAGGGAACGTGTTAAGTTCGGTTCTAAATCCTGCCCGGTAATGCATTGCGCTTATCACCCTGGGATATTCAATATCAAATCTCTTTATGTCCTATAATTTCACTGGAAACATTGCCCTAAATTCCGAAATCCAGCAGTATTAGCCAGTCAATCAACCCAGTACTGTGGCGGTTGATTGACTGGCAATGTTGTGCACCAGGTGGACTTTGCAAAAGAGTCCTAAAACAACAAAATGTAAGTAGTTCTCTCACCTAAAGGAGATTAATGTCACAGAAATAAACACCTTACAGCTATGACTGCAATTTCGAATGCGATATATTTTTGGCATCAAACTGTTGTGATGTTTTAGGCTTCTTATTGAGAATGACGTGTTTAAGACATCGATTTACTAATTCATGGATTTCGGGTCCGCGCTCAAAGTCCACGAAACATAGGCGACAAAACGATATATAAGCTACAATCCCGCCTCGCTAAAAACGAATGTGAAAATAGGCGATCGTCGTCTATCGAAGCTGCGTATGTAATAGTTTCCAATCAAAAGTAAGCTGTGTATTATTGAAGATTAGATATAAATTGTTTTAGTTTGTTTATATTAATTTACATGTACACTTATTTTGTAAAGTTTGTGTTAGACCCGATGTCCATTTGTTTGTAGGTCGATGGTTTGAGATGTTTTTTACCATTGTAGTCTAAGCTTTAATGTGAACTTTTAGTAATCTAACTTTCATGCACGCTTTTTTTTTGCTTTCTGTTGTTGTTATAATATAATTTGATAGAACTTTAAGTTGTTTCGTTTTATTCATCAGTTTTTCTGCTGGTGTATTCCGAAGTCAAAGTTACTCAGATATTTGTCCAGACAATGCACTAGCGCGATCGATATCATGTATGACATATAGTACGTATTCTCAAACAAGATGGCGCTAGATTCGATTTTATTTTCGCATTACAAAAAGACAACCGTGTTTCGATTGCTTTGCTAACTTGACAACGTAAAAAATCCTAAAAACTGGAGCCGGTAAAGATTTAATTGAAGCAACATGATTGTTATGACATCTCACTCGCTACATCGCCGCTAGACAATGGTGTGATAGAGACAGTAATAGCGGACGTTTCATTTAAGATTATGTAAAAAAAACCGTAGGTAAGCTGTAGATATTTAACTTGATATTTTCGAACGGACAGATTTAAAACTTTAAATTTATTTTTTAATTTTTTGTTCCATGTTCTGGCTGTTTAACTTATAATTTGCTGTACCGCTTTCGATGTTGTTTATGAAGGCTAAAAGGAAAAAGCAGGAGGATTTGGAGAGACAGAAGATTGAGGAGCAAGTCAAGAGACAGCAGGTTGGTATTTCAGCATGTTTTGAATTGAGAAGCTCGATTTACTTTCTTTTAAAATTATGCTTAAATAAGTCAAGCCAAAAACAAAGTTAATTGAAATTATGATATCTTGGACCGTAATTTAAACAAGGAATTAGTTTACATAGCAATTACCTTCCCGTGTTGGGGGTCAAAGGTTTCACATTTACAGCCGCCATTTTGATATTAAAATGAAACTCGAAAATGGCGGCCATCGAAAATGCTCTCTTATGCTCTATGACATAAGTTTTCAATCTTCAATAAGTCTAATTCACGGGTTTTATGAAATTGAAGAATAAGGCGTTGTCGATTTTGTATTATTTACCAAAACCTGTGATTCTTCGAGGGTTAATGTGTAATAATGGTACATTATTAACCAATATTTAGCGAACGTGCAAGAGTGTAGGCAAATCATACAAAGTTGAAAAACGTGATTTTCGCTTTCGCTCCAAAACTGTAATAGAAGTTCTAGTAAAGTTTTTTTTTATAAGGACATGACTTGACTATGACTGGACCTCGACTTTGGCTGTGACTTGTGACTAGGGAAAACGTGATTTTGGCTATCGCTCCAAAACTCACTGCACAAAGATTGCAATATAAAAAAAAACAAAATATCCAGACTAAAAAAAGTATTGTTCAGGTCTTATAGATATGAGCTTTTTTTTTCAATTCACTGCTTTATCAGGGCTGTCACATTTACTCAAATAGTTTGAATATGAACGGGAACCTCTCGTTGTTGCAGGAGAGAGAAATAAAGCGACAGCAAGCCATGCTGCTTAAAGAACAGGTGATTTTGCATATATCGCTTTAAGTGTCTCCTCGCTAAGCATGTTCACTTTATTTATACCTTCACTAACTTCATTTTATGTTGTAATAAGTTATGCTGTACCATAAAGTAAGGATATATTCAATGATGACGTTCCAAACGTCACTGTTTTGTTTTTATTCTGGTTCTGGGTGTGATTGTGTGTATGTAAATGTTTCCGGCAACCACGATACAAGTCTTTGAACTTAGTGTGGGGCTGTAAGTGTGAATGTGTTTGTTTGTTTGTTATTTACTTTCGCGCCAAGAATGTATAGAATTGTAAATAGAATTGTATATTGAGAGGTGGTAGAGCATTTTGTGAGTTGCTCGCCTGGCTTGCTACCAAAGTAGCTTACCACCATCAAGTGGAAAGTCTGCCGCCAAGCCAAATACGGTGTTCCGGCAGTTATCCTTGAGAGCCTGCGTATTCCAGGTCTAGTGTGTTTACCAGCTTCGATCACATCGTCACTTACCATCAGGTGAGATAGTGGTCAAACACTAGCCTGTCATAAATAAAAAAATAAAAAATTGTTTTGGGCAGGCGAGTCTGCGAATCAGTACATACTGGAAAGTGCTAATGTGTTTATGTTAATTAATGTTTTGGACATGATATTATAAATTTGAAACTAATTAAATAAAATAAAATAAATTTAAAATGCAGATGAAATAGTTTGTTATATTTTCTCATACATTTGAAATGCCCGTTGGCTTAATTGGATGCGCGTTCGCATTCTAAGCAGCGGGTTCGATATCGGGTTCGATTCTCGTTGGGAACACAAGTTATCTCCCCAAGGAAAATGCGTGTTTCTGGTTCTGTGTGTGATTGTGTTTTGATAATGTTTCCGGCACCTACGACACAAGTCATCGGACGAAGTGTGGGGCTGTAAGTGCGTTATTATTATTTCCATCTATGGGTGTCTAGAACAATTTCCTTGCAATACCCGATCGCAGCGCCTCTATTAAATCTACACTTTCTAGAAGGATTGTAAATGGATGAACCACAGGGCAGCAAATATTCATGTCATGGATAAACCACAGAGCAGCAAGCTCATGTCCGCGCGCTGTATTCAAAGCGCGAGTTACCTGCTCTGTGGGATAAACCGACGCGAGGCTAACCTTGAGGAGTATCTTTAGTTTTCAAAAATACTTTTATTTTTCTATGCATTCTTTAGTTTATGGTACATCAATGTTTGACCTATTTGGTTTTACTTTTTCTATGTTTGCTCTGTTAGAGTGTTTTGAGTTCAGATCTCTCTCTGTTACATAGTAGAGTACTTTAATAGCTCTCATTAAGGTAAGGACACGTCGTTTTCAAAAGATATCATATGACATTGGATAATTTTAAAACTCTGTGTCAAACAAGATATAAAAAAACAGGGCGTGTCGTAAAGATACACGATAGAAGTGAAACTGTTGTATTACAGGGAAACTTAATTATTAATCACAGTGTTCACCCCCACCACTTTTTGACACACAAAAAGGTTGCGGATCAGAGTTTCAAAGCCTTTCTATAAAAGTTTTCACTTCAGAAACATCGGTAATGTTAAAGAATAGCTATCCATATAGACTTTTATTGCTTTAAAAAGGTCTTATTCATTTTAAATATATGCTGTTTGATTTTAACACGGCTTAGTTCGTAAATTGAAACAGAGAGGGCGCTGTTTTGAACATTTTCCGCTCACAATTTAGTTAATTTTGGGTTTTTGTCAATAAGTGATTTTCCCTCTCTATCCTATAATTTAAAGATTTATTTTCGTAAAAAATATAAGTCTGAAAAATTACTTAACTAAAAAATAAATTACTAAATAACTCAAGTTGCCATCAGGCTAGCATCAAGCTAGTCAGATATTTTTTAATGATTGAAAAAATTACAATGTGCGCTTACCATCATCGACCACATCATCACTTAACAACTGATATAATCCCTATAGTGGTCAATATATCTTTAAAACAAAACAAATATAAATAGTAATTGAAAGTCTTCTCGAAACCATGGCCAATGCAACTTGACCGAGACGTCGAGGCATATAAAAATAGTTTTTTTAGCGTAATAAAGTTCCGAGATATTACCTATGTATACTGTAAACTATGAATACTAATGTTTTAGTTCATCGATTTGGGATAGAGAGGGCGCTGTTTTAAGTGTTGTCCTTATGTGTGTCACTTTATGTGTGTGTTTTTCTTTTCCAATGTTCGTTGTGGCGTGGGGGATGCAGCAAAAGTATATAAACGAGGTAATTGTTTTTTGTCTAATATTTTTGCATTATATGCACGATTTTGCATGTTTTTAATGATTCTAAATTTATACCTTTATTTAGTTTTACTTAATAAATAATTAATCGGTATACATTTCTGAATAATCGTAACAAAAAATTGCTTCAAATACATAACCTTCTCCTTTTTTACAGTCTGTTAAAAAAGATTTGAAACGAGGAATAATCATATAAATATTTCATACTAATATTATAAATCCGAAAGTTTGCGTGTAAGTGTGCAAGAGTGTAAGTATGTAAGTATGTTTGTTCCCACTTCACGCTTTAACGGCTGAACGGATTTGGATGAAATTTAGAACGGACATAGCTTATACCTAGGCTTAGCACATTGGCTACTTTTTAACATGATAATAGCGGGCGACGCCGCGTGGCACGGCTACTATATAATAAGCTTACATTATTATTTGTAACATTAACCGCCTATCTATTTTACTAACCAAGCGACATTTTCGACTACTGCATCGAAATTGATAACTACTGCTTATTTACTATCGGATTATGTTGTCAGCGGCTTGCGTAGCTAGTTGAAAAACTATATCTAATAATATCTATATATATAAATGAATCTCTATTTCCCTTGGTTATCGCATCACGCTTGAACGGATGGAACAATATCGCTAATTCTTTTTTGTTGTGTTAATTATTGTCAGTAAAAGAATTTAAAAGATTGTTATAAAAGAACATTTTATCCCGGCATTCCCTCGGGTCCGGGACTTACGCGGGTATAACCGCGGGGCGTAGATAGTTACATAATAATTAGAATCGTCATCTGACAGGTTATACAGCTGTTATATAATAGTTTGCATAGTCATCTGACAAGTTATAAATCTTTTGTAATTTTTAAACTTTCGCGATTCGAACACATAGTTTAGGTAATATCTCGGGACTTAATCGCGCTAAAAAACTATTTTTATTTACCTCGACGTTTCGGACAAGTTGCATTGGCCATGGTCTCGAAAAGACTATTAAATAAAAATATTTTTTAGCTCGATTAAGTCCCGAGATATTGGCCTCGATTCTGATGTACACTTACTAAATTAAATTTAAACTATCCCTGTCTCCTACAAAATAGAACCACAAGACAGAGCATACATTTTAGTGCTGTCAAGCTAGTTTTGAAATTAAAATATGAACAGCAGAAGCAGAAAGGCGCATGTTTTTAGTCAACACCAATTACATACTCGACTAAGCTTGCGTAGACATCTAAGTTCTGACTAACTTGACAGCTTTAAAATGTATGTTATCTCTGTCTTGTGTTCCTATTTTGTAAAAGACAGGAATAGTTTAAAGTTATAAATCTGTTTTATAGTATAGTCATCTTCGCGTTGATCCTATTGCTACAGATAATCTGCCTTACCTCTTACCTTGAGTAAAGATGATAGTGGTAGGACGCTTTTGGGATAACATTAAAAAAAAAGTTATTTTTTTATGATATACCAATTTCATTTGGTACACCATTGAAATAACGATCTAGCCTTAAGACTAATAAGTAATTTAATTTTGACCTTAACTTCTAAAGTAGAGTATCAAACTAAGAATGTGTCCAACACATTTCTTACTGTCTCTATTAAAGGGAAGACACTTTGTTCTTGTTGTTTGTTAAATCTGGTTGATGTCTAAAGCTTTTGTAGCATTAATTAATATTTAAAGCAGTAGTGTCCAAACATTACAGTATTTTGGAATTAATGGCAATGTTTCGAGTGAAATGAATGAATGAAGAGATTTAACACAAAATATTTTAGTCACAGCGTAGTGCATTTCCATTTGCACTCCATGTAGGATTTTAAACTATTGAAGTTCAAAATACAAAGGTTCAGCCTTTCTCATAAAGCCGCAAAGGTTTCACAAAATGCTTAAAAAATATTTCCGATTCCAATTTCAAACAATTTCCATTATTAATTTCAAACTCTTTCTTTCTTCTTCAGGAGCGTGAAAGGAGACGCCAGCATACGTCATTCATCAGACAGCTAGATTCCCGCAAGCGGTGGGAAGAACGCGAAAGGAGGAAGCACCAGAACCTCCTGGACCGACTCCTGGCGAAGGAAGGAAAGCTTCGCCAGCGTAGGAAGGAGATGGAACTGTTATCTGAACTGAGGTAAGAAAGAGAGGAAGTAATCATATTAAAGACGCACTTTTTAAACGTATTTTGTTTTATTCCGCCTTTTAAAGCGGATTCGATCTGTTATAAGGCCTCACATTAGTTTGTGAATGTTTTTATTGTATTATGCGAAAACGTCTTTAGCGGCGTTGTGCACTTTTTTGGGTTGGGTAAACATTTTTAACCTCGCGTCAGGACACGTGACCTGATCGAAAATTCGTAAGACGGAGGGAGAGTAGATATCCCCCTCTCTTTCTACCGCGCAGCGAAAATGTATGTCTGCTCCTGCTGTTTACAACGTTAATGTTCAAGTTTTTACTTCTGCCGGCACTCCTGGAGTGTGACCCGTTGTTTTTTTTCTATTTTTTTCTCTAGTAAGTTTGTTTTTATTATATAGTCTTTGTTTGATTTTTCTTCATATTTTTTTTTTTAGAATCAAATAATTACATTAAGTATTAAGCTTAGAAGGATAAATATACATACTGAAAAAAATGCGTTAAAAATTTTCTAGTTTAATTTCTGGTTTTGGCGAAGAATAGCAAGCTATGACAAGCTTCAAAGAAGACAGAACTTTAAGCATAAAAAGAAGTACAGTAGATAGTAAAAAGAAGTAGAGTGGAGTAAAGGAACCTTCGCAAGATAAACAACCTACACCCTGATAACCTACACATTGAATTGATGTAAGAAATGAATGTTTAATTAGATTTCCTGGTTTACTCTTTGCTTACGATATCAATCTTTTAATATTAACATGTGGCCCAGCTGGCGAAATAGCCACCAGACTATCTAATTTGGTTGCAATTCAAAACTGAACTGCAAAGAAAGGCAGCCTCATATTTACTTAATTGAAATAAACACAGATCGTAACTTATGTTTTTGAACCCGAGTCATTTTCAACTGACATCAAAAAAGGAGGTTCTTCTCGACTGTATGATTTTTTTTGTATGTTACCCTATATCTCCGCTAATAATGAATCGATTTCAATTTTTTTTTTTTGTTCGGTGGAGTATACTTCGGAGGTGGTCGGTTCCATATTTTTTTTATCGATATCGAAACCGAAATATAAGCGATGGTGTCGGTTTTTTTAAGCTTTGCTTGCGTTTGAATTATCAATACAAACTAATGGAAGACGATTTGAAAACATACCTCTAAAATAAAAGTCAAAGTCGTAATTTCGCAGAACTCTGTAGTAAGTTAGCTAAATAGACCATTTCGCATATTTATTAAATACTTTCCACTCTAGACGACCTCAAGAGGACTCCACACTGTCAGATCAGAAGCCCCTACCGACCCTGAACAGAATCCCAGGTCTGAAACTGCCCGGGCAAGCTATGGCGGACATACTCCAAGTCTACGAGTTTATACATAACTTTGGGCAGACGCTTGGATTCGGTAAGTGAAAATTTAGATACACACAGCCCTGCACTAATTTCCATGACTTGTATGACGTAGTAATGAACTGCCCTTTGGTTTAGTTGAGTCTGCGTTCTCATGTGAAACAAACAAACGCGTTCGCACTCACAGCCCCACACTAATTTCAACTTGAGTCGTGGTTGCTGGAAACATTTACGTATCACACACACCACACCAAGAACCAGAAGCACAAATGTTCTGTGGCTAAGAAAGTTGTGATGCTGCCGGGAATTGAGCCCAGGACCCACTGCTCAGAGCCAAGATCACCCGGCTCGGTCGGAAGTGCTTTCCGGATTGATGGAGGCGCTTCCGCAGTGGAACATCCTCCTATCCACTGTTTTATCTGTTCGCCTTCTCTCCATAGTGTGAACGTGAGCACACCATCAGCTCCCGATGACCGACTTCCACAAGCACATGGGCTACTTTTACCTTAACTAAAGCGAAGCCACGGGCAAAGTGAATATTAATCCTTATGTCTTCACAGATATGGACGCTGTTCCGACGCTGAACACGCTCCAAATGGCTCTCCTCCCGGATTCCTGTCCTGACGCTGAAGAGGAATTGATACAAGTCCTCACGCAGCTGCTTATTACTGCTATTGGTAAGTAAATTGATAAACACTGCGCGCGCTCTGCCCTCTATCTCGAAAATGGTTCAAGATATAAAAAAAATGTTTAAACAAAAGTTGTAGAGAATTTAATCCTCTACAATATTTACGTTACAAGTTACAAATACAAATAAGCATTAAACCCATAAAAAACGAGATATTTGCAATGAATGTGTAAAAAAATCGATTTTTTGACTTTGACTTTGGAATATCTGTAGTCGCGGACACCCTACGGTAAGTAGGTTTTGAGACAAGTTTTAGGGTGCTAAAATAAAGGTTTATACAACTTTACAGCAGACTATCTCTCATTCCGAAATTCTTGCCTTAATTTGACTAATATAACTGGACTATAGTTTAACCATGCTAAGAGGCAAGATGGCGGGACCTATATCTTTCAATAATAAATGTGTCAAAACTTTGTACGTAAGGGGCCAAATTGCTCACTTCGACAATCGTTGAATCGTCACCAATCTTTCATTTTCATTTCAACGGATTAAAAAACACATTTTTGACAGCCGTTCTTACTTTTGTACTTATAATTAAATTTTTAGTCGACTATTTTGGTTATAAACTGTGGCAATCGTGAAAATTTCGATTATTTTCGATTCTATGTGCGTTTCCCAACTAAGCAGCGCCTAACTAATGTTTATGAGCGAAAGAAAGTTAATCATCGATTCTGGGTTTTAGAGCTGCTTAACTAAGAGGTAGTTAAGTATTGCTTAGCGACATTTTTATAAGGAAGACTGTAAATGACTACCTTGAATATAATTATCAGTTATATAATAATCATCTAAAACAGTCACCAACTAACTTCCTCCAGTCGCTTTTAGATGTCGGTAAGTCGCATCGTAAAAGTTCACCCTCATCATTTTTCCCAAAGAAAAGAAGTATAACTTTAAAAAAAGCGTGTCCTGAATCATAATTTTTCACCATAAACATTGTTCCACAGAAGACCCAGGCATCCCCCACCCGGGCCGGCACACAACGTTGCTCGGCCACGCTATCAGAATGGGTGACATCACGCCACACAACCTGAGCGAAGTGTTGCGTATATATCTGTACGCAAACGCCACCGGAGAAGTTAAAGCTCTCACAGGTAATCCATAACAGGTTTTATAATCTGTATTTAGGCAATTTAAATTCATTATTTATCTATATATATAAAAATCAATGCCACTTTTCGTTGTTATTTTATAACTCAAGAATGGGCTCACCTATCCAAACCAAATGTTTAGGCTTTGTTCGGACTATTTAGTAGATGGTTTATGTGAAGTTTGCAAATTGTCGAGCGGAAAATTGCACCCGGGCAAAGCCGGGGCGGATCGCTAGTCGTTTACAAATTTATAAAGTAACAGTTTGACATAAGCTTTACGGTTTAGCTTTACAAAAAAATCCATACTTTTATGTATAGACCATCATGATTACTTTTCAACCGATTTCAAAAAAGGAGGTTCTCAATCGCGTCAGTCATCAAGTTGCGTTGAAATTATTATTAAAAAAACGCTTTCACACTCACAGCCCCACAGTAAGTTCGATGACTTGTGTCGTGGGTGCCCGAAACATTCACATCATACGCACAATCACACCCAGAAACAGAAACACAAATTCCTTGGGGAAAAAACTTGCATTCCCGCCTGGAATCGCCGATACCCCTGTTTAGAAGGCGAACGCCACTTAACTAAGCCAACGAGCATTATTAGTCTTGTTGTTTATAAATCTTGTTTTAATGTATCATTGTAAGTTTCTTTAAACAAATGTTCGTTGGCTCAGGTTTGACAGCAGAACGCGAGAGGGAGCGTCGAATCGCCGACCACCATCAAACGGATGCAGAAATACAACACACAATCGCCACAACGAAGAACTTGGCTTACTACGAACATTTGCACAACAATAGCACATACAAATTGTCCGGTGAGTTACATCGTTTACATTTTGGAGTGTGCGCAGGAATTACACCGATTTTAATTGACCGAACGCGCAGAGCGATCTAAGCGTGTCCGTTTCAGCTTAGTCAATCGTACTAATATTATAAATCCGAAAGTTTGTGTAAGTATGTTTGTTCCCTCTTCACTCTTTAACGGCAGATCGGATTTGGATGAAATTTGGAATATATACATAGCTTATACCTAGGATTAACACAAAGGCTACTTTTTAACTTGAAAATAGCGGAGTAAGCCACGGGGCACGGCTATTATTTCATAACTAAGCAAGTCACACAAAGACGGAAAGTGATTCCAAATTTCATCCAAATCCATTCAGCCATTAAAGCGTGAAGAGGGAACAAACATACTTACACACTTACACACAAACTTTCGGATTTATAATATTAGTAGGATAGGATTTAAAAATTCTTGTAGGGTGTAGTAAGTAACAGTTGTCATTTAGGTTGTTTTTTGTGAATGTAGATTGTTCTTTTGTTTTTACGGCCATTGCATTAGGACTTGAGCTATGGATTTTAAGTGTTGAATTTTAAGTTTTTAACTGAGTGGTGAAACTGTTGCATTTACTGTCTCGTGACATTTTTTTTCCTGTTGTCCACAGAGGCCCTTCGAGACAAGCCCTTCCTAGCCCTCAACGCGACGCTCAAAGCGAAAACTCTCGCGTTCCTCTGCAACGAGTTGCTTCAAAACAAGTCCGTATTGCGGCAGATAGATGGCGCGCTTGAACATCTCAACCAACTGAAGAAAGAACGGTATCTCATGGATATGAAGCTGAGGAAGTGAGTATTCGATTGGGCAGTAGCAGATTCAGGGGGGCGGGGTAAGGTGGGCTCATATCGTAATCCGAAAAAACACATCCTATCGCGCAGCAGACAAAGCAGCAGAGAGATTGCAATGTATTTTATAGGAAGTTGAAGTTTTCCAATCAAATAGAGATCTCAATAACGTCAACAAACTGTATCTGTCAATTAACGAAAATCGATTATTGCAATCGATGTTCATTATTTATCAACGAAATCCTTGTATATTGATAAAAATCATAAATAAATATTATTAATTTTTTTTTTGTTTGAATGATGTTGCTTTCCAATTGGTCCCATTTAAATTTGATCAAGATCTGATCAGTAGTTCTTGAAATATCTTCAATAATGCGTGTTTAGTACATCTAATCTGATCAAAGTTCCGAAGATAAAGCGGTGAAGTCGGGTTCTTTAAGCTTTGCTTGCGTTTAATTTTGATTTATCGTTTTTTTATTTACAGATTGCGTGTTTTACACCAGCGCAAACTGCGAGCAGAACAGACTGAGAAACAGCAAGCGCTAGCTTTGGAACGTATGCAGAAGTTAGTGGAAGAAAGCACGGCCAACCTGAGCCGCGCCTCGCCGCAGCCTGCTGATGATGGTAAGCGCTTTTCTACTGACTTCACAAAAAAGGAGATACTCAATTCGACTGTATTTTTTTTATATGTGTTACCTCATAACTTCTTTCCATGTGAACCGATTTTTGTTTTTTTTTGTTTGAAAGCTGTTGCTTTCCCATTGGTCCCATTTAAATTTGATCAAGATCTGATCAGTAGTTTTTGAGTTATCGTTTGTTGTATGGAAGCCCCCATACAACACACGTGATTTATTTGCTCGTTTTTTATAGATAATGGTCGGAACCCTTCGTGCACGAGTCCGACTCGTACTTGGCCGGTTATTATTTACTTCGACGTGTTTGCTTTGGCCATAGTCCCGAGATATTACCGAAACTAGTGTTCGAATCACAAAAGTTTAAAAGTTACAAATTTCGTATTTGATTTTAAACTAAAAGAAGCAATTTTGTAACATAGTCGGTTTTTAGTTTTTGAACTTTCGCCATTTTTTATTAATCCTTCTTTTTTCAACAGAACAACATTCAGAAAAATCCGAGACGCCCAAAAAGGATGACCACACAGAGCCAGAAGACCAGACGTCACCGTACAAAGACCCCCCCGAAGAATCCGACAAAGAACTGTCTCCCCTCAAAGATCTTTCTAGAAAGATGTTGAATAACAACAAAGAAGAGTGCTCGCCGGCCGACCACAAGTTAGACAAGGACAGCGTTATGGGAGACGAGCTGCCGAGCGATTTGGAGAGTGAGGGGACTATGCCAGAAGAGGTGAGTAGACAGACGTCATCCTATCTCTTTCTTAATTTCCGTTGAAAATATTTGTTTTAGGAGAAGGCTGTTTGGTTTTGCCGTGAAAGTTAAAAAATGGCGTTGTTGATTTTGTATAATTACACACCTGTGATACACACACATAAAACATTTTATTACTTGACACTGGCTAAATGCAAAAAGATTGCGCGAGGCCTAAATTTCAAAAAAGATAGGTCTGTGCTTTGGTCCGAAGACGATTGTTATCATAGGCTATTTTAGAGCGTATGTAGCACATTAAAATCAAATCAATATCAAAATCGTTTATTCACATGGGCCCCAAAGACGCACTCATGAAAGTTAATGAATCTATTGCCAGATTCGCAAAATTACAGCCATGTCGAGAAGAACCTGGCAAGAAACTCGGCGGCGCATTTTTTTTCATTCATTTTTTTTTTTAAAAACATTCTTAATTTCTAATACATAATTTTCTTAACCTAGGTGTTATTATGGCAGTCGCTAGAAAGAGCCTGTGCAGTTTGCCTCCATGCATCCTTGTCATTAATATAGTCTGTGGTCTTATAGCTCAAGCTTTCTTAATTAATGCCCGTTTTATTACAGAATTGAACTTTCCCAGTGGTAATTCAGTTACGATTTTAGGAATTCTATTGTAAAATGTAACCCCATTTGCCATAAAAGATTCATTCGTTTTGCTTAATCTAAATGCGCGCACTGTAATTTTATGCTTATATCTAGTATTAAGATTGTGTGCGTCGCTTCTTAATTTATATTTACTAATATTTTTGCGAACATGCATAATATTTTCAAAGATGTAAAGCGTACATTTTAAACGTACTTAAAGTTTTCGAAAAATAACCTTAAAAATTAATGTAAAAAAAGTCTAAAAAAAATATTAAAAATGTCTAAAGTATATCGTTACACATTGAAAAGATATGTGATAGATTCAAAATATTGGAAAATATCATAATTTTGTTGATGTAAGATATTTTCTTTAAACAATGGGTATCTGGTTCGATTCCCAGTGGCAACAAGTTTTCTCCCCAAGGGAAATTTGTCTGGTTCTGGGTGTGATTATGTGTGTGTGATGTGAATGTTTCCAGCACTCCCAACACAAATCATTGAACTTAGTGTGAAGCTGTGAGTGTGAAAGTGTTTATGTTTAACACGCCATTACAAGGAAGTAACTTTTGCCGTGATAAATCGATGAACACCGGCTGCACGCACGAAAAAGTGTCACGTTCCGCCTGAGCCTGAGCGTGCAAGCGAGAGCGCGGAACAAGCGATAGAGAGGCACGATCGGCCAAGCGTTCGTCTTTGACGTTATCACGCAAAATTATCGTCCGTAAACCGACTTTACAGACAACCATTTTTTTCCAACAGGATGAAGACAAGAATCTGTCATCCGAAGAACTGTCAAAGAAGTTAGAGAAGTTATTGCGTCAGTCAGAACAGCAGCAGCAACAGTTGACCGCCGGATGCCACGCCCTGAGAGCTACTTGCTATGGACAGGACAGGTGAGTCAAATTCAAATACAAAATCCCAGTCAATCAAGTCCGTTGGCGCAGCGGACAGGTCTTCGCCCTCTACGCCGTGGGTCCTGGGTTCGATTCCCGGCAGGAATACAAATTCCTTCCCAAGGGATATTTGTGCTTCTGGTTCTGGGTGTAATGTGTGTGTGATGCGAATGTTTTCGGCACCCACGACACAAGTCTTTGAACTTAGTGTGAGGCTGTGAGTGTGAATGCATTTATTTGTTTGTTGTTTGTTAAAATAGTTTTGTTTTTGTTTTACCACACCCCATCTCTGCTTATCTCTGTTATTCATATCCATCCAAAAGTTGTTTGGAAGAAATTTCTTTTTGTGAAAAGATCGTCTATTGTTACACATATTTTGTAAATCATTATTTTCTGTTTGGTTTTGTCATTCAATAAAGGGCAGTTCAAAATCCACACTAACCCAAATTTCCACAGTAATGGGATTATGAGACTAAAAGTCTCAAAATCCCCATTAATGGGGAAATCGAATGGGGAATTTGATACTAACCCATTTTGATGTTCTTTTTGCGGCATCCACGAACGACGACCGTCGATTATGATAATTTTTTTTACTACAATGTATTAACGGAAACAATCTAATGAAAACATTAAAAATATCCAAATCCACCAGGAATCAATTTCTTCTAACAATTTTTTATTTTAAATTCTATTATTTCCCCAGATATTGGCGTCGATACTGGTCCCTCGGGAAATGTGGCGGCATATTCGTGGAGGGCATGGAATCTGCGCAGCCCGAGATAATGGACTATCACGAGGGCTTGGAGAATGCAGCCACCAATCAGAAAGCAGAACCCGTCGTGAAAAAGAAGAAAGGTAACATTATCTTTTTTGTTTGTATTTCCATCCAAGGTTGTCTGGCAGAGATCGCTCTTAGCGATAAGACCGCCCATTGTACCTATCTTTATAAGTTTCTTTGTACCTTGTTTTTATCTTTTGGTGTCAATAAAGAGTTTTTGTATTGTATCTTTTTTTGTTGTACAGGTAATTATTAATTCCTTATTAACTGGTCGTTGGCTTAGTTGGCTGGCGTTTGCTTTCTAAGCATGGGATATCGGGTTCGATTCCCGGCGGGAACACAAATTTTCTCTCTAAGGAATATTTATGTTTCTGGTTCTGGTTGTGATTGTGTGTGATGTGAATGTTTCCGGCACCCACGATACAAGTCATCGAACTTTGTGTGGGGCTGTGAGTGTAAAAGCGTTAATGTTTATTTATTTATGAACACCAACATAACATACACTATTACAATCAACATATTTAAAAGCATCGTAGTGTTATAAGTTAAGTGTTATAATTAAATGTGAAGAATACATTCAATAAATTTTGCAAGATTACATAATATGAAATAAATTAATTAAAATTACAAAAATGATTAATAATAATTTAATTCCGTCAGGTCCAAAAGAAAAGAAGGACCCGCAGCCAGAACCGGACAAAAAGGAAGAGACCGACGCGCAGAAGAAGGAAGAAGCATTGAAAACTGAGATGGAACTGAAGAGTATCAAGTCTGAACTAAATCTGAGCGATCATACGCAGATCATCAAGTACGAACCTAATGTGAAGCAGGGAGGCTGCAAAGTGGAAGGTATGTTTAGTTAGATCATCAAGTACGAACCTAATGTGAAGCAGGGAGGCTGCAAAGTGGAAGGTATGTTTAGTTAGATCATCAAGTACGAACCTAATGTGAAGCAGGGAGGCTGCAAAGTGGAAGGTATGTTTAGTTAGATCATCAAGTACGAACCTAATGTGAAGCAGGGAGGCTGCAAAGTGGAAGGTATGTTTAGTTAGATCATCAAGTACGAACCTAATGTGAAGCAGGGAGGCTGCAAAGTGGAAGGTATGTTTAGTTAGATCATCAAGTACGAACCTAATGTGAAGCAGGGAGGCTGCAAAGTGGAAGGTATGTTTAGTTATGTAAGATATTCAATACTCAATCATTTATTGCAATAATGTTTATAAAATACACTTTATAAGTAAACACATGACACTAATTGCACGCCGATATATCTCCTGAAATAGCAGGATGACTGGCAGAAAATGCTGTAGCATTAAGTCCTCCTATGTACATAGTATTTGTGCATGAAGTTTTAAATAAATAAATAAATAATAGGGTATAGCAATAATAGGGCTGGGAGTGTACGAGCCGATTTATTGAATAACTAGCCGTACCCCGCGACTTCGCCCGCAATAATCAAGTTTAAAAGTAGCTTATGTGTTATACCGAAACCTAAACTAACTACATTCAATTCTTTTTCAAAATCGGTTTATTTGATACGGAGATACGTGTTTAAAAACATTCACACACACAAACTTTCGGAACTTTCGAAAGGATTTGTATTAAATACTCAAAACCAGCCAACAAAACAGAAGCCGCAATTTTTAATGTGCAGGAATTCGTAGTACGTGTCGATAAATTTCAGACCCGTCGTCCTACCGTAAAACAAAATAAATCAGATAATAATAAATAGTCTATGACGATTTCTCATAGACTATTTATCCAAATCACATGCAGTAAAAAGCAAATTGTATCTACATGAACTACGTAAGACGATGAAATAGTTTATTTTGATAAGGATTAATACTGAATGTCTCAAAAAGCCAACTAAACACAGGCCGCTTTTTTTTTAGATTTTTAACAAAGAAAAGTATTTTTTCTGAGCTAAATATACATGTTAGATATATGCTGTCGCCGATTTTTTTGTAAAACTCATAAAGGCCAATTTTTTTTCCATACATTATATTCACCTATGTCTAACCATTTAGTCAGCGTACGCCGATAAAGCGGTAAGTTAGCAAATTTTATCTGACTTGTCATACGAATATTATTATTTCGAACTGATAACTAACTTTTATCCCAACAAAACATAGCCTATGACACTCAGTGATAATGTAGCTATCTATTAGTGAAAGAATTTTCAGAATGGATCAGTAGTTTCAGATATTACCTTTTACATACATACAAACAAACAAACAAACTTTACCTCTTTATAATATTAGTATAGATATGTTCGTTTAAAGGTATTAGATAATTAATAACTATCACGATATTTTTTTATACTAGAATTTAATTTCACAGGATCATCAATAAAAATGGAAGAGAAATATATACAACACAAGAACAGCGATCAGCAGGACATGTTAGACATCGAGGACTCTATACCTACAGCTTTCTTGGTCCAGAAGCCATCCCACAACAAGCCCATGTACGCAGCGCAAGCAGAACCGGTCGACAAACCCCAAGAGATTGTCAAAGTAGAGAACCCGGTCAAAACTGAAGAGAAGACCGAGGATGAGATCAAAGATAACTTGGTTAATAACTTGGAGGAGCTGAGGAAGATGGCGGAAGCTGTGTCCAGTCAACTTGACGCGGCGAAGAAGGAGCAGGAAATTAAGGAGGAGCAGGAGAAGCAAGCAAAGGAGGTTAAGCTGGAGGTGAGTAATATATTAATTATTTATTTCGTTCATTTAAAACTCAAATAAAAAAAAATATTATAGGTACTTCGAACTGCCCGTTGGCTAAGTTGGGTGAGCGTTCGCCTTCTAAGCAGGGGTATCGGGTTCGATCCCCGACAGGAACAAAATTTTTTACCCCAAGGAAAATTTGTGTTTCTGGTTCTGGTTGTGATTGTTAGTGTGATGTGAATTAATGGTATGTATTGTGTATTTAGTTTAAAATGTTAGTATTAATATTATTATTTTTATAATCTATTTCATTAATTTTATCGTGCCACCAACCCTACTTTCACTTTTTGTTTATATTTTCCATCCGAAGAGATCGCTCTTAGCGATAAGACCGCCCATTGTACCTATATTTTATAAGTTTCTCTGTAAGCTGTATTTATCTTTTGGTGTCAATAAAAAGTAATTGTATTGTATTGTATTTAACAGCCCATGGACACGGATTCTGGCCATTCCCTGCTATACACGAAGATACTGGAGGGGAAGTGGTTCTCCATCCTCCGTCACGAGACGTCCTTCCTGAACAGCATTAACGACGACAAGAGTGACATACCAGTGTTCTGTGATAACGAACACACTTGCAACGAAGTTGTTATATGTCAAGGTATGTATTGTAACCACTAAACACGGATATAACATAAACATAAACGTTTTCACACTCACAGCCCCACACTAAGTTCGGTGACTTGTATCGTGGGTGCCGTAAAAATTCACATCACACACACAATCAAGCAAAAAAAAAACTTTTTTTTGGAGAAAACTTGTTTTTCTTCCGGGTATCGAACCTGTGCCCATAATACTGTTACACGTTGAATAGCTATACTAATTTTTAGCGCTAATTAAGAGCCAGCATAATAGTTAAATTAATGTAAAATAGATAGATAAATTCTTATTTGCACACCAAAATAAATAACACTTACAAAGAAATCTTAAATATAACATAGGAGCACAAAGGGCGGTCTTATCGCTCAAAGCGATATCTTCCAGACAACCAAAGGGATATGATAAAAATATTACAAACAGGGACTGTTGAAGCGTCTTTGCCTTTTATAATATAAAAAATAAATGTAAATTATACATCTGTGAATAAATACTTCACTTTATATACCTAATATTCATATTGGCAAGAATCTTTGGATATTTGAATACATTTGCAGTGTATTAGGCTCTCTGCTGACCACTGTTAGAGATCGTTCAAGGACGATCCTAGAGATGGCGCTAGTTGTATCGAGTGACATTTTTTGCACTCGCGACTAACTTCACAGACTTAAAATAGAATCTTCTAGTCGTGTGTGTCACCTGATCCGTGTGGTTGACAAACCCTCCGCTATTGAATTTTGTGACGTAGAAAACTAATTAAATAATTATCATCTAATTAACCAGGACTTAAAATAAAAACTTCCTCGTGTCTATTGTGATCGACCGCTTGAACTGTGAGGTGATTTAGTGTTCCGTGCCTCGTACACTCTCGGATTTCTTCGGATTCAAACTCGCCGGCCGGCGCGACGTGGAGTTGTGTGTGTGCGCTTAGGCATACATACAGTTTGCTGTAGTTCCTTTCTTGGGGAGCTCCGGAGGCGGTTTCGAAGCAGTCTAAGGTACGTGGGCTTAAATAAACACTGTAAATTGATTCGTGTATCCCTACTGATTTTTGCCAATGTTCAAAATAATTCACCGCTATCATTAAAAATATTAATACGTAAATGGTGGGCTATTTACACGCCAGCGATTTTACTCGCGCCACCAGGGACGGTGGTGTACCTCGACACGTATTTAAATTAATAAATGTACTTATACATACTTATTAATATTAGATACATAATATACATACAAAAACCTACATAAATAAT
The DNA here is from genome assembly GCA_948107665.1 of Lomographa bimaculata. Lineage (NCBI taxonomy): Eukaryota > Metazoa > Arthropoda > Insecta > Lepidoptera > Geometridae > Lomographa > Lomographa bimaculata. Next base: position 6,046,814 of record OX403612.1, on the reverse strand, counting down.
AATAATATATTGAAAACATACACAAACTAATATATATTATTATATATACATTATACGCATGACTCCTATATTTTCTAAATGTTTATGTTTTCTATGTCCAGGCCATAAATGGGATGTTTCGAACAACCTCCACCTCCTGAACGACCCGAGCCTGTTCACACTAAACAGTATGGTGACAAGTGTACAAGTACCAACGAACAATGTCTACGCAGACTCCAGTCTCACTATGTCCGGCCTGGATCAGGATATGATGGACGCGAGTCTTAGCAAGAAGGATGGAGAAGAAGTCGAAGAAGAGAGTAAGGAGCAGGTAAGATTTATTTTTAAAATACTTGTTTTTTTATGCGGAATAGGCAAGCATTTGACCACTATCTCACCTGATGGAAAGTGATGATACGGCCGAAGATGTAAAATGCTTGCGTAGAAGATATGTAGTAGTAGTAAAAAATATGTAGGGTACGGTAGCGAGGTTGCAGTGTGAATTAAAGATCTTAATTGTTTATAATAACTATCACTGTTTATTGTTAATGTAAAATGTTCTTAAAGTATTTTCTTATGTAAATGTTAATGAATTGTTAATGTTAGGCTGAATGCACCCGTGTGCCGCGGTAGCCAAAAGTGCACTAAATCCAAAATAGTAGATATTTAATTAGTTAGGTAATGCGACACGCGTCACGGTGCAAAATGCTGTGTAAGGTGTTCGGGTTATATCCCGAACAGCCTATTCACTCGAGACTTAGACTCCCAGATTATACCGTTCGGGGATCAAAGACGTAGGCAATGAGTTCCACTTATATTATTAGAGTAGATCTGGGGGTCTATTCCGGGCATAGATTATCTTTACATACGAACGATTTTCTTTTGTTATGTACCATAGAATCAACTGAAATTTCAACCAATCGACTGTCGTATCGACGTCGCATCAATTCGAACAATCGTATTTTGACGACCAGAATAGACCTACAGAAGTATATTCGAACATGATGGACGCAGATCTTATATGGAAAATAGGTGTAGAAAGAGAGTGCTAAATAGAATAACATTGTAGTGATAGGACTCTTTTGCAGAGTCCGCGTGGGGCAGTACCACAACATTGCCAGACATTCAACCAGCAGTAGTGTGCAAACTGTATGCACGATTGAAGGGCATAGTTTCCAGTGAAATTATAGGGCTTAAAGAGATTTAACATCTAATGTCTCAGGGTGACGAACGCAGTGGCTTGCCGCGCGTTCGAATTATATAAGTTCAAAACTCTGGCTGGCACTGAACTGTAATGGTCAAGCGTGACGCTTACCATCAGGCAAGAAATCTGCTCGTCTCGTCTCTCAATGACATAAAAAACAATTCAAAAACAAGTCATACTTTAAAAATTGTTGTGAATAAAGAGGACTAAAAGTTATATAACCAGAGAACTTGTCAAGACGAATCAAACGAGCCGAAACTCGATGGGGTTGAGTCGTTTCATTACAGATTTCGTATGACCACCTTCCAGCTCCATCATTAGACCCTGGTTGCCATTGAAAGACATACTACTCATCAAGACGATTCAAATGTGCCCAAACTCGATAGTTGTGTCGTTTCATTGCGTAGTTCCTTTGGCCACCTTCCAGCTCCATCATCAGATTAGCACTATGTCATCATAATATTACATTGTCACGCGATTTACACATGTATGCAAAATTTCAGCTCAATCGGTAACCGGGAAGTGGATCAAATTTAATTTGCAAGATTTGATAACAAACATCGGGACAGTTGAAACTCAATAAAAGCTTGTAACAAACCATTTATTCACAGGACAACGATTTAGAAAAAGAGCTTCAAGCCGACTCGCTAAAGATAGACGCGGCGGCGCAAAAGGCGAAAGCACAAAGTCTAACTTCACTGGGCCTTCTAAACTTCAACGCGCTTTCGACTTACGTCACCTGCGATAGCCCGCCGCCTATACAGATGTCCGCGGAGGAAATGGACCAATTACAGCAGTGCAAGACTAAAGGGATGCCGGCCAAGCTTGAAAATACACATGTCCCTAAGGAGCTAAGGTACGGGGTTAACATAAACGCTTTTACACTCACTGCAGCACACTAAGTTCTATGATTTATGTCGTGGGTAACATTCATATTACACACAATCATAACCAGAACCAGAAACAAATTTTTCTTGGGGAGAAAGCTTGTGTTCCCGCCGGGAATCGAACTCGATACTCCCCTGCTTAGAAGGCGAACGCGCACTCAACTACGCAGTTTTGATTAAACTGTAGTCCGTTATCGGCCATAGATTAGATCCGTCCGTTGGTTTAGTTGGGTGCGTGTTTGGCTTCTAGACGGGGTATAGGTTCGATTCTGTGCGTGAACACAAGTTTTCTCCCCAAAGAAAAAGTGTGGGACTGTGAGTGTGAAAGTCTTAATATTTTTATCATATACACATTCAAAGGTCTTCAGGGTGCCCTGGGGTTGCCGGAAACATTTACATCAAACACACAATCACACCCAGAAACACAACTGCCCTAGTGTGCCCAAAATTGTGCTCTTGCTGGGTATCGAATCCAGGACCCAAGGTGCACAGGGCAACCAGCCAACTGCGCCAAATGGGTCGTCAAACATATGAACGGAGTGTAGAGTCTACATTTTGTAACAGGACATAGACTTTTTACCCCGATTAATGCGAGTAAACCTTCGGGCAAACATGCAGACAAACCCGCGGGCAAACCCGCGGGCAAACCTGCGGGAAAACCCGCGGACAAACCGGCGGGCATTTCTATATATTTACTGAAAAATCTTTGCAGACACGGCTGGTGGCGCATCACAGACCCAGAACAAGTGAAAGAAGTGATAGAAGCGTTACATCCGCGGGGCGTCCGTGAGCGGGAATTACACGCTGCGTTTGTGACGCTGCCGACCGTCAATAACAAGGTAAAAGGCGAGGTAACGAGCTAAAAATATGTCTATCTATCTTTGTTAATTAAGCCAGTATGAAGTTATAAATATTGAATAAACTGCTTGTTAAAAAGTTTTCTAAAACAAGCGTTTAGAAGTCCGCCATATTGGATCTAGAGTGACGCTCAGGTTAACCGATTTTGATGAATTTTTGTTTGAAAGCTGGTACTACCAATGTGGTCCCATTTAAATTTTATCAAGATCTGACCAATTTTTGAGTTATCCTCAATAATGCGTATTCAATTAATTTAATCTAATCAAGGGTTCCGAAGATAAAGCGGTGAAGTCGGTTTTTTTGGGCTTTGCTTTCGATTTCATTATTTATTTACAACTGGTTAAAGGTTGATTATAGAAAACTTTTAAAAGTATTCCTGTTAAAAACTCCGTTATTTTCGTTTTGACAGTTATTCATTGACAAAGGCGACGTCAACAGCACACAGCTGTCAATATGTCACTCGGATCGAGTGATCGCGCAAAATGGCGGTTACCCGCGCGCCGACCCTCACGGATCATTCTGCGCGAGCGCCGCTAGACGCGTCGATTTGAAAATACTTACTATGGTGAGTGACTGAACCCTACTTATACGTATCGACGGCTCAGATGGCGCAGTGGGAAAAACTCTGCGCTCTGCGCTGTTGGTTCGATTCCCAGCACAATTTTCCTCCCCAAGAGACATTAGTGCTTCCGGTTCTGGGTGTGATTGTGTGTGTGTGTGATGTGATTGTTTCCGGCACCCAACGATACAACATTTCGAGTTTAGTGTGGGGATGTGAGTGTGAAAGCCTAGGAAAGAAAGGGTCTTAAATAAACATACATGGAACTGTACAGAATAAAGGAAGACCGCTTCTACGCCAGTATTATATAAAAAAACATGCGGGGCAGTCTTTGGGGACTGCCGATTGAAGTGAAAAGTTTTTTATATGGAATTGTGAGGTATCGAGTGAAATTAATATAACCATTATAAGTTGATCCCCGATCGTGAGCAATATGTATCGCGCGTAGAGCTCAACAAATATTGGCCGTTTGGTGACGATGACACGAGTTCCATGATTTTTGTTCACCAAAAAAGTGCTCAACGCGCCTAAAGAAGTTTTCACTTCAAAAATACTACTACTTCTTAACTGTTTTTATGAGAAAACCCTGCAGAAACGTCGAGGTAAGTTAAAATAATGAAAATAAAAGCGTGAAAAGATTTTCTGGTTCCGGTTTTCACCCGGTTTTCTCATAAGAACATGATATACTACAAGACACATACTGTTTTCGTAAGGGGAGAAAATAGTTATCAAGTCGTTATTTTTTCTGTCGGTGAGAACCAAGCGCTAATTCTTACTTAACAAAAACAAACAAACACATTCACGCTTACAACGCTTCACTATGTTTAAAGTCTTGTATAATGGTAATTGGACATATTTATATCGCACACAATGACACCCAGAACCAGCAGCACAAATATCCACATTGTGCTCCTTCCGGGAATCGAACACGGACTCAGAATCCAATAAGAGAGCAGGCATCCACGAATCATTTATATTTCTTCTCCAGGTGGAACAACTAGAGGAAAGAGTAGCAGCGGCTTCCATGCAAGTGAAAGGATGGCGACCTACCCGTCTCCCTCTACCCGACGACGCGACAGGGACAGAGATAGTCGCCAGAGCGAGACACAAACTGGCCTCTGTAGAGGCGCACATAGAGAGGAGATATCTTAAACCGCCTTTGGTACAAAGGTACGCTAGGTAAAGTGAAACTTGATTACTAATCGTGTGTACCGGTGGGTAGTTACGCTTGTCATGTCATGCCATCTCATTCTAATGTACAGAGAAAGACAGAGAGGTAAGGTGCATTATTTGGATATATTTACAGGTGTCAAAAGTTACTAGTCTTTCTGACTTTCTGACCCAATCCGTTGCAGACGGATGGGGTCTCAAAGGGGAAGGTCACCCCTACATGGGCGCAGTGGCCCGGTTTGTACTCAAGATTGTGACTGCTAGCGCGACCCTATCTTGCCCCAACTCGGCGAGGGACTGCTCACGGGGGGGGGTTTTGTGGGTTCGAGCCCTCACATACCCCCTTTTTTAATCCCTGGGAGGGAAGGGAAGAGCAAGGCATTTTCACCCCAACAAAAAAAATAGGGCTTGAGTAGCTACGCGGTTAGCGCAATAGGGCATGACACCCTACGGCCGCAGGTTCAAACCCCGCTTCAAGAGATAATTTTTCCTTTCTAAATTTATCAATATAGAGCATCCTTATTATCTATTAGTTATTCTATTTGTTTTTAGGGTTCCGTACCCAAAGGGTAAAACGGGACCCTATTACTAAGACTCCGCTGTCCGTCCGTCTGTCACCAGGCTGTATCTTATGGACCGTGATAGTTAGACAGTTGAAATTTTCACACATGATGCATTTCTGTTGCCACTATAACAACAAATACTAAAAAACAAAATAAAATAAATATTTAACGTGATTTTTTTGCTCGTTTTTTGCTCGATATTGATAACGGCAACAGGTAGACGCTTAAAATATTCACAGAATATTTAGTTATATATTCACTTTAAAAATAAATAATTAAATTAAATAAAACAAATATTTAAGAGGGGCTCCGATACAACAACAAAATTAGTCAACACGCTTGTTTTTGGCTATTGTATATTGTGGACTCACTCTGATCAGCTTATATAGAAAGAGAGGCACTTAACACATTTGCCAGAATGAGATATAATTCTTGTCAGATGCTTATAGAGGGAGGAATCTAAATATTTATTACAAAGGAGTTGCTTATTACATAGTTTATTTTAGTTTTAGGAAATATAGGCAATTGGCCCGTAGTTTTAGATAACCTTTATTTTAGTTTTACTTACAGTTTTACTCATAATTCAAACATATATGATGTACATTATCAAAAAAAAAAAAGAAAAAGGAGTTGCTTGCCGGCATATTCAATTTTTTTAATTATTTTCAAAGATAATCATTATCATGAGACCATAAATCCATTGCATCTATGTCATATATTATATTATTTGCATTATTGTTGTTTTTGTATGTCACACTAATAAAACGCGAAATTTTGTCTGTAAGTATGTTTGTTTTCTCTTCCCGCTGTAACGGCTGAAGGGATTTGGGTGAAACTTGTAATGTTAAGCTTATACCCAGGATTTGTATTTAAGCTACTTTTTAACTCGAATAATGCAGGTGAAACTGCAGGGCACAGCTAGTATTGTATAATTTAGTAGACGTGTGGTGAATTGATTATATTATATATTATATAGTTTTGGTGATGGTGAAGCATGTTGTGTTCTTGTGAATTTGTTTTTCAGGAATCAAAATTGAACAGTGTTTGTTCACATGGGCTCTATAGAGGCACTCATGAAAATTAATTATTAAAGGCCATATTCGTAAAATAACCATCTCGAGAAGACAACAGACAATGTACTCGGCGGCGCATTTTTTTTTTTGTTCTTTTTTATAACGAATGAAAAAAAAATATTAAAGAAAATCCGACTTTACCGCTTTATCTCCGGAACCCTTAATCAGATCTTGACACTTAGTAACTATATGGGACCAACTTGACATCATGCCCTTTCAAATTACTGCCTCTTGGCTTAGTTAGGTGAGCGTTCGCCTTCTGAGCAGGGGTATCGGGTTTGATTCCCGACGGGAACACAAGCTTTCTCCCCAAGGAATATTTGTATTTCTGGTTCTGGTTGTGATTGTGTGTGTGGTGTGAATGTTTTCGGCACCCACGACACAAGTCATCGAACTTAATGCGGGGAGTGTAAAAAAAATCGAATTCGATCCCATCGTCTTCGCTATATGGGACCAACTTGACATCATAACAACCGTAAACAATTAATATGAGACCATCATTAGGTATCTTCTAGGCGAGCTTGCTCCATCGTCGACCACATCGTCGCTTACCATCAGGTGAGATGGTGGTCATAGTTTGCCTATCTTGAATAACAAAAAAACCAGCTTTCAAATAAAAAAAGAATCATTAAAATCGGAAAAAAAGTTTTGCGGTAACACACACAAAAACATACAGTCTAAGTGAGAACCTTCTCCTTATTTTTAAATCGGTTGTTGTGGTTTTACTCCGTTTGATCGAAAAGAGCCAGTGTCTCTTCTTAAACAAAAATTATATAAACCATTTTGTCCACAGCACTGCCGAAGCGAACATAGGCGCGGCATTGCAAGCTGAGCACGGCAATGCCTCTGCGCCTTCACCTAATTCTGACAACGCGAACGAAGGGAAACGTAAGTACTCTAAGAAGTGTTTCAAGTTGAGAGAGGAACCTGTAGGTTTTAAAATGGGTTCGATTCTTGGCAGGAGCACAGTTTCCTTTCCAAGGGACATTTGTGCTTCTGGGTTTGTAGGCTAGGTGCGGTTGTGTGTGTGATGTAAATGTTTCTGGCGCCCTTTAAACTTAGTGTGGGGCTGTGAGTGTGAATGCGTAAAATAAACCGCTTTCTTAAAAGCTTTCACACTCACTCCACACCAAGTTCGATGCCTTGTGTCGTGGGTGCCGGCAACATTCACATCACACACACAATCACAACCTGACTCCATCGATCGGCGAGCAAAACGACTCATTGGTGATGACAAGCTAGTTGAGTCCAAGTTGCAGAGCCTCAGTCATCGACGTAAGGTGGCTAGCCTATCGGCATTCTATCGCTTACATTTCGGAGAGTGTGCACTCGAATTACATCAGTTGATTCCCCCATGCCCTTTCTATAATCGGACCACGAGACGAACTGAGCAACGTCATCCATTTATGGTTGACATACCTCATGTCCGCTCGAAGCGTTTTGCTTCTACATTTATCATCCGTACAGCGAAAGAGTGGAACTCGCTGCCCGCGTCCTTGTTCCCTGTGCAGTATAATCTGGGAGTCTTCAAGTCTAGAGTGAATAGGTATCTCCTAGGTAAGCATGCTTCATCTTCGGCCGCATCATCACTTTCCATCAGGTGAGATAGCGGCCAAATGCTTACCTATCTGGCATAAAAAAAAACCAGAACCAGAAACTCAAATTTTCCTTGTGGAGAAAACTTGTGGGAATCGAACCCGATACCTCTGCTTCGGCGAACACTCACCCAACTAAGCAGACGGGCAGTTCAAAATATACATATTTCATCGTCTTGTTCCAGCTGACAACAAGGGCATAGCCCGCGGGCTCGCCACCTGGAGGGAAGCTGTATCTCGATGCACCACTTCAGCTCAGCTGGCGATGTCGCTGCAAGCTTTGGAGGCACACGTGGCCTGGGACAAGAGTATTATGAAAGCTGTAAGTGTGACTTATACAAATATTTATTAATAATTAGTTTTTTTACCGACTTCAAAAAAAGGATGATTTTTCTACCGACTTCTCAATAAAGAAGTCGATTGTGTGTTTTTTTTGTACTCTCATAATTTTGTTCCACGTGAACCGATTTAAAACAAACCGACTTCATAAAATGGATGAGGTTCTCAATTCGACTACGACTTCAAAAAAGGAGGTGTTTCTAAATTCGACTGTATTTTTTTTTGTGTGTCCTCATTTACCTTTTATCATATATCTCTAGGTGAACCGATTTTGATGATTATTTATTGTTTGAAAGATGTTGCTTTCCAATTGGTCCCATTTAAATTTGATCAAGATCTGATCAGTAGTTTTTGAAATATCGTCAATAATGCGTATTTAGTACATCTAATTTGATCAAAAGTCCGAAGATAAAGCGGTGAAGTCGGTTTTTTTAAGCTTTGCTTGCGTTTTATTATTATGTGTTACCTCAGAACTTGTTTTAGGTGAACCGATTTTGATGATTCTGAAGCTTAAAAAAACCGTCTTCACCGCTTTATGATTAAAGGTGATCAGATTAAATGAATTAAATACGCATTATTGAGGATAACTCAAAAAATACTAGTCAGATCTTGATCAAATTTAAATGGGGCCACATGGGAAGCAGCATTAAAATAAAAAAAAATAACAAAATCGGTTCACTTAGAGATATATAACAAAAGTTATGAGGACACACATGAAAATAATACAGTCGAATTGAGAACCTCCTCCTTCTTCTTGAAGTCACAGTCGAATTGATAACCTCATCCATTTTATGAAGTCGGTTAAATTTTTTTTATTAAGATATATATATATATATATGCGTTATTCCTCTCCATCCAAAGGTTGTCTGGAAGAGATCGCTCTCAGCGATAAGACCGCCTATTGTTACACTTATGTAATTTTTTACTGTCATTCCTATTTGTGTTCTTTGTTATTTTAAGGTGTTCAATAAAGAATATATCTATCTATCTATATCATAGACTAGCCCTAAGTATTTTTTCTGAATATATTATTTCTTATATTCTTTCTAAAATATATTTCTGAATATACTAGATTAATAGTAATGATTTACATTACTATAAATCTAGTGTGGGGCTGTAAGTGTGTTTATAACAGGCTTTTTTTTGCAGAACTGTCAATTCTGTCTGTGTGGTGACGACGAAGATCAGCTGTTGCTGTGCGACGGGTGCGACAAAGGATACCACACGTACTGCTTCAAGCCACGTATGGACAACATACCGGAAGGGGACTGGTAAGTTTTGTATTTAGTTGTGATTGTGTGTATGATGTGAATGTTTCCAGCACCCACGACACAAGTCATCGGACTTAGTGTGGTGCTGTGAGTGTAAAAGATTTCCCTCCCTAGGGATATTTGTGCTTGTGTTACTGGTTGTGATTCTGTGTGTGATATGTAAATGTTTACGGGTCCTATGATACAAGTCTTTGAACTTAGTGCGGGTAGTAATAAAACAAATAATACTTTCATGCTTTAACAAGTTGTAAATGAAAAAATACTAAATATTTATGTTCTATATCAATTTTTAGTATTTTATATCGAATCAAACGAGTCCAAAGTTGATGGGATTATCTTGTAAAGTTCAGTTGTCCTTCGGCCATCTTCTGTCTCCATCATCAGACCAGCTCTATCCTACTAATATTATAAATCCGAAAGTTTGTCTGTAAGTATGTTTGTTCCCTCTTCACGCTTTAACGGCTAAACGGATTTGGATAAAATTTTGAATGTACATAGATTATACCTAGGATTAACACATAGGCTACTTTTTAGCTTGATAATAGCGGGCGAAGCCGCAGGGCACGGCTAGTAGTACCATATAATTGTATTGTCACCGAAGATACATAAGTACACCAAATTTGAGTCAAACCGGACATCGGGAAGTGGGTCTAATTTAGCTTGCAAGATTTGATTACAGACCGACAGACAGACAACGGGATAAGTGAAACTAAATAAAAACATGTAAAAAACAATTTAAACGCAAGCAAATCTTTAAAAAAATTATTCACTGCATTATCTTCGGAAACCTTGATCAGATTAAATAAGATAACTCAAAAACTACTCGTCAGATTTTGATCAAATTTAAATGGAACCACACGGAAAACACCCGTTTTCTAATAAAAAAACCGGTTCACCTAGAAAACCGTACTGAGGTAACACAAAAAAAATACACTCGAATTGAGAACCTCCTCCTTTTTAACCGTTGATAGTTTTTTATTTGAAAGCTGGTGCTTCCCATGTGGTCCCATTTAAATTTGATCAAGATCTGATTGGTAATTTTTGAATTGTCCTCAATAATGCGTATTTAATTCATTTAATCTGATCAAGTGTTCCGAAGATAAAGCGGTGAAGTTGGTTATTTTAAGCTTTGTGCGTTTAGATTATTTTGATGTTGGTTATAATAGAGTTTGTTTGTGCGGGTCTGTGAGTGTGAGTTTGTTGGCAGGTACTGCTGGGAGTGCGTGAACAAAGCTCGCGGCGAGCGCGTTTGTATAGTCTGTGGCGGCGCGGCGGGCGCGGGACGTACTATTCCGTGCGCGTTGTGCGTGCGAGCTTACCATCAGGACTGCCACTACCCACCACTAAATAAGGTAACGTATTACGAAACTATTACTGACTTCACTTTTGAATTATACTAATGACAAAGATGCGCGGAGGCAAAAAACAATGCTTTCTGGCGACTACATAATATAGATATACCTAGGTTAATATAATTATGTATTAGTGTTTAAGAGTGTTTAAAAAAAAAATAAAACGCATCCACTGAGATTCTTGCCAGATTCTTCTCGAGGTTGCTGTCATTTTGCGAATATGCAGTAGTCATTAGCCTCCATGAGTGCCGCTTCGGGGCCCATGTGTACAAACTATTCTACCGACTTCACATAAAAGGAGGAGGTACTCAAGTCGAAGTGTTTTTTATTATGTGTTACTATTTACCTCATAACTTCTTTCCACGTGAACTGATTTTGTTTGAAATATGTTACTTTCCAATTGGTCCCGTTTAAATTTGATCAAGATCTGATCAGTTATAGTTTTTGAGTTATGGTTAATAATACGTATTTAGTACATCTAATCTGATCAAAATTCCGAAGATAAAGCGGTGAAGTCGGTTTTTTAAGCTTTGCTTGTATTTAATTATTTGAATTGCCCGTTGTTTGGTTCGGCGAGTGTTCGTCTTCTAAACAGGGGTATCAAAATTCAAAATCGTTTATTCACATGGGCTCCAAAGAGTTACATATGAAAGCTAATGACTCTACTGCCAGATTTGCAAAATTACAGCCATCTCGAGAAGAACCTGGCAACAAAACCCGGAGGTGCATTTTTTCATTGTTTTAAAGAGTTCCTATATTGTAGGACCAATAATGTACGGCCAGATAATGTACGGCCAATAATTCGCAACCAGTATTCCGTGACTTTCCAATTATCTGGTTGTGCAATACGGGCCGTACATTATTGGATGTGAAATAACAACACGCATCGATTTTGTACAGCCGATACTACGCAGCCAGGAAAACGCAACCAATATTTGAATTGAATGTACACAAAATATCAGATCGTACAATACAGGTCGGAAAATGTTAGCACGAGCTGATAATGCATGGCGGATAATTCGTGTACAAGCGAATTGACCAACCGAGATATGACGAATAATTTGTTTTTTGTTCATTTTTATTTCATATTTTTTCTCTGGTAATAACTTAGTTTTAGGGCTTCGCCGGCCGCAGCTTCGGCACCCGGGAATGCACGGCCTGATATTTTGAATCCATGTACATAAATTATCAGGGTGTGTATTATTGTCTGTACATAATCGGGCCGTGAAATATCAGGTCATATTTTATCGTTTCCCGTTTCACACTTTTGTTTATTTCATGGGCTCCCCATGTGAACAAACAAATTTGAATTTGTATTTAAGTGCTTTGCCGCGCAGGATTTTGACCTAAGTTTTGAACTTAGGTCAAAATCCTCTGCGTGGCACTGACCTGTAATAGACAAGCGTGACGCTTACCATCAGGCGAGTGACTAGCTCGTTTCGTCATGCACCACAAAATAAATAAATATATACATTACCTTTAACAGAACCCTCGCGGGAAATGGTACTGCAACAACTGTATATCGCGAGCGCCACCAAAGAAGCCGCGGAACGCAAAAAAACGTGACAGCAAACAAAAAGACAACAGCATGGACCTAGACCAAACCATGGTGCCCAGGTAACACACTGATTACTTACAATGCGTGCTCCGTCTTCGATAACATCGTCACTTACCATCAGGAGACAAAAACAGAAGAACCTACCATCAGGTGAAATTGTGGTATAACTTTTGCCTAGTTAAAAAAATATTTACACATTCATATTCTAGTGGTAGGACTCTTTGAAAACTTTAGCGTTAGCGTAGTTTGCTGCGCGTTTGCCTTCTAAGCAGCTAGTACCGGGTTCGAATCCCGATGGAAACACAAGTTCTCTCTCGAAGATATTTTTTTATTGGTATAATTGTGTGCAATGTACATCAAGTGTAGATAAAAATAAAATAATGTATAATTTAAGTATACGAATGCTTCATCTTCGGCCGCATCTTCACTTTCCATCTATAGAGCTGGTAGTCAAATGCTTATCTGTGTAGTATAAAAAAATGTTGAGTTTTTGTCGACCGAGTCTGTGAGTGTGAAAGCGGTCCAGTTATTCAACCGCCAAGTTTGAAGGGCAATGTTTCCAGTAAAATTAAAGGGCATAAAGAGTTTAAATATCAGCTAATACTGCCCTTTGACTTAGTTGGGTGGGCGTTCTAAGTAGTGGTATCGGGTTCGATGCCTGGCGGAAACACAAGCTTTCTCCTTAAGGAAAAATTGTGTTTTTGCTGTTTGTTGTTATTTGTGTGTGATGTGAATGTTTCCGGCACCCACGACACAAGTCATTAAACTTAGGGCTGTGAGTGTGATTTCAAATCAAGTTTCATAAACATTTAAAAGTAATATAATATATTTAATTTACGTACAGTCCCGCTCCATCGCACGCTTCTACGTCTACGACGGCTGAAGAGTGTTCCGCGTCGGTACTGCACACTCCTGAGAAATCAGAGTGTACAGACAAACTGGATGACACTCTACCCGAAACAGAAAATGGAATTAACCATCATCCAGGTAAGATAAAAACTACATTACTAGATTTTTGACTATCACACGCTTCTAGATCAATAACGGTTCACTGAAGAGTGTTCAGCGTCAATAATACACCCTCCTAAGTAATCAGAGTGTACTGTCAAACTGTATGACACTTAACCCAAAACAGAAAATAGAATTAACCATCATCCAAGTAAGATAAGGCTATCACACGCTTCTAGATCAACAACGGTTCACTAAAGAGTGTTCAGCGTCAATAATACACCCTCCCAAAAAAATTGAGTGTACTATCAAACTGTATGACACTTAACCCAAAACAGAAAATAGAATTAACCATCATCCAGGTAAGATAAGGCTATCACACGCTTCTAGATCAACAACGGTTCACTAAAGAGTGTTCAGCGTCAATAATACACTCTCCTAAGAAATCAGAGTGTACAGACAAACTGCATGACACTTTACCCGAAACAGAAAATAGAATTAACCATCATCCAGGTAAGATAAGACTATCATACGCTTCTAGATCAACAACGGTTCACTGAAGAGTGTTCTGCCTCAATGACACATCCTCCTGAAAAATTTGAGTGTACAGGTACAGACAAACTGGATGACACTAACTGAAACAGAAAATGAGAGAGGATAGAGATAGAGGTGGGTTTGATTGTAATATTACAGGACATTTGACTATCACACTCTTCTAGCAACAACGGCTCAGTAAAGAGTGTTCAGCGTCAATATAACAAGCTCTTGTGAAATCAGAGTGTACACACAAACTGCTTGACATGTTACCCAAAACGGAGAGTAGAATCAACCCTCATCCGGGCAAGATAAAAATAATATATCGTTAAAGCTATATTATTAGATATTTGACATGCGTCTTTGTTCCCCGAACGGTATAATCTAGGAGTCTTCAAGTCTCGAGTGAATAGGTATCTTCTAGGCAAGCATGTCACATCTTCGGCCCCATCATCACTTTCCATCAGGTGAGATAGATCAAATGCTTGCCTATTCTGCATAAAAAAACTTACTATCACATTCCTCTAGTTTTTTTTTGCGATGCTTAAATTTTTATTTTTAATAATACTATCCTACTTAATATTATAAATCCGAAAGATTGTGTATAAGTGTGCAAGTATGTTTGTTCTCTCTTCACGCTTTAACGGCTGAACGGATTCGGATGAAGTTTTAAATATACATAGATTATACTAGGATTAACACATAGGCTACTTTTTAACTTGATAATAGCGGGCGAAGCTGCGGGGTACGGCTAGTATTTAATAAAGGGCGATTTGGCAAATATGTTTACAGACTTACCCACCCTTGGGGGAAAAAAAAGAGTATTATTAGGTATAATTGTTACGTTACGTATAGAGAGTACAGTTTGAAAAAAAAAATTGAAAAATGCTCCACCTAGTTTCTTGCCAGGTTCAGGCGATGTCTGTAATTTTACGGAGGCAATTATCCGTTAACTTTCATGACTCCCTCTTTGGGGTACGTGTGAATAATTTTGAATTTTGTTCCAGTGCCCCCAGATTTTACCGCGGAGGAAGCGCCGCCACCAGAAAAGCGCAGGGCGTTACAATACGTCGCTGGAAACGGAGCGATACAACATGAAGAGAATGACGCGCATATTGACGGTATGATACTACTGTTCAGCCTGTTACTACTGTCGTTGTTACAATACAATACAATCACTCTTTATTGACACCTTAAAAGAATTGGTACATAGATAATTAAACGCAAGCAAAGCTTAAAAAAACCGACTTCACCGCACCAGCTTTTAAATAAAAAAAAAAACATCAAAATCGGCTCACAAGGAAAGAAGTTATGAGGTAACTTTTGAAGTCGGGTAAACGAGAACATCGTCAATGAAGTTCATAAAATAGGCATTATTGACGATATTTCAAGAACAACTGAAAAGATCTTGATCAAATTTAAATGGGACCAATTAGAAAGCAACATCTTTCAAACTAAAATAAATTTTCGAAATTGGCTCGCGTGGAGAGAAGATATGAGGTAACACACATAAAAAAAAAAAAATACAGTCGACTTGAGTACCTCCTCCTTTTTTGGGTAGTCGGTAAAAAATGCAATTTTACATGAAAGGCTACAATGGGCGGTCTTATCGCTTAAAGCGATCTCTTCCAGGCAACCTTTGGATGGACAAGATGCAGATAGAAGGAGTAGTAAGAAGTATCAACTTTAAAATAAAAAAAGAATCATCAAAATCGGTTCACTTTGAAAAAAGTTCTGATATAACACACAAAAGTCTAATTGAGAACCTCCTCCTCAAAATCAAAATCAAAATCGTAATATGATATAAAAATATTCACATGGGCCCCAAAGAGGCACTCATGAAAGTTAATGAATCTATTGACAGATTCGCAAAATTACAGCCATCTCGTGAAGAACCTGGCAAGAAACACGGCGGCGCATTTTTTTTCATTAATTTTTGTAAAAAACATTCTTAATCTCTAATACATACTTCTTTGAAGTCGATTTAAATAGTGACATGGACTAGTTATTGGATTTGTTATATTGGTGTTGATTTCTTCTATCGTCTTTTGTCTTTCTTACAAATATTTTTTTTTTTATTTACAGCCGAAGAACATGAAAGTGAGAATATGCCGCTGGTCCAGCGTGCGAAGAAAGAGAAAACCTCCGCCAAGAAACTGCTCAAAGATATGCAGTTCTGCAAGTGAGTTTACAACTAGTCGGGCCCAGCAGTATTTGGGATATTAAGTTATTCTTTCTTCTTCAAAATCTACGAGATATTTTTTTTAATTCTGTCACACAGACCCACACTGACTTCGATGACTGAGTTGGGTGTAGGAAACATTCACATCACACACACAATCACAACCCAGAAGAAGAAACACAAATTTTCCTTGGGTATTTTATCTGGTGGAAAGTGAAGATGCCGTCGAAGATGTAGCATGCTTGTACTGATATTATCCATTATATAATTACTATATATTCTTGATGTAAATTGCACAAAATCACACCCATATCAGGAAAGAAGCATTTTCACAACTTGTGTTTCCAACGGGAATCGAACCCGATACCTCTGCTTAGAAGGCGAACGCGCACCTAACTGAACCAACGGATAGTTCAATACAATAACACTTTATTGACCCCAAGAATAACAATTATAGATGAGAAATTCTAATGAATAGGTACAATTTTATACGGTGTAATAAATAAATATCCGGATGACCGAGTTTCGCTCGGTTTTTTGTTTTTGGTAATATGTGTTTGAATTTGTAGCCTCAGAAAGCTCCATCTAGTGACGAGTAGAAACAGTTTTTTACATCGGTCATTGCGTAATAGATGGCGCTGATAGTTTATTAAACCCGGTTTTTCAAATGCAGTTTGGGAACCGAGCATTTCTCGGACCTGGAACGTTGATAAATCGATTCCTTGGGCCGAAAAACCCCTAATCTGTAACTTTCATGAAAACCGTTGGAGCCGTTTCCGAGATCCTGATTACACATATATATACAAGAATTGCTCGTTTAAAGATATTAGATATGTATTTATATTAGGTAATATTTGTTCATAGGTATAAAATAATAATGTTTTTAATTGTTATCATTATTTATTATCAAGTAGGTATATTAGAATTAAGAATTAGATCGTGTAATTCCATAGCACACTCCGAAATGTATCCTTATTTAATAGAAATGTTATCCTACTAATATTATAAATCCGAAAGTTTTTGTGTAAGTGTGTGTGTAAGTATGTTTGTTCCCTCTTCACGCTTTAACGGCTGAACGGATTTGGATGACATTTGGAATGTACATAGATTATACCTAGGATTAACACATAGGTTAATTTTTAACTTGAAAATAGCGGGCGAAGCCGCGGGGCAGATGAAACGTGACATATCTGATACTAGCCGGTATCAGATATGTCACGTTTCAATCTGAGTTATGTTAAGAATAATGTGTGACTCATCAGGAACTTGCTCTGCGAGATGGAGTGCCACGAGCATGCGTGGCCGTTCCTGGTGCCCGTCAACACGAAGCAGTTCCCGCAGTACAAGAAGGTCATCAAGTGCCCCATGGACCTCTCAACCATCAAGAGGAAGCTCAACGACACCATGTGAGTATATGCTGGTAGTTGTTCACCTGGACTCACTCAACTCTCTTTCCAACCGACTTCAAAAAAGGAGGAGGTTCTTAATTCGAAGTTTTTTTTTGTATGTATGTTTGAATCGATCGACGACAAAAGTGGAAGCGATTTTTCGCGAGTGGATAGGCATCTTCTAGGCAAGCATGCTAAGTCGTCGATCGCATCGTCGCGTCGCGTATAGGTGAGGTAGTCGTCAAACGTTTGCCTATCTTTAATTGAATAAAAAAAATCTTAGCTCACAATCACATCCAGAAACAGGTATAAAAATTTTCCTTGAGGAGAAAACTTGTGTTCCCACCGAGAATCGAACGCGATACTACTGCTTAGATGGCGAACGCGCACCTCACTAAGCCAACATGCAGTGCAAATTTCCGATTCGATTCTGAATTTTAAAAAGGAATTAAAACGTAGGAAGGTATCTGATAGTTAGGTATCTCTACGCCATCGGTCCTGGGTTAGATTCCCGGCAGGAGCTCAATTTCCTTCCCAAGGGACATTTGCGCTTCTCATCCTGGGTGTGATATTATTATGTAAATGTTGCCCGCTCCCACGATACACGTCTTAGAATTTAGAGTGGGGCTGTGATTGAGATTTTTTTACTGGCTCCAAAAAAGGAGGTTCTGAAATCGACTGTTATGTGTATTACCTCACATTTTTCTAGTTTAACCGATTTTGATGATTATTTTTTTATTTGAAAGCTAGTGCTTTCCATGTTGTCCCATTTAAATTTGATCAAGATCCGATCAGTAGGTTTTGAGTTATCCTCAATAATGCGTTTTTAATTTTAATCCGATCAAGGGTTCCGAAGATGAAGCGGTGAAGTCGGTTTTTTAATCGACTTCAAAAAAGGAGGAGGTTCTTCTTGTATTATTTCAAGTTTAAATTATGTTCTATTATTTCTGTCTATTTGTTCCAGATACAAATGCAAGGAGGAATTCGCTTCCGACGTCCGTTTAATATTCAGCAACTGTGAGGTATTCAACGAGGATTACAGCCCAGTGGGTCGTGCTGGACACAACATGCGCCAGTTCTTCGAGGAACGCTGGACGCACGCGTGACACGAACCATCCAGCTTGTCGGACGACACGCCGTCCGGCCAGGGGACGCGGCTCAGTGTGCCGGACGACACCCCGGACTTTATACTGGACGAGAGAACTGGTCTTATAATGGATAGGAAGAGGAAATAAATGTGAAATGTTTGTCAAGAAACTTTAGAAAAAATTATTAGATACTCAAATTCATTCGCGAATACTGGCAATTGTACTATTTTTTTATATTTTTGTTCACTACTACTAATTTACTACTTCAACTTCTTCTTTAAATGGCGACTATATAGCTGTCGCACCATAATTCTGCCAATATCGCGTATAGGTAGGAGCGCAGTTTAAAACTAATCAAAAATTATTTATTAAATATGCCTGGTAACTTCAAGTTACTAATTCAGCAGTTTAATAAAAGAGTCCTGTCCAATCATAGTCAAGTAATGCCCTAGTAAAGTGGTAGAAACTTTACTAGAACTTCTATTAGAGTTTTGGAGCGAAAACTAAAATTACGTTTTCAAATTGATTTGCAGTTTTCACCATTATAGTACAATAATAATAACACTCGAAGAATCAAGTTTTGATAAAAGAAAAATAGAATCGACAACGCCATTGTTTCATTTTCGCGGCAAAACTCCCTGTTCAAGACTTCCGGAAGTTGAACGACTAAGCTTATCTGGCTCTGATTGGAACACCATACGTCAACTCCTTTTGACAAGTGACAACTTGTCTTTTTTGACAAGTTATTGACAGATTGCAACATAGATGTCAAATGTTGGCTGAAATTGCTTAGAATATAATAGAAATTTATTTTATTTGTAGCAATAACACAAAAAAACTGCACAATATAACAAAAACAATTGATACGGGTTGCTACAACAGTTATACAACTCAGTCTGACGCATAAACTTGAAAGAAATAGGACGTAACCTCATTCAATCAGGTGAAGCTTATAAATGTCCGTATGTGCGTGTTGTCACAGACAACAAAATAGTTTGTCGTCCCTTTGGTGTATTTATGTACGTTGTAACTAGCGAAATTTGTAGGACCTAGGGTGATTTTTCGTTTTGTATGCGGCGATGCGTCTGTGTTTTTTATAACCGTGATCTGATGCTGATAGGTTTCAGTAGTACGCCTTATTTCGTATAATAAAATATGGAGAAGGTATTTTAAAAAGGAGCTTTTCAATTTGACTGAGCTTAATATTTTTTTTCTATTAAATTTCCAGCTGAAAAAGTAGTTTGTTTCTAGATTTTCTTGACAGATAAAAGTGGTGGTTGGGAAATGTGAGTGTTAGATGTAAACTGAGATAACTGGACTTAGTTTGTTTATTAGATATCAATGTGTCAAATTAGTGCGATCGGGACGGATGTTGTAATATAATAGAGATAAGGTAAAAGTTTCATCGACATTTGTCTTAAGTTAAAACGCATTTTCAGGTTTTATGTTTTGCAAACAATTTTTTTTTTTTGGATTTTTTTTTTTCAATATTAGTATTTTATTTGCGAACTTCGACCACTTTTTTTTTAACCTTCACAGTCGCAGCCCCATACTAAGTTCATAGACTTGTATCGTTTGACACTATCTCACCAGTTTTGCTAGAAGATACATATTACCTGTATTGCATATAAATTACCGGTTTTTATGTTTTTAAAAATATATTTAATTTGTCAGTTCGTGTTTTGCAAACTATTTCATTGATTTGTTCTCTTTTTTTTTAATTTGATTCATATTAATTGTAAAGATTCGACATTTAGCCAATGTATAGTGAATAAATACCTTTAGCAAAGCTGTAGTTCGCATTCACAGTTACAGCCCCACACTAAGTCCAAAGGCTTGTATTGTGGATGCCGGAAACAGTTATATATCATACATACACAATTACACCCAGAAGCACACATGTTCCTTGAGAAGGAAAATTGTGCTCCTATACCAGGACTCCAATAGGACACACGGCGCAGAGAATACAATTACACACCGCGCCAACGGGGTCTTCTAAACAAAAAAAAAACAAAAGCCAAAAGACAATCGCGTCCTTGAGTAAGAATGTCCTATGTAATAGAGTAGTTGACTGATTTTATCAATTAATCAATAGCGGACTTTAATTAGAGCCGTTCAAAGAAATCAAAATTAAAATCTATTCAAAATTAAAGAATTTTTAAGCATTTTTTGTTTCATGCTAGATAGAGAGCGCGCTATATCAAGATATGACGTCATTACATGAGCTATATCTATGCTATAATTAGAGAAAGGGACAGAGCATCCTCCTTTCAATTCCCACTAAAAACTTTAACTACTTATATCTGACAACTTTATTCTGGATTTTTTTTCTTCATAAGTGTATACAATTTATTCTTTACTAATCCATTATAGTACAATAACACTCGAAGAATCACAAGTATTGGTAAAAGAAAAACAAAATCGAACGCCATTTTTTCACTTTCGCGCCAAAACTCCTTTTCAAGACTTCCGGAAGTTGTGTCCTATCTATATATGTTCTTAAGCTACCATGATCACTTACACTATAAATGTTTGTATCGATAACGGGATATTTACTATGTGTTTCGTTTTGAGTTATTAAATCTAAATCTTCATCCACCCGCACTACTCCAGTTACTCCGTGATCATGGTGCTTGCAACAGTGCCGAAATATCGGAAACTCAAAACAGACGAAATACATGGTAAATATCCCGTTATTGATACACAAATTTATACTGTTACCTATAAGATATGGCTACCTACATACATATAAAATAATAATTTATTACCTATATACATATAAAAAAATTATCCCGACGCTCTATCAGGAAAGCCACTGCACCGTTTTTCACCAAACACTCAAGATCAAAACATCTTTCAAATAAAAAAAACGCAATCAAATCTAAGACCTACGGTGCTACAGACACACCCATAGCAAATTTATAACACCCCCTTTTTGAAACGGGAGGTAAAAATGGCTCGACCAATTTGTGACTCAAAGAAACAGCCGCAGCAAAATCGATATTGGTAATTTGTATTGGAATTCGCACTTCGGATTACTTTCAATAGATGGCGCGGTACGAGGTTTACCGGATCGTCTGTTTTCTAATTAACATCAGTCAACTATCCTAAACGCACACATTTACTAGATTTATGTCCGATTCACACACACACGAGCTCAAAAGTGGGCTCTCTTAATAGTTAATTCAAGTGGGTACCATTTCGTTCCTTTCAAGTGTTTTCTTTGGTTCTTCTATTCTATTTAGTATAGTTTTAGTTCTTCTATTCTATTCAATATAGTTATGACTGGCCCACACTGCTAGCATAATGTAGCCAAATGTATTTAACGTACTATTGTAATGAAATCCTTAAAACAATGTAAAACTGATTTGTAAACGTCGTCGTTAACATAAAATATAAAATGTGTAGTGGTGGAGTTCCAAGTGATGCAGATATCGATAGTTTATATCGCATACTTATGAAAAAAGGTTTACAATTTGATAAAAGTTAAGATTTGAAAAGAGAATCAAGTAGAGATGCGATGTGGAAACTGTTTAATAGACAAACGAAAATACGTGAAGTTTTCTAATATTGCCATGACCATGACATTCATTCCATCGTTAGAATTTCATTCGGAATTTGAATAACGAAACATTCCAAATACATTGGACCTACGAAAACCGTTGACATGACAGACTCTGTACATTGAGAATCTCATGTGAGAAAAGATTTGTGAAAGTGTAGGAATGTGATTTAATTATTTAAAAAAAAATGGTGGACAACGCACACATTCAACGTTGTTATTTAATTAATATGTAGCTCTGTATATAGTAGATTTAAGTTTTGAAAGTATTAGACGAGATCTATTTTTAAGTATAGAGAAAAAAATTGTACGTCACTTTTGAATATTATTTTTTTTAAATGATTTGCTCGTAGCAACGAAGTATTTTAAATGAATCGACATATTTGAAATTCGAATTTGAATACTCGTTTTTTTAATTTTTCGTCGGTGGCCAGTTTTTTAGTAGTCGATTGGACAATGTAAATGTATACTTGGTGTGTAAAAAAATTGTTGTCTATTTGAAATTTTTCGCCGTTAGGAAGGAAATAGTTATAGTACGTGTTTAAGTGTAGTTCGGGCCTAAAGCGCGAAACATGCGGCGGTCTTCGGACGGGCCTTAGTTTCCTGAAGAAATTCTTGGCACGGTGACAGTTCTCTAAAACTGTAACTGTTATGTGTAACTCTTGATCTATGCTGTTAATTTGACATTTTTTTTAGTCTAACATCACCTACAATCAGTTGCTATTCTGCTGATATTTGAAGAGTTGTCTAACTGAGAAAATTTAGTATTTTTCTTAACCCAGTGGGTTGTTAATGATAACTATGTCAAAAAATTCAAATGCTAGTAAATAATCTCATTTTGACGGTGTTACAGTGACGTGACAATATTTAAATAAATGTCAAATTAACGTATTTTAATAATTAATGAATGTTTGTAATCGACTCTTTCTGTAACTTCTTTTTCGTTTTTAAAAAGTTGCGCTTTTATGCTTTTGAAAATCTTTCCTGTTTTGTACTATATTTTCGTGAATTTTATTGGACAATTTTTTGTAAAATTCGTGGTATTTTTTAATTTTTCTTGGTCGCGTAGTATTTTTATGTTATATATGTATAGTTAGCGCAGCTTCACATTAAAATTCATAATAATATGCAGTCGAGTTTATATTATTTAAAAAAAAGTTGTATTTCTTAAAAAAATATAATTGGGCATTAAATTAATTAGATATTGAACATCAGAGAAGTATTTGCGTTGCGACAAGGTTGTGATTCATTTCTGTGTATTTGCTATAAATTCGACTGCTCTCCCTTTATTCATATTTCATAAAACAAAATTATATATAAATATAAATGATGTCCATTTCTTTCACTCGAAATTGAGTAAAGATTTTGTGATTTTTTTTTAGAGATATTTTAAAAAATCTGTTCGTCTCGAATATCCGTAGTATGTATTGTATAAAAAGGTAACTATTGAATGTATGACAGTCATATTTAGGGTTGTAGTATCTTTTTTTTGTATTTATAACACTCTTTTTATTTATTCCATTGTTTTTAAGAGTTTTACTTGTGATTAGCGTTGATACTATTAGTACTTATGTGTTGCAGTGTTTTGTATTTTTTTGCGTATATTTTGTGATGTTTTTTTTCGTACATCGATATCGATACGTGGTTATGTCGCGTCACTAAAATTTATTTTACAAATGCACATGTTTTATGGAAATAACCTTTGGTTGAAAAATATTAAAATAATATAATTAAACAAAGAAATCATTAATCCCCCTAATTTATAAAAATATTAAACGATTAACTGTTTTTTTTCTGAATAGGGGATTAGAATTGAAAAAAGGCTATTTATGTAATTCACCATGTCACATCAATATTTGATATATTGTACTTATATTTTCATAGATCGTATTAGTTTTTCTACACAATAAACATTATGTATAGCTTCAATAGTTAACTGGATTGATGTTAACGAAAAACATCACAAAATTAAATCGTGCTGTATCTGTAACAATAGAGATGACTTGCACATCGATAACAGGCGTGGTATATAAATTCTACCTTTACTTATCGATATTACCCAAGTGGTATCTAACATGTAAGTGATTTCACTATAATTTACGGCTGCATTTTTCACTACGCCGTTTTTTTTCTTTAAATCTAATATATTCCTGTATTATATATTAGTTTTAATATGTGTTCCAATTCCATGCTGGTTATGCATTGTTTCTTACTTCTCTACAGTCGTAGAACCTTCTAGATGACACTCGTAGCGCGGTCCGCCTGGTCGATCGTAACTGATTAACAAGGAAAGTAACTGATAAGCAATGTTCAGTAAGGCTTGGATGGGTGACAGTTTAGTGGGATTTAAAACTGAGTGTTACCGTACCTCGGAGAGTACCTACGTTAAGCTCACGATCCCGGTTGTTAGTCGTGAGACAACAGTCGTTAAGCCATGTCGGATGCAAGCGGACTGAAAAATCCTAACACTAGGACTGCCGACTATACGACAAGCAAGCCAGCAAATTTCAAGATCTAAACGGTATCCCGGCAGTTGTTCTTGAGCCAGATGAAATACTAGCATGAAAAACTCTCATGAATAGCTTACAAATACTTCGACTACGTTATGACTTACTATTAATTGAAATAGTATCAACAAAAAGCGAGAATTAAGTCATTTATACTGTTTTTTTGTAGTGAAAAGTGCAGCGTAATTTCGTAGAAACCATTACAGATCTTTGTATAATTATTTTTACTGCAGAGTATTTTAGAAAGAAGTATTAATTTAGCTAATTAATAGCAGCTTTTAATATTTTTACACATAGACTTTTAAATTATTAAAATTAGTTTATCGATAACGGTGAGATTGGTTTGCGTTTGTACTGCCATCGCAAGGGGTGGTAAGTGGAGATGTGGTAGTGAGGGAAAGAATGCGTGGAAAAAAGATAAATGTTATTGTGTGCATCGGTTGATTTTAACTGTAAAATGGATATATAAATTATATATACGAATAAATAAATAATTTTCGAAGCACTCTCTGTGTGTTTTATTTTGTAGATAGCATCTCTCAACATCGCACGTTCAACGTTGGAGAAGGGATTCGTTCCCACGACCAGTGGTGGATTTACACATTTGCCGCAAGTAGGCTACTCAAATTTTACCGCCCTTTCCGACCTGTACAATCCTAGTTCAAAATCATATTAATTACAATATTTTTGTCAATTAAATATTACGATTCCCAAGTCATAAAGTTACAATTTCGTTAAGAAAGTTGGTGTAATTAGGACGATAGTGTGGGCTCTATATTACACCACCTTTGCCCCAATTAGCATGAATGTGTACTAGGTAAAAAAAAGATGGTCCCAAATTTGTCGCCCTTAAAATCTGCCGCTCTAGGCTCCAGCCTACTCAGCCTGCTGATAAATCCGCCACTGCCCACGACGTACAGTGGTTCCGTTCCGGAAAAAGGTGGAGATAGGAACAAAAGTTTGAAATTCGATCTGATTTTTTTTTATAGGGCAGCTCTTTCTAACTTTTACTCTATTACAAATCTTTGTAGGATCAATCGTTAGCGAGAGAAAAAATACTCAATTAATTTTCATATGGAAAAAAATATATTTGGTCTTTTTTCTCGAGTTAGGTCAAATCGGCTATTGTTTTGCTTAACATATCGTAGTCCATATTGCTAAGGACCCAGAAAAAAATAAGATCGCAAATCACCCGACCGCCTTGTGAGACACGAGAGGTCAAACATAGCGAGCATTTGAAAAAAAAAATATAATTCACTCGAAAAGTGAATAAATATTTTATTTTTCTATTAATACAGTTCAAATTATTCTTTAGAAGTTTTATTCTGTTTTACGAAATATTTTTTATGATATATGTATATTTTCTGATTTATGTTTTGTTATCGATTTTCGAACTGCCCATTAGCTTAGTGGGATGAGCATTCGCTTTCTAAGCAGGGGTATCGGGTTCGATTCCCGGCGGCAACACAATTTTCTCCACAAAAAAAATTGTGTTTCTGTTTCTGGTTGTGATTGTGTGTGTGATGTGAATGTTTCCGGCACCCACGACACAAGTCATCGAACAAAGTTTGGGGCTGTGAGTGTGAAAGCGTTTATGTTTCAACTTTTGTTCCTATGTCCACCTTTTTCCGGAATGGAACTACTGTGCGACGTCGCGTTCCCGCCACATCTAGAGCGCTTTATTTCCACAACGTCGCCTCGCTCCGTTAAGTGCTCATGCGGAAGAGGTATTTATTACCTATTCGTCATTGTCCTGATTTAATGGAGAAAACATCTGAAATTGAAGGTAATTTTATTATGCTTGATACGGGCACCCAAAATACAAGTATTCGAACTTAGTGTGAGGCTGATTATGTATTAGAAATTAAGAATGTTTTAAAAAAAAAAGAATGAAAAGAAAAATGCGCCTCCGAGTTTCTTGCCAGGTTCTTCTCGAGATGGCTGTAATTTTGCGAATCTGGCAATATATTCATAAACTTTCATGTGTGCCTCTTTGGGGCCCATGTGAATAAACGATTTTGATTATGAATCTTTGTTTTAACCAATAAACAAGTAATTTTATAGCTCCTGATAGCTGCCTCTTAACACTATATTCGTATTGTAGGAAAGGTTTCGCTCGAAGCGGTACTCATACCACGCATCTTTCGAAGACTGACCCAACACCATAACCACTAGACCAAGTCAAGAGACCATGACGTATGTAGCAATGCAAAATGTAAGCGACAGAATACCGAAAGGCAATCGGTATTCTGTCGCTTACATGGAGTGTGTTCAGGAATTACATATTATAATTCCTCCATGCCCTTTTTTCCTTCTCTAACAATAACACAACTGTCAAACGTCATCCGTTTATGGTTGACATATCTTCAATTCGCTTGAAGCGTTACGCTTCTACGTTTATCATCGGTACAGCGAAGGTATGGAACTCATTACCTGCGTCTGTTCCCCGAACGGTACAATCTGGGTGTCTTCAAGTTAGAGTGAATAGTACCTTCTAGGCAAGCATGTTCCGTCTCCGGCCGCATCGTCACTTTCCATCAGCTGATATAGTGGTCAAATGCTTGCCTGTCTAACATAAAAAAAAAACATTGTTGCAAGGGGCACCGTTTGGACCGGGATTTGAACCATGCTTTCTTTGGTCTTTTTCCGTTATAGCGCCAAAACCACTTAACCATTCTAGACCCTACTCATTGCACTGTCATCCTTCTCTTGCTATCACTATGAAGGTAAGAATAATAAATTTATATAGTCCGTGTACAAAACAGATGTTAATAATGTAATATTGACACGACAGTTTCTCCTTTTCGGACGTACAATTAAACTACACGGTTGCACACTCGCAGCCCCACACTAAATTCGATAACCTGTGTCATGGGTGCCGGATTCACATCACAGACAATCACACCCAGAAACACACATTTTCCTTGCAGAGAAATTTGTGTTTCCACCGGGAATCGAACCCGATCGAAAAGCTACGAAGGCGAACGTGCACCTAGGTGCACCTAGGTGTTACCTAGGTAAGGCAGTTCAAAAATAGAATTGTTTATAAGTAAAGAAATATAAAACAACCGACACTTTATATATATTTTATTGTTGCTGACAATTTTTATATCAATCGAATTAAACTGTACATCGTATATTAGAGACGCGATTTTTATGATTCACGTTTAAAATATTGACAGTGACATCACGCGCAAGCAGCCGCTTCCTTCGCTTGCGCTTCTTTCATTATTTTGCGTCGGTGACTCCTTTTCTTGTTTAACGGCGTGCTGCCGACTAGTTTCCCAGACTTTTGTAAGGCTATGAGCTTAGCCGACTTGCTCTGAAAAATATTTACTTATATATATATATATATTACACACTAACCACATAATTATACAAGGTTACTTTGAATTAGCGCGCCATACTTCACAGGGGGTCGGGTATCGACAATGCAACACAAAAAAATATAAATAAAACAACTATTTAAAAATTTTTTTTTGATAAGTTCGTAAAGTGCCGATCTACGATTACAACCAATTATCCAACACGTAAATTCTTGTTCTAAGTGTGACTCGGCTGTCAATGTGACTCGGGAGTTGGTTGGTTATTTTTTATTTATTATTTTTTTGTGTTGCATTGTCGATACCCTGCCCCCCTGTGGATTATGGAGCGCTAATTCAAAGTAACCTTGTATGTACACCCATTATAAAACCAGCCAAGTGCGAGTCAGACTCGCGCACGAAGGGTTTCGTACCATTATCTATAAAATGGCAAAAAAAAACACGTTTGTTGTATGGGAGAAATTTTCTGATATATTTTAATTTAATTATTTAACTTTATGTGAATATATAACTAAACATTCTGTGAATATTTCAAGCGTGTCTACCTGTTGTCGTTATCAATATCGTGTAAAAAAAATTTTTTACTGGACACTGGCACAAGATTTTGGAGTCTAAATTAGAACAAAAATATATAGAGTGGCCTGGTTTTACTCAAGGTAGTCAAAGACCACTCTAACAAAACTAGGTATCCTTTATAACCGACGAAAAAAATTCGAAGAATAAAGAACCTGCACCTTTTTATAATGTATGTAACCTCAGAACTACATCGATTATTAACCGATTTGGAAAAATATTGTTTTGTTCAAAAGGGTATATGAGATCTGATGGGAGTTTTTTTTACCATCTAACAACAAGGCAAACTATCAAACGTCATCCATTTATGGTCGACATACCTCCAGTTCGCTCAAAGCGTTTTGCTTTCACGTTCATCATCCATACAGCGAAGGAGTGCAACTCATTGCCTGTGAACGGTATAATCTGGGAGTCTTCAAGTCTCGAGTGAATAGGTATCTTCTAGGCAAGCATGTCACATCTTCGACTGCATCATCACTTTCCATCAGGTGAGATAATAGTCAAATGCTTGCCTACTCCACATAAAAAACAAGTTTCTGAGATATTTGCAATTGAAGTTGGTCATGTTTTATATAATAGAACTGATTTATGATACCTTGGCATCTGTCCTGCTTATCTTGCTTTTCTGTTGCGTAGTGTAGAGGACTTTGATGCGTTTGTTGCCCAACATCGAATGGTGTTTAGAGAGAGCAAGCTGGAAACATAAAATATTAATAGCCTAGATGCCTCAAAAATCATAGTCCGTTATTTACAATATCATAAAATTTTGGACACTTATTTTTTTTTGCCTATTAAACAAAAAATTACGAAGATATAGTGCGTTGAAATTCCCAGTGACGTCACGCTTCAGTATACTTTTTACGGAGGCGTGACGTCACGAGCCCCCGCACACAAATTTTGACGCTCTTTACCTTTGTAAATTTCTATTGATTTGTTAAATAAAAAATACACGTCCAATGTTTTTTGATAATCTAAAGTGAACTGCCTATTGGCTTAGTTGGGTGGCGGTTGCCTTCTAAGCAGGGGTATCGGGTTCTATTCCCGGCTGAAAAACAAGTTTTCTCCCCAAGGAAAATTTGTGTTCCTGATTCTGGTTGAGATTGTGTGTGTGATGTGAATGTTTCCAGCACCGATGACGTAAGTCATCGAACATATGGTGGGGCTGTGAGTGTGAAAGCGTTTCTGTTACCTCAAAACTAGGTTCGTTGCTTAGTTCCACATAGGCTATGGCACTCTTTGTACCCTCGGCCAGTTTGGGCAGCCTGATGTCCTTGATGTGTTCATTCAATTCTCTGAAGTGGTTCATTATCTGAAAACAGAGTGATTAGTCGAATGTTATATTGAAGACGTTTAAACCTAATTTAATAATGAAAACATATTTCACGCTTGTCTATCGACTTCACATAAAAAAAGAAGGAGGTAGTCAAGTCGGTTGTTTTTTTTTTATGTTTGTTACCTCATGTCTTCGTTTCAGGTGAACCGATTTTGAAAATTTTTGGTCAATTGGTCCCAATTATATTTGATCACGATCTGATGAGTAAGTAGTTCTTGAAATATTGTCAACATTACTTGTTTAGTACATCTGACTAAAGTTACGAAGATAAAGCGGTGAAGTCAGTTTTTTTTAAGCTTTACTTGCGTTCAATTATTATTACTTTAAATATACTTCAATTTATTTTATTTTTATTTAATTTCTTGGAAAAGAGCTCTCACTGATCGACCGCATCGCCCAATCAGAATCAAATTATTAGTTATCAAATTAATTATAATAACATTAAACCACGAAGCAGTAGTGTGCAAACAAGCAATAGGGTCGGAGTATTTCGACACTAGATAAGGCGATTAACAGCCGGTTAGGACCATAACAAGCAATAGTGTATTTCGGATGGAAGGGAAATGTTTCCACTGGCTTAAAGAGATTAAACTCCTAATATCTGAAGGTGATGAACGCAGTGCTTTGCCGAGCAGGGTTTTGACCTATGTTCAAATATCTGCGTGGGACTGAACTGTAATAGGCAAGCCTGACACTGGACAGGCAAGAGACTTGCTCGTTTCATTACTCAAAAAAAAAAAAAATCCCACTCACAGCTAAGTTCAATGTCTTATATGACAAGTAGTTAAGGTACCGGGAACATTCACATCACAACAACCAGAAACATAAATTTTCCTTGGGGAGAAAACTTGTGCTCCCGCCGGGAATCGAACCCGACACCCCTGCTTTAAAGGCGATCGCCAACTAAGCCAATGCAGTACATAAGCCAAAAAACAAGAAATAATAACTTAAAATAATTTTAAACAATCAACTTCACCGCTTATACTTTGGTTTTGGCTTGATCGATTTCAATGAAATTTAAATGGGACCACCTCTGTAGTATCTACCAAACAAAAAAAGAATTTTGAGAGTCTGTGAATGTACATAAAAAAAATATACATGCAGTCGAACAAAGAACCTCCTCCTTTTATGAAGTCGGTAAAACCCTCAATAAACTCTTTTAAAAATAGTTTTTTTTTTTTTTATTTGTGACAGTCTAGTGTTTGACCACTATCTCACGTGATGGTAAGTGACGATGTGATCGAAGCTGGTAAACACACTAGACCTGGAATACGCAGGCTCTCAAGGATAACTGCCGGAACACCGTATTTGGCTTGGCGGCAGACTTACAACTTGATGGTGGTACGCTACTTTGGTAGCAAGCCAGGCGAGCAACTCACAAAATGCTCTACCATCTCTCAAATGTCACCTGATTAGCACCACCCGGGGACCACGTGTAGGGAGTCAGACTTAAGGGGTATCCTCCTACGGACATGGGTGACTCAGCCCCCAAACAAAGATAGGACAAACATTTAAAAAAAAAAGTGCACATAAGTGATATACACGTATCAGCTTAATAAGCTGCTCAGTGTATCAACAATAATAATAATAATATACAAATTAGTGAGTTTACCATTTCTTTGGTAATGTCCAACGGCAAATTACCGAGGAACACAACATATCTTTTAGGTCCTTTTCTTTTGTCTTCATTATTTTTTCTTCCATTGTCAACATTTTCATTAAAGCTTTTCATATTGCTTTCGTCAAATATATCAGAGTCCAAGGCAGTTTTAAGCATATTGTATAGGACTCGTATTCTGCGAAGCTCTGAATCTGTTAAGTCTGGGGAACTTTTTAGGATTGCTTGGATTTTTCCATTTATTATTTCTGGAAATATTATGTTCGATGAGCCTTGGAGCGATTGTCTTATGCCTTGACGTAATCTTCCTGAAAGATGGTAAGAATTGTTTGATTTTTGAACTGAAACTTCTTTGAAATTCTGATCCGCAACCTTTATGTGCGACAAAAAATGGAGGGAGTAAATAATATGATGAATAATTAATGTTTCCCTGTAATGCAAAAGTTTTAATTCTATCATGTCTTTGCGACACACCCTGTTTTGTTATTCGAGGTACACTATCTTGCCTGATATTAAATAACAATGCGGTTGGTGATGAAGCATATTTGCCTAGACGATGCTTATGAACTCACGATTTGAACACTCATAACATCTTCATCAGAAAATTCAAACTCAGGCAAAGAGTTCCGTATGCGTCCTTTGCAGTTCGCATGAATGGGGAAGCAAAATACTTTGTCCGCATTGTGGCATGTCTACTATACATATAATGGTGTCACTTTGATTGATGAATCTGATGAGAAATTGAAGCATGGCTTCGGTAGTTGCCGCCAGGGGGAAATGCACTTGTGGAGTATTACCACAAGGGGAACATCAATGAAGGCCTTAATGCACTCATCACAAATTAAATGATAACATAAATAAACATAAAAAGCTTTCACACTCACAGCTCAACACTATGTTCGATGACTTGTGTCGTGGGTGCAGGAAACTTTCGCATCACACACACAATCAGAACCAGAACACAAATTCTCCTTGAGGAGTAAACTTGTGTTTCCCCCGGGAATTGAACCCGATACCCATGCTTATAAGCCTACGGGCAGATTGTAGTAATTAGAATTAGCTATGCTATGAAAAAAAATTTAACATCTATATATACATATATAAGAAAGTCATGTTAGTTACACTATTTATAACTCAAGAACGGCTGAACCGATTTGGCTAAAAATTGGTAGGGCTAAAAAAGCTTAGAACCAGGAGACGGACATAGGATACTTTTTAGGAATGTCAAATTTTTTTTGTAGTTTTGATGATATTTTGAAACTTAATGCGGGCGAAGCTGCGGAGAACAACTAGTTAGAAATAGTTATTAGTAGTTTAATGATATGGTTTACCTTTTTGGTTGTTACTCATTGGAACTTTTAAAAATCGACTTATAAGACTCATGTTCATTAAAATCGGGTACTTTTCGTTAACTTCCTTGGCTAATTGAGCTTTGTTTGGTTTTTCCTTCACTTTTTCCGCAGATGGTTCATCATCTTTTGAGTCGAACTCCTTCTTAAGATTTTCTTCAAAAATTGATTGTTTCTTGTTTTTTTTCTGTAGTAATGCATCAGGGCTGGTATTATTCTCCTTTTTCTTTGCGATATTGACAATCAGTTTTGGGGTTTTTTTCTTAGAGCCCTCTATTGGAGGTTTAGTATCTTTGTTTTTGGGTATGATATTTGAGAGTGCAAGCATGTTCACTTTTACTGGTTTAATCTGCGCAGGCAACTCCCCCAGTTTAGTCTTCTCTTTGTTTTTGAGTTTAGGTTTCTTAGATTTAAGTATGGACGGCGGTAAAGACAGTGGCCTGATGTGAGGATCTGCAGTTTCGAGTTTGGCGAATTTGGGGTCCGAAGGGGTCAAGGACATCTTCCTTTGACGTTTTTTGGGGCTCTGGGGTTTAATTTTTTCCATGCTGGAATGGAAGTTTTGGTTCACAAATATTTTGTTAGCCATTGTGGACATCATCATCATAAGTATAATAACGTTGACTGACTTTGTCCCTGATGGAATGATATTAATATTTAAGTGGAGCTAAGAATTTAGTACTTTATAAAAAGTGTGGGCTATATGATATTGACAGCAAAATCTAGTAGGTATATACTAAAATCTACATGGCGTTCGAAAGAACCATACAATAGAATTTGTAGGTTATGTGTTCAGTAAATTCACGATGATTTATTGAGGTCGTTACTGTACTTATTTATAGTATTAAAAGTGTGTCGCTTTGAAGACGCTTTATACATTTATTTAAGGAAATTTTATTATGATTCTCTATACATAAATAGTCAAAATCACATACATTCAACACGTGTCGAAAGCCAGTTGTCTAAATTTCAGGTTTATTGGTACTTATAACATATTGTTCTTACTTTATAGGTGATTAACAGTATTAAATCATTAATTTTCTAATCACTTAATACATATTTATATTAATTCTCTCTAAAATTTGCTGAAGAACGATCAAATTCAGATGAGTTTGTTTTGGATTTTAAGAATTTTTATCTGACAATCCTGACAGACAACTTGACAGTTGTGGATACATTTTTATAATATAAAGTTTGGCTCCGCAAACTATGTGCATTTAGCCAGTGTCAAGAAATCATGGACTTAAATGAATAATTTCTTTCAAATATCTGTAAGTCATACATATTTTAAATGTTGTTATTTATTTATAAAACATGTTATGTAGTTACCTTTGCAGTCTAGTATAAAATTCATGGTGAATAGTTAAGTCGTGTTAGTAGGGACTAAAGTGGTAAAAAATTTACTAGAACTGCTATTGTAGCGAAAACGAGAATATATTTTTTTAAGTTTGTTTGCCATGCACGTTTGTGAAGCAAAATTAGATCGTATACCTTATGAGTTGAGTCGTTTTTTATATTAGACCGATCGTAACTTAAAAAAAAACGGCTTGTGTTTAAACACCGACCGCCCAAAAAAGTACCTATTTTACTACTAAAATATTCTAAACGGTTACCAAAATGGATAAATGGTCAGCAAATTACTTTGGATAAATGGTCACCAAATTACGTTTCCTAAAATATTATAAAATAAATCCATTTTTTCGTATTATAAATATTTTTGTAGTAATTATTAAAATGTTATCCGATTCGGTTGTGTCACAGGAAATTTTATTTAACCAGTGACATTTATCCATTTTGGTATCCGTTTAGAATTTTTGGTGGCCGTCTAAATTATACCCAAAAAAAACTATATTAGAAATATACAATACAATTCAGAACACTTTATTGCACCAAATAAAGTAACATAAAAAACAATCATATTATTTATATCTAAGTACAATTGTCGGACTTATCGTTAAAAGCGATCTCTTCCAGTCAACCTTTGGATGGAGAAAGAGAAAAAAAAATATAAGAACGCAGGTTGGTGTTGTGATTAACTAGATATATTTATAATAATATATATTTATAAATACATATAACAAATAAATAAATACAGAATACAATAAAATAACATAACTAACTAACGTACATATACAATATAGTTAAGTACCTACTTACATTTTCTAAAAAATTTAGTAATATTAAAATTTATATCTAATTTAGAGTCGAAGAATGAATTTGAAAACCTGTTTTAACCACAATCAAATATATAATCCCTAACAAAATTGCACGTACAGGTCCACATTGCATAACTTATATTACGTTGTACCTGGATAATCGAGCTATGCTCTTTTTTTTTGGTAAATGACGTTTTCTAAAAATGAAACCTAGCTAGATCGATGTATAGCCCCCGAAACCCCTGCATACTAAATTTCTTGAAAATCGTTGGAGCCGTTTCCGAGATTCAGATTATATATATACATAAATATATACAAGAATTGCTCGTTTTAAAGATATTATAAGATTACATAAAGTGGCGCTTTTATTCAAAATTCGTGAAAATGCGCCAGAAAAAAAAACAAGCGGAAGATGTCTCGTTAATATTATTTATTTATTTTATTTAGAATAGTTTGTTTTTTCTCTTCACGCTGTAACGGCTTAACGGATTTGGATGAAATTTGGAATGTACATAGCTTATACTTAGGATTACCACATAGGCTACTTTTTAACTTGATAAACGCGGCGGAAGCCGCCGGGCGCGGCTAAAAAATAATGTGTAAGAGGACCATTTATGATCCTGGGCAAACCTGTTTTCAGGGGCATTTAACGTAATAATTTGTAAAATCTTATGTTTCAGAATATTTAAATAAAGCTAATTGGTATGTATATCGGGTGTAACGAATAGCGACGTCCAAAGAAAAAAATTAATGCCTCACCCCCAAATGTATATGAATTAGACTAATTCAGATACATAATACTAATTCAATTAGTATGTTCCACGATTTTTTGTACAAAGTTGACGAGTTCTATTTATGTATTGGTCGAGCGAAGCGAAATCTCTAAGATGATTTGGGTCGTTCAGCACCTTGTCCGTCCGTCCGTCTGTCATTTCAGAGGCATCTAGTGTCTCAACCTAAAATAAATCTATGTTGGAAAATAACGATTTGGTAGGCCACCAAAGTCACTGTTTTTTTAGACCTATTTTGTCCCGGGGTCTATCTCAAATAGGGCTTCACACTGAACGCTGAAACTTACGTATAATATCCGTTACATCCTGTACTTGAATAACAAAAATAGAAATCAAATAAATATAATATAAAAAAGTTATAAGCAAGTAAACTTAAAAGTTTCTCTCAATGAGGTAAAATGTAGGCGCGACATCCCAATTCGGCGCGAACGACTACTTCATAAATTTTGTAAGATGGAATAG
Source organism: Lomographa bimaculata (assembly GCA_948107665.1). NCBI lineage: Eukaryota > Metazoa > Arthropoda > Insecta > Lepidoptera > Geometridae > Lomographa > Lomographa bimaculata. The sequence goes on along the minus strand of OX403612.1, from coordinate 6,010,592 downwards.
TACTAGATATATTTTGCCGTTAATGAATTCTATAAAATAATGTTAAATTTAGTTCTACGTCAATTTATAATAAATATTAAATAGGTATTACTTAGACTTCAAGAATTCCGTTATCGAATAGTAATACTTTTCTAATAATACCCAATGAAATTAATAATCTAAATATATATATAACTCAAAGGTGACTGACTGACTGACATAGTGATCTATCAACGCACAGCTCAAACCACTGGACGGATCGGGCTGAAATTTGGCATGCAGGTAGATGTTATGACGTAGGCATCCGCTAAGAAAGGATTTTGATTAATTCTACCCCCAAGGGGATAAAATAGGGATACCTAATTAATAATAATACTTCTTAACGCGAGCGAAGCCGCGGGCAAAAGCTAGTATACCTATATTTGAGAACTTCAGATCACAACGGATAAAACTACAAAAAATCGAGGAACATAATTGGGATATTTTCAGATACTTCCGGAGGTCCCATTAGTTTTTTTTGGTTGTCACTGTTGATATAGTACAGTGTAGTACACTAGTACACTAGATGATCCGGCGATCTTCGTACCACGCCATCTATTGTAAGTAATCCGAAGTAGCAATCCTTTAAAATATTTTTATTTTTTCGATTTCGACTGTTCTTTTGTGATTTTCTTCTTTATTTATTATTTTTTCTTAAGCTAAGGTTTTTTTTACAATATTTTTATAAAAGTAATAAACAATACAATATTACAAAATAAAGAATACTGTAAAAAAAAACCTAAACCTAGTATTCCACCAGCAACGGGGCAGGGCCCAAGCTACCGGTAGGTCAGTGCTGCAGAGTGAGGAACCTCCTGACAATACGTGCCGTATCCAAGAGTACTGCCTTCTGATTCTGAATCTGACCATTGATCCAACCATTTAGCGAAAGCCTCTTGAGGTGTTGATCGAGACTTTTCGCTATTAGCCCATTCGTCGAGACAACTATCGGGACAATGATCGTCGAATCTACATCCATGATTTTCTTTATTATTATTCTTCTTAAACTAACTTAACTGAGGCGAAAAATCAAAAATATATTGAGATCGGTCAAACCATATTCGAGTTATTGCGAGACTAATGCACGGCAAATTATTTTTATATATAGGGTTATTTTTTTTATTTATTTAATACTTTTGCACAAAACAACAGTACAAGGAGGACTTAATGCTAGAATAGCATTTTCTGCCAGTCATCCTGGAGGTGCAGAGAAAAGGGTGGCGGTGCAGTAAATATGTTAGAAAAATAAAAGGATAATAAATGTATAAATATAGGAATACATGTAAATAATATACATAATGATAATATATATTTATAAATATATTATTAAATACTATATAACAATAAACTTACACAAATACTAATATATAAATATATATAATATGTTACCATAAAAAGTACTTCGATGATATGTAATTGCTACTGCAAGGTCAATTGAGGCAACTGTAAAAATTTTTAATAAAATAAGCTCGAGTTTTTGTTTTAAAAGCTTCTTTGGAGTTACAATTCTTTACATCCAAGGGTAGACTATTCCACAGCCTTACAGCAACAACTGAGAAGGATTTGTCAATAAAAGAGGTGCGGTGCTGGGGAGTCGCTAGAGTAAGGTTAGAATCCGATCTGAGCTGACGTCCATGAGTGTCAGTTATTTGTATGACACCAGAAATCTCTGACCCTGATTCTCGTTCTATCCCTTAGCTCATTTAATTTAATTTTATTTAAGTATATATTTGAGTCAATTCTCAATATTTAGCACACATGACTCAATCAAAGTCAAGTAAAAGAGTCATGGTCTAGTCATAGTCAAGTCATGCTTTATTAAAGTGGTAGAAGCTTTACTAGAACTTTTATTATATATATTGGAGTTTTGGAGCGAAGATCTATGACTTTTCTTTGAATGCTATATTTTCCGTTGGCTTCGCAATCCTTGTGCGTTTTGCCATCGTGTCAAGTCACAACAAATTTCATACCTCTATCAAATTTAGAGCCCACAGTTATCCAGGTATTGTCAAAAACACTTTTAATGAGTGACCATGGTAGTTTAAGTACTTATAAAAAGGGTCAATGATAATTTAAAAACTTATAAAAAGGTCAAGGTCCAGTCATAGTCAAGTCATGCCCTAATAAAGTGGTAGAAACAGTGGCGGATTTACAAATTTTCAAGGTATAGGTTGAATAGTTTTTGCCGCCCTTGCCTCAACAATTGTCATATAGAGAAGCCGATTACTGCTTGAGGGGCGGCGAACTAGCTGTTTTACTCTAGAATATGGAAGTTTGCTACTCTCGGAATGTGCAATGACAAGTGAGAGAAGTCATCGACAAAATTTGTTGCAGACTTCTATCTGTAAGACATAAGAAAACCGTCATAGAAAAATCTTATCGATTTCTATGAGGTAAATAAAAAAAAAAATATTTCCCCAAATTTGCCGCCCCCAAAATCTGCCGCCCTAGGCTTGAGCCTACTCAGCCTGCTAGTAAATCCGCCACTGGGTAGAAACTTTAGTATTATAGAACTTCTATTGGAGTTTTGGAGCGTATCACGTTTTCCAACTTTGTATGATTTCCCTACAGTCATGCCTACAAATAAGTATTAACTTAAATTAATCTACCACTAGTCATTCGCGCCGAAATAAGACGTCGCGCCTACATTTTGCCTGATAGAGAAAAAACTTTTGAGGATAAATGCTTATAACTTTTTAAAATATTTTTTTGATTTTGTATTTGTTGTTCAAGTGCAGGATATTATTGATATTACTATAAAGTAATATCAATAATATCAAAAGAAACTGTTTATAAAAAAAAAATATGCTGTAAACTAAGAAATTGGTAGGCCACCAAAGTCACTGTCTTTAGACCTATTTTGTCCCGGAGTCGTCATCTCAAAAACGGTCTTTTATAGCTAAAACTTTGTGAGACCGTTTTTGAGATGACGACTCCGGGACAAAATAGGTCTAAAGACAGTGACTTTGGTGGCCTACCAAATTCTTAGTTTACAGCATATATTTTTTTTAAACCATTTTCTTTAACTTACTGCAAAGCTGTTTTCAAAGATGACCCCACAAATGTAGATAAAAAATAAAAAATATTTTGCTCACCACTTACGTGAATTTAGGGTGCACCCTTAACATTTTCATTTATATAATTTTAATTGCCATTTATAGCTTTGGGCCACAGCTTTACATATTATTTAAGAATTAGAAGTTATTTGCTTGTATGGTTTAGACCCTAGATGCCTCTGACAGACGGACGGACAGGCGGACAAAGTGCTGTACAACCCAAGTTAACTTAGAGATCTCGCTTCGCTCGACCAATCATTAAGCATTGACATTCAAATAATTGGAAAATAATAAAATCGACAACGCAATTTTTTCACCTGCGCGGCAAAACTCGATTTTTTCTTTCTTCGACTTTGACAATGATAGGGGAAACAAAGGGAAATATTCTAAAACAAAAACATCGAAGAAGACAGCACCTAATGAGGACTACATTCAAAGAGGTCGTATATGTCTTATCTGCGTACATAAACCTGTTCCAACCAAAGGGGAGGCTCCTACATCGTAAGCTTGTTTGCATACACCGATAAGCTTTCTTTCTGCATGCCAAAGCACAGGAAAAAAATATACAAAACTGACCGGAATCAGTGCAGCGAAGCGAAAAGTAACTGTTGGAAAGTAATTTACATTGCCTGGCGAGAGGACAAGCGCGGCTGCACCAAGACAGTATTCAGTGAGACCGCAGTCGCCTAGCGGTCAAGGCTCTCGCGCTGTGCCGACAAACTTTAAAAAGTAAAAAAAATAAAAAGCGCGCGCTTGCGAACTGTCAAAAAGAGGTTCTTTTTCACGCACCACTAAATTTAAAAATAATAATTCTAGTTGCGGAGTAACACATTTTAACAAGTTGTTAATCATCGGCTTTTAGTACGAATAACTGTTAAATCCTCAGTGCCGGTGGATAATGAGTTCGCTGTGATTGTGAGAGTACTCGTCTTGGTCGTTAAACAGGTAAATATAAAAATTGATTTCGATGCACCGTTGTGTTGTTGACCTTTATAAGCCAAATTGGAGTTTAAAAAAAATACCAGCCCAAAGTTTCATTCAAATTAGGTTCGTTTTGATACACATTCGAAGTGCCGTTATTTTCGTGGCCTTTTTTATGTGTTAAAATGGTTTGTAAGTAGAATCGCAAGTTTTTTCTTCAAGTTATCAGTGCGCGGTCGAGACGATCGGGATAACGGCCCTGTAATCATAGGTTGTTGCTCTTCCTACTGCGCCCGTCGAGAAGTAAAACCGTCTCATTTAATAAAGGAAGGCCTATGGGCGTTATAAACTACCATCTTGGCCTTTAATTGCTTTTTATAGGTTTTACTGACGTTGCAGGAAGCTTTCTGGAGTTGTAAATTCATATTAGAGCATAGGAAAATTGTTTACTATATAAATACTGTCAAAAAAAGTAAACTATATTTGTCTTGGTAGGTTTAATACTTACGGTAAATTATTTAAAACATTAAATTTTATGATTTTACCTAATAACACCAACAAAGATATACATTTTGTTACTTCACTTGTATAATTTTATTCAGATATTAATGTAGTTCGCTTTAGTTGTTTTATGTCACTTACGTATATTAAAGTTGGTTTCATGAACCGGTGCAGTATACATTTTTATTTTCAACCAAATCTGATATACAGGAAAATAATGAACGCGACCAAAACTTTTAAAAACAACAGCATCAATATAAAAACTTCTTAGTAAGGATGATGTCCAATTGTCCATCTAAAAAAGCTCGCAGATCAAAAGACGCCACTAAAATGCTTGCTTATCTCTAAACGAAGTTTCTACACGTTCGTTCTGTAGGTGAACGAAATGTAGGTCAGTGAAATGAACGAAACAAGGTCCCGTACGGAATCCGACCCGACGTCCGCGACTGACCGATTTTGTCGTCACCGAGAACGGCTGACATTCTTTTTATTATTATTGAATTTTGATTTACTAAAACTTTCTTTTAGGCCATTCGATTCGCTTTTATTTTTGCTCGAAGGAGGTCTTTGATACGTTTTTAGATAGGATTGGAGTGTCAGTGATGGTACCTATAATTTTTAATAGGCGCGTTTCGTATACTACTACTATAGATAGTTGTCGTTTACTATATTTGCTATAAGAATTTTAGAAATATTTCTAAAATATTTTAAAATAAATTTAGGTACGTCATAAAACGTCATAATTCAACTTTAAAACTGTTGTAGTTTTCGTTTGTTTGTTTATGTATGATATTAAATTGTATTAAAATTTTGTTCCTAATTGAAAAAAATCTCCAATTTAATATCAAAATAAAATAGATATATGCCTTCTACGGACCAATTGCCTATATTATCCTTAAACTAAACTAAAACTAGGTATAACATCTATACATCGAAAACCTTAGTTACTTTTTAAGGCATTGACCTCAAGGTAACACAAGTGCTCAAGCCCATTACCAGTGGGTACCGTTCCCATCATGCTGGCGGCACGGCATTGCCTCTCTGAATTGCAATGTCGAAAAATGTCGAAATGAAATGCCAAATATGTACCAGTCGTTTTAACAACTTCATTTTCAAGAACCCATGGAACTAATATGTAGTTAAATTGTAGTTCCATGAGCGAATGACGAAATTATAATGCAACTTGGAGTTATCACAAGCAGACCATCAAACGTGGTCTTGCTCCAACTCTAAATTACGCAAAATGGTTAAGCAATCAATGCTACCAGACGTTATCTAAATTTAGAAAATTTTAAAGCTCAACACCAAATCCTTTGAAATAATTTTATAGAGATCTAAACATCTCTAAATAAAATTATTTTAGATTTTAGACAGAGAGTAAGAGAGAGAGAGTGAGACTCTAAATAAAATAATTTTAGATTTTAGAGAGAGAGAAATATCTCTAAATAAAATTATTTTAGATTTTAGACAGAGAGTGAGACGGCGTCGCGGCTATTTTGAATTTCGTTAATTGGCATTTCAAAAAAGTAATTATATATCATATTATTTTTATACTAGTCGTTCGCCCCTATTTGAGATCTCGCGCCTACATGTTGACTAATACAGAAAAACTTTTGGCGTTAGTTGCTTACTTATAATTTTTTTCTTAATAACTATTGTTTGAATTCTGTTTTTTTTGCTTAATTAGAAGATTTATATATATATATAGTGGATATTATATACAAGTTGCAGCTTTAAATATGTAGCCGTTTTTTTATATAGACCGTAGATATATAGTTCTGCAAATAAATATAAAGAATTTACGTAAATGATGACAGATACTGTTCTAATAAATAATGTTATTTAATTTAATTAAGAAAGACATAACGGTTCAACAACTAACCTTTTTTTATTTTACAAAATGGCCTCGGTAAGAACCTAATTTACATTTTTTAATCCTGTGAATTGCCGTAATGAGCTCCACAAGTACAGTCAGTAAGTAGCACTTAGCAGCATTCGGGCTAAACTGTTCTACCGACTTCACATTTTTTTTTATTTGATACCTCATAACTTCTTTCCACGTGAACCGATTTGGATTTTTTTTTGTATGAAAGGTTTTGCTTTTCAATCGGTCTTATTTAAATTTGATCAAAATCTGATCAGTAGTTCTTGAAATATCTATACTAATAATCTATACTAATATTATAAAGCTGAAGAGTTTGTTTGTTTGTTTGAACGCGCTAATCTCAGGAACCGCTGGTCCGATTTGAAAAATTCTTTCAGTGTTGGATAGTACATTTATCGTGGAAGGCTATATTATATTTTCAATAAAATTAGGGATCCTTACTAAAAGTCCAATGATCACGCGGACGAAGTCGCGGGCATTGCTAGTAATATTATAAAGCTGAAGAGTTTGTTTGTTTGTTTGAACGTGCTAACCTCAGGAACCGCTGGTCCGATTTGAAAAATTATTTCAGTGTTGGATAGTACATTTATCGAGGAAGGCTATAGGCTATATAATATTAAAAAAAAAAATAGGGATCCTTACTAAAAGTCCAATAATCACGAGGACGAAGTCGCGGGCACTGCAAGTCGTCAATAATGCTTGTTCAGTACATTTAATCTGATGAAAGTTCCGAAGATAAAGCGGTGAAGTCGGTTTTTTTAAGCTTTGCTTGCTTGTATAAATTACGGAACTTCTTTGCTGCTACGATCTCTTGAAGCAAAACTTAAACTTTTTTTTTGTTAGATTTTGTTATCTTAAGATTGTTATGGTAAGCGTCACGCTTGCTCATTACAGTTCTGTGTCACCCAGAGTTTTGAAGTTATATAATTCGAACACGCGACAAAGCACTGCGCTCGTCCCCCTGAGATATTAGATGTTAAATCTCTTTAAGTCCTGTAATGTCACTGGAAACATTGCCGTCCAGTACATACAGTAATGTTTGCACACTACTGCTGGTTGAATGTCTGCCAATGTGTGGTACTGAAACTGCAACTGCATGATCTTTGACTCAAAAACTGTCTCAGATTTTTTCTTAATATAGGATCAAAACTAAAATTCGAATAAATTGTTTACTGAATTTTTTTCACACTCACAGCTCCACACTAAGTTCGATGACTTGTGTCGTTCATGCCGGAATCATTCACATCACACACAACCACAACCAGAACCGAAAACACAAATTTTCCTTGGGGAGATAACCTGTGTTTCCGCCGGGAATCGAACCCGATATCCCTGCTTAGAAGGACTTGTTGGAATTCGGTATGTAGGTAGCTGACGCTCTGATTAACAAATAGGCTACTTTTTATCCCAGAATGCCAATGAAGAAGGGGGGGGGGCTAGTAAACTAGGAAGGTACTAGTAAATATTGTATACTATGCAACAACAATTAATTCACAAACAAAAACAATTACAAAATCGAAAGTCGAAGCTATCGAAGTAAACTGTTTATTGGTTTACGCAACTACCCGCATGTTTTGTTCGGAGAGTGGTAATATCGATGTAGGTACTTCCTCTTACGTAACAATGTAGTCAATACCTATTATTGTAGCAATCAGTGCAGTGGAAATATTGAACATGATACCTATAGAAAAATAAAGTGGAATTTCCGTGAAATAAAATGAATTTTCACTGTAATGTATTTCGGAGCTAAGATTTTCGTGGTGGCGTGCATTCGTTGTTAAGTGATTCGTATTAGTTAACTTACGGGGACGTGGTATTCGGTGTTACACTTTTCGTAGTCAGGGTATCGTTTCTATTTTAGTATGTTTTAAAAGCGTTAATACTACAGTCCGATATATTGTTATTATATTTGGTATATTTATTGTATGTTATGTTGTGTATATATGTAGGTATATTTAAGGTAAAATAGTAATAGTCCTCATCCGAGAAGGTGCAGAAAAATAGTGGTACTGCAGTAAAAGGACTGTTACTGTCTTTTAAATACATATATACACAGCATAACATACAATAAATATACCAAATATAATAACGATAATGTATCGGACTGTATGGTTAACGCTTCTAAAATATACTTAAATACTTGCGGAAATTCCACTTTATTTTCTTATAGGTACCATTTTGTATTCAATATTTATCACTGCAATGATAACTACAATAATAAGTCAGTACCACTATTTTTCTGCACCTTCTCGGATGAGTGGTAGAAAATGCTGTGTTACCATTAAATCCTTCTACAGCTAACTTAGACAAAAACATATATTTAAATAAGTAACACCCAGAACCAGAAAAGCACAAGGTCTCTTGGGGAGAAAAATTGTGCTTTGCTCGGAATAGAATCTAGGCGCAGATGGTAGAGTCTATACCCACTTACCCACTGTGTTAACTGGATCGTCAATATAAAATTTTGGTTTTTGAGATTTAATTACATGACATAACATAAACATAAACGCTTTCACATTCACAGCCCCACATTAAGTTCAATGACTTGTGTCGTGGGTGCCGGAGACATACACATCACACACACAATCACAACCAGAACCAGAAACACACATTTTCCTTGGGGAGAAAACTTGTGTTCCCGCCGGGAATCGAACCCTGCTTAGAAGGCGAACGCTCACCCAACTTAGCCAACGGGCAGTTCAACTATATTTAGTTCAATTGTATTGAAGTTGAATAGATTATGCACTGTCAAGTAATACAAATTTAGTTCATAATATTATGTTTAATGAGATCAGACACAGTCAAAGTCAAGTAAAAGAGGTTCAGCCATAGTCAATGACTGAACCTCGCCCAGTTCAACCATCAAGTAAACTTCATAATAAAAGTCCTAGTCCCAAGTCACAGTCAAAGTCGAGTAAAAGAGTCAAGGTCCAGTCATAGTCAAGTCAAGCCCTAATAAAGCGGTAGAAACTTTACTAGAACTGATATTGGAGTTTTGGACCGAAAGCGAAAATCGCGTACCTATTTCAACTTTGTATGATTTGCCTACACTCATGCCCGTTCACTAAGTGGTTCGCTCCAAAACTCCAATAGAAGTTCTAGTAAAGTTTCTACCACTTTACTAGGGCATGACTTGACTATGACTGGACCTTGACTGTTTTACTTGCCTTAGACTGTGACTTGTGACTATGACTTTTAATATGATATATTATACTTGAAATATATTATTACTTGACACTGGGTAAATGCACAAGATTGCGGAGCCAAAATGAAATGAAAAAACAAAGTTTTTGTCTTCAACTTTCAGTTTGACTTCTGGTACAACTTTTCGCGGGAATTCTAGTAAAAATTTGTCATTGACAGGCGTCAGAGTGTTTTACAACCTTCTGTTAGTGATACCGAATTATACCTAAATAAAAAAACAAAACGAAACCACCGCAAACCTCACGGAAGTCCACGATGTATGCCGGAATACGAATAACATCAACTTATTTGCACACAATGGGGTTATTAGCCATAAATCATAGAGCAGAATACAGAGTACTCGAACCATTACTGTAGTTTACAGATATACATAACGATAGCACTCTGACGTCGCCATTTTGAAAACTATTTTGGCGCGAAGCGTAAACTTTAATGTTTGCATTAGCTCAAATTGATGGATTTCATGCCGTTATTGTAAAAAATAGCGTCGCTAAAAAGGAGGCCCCGGAAGAAAAAAAACATAAAAAAGAAAATACTCTACCTGAGATAACAACATCGTCTTAGAAATAGTTAAAAATGAACATAATGCTCCTTTTTAACTTCAAAAGAAAGAGGTTCGCAATTCAACAGATTCTTTTCAATGTGTATTAGAACTTTTTTATAAATAAACCGATTTTGACGATTTTTTTTTAAATGTTATCAAGCTCTGACCAATAGTTTTTGAGCTATCATCAATAATGCGTATTCAAGGAAACTATCGGACGATATCTAAACGAGGTTTCTGGGATTTTACAAATCACCCTGTACATAAAGAACAGTACATATATCATAGCTTCACAGCAAGAAAACCTTCGAATTTTGCCGCGAAAGTGAAAAAAGGCGTTGTTGATTTGGTATTACTTTACAAAACTTGTGGTTTTTCGAGTATAAATGTGTATAAACTGGATTATTAACCGTTAATACTTAGTAAACGTGCATAAGTGTAGGCAATAATGCAAAGTTGAAAAACGTGATTTTCGCCTTCGCTCCAAAACTCCAATAGAAGTTCTAGTCAAGTTTCTACCACTTTATAAGGGCATGACTTGACTACGACTGGACTTGCGACTAGGAATTTTAATTTTTAATAACACTTGAGATATATTACTTAACGCTAGCTAAATCCAAAAGATTGCGAAGCCAAATTAAAAAAAAACAAGAAATCCTTTGACCGCAATAGCCGCCTGTGGGCGAAACAATAAGTCAAATCTCGATTTGATCAATAACTTCTTATAATAAACGACCTGTCAAGCAAATAGTCCGTATTCTTCGGCACACAATCAACAAATTATAATTGATTATATTGTAAACTCATTTCATAGAACATCATTTAATCAACGCCTCCTCTGGACGACGAACTTTAGACCCAGAAATCATTTGCAATCTGAATTATATTCTAATTTCTTAGATATAGAGATTGGAATCGATTTATTTTTTCTTATGTATAAGCTCGAAATGATGTCGATGGTCTGTAAAGTCAATTGTATCTAAGGATCTAGGAGATAGAGTTTGGAATCGTGTTTTTGTTAAGATGGCCTCAATTTTCGAAGCACTTATCTTGTCTATCATTTCCGATCCAAAAAGTTTTTAATTTAATTTGTAAGACAGGAAAAGTGGCGCGATACATTTTGTTTGGAGCTATATTATTTTTAAGGTGGCATCGTTTATTTTTTGCTAGCGGTACCACGTGGCTTCGCCCGCGTAAAAAAGTAGCCTATGTGTTAATCCTAGGTATAAGCTATGTACATTCCAAATTTCATCTTAATCCTTTCAGCCGTTACAGCATGAAGAGAAAACAAACATTTACTTACATATATAGTATAATATACACATTTTCGGATTTATAATATTAATGTTGGCTGTGCCGGTCACAATCATTGGGATAAGGACCAGGGGATGAGGTTAAATTATTATTAAGAGAAACGTTTTCACCATCACAGCCCCACACTATGTATAATGACTTGTGTCGTGGGTGCTGGAAACAATCAAAATTACACACACACCTTCAAACTAGAATCAGAAACACAAATTTCCCTTGAGTAGAAAACTTGTGTTCTCTTCGGGTATCGAACCCAATACCAGCTAATTAAGGCGGGCGTGCAACCAACTACGCCAGCGGGCAGTTCATGTGTTTAGAATATGTTTTTTTTCAAAATTATGGTTTGTTTTTCTGCCGAATTTTTTTTACATATTTGACATTTTATATATAGGTTAGTGTTTCACCACTCTCTCTGGTCGGTGGTGGGTGATGATGCGGTCGAAGGTGGTAGAATTACTGACTCTTAAGGAAAGCTGAAATATTATAATTTAAACGCAAGCAAAGCTAAAAAACCGACTTCACCGCTTTATCTTCGGAACCCTTGATCAGATTTAATGAATACCTTCGCATTATTGAGGATAACTCAAAAACTACCAACTAACTTAATAAAAAGTTGATGAGACCACATGGAAAGCACCAACTTTCAAATAAAAACAAATCATCAAAATCGTTTAACCTAGAAAAAATATTTGAGGTAACTAACATACATAAAAAAAAAACAGTCGCATTGAGAACCTTCTTCTTTTGAAAGGATAATAATATAATATACCTACACTAGATTAAAGCACTGGTATTCTTTATAAAAGCTAATATCCAAAGAAAATCTTCTGCATGAATATTTTTTATAAAATTGCCAATTAAAAAAGTTCCCATGCCGAAAGTTCACCGTTATTTTCGCACGTTGTGATGCAATATTCCGATAAGCGCGCCATTTCTCGCTTCGAATTTGGAATGCGCGTTCTTTAAATTATTTTTAAATTACGAAATTATTCCGTGAGATAATGAATGAAAATGAGAAAACGTGGTATTTTTTCTTTAAAATTTGGCTCCGCAATCTTGTGCATTTAGCCAGTGTCAGTGATAAAGTACTGCAAGTAAATTTCATAGTATAAGAACTCGTCACAAGTCACAGTCAAAGTCAAGTAACAGAGCCATGGTCATAGTCAAGTCATGCCCTAGTAAAGTGGTAGAAACTTTACTAGAACTTTACATTGGAGTTTTGGAGCAAAGGCGAAAATCACATTTTTCAACTTTATATGATTTGCCTACACTTATGCACGTTTACTAAGTATTAACTTTTAGCGAACTGGAGGTGTGTCAACCATATATAGGTATATATTTATAGTGGTATTATTACAAAGTAGAAATTATCTACAGAAAAAATAATTCGCAATAGGACATTGAAGGTTTGAAGTGGTTACCCAGCTAAGTTTATGTTAAGTTAAAACACAGGAAAGCACTTTAACTTTACCGTTTTTACTTACTGTTTCTAAGTAAGCACTTTTACTAAGTTACTTGCGCCATAAAAAAGACACTTTTTAAAAAGGTTTTGCACCAAATTTAATTAACTTTGTTTTTCAGATTTTCATAGAAAAAGAATACAAACGAGGTTTAATACCTTAATTCCACTAATATTATAAATCTGAAAGTTTGTGTGTGGAGTTTTACATTAGTTATGTATTGTATATATGGTTATCTATACTAATATTATAAAGTTGAAGAGTTTGTTTGTTTGTTTGAACGCGCTCATCTCAGGAACCGCTGCACGCTGGTCCGATTCTTATTATATTTTCGACTATATTATATTTTCAAAAAAATTAGGGATCCTTACTAAAAGTCCAATAATCACGCGGACAAAGTCGCGGGCACTGCTACTTATTATATATATATACTAGCTGTAGGTACCCGGCATGCGTTGCAATGCCACGTTTAGAAAAAGTGTTTTACCTCTTTCACGTTTATGATATCCTAGTACTTTAAATACTAAACACTTCTTGGATATTGTTCATACAATAATTAAACGCAAGCAAAGCTTAAAAAAACCGACTTCACCGCTTTATCTTCGGAACTTTGATCAGATTAGATGTACTAAACACGCATTATTGACGATATTTCAAGAATTACTTATCGATCTTGATAAAATTTAAATGGGACCAATTGGAAAGCAACATCTTTCAAACTAAAAAAAAAAAAACGAAATCGGTTCACGTGGAAAGGAGTTGAGGTAAAACGCAAAAAAAAAACAGTCGACTTGAGTACCTCCTCCTTTTTTGGGATATCGGTAATAATACTAAAATCACGATTAAACAATGGTGAAAAGGAGTGTGAAAAATACTTTGCGCCCTATTCTCATACCTACCAAATATAAAAAAAAATTCATTAAAATCGGTCGAGCCGTTTCGAAGGAGTTCGACCACAAACACCGTGACACGAGATTTTTTTATATTAGATATGGCTATGGTATTGGAGATACGGGGGTTGAAAACTGGAAAAATATCAGCCATTTTGAAAAATACGTCAGGTCTGCAGCTCACATAAAAATAAAAAATAATTAAACGCAAGCAAACCTTAAAAAACCGACTTCACCGCTTTATCATCGGAACCTTGATCAGATTTAATGTATAAACACGCATTATTGACGCTAAACTCAAAAACTAGAGATCAGACCTTGATCAATGGGACTACATAAAAAGCACCAGCTTTCAAATAAAAAAAGAATTATCAAAATTGGCTTACAACGAAAGAAGTTATGAGGTAACTTTTGAAGTCGGGTAAACAGAACATCGTCAAAGTACGCATTATTCGTCACAAAATAGGCATTATTGACGATATTCAAGAACTGCTGATCAGATCTTGATCAAATTTAAATGGGACTAATTAGAAAGCAACATCTTTCAAACTAAAAAAAGATTTTTGAAACGTGGAGAGAAGTTATGAGGCTACACACATAAAAAAAAAGTACAGTCGACTTGAGTACCTCCTCCTTTTTTGGGAAGTCGGTAAAAATAAATAAAACGCATTCACACTCGCAGCCCCACACTAAGTTCAAAGACTTGTATCGTGGGTGCCGGAAACATTTATATCACACACACAATTACACCCAGAACCAGAAGCGCAAACATCCCTTGGGAAGGAATTTGTGCTCGAATCGAACCCAGGACCCACGGCGCAGAGGGCGGAGACCTGTCCGCTGCGCCAACTGCTCATAGCCACATAGTTTTAAATAATTCGAGGTATGGTGGAATGTAGGCAAATCGTACAAAGTTGAAATACGTAATTTTTCGCTTTAAAATTCCAATAATAATAATATGGTCGTATACGCGCCACGATGTCCTAATCCAGGATTATAATTATCCTACTAATATTATAAATCCGAAAGTTTGGTAAGTGTGTAAGTATGTTTGTTCCCTCTTCACGCTTTAACGGCTGAACGGATTTAGATGAAATTTGGAATGTACATAGATTATACCTAGGATTAACACATAGGCTACTTTTTAACTTGATAATAGCGGGCGAAGCCGCGGTGCACGGCTAGTATACAATAATTTTCCTCCATTCTTGAGTAGCAGTCCCTTGAATCCAGTTTAGTCGGGAAGTCTAGTTGTACAGTTAGGCTGCAGCATCCGGTTCCACCGGTACAAGATTTCTAATCATAGCGGGTGAGCTGCCCGCGAATATACTTGTTTGTCGTTTGAGGATATAACTATAAGTATAAACTTGACAATATGTTATGTTATGTTATTAAATCTCAAAAACCCAAATTGTATATTGACGACCCAGTTAACACAGTGGGTAAGTGGGTATAGACTCTACCATCTGCGCCTAGATTCTATTCCGAGCAATATCACAGTTTTTCTTCACAAGAGACATTGTGCTTTTCTGGCTCTGGGTGTGACTTAGTTATATATATATGTTTTTGCACAATTTAGCTGTACACGGAGGACTTAATGGTACCACAGCATTTTCTGCCAGTCATCCGAGAAGGTGCAGAAAAAATAGTGGTACTGACCTATTATTGATTAGACAGAAGGCGATTGCTCACCCAACTAAAGCAACGGGCAGTTTATTTATGCATCAACATTTACTCGGTATTTTTCCAAATTCGCATTGAATGTATTAAAGGAAGGTTCTTCTTCTTCTTCTTAGTTATGGCTTCGCAGTCTTGTGCATTTAGCCAGTGTCAAGTGATAATATAATATTTAAAGTGTATTTCATATTATAAGTCCTAGTCACAAGTCACAGTCAAAGTCAAGTAAATGAGTTAAGGTTCAATCATAGTAAAATCATGCCCTAGTAAAGTGGTAGAAACTTTACTGGAACTTCTATTGGAGTTTTGAAGCGAAGGTGAAAATCACGTTATTCAACTTTGTATGATTTGCCTGCACTTATGCACGTTCACTAAGTATTAACGGTTAAAAATCCATCATTACACATTAACACTCGAAGAATCACAGGTTTTGGAAAATTTTACAAAATCAACAACGCCATTTTTCACTTTTAATTTAAAAAACCCCTTAACAATAGTCAATAAAAGGGTAAATATGTATATGCCGTCTTAAGGAAAAAAAGACGTAACTGTCATTTTTGTCAAAATTTAGTTATATACATCAGAAATGTCTTTTCTATTTAGTATATGTTATGACTTGTAGCAGATGTGTCTAAATTAAAAGTAAGGTTTTGTAGGTTGCGTTTGAATATTTTAAAATAAAAATTTAATAGTTGCGTTTATTTTTCCTGATTCCGATGATATATATAACTCAATTTTGACAAAAATACAGATAAATTCCTTCTGACGGCAGCGTATCTAAAGAGAGAGAGAGAAAATTGTACAAAAAAAAATCAAAGTTGTGATGTGACTCACATAAAAAAAATACAGTCAATTTGAGAACCTCCTCCTTTTTTGTGAAGTCGGTAGAAAATACATTAAGCACCTGTGTGATATATTATTATATAAAATTCTCGTGTCATAATGTTAGTTACCTTACTCCTCCGAAACGGCTTTACTGATTTTTACCTAATTTTATATGCATATTCAGTAGGTCTGAGAATCGGCTACTATCTATTTTTCATACCCCTAAGTGATAAGAGTTGTTCACCCTTAACTTTTTTTTTAATTTTTGGACAACATTTTTTGTTTTTATTTTTTTATGATTCAGCGCTAAAAAATACATACGACCCTATTTTTTCACCCTTCTACAATCAACCCCTATTTTTTACTGGCCATTTTTTTTTCTAATATATGGCAAAACAACCTTTGCCGGGTCAGCTAGTATTATTATGAAATAACGATGTTCTGCAGACATACTGGGATACAGTTACTATCTACAAATCTTTATAATTGAAAATTTGCCAATTAATAATTTTGTATTGTATTGTATTTGATGTTTATCAAAAGTGCAATAAATCATTCATTCAGATGATAACGGTAGGCATACATGTGTGTCTACTGTAACAACTGTCTCACACATCCAAAAGACATCAACGCGCTAACTTTATTTTATTTATTATTTAATATCCGGATGACGGAGCTTTGCTCGGTTTTTTGTTTTTGGTAGAATGTGTTTGAATTTGTAGCCTCAGAAAGCTCCATCTAGTGCCCAGTAGAAACAGTTTTTTACGTCGGTCATGGCGTAATAGATGGCGCTGATAGTTTCTTAAACATTTATCGGACCTGGAACGTTGATAAATCGATTCCTTGGGCCGAAAAACCCCTAATCTGAGCCGTTTCCGAGATCCAGATTACACATATATATATACAAGAAGATATCTAAATAGCTATACCCAGCATGCGTTGCAATGCTACGTTAAGAAAAAAACATTGTACCTCTTTCACGTTCATGGTTGCCTGGTACTTTAATACCATACTGAAGACTATATTAGTAGCTCCTTCATGTTCATGTTTCTTCGCAATCTTTGTACATTCTATTATCGGACATCGAGACAGTCTCTTAAGCGACACCGCTATATGGTAGATATTCCACAAATGCGGACGAAGCGTTTTGCCTTCACATTCATTATGCGGACTGCAAAGGAGTGGAATTCCTTGCCTGAGTCTGTGTTACCTGATAAATACAATATGGGAGTCTTTAAGCCACGAGTGAATAGAAATCTTCCAGGCAAACGTGCTCCATCGTCGACCGCATAGTCACTTACCATCAGGTGAGATAGCGGTCAAACGTTTGCCTATCTAGAATAAAAAATAGCCAGAGTAAAGAATAAAATACTAGAGTTTTTAATTCTTTAAAACTTAAATACATTATATATTACATTAAACTAAAAACTAAATTAATATTAACAAAAAAAGACTATAACTAGATATTAACATGTACAAAACTTAATCTAATAGACCGCTACCAGTAGGCAAAGTACCCAAAATGCTGGCAGCATTGCCACGTTGAATGGCAATACTCTTTTTTTTTTTTTTTATGAAAGATAGGCAAGCATTTGACCACTATCTCACCTGATGGGAAGTGAAGATGCGGCCGAAGATGTGACATGCTTGCCTAGAAGATACCTATTCACTCTAGACTTGAAGACACCCAAATTTTACTGTTCGGGAAACAAAGACGCTGGCAATGAGTTCCACTCCCTCGCTGTACGGATGATAAACGTAGAAGCAAAACGCTTCGAGCGAATTGGAGGTACGTCAACCATATAAGGATGACGTTTGATAGTCTGTCTTGTTGTTAGATGGTAAAAAGGGCAAGGGGGAATTAAATCATGCAATTCCTGCGCACACTCTCCAAAATGCAAACGGTAGAATACCGATAAGCTTGCGACCTTACGTCGATGACCGAGACTCTGCAACCTAGACTCGACTAGCTTATCATCGCCAATGAGCCTTTTAGCTTGCCGGTCGATGGACTCAAGAGCTTCAAGCTGGTACTTAGCGACTCAATCTCTGTCCAAAATATTTGCCAGCATTTCGGTCACGAGTGGCTTCGACCAAACGCTTTGATAATTCATTGAATAAAATGTTTCAAGTATGTATTACATATTTTATATGAGAATTTCTAGTCAAAGTCCAGTTATAGTTAAGTCATGCCCTATTAAATTGGTAAAATCTAGATTTTTTTTCTTTTAATTTTGGCTTCGCAATCTTGTGCATTGAGCCAGTGTCACGTGATAATATATTTCTAGTGTATTTCATATTAAAAGTCCAAGTTACAGTCAAAGTCAAGTAAAAGAGTCAAAGTTTTAAGTCATAGTCAAGTCATGCCCTAGTAAAGTGGTAGAAACTTGAATTTCAATTGGAGATGACGTCCCAGTTGGCGCAGTGGACAGGTAGGTGTCCGCCCTCTGCGCCGTGGGCAGGAGCACAAATTCCTTCCCAAGGGATATTTGTGCTTCTGGGTCTGGGTGTAATGTGTGTGTGTGATGTGAATGTTTCCGGCACCCACGATACAAGTCTTTGAACTCAGTGTGGGGCTGTGAGTGTGAATGCGGAAAAAAAAGTTTTGGAGCGAAGACGAAAATCACGTTCTTCAACTTTGTATGATTTGCCTACACTTATGCAAGTTTACTAGGTATTAACGACTAATAATCCACCATTATTACACATTAACACTCGAAGAGTCATAGGTTTTAGAAAATAATTCAAAATCAACAACGCCATTTTTTCACTTTCGCGGCAAAACCTCAACTAGAACTTCTATTAATATGGCGCAGATTTGACATTTTATTTTGACGTGACAGTTGTCACTATAGACCTCCGGGAAGCAGTACACAAACCCGCTGCTTTAATTAGGTAATTAGGTATAATGGTACATAATGACCCTTACCGCTAGATGGCGCCAGCTACCGTTACGTCGTCGTATTAGTTTCTTTGAATGCCTTCGTTTGTGGGATATATCTGGTTATGTTTATAGGACTAGGATTGTGATGGCCATAAAAATAAATAACAGATTACCATTAGAATTGAAAATGCTACCTAGAATTATATTTAAACGTAAATTAAAAACTTGGCTAATTTCCAAAGTCCACTATAGCCTTAAAGAGTATTTTGATAACGAATCTTAAACTTAATAAAATCTTATTTAAACTTAGCTTTAAGCTTGTTTTTGTATTATCTTTATATATTATATGTTTCTAATTCTAATACATTAAGATGATACTTTTAATATTTTATGAAAATATTGTACGCTCGAAATAGGCAAGCTGTTATATTTTTATTGTATATATTTTATATAAGATCTTTTGTAACCACAGTCCGACAATCCTACTAATCCTACTAATATTATAAATCCGAAAGTTTGTGTGTAAGTGTGTAAGTATGTTTGTTCCCTCTTCACGCTTTAACGGCTAAGCTACTTTTTAACTTGATAATAGCGGGCGAAGCCGCGGGCACGGCTAGTAAACGATATTCTGATTCTGATTCTGGACATACGTTTAAATTTATTTGAGTATACGTTCACATAGCCATTGACTTCGATGTAAGAAATTAATATTTTAAAATTGAACTGCCTTTTGGTTTAGTTGTGTGTGAATTTTTTTTTTTTTTCTAAAACACTTTGTATATATCACAAAATGTTTTTATATTCATCTTACACTATAAAATTGTTGTCTGTTTTACCAACAAAGTACTTATAAAATATAATATAATTAAAAATGTGTTTGAAAATATATTTTCTTTGTTTCAGACTGAACCATCATGCAACAGAATAATCAATAACAGTACATCATCTACAAACAAAATGGGTCCTCCCATAAACACGTGGCCGTACAGCCACACGGCAGTAGGCCTCAGTGAAGTGAGAGACAAGCGTAGTATCGTGTTAGTGGACAACTTTAGGGTGATATTTTTGAACTTTGCTTTCGCGGTGGTGTTCTTTCAAGTGATGACGAGTCTTAGTTCGGTTGGTGCGGGACCTGTGGTACTGAATATGGATTATATGCAAGGTGGGTAGTTTTTTGAATTTATAAACGTAAAGGTTTGTTTGGCTTATTACTTTATTTTCAACCGACTTCAAAAAAGGAGTTTATCAATTCCACTGAATGTTTTTATTTTGTATTTTAAGCTATATCTTTGCCAATTATCAATTTATCAATCATTATCCATATATGGTTAACATGCCTCCAATTCACTCAAAGCGTTTCGCTTCTACGTTTATCATCCGTACTGCGAAGGAGTGGAACTCATTGTCCTCGTCTTTGTTTCCCGAACTGTATAATCTGGGAGTTTTCAAATCAAGAGTGAATAGGAACCTTCTAGGCAAGCATGCTACATCTTGGGCCGGATCGTCGCTTTCCATCGGGCGAGATTGTGGTCAAACGCTTGCCTATCAGGCATACAAAAAAATAAAAATAAATTATGAATCGGTTTTGATGTTTTTTTTTTTGGTTTGGTAGAGTATTCAGAGGTGGTCCCATATAAATTGTAGCTTGCTCAGTAAATACCTATTCAGTCTCTTCTTGAACACCGTATTATACTTAATGGCAACTAAATAATATAGATACACCTAGTTTAATAAAATTCCTGTACGAGTCATTTAAGAGTGTTTAAAAAATTTATGAAAATATGCGCCGCCGAGTTTCTTGCCCAGGTTCTTCTCGAGATGGCTATAATTTTGCGAATCTGGCAGTAGAGTGTAACTTTCAAGCGTGTCTCTTTGGGGCCCGTGTGAATAAACGATTTTGAATTTGAATTGGAACTTCCACCATAGGGTTCGAAATCGCGAACCCCAAATAGTAGAAGAAAGAAAGAAAGATCATCAAATCCACAATTCATGATTTCGTGTTAAAACCTCATCACAATTTGAGACGACGCGCATTCAAGCGATCTATTTTCACTTTTACCTATTACACACATGCGTGCATGATTAGTTCCACTACTTCCATTTCATCTCAACGGATTTTGGTCGCTTGTATTGATGCGTTTTATTTTCTTTTAATTTTGGCTTCGCAATCTTGTGCATTTAGCCAGTGTCAAGTAAAAGAGTCATGACATGGCCGCGGTACTAAATACAATTATTATTTGACGACCCAGTTGGCGCAATGGACAGGTGCCCGCCCTCTGCACCGTGGGTCCTGGGTTCGATTCCCGGCAGGAGCACACATTCCTTCCCTAGGGATATTTGTGCTTCTGGTTCTGGGTGTAATGTGTGTGTGATGTGAATGTTTCCGGCACCCACGATACAAGTCTTTGAACTTAGTGTGTGGCTGTGAGTGTGAATGCGTTTGTTTTTTTTTTTATCTCTAAGAGAAATTTGTGTTTCTGGTACTCGGTATGATTCTTTGAGTGATATAATTTTTTCCGACATCCACGGCGCAAGTTATCTTAGTGTAATAATAAGTAGTAGTGTGCAAACATCACTATATTACGGATTGAAGGGCAATGTTTCCAAGTAAATTACAGTGCTTAAAGTCATTAACATCTAATATCTCAGGGTGAGGAGCGCAGTGCTTTGCCGCGCTAGAGTTCGAGCTGTATAAGTTCAAAACTCTGAGTGTCATTGAGCTGTAAATGGCGGGCGTGACGCTTAACACCAGGAGAGCGACTTACAAATCTCCTCACTTTATAACATTTAAAAATAATTAAACGCAAGCAAAGCTTAAAAAACCGACTTCACCGCTTTATCATCGGAACCTTGATCGGTTTAATATATAAACACGCATTATTGACTATAACTCAAACACTAGAGATCAGACCTCAATCAAATTTTAATGGGACCACATAAAAAGCACCAGCTTTCAAATAAAAAAAGAATTATTAAAATCGGTTCACAACGAAAGAAGTTATGAGGTAACTTTTGAAGTCGGGTAAACGAGAACATCGTCAAAGTACGCATTATTCGTCACAAAAAAAAAATACAGTCGACTTGAGTACCTCCTTTTTTTGGGAAGTCGGTAAAAATAGATATTATTGACGATATTTCAAGAACTACTGATCAGATCCTGATCAAATTTAAATGGGACCAATTAGAAAGAAATAACATTCAAACTAAAAAAAATTTCGAAATCGGCTCACGTGGAGAGAAGTTATAAGGTAGAACACATAAAAGAAAAAAAACAGTCAACTTGAGTACCTCCTCCTTTTTTGGGAAGTCGGTAAAAAACAGTGAGAATTACGTTAATGGGTTTCGAAACATCCTTAGAGTACCTACACTTAAGACTTCGAATAATAAGATCTATAAACAAAACAGAAACAAACGCTTTCACACTCACGGCCCCACATAAAGTTTGACGACTTATGTCGTGGATGCCGGAAATTTTCTCATCACACACACAATCACAACCAGAACTAGAAACTCAAATTATCCTTGGGGAGAAAACTTGTGGTCCCGTTGGGAATCAAACCCGATACCCCGTTCGTCATCCGTTCCCCGAGGGGTATAATCTGGAAGTCTTCAAATCAAGAGTGAATAGGTATCTTCTAGGCAGGCATGTCATCACTTTCCAGGTGAGATAGTGGTCAAATGCTTACCTATTTAGCATAAAAAAACCCCTGCGTAGAAGGCACCTACCCAATTCAGCAACGGGCAGTTCAAATATGTATGAGGATGTAGTAAAACAAGAACCACTTCAAGACCTGCATTTTATTTTCGGTGTCACTCTGTCACTAACGTCAAGCTAAGTGGCAGGTCAGATTTATCCTCGAAACCTGAGCATGCATGACACACACTTGTCTGACCCAGATGGACATAGGAAGTGAAAGTGTGGGTTATTCCTAACCGGGCTTAACTAACTTAGGCCTAGTCAAACTGCGAGACGTCTGTTATAAATTTATTTGACAGGTTCTCTAGTAATTTTAGGTCTAACTACACTATAAGGAAAAAAGACGTAACCAATGTTTTTGAGTTCTAAATTGAGTTATATACATCAGAAATGTTGCTATTTAGATTATGTTATGACAGGTAGCAGATAAAGATAATTTTATTTGTAAAACATGTGCAGTAACACGCATTACAGAAGAATGCATGCAGATCTTATACATAAATATTTATTTCAACATGTTTTGCCTAAAGGGCGTACAATACAGAGAGACATGGTGATCATATTTTTTAAATTATCTTAAATAAAATGTCAAATAAAATTATTATTATAATCATGATTTTAAATTTAATAGATGATGTCAAAAAATTATTATATATAATAAGATAGATACACCAAATGATAAAATCGTTTAAAGAAAATATTTAAGGAATACAAATATTGCGCTTATACTGTAATAGCACTTTTCTTGCAGAAGTTTCTTAATTTTTTTTTTTCCTTAGTTTTGGCTTCGCAATCTTATGCATTTAGCCAGTGTCAAGTGATAATATATTTCAAGTGTATTTCATATTATAGGTCCTAGTCACAAGTCACAGTCAAAGTCAAGTAAGAGAGTCAAGGTCCAGTCGTAGTCAAGTCATGCCCTAGTAAAGTGGTAGAAACTTTACTAGAACTTCTATTGGAGTTTTGGAGCGAAGGTTAAAATCACGTTTTTCAACTTTGTATGATTTGCCTACGCTTATGCACGTTCACTAAGTATTAACGGTTAATAATCCACCATTATTACACATTAACACTCGAAGAATCACAGGTTTTGGAAAATTTTACAAAATCAACAACGCCATTTTTTCACTTTCGCGGCAAAAACTCTACTGTGTGTTTATCTCTCTTAAACTTTGCGGTATTTATTATTAATAATAGGGCCAATGCATAAAATACTATTACGCATCAGTGTTTTGTTTACCGGATTTAATCGGAGTCGATTTTGGTCATGTCTATTTCTTTGTACCGTGTCATATCAGATAAGCGCGGGAATAGCTGCGGGTTCCATTGAACAAATAATGCTACTTCGAGTACATATAGAGACAGATCCATCTAAATTAAAAGTAAGATTAAGAAGGTTGCATATAAATATTTTAAAATAAAAAATAATAGTAGATGCGTCTATCTACTCTTTTTTCTTCTTTGTAGTCTACTCTTTTTTCTCTATGACCGTAGTAAAGGGCGCGACTCGGACGCTTTGTATATCAAGTACCTTAGAGAGGCTGCACTATGTAGGTCAACGACCCCCGGACGACCTCCTGACTCACTTGGTTTTCTCCCAAAATGTGTTTGACTGATATGTAAACTCACTGGGTTGAGAGTTGCTCGTTAGTTGCCAAGGAGACTTTTAGTTGATTTTAATTTAAGTTCTGTTTTTTTTTATTCAAGATAGGCAAACTTTTGACCACAATCTCACCCGATGGTAAGCGACGACGCGGTCGACGATGGAGCAAGCTTGCCTAGAAGACACAACACACTAACTATGATAATATATGATGATCATTATTTAAAATAATGATCATCTCCATGCCCGTCTCTTTGGCACACCAACTGCTTACTAGTGAATCTTTGTTATAAAAAGAGTTTTTTGACCGACCGCCTGAATGACAGTTACCACTGATTCAATAAAAAAATCATGTTTTAACTTAAGAGAATGTAAAGTTAAATGATTAAAAAAATCGTATATATGCAAGCTTTCCCACACAAACAAAAATACGTTCCCAACCTGTGGTTCTATTTGTAAGGTAAATTTAAAAGCCTCCTAAACTATTTTAAGTTACAAAATACTTTTACTACTTTCTGACTCCATTAATATTACCTTGCTCCATATGTTTTATTATGAAACTCATACCATCATTACGAAAATACTTTTTTATTTTGGCTTTGCTATCTTTGTTCATTTAGCGGCTATGATGGATGGCACTGGCTAAATTTTAGCCAGTTTCAAGTATAGACATACATATTTTGTAAAAGAAGCCCTGGTCACAAGTCACAATCAAAGTCAAGTAACATAGTCAAAGACCACTCTCCCAAACAAAAAAAAACATCAAAATCGATTCATAATTGCGGAGATATCGCGTAACATACATACAAAAAAAAACATGTAGTCATAAAAAATATCTTCTCAACCGACTTCAAAAAAGGCCACATTTTTTTTAATTAATTCGTCTAAATATTATTAAGCAACAAAAAACCCAGTGCGTACGCCCATATCTAAATGGTATTTTAATGCCCGGTTTGTCATATCATAACTTCATAAGGCGTGGTTCACGACGGTGACTCACGCACTTTCTTTTAATTTATGTAAAGATCCTTATAGAAATAGGTGAGATAAACATTCTACATTTCTTACTAAATTAGTCACGTGTGAATCATCTGTTTTGTAATAACAAAAACAGAGAGAGACACACGAACAAACACAACACACCCTTTACTTTCTCTAAAAATATCTAGAGAAAGTGTGCTGTGTTTGATGTTTTAGCCTGTCATTGATATTTTATCTTTAGTTAAATAAAAAAATAAACTTTTTTATTTTTGGCTTCGCAATCTTGTGCATTTAGCCAGTGTTAAGTAATAATATATTTCAAGTGTATTTCATATTAAAAGTCCTAGTCACAAGTCACAGTCAAAGTCAAGGG
The DNA here is from genome assembly GCA_948107665.1 of Lomographa bimaculata. Lineage (NCBI taxonomy): Eukaryota > Metazoa > Arthropoda > Insecta > Lepidoptera > Geometridae > Lomographa > Lomographa bimaculata. The sequence goes on along the minus strand of OX403612.1, from coordinate 5,984,762 downwards.
AACTGTGTTATTTCTTATCTTATTGAAGGATATCAAAGAGAAAAGAAGTTTGAAACATCGTCATATTAATGTCCATTAGTTGAAAACGTTTTCAAAAAAATACACGTACATAATTGTATTTATTCAAAATATCGAATTGTGCGAGCGAGAGAGAAGACAAAAAGAATAAACCCTCTTAAAAAAATTACAAGCCTAACTTTATCATATCCACGTACATTTATGGTTAATAAAAACCGCGATGTGTTGATAACGGTTAAAAATAACAATAACACTATTATTAGTAATTGAGCTTGACCTCTCTCGCAACAAAGAACTATATGATTTTTTATTGGACCATGTTCGTGTAAGTCTGTAATTAGTATATCTTAATTATAACTCACCGAACTGGCTAAGCGGCCTAAGCATGTGTGTCAGAGCCTACTAGGGTTCCGTAATTTAATTCTGGACTCTTTTGAAACAAGTCTAAAAAAGTGTTTATACATCGATAACATCGTTTTCAAAAATCACCAACTTTTGTTTTTACCGACTTCCCAAAAAAGGAGGAGGTACTCAAGTCGACAATATTTTTTTATTATTTTTATGTCTGTTACCTTATAACTTTTTTCCACGTGAACAGATTTCGTTTTTTTTTTTAATTTGAATGATGTTGCTTTCCAGTTGGTTCCATTTAAATTTGATGAAGGTCTGTTTTCTTGTTTTTGAGTTATCGTCAATAATGCGTGTGCAATACATTAAATCTCATCAATGTTCCAAAGATAAAGCGGTGAAGTCGGTTTTTTTAATCTTTGCTTGCGTTTAATTAATATCGAATACATTTCGGAGAGTGTGCCAAGGAACTGCACGATCTAGTTCCCAATCCCCGTTCTATCATCGGACAAGCAGACAAACTGCTAAGCGACACGCTATATGATGGACATCCCACAAATGCACACTAAGCGTTTCGCCTCCACATTCATTGTGCGAACCGCAAAGGAATGAAACTCCTTACCTGAGTCGGTGTTTCCTGATGAGTACAGTATGGGAGTCTTCAAGTCGCGAGTGAATAGGTATCTTCTAGGCAAGCTTGCTCCATCGTCGACCACATCGTTGCTTACCATCAGATGAGATGGTGGTCAAAAGTTTGCCTATAATGAATAAAAAAAAAAGCAGCAATATTTTTCACTTTCGCACTAAAACAACGTTTCCGGAAAGCTTGCGGAGCCAAAGTTTTAAATAATTAAACGCAAGCAAAGCTTAAAAAAACCCGACTACAACGCTTATAATTTGGTTTTGGCTGGATCAATTTCGATAAAATTCATATGAGACCACCACTGAAGTAAAATTTATCAAACAAAAAAAAATCAAAATCGATTCATAATTGGCGTAGATATCGCGTAACATACATACAAAACTGAAAAAAAAATACAGTCGAATTGAGAACCTCCTTTTTGAAGTCGGTTGAAAATGCCTTGGCCTTTTGTTTATATCATCAATACATCAGATAATGGTAATTGGTGTTATTGCACATCATTATGCGAATGTGAGCAAATTGCGAACATCAGGGTCGAATGTACAGGCGGGATGCAAATCATAATACAAAAAAAATTAACAATTTTTTTCATAAAAAATGGAAATGAAAAAAAACCATGCGGGACAGTCTTTGGGGACTGCCGATAGAAGTGAAAATTATATATAATATATTAATATATACAATATGCAGAGTTATAGCTCATGGAAAGCGTTTGGTGACGATGACGCGAATTCCATGATTTTTGTTCATCCAAAAAGTGCTCAAAGCGCCTAAAGAAGTTTTGACTTCAAAAATTTTCAATTAAGAAAGTAATTTTGTACAATAATATGTTACTCTCCATGATGAGTAAAATAATTTTGAAAAAGAAAATTCAGGTTAATTGTTATGTTTATTACCCTATAATAATAAGTAGTAATTCACAAAATAGCTATTTAAATTGCAGAAGTTGTTTAAATTACATTCCTTTCTGTCCATCTCTATGGGTAATCAATAGCACATGTGTTAAGTGTGTCAGTACCACCTCAACCTTGAAACTGCTACGTATTCTGTAAGCAACGGTACATGTGACGTCACGGAACCCGTTTCGGAGATTGACAACCTGATTTGTTAATTTGAAGTTGATGCTTGAACTTGTGTTGGTGACAGTTTGGTGTTTTTTTTTAATAAAATTTTGGCTCCGCTGTAAATGCACAGGTTTAGTCAGTGTTAAGTTATAAAATATTTCAAGAGTATTTCATAATAAAAGTTCTAATCACAAGTCACAGTCAAAGTCACGGCCCAGTCTTAGTCAAGTCATGCCCTAATAAAGTGGTAGAAATTTTACTAGAACTTCTATTGGAGTTTTGGAGGGAAGGCGAAAATTACATTTTTCAACTTTGTCTGACTAGCCTACATCATGCAAGTATTATCGGTTAAAAATCCACCATTATGACACATGAACACTCGAAGAATCACAAGATTTTAATAATAATACAAAATCAACGACATTTTTCACTTTCGCGCCTAAACAGTTTGGCGTTTGTCAAAGATCGAGTTTTTTTTTGTTTGGCTCCGCAAAGTATGTGCATTTAGCCAGTGTCAAGTAAATAATAACTAGTCCTTCGCCCCGAACCAAAATACATTTTGCCTAATAGAGAAAAACATTTTGCCTAAAAATCAAGAAAAGCTAAAATCTCGTTGGTCTGTCACTGTTACTGCTTGAAAGAAGGACAAACAATCAAACCCAATTTAACGTTTATAATATTAGTATTATTATGTCTACCTACGCATAAATATACTTGTTATTGTACATAATTTATCTGTATTGTTTGACCTAAGAGTCGAATTATGCGTGTTCGAGATTTAGCTAACGGTAATACGGCAGCATATCTTGAGAGGCAGTTCCAATTCTAGATATAATAGGAAAAAAAATATTCGATATTTTTATGTATTAACATTATAATATAATTCTTTGATTGTTCTGTTTATATGGCTAGTTTTGATAATATAAAAAAAAAATAGGGGTAAAAACTTTTTTGGCTCGAAAGTGTAAATAGTCGTCGAATATGTATGTTTTCCATGTGTTTTCCAAAGCATGTAATTCTTCGCATGCTAATGTGTAGTTAAAATAGATTTAAACCCACGTGACGTGCCTCATGCATGTTCACTTAGTAATAACGATTTAAAATACACCATTATTACACATTAACACTCGAAGAATCATTAGTTTTGGAAAATATTCCAAAATCAACAACGCCATTTTTTCACTTTCGCGGCAAAACTTCATAGTCCTTCATAATCATTATCCACTCTGGCGTTATTATCAACTAGTGTTCTATTCCTGATGCTGCTGTTAATTATAGTAAATCCTCTATGGGGAGTTTTGCCGCGAAAATGAAAAAATGGCGTTGTTGATTTTGTATAGTTTTCCAAAACCTATGATTCTTCGAGTGTTAATATGTAATAATGGTGGATTATTAACCGTTAATACTCAGTAAACGTGCATAAGTGTAAGCAAATCATACAAAGTTGAAAAAAGTGATTTTCGCCTCCGCTCCAAAACTCCATTAGGAGTACTAGTAAAGTTTCTACCACTTTACTAGGGCATGACATGACTATGACTGGACCTTGACTCTATTACTTGACTTTGAATGTGACTAGGACTAATAATATGAAATACACTTGTAATATTTTATTACTTGACACTGGCTAAATGCACAAGTTTGCGAAGCCAATATTTAAAGGGAAAAAATCTTCTTTGGCTGCTGTATTGCTCCCAGTGCCATCTAAACAATAAGCCTTGTAATATTTCACTCAATTACACTGAAAACGAGTCGTCTGTAGTGAACAGTTACGAATAGAATGCCTTTAATAACTTACTAGTCGATACACAGATGTCGCTACTCTACTTGAACACCCGTTGATGTCTTTTGCAGGAGAAACACCTTTGATTGAATATAGGCCACGGTTCTAAACGAGAAATTAGAGTCATTAATAATAATAAAAATAAAGGACACGGCACGTATTGTCAGAAGTTTCAGCACTGACCTACCGGTAGCTTGGTGAAAAACGTGATTTTCGCCTTCGCTCGTAATTTTTTTTTTTTTTTTATTGAGACAAACTAGCGTTTGACCACAATCTCACGTGATAGAAAGCGACGATGCGGTCGAAGATGGAGCACGCTTGCTCAGGAAAAACCTTTTCACTCTCTTCTTGAACAACCCCATATTATACTTTTCGGGAAACACAGTAGACGGCAGGGTGTTCCACTCCTTGGCAGTTCTCATAATGAAAGTGGAAGCGAAACGCTTCGTGCGAATGGTCGGTATTTTTACCAATACTAGTTCTAGTAAAGTTTCTACCACTTTACTAGGGCATGACTTGACTATGACTGGACCTTGACTCATGTACTTGACTTTGACTGTGACTAGGGCTTTTAATATGAAATATATTATTGTATACTTGACACTGGCTAAATGCACAAGATTGCGAAGCCAATCAATACTAAAATAAAAATGTTTGATGGAAAAAAATTATTATGTTATTGACAAAGATGCATGGAAGCAAACGGCACAAGCGCTTTTTGGCGACGGCAAAATATATAAACCTAGGTTAAGATAACAGTGTATTAGAGAAGAACGTTTTAATTTGAAATAACACTAAATAACATACAATACAATACAAATACTCTTTATTGCACACCCAGAAAAATATTCATTAACAATAGAAAAAATAACAATATAGCTTCACCTAGAAAAGAGTTGGAACTCTGGAGAATGGAACACGTACAAAAATACAGTCGAATTGAGTACCGCCTCCTTTTACTGAATTCGGTTAAAATTAATGGGCACCAATACGCCGCGCAGCCGAGTTACTTAGCAGATTCATCAAATGAATCCGATCTAGAGAGATCGGATACATTTGCGAAACTGGCATTGGAGTCATTAACTTTCATGCCTCTATGTATAGCGAATAAACAACAACAAACAACAAACAAACGCACTCACACTCACAGCCCCACACTAAGTTCAAAGACTTGTATCGTGTGTACCGGAAACATTCACATCACACACACATTACACCCAGAACCAGAAGCACAAATATCCATTGGGAAGGAATTTGTCCTCCAGCCGGGAATCGAACCCTGGACCCAAGGCGCAGAGGGCGGAGACCTGTCCACTGCGCCAACTGGGTCGTCAACAACAAACAATTTAGAATGTAGAACTTTTACTGTATATATAATTATATATGCTGTATATATATATACTTTTAATGTAGAATATTTTTAACATATTAAAAAAAAAAAACAGTCTTTAAGCTGAATTGTTTTATGAGCTATTTTTGATTCCTTACGTTATTATTAAGGGCATGTTGCATGCAAAAGTGAAATTCAATAAAGATTATTTATTTATCACAATTAATAACATAAGAACAATTTGACAAATATGCTAATATATATAATTTACTAACATTAAAATTATTGTGTATTTTGTTACAGGTCCAGTGCCATTAGCAAGAAATATAAGGCATCTGCCGTGTATATCTAGAAGAACAGGACAGGAAGGCATGTGTATGTTCGCCATCGACTGCCTCAAAGCAAATGGGTCACATCTAGGAACTTGCATAGATAGGTAAGACTTATTTTTTTTTACATTTACTAGCTGTTACCCGCTGTGTTATCCACTGTGTCGGGATCAAATCAAATCAAAATCGTTTATTCACATGGGCCCCAAAGAGGCACTCATGAATGTTAATTATTCTAATCAGATTCGCAAAATTATAGCCTATAAGCCAGTAGTAGCCAGGATAAAAAGGGTAGCCTATGTGTTAATCCAGGGTGTCAGCTAGCAGGGTCCATACAACCAAATTTCATCAAATTGGTCCAACCGTTTCAGCGTGAAGAAATACCAAACATAGAAACATACTCACAAACTTTCGTCTTTATAATATTAAGAAGGAAATAGGATATTTCTCCTCCTTCCAAACTGTATGCCTTTAATTTTATTTAAGTGAGTTCCATGCTCTGTGTAGTCACAGTTAAAGTCAAGTCAAGTTATGGTCCAGTCATAGTCGAAGCCATGCCATAGTTATATTGGTAGAAAGTTTATTAGAACTTCTATTGGAGTTTTGGAGCGAAAACGATAATCTTGTTTATCAACTTTGTATGGTTTGCCTACACTCGTGCACGTTCATGAAATATTAATTGTTAATAAGTCCCAATTGTCACACATTAACACTAGTAGAATCTTAAGTTTTGAAACGTTATATTTTAATGACATTAATAAAGAAAATACAGATTTAACTAACCTACTAACCTAATACAAAAAGTCATTGGTCGACAGTGTGCCCAAAATGCTGGCTGCGTTACCTCGTTGCACAGCGAGACTTAATTGCTGTGCAAAATACAAACCGGCATTTTGGTCACGTGTCGACTCTTTCAGTCTCCCAGCCAAATCTTTATAAATCTCAAGTGCACCTGGTCCCCATGGACCAAGAGTTTCTACTCCGAAAGGCACAAATATGTAACCTCTGTCGAGGCTTGAGTATTTTCGCCGTTTCGAAGATTCAGCTGCGGTAGCAGCGCCACTTGCCTGCTGCGATGTTGTTGGAAGATGAGACAGCGCCAAAGTGTCGACACAAGTAGCGTCCCACACTAAGGGTCGACCCATCTTCCAAGGAATGAGTGTCATTCCATCGGGTCGTTTACCGTCGTTGCGCATAAGGCCACTAGGCTCTAAAATTGCTGCGATATTCGCACTCCCAAATGCCCGACGGATGACGTCATTCAAAGCACTGTGGCGAGCTATACGACCAGCACTTCTGACACAAGAAAGCCCATGGAGGCCTAAGCGATCTACTTTTTCTCCACATGAGCATCGGTGTGGAACAACGCAAGGAGCACCGACGCGCAGTGACATTGCTACACGGAATGTGTTATTATCAAGCAGTGTCCCCAAATTATTTGAAGGCAGAGCCTGCAACCAAACACCCGATTCCCAACGAGAAACAGCTAGAAGACGAGCACGCTCTGTGGGGCTACTGGATGTTTCTAAATGTTTTTTCCATTCCAACTCACAAAGCGGCTTATCCCACTGTCTCTGAGAAGATGGGTGCTTAGGCAGACTACTGTCAGGGCAGGCTAATTTCCAGGCATCGATAGCCTCAGTCAAATACGACACATCAGAAATAACTAAACTTGGTGTCAAAATTGTTGTTGCTAAATTTTGTGTGCTTTTAACTGAGGATAAGAAAGCCGGCAAAGAAACGCTTGAAATTTTCCGGATACCAAGACCACCCAACCGAATTGGTAGGGAAGCCTGACACCACGCACGATCATCCAGAGAAATATTTAAAATGGAAGTGAGTGTATCTCTAACGATGTTATCTAACTTTTGTAGAAGGTTAGGGTGATTCCATAGTTGACAACACCGCAGAGTATACGTAAATTTTGGTACGAATAAACAGTATTTTATAATTGTGTAGGCCATGTGTGAATTATTTTTCACAAATCTGTTAAGTTTTGAAAAATAAAGCAAAATCGACAACGCCGTTTTTTTATAATTGTGAAGCATAACTTTTGTAACTATTATTTTTAATTTATATATTTCAGATCTTAACAATTATTTTTGCATCGATTAAGAGTGCAACTTTCCATATAAACGATGGTACTACTCTACACGTTTGATAAAAACTCACGCACATTTTGAACGCTAATAGGCGTGAATTACGCGTTGTCGATGTCTAGGTCTACAACTGTAGGTCTATTCTTACTACGATTGTTCTAATTGGTTCGACGTCGATACGACAGTCAATCGGTTAAAAGTTCAGTCGATTGGATGGTTCATAAGAAAAGACAATCGTTTGTATTCGACGGAATAGACCCCCAATTTCGGCTTCTTTCGAAAGCTTTCTTCTTCATCGACAACGCTTTGTCTTGTGTCCACAGTCATTCTAAATTTCACCACAATCCGTCCAGTGGTTACAGAGATACCTCGTTTCAAATATACTTACGTATACACAAATTTTTGGATTTATAACGTTAGTGTGAAGTGATCTTGTATTGTTTCAGGTTCTATTTCGGATCCTGCTGCCAAATGCCGGACAAGACAGTCCTTCCGCAGATCATCACAAACCACATAGACGACAACTCAATAGACAATGCTAATTTCGTCCATCCACAAACCGAAGATAAAATACACAACTTATTCCCCCCGAGGAAACCCACAACACAAAAAGTAGAAACCACTACTAAGGAAGCAGCCACCGACTCAGTTGAACTAGAAACAAAATCCGACGAACAAACCACGATCGATAACAAAATCATAAGCGAAGTCAAAACCACAGCTGTTGTTGTAGAAACAACGACAAAACTGTCAGAAAAGACTCAAGTAACTGAGACGCCTATTAAATTGTCAACGTTCCAGACTGTTTCAAGTGATTTTGCTGTAAGCAGTACTGAAAAAGCGCAAACTGAAGTAACTGTTGCTTCAACGTCAACAACAGAAAAGACGAGGAAACCGACGAGACGACCTGTGAAGCCTTTCACAAGACCCGGTTATAAGCCTTATAACAGTACAAGGCCTTTATACACTCTATCTACTCTAAAACCTAAACCACCAGTAGCTTTATATAACACAACAAGAAAACCTCCTTACAGACCTCCACCAAACCGATATACTACTAAAAAACCTTTCCCGATCCCGCCAAGATTAAACATAACTATATTACCACAGTCTACTAGCTCAAAACCTTTACTAACTCGACCATCATCAGCATCTATCACATACATTAATGCGACAGTGTCGACAACGAAAGAAGAACCTAAAACAACTACAACATCAACAACAACTACTCCATCAACGACGACAACCGAAAAAGTGGTTGAAACAACCGAAGCGATAGAGACGACAATATTAACAACCGAACAAATAACAGAAAAAGCAGAGAGAATAACAACGGAGGCACCAATAGAAACTGTATCCACAGAAGTTGAAAAGGCAACAACTAATCAAGATATAGAAAAAGAAACAAGCCAACAACCAGACAAAGAAATTATAACCCAAGAAGATGATAAACAAACAAACCAAGAAGCTGAAACACAAAACCAAACCCCAGAAATAGAAACTAGTCAAGAAGAAGCTCCAAATCAAACAGGAATAGAAACAAGCCAAGAAACAGACAAAGAAACAACACAAACCGTAGGACAAGAAAAACCACAAGACGTAGAAAAAGAAACGAATCAAATAGAAAAAGAGACAACACCAGTTGAAAAAGTGACAGCAGCTCAAGAAGTAACCGAGAAGATAAAGCCAGCAACGGAAGCGGATGTTCTGTCAACATTCGACGTTTCTACAGAATACCCTGCTTTGGTGACGTGGACTAACACAATTGACGCTGTCACGAAGGCTCCAGAGAAAGCAACAGAATCCTCTGAAGGTGAGTCTTTACTCGATACATTTTTTCCTTTAATTTTGGCTCCGCAATCTTGTACATTTCGCCAGTGTCAAGTTATAAATTATTTCAGGTAAATTTCATATTATAAGTCCTAGTCACAAGTAACAGTCAAAGTCAGGTAAATAATTTGATACTTCCTATAAACTTCATGAAATTTAAGGTGATTGCATTGCCATTGCCCACTGGCGTAGATATATAAACTCTTTATTGAACACCTTTATTATGACAAAACAGAACAGAAAATAATTACTTAGAATATAAGTGTAACAATAGACGTTCCTTAGATATATAGACGATCTCTTCCAGACCTTTGGACGGAGAAGAATTACGCAATAAAGTTATACGTGCGGTGTTTTAAAAAAAACATTTGAAAAGTGCACAAACCGAAAAATAAATAAAAATATTTTTTTTTTATTCATGATAGGCAATCGTTTGACCGCCACATCACCTGATGGTAAGTGACGATGCGGTCGACAATGGAGCACGTTTGCATACATAATTAATGCGTAGTTGCATTGCATGCGCGTTTGTAAGTAAACAACACAAACGCTTTCTTACACTTCCGTTTACAATAAATTTAAGCATGTTTAAGGCAAATATAGATATCCGAGGTTATCCATGATTTGGAATTTTATTAGACAAGAGCTATAGAAATAAACCTTGAAAAACGGATCATGTCAATGAAATTGAGGAAGCTGAACGAAACCACAGGCCTTGCGCCTTGTTCAGGGTAATAGATATCATCTTCAGCTCGTAAAATATAGGCCGAGAGACCCCCGCGTTAAGTGTAGGGACTTTTTACAAGCTTTTTTTTTTTTTTTTATAGTTTTTTTTTTAAATCTTTCTAAATCTACGGACCGATTGCCTATATTTCCTAAAACTAATGTAACTGTTTGTTCGGGTGGAATCTTGCAACTCAATTTTAAAGCAGATATCTTCAACCGATTGAGCTGAAATTTTGTATTCACTTTTAGTTTGGATGACAAGCATGGTTAGCTGTGTGACGTCATTCTAAGTCCAACATGGTGGAACACCCAAAATGGCGGCAAGTTATTTTTAATGCACTTCTACAATATTTACATGGGTATCAAATGAAAAGACTTGCTGAGAATAACTTGAAAAATAAAGGGACGTCACTCTAAATCCAATATGGCGGACTTTTTAACAAGTAGCTTATTTAAAATCGCTGTAAAATAAGTCTTTTAAAATAATCTATACTATTGACCAACAACTCATCTGATGGTAAGTGATGATGTGGTTGAGGATAGTAAACACGGCTAAGAATAATAATACTAGTATGATTATGTTTTATAACATTGTTTTTTTAGGTACACTATAAAAAAAAATAAAAAGAAATGCGCGCCTGACTCGTGCACCGAGGTTTCTGTAATACATTGTCTTTTTTAAGCTCGATAAGAAAGCATTTAATCTCTATCTCACCTGATGGAAAGCGATGATACGGTCGAAGCTGTAGCATATCTGATATGCTAGATTTTAGGAACGAATACGAAAATCACGTTTTTTTATTGATTTTACTTGTACGATTTTTTTACACTCATGCACTGCCACGATTTACTAACGGTTAATTGCTATTCCTATTATTACATATTCATACTTAAGTTTGGGGAAATAAAACAAAATTGACAATCCCTTTTTTACTGAAGCGACAATTTCTTTCTTTTATGTTATTCTAGTTATAAGTTAAATCGGTTCAGTCGTTTTGGCGTCTACCGTCCTCTCCCGAAACATCACTTATCATCATGTAAATTAGTAGTCAAACGCAAACCTATACAACCTGTAACAGAAAGGTGTAGTAATACTTGGTGGTGTGTATGTGTGTGGTGTGTCGTGCCAGGAATCGTCTGCCAGAGAGTGAAAGTCAAAATCGGAGACATAAATTAAAAATTTTATTTTTCAAATATTTTTGACAGCCCTACGGTCACATCTATGGCGCGTAACCTTGATATTTGTTATGGCCACCACTGCTAGTGCCACGGTAGCTGATGAAATAGGGTTGCAAATGACATACTTTTTTAAAACTTTAATTCATCATAACTCAATAATCATACTGCTGCCGCGAGTTTAGAAGTTCATGTTAGCGCTATACATGTAGGTAAGTGGCTTGAGTATTACTACACCTTTCTGTTGCACGTTGTATATTAAGAATATACAAGTCCTTTCAGACGAGTTCCTTGGCAGTTGGGTACATCCGAATGTTCACACTTACTAAGTGGGATAATTATTTTGTGTCTCTTTTCACGACCTCATGGTACGTCCTAGATACCCTGCTCAAAGTGACCGCCACCTCTTCACACATCTATTGCTGTAGTTAATTTATTTTGTTATTTTTTCCTACTCCTACACGAAAAACGGTGGTTCATTGACTCAAGTAAAAAACCATCTTGTAAAGTAACGCTAAGTAATTATTTATTTGACATGATTATATGTTTGGTGTAAGTATAGTCCTCTATACAGAGCGATTATGTGTTACGATGTTTGTAAATAGACAGATAGATAACTCTTTATTGTACACCACAAATAAGGGAAAATGCTTAAAGACCTTAAATCTAACTTCGGCTAGTACAAGTATTATCGCTTAAAGCGATCTCTTCCAGACAACCTTTGGATGGCTGGTCTAAATAGCTAGTCGTTCCTCCCGAATTGATATCTCGCGCCTTCATTTTGCCTAAGAGAGAAAAAGTTTTAAAGTTAATTGCTCATATTTTTTTTAAATAATAATTGTTGGATTTTAGTGTTTGTTAATTTGAGATATAAAGGATAGTATATGCAAGTTTCAGCTTTAAATGTGTAGCCGTTTTTGACTTACATCCCGGGACAAAACAGGTCTAAAGTCAGTGACTTTGATACCAAGTTGTTATTTTCCAACATAGATTAAATAAAATAGTTTCGTATATTACTTGCAAATTTCTTTACAACGACACCACACAGGCAGAAAAAATAGGTTTGCAAAGATTTTATTTGTATAAAAAATGTGGCATAGTGTAAAGTCTTCGTTAAATTCTTAAACGATAGTTTGAATGCCTTTGAGGTTAATGAGTCATGAGTAAATCAATATTTGTTATCATAAGTCTCCTTGGACACATGGATGACTTTCAGATTTATAATATTAGTGGGATAGGATTCGTAGGTGAGAAGTTGTTTGTGTGCAAATCTAATACTTATTCATTAAAAGGATTGACTGATTTAGAAACGTTTTTTGACCGAGTGAGCGCAAAGCGTCTCCGTTTCAGCTTTGGCAAAAATGCTTTCGTATGTCCGGATATCCGGTTGTTCTCCTCTACAGGTCGCATTTCTCAACCGATTCTTGTGAAATTTTGTGAGCAGGTCCGATAATGTTAAGGTTTTTTTTTTTTGCCGATTCAGTTTTTGGATTTTTTTCAAAATGGCGGAGATATTGGTGTGGAAAACGTAAAAATGACATTTCAGCCATTAAGAGAAATACGTGAGGTCTTCAGTAGGTCTATTCTGGTCGTCAAAATACGATTGTTCGAATTGATGCGACGTCGATACGACAGTCGATTGGTTGAAATTTCAGTTGAACAAAAGAAAATCGTTCGTATTCGACGTCGATGTAAAAATAATCTATGCCCGGAATAGACCCCCAGCTCTCAGAGCCACAGGTTTTAGGTTACTTATTCGAGAGAGTTGTTAGTTGTTTGCATTAAAATCGGTGCAGCCGTCCAGACAGGTTGTCCAGGGTATTCAAAATATTGATTTTGGACATTTTAGACTTTGCATTATGCCTCATGCGTCATCTTGAGTCAGATGACTGGTATGAGTCTTATTGACCCACAGTGAATCAATGGAGTGGGTTTTCCTGACTAACCATTATTTTCCTCCACTTTTTATAACAAAATACTACGAAATCATTGACTGATTGATGCTATCTGTATGATTCAGGTGTCTAACTCTTCACATCCGACGCGACGTTGTAATCTGGGGGACCTATTGCGGGTGTCGATTAATCTTTACATCGATGTCGAAATCGAGCGATTTTCTTTCCTTACGAACCATTGAATCGACTGAGCTTTCAACCGATCGACTGTCGTATCGACGTTGCATCAGTTCGAACAATCGTAGTTTGACGACTAGAATAGACTTACTGTTTTTGTTTATTACTAGTTGTAGACACGTCGATTAAGCTAAGAAGCAGCAAATTTTCAGTATTAGTACCTACTTCCCCAGCTATTATTTCAAATTCAAATTCAAATTATTTATTGGACTTTATAACTTTTACATTCTAGTGACATATTAAACTGTGGATACAAAATTATTGTCAACAGTAGCATATTATGAGCCTCAGATGCCTAAGCTAGGCTTAAAAACCTGTAATATAGGCATCTGCGACATTTATAAAGATATCCACTCCATACTCCACACGGGCAGAAAAGGAAATAAAAAATATGATGCCTCTCACTATTCTTGTACTATCTATTAATATTAATATTTTCATTTCATCATCATCATCATCTCAGCCGCAAGAAGTCCACTGCTGGATATAGGCCTCCCCCAAAGATCTCCAAAAAGAACGGTTGTTAGCGGCTTGCATCCAGCGTCTTCCTGCCACCTTCACTATGTCGTCCCTCCACCTTGAGGGCGGTCTTCCGACACTGCGCTTGCCAGTCGGTGGCCTCCATTCTAGAACTTTTCGGCCCCATCGGCCATCCGTTCTACGTAATGTGCCCTGCCCATTGCCACTTCAACTTGCTAACCCGCCGGGCTATGTGGGCGACTTTCGTTCGTCTACGGATCTCCTCATTCTTGATTCGATCTCGTAGAGAAACCCCGAGCATAGCCCTTTCCATAGCTCGTTGTGTGACTTTGAGCTTAGGTATTTATAAAGCCCACACATAATATTTTCATTTATATAATTTTAATTGCCATTTTTAGCTTTACATATTCTCTGAGAATGTGAACTGTTGCCCGTTGGCTTAGTTGGATGAGCGTTCGTCTAATAAGCAGTTCGGTTCGATTCCCGGCGGAAACACAAGTTTTCTTCCCAAGGAAAATGTGTGTTTCTGGTTCTGGTTGTGATGTGAATGTTTCCGGCACTCACGACACAAGTCATCGAACTTGGTGTGGGGCTGTGAGTGTGAAAGTTTTTTGTTTATTTAAATTTACTCGCTAAAAATCTGACGGACTGAGTGCTGTACCACTCAAACCAACTTAGCATCGCTCCGTTAAAAAATCTAATATAATACAACAAACAAAAATAATGCATAGGTCTAAGAATCGGTCGAAATCTATTTTTCACACCCCTAAATGTTAAGAGTGGTCCAACCCAATTTTTTTTTTATTTTGCTTAAAATGTTATGTTTTTATTTTTTTATGATTCAGCTTTGCAAAATACATACAACCCTAAATTTCCACCCTTCTACAATCAACCCCTATTTTTTTTTATTGAACTAAAAAAATATTTCCTAGAAATAATGTACATGGCAAAACAATGTTTGCCGGGTCAGCTAGTCAAAAAAAACTTGAGAGGTGTCAAGGGACACCCGGATGGAACGAAGTTCAATTTCCCTCTAGCCCCCTTTCGCAACGCGCGATAAGGAACTTTCGTTCCAAAATTAAAAGAAACATGCAAAAACCAACATCATGCGGTGTTCCCAGACGGTCACCCATCCAAGTACTGACCGCGCCCGACGTTGCTTATCTTCGGTGATCGGACGAGAACGTGGTATGGCTTACAACTATAGCAAAAAGTGTCGTTACAACTTTTGGTCTTAATTTTTTCCGTCTAGCCCCCTTTCGCAACGCGCGATAAGGAACTTTAATTCCAAAAATATATCTATATATACTCTACTCTATATATATACTCTTGATACTATTGACTATGACTATGAAACATGATACACATGATACTATTGACTATGACTATGATACATGTTTTCTAGGCAAAAACATTTTAAGGTCAAGTAAGATTACAGCGAAGGGAGCTAATAAGCTAGCCGTTCACGGAACGATTCCCTACTACTTTAACAAATTAAACCGATCTGTTGAAACAAACAAACCTGACAAAAATTGCAAAAAAATACAAAGAATAATTCAAACATACATTGCCCAAACCTGGTACGATACCTTTTTATTTTGAAAGACTAAACAAAGATAATCAGCTTGAAAGTACCTCAAACAATAAACTGTTTTTTCGAGGCTCAAGCTGTTGAACCATCACTAAATTCTAACCATAATATGAAGCTTCCTGATTTTACAAACAGAAATAATTATTTAAGTATAATTCATCTTAACGTACAAAGCCTTAAACCTAAAGTAGATCAGCTTGAAATTATAAGTAATGATTACAAATTAGACGTGTGTTGTTTTTCTGAAACATTTCTCCGAAACGAGGAAGCAGATTTTCTCAATTTTGATGGATATATAAAAGCCGCACACTATTCACGAAAACTTAAATCCCGCGGTGGAGTTTATATATATATAAGACCACATATAACGTTTACTAAGTTAGATTGGATACAAAATATGGCTATTGATCGCCATTTTGAAATCTGTGGCATAGGTATTCCAGAACTGAACTATGTTATTGTATGTGTATATAGAACACCAGATGGAAGCTTTGATCTTTTCATTAAATCTATAGAAACTTTATTGTACAAACTTACGAGAAACAGATATATCAAAAAGAAAGTTTTTATCGCAGGGGATTTCAATATTAATATACTATTAAAAAATAAAAAAACTGAGCTATTTCTTAATACTTTAACATCGTTTAACTTTCACGCAACCATTTCCGAACCCACGCGTGTCACATCTCACTCTCAGACTTGTATAGATAATATTTTAACCAATATAAAAAAATATAAAACGCAATTATTAAATTTAGGAATTTCCGATCATACAGCTCAAAAAATAGAAGTCAAAACCTCTGTAAGCTTCAATGAAAAATATTGGTTTCTAGAAAGAAAAAATATAGATAAATACCAAGAAATCTTTTTAAAATATTTATCACAAATAAATTTTTCAACTATTAACGAGTTTCAAAATGCAAATGAAGCTTACAAAGAATTTATAGAGTTATATACACTTATATTTAATTTATGCATCCCGACTGAAAAAATTAAAATCTCGCATAAAAAGAAACCAAATTGGAAGACCAAAGGTATTGTTATATCCAGTAAATCTAAAAGAAAAATGTTCCTTAATGCTCATGTAATAAACAGTTCAGATAATAAAATAGCGTACAAAAGATACAGCTCAACACTTAAAAAAACAATACGAATATCAAAAAAAGTAGCATGGGGTCTTATAAAACAACAAACAGCCGCAAATAATAAAATACACACAACAGTTGAAAGTTTGAGGATTCATAATGAAGAAATAATTGATCCTATTAATATATCAGAGGCCTTAAACAACCACTTCATAAATTTGAACACGAACAGTGATAAAATATTGAATACAAATAAACCTATTACACAACTGAACAACAATACAATTTTCATGGTACCAGTAAATAATTCAGAAATTATAAATATAGTAGCGAAATTTAAAAACAAAAAGACATCTGGCCATGATAAAATCCCAATACAATTAATTAAAAATAGTATTCATTTAATAGTTGAACCATTAACTTACATTATAAATCTTTCCCTTGTAACTGGATGCTTCCCAACAGACTTAAAAAGAGCTCTAATAAAGCCGTTACATAAAAAAGGCCCAAAAGATGATGCTAATAATTATAGGCCTATAGCTCTTCTACCGTGTTTCTCAAAAATTTTTGAACGGGTTATCTACAACAGGTTTATATAATTTTTTAATGCTAATAATATTCTAACCAACAACCAGTTTGGTTTTCAGAAAGGGAAAAATACTAGCTTAGCCGTATTTGAAATTTTAAAACAAATAGGAGAGGAAATAAACAATAAAAAAACAGGTATTGCCCTTTTTATAGATCTATCGAAAGCTTTTGATTGCGTTGTACATAATATTCTTCTGAACAATCTAGAGCACGTAGGTATAAGAGGCCAACCCTTAAATTTAATAAAATCATATCTACAAAACAGAACGCAATCCATCATACTAGATGTGTACAATAAATCTACCAAAACAATCTGTGAGGTTATGTCTAAACCAAAAAAAATATTAACAGGTGTCCCTCAAGGAAGTATCCTAGGGCCCTTATTATTCCTGATATATGTGAATGAATTGCCTAAAATAATGCCACATTTGTGCGTCATGTTTGCTGACGATGCTACAATTTACACACCGAAACACAATTTTAGTGACATTGAATTTCAAACAGAAATAAATAATACTTTACATATAGTAGTAAGTTGGTTAAAAAATATTAATTTAAAAGTGAATGTAGATAAAACTAATATAATACAGTTCAAAAATTATAAACAGGCCTCATTACAATTAAATATTAGTTACAATAATGACAAAGTTGTTATAGTCAAAGAAACTAAGTTTTTAGGAGTCACCATAGATACCCATTTAAACTGGAAATCCCACGTTTACAAAGTTAATAACAAGTTGTCTCAATACTGTTTTCTTTTATCAACACTATCTGACATTGCTTCTAAAAAAATCGCGTTAAATGCGTATTACGGATATGTTTATCCTCATTTAAGTTATGGAGTAATATTTTGGGGGAACTCTGTAGAAATTGACTCAACTTTTTTACTACAAAAAAGATGTCTAAGAATGATTTTTAAAATGCACCATATGGAATCTTTACGAAATGTCTTCAAAAATAACAAAATACTCACTCTTACTGATATTTACATATATGAAATTTGTGTTTTTGTCAAATTTAACGTTAATTATTTCTTCAGTATCAAATCTTTTCGTGCGGAGAATCATAGAACGAAACATAAATATAATATATGTATCCCACAATCAAACAATAGCATGTTTCAGAAGAGCACATTTGCAATGGCCATTAAAATATTTAATAACTTACCTTTAGAATTAAAAATGTTAGACAGAACTCAATTCAAAGTGAAGTTGAAGTCATGGCTTGTTTGGAAATCGCACTATAACTTAAAAGAATACTTTAGTGTATAAATGTCAATGACCTGATTTATTATTATAATGATGTCATCAAAGTAAACTAAGACAAACTGTTGCATTCAATTTAGATTTTTATGTTAAATTTGTAGAGCACACTATTGTACGCCCGAAACGGGCAAACTGTTGTTACCTGTATAATATTATATTTTTTGTAATACCATCTTATTTACACAGTTTACAATAAAGGAAATTCTATTCTAAATTCTATTCTATTCTATTCTATTCTAAAAAGATAAAATTTAATCAAAAGTCCGTAATCTATCAACAAAAACTATTAACTACTTACTACAATGTGTAGACCTTACTACACTGAAACTAAAATAAACTTTGCTACAATGTACAAGATCTCGTAACCCGCTTACCACGCGGATCACGTATCGCGGCCGCGCGGGTCAAATGTTCAGTGAAATTGTACACTTTCTACTGCCGATGATCATTTCAAATCATTGTTGATGATTGTGGAAAGTCATTACTTCACTGACCAAGAGAGTAGCGCGAGAAGCGTCTCTGTTTCAGCTTGGGTAAAAATGTTTTCGTCTGTCCGGCGGATGTCCGGCTTTTTTTTTTGTACTAGATAGGCTAGGATTTGACCGCTATCTCACCTGATGGAAAGTGACGATGCGGCCAAAGATGTAACATGCTTGCCTAGAAGGTCTTCGCTCTAGACTTGAAGACACCCAGATTATACTTGTGGGGAACAAAGACGCAGGTAATGAGTTTTTTTTTTTTTCTCCTATACAGTTCGCATTTGATCGCTGAACTGCCCATTGGCTTACTTGGGAGTTTTCTTTCCAAGGAAAATTTGTGTTTCTAGTTCTGGGTGTGATTGTGTGTGATGTGAATGTTTCCAGCACCCACGACACAAGTCTTCGAGCTTAGTTTAGGTCTTTTTTTTATACTCGATAGGCAAGCATTTGACCACTATTTATGTCTGTGAGTGTGGAAGCGTTTAGCGTTTATTCTCAACTGATACTCTTGAAATTTTGTCAGCATTACGATAATTATGTATATGGATTTTTGCTGTCGATTCAGTTTTTGGAAGTTTTTTTTAATGGCGGAGATATGGGGGTTGAATACGTAAAAAAATCTATATCAGCCATTTCGAAAAGCTGAAGCAGTGATTGACCTCGTGTATAATTTACGTCTTGAACAAAAAATAACCACAAATTATGCCATTCTTTACCGACTTCCCAAAAAAGGAGGAGGTACTCAAGTCGAATGTATTTTTTTATTTTTTATTTGTGTTACCACATAACTTCTGAACGCGTGAGCCAATTTCGAAAATTTAATAGTTTAAAAGATGTAGCTTTCTAATTGGTCCCATTAAAATTTATCAAGATCTGATCAGTAGTTCTTGAAATATCATTAATAATGCCTATTTTGTGGACTACTTTGACGATGTTCTCGTTTACCCGACTTCAAAAGTTGAGTCATAACTTCTTTCGTTGTGAGCCGATTTTGATGATTTTTTTTTATTTGAAAGCTGTTGCTTTTCATGTGGTCCCATTGAAATTTGATCAAGATCTGATCTCTAGTTTTTGAGTTACAGTCAATAATGCGTATGCAATACATTAAATCTGATCAAAGTTTCGAAGATAAAGCGGTGAAGTCGATTTTTTTAAGTTTTGCTTGCGTTTGTATTATTTTATAGTTATTATTAGAATATGAAAAAAATACATTTGTATTTTTTTCATATTCTAATATAAAATATTATTTAGGAAGCAGTATCACCGTAGTCGAGTTTTTGTTGTTATCTCTCTCGTCTTGCTATTTAGACGTCGTCAATAACCAAGGCTTGTGCAAATGGCAAGTGCGTAACAAAGTAAATGCGTAAATAAATGTAAATAATATACAATGAAGTAGTACTGAATATTCATAAATTGGCACTCGGGTTTTTGTGCTAAATATTTTAATTTATTAGCTGTTGAAGACCGACCTCATTGTTTTTGAAGTTGAATCCAGTGTTGCCTGATCCTAGTGTGAGAGCATTTTGTGCAATAACGCCTTTTGTAACCTTTTTCAAAAAAAGAATAAGGTTGTCAATTCGTCTGTACTTTTTTATGTAACTACTAAAATTATAAATCCGAATATTTATTGAACTAAAAATTTGTGTGTCAGTGTGTTAGTATGTTGTTTCCCTCTTCACGCTCTAATGGCTGAAAGGATCTTGATTAAATTTGGAATGTACATAGCTTGTACCTAGGATTAACACATAGGCATTACATTTACATGTATTCCTATATTTATACATTTATTATTCTTTTATTTTTTAAATATATTTACTGCACCGCCACCTTTTTCTCTGCACCTCCAGGATGACTGGCAGAAAATGCTATTCTAGCATTAAGTCCTCCTTGTACTGTTGTTTTGTGCAAAAGTATTAAATAAATAAATAGGCTTCTTTTTAACTGGATAATAGGGGATGAAGCCGCGGGATAGTAGTAATATAGGTGAACCGATTTTGATGGAGTAGACGAGTTCTGGAGTGGAGACCACGAATCGGTAAGCGTAGCAGAGGACTCCCTGTGACTAGGTGGAGCGACGATATACGTAGGGCTGCTGGTAACGACTGGAGAAGAAGAGCCGAAGATCGGGCTCAGTGGCGCGCTTTGGGAGAGGCCTATGTCCAACAGTGGACTGAGATAGGCTGAGTATGATGATGATGATGATTTTGATGATTCTTTTTTTTTTATTTGAAAGTGGTGGTGCTTCCAATGTGGTCTCATTTAAATTTGATCGAGATCTGATCAGTAGTTTTTGAGTTATCGTCAATAATGCGTATTTAATTCATTTGTTCTGTACAAGAGTTCCGAAGATAAAGCGGTTGATTGAAGTTGGATTTTAAGCTTTACTTGCGTTTAAATTTTTTTTAAATTACCAAGTAGAGACGTAAATGATGATGATGAAGGTAGTACATTCGAGCACAAATTAGATGTTACTAGCGGTGCCCCGCGGCTTCGCCCGCTATTATCAAGTTAAAAAGTAGCCTATGTGTTAATCCTAGGTAAAATCTATGTACATTCCAAGTTTCATCCAAATCCGTTAAGCCGTTAAAGCGTAAAGAGGGAACAAACATACTTACACACTTACACACAAACTTTCGGATTTATAATATTAGTAGGATTATTAGGTTTAGTGGATTTAGCCCCACCACATCCCCAAACTTCAATAGGCATTTTCCCTCCCACAAAAAAAAAAGGTTATTTGAGCTTATAACAATCCTCCATATATAGCTAAATTATTGTGCAGATCAATAATTAATAGGCCTAATTTTATGCTCATAACCATGTTAATTTATTTATATTTCCCAATACTATATACAGTAAAGACCTAAGTTACCTACAAGACATCGAGCATATAGGTAACTCAAGTGCTCAAGCCCACTACCAGTGGGTAGCGTTCCCATCATGGCGGCATTGCCTCTTTGAATTGTAATGCTAATACTTTGGGCCAAATAAGTATAAGGGCTATTATCTATCATAAATAATAGATAATAGCCCTTATACTGCACTACCACGAATTTTTTCTGCACCTTTTCGGTTGACTGGCAGAAAATGCTGTATTAGCATTAAGTCCTCCGTGTACATATGTATTGTGCAAGAGAATAAATAAATAAATAAGTACCAGCATTTTGATCACGCGTCGCCTCAACCAGGCGCTCTGATAGATTTTTGTAAATAGAATGAGCTCCCGGTCTCCACGGGCCCAGTGTCTCAACACCAAACGTCTCAAATATGTAACCACTGCCGAAGTTTCCAAATTTTCGCAGAAGACTAATGTCAAACAAAAGTAATTATTAAAACTCACTAAGGTATAAACGAATAAATACCCGCGGAACCATAATAAAACCGGCCAAGTGCGAGTCTGACTCTTGCACGAAGGGTTCCGTACCATTATCTATAAAAAATCTATTTTGTTGTATGGGAATAAATAAATATTTATTTTATTTTATTTTTAGTATTTGTTGTTATAGCGGTAATAGAAATACATCATCTGTGAAAATTTTAACTGTCTAGCTATCACCCTTCTTGAGATACAGCCTGGTGACAGACGGAGGGACAGACAGCGAAGTCACAGTAATAGGGTCCCATTTTTATCCTTTGGGTACGGAACCTAATAAAGATCTGAATTTGAACCCTAAAAAGAAGTGTCAGGAATCCCTCAAATAGTTATGTCAATTTGTATTGCTTCCCAAAGTAGCGCAGACTGGTCACGATAACCTGGCTCGTGACCGAAGAACGATTTGGACTCACGCCAGAACGCGAACCGTGTTAGAAGTCATTTGGTTTACAATTCTTCTTAAAAAATGGAAGTGTGACAGTTCTTTGACCCGATTGTGTTCAAGGCTAACCTTCCTTTAAGAACCCGTATACATTTTTATGTCTGTCTCGCCCGCAAAATTCATTCATTTTGAGAAATAAAAATTATGGAGCGAGTTATGGAAAATGTTGTCAATACCTTTACTAAATAATTATGTAACGGATACTTTAAATTAATTTTCGTTTAAATACCTACTAATTAGACGAAGAAAGAGTGAAAAAAATATAAAATCAATTTGACATCGATTTTCTCCGCCAATCCAAAATCTAAGAAAACGAATATCAGTTTATAAGATCCGTGATATTATTATTTAGGGATTATATTGACAACATTTACAATAACTCACACCGTCAGTTTTATATCTCAAAATCAGTGAATCGTGCGAGCGAGAAAGACATAAAAATGTATACGGGTTCTTAAAACATTCAATGCTAATTAGGAAAAATACCGAGTAAATATTGATGCATAAATAAACTGCCCGTTGCCTTAGTTGGGTGAGCAATCGCCTTCTCAGCATAAACATAAAAGCTTTCACACTCACAGCCCCACAATAAGTTCGATTATTTGTGTCGTGGGTGCCGGAAACATTCACAACACACAATCACAACCAGAACTAGAAACACAAATTTTCCTTGAAGAGAAAACTCGCGTTTCCGCTGGGAATCGAACCCGATACCCCTGCTTTAGCAGGAGTGATTGTGTGTGTGATGTGAATGTTTCCGGCACAAGACCACACAAGTCATCGAACTTAGTGTGTGGCTGTGAGCGTGAAAGGGTTTACGTATTTTTATGTTAATTTTGCAGTGGTCTTGTTTACAGTTACTATGTTGTTACTATGTATACAGTCGTTTTCGTTATGTATCGTTATAAACTGTACCTAATAAAAAAACTAGCCGTGCCCCGCGGCTTTGTCCGCATTTGTCAAGTTAAAATGTACCCTATGTGTTAATTCTAGGTATAAGCTATGTACGTTTCGAATTTCATCCAATTCCGTTCAGCCGTCCGTCCGTGAAGAGAAAACAAACATACTTACGTTGAAACTTTCGGATTTATATTATTAGTATGATAGTGTAATGGTACAATAAATAAATAAATTTTAAATTGTTTTACTTTTTAGCCGAGATAAAAAAAGAAGGCTCTCGGTTCTACCTTTTACTTATTTTTAGTTTTTGCTTCAGAACCCCGTCAGTTCTAAACAGTTTTGAATTTTTGGTTTAAAAGGATTAGATTGATGATATCCTATACACATTTTATCAAAATCGGTTCAGTAGGTTTTTAAGTCAAAATATCTGAGAGAAATATGTCATCCAAGTAAAAATAATTGCGTATTTTGCTTGCCTGTTACTTTTTCTATTTCTTAGGTATCAAATATCTGCAACGTACGTTGTGAGATATGGATGTATTGTTTGAAAAAATATTTGGGTAAAAAATATATAGATAGAGAAATATAAGGTAAAAAAAATGCAGGCCTCAGTTCTTTTTAAACCCGATAGGCAAGCGTTTGACCACAATCTCACCTGATGGAAAGTGATGATGCGGCTGAAGATGTAGCATGCTTGCCTAGAAGGTACCATTCAGTCTTGACTTGATTGTAGTTCGGGGCTAGTTGTACGTGAAGATGTTTACTATCACTAAAACAAATTTATATTTACAGATATATGGTCACCAATAACACCTCCAGAAGGATGGATCCTCCTTTCAACCATCAAACCAGAATCCACAACAACTACAACAACAACCGAAGCGCCAACAACAGAACCCACAACACAACAAGAAACTACAATACAGATCGATAAAATAGAAACAACTGAAAAAACCATTGAAGTAAACGAAACTCCTGAACCAATAATCACAACTGCATCAACAACTGTAACTACCGAAGCGACAACCACAACGTCCACTGAAGCAACAACAACATCAACAACAACTGAGCCATCGACGACAAAATCGACATCAGAATCAACAACAGCATCATCAACTACATCGTCAACAACTGAAGCATCAACTCAACCAATTTTAGAATTCACTGTTAACGTGACTTTGTCGCCTACGGTTCCAACGTCAACTTCCAGTGTTGGGTTGACGACGTTTACGTCAGTGTCAACGGTTGACAACTCGACGAAGGTGAACGAGACGGAAACCAGCTCGCCAACGACTGGCACGGATGCTCCTACTACCACTGAAATCTGTAAGTTATTGTCAATGCCTTTAAGTAACAAATTCTTTGACGCAAATGTTGCACATTGTTTCTCCGGGTCTAGCAAATGTATGCGAGCTTTATTCATTTTGTTTATATAGCGTTAGCCATGCTAGGCAGAACTATAGTAATGCATTTAGAAAGGAAAAATTATCGCTTGAGGCGGGGATTGAACCCGCGGCCATAGGAACTCATTATATCATAGGCATATATATATATATATATAGGTATATATATCATAGGGACTCATTGGCGGGTTGAGTTACAAGCTAGTTGAGTCCAAGTTGCAGACTGCTGACCGCAATCTCACCTAATGGAAAGTGACGATGCGGCGAAAATGGAACATGCTTACCTAGAAGGTACCTATTCACTCTTGAAGACACCCAGATTGTACCGTTTAGGGAACAAAGACGCAGGCAATGTGTTCCATTCCTTCACCGTACGTATGATAAATCTGAGTTCATCCGTGACAAATCTTATCTCGTGATAATTGTTGCTGCAGCAGCAAATTCTACCCATAGCTGAGTTAAACGGCAATCCTGAATCCGCCACTGCGTTTCTAGTACCCGTAGCTTGAGGCTTCGCTGGCTGTAACCTTCGCCATGAAAAGCACTTATAGATGTACCAACTCTCACGGTGATCAGTCAAACGGTGGCGGAGTTTATTAACGTCATAATTATACCAACATCCATCCTTCCTTTCTATACTATATTATTATACAATATATATATTATGATATTATAAACCAAAAGTTTGTATGTATGGGTGTTTGTTACTCACGCAAAAACTACGGAATGGAATTTAATGAAACTTTACAATAATATAGCTATTACATCAGTAAAACACATAGGTTCTAATTTATAAAAAGATTTTCTCTCAATTTAAATAGAATTTATATGGGCCCACCTCTAAAGTATGATTTACCAAACAAAAAATAATCATCGGAATCGATTCAATTAGCAGAATTATCGTGTAAATATAACAACAAAAAAAACAGTCGAATTAAGTACCTCCTTTTTTAAGTTGGTTGAAATGACGATTATATCGAAAACTGTGAGACTTTTACGAAGCACATTTTTTTATCTGGACCATCATGATGTCCCCTATCTGTAGGTACAGGGTTATGGAACCCTGTACCTACAGATAGGGGACATCATGATATAGGGTGTGGCTTAATAAATGGTTATTAAGCCACACCCTATATTTTAATTATATTTAAATAATAATGTACTAAATGTTTTACTTTGTTACAGCGTTGGAAAACTTAGGCAACGATAAAAATGATTACAAGAAAGGTAAGCAAATCTGATTACAAAATAACATAACATAACATAAACGCTTTCACACTCACAGCCCCACACACACTCACATCACACACAGACCACCGAGAACCAGAAACACAATTTTCACTTGAGGAGCAAACTTGTGTCTTCACCGGGAATCGAACCCAATATCCGCTGCTTAAAAGATTGAATTAAACATTGATGTAAGGGCTAGTTAACTATTACAACACTTAAAAAACGGGGTAAATTGAACCTGGTTTTATAATTTGTGTTATTGTTATTTCTGGTTCTGGGTGTAATTGTAATGTGAATGTTTTCGGCACCCATGACACAAGTTATAGTACTTAGTATGTATGTGAATGTGAAGCGTTTAAACTTCGTTTTGAGTTAACGCTGAATACGTCTTCGTATTAAGTGCGATAATTGTAATATTTTGTGTCGTGTGTGCCGAAAACATTCACATTACAATCACACCCAGAACCAGAAACACAAATTTTACTATTCTCAACGTCACAACTAGGTAACATACTATTAATAAACAAATATTATAATAAGGAAGTAGACTGAAAAGCGTGTAACAAATTGCTTTAAAATAATTATATTTAACAACGTACGTAGACGATTGTGTTCGTGAGAATAAGATGATCAGTATAGAAACTAACAACTGCCTTATTTCAACAGTAATATAATTGAAACGCAAGCAAAGCTTAATAAAGCGACTTTACCGCTTATATTTAGGTTTTGGCTTAACCGATTTCGATAAAATTTATATGGGACGTCTGAAGTATACTCTACCAAACAAAATAAAATATCAATATCGATTCATTATTGACGGAGATATCGCGTAATATACATACAAGAAAAAAAAACATACACTCGAATTGAGAACCTCCTTTTTTAAGTCGGTTGAAAATTAAAAGCTATTCAATTTAAAAATATGTTTTCAAAAATATTTATATTAAAAAAAATCAAACTGAATGTATGAAAATCATCAATTCACAAGGCTTGACCAATTTGGCAATTTTTTTTCATTGTGGGTCTTATTTAAAAAAAAATTAAAAGGCCGGAAGAAGTGAAAAGATTTTTGTCACCCAAAAAGTGCTCAACGTGCTTAAAGTTTGAAATAAAAAAAAAAGGAAAATAAATAAGATTTCTTTGTTTTAACATTTGATACGTATTTTATCTAATAGAGTATAAATTCCTAATTAATGTAATTTATATTCAGGTACCTATCAGTTTATATACATTTCAGATTAAAAGGAAAATCGAAGAAAACTAATAATTGTCAGTTGCCATTCACGATTATTGATTGAAAACCATAATAATTACAATTTAATTATTTAATCTGTGCTAATAATTATTTTATGGCGTGATCACAGAATTGTCACTGTGGTTACGGTTGAGTACGAGGATGTTTTTTATTGATCAATGATCATTGACAATTATACTGTCGGCTTTGCACAATTTGTCTTTTTTAAATTGATTTACTTAATAGACCATTATGTTTTATATCAGGTACAATGTAGTAGATTACTGGCAGGAAAAGACATAGCTTGCTTCTATTTATTATATAAATTAAAATTAAATTTGTTTAAAAAAAAAATTTTGTGCTCGGTCTCTAATGAACTGTAAACTGAAAACACCCTGTGCTTGCTATTAAATATTGCAATAAAAATTTGAATTTGAATTAAAACAAATTAATACTATCTTCGTAGTAAAGTAATACCAACAATACGGTAGATTAAAAAAAATAATATAATTGCGAAATATCATTTTTTGTTTGTTTCAAAACGAAGTATTTTAATCAATTTGTAATTAAAATCAGGTTATAAAAAAATCTTTTGTTTTGTCTAAACTGTAAAATAAACATTCGGCAGCTTAAAAACAATAAAAACTAATGTTCTAACCGTAACAGCACAAACAACTATAGCTTCAACGCTTTCGTTTTTAAGCTCAGCAAACACCGTGGCCGGTCTCAACCTAGGTTAAAGACCCCTACCTGACAAATGTATCTTTAGCCACAAACAATGATAAAAAGAAAAAAAAGAGCTTCGTACAGAATTCATACAAAGAGTTGACACCGGGAGGTGCGCACGTCAAATCCAAGGCGAAGCGCAAGGACGTAAAACTCGTGTGATTGTGGTTAAACATCTGTGTAAAAAGTTTAATAACTCCACTGATTCGTTATTAAACAAGTATACAAACTTTTTGCAGCCTCGGTTTATCTAAGTGTTATGCTGGCAGGAAGAATGCGTTTCAGTGCCAAGGTTGTGACAATTAAAAAATAAAAATGTCATGGGAGGTTGAAGAGTCGTGAAACAGTGCAGTGAATATGTTCGTTGATCATGTGATGAGTTGATGTCAAAAACAATAAGAGTTGTTGTAAAAAAAACTTATTTGGTATAAAAGATATTACATTCACGTTAATGTATTTTTGAAGCCACGTGTGTTGCAGTTAAGCGTCTACACTTATTTGTCGCTTAATTAAAGTCATGTGACATGCTAAAATTATTGACTCTATATACATTTATAAATAGTTACTAGTGGTTCCCCGCTGCTTCGCCCGCGTAAATAAAAAAACAGTCACATCTATTTTTGAATCTAAACCATTCTCGAATTTTGATAGGTTGTCTAGAAGAGATCGCTCTTAGCGATAATACCGCCCATTGTACCTATTTATTAGTAATTTCTTTTCTGTACTTTTTAACCGAATTCAAACGTTCGACTGTATGTTTTTTTTTATGTTATTTCACGGATTTCTCTCCCATTTGTAGTCCGATTCTCATTTTTTTTTTGTTTGGTGGATGATTCTTCAGATGGTCCCATATACATTTTATCGGAATCGATCAAGCCAAAACAAAAATATAAGCGGTGAAGTCGGTTTTTAAGCTTTGCTTACGCTTTATTATTATTATTATTGGGGTCAATAAAGAGTTATTGTTTTAAATACATTTGAACAACCAAAAAAATCAAAATTAAAATCACATCAGTTGTCCAAAATTGGTCCATTGGAGTGTAGTCTCATATTGTACTCATATTATACATGTACAAAAGAATTATATAATAAAACATTTACATAATAAACTATAAAATACCTATGTAATGAGCTTTAGTATCCGAGTTCTGATAATGTTTGACACAAAATGCTAAAAGGATAATTAACCAAAGCATCGGGACATTTTTTATTGATTAAAAACCTATTAATGTTCTAGCGATCAAGATTAAACTCGGTAAAAAACAGAACAGGACTAACCAATGACTGAATAGGACCTTTAAGTAACTTTTTTGTTTTTATTACATTCAATAAAGCCAATTCATATAAGGATAATTGCTATTTGCCAGAATATTAGTCATGCATTAGTTGTATTATAAGACAGCATTGTGAAATAAGTTTCACTCAAATTTCGGCTTCAAAGACATTAGAACGTTGAATTACAACTGCATTGCTTTCTAACTAAAATTGAAATATTTATGCAAAAAATAAAAAATAACATACAGTCGAATTGAGAACGTCTCCTTTTTTGAAGTCGGTTAAAACGGCTTGCATAGTTCGTATCAACAAAAAATGACAATCATACCTAGCAATTTATTTTTCACTACGAGCCAATGAATAAAAGAATAAGTAGTAAATAATAAAACATTATTTATTTAATAAATTTTTTTTTTCATTATATTTAATATAATCAAACATCTCCTAAAACTTTAACTAAACTAAGAAAACAATAATAATAATATCCAACAAATTAAAAATACTTACAACAAAAACTGTACTGACATAGTGAGAACAACAACCTAACTTAACAAGATAGGTTGTTGTTTGGGCAAGCATTTGACCATTATCTCACCTGAAGTGTGTAAAGTGAACTCACAAGTGAAATGTTAATGATTACCGAAAATGTATTGAAACAACACCAACATCAAATCGGATTCCCATAAACTATCAACAACAGTTGTTTCGTTTTTCGCCAAACATGATTGTAAACTCGACTCTGCTGTTGCTGGCAGTATGCGGCAGACGGCTGTGGCAGGAACCGACGAAGGTGTCAGCGAGGATCGTCGGCGGACAGAAGTCAGGGTTCGGGATGTGGCCTTGGCAGATATCGCTGAGGCAGTACAGGACGTCGACCTATCTGCACAAGTGTGGAGCGGCCTTATTGAACGAGAACTGGGCAATCACAGCGGCGCATTGTGTTGAGCAGTAAGTAATCACACTAATGTTATAAATCTGAAAGTGTACGGGTTTGAACTGCTCGTTGGCTTAGTTGGGAGGGAGTCCATCTTCGCCTTCGGCCTGGGGTTCAATTCCCGGCGGAACACAAATTTTCTCATCAAGGAAAATTTGTGTTTCTGGTTCTGGGTGTGATTGTGTGTGTGATGTGAATGTTTCCAGCACCCACGACACAAGTTATGAACTTAATGTGGGGCTGTGAGTGTGAAAGTTATGTTTGTTTTCTCTTCACGCTGTATCGGCTGAACGGATTTTGATGAAATTTGATATAATTAATTTTATTTATTTACAATTGTTTACTATTAACAATTACATTTTTTAAATATTGGTACAGATATTCGCACCGCACAGTTAGATAGAACATACAATATAATTGTACAATAATGGCCTCATGATAAAATAATTAAACGCAAGCAAAGCTTAAAAAAACCGACTTCACCGCTTTATCTTCGGAACCTTGATCAGATTCAACGTATTAAAAACGCATTATTGTCAATAACTCAAAAACTAGTAATCAGATCTTGACCAAATTTAAATGGGACCACATGAAAAGCACCAGCTTTCAAATAAAAATCACCATAATCATCAAAATCGGCGCACAAAGAAAGAAGTTATGATGTAACTTTTGAAGTCGGTTAAAAACGAGAACATCGTCAATATAGTCCATAGAATACGCATTATTTCAAGAACAACTGATCAGATCTTGATCAAATTTAAATGGGACCAATTGAAAAGCAACATCTTTCAAACAAAAATAAAAATTCGAAATCGGTTCACGTGGAAAGAAGTTATGGTAACACACGTAAAAAAATTCAGTCGACTTGAGTTCCTCCTCCTTTTTTATGAAGACGGAAAAAATCATTTTCAAGGTCACAAATGTAATATTTGAGTTTTATAAA
Source organism: Lomographa bimaculata (assembly GCA_948107665.1). Taxonomy (NCBI): domain Eukaryota; kingdom Metazoa; phylum Arthropoda; class Insecta; order Lepidoptera; family Geometridae; genus Lomographa; species Lomographa bimaculata. The sequence goes on along the minus strand of OX403612.1, from coordinate 5,953,339 downwards.
ACGAACAACTGCCATAGTATACCTACTGTATATAAATATAGAAAATTTTTATTATATCCTTACTCATGATCTTTTAAATTTTCCAGTGTCCCCCCGTCAGAGCTGCTTGTACGTCTCGGAGAACATGATTTAGCCGATGAGAACGAACCTTACGGCTTCGCTGAGCGAAGAGTCCAGATTGTAGCCAGCCACCCACACTTCGACCCGGCCACCTTTGAATATGACTTGGCGTTGTTGAGGTGAGTTTATTTTTATTAAACATATACATAACGCTTTCACACTCACAGCCCCACACTAAATTTGATGCCTTGTGTCTCGGGTGTCGGAAACATTCACATCACACACACTATCATAACCAGAACCAGAAACACAAATTTGCCTTAGGGAGAAATCTTGTGTTTCCGCCGGTAATCGAACCTGATACCCCTGCTCTGAAGACGAACGCACATCCAACTTAGCCAACGGGCAGTTAAAATTAATTTATTATTTACCTACTAGCCGGGCGAAGCCCCCGTGGCTTCGCCCGGCTATTATCAAATTAAAAAGTAGCCTATGTGTTAATCCTAGGTATAAGCTATGTACATTCCAAATGTCATCCAAATCCGTTCAGCCGTTGAAGCGTGAAGTGGGAACAAACATACTTACACACAAACTTTCGGATTTATAATATTAGTAGGATTTGCGTTTATAATATAGGTAAGGATTTCAAACATATTGCAAATTGCACGCACATTAATTTCAATATAAATGAACATTGTTTGTAGCGCTGTAGTTACATCATTCTGATATAACAAACAACAAACAAACGCATTCACACTCACAGCCCCACACTAAGTTCAAAGACTTGTATCGTGGGTGCCGGAAACATTCACATCGCACACACACACATTACACCCAGAACCAGAAGCACAAATATCCCTTGGGAAGGAATTTGTGCTCCTGCCGGGAATCGAGCCCAGGCCCCACGGCGCAGAGGGCGGACACCTGTCCACTGCGCCAACTGGGTCGTCGATATAAAAATAAATTTATTGTTTAAACATATGTATGACAAGTTTATCATTCATCATATAACTATAAAAACTCTATGAATAGACCTTCATTGTCAATATAATATGTTCATTGTATGTTCTCTATATGCAAAACATTTATAAATGACATCGACCCGCGGCTTCACTCGCTATTATCATTTAAAAAAGTAGCCTGTGTATAAGTTATGTACATTCCAAATTTCACCCAAATCGTACAGCCGTTAAATCGTGAAGAAGGAACAAACATCAGGCAAATCATACAAAGTTGAAAAACGTGTTTTTTTCTCACGCTCCAAAAGTCCAATAGAAGTTCTAGAAAAGTTTCTACCTCTTTATTAGGGCATGACTTGACTATAACTGGACCTTGACTCTTTTACTTGACTTTACTAGGACCTTTGATATGAAATACACTTGAAATATATTATTACTTGACACTGGCTAAATGCACAAGATTGCGAAGCCAAAATTATAAAAAAATAATGTGAGTATCAATTGAAAAGGCTTACTGAGAATAACTCGAAAAATAAAGTGACGTCACTCTAAATTTCTCCTGGTTTGTTTAAAAAAAAGGTTTTCCAAGTTATCTATACTAATATTATAAAGAGGTAAAGTTTGTTTGTTTGTTTGTTTGTTTGTTTGTTTGTTTGTTTGTTTGTATGTAAAAGGTAATCTCTGAAACTACTGATCCGATTCTGAAAATTCTTTCACCAATAGATAGCTACACTATCACTGAGTGTCATAGGCTATGTTTTGTCGGGATAGAAGTTAGTTATCAGTTCGAAATAATAATATTCGTAAGACAAGTCGGAGAAAAATTTGCTAACTCTCCGCTTTATCGGCGTACGCTGACTAAACGGTAAGACATAGTTGAATACAATGTATGGCAAAAATGTTGGCCTTCATGAGTTTTACAAAAAAGTCCGCGACAGCATATATCTAACATGTATGTATAGCTCAGAAAATATACTTTTCTTTGTTAAAAATCTGAAAAAAAAAGCGGCCTCTGTTTAGTTGGCTTTTTGAGACATTCAGTATTAATCCTTATCAAAATAAACTATTTCATCGTCTTACGTAGTTCATGTAGATACATTTTGCTTTTTACTGCATATGATTTGGATAAATAGTCTATGAGAAATCGTGAAATTAATTTCACGGGAGCCCGCCCGTGAACGGGACGGGTCAGAAATGTACAGAAACGTACTACGAATTCCTGCACTAAAAAATAGCGGCTTCTATTTCGTTGGCTTTTTTTAAGTATTTAATATTAATTCTTATCAAAAAAACCTATTTCATCGGCTTACTTAGTTCAGGTAGATGCAATTTGCTTTTTACTGCACATAATTTGAACCCATAGTCTAGGAGAAATCGTTAAGTTTATTTGAGGGTGAAAACGGTGGATACGTCTATGTTTTGAACCGACTAACATAAGAAGGGGGATATAAATTCGACTGTTTTTTTTTTTGTTTAGTCTTATCATTGAAGTTTGAACTGCCCGCTAGCGTAGTTAGGTGGGCGTTTGCCTTTAAAGCACCGGGTTTGATGCCCGGTGGGAACACAGGTGTTTTCCCACGGGAATTTGTGTTTCTGGTTTTGAGTATGTTGTGAATGTTGTGTGAATCTTGGATGTTTACAGCCCTTTGATACAAGTCATTGAACTTATTGTGGGGTTGTGAATGTGAAAGCGTTTATGGGTATGTTTTTTAATATTTACTACCCGGCCGACGCCCCGCCGGGCGGGTCGTTCCTGAACTTTGAATTGCTCGCTGGCGTAGATGGGTGCGCGTTCGCCTTCAAAGCAGCGGGTTCGATTACCGGTGATAATTTACCTAGAAAATTTATCTCCACGATAAATTTGTGTTCCTGGTTTTGAGTATGTTGTGAATACTTTGTGAATCTTGGATGTTTACGGCCCCCCGATACAAGTCATTGAACTTAGTGTTGGGCTGTGAATGTGGAAGTGTGTTTATTTGTATTATTATTTTTTAACCGGGCGACGCCGGGCGGGTCATCTTTTGAACTATCTACTCGCGTAAATGGGTGCGCGTTTGCCTTCAAAGCAGCGGGATCGATTCGCGGTGGTAACAGAAGTTTTCTCCCTACGGGAAATTTGTGTTCCTGGTTTTTAATATGTTGTGAATCTTGGATGTTTACGGCCCCACGCTACAAGTCACTGAACTTAGTGTGTGGCTGTGAATGTGGAAGTGTTTATGTGTAGATTTTTTTACCGGGCGACGCAGGGTGGGGAATCTTTGAACTTTGAACTACCCACTGGCGTAGATGAGTGCGCGTTCGTCTTTAAAGCAGCGGGTTCGAATCTCGGTGGGAACACAATAACAAAAGTTTTTTCCCCACGGGCAGTTTATGTTTCTGGTTCTGGGTATGACGTGAATGGTGTGTGTGTGGTGTTAATTGTTTACGGCCCCACGACACAACTTATAGTACTTTTACAGTGGGGCTGTGAGTGAGAAAGCGTTTATATGTAAGCTTTTGTTTACCCGGGCAACGCCGGGCGGGTCAGCTAGTTATTATATAAACTAAATCAAAATACAAGCAATGGAACACGTCATACCGTGAGAATGCTGAGCCATTTTTCATGAACTTGTTACAAAGGTCAAGTGCAGTGGTGAGTGACCGCGCGCAGCTTAAGACAGTAAAAAATGGTCAAACGTGAATTAAATAATAAATCGGGTTCCGTAGGATTTAAAACCTATTGAAAGCTTAGTTTATTATTTTAAAACGACTTCACAAATAAGGAGAAGGTTATCAATTCGACTGTATTTTTTATGTAATGTTACTGTATTACTTCTCTGGGTGATTTAGATTTTTTTTTAATTTAAAGCTGGTGCTCCCCAGTGGTTCAATTAAAATTTGATCAAGAACTGACCTGTAGTCTTTGAGTTATCCTCAATAATGCGTATTTCATTCATTGAATCTGATCATGGGTTTCAAAGAAACCGACATCATATTTCGGTTTTGGCTCGACCGATTTCGATAAAATTTATATGGGACCACTGACGTATATTCTACCAAACAAAAAAAAAATCAAAATCGATTCATAATTGGCGGAGATATCGCGTAAAATAAAAACAAAACGGGTTGCACTCCGGGAGTGCCGGCAGAAGTGAAAACTTGAACATTTTTCGCCGCGCGGTAGAAAGAGAGGGGGATATTACTTCCTCTCCTTCGTCTTACGAATTTTCGATCAGGTCACGTGTCCTGACGTGAGTTTAAAATTTTTACCCATCCCAAAAAAGTGCACAACGCCGCTAAAGAAGTTTTCACTTCAAAAATACGTACATTTGAATTTAGAACCTCCTTTTTTTATTTCGGTTGCTTTCTCACCAGTCTCAATGAAAAGCAAGCTAGCAACTTATTTGAACCCTAACTTAAAACAAGTTACCTTGTCGCATAGAAATAATATACTAGACGTAGGTACCTACTTTACCTGTTTTTATAGGACTTTTTTGTTGGACTGTATTTACAGCACTGGATAACATTTAATTAAGGCCGCTTCCTTATGAAGTACTGTCGCAAATGACGACCGACATTAACACTCAAAAGCATTTGAGACTAACTCTCTCCATCCAAAGGTTGACTGGAAGAGATCGCTTTTAGCGATAACAAACAAACAAACAAACGCATTCACACTCACAGCCCCACACTAAGTTCAAAGACTTGTATCGTGGGTGCCGGAAACGTTCACATCACACACACACATTACACCCAGAACCAGAAGCACAAATATCCCTTGGGAAGGAATTTGTGCTCCTGCCGGGAATCGAACCCAGCCAGATAAGTCCGTCCATTGTACTTTACTTTTTTAAGATTACCCCTGTAACTAACTGTATTTGGTGTACAATAAATAATTTTCTATTCTATTCTATTCTGTTCTAAGTTCTGGCGAGCCATATTTTTTAATTTTTTATTTAAGATAGACATAGTACGTTTGACCGCCATCTCACCTGATGGTAAGTGACGGTGCGGTCGACGATGGAGCACGTTTGCCCAGAAGATGCCTATTCACTCGTGACTTAAAGACTCCCATATTGTATTTATCAGGGAACACAGACTCAGGCAAGGAATTCCATTCTTTTGCAGTTCGTATAATTAATGTCGAGGCAAAACGCTTCGTCCGTATTTGTGGAATATCTACCATATACCATATATTAGGGCTCATTTTGAACAAGGAAAACAATGAGTAATTTCTGGAGTTTATAATATTATTAAATTAATTAGTTTATGGAGTCGCCGTCATCAAAATCGATGAGGAGGACTATGTTTCTTCTTCTAATACCTATATAAAAATCTCGTATCACGGTGATTGTGATCGACTCCTCTGCTCGACCGATTCTAATTTCCATTCTTATGTGTGTTACTTATGTGTCTTATGTGTGTTATTTTAGTTTGAAAGATGTTGCTTTCTAATTGGTCCTATTTAAATTTGATCAAGATCCTGATCAGTAGTTCTTGAAATATCGTTAATAATGCGTATTCTGGGAGCTACATTGACGATGTATTCGTTTTTAACCGACTTCAAAAGTTACCTCATAACTTATTTCGTTATGAGCCGATTTTGATGATTATTCATTTCATATTATTCATGTGGTCCCATTGAAATTTGATCAAGATCTGATCTCTAGTTTTTGAGTTATAGTCAATAATGCGTGTACAATACATTAAATCTGATCAAGGTTTCGAAGATAAAGCGGTGAAGTAGGTTTTTTAAGCTTTGCGTTTAATTATTTGTATATTTGGTAGGTTATACCTACCAAACCTGTGTTTGTAATGTGAATATTTCCAGCACCCACGACACAAGTCAACGAACTTAGTGTTTATTTTCTTTATTACACCGTAGTCGGGTAAAAAACATAGTTTTATTTTAAACAAACGCATTCACACTAGCCCCACTCTAAGTTCAAAGACATGTATCGTGAATGTTTGAAACATTTACATATCAAACACACAATTACACCCGGAACCAGAAGGACAAATCTTCCTTGGCAAAAAAAATTGTGCTCCTGCCGGGAATCGAAACCGGGACCCACGGCGCAAAGGGCTGCGACTTGTCCACCCGCCAACTGGTCGTAAAAGTCATGCGATATCCTTAGGTGAACATGGTTTTCGCTGCGTCGATTATTATTTGCGCCAGACAAATGTAATTCTGCTTCACGAACTAAATTCAAAGTTATTCTTAGCATCGCATATAATGCTATTATCATTGCTAATTAGCCGTCAGAAGATACCGAAAACTTTGTATTAACCTCAAGTACACGCGTGGGACATAGTAGACCATTTAGACCTTATACTAGATATAAGCATAAAATTACAGTGCGCGCATTTAGATTAAGCAAAACTAATAAATCTTTTATGGCAAATGGGGTTCGATTTTACAATGGAATTCTTAAAATGGTATCTGACTTACCCCTGGGAAAGTTCAAAAGGGGCTTTAATATAGAAAACTTATTATAAAACGCTTGACTACATTAATGACAAGGATGCATGGAGACAATCGCTTTCTAGCGACTACATAATATAGATATCCCTTGGTTAATATAATAATGTATTAGAGATTAGAATGATTTTAAAAAAAATGTGCCGCCGAGTTTCTTGCCAGGTTCTTCTTTTTCAATTCGGATGTTTATGAATTACACGACTCTACAAAAAAATTTTCGTTCTTTGTCCTAAAGTTTATACTATTATTTTCCAGCTAGTTATGCACAAAAACGAAAAGAAAATACCTTTTTTCGGTATAAAGTTTGCTTTGGTGATAGTTATAATAATAATAATAAAGCTGAAAACTACGAAAAGTTGGTTGAGGATATGCTTACAAATTTTAAGGCCATGGGCTGCAGGATGTAATTAAAAGTACATATGCTGCATGCTCATTTGGATAAATTTAAAAACAATATGGGAGCCTATTCCGAAGAGCAAGGAGAACGTTTCCATCAGGACATCATGAATTTTGAACAACGCTATCAAGGCCAATACAATGAAAACATGATGGGCGACTATATTTGGGGTTTATTGAGAGAAAGTAGCTATGAAAACAAAAGAAAAAGTAAAAGTGTGCACTTTTAAGTTATTTTCTACTTTTCTGTGCGCTAATTTGATAGTAAAACTTAATAAAAATAATAAACATTTTTATTTCAATAGTTTTATTTTCAATCAAAAATTAAAATCCGAGATTTTTTAAAATTTCGTTCAATCAGTCTTCTAAGCACAAAAGCAAAGTTTTTCATGCCATATATTTTGTTTCCGTCTTATTACGACCTAAACTACCGAAATTTAATGCTTTGCAATCAAAGTCAAATTTCATGTTGACCCGTGTTATATAGAAGGCAAACGCTAACCTATCAAAAATAAAAATATTTTCCTCTGGTTTTGGGTGTGATTGATTTTGTGTTGTGAGTATTTAAGTCAGGTGTGATTAGGTATCTTCTAGATAAACATGCTCCATCATCTATCGGGTGAGATAGTGACCAAATGTTTGCCAACCCCGAAAAAAAAATGAATGTAAATGGCACAACTTAGCGTACATATTTGGTTTATTTTTATGATAAGTTATTTATAAAAGATCCCGAATTATTTCTTATTCAGTTTCTCACCGTGATTTATAAAAACACCTTCTTGAAAATGATGTCCAATTATTGCTTATTAATAATTAACTGTTATAATAAGTTGTTTATAAAGTTATATAAAGTTAGAGTTTTTTTTCTAGATTCTATTATCTTATCAAGTTGCTCTAACTCTCTGAATAAATATTTGACATTGACTTAAATAAATTGAAAATAATCAAAGGGGTCTTTAGATCCCATAGGCAAGTTCTTGAGGGTTAAGTGCTTAGGTAAGCATTGAAAGAGTTATACGCGAGGCTTCTAAGAGTTAGTGATTAATATTACCTAAGTAGACGGACATAGAATTTAATAAATAAATATCAAAACTTTGTGTGTTGTCTGTTTGTTTCCTATTCAAGTCACCGTAAAGGCGTTCGTTAAATAATTAAACGCAAGCAAAGCTTAAAAAACCGACTTCACGGCGTTATCTTCGGAACTTTGATCAAATTTAATGTATTATTATTAGAGATCAGCTCTTGATCAAATTTCAATGGGACCACATGAAAAGCACCAGCTTTCAAATAAAAACATAATCATCACAATCGGCTCACAACGAAAGAGTTATGAGGTAACTTTTGAAGTCGGTTAAAAACGAGAACATCGTCAATGAAGACCACAGAATACGCATTATTGAGGATAACTCAAAAACTACTAGTCAGATCAAAGAAAAAAAAACAAAATCAGTTCACGTGGAACGAAGTCATGAGGTAACACAAATAATGATGATTATTTTTTATTTGAAAGCTGGTGCTTTTCATGTGGTCCCATTGAAATTTTATCAAGATCTGATCTCTAGTTTTTGAGTTATAGTCAATAATGCGTGTTTAATACATTAAATCTGATCAAGGTTTCGAAGATAAAGCGGTGAAGTCGGTTTTTTTAAGCTTTGTTTGCGTTTAATTACTCTTTTACTTGTTCTATTTTCCTTCATTAAGTATGCTTATATTTTTGTCATTTTTTTTATTAGTGTAATGTTTCGTGAATCATAAATAAATGTATTTTTTTTCTTTATTTCTTTAGACAACCATTTCTTTTGAGGTAACCGGTAAGAAAATACCCAGGTTGCGAAAATGTTACGAAAACCAACAGAAAAATCTTTGGTAACCGACTTTTCAAAAAACGACGATGCTCTCAATTCGACTGTTATTTTTTATGTGTTACCTCATAACTTCTTTCTAGGTGAATCGATTTTGAGATTTTTTTTGTTTGAAAGCTGGTACTTTCTATGTGGTCACATTTAAATTTGATCAAGATCTGACCAGTAGTTTTGAGTTATCCTCAATAAAGCATATTTAATTCATTTAATCTGATCAAGGGTTTCGAAAATAAAGCGTCGGATTCGGGTTTTATTGCGTTTAAATTATTTGTAACTTAGTTACGAGATAAAACTACAATTTCTTCTTTAGTAACTGGTTACAAAACTTAGTTGCGATGGTGGCAGAAAGAATAAAGAAAAAATAATATAGTACTTTCCCGGTATCTCACCTGATGGTAAGTGACGATGCGGTTGACGATGGATCACGTTTGCCCAGAAGATGCCTATTCACTCGTGACTTAAAGATGTGGGTTGAAAATTTAACTGAAGTAGTAAATTTTTGTATTATTTGTAGTTTTTCACATTTTTTTTATGTACCCTATCTGTAGGTATAGGCTTATCCATTTATTACGCCACACCCTGTATATTCATCATCATCATCATTTAAATAAATCCGAAAGTTTGTAAGAATGTATGGATGTATGTTAGTTATACATTCACGCAAAAACTACTGAATGGATTTTGATGAAACTTTACAATAATATAGCTTACACATCAGAATAACACATAGGCTTTAATTTATAAGGATATAGTGTAAATTATCCAATATATAACGATAAGTATCAACTAAGTAGGAAAAAATCTGCCATCTGCGAGCTATTCTGGCGTGCGCCGCAAAAACCGTTGGAGTTACACGTATATAATGTATAATGGAAATGTTCATCTTAAATAGTCCTACTAAAAACGCGCGATAGCATATACCTATATTTTATGTGAAAGCCATTATCGCCAAAATAGTGAACCATAAATACAATAACTAGCCGTGCGCCGCGGCTTCGCCCGCTATTATCAAGTTAAAAAGTAGCCTATGTATTAAGCCTAAGTATAATCTATGTCCATTCCAAATTCCATCTAAATCCGTTCAGCCTTTAAAGCGTGAAGTGGGAACAAACATACTTACACACAAACTTTTGGATTTATAATATTAGTAGGATTTCATGATTTTTATTTTTTTGGATTTGTCTCCGTCCCGAATATCAGAATACATAATATAAAAACATCGAAAAATTTACTAAAAAAAAAAAACTTTCTATCATCATTATCACAATTTTCCATCACCACGCGGGTGAAACCGCGGGGCGCAGCTAGTCCAGTTATATTTACCGGTAAATTATTTTGGCTTACAATTCTCGGTATCCGAGCCACTTACTTATTCCAAGTTGGTCGGACATGTCACACCGAGCGTTAATATTAACTTATTCCAATCACGTAGGTAATTCTAATCGTTACCATATTAACTTTCACACATTAATTTAGTTGAATATATTTTAAGCTATTGCATAGTTTCTATCGCGGGCCTTGAGCGTGGAGACCGAATCCAGAATTCCGTAACGAAAATAATCTAACACCCCCCACTCAATAAGTAAACGTTAAGACCTATACGCTTATTACAAAGTTATAGCTAAAAGACTCAGTATCCGATTGGTATTGGATACTGACTCGAATGCATCGGTACGGAGTTCGTAACTCAACGTGAACGAAAACTTTTTGTGAAGAAAAATTAAACTGCATCGCGTTTTCAGTCGCTAGACGGCGCCATCTATGCTTAGAAACTGGACAGAACTAAAATTTGAACTAAAAATAAAAAATGCTATGCAATAGCTTTACCGCGGCAGTCCCCGAGTGCCACTCGTCTTTTTTTTACTAGTGGTTCTGTGAACACAAAAAAAAGACGTGTGGCACTCGGGGACTGCCGCGGTAAAGCTATTGCATAGCATTTTTTATCAACTTATGCAATTTTAATTATTTATTTATTTTATTTATGCAATATTTTTTTTCTGCCACCTAGAGGCGAGTTGCTGAACTAAAGAGACTAAGCGTGATATTTCAAAAAAGTCATTAAAAGTTCTGCTATTCATTGATAGATGGCAAAACTAAAAAGTATCACCGCTGTGCCGGTCGGAGTCGGTGTTAGGTTATTTTCGTTACGGAATTTCTGGATTCGGTCTCCACGCTCAAGGCCCGCGATAGAAGCTATGCAATAGCTTAAAACTCCATATAAGTCGCTCGCGCCGAACTGAGATCTCGCGCCTACATTTTGCTTCATAGAGATAAACTTTTGAGGTTACTTGCTTATAATTTTTTTTTGCTACATAATAATTATTTGATTTATGTATTTGTTATTTAAGCAAAGGATATAACGGATATTATACGTAAGTTGCAGTTTTCAGTGTGAAGCCGTTTTAGAGATAGACGCCGGAACAAAATAGGTCTAAAATCAGTTACTTTTGTGACTTATCAAATCGTTATTTTCAAACATAAACTTTTCTATAACCAGATTCGTACTCTACTTGTCAAGCCCTTTTCAACGATATCCCACAAAGGTAGATAAAAAAATAAAAAATATTTTGCTTCCCACTTACATGTATGGGAGCCCCCTTAATATTTTCATTCATATAATTTTAAATGTCATTTCTGGCTTTGTGCCGTAATTTTACATATTCTGTGAGAATTTGAAGTCATTCGCTTATATGGTTTAGACGCTAGGTGCCTCTGACAGACGGACGGACGGACGGACCCCATGGACCCAACGTTTCTACCTCAAACGGCACAAAAAAAGTTAAGCCGTGTAAAGCTAAATTGCAGACAGAATAACATAAGCTATTAACAATTGCAGGTAATCGAACCTAGGACTCGCTGCGTACTATGTCGAAATACTTGTCTACTACGCCAACAGGATCGTTTCAACATGGAAAGGAAGAAATATTGGAAGTAATCTCTTCCAATCATGGGTGAAAACATGCAGTATAGCTCGCGTTACGACAAACAAATTTTGTAGAACCTAGGGTGCTTCACCCGTTTTGTACACGAATGTAATTTTTCGTGTCCGTGCCTTTATATTTGAATTTTAATTTTGTAGGTTCTACGAGCCAGTGAAGTTCCAGCCCAATATCCTGCCTGTTTGCGTCCCGGACACCGATGAAGACTTCGTCGGGAAGACGGCGTTTGTTACAGGATGGGGCCGGCTGTATGATGGTAAGTTCTGTAACCATTTCATATATTTCAGTGGCAATCAAAATGAATGTCCTATTCTTTGTCTACAATTATCAAGCGCTAATTATAATCCTAATACATCGCTTTTGTATTCCAACATTCTATATATTATACTGACTGAGTTACCCCATATTATGCCGTAACTAAACAAAGATGACACGTGGCTCCTTTTTTTTCTCAATAGGCAAGGATTGACCACTATCTTACCTGATGGAAAGTGACGATGTGGTTGAAGATGGAGCATGCTTGCCTAGAAGATTTCTGCTCACTCGAGATTTAAAGACTCCTAGATTGTACTTATCGGGAAACACAGACTCGGGCAAAGAGTTCCATGCCTTAGCAGTACGTAAAATAAATGTGGAAGCAAAACGCTTCGTACGCACCCTTGGAATATCAACCATAAACCGATGTCGCGTGGCTGATTGTCTGGTTGTCCGATGGTAAAAGGGGGATGGGGGAATTAGATGATGCAATTCCATGGCACACTCTCCAAAATGTATCCTATAAAAGACCGATAGACTTGCGACCCTTCGACGATGTTCTAGGCTTTGAAGCTTCGCATCCGTCAGTTCTTTGCAGTTTATTAGTCTCTTAGCTCTGCGTTCAATAGTCTCAAGTGTCTCAAGCTGGCACTTCAAAACCAATATTTAAAAAAAAAAAATATTCCGCTTGCATAACCGTGTCTCGTAATCAGATAAGCATTAGACCACTGTTGGTATCACTTCAAAACCAATAATTATAAAAATAAAATATTCCGCTTCCATAACCGTGTCTCGTAACCATATAAGCATTAGACCACTGTTGGTATCACTTCAAAACCAATAATTATAAAAATAAAATATTCCGCTTCCATAACCGTGTCTCGTAACCATATAAGCATTAGACCACTGTTGGTATCACTTCAAAACCAATAATTATAAAAATAAAATATTCCGCTTCCATAACCGTGTCTCGTAACCATATAAGCATTAGACCACTGTTGGTATCACTTCAAAACCAATAATTATAAAAATAAAATATTCCGCTTCCATAACCGTGTCTCGTAACCATATAAGCATTAGACCACTGTTGGTATCACTTCAAAACCAATAATTATAAAAATAAAATATTCCGCTTCCATAACCGTGTCTCGTAACCATATAAGCATTAGACCACTGTTGGTATCACTTCAAAACCAATAATTATAAAAATAAAATATTCCGCTTCCATAACCGTGTCTCGTAACCATATAAGCATTAGACCACTGTTGGTATCACTTCAAAACCAATAATTATAAAAATAAAATATTCCGCTTCCATAACCGTGTCTCGTAACCATATAAGCATTAGACCACTGTTGGTATCACTTCAAAACCAATAATTATAAAAATAAAATATTCCGCTTCCATAACCGTGTCTCGTAACCATATAAGCATTAGACCACTGTTGGTATCACTTCAAAACCAATAATTATAAAAATAAAATATTCCGCTTCCATAACCGTGTCTCGTAACCATATAAGCATTAGACCACTGTTGGTATCACTTCAAAACCAATAATTATAAAAATAAAATATTCCGCTTCCATAACCGTGTCTCGTAACCATATAAGCATTAGACCACTGTTGGTATCACTTCAAAACCAATAATTTTGTAGGTAGTTGGTATCACTTGGGTGAAACGTAAAGTGTTTTTGTGCAGAGGGCCCGCTACCCAGCGTCCTACAAGAAGTGAACGTGCCGGTGATCAACAACTCGGCCTGCGAGGCGATGTACCAGGCGGCCGGCTACAACGAACATATTCCTAACATATTCATATGCGCCGGATGGAGTAAAGGGGGGACAGACAGCTGTGAAGGTAAGATATGTCTATATATATAAAAATTTCGTGTCACAGTGTTTGTTATCATACTCCTCCGAAACGGCTGAACCGATTTTGATGAAATTTTATATTCACACTTAGTAGTTGTTATCTATTTTTCATCCCCCTAAGTGATAAGGGTGGCCCAACCCAAAATATTATTTTTTATTTTTCGGACAGATTTTGTTATTTTTGTATGATTCAGCATTTATCAATGTGTGAAAATTTAGGTTTGTATTTATCAATACAAACCTAAATTTTCACCCTGCAACAAAAAAAAATATCTAAATCGTTTATTCACATGGGCCCCAAAGAGGCACTCATGAAATTTAATTAATCTATTGCCAGATTCGCAAAATAACAGCCATCTCGAGAAGAACCTGGCAAGAAACTCGGCGGCGCATTTTTTTTCATAATTTATTTTAAAAAGCATTCTTAATCTCTAATACATATCAATCAAATCAAATCAAATCAAAATCGTTTATTCACATGGGCCCCAAAGAGGCACTCATGTAAGTTAATGAATCTATTATCAACGATTAACCCCTATTTCTTTTATTGAACTAAAAAAATATTTCCTGGAAATAATGTATAATATGGCGATTGCCGGGTCAGCTATCTAACTATATCTTTATAAAATCGAAATTAGCTGACTCACAAAATAACATATAATTTAAATTTTATGAACAAGTAAAATTAAACGGCTCAAAGAGATTTAACATCTAATATCTCAGGGTGATGAGTGCATTGCTTTGCCGCACAGGATTTTGACCTATATAACTTAAAAAATCTCTGAGTGACATCGATCCATTTAGAAGAAAAAGAGAAAATAGTTCATATTTTCTCCTCATTATTTAAGCGATCATTTAATCTAAACTACACTAAAATTAGTTGAGATTAAATGTTCGCTTAAATAATGAGGAGAAAATATAATAACCCTTTTCTCTTTTTCTTCTAAATGAGTAAGAGTAGGAGAGAGAATAAATTAAAAAATCTCTGAGTGACACTAAACTGAAATGGGCAAACATGACGCTTACCATTAGGTGAGCGACTTGCTCCTTTCATGTCTCAATTATATATAAAAAATAAAAATTCGTGTCATTATTTGAAATTTAAATTTAATAATTTTAATGAATAGAATAGAATAGAAAATTCTTTATTGTACACCAAATACAGTTAGTTACAGGGGTAATCTTAAAAAACTAAAGTACAATGGGCGGACTTATCGCTAAAAGCGATCTCTTCCAGTCAACCTTTGGATGGAGAGAGGGATCATTTTATATAATGAGGTCGGTTATAATAATGATTCGTTTTTTTATTATAGTTTTTTATTTTTTTATTTATTGACATTTATATTGCTTTTAACAATAATTTTGTATTGTAATTTAATTTATTTGTTATTTTTGTGAATGTTCTATTGTAATTTTGTAGTTTTTATGGGTTTATTTACCTGAAATAAATGTTATTTTTATTTTTTTATAAATACACACGATAAAAGTAAACTTTGGTATTACAGGTAAACATTAAAATTTTCATCACAGTGTTAACCCCTACTTTTCGTCACACAAAAAGGTTTACAGAATTAAACAGAATATAGTTACCATACCCATTAGAAGTTATACTTTAAAAAAATATCTTCATCATTATACAACCTGTAACAAAAAGGTGTAGTAATACTTACTTATATGTGTATCGTGCCAGGAATCGCCTGCCAGAGAACGAAAGTCCAAATCGGACATAATTTTTTCCGTACAAAAATTAAAAATAATATTTTTCAAATACTTTTGACAACCCTACAGTTACATGTGCGGCAATCGGAGATATTTGTTCCGTACAAAAATTAAAAAATATTTTTTGCCAACCCTACGATTAAATCTGTGGCGCGTGACCTAGACCTTTGTTATGGCCCCCACTGTCAGATGTCTAGGTCCAAAGGCTATGCGGTGTAGAACGGTAGCTGATGAAATAGGGTTGCAAATGACATATTTTTTTAAAACTTAAACTTATCATAACTCAATATTCATGCTGCTGCCGCGAATGAAGAAGTTCCTGTTAGACTCCATACATGTAGCAAGATGTGTGACTTGAGTATTACTACACCTTTCTGTTACACGTTGTATAAGGTTGATGCAGTTGAGCGCGGCGAGGGACTGCTCACGGGGGGTTTTAGACGACCCAGTTGGCGCAGTGGACAGGTGTCCGCCCTCTGCGCCGTGGGTCTGGGTTCGATTCCCAGCAGGAGCACAAATTCCTTCCCAAGGGAGTGTGTGCTTCTGGTTCTGGGTGTAATGCGTGTGTGTGATTTGAATGTTTCCGGCACCTACGATACAAGTATTTGAACTTAGTGTAGGGCTGTGAGTGTGAATGCGTTTGTTGTTGTTGTTTGTTGTTTTAGTGGGTTCGAGCCCCACATAACCCTTTTCTTCATCGCTGGGAAAGAAAGGAATGGCCAGGCATTTCCTACACTCAAAAAAAAAACTTGAGCGCAGTGCATTTCCTTACAGGATTTTGAATTACTTATTGAAATTCTTGTTAGCACGGAAACATTACGGTCATGAACAATTTAAAGAACCATATTGTTTGCTTATCCGTGTTCTTTCTTCAGGTGACAGTGGAGGCCCCATGGTGATACGTCGTGAAAGAGACGGCCGATTCGTCCTGGGAGGAATCATATCCTGGGGCATTGGGTGCGCGGAACCCAACCAGCCCGGGGTCTATACCAGGATCTCAGAATTCAGGGACTGGATCAACCAGATCTTGCAGTTTTAGTTCTTGTGGAAGGAAAACTTGAAATTTTGAACACTTAAAAAGTGCAGTTAGTATTTTTGCGGAGTGATTTTTCATTGGTGTTTTTTTTTGTCACGTTTAAAGGTTATAAAAGAAGAAGATAACCCATTTAGTGAGAAAAAGAGAAGAAAGGAGATGTTTTCTCATGATTATCTTTGTAACGATCCATTTAGAAGAAAAAGAGAAAAGAGTTCATATTTTCTCCTCATTATTTAAGCGATCATTTAATCTAAACTACACTAAAATTAGTTGAGATTAAATGTTCGCTTAAATAATGAGGAGAAAATATAATAACCCTTTTCTCTTTTTCTTCTAAATGAGTAAGAGTAGGAGAGTAAGAGAAGAGTAGGAGTAAAGAATAAACTTCGCTTGACAATGAATGTGATGACTACTTTACCTGTTTATAACATTAAATCAAAATCGTTTATTCACATGGGCCCCAAAGAGGCACTCATGAAAGTTAATGATTCTATTGCCAGATTCGCAAAATTACAGCATTATTAATATTACAAACAGGCAAACTTATGTACACTTATTAGTATACATTTCGTGAAATTTCATCTACACTAATTCGTATAGATTATATTTGATATATAACTTGGTCCTGTTGCTGGATGACAATGATATTTGATAAGTATATAAGATATTTAATATAAATATTATATATTATGTGTTATGCTCAAATTTTAAAATATAATTATATGAATAAGTAAAGTATTATATTATATTTAAAAATATGAATCACTATGGTGCTTATTGATAAATTGTATTTTCCAATATTATAATAATTTAGGTTTTTTTTATTTATATTTAATCTATTTTTACCGACTTCAAAAAAGGAGCAGGTACTATGTTCGACTGTATGTATTTTTTTTATGTATGTTCAACGATTTCTCTCCCATTTGTGGACAGATATTCAAAATTATTTTTCTTTTGGTAGATTATACTTCAGAGGTGGTTCCATATAAATTTTATCGAAATCGATCAAGCCAAAACCAAAATGTAAGCTGTTAAGTCGGTTTTTTAAGCTTTGCTTACATTTACATTTTTAATATTATTAGATTATCTTCTACAGCGCGGTATATCTTCTTTCACGATCAATTTAAATTAAATAACATATACGCTTACACACTCACAGCTTCACACTAAGTTCAATGACTTGTGTCGCGGGTGCCGGAAACATTCAAATCACACGCACAATCAATTCAGAACCAATCACACAATTGCCTCTTACAGAGAAAACTTGTGTTCCCGCTGGGAATCGAACCCGATACCCACTGAGCAGAAGGCGTACATATAGAAACATAATATCAATTCCAAAAAGAATATGAAATACGTTTTTAAACAACCCTATTTATTATACTCTTTCTAGCCATTTATTTTTCTTTTCACATAAACACGCCTATGAAGTTTCATAATTATTAATGACTAACGACTATCTGACGTATAATCAAATTACTATAAATCCGATAGTTTGTGGTTATGCGAATAAAAACGAGTTATCTCTGTAAATGCTAGACCGATTTTGATAAAATTTGGGACATAGATAGTCTACACCCCGATAGGACTTAGGTTTACATTGTAATCCAAAATGAATGCGGGCAAAACAGTGGTAAATAGTTATGTTATGTGACTTAATTTACCTTATTATAATATAAAATTATACATAGTTACTATAAATATTTATAATAATATTAAAATCTTTGTAAAATTATCCAGAAATTAATGAAAAACTTCAACGAATTTTAGTAATTTTCTCGAATTTATTTTGACAGAATAGAAATAATAATTATTTTAATTTATAATTACGTTGTAAAATAAAACAGACATTATTAATAAGTTAATTATTAAAATATTTAGCTCTATTGTGTTAGTAATGAAATCAAAACATTTTAGGTTAAGAAATGATAATTATTTATTTAAAATTAAATTAAGTTATATATAATAAGTACTATAATGTAATAATAAGTAAGAGAGAAGCCGTCCTTAACTTATTTTAGTAGAATTTTGTAAATATTTATGCATTTATTAATTTTATTTACGAATTAGCCATAATCCCAGAACACCTGGAGATTTTAATAAATATAAAAGTTTAAAAATTTGTTTTTCATTTAACTTTAATCCTTAAAATAATGCGACGAATGCACTAAAGCCTTCCAAAATCTGACTTTCAGAACTGCTCACGAATGCTTTCACACTCACACCTCCACACTTAGCTCTATGACTTGTGTCGTGGTGCCGGAAACATTCACATCACACGCTATCTCAACCAGAACCAGAAACTCTAATTTCCCTTCGGGAGTAAACTTGTGCTCCCGCCGGGAATCGAAGCCGATATCGCCATGCTTAGAAGGCTAATACACACCCAAACAGGCTAACGGGCAGTATATATGACAATAGATACAATATTGGTGTGGAGACACTGGGTCCGTGGGGACCGGGAGCTCATTCTATTTTCAAAAATCTATCAGTGCGCCTGGTTCAGGCGACGCGTGATCAAAATGATGGCACTTATTTGGCTCAAATTATTAGCATTGCAATTCAGAGAGGCAATGCCGCCAGCATGATGTGAACGCTACCCACTAGTAGTGGGCTTGAGCACTTGAGTTACCTATAAGCTCGATGTCTTGTAGGTAACTTAGTTCTTTGCTGAATATAGTTTTAGTTTAGTTTTAGGAAATATAGGCTATTGGCCCGTAGATAATCCAATAGATACAATATATAACAATATCAATAGCATGGAATAATAAAACTGTCAACTGCAACCATAATTAATAATTTATTATTATTTAATG
Organism: Lomographa bimaculata; assembly: GCA_948107665.1. Taxonomy (NCBI): domain Eukaryota; kingdom Metazoa; phylum Arthropoda; class Insecta; order Lepidoptera; family Geometridae; genus Lomographa; species Lomographa bimaculata. Next base: position 5,933,969 of record OX403612.1, on the reverse strand, counting down.
AAGCAAGGTGCCTATAGATGTTTATTTCATTAAATTCTTACTAAATATTCGAAGGCGCCGTGGCTTAGTTGGTTAAAGCGCCTGTCTAGTAAACAGGAGATCACGAGTTCGAATCTCGTCGGGGCCTAGTGGTAGTTTGATTTTTGATGTGAGTATGCATTTTCTATCTATTCAACTGTTACAGGGACTATCTCGGGTTTCGATGCGTCGTCGGGTACACTAATAATTATAGATAGACGTCAGTAAGTACATTGTATTACCTATATTTTTGAAATTAAACTTTTTATGGGAGAGCTTTGAAATTCTGATCTGCAACCATTTAGTGTGACGAAAGATAGCTAGATTATCTGAGTGTCATCTAACTGATATTATAAAGAGGTAAAGTTTGTCTGTTTGTAAGTAAAACTACTCTGAAACTACTGATCCGATTCTGAAAATTATTTCACTAATAGATAGCTACACTATGGCTGAGTGTCATAGGCTATATTTTTTTGGGATAAAAGTTAGTTTTCGGATCCAAATAATAATATTCGTAAGACAAGTCGAAGAAAAATTTGCTAACTGGCCGCTTTATCGGCGTACGCTGACTAAACAGTTAGACATAGGTGAATACAATATATGGCAAAAATGTTGGCCTTCATGAGTTTTACAAAAAAGTTTGCGACAGCATATATCTAACATGTATATTTAGCTCAGAAAAAATACATTTCTTTGTTAAAAATCTGAAAAATTAACGGCATCTGTTTTGTTGGCTTTTTCAGGCATTCAATATGAATCCTCATCCAAATTAAACTATTTCGTCGTCTTGCAAAGTTCATGTACCTAGATACAATTTACCGTTTACTGCATATAATTTGGACAAATAGTCTAGGAGAAATCGTTATATTGGTTTTAGCCGTACTATAACTGACTTGCGACGTGACACAGTTGCGTAATCCAGCACATTAGGCGTGTAAGATCTTCTACGTTTTGAACCACACATTCAACTACACTAGGACTTTGAAATGTCTGCTGTCATAGTTGGATGTGCGTTCGCCTTCAAAGCACTGGGTTCAGTCCCCGGTGGGAACACATGTTTTCTCCCTACGGGAAATTTGTGTTTCTGATTCTGGATTTGTTGTGAATATTGTGTGTGATCATGTGATGTAAATGTTTACGGCCTCACAACACAGGACGACGCCAGGTCTATGGGGCATCTTTGAACTGCTCGCTGGTGTAATTGGGTGCGCGTTCGCCTCCAAAGCAGTTGGATCAATTCCCGGAGAAACACTCAAGTTTACTGTCTAAGTTAAGACTATGTAAGTTTACTTAGTCTCTGGATGTTTGTGTTTCTGGATCTGTATGTGATGTGATTGTTGTGTGTGTGTACGGCTCCACGATACAAGTCATAGTACTTAGTATGGGGCTGTATATAGTATGTATATGTATGTTTTTCATGTTTTTCGACCACAGCGACGCCGAGGGCGGATCTCGGTAATGAAAATTATAATAAAAAACAAAGAATGAAAATATATTTTTTATTACAAAAGTAATCGATTTACTTTTCCATCCAAAAGTTCCAACTTTAAAATGTCCAAAAAATGTGGAACGCTTCACGATTTTGCGTGTCATCCTTGCGCAGGGGCCATGCTAATCTTCTCTGTATCGTTCCAATTTTAGTATATGTACTGCCGAAGCAAGTACATTAGAAACGCAAAAATACTTCTACAGTAGCGTATGACCACAAAAAATATCGTTTGCGCGATTCAGGTTTCCATACATTTAGGGTCTATAACAAAGGAAAGTGTCAAATTTAAATACAGCGTCATCTACACAATAAGGTAGAACTAAAACTCTGTCTGAATCGTCGGGCAGAGCGTTCAAATCCGGTGAAGGACCGATTTTTTGCCGTTTTACTACATTTTAGATGATTTCCGTATGTGCGTGCCCTTATCTATAAAACGTTTTTTTTTTATCCACATTCATTTTCACGTTCGTTTAATCTCAAAATCTTCAACAGTTTAATTAAAATCAATATTAAACAAGCAAACAGTTTAGCTAGACTTTTTTGTTTGTAGATAAATCGTAGAAATTATAACAATTATTATATTTATTATACCTATATATACAATTTTCTTGCTACACCAATTCACTTACCTACCTATATTTCACGTCATATTGTATCATATGATACAAACTGAAGTGAAATGTATCAACACATAATATTATGTGGTTGTAGGCCAATGTAGGCTAACGAACAATAATACCTAATTGAGCTTTGTTGCTGTTCGATCACTACGCCTTCAAAAGGCCTCTCCAGTTTGGTAGCGCGAGAAAATCATTCATTTTGAGTAACCTCAAAATAGTCTATGCTCAAAATGAATGTTTTATACTAGATTTTATTTTTAACATGTGGGTTAGGGATCAGAGGTTTGATCTCCGCTTGGAACCCGAACACTACGTGGCGTAGTATACGCCTTCTGAGGTCACCACACATAAATGGTAGCGCGGGAAAATCATTTATTTTGAGGTTATCAATTTGTTATGAACTTATGAATCAAAAATCCTACATGTTTTTAAAGATACTACTAATTATAGGTAGGTACCTAATAATAATAATCTGTTTAGAAAATTTATATTTAACATATATTTTTAATTTAATATACACATTAAAAAGGCATACGTTAGAATTCAGATCACTATCTCGACGACGATGGAGCCACAGAATACTATTACTCCCTACCGGAAGGACGGAGCACGCTAGCGACACATATTCATTCGCGACTTAAAACTCTCACATTGTATCCATCATGAAATACCTAGTCGAGCCCTTGCTTGTTTTGCATTACAGTTACATTGCAGTTCAGGCAAAGAATGTGGAAGCAAATACAAAACGTTGCTTTATAATAAAACTCAAATTCCTTACAAAACCATTTATTATCAAACTAACAATGTATTCACTTCATCTGTATCATGTGGGCTAACGTCCAGTTATGCTTGATCTCCGTCGTGGGCTCGATCACTACGCCTTCAGAGGTCACCACTCCAAGCTGGTAACGCGGGAAAGAACGCGCGTCTCGGTAGAATAGAACCTCCATGCATTTGCGGACGAGAGCCCTGCAGAAAGAAAAAATATTATCTTTTTTTTTTGGGTTTTATTCACTGCGAAAAACTGTAAACCAATAATGAAATTGTTGAGGAGTTTTGGCGCGAAAGTGAAGAAATGGCGTTGTCGATTTTCTATTATTTTCACTTGTGATTCTTTCAATGTTAATGTATAATAATGTTGGATTATTATATATTAATAGTTCACGAACATGCATAAGAGTAAGCAAATCATATAAAGTAGAAAAACAATCTTTGAACTCCAATAAAAGTGTACCAGTAAAGGCTCTACCACTTTACTATGGCATGACTTGACTTCCATGACTCTTTTAAGCCAGATCCACACGTTGGCACTTGCCGCCAACTTCAAACCTCTACAAAGCATCTACAAATTCCTACATGTTTGAATTTGTAGATGCTTGATGAGGTTTGGCAAATGTGTGGATCCGGAATAACACAGACCGCAGTGCAACATTTGGGCATGGCAAAGATCCTATGCATCCTACTACGGCAAAATCTGTCAGGGTCAAATAATCAAAACAACATTTCACGCAGGTCAGGTGTTCATATCAACGATGATCAAAGTTTAGATACATAAGTTACTCACTTAGCAGATTCCTCAGTTAGGGGTCCTTTGTCCAGAGCGTCACGTATGAGTGGGGTTGCCATGTAAGCACCAAGTCCGGTAGCAATCGCACTGTCTTCGTACGCTGTGCCAAGCTTGTCTACTGCTCCTAGGAACGGCTCACCATCCTGGAAAAAATTACATGATTTTTTAAATATAAATTCTACAATTTTTCAGTACAATAAGATACATTTTCTCAGCTACTCAAATTCAAGCCCAAAAATTTTAACAAAATCTACGACAACCAAATAAAGCATACAATTCTTCAAGCAAACAGTATTTCTTTTATTTAATAGAAAGGATTTGAATTTTACTTTTGAATTGTTTTTACGTCATAAAATTAAGAGACATAATTTTTTTTTTGGCCTTGCTTCTTAGATTAGGTCTTTTGAAGTTAAGTTTTCCGATACTGTCATCTCTATCTATCATCACTAGAATATAGCTTAGTATACCTGAATGCCGGCTACAATGTAGTTGTTCCAGAGAGGGTCCATCTTACTACGCTTGTTGTAGAGTACTCTAGTAAGCCAGCAGTACAGCGAGCGAGGCTTAAGTTGGAGTCCATCTCCGATGCATTGTTCGTCGATGCTGTAATTTAAATAATAAATTAGTTATCATATTTACTACCATCTCTTTTATTATTCAAATTTTATATTTAATTGTTTTACTGTTGATATGAATTTTTTTTTTTTTACCCAAACACAAATTACTATATTGAAAGCGAAGGGATACTAGATCTTTGTTACATTGCTTTTTGCTGATATTTTCATGGTTAAAATGTATTTATATTCCATAAAGTTTTATGATGTTACAAACAAAAAGTTAAATAAATAATAAAATAAACGCTTTCACACACACAGCCCTACACTAAGTTCCTGGACTTGTGTCGTGGGTGCCGGAAACACATCACACACACAATCACAACCAGAACCAGAAACATAAATTTTCCGTGGGGGGAAAACTTGTGTTCCACCGGGAATCGAACCCGATACCCCTAAGCTAAGTAGTTGAACGCTCACCCAACTAAACCAGCGGCAGTTCAAAGGTTATGCCGAGGCAAAAACACGAATACACTTTTAGCAACGAACCTGCAAACTTGTTTTGTAACCTGTATGAAAACGTATATTTCAATTGAATATGGCTCTTTTATTTATGAGAAAAAAAAAGCTGCACGGACTACTAATTAAGCTAAAGTGCCAATTAATGAGAAGTATATATTTATGCTTGATGTGTTAATGACTAATATTTCACCTGATGGAAATTGATGATGCGGCCGAAGATATAGTATGCTTACCTAGAACCTTACTGAATGAATATTATTAAAAGCTGTAGTAGACAAATGTACTCACATCTTCTGTTCAATAATATCCTTCAAGTACTGGTAGTCAGCGTAATCTCCACCGGAGCCCAGCAGGGTGAGGTCATTGACCTTCAGCACTCGAGGGCAGTCTCGGAAGCGAGCCAGTGAGCCATAGGAACCGAGAGTATCAGCGGCGATGACGCAGCCACGGTCGAACTTAACTCCAATGACAGTGGTGGTCGTTGTTATAGGGGTAGCAGAGCTAAGAACAATTTAAAAAAACATTTCAAACTTACCCATACACATTTTTTGTATTGTTTATAGAGTTTATAAATAGAAAGAAAGAAGAAATTGTATTGGTTGAGAACACCACCTACAGAAAAATATTTCTACTATCCAAAGGTTGCCTGTAAGAAATTACTTAATGTGATAAAGCCGCCCATTGTACAACAATTATTGTTTTTAGTTTATTTATTATTATTGTTTTTAATTACTTATTGGTGTTCAATAAAGATATATTGTATTGTATTGTAATTTTATATACACATTTTTTTGCAAATGTTGATCCTTATCAGCAACAAAATCCATTGGTTAATAATACAGACTGCCTTATTTTTCGAAAAATCATTCTTGTTGATTTCCGTCAAAAGTAAAAAATTTTAAAGAAAACTAAATATGCAGTTATTGTTTTCTTATAAATTGATGGCATGACTCCTTTTACAACTTTTCTCTATCTCTTGTGGTTTCGGACTTGGCCATCACCACTCTTCTCAAAAAACCACTAAATACAACAACAAAAAATAAAGGTTTGTCCCAGTCAAAATAAATAATTAAAATAATACATGTAAATAAGATTTTAAAGTAAGAAGTGACACAATATATTCAGGCTGCAAGTAGAGGTGCAAATGATGATTTCTATGTCTACTATATTATCTAGTCAATACAAAAACTCCTTAATTATTATTATTATTATTGTTGATACACTGAGCAGCTTATTAAGCTGATACGTGTATATCACTTTTGTGCACTTTTTTTTTTTAAATGTTTGTCCAATCTATTTTTGAAAGAGTTTATTGAGTTTAATACTACTTAGTTTAATACTATATAAACAATAAGACGACCCAGTTGGCGCAGTGGACAGGTGTCCGCCCTCTGGGCCGTGGGTCCTGGGTTCGATTCCCGGTAGGAGCACAAATTCCTTCCCAAGGGATATTTGTGCTTCTGGTTCTGGGTGTAATGTGTGTGTGATGTGAATGTTTCCGGCACCCATGATACAAGTCTTTGAACTTAGCCATTATTAAAAAAAAAAAAAACCGCATTCACACTCACAGGCGTGAATGCGGTTTTTTTTTTTTTTTAATAATGGCTAAGAAGCCAGCTATTTGTTACTCGATCAAGCAAAGATTCAACAAAATTTGACAGGGAGATATACCAATGACATGGGCTATCTTGCATACAACGAACCCCTACTTATATTATAAATGCTAAAGTAACTATCTGTCTGTTACGTTTTCACGTCTAAACCACTAAACCAATGTTGATGAAATTTGGTACAGAGATATACTAGAGCTTGGGAAAGGACATAAGCTACTTTTTATCGCGGAATTCGCGCAGGTCCGGAACTTACGCGGGTAAAACCGCGGGGCACAACTAATGGTTGATAAATTGACAAATATGTACGTTCACTTACAATCCAAATGACTTTAAATAAGAAAACTTTATTTCTTCTAAATAAGAAAGCTAATATGGTGCATTCTAGATAAAATAAAATATTTATAATGAAAAATATGATATCTTGCAGTCCTTATTTCTTAAAATCTGGTAGAAAATAGCCAAAAATACTCACTGAGACTTGAAATCCTGTTGTGTGTGGTTAGAAGGCCCGAAGTTCGATGGCGTTGCAGGGAAGTTGTAGAAAGCCCCTGGAGAGGGACCATTGTGCCAAAGGGGAGCTGGGTTCATAAAGTCACCCGTGAAAGCCATTATAATACAATTTTATTTATAAATTATTCCAAATTTCAGCAAATTGAATCTGATTTCGTAGAATGACAAGCCGCTAGCGATTTGACAAATGATGACAAACAAATTTTGACTAAGTTCCGATTCAAGCAGAAAACAATAAATACTTATGTAGAATTATTATCTCTTTTAATTATAAAAGGAAATACAAAACTATTTTTAAGAATCTTACTAAACTATTTATTAGGATTACATGGCTCGAAGTATTTATTTTTACTTATTTTCTTGTTTCTTTTTCGAGCAAGCGTTCCGAAATACGCTTACACAACAAAATTTATATTTTCACGGAAGTAGGCTTGAAGTAGCTAGATGTCACCACAAACCTAGCGATTTGTCCTGTTGCTATATTCACATCGTACTTAGAATGCAAATAAATAAAAATATAAGATTTTTTTATTGTATAACTGTGTAGAGATCTTAAAACATGTACATTGTTCCAACGATCTATTCGTTTTTTTTTGAACATATAATTTTAAAATGTTTTGCTAAAAATATAATATTTTAATAAACAAAGGCAGTATTGCCAGATTCACTGTGATTCTAGGATGATTACCAGACGACCCAGTTGGCGCAGTGGACAGGTGCCCGCCCTTTGTCGTGGGTCCTGGGTTCAATACCCGGCAGAAGCACAAATTCCTTCCCAAGAGATTTGTGCTTCTGTTTCTGGGTGTAATGTGTGTGTGATGTGAAAGTTTCCGGCACCCACGATACAAGTCTTTGAACTTAGTGTGGGGCTGTGAGTGTGAAAGCATTTATGTTATGTTTTTTATGTTTCATTAATTACTATGTAATTACTTAGGTTATGTTTATACATGTAATATAATTCTTCTGTATGTGTGTATGTAACTGTACTCCTCCTAAACGACTGGTTAATCCTCCGGACTGTGGATTCGAGAATGGTTTAGATTCACAATTTGATCCGATAATTAATAATCTTTTTTTATTTTGTGCGGGTGAAGCTTCGGGGAATAATAGTATTAAATATTTGATGTTTAAAATATATAATTATTGTACAGATACAGCGCACAGGAGCTGCCATTAATTTACGTACTTTAATAATAATTATCTTATTAGTATTTGTAGTTAGCGCTTTGGTATTTACTTACTGTTAGCTTACTATTTTTATGTAACTAAATAAATAAATATGATTCGGTAAACATATTTATTACATCTTCTAGAGTTGGACAATTAGAGTTTCAAAAGACCCAATTTCACACATTAATTCTTTTGAGAAAACGTTTTCTAATCATGTTTTCGGTTTCCATTCATTTAGATTATATCCTTAAATAATAATTGTCTAAATTTAAAAGCTAAATCTTTTGTCCTTACTGAATACTACTAGTTCTTAGCGAGTCAAAAAATATGGTATGCAGTCGTAACAATACAAAACAAATTGTGGATTCATATTTGATTAAATACCGCAAACAATACAAAACAAATTGTGGATTCATGCACCTATGCAATCTTACAAGTGGCATTCATGTTTTTGGTGGAAATCCACTGTAATGTGGAAAACAACATGAAATGTGTTATTGTGATAATATCTTCTCTGGCAACACTCTCGAGATGTGTCAAAATGTTTTCGAACGAAAAACATTTAACATTTTTTTGTCGCCAACTTCACGTTCTTTCAAGTTCCTTTCAAAAATTTGACACAACAAAATGTCTAAGAGAGGTTCGTGATATTCTATAAATCCCATTTAATCAGATCGATTTGTGAACAAATCTATCCGCTATCATGTTCCTCAACAGTTCCATTATGTGCTCATGAAGAAACCATGTTTATTTTGATTATGTTGATGTTAAAAGTTCGCGTAGTGATATTGTGATCAAAGATGTATGAAGTTTGGTTTTTCTGTTTTAAGGACGTGGTGGTTCCGCGGGAGCGAAGTTCCGTATCTCGCTGGGTCTCCCAGTGGGAGCGGTGATCAACTGCGCAGACAACACAGGTAGAAACCTCATTTGTTTTGGAGCACAAACATAACCTCAAAATGCACGTTCGACTGAACTCCAGTGATGATATTCTTTTGAAGAACACAAATAATTGTGTATTGAAACACGATGATGTCTTCCTTGGCTGTGTCTGAAGGTGTTCAGTCTCGTTTTGTCTTAAATTATTACTAGTTATTTTGTAGGACATATTAAAATAAGCATGTTATTCATCCAATAGTCTGCTTGGATCTTCAAAATAGCGTTAGTCAAGCTGTGTAATATAGGTAGGCCCAGGAGCAGGAGTCAGGAGTCGATAACCTACGCTAACAGAGCTGCTTTGCAATCCTTTCAATTCATGGAACTGACAGCTCATTCGGCTCAGTGGTATCTTATTCGGCACTGCACCAATTACTGCAAGTAGATGTTTCGGCAGTGGAAACCCAGTGTTTTCTGTTTACTAAAAATATATATATGTAAACATGTAATTAACATTCATACACTCAAGTTATTAACCCCTGATGTTAACAGAGTGGTATTATAAGTTGAGTGTATCTGTTAGCATTGTAGCTCCCAAACGGATGAAGAATAACAATGATTCATTAGGTTCTTAGCTATGCTTGGTAAACCAGTGCAGCAGTTCCAGATATAGTACTGGGAGGTGGTTTTGTTAATGACTTACCAATTACGGTTGGTAATAAATAATAATTATAATCTAGTTTTAAAGTAATAAGTAATTAACTTTTTACTTTAAGTACTTGTTCACTTGGCTAAGTAACAGAAACCATAATTTATATATTTTATTATTATATTCATATTTTATTTCATATTCCAGGAGCCAAAAACCTGTATGTAATTGCCGTGCAGGGCATCAAGGGTCGCCTGAACAGACTCCCAGCCGCCGGTTCCGGAGACATGATCGTAGCCACCGTAAAGAAGGGCAAACCTGAACTCAGGAAAAAGGTATGTTGTAAACATCTTTATATTTGTGAGAACTCATGTTACAGTGGAATGATCTGCTTACTATGCAGAATTTACTGAATTTAGTCTCGGCCGGTGCACAATTTTCCTTGTCACAAAGGATGTCTGCTCTCAGTTCGGGTTGTGATAGTGTGTGTTAAGTAAATGTTTCCAGCACCCATGATACAAGTCTTTGATCTTAGTGTGAGGCTGTGAGTGGGAATGTGTTTGATTGTATACCTTCTGGCTGAAAACTGTTCAATATAAAACTTGTCTGATTATTTTGGACCCTTACTACTGGGCATTCAATATTTATTTGGCACTATAAACAAAACATAACATAAATAGATAAAGACAATTAAACAAAACATTATATGCCAAAAGGAACATGACTCAGCATTTTTGCTAAGTGTGTAACACTAGGTGATGATTTTCAGTCAAATTGATGACATTTAGACCCATAACTTCTGGGTATAAAGTTTGTCTATAGAGTATTAAAATAATTTGAGCTTCTAGATTTTACAACAAACGTTCACTCAAGTTTAAAAACTAGTGTGGGTGCGGGAAATATAACACTTTCACACTCGCAGCTCCACACTAAGTTCAATGACTTGTGTTGTGGGTGCTGGAAACTTTTACATCACTTTATTACACCCAGAACTAGAACCACAAATTTACCTTGGGGAGAAAACTTGCGTTTCTACTGGGAATAAATTACCCGCTGCTTAAAAGGCCAGAACACACCCAACTAAACCAATAATTATTAGATAGTTCAATAACAAATTATTAAACAGAAGGTAAATAAATCCTACTAATATTATAAATCCGAAAGTTTGTGTGTAAGTATGTTTGTTCCCTCTTCACACTTTAACGGGTGAACGGATTTGGATGAAATTTTGAATGTACATAGATTATACCTAGGATTAACACATAGGCTACTTTTTAACTTGATAATAGCGTGCGAAGCCGCGGGGCACGGCTAGTTATATATAAATCCAATATCAAATTTTTCTTGGTATAATTATTCAAACTATATTCACTATCACAACGAGAACCAGATGGAGATGAATGATTTGTACTTTGAGATGGTAATCAACGGGTTAAAGTTACTCATTGCAGTACTAGATATTTCATTAGTAAAGAGGCAAAAAGCAGGAGAGCCGAGTTTAAATTCTGATCCAAATAAGTAGGATGTAGGTAACTGTCAGTAAATGTTACTATGAACTGATATAACCAAGATGTTTGGATAGCAATGATGATACTCCAAAGGTTTCGCTATATTTCTACATCAGATCTGTACACACAGAGTGTTGATACGCCTTGGCTGACTGAGCGAATCCAAACAAATCTTGGTGTTGATATTTGACATGTTGCAATCCTACTAATATTATAAATCTGAACGTTTGTGTGTAATTGTGTAAGTATGTATGTTCCCTCTTCACGGTTTAACGGCTGAACGGATTTGGATGAAATTTAGAATGTACATAGATTATACCTAGGATTAACACAGGCTACTTTTTAAATTGATAATAGCAGGCGAAGCCGTGGGGCACGGCTAGTGTTAACTAAAATAAAACCTTACCAATTTATTCATAAAATGATAAAACTTTTGATAAACCTACAATAACTAAATATGTGTTACGAGAAAAAGAGAAGAGTGTGTCTTACTCAGGGATGTCGTGGTTTTGTGGATTCTTCGTTCGGTTCCTTGGTAGTCGTTCATTTCTCGTAACACCCCATGATGATTTTCCTTAGTAATTATTTAAATACCACAAACCTCTTGGGTCATTATTCCAACCATTGAGACCAATGTATTGTGGTTCGGCTATTTCAAATTATGTGGTAGGGGCGATAAGGCCTGCACTGATGGCCCTTTTGGGGTGTATTGGCCATTATTCTGTGATATGATTTTTCAAATAAAGGTATAAATATGTTATTTATTATTATATTCTCTGAAAAGTCCTAAATGTGTCAAGTAACAACTGGCGTTGGCGTGGTATATTCTGAGGAGGGGATGAAGCCATTCTTTGAGGAACAGTGCAGTTTAAACAACTATTATAATATAGTATAATTATAACAGAAAATATAGTATTCAGAAAAAAGAAGCAGGGTCTTTCTGGTATTTTACAAATACATCTGTATACAAAACATGAATATATGGCCGAAGATGCTTGCCTAGAAGATATCTTAGACCTAGAAGATATCATAGACTCCCAGATTATACCGTTCGGGGAACAAAGATAAGATATATGATAAACAAATGAATAAGTACTAATTTTTAACTGACTTCTAAAAAAAGGAGTTGGTTCCGATTCGACTGACTTTTCTGGGTGAACTGATTTTGATGATTATTTTATGATAATTTTTATTTAGGTTGTGCTTCCTGTGTAGTCCCATTTAAATTTGATCAAGATGTGAACAGCTATTTTTGAATGATCCTTGATAATGCGTATTTAATTAATTTAATCGATCTAGGTCTTTTAATATTTTCGGTAATTTTTTAAGCTTTGCTTGCATTTAAATTATTTAACATTCATTAAAAAATTCATTCCTGTGACACTTGTTCTGTGTGTAAACAAAGTATGGTTGAACGAATATCTTATAATTAGTGAACACTTTTTAAACTACCCTCATTTCTTCAGATTGTATAAATAATGTTATAATGCACAAGACGCCAAAATACTGTCTAAATACCTACATTTTCTCATTTAGCTTAAAGTTATTCTTTTTGAGAAAATAAAACATCTTAAACCAGAGAACATTCATTTAATTTTTATTTCCTTTCAGGTAATGCCTGCAGTGGTGATCAGACAACGGAAACCGTTCCGGAGGCGTGACGGGGTGTTTATATACTTCGAGGATAATGCAGGCGTCATAGTGAACAACAAGGGGGAGATGAAGGGATCTGCTATCACTGGGCCCGTAGCGAAGGAGTGTGCGGATCTATGGCCCCGTATCGCGTCTAATGCTAGCTCTATAGCTTGAATATAATTTAAGGTCCTAAAATAGCGTTTTATTTGTTAATCTTAAGTTGATCTATCATTAATATGTTAGAGTAGAACCATTTTAAATTAGTTCGTTCTAAAAAAAGTGCTCGGCCATCTTTTTTTGGGAGACTAAAAATTTTTTTGTGGAGGAGCGTGCACATTTAGAATCATTCTACTCCACATGAGATATGACCAAATTCTAGGTTCTCTAGAAATCACAATAATTCCTACTAATGTTATAATCGCGAAAGTAAACCGTCTGTTACGCTTTTGCGCCTCAACCGCTGAATCTATTTTGATGAGATTTGGTACAGAGATGAGCTTGGGAAAGCTACTTTTTATCCCGGAATTCTCGCGAGTCCGGTACGCGGGTAAAACCACGTGTCGCAGCTAGTATAATATAATCCGAAACTTGTGTAAGTGTATGTTTGTTTTCTCTTTACGCTGTAAACGCTAAACGGATTTGGAGTGTACATAGGAGTAACCTAGGTATAAGCTATGTCTATTATCTTCTTTTAGCTTGATAAACGCGGGCGAAGCTGCGAGGAAAGGCTAGTTGCGGAATACAATTGATAGGTTGGATGCAAAGACTAGGTTTTTTAATTATGATTTAGCACTAGAGTATCGCCTAGGTATCCTGATTTAGGTTTATTGCTAGCGTCACGACGCGGTATTAATCTTACCAAGAATTTCGTTGATTTTGCAACGATATAATTTTTCTATCAATTCGACTGATTCTAAAAAGAAAATCTGTAGGCCAGTCAATATCGACGCAAAAACGTCAAACATCGCAAACGCGCATGTAACTACAATATTTTTATTTGTTGTTAGGTCCGGTGGGAGCAATTTATACCTAAGTTTGCAACACCGAATACCCTGTGATACACATAGGGTGCTCGAAAAACCGCGAAATACTGGCACATGTTTAGGAAGTTTATAAACATGTGCCAGTATTTCGCGGTTTTTCGTAGTTAGTACAAAATGTAAGTTTAGGAACCTAACAACATAGAAAAAAAAATGTTACATGCGCGTTTGCGATGTTTGATGTTGTTATTGATCGGCCTACTATGAACGTTAGAGTCTACGAACTAGCTAAGTAGGCACACACATAACATAATGTAGTTAAAACAACTGAAAAATATTTAGCTAAACTCATTAAAACATTAAAACATACATTGGCCTCGATTCTGATGACACACACTAAATTAAATTTAAACTATTCCTGTCTTTTACAAAATAGGAACACAAGACAGTGATAGCATACTGCTATGCTGTCAAGTTAGTCAGAACTTAGATGTCTATGCAAGCTTAGTCGAGTATGTTATTGGTGTTGACTAAAACACGCGCTTTTCTGCTTCTGCTGCTAAGACGAATCAAACGAGCCGAAACTAGATGGGGTTGCGATGCACATAAATAACTAAGTATCTAATTATTTTTCACTTATATGAGGTTGACGGAGTTGGATCTTCACCATCCATTTCAATATACTTAATTTAATAGTATAAGGAAATGAAAAAAATATTGATATACGAGTAAAATTATATATAGTTAGGTAAAGTAGACAATGAAACTCTCATTACATAAATAACATGAAATGTACAATGAGTGACAATGTCAACTACAAAAACTGTTAATAAAGAGGTATTATCAACAGATTATAAATGGCCAGTACTTCAAGAGCAGTTGAGCTGCAGATTATATGTTCGACTTTATAACAGGATGACCTTCTGATCAACTAAGTTGAGCAAAATATTGTTGAGCTATTGGGCTTAAAATGTTCGGTAATACAAACTTTGTCCCACTGCTCAACTAGTTGAGCAGTAGGACAAGAGGTAGATCAGAGTTAATACTCACTGCTCAACTGTTCATAGTTGAGCAATTACCAGTCGAGCTGTTGGTATTACCCACTGCTCAACTTAATGCAGTTGAGCAGCGGGGAAGTAGCGGTTTCATTACATAGTTCCTATGACCACCTTCCAGCTCCCATCATCAGAGAAGACAAACTACTCGTCAAGACGATTCAAATGTCACACGATTTACACATGTAGGTATGCAAAATTTCAGCTCAATCGGTTACCAGAAAGTGGATCTGACAAACATCTGGACAGGTGAAACTAAATAAAAGCTAGTAACATTGCAATAAAAGAAATGTGTTTTACGTATAATATTTATTCATAACATAATAGAGGTAATAAGTAGTAACATTTTAACAACAATCAACAAAAATGCGTAAAGAATACTAACAGATTTGTGTACTTGTAAATGCTTGGGTTAATCAAGATACAAGTAAATTTTAAAATTAATGTGTGAAACCACTATTTCATTATATTAAATAGATATGTACTATTTTAAATAATTATTGGTAAACAAGGCTGAATTCTCTTGAGTTAATATATCAAAAAGTTATGATATCGATTGTGTTTAACCTTACCTTTTGGACGCCAAAGTAACCTATACTTGACAAGCGTTTGCGAGCCTTGTTCGCCAAAGACGCGCCCCACAAAAATATTACATAAAAATATATTCAAAAACTATTGGGTACTGCTATTGGTATTCAACGTTTCTTAAAATAGAATATCCCAACAACATGCGGGTATATAAAAAAATCCCAATTAATCCTATATTTCGGTTGATGGCAACACTAATATTATATTTTATTAGGATATTTTTGTACTTTGTGCCTTGGCGTACATGACTCGGCGCTTTTTGCCGTGGCGGCCAAAAGGTTAACGGTACAAAAAGATTAGAATGATTTCACCAGTTTAATAAGTATAAATGGACACATTCTTAACTTACTATACTAATAAGATGAAGAAGCAGTGTCTAATGAATGAGGGACTTTTCTTATTAACATGGTATCCAGTCAATTATAACATTATAGTTAATATCGATTTTGTATCTTATACTATCTATTAATATATATCATCAACACTTTTGCATCATTATGATAATTATAATGTAAACGACGGCGTAAAAATCTGAAACAAAAGCTCACGCCCTTTTAAGTTACAATCTAAATATTTAATAAAATTACATAAAAATATAGTACTTTTATGTAATTTAATAATAAAATTACGTAATTGTATTTATATGTAATTTTATTGTACATGCGTCTAAAAATGTAATTTTTGTGATATACCTAACATGAATACTAATAGCTACTTACTCTACTTTTTTATTTGTGCATAATCAGCGGATACTTATTCTTAAAGTACAGAAAAGTAGTTCACTCGTTACTATATAAGTTTGTATATTATGCGTTCGAAATATACATTTAAGAGTTTACGACTACAATAATAGAGAATATATAATAGTAGTAGAAAATAAAATATTATTGCCAGATATTCAGCGGCAGTAGTCTGGAACTACTTCGGATTGAAGGGCAATGTTTCCAGTGAAATTACCGGGTTTAATGAGATTAATGTCTCGGGGTGATGAGCGCAGTTCCTTGCCGCGCAGGATTTTGACCTTTATAAGTTCAAGACTGTGGCACTAACTGTAATAGGTAAGCGTGACGCATACCATCAGCCGAGCAACCTGCTAGTCTCGTCTTTCAACTACATAAACTACATTCAAGTAATAATCGATTAATTTCGTTTTTATAGCATTTGCCATGCTAGACTAAAATAGTAAATTTAGAAAAAAAACCACTACCACTACTTTTACAGCATTCATTTTTAATTATACTATTAATATTATTAATTATACTTTAATTTATAATTGTTAAATGTGTGTACTTAATAGAAATGTAGATAATTAATATTTGAATAATATATATGATGTATTTCATCTAAATGTGGGTCATGTCTTTATAAATCTACATACTACAGATTTTACTTATGTACACCTTATTACCAAGATATCGCAAAATGAACTTTTCTACTATAAAATGTCGAAAATTACAATAAAAACATATATATCTATGTTATATAAATAGCATATACATATAATACGAATGTTAATATCATGTTTAATATAAATATAAATTTACACTCAACTCCCTAATTACATTTACTATATTTCGCTACTAACAATTTGGTTAATAAATACCAAAATATAGTAAAACAATTTTAATTTAATTTACATCGAAATTATATACCCAAGAAATGTAACGCGGTCTTAAAAGTGGCACGCAAACTACACCGCGGGGGGCGGGGCTTTATAACTGCACCGCAGACGCCATCATTCTCGCCACACGCGCTGCGCTGTGAAGTACCGCTCCGGGTATATTATTTCGATGATTAATTTACTATATAATTGAACTGCCCGTTGGCTAAGTTGGGTGAGCGTTCGCTTTCTAAGCAGGGGTATCGGGTTCGATTCCCGGCGGGAACACAAGTTTTCTCCCCAAGGAAAATTTGCGTTTCTGGTTCTGGTTTGTGATTGTGTGTGTGATGTGAATGTTTCCGGCACCCACGACACAAGTCATTGAACTTAGTGTGGGGCTGTGAGTGTGAAAGCGTTTATGTTTATTTAATAAAAAGTTTCTTACAAATACTCGTATAGTATATAAACATTTATTATTTCTACTACCTATATATTATTTAATTATATTATGGCTATTGAAATACAACTCTTACCAAAACGTTGGTAGATTATTTAGTAGTGAATAAAAATTGTCAAAATACCAAAATGATGTAGCGATTTTTTCTCGATCGATTGATCAACAAGACAAAATAATCATAAAATTTAACAAAAAAAAAAAGCTTTCCACACTCTCAGCCCCAAACCTAGTTCGATAACTTGTATCGTGGGTTCTGGAAACATTCACATCACAACCAGAACCAGAAACACAAATTTATCACGGTTAGAAAACTTCGTGTTCCAACCGGGCAACGAACTTGATGCCTGCTGCTTAGAAGGCAGACGCGCAACGAACTAGGCCAGCGGGTTATTTTTAAACATCAACTGGTAAATATAGTTAGTACATACGTTGAAAATAATTAAAAATGCAGCAACAAAAAAAATACTCCCAGGAAGTATAAATTGAACGAAAAATCAATTTACATACAAAATTAGCTGAAATTCCTACATTTTCAACTTTAAAATCTAAATATAATTATTTTTATTAACATTTAACAATAAATTGACTTATTTTCTACTTCTACACAATTAAAACCTACAATAATCATTATTATATTTATTTATTCATTTTAGATCTTAAAACTAAGTACAGTGTGTGAGAGCATACCCACTTACAATTTCGTATAAACATTCTCTTGAGGGCTCCTAACTAGGCTAGGCCTTCTTGGAAGCCCGACAAGAGAAGATATCCTTAAAACGTTACGTATTATTTTCATCCTCGTCTATTCGACGATAAACCTACACTGCTACACAATCCTGGTGCAGGAATAATTTCGTACACTGACCCTCGCTTTTAACACTTACAACACCACACTAAGTTCGATGACTTGTGTCGTGGGTGTCGAAAACATTCACATCACACAAAATCACGACCAGAACGAGAAAAAAAAATCCTTGGGGAGAGAAGGCATCTAAGCGATTAAAACGACAATATAAAAAAAAAAACAAATACAAGATGGCAGCCACAACAAAATGGCGGATTTTTTTAGCTTTCAAAAAAATAAACGGTTATTTAAAACATTGTTTTACCTACTTTATTACATACTTTATTATATACTTATACACTACACATACTTTACAAAATTTTGGGTAATATATAGACGTAAACAATCGATTAAAATAATATATAAAAAAATATGCATATTCTCTATAAAGCGGGAGCGAGAGACAAGAAACCGCAAGTCGATGTACGATATGTTTCCTGCTCCTGAACCCGCAAGTATTTACTCAAAAAGGATTAAAAAATCTTCTCAAAGCGTCCTCAAAGCAATATACACGTCTAAATCTACAAGGAGAAGGGTTCTATTCAAGGACTCTGAAATTTAGTGGAGATGTCCTTGAAGACTTCGCGCTATGTTCTCTTGAAGTACTGCTCGTCTATTCGTTTGGCGAGCGCCACCAACGTTTCGTGACGACGCACTGTGTCCGCCAGCTTCCTGCAAGGCAGACGTGTCGTGATGATGGTGAACACGTGGCCGAAGACCAGTGCATCTAGTTCCGATGGCCTGGAATGGAAAGTATAACTATTATATTTGACGACCCAGTTGGCGTCGTGGACAGGTCTCCGTCTGCGCCGTAGGTCCTGGGTTCGATTCCCGGTAGGAGCACAAATTCCTTCCCAAGGGATATTTGTGCTTCTGGTTCTGGGTGTATATGTGTGTGATATGTATATGTTTCCGGCACCCACGATACGAGTCTTTGAACTTAGTGTGGGGCTGTGAGTGTGAATGCGTTTGTTTGTTATTGTATGTATAGTTTATTCACAGTATATATATATATATAGTGCTTCTGCACTCGAAAGTTAATGACTCTACTGCCAGATTCGCAAAATTAGAGCCATTTCGAGAAGAACCTGGCAAGAAACTCGGCGGCGCATTTTCCCATATGATTTTTTTTAAACATTCATAAATGACTGATACAGATTATTGTCTTAACCTAGGTATATCTATATTATTTATTCGCCAGAAAGCGCTTGTGCAGTTTGCCTCCATGCATCCTTGTCATTAATGTAGTCATACGTTTTATAATAAGGTTTCTTAATTAATCCCTTTTTTTACAGATTTAAACTTTCCCAGTGGTAATTCAGTTACAATTTTAGGAATTTTATAGTAAAATTTAACCCCATTTGTATTTTAGACGTAAATTGTTATATCTCTGACTTATATCAGCCTTAAATAAACGCTTTCACACTTTCAGCCCCTCACTGAAGACGACTGTAACATTCACACACAAAATCATACCCAGAACCAGAAAAGCGGAATTCCAAGATAGGAAAGCAAGTGTTCCCACCGGGAATCGAACCCTCTGCTTACTAGGCAGTTTGCAACCTCTACGAAAAAAACTGTTTATTTATATCGACCAGTGTCTGTCCAGTTACTGTTATACTTTCGTCGCAAACTGCACCGTTTTTTTTCATGAGGTTCAGAAGAAACTATTTAAAGAATTGTTCTCACTAGTTTAATTTATTAATTCGATCGTCGAACTAGTGAGTTAGTTTTTCTCATTAGTTCGAACATCGAACTACTGAGTTCTTTTTCTCATTAGTTTGATTGTTGAACTTGTGAGATTGTTTTTCTCATTAGTTCTACCATCGAACTACTGAGTTCTTTCTCTCATTAGTTCGAGCGATGAACTTGTGAGATTATTTTTCTCATTAGTTCTACCATCGCACTACTGAGCTCTTTTTCTCATTAGTTCGATCGTCAAACTTGTGTGACGTTTTTTCTCATTAGTTCGACTATCTAACTTACTTTAATCGAAAAACTGTGTCTATTACCAACATTAATGCTAATTATGGTAACTAGGTAACAATGAACATTGTAAAAAACGAGGGTAGGTAGCTTTGTCTCTACTTGGGTTGTACATACACTAAATATACGTCTTTTATACATTTCTAAATGCATTCTAACTACTGATGACGGAAAACAAGAAAAAAGTACACTCACTTGACAATTGTCATTTTGTATCGTAGAGAGAATTTTTAAAATGATAAGGTATAGGTTATTTATAAACATTTATTTCGTCTAAGGCTACAATATCAATAGTAATAACTGATATACTGAATAGTAATTCTGTACCGTAAGTGATATTTAGGTTTAGCAAGATAATTTAAAATTGTTCTATTCCTTTAGAATAAGTTAAAGTTATATAACATTCATAAATAATCTCATTGTCTTTTCATCTTTAAAAGCTTTGAGAATTCTCAAACGCGGTACTGACGCGATCCTGTATAGAAAAATATCAAATAAGCAAGTAATAAAACATTTTACACGGCATATGTCCCAGTCGACTAAAAATAAGTTAGTTTAGAGCGGTTTCAGATTAGCGTTTTTTCTGCGCGCATAAGCTTGTTTTTGGAAGCACATGTAGGCACGTATAGGCGCTATTTGTCACACGCGTAACTCGTACGAGCGTTGATACGCTTATAAACCCGTATAATCCATGTTGATACTGACTCACCACTACCGGTTCGAGCGAACACACCGGAATAAGCCCGTGTAGAGTAGAACCATTTCAACCAAATTAGTGGAAAGGCGTGCATTTTCTTCTTCTTTTAATTTTGGTTTCGCAATCTTATGATTTTAGCCAGTGTCAAGTAATAACATATCTTAAGTTAAAAGTCCTACTTATATGTCACAGTTAAAGTCAAGTAAAAGAGTTTAGGTCCAGTCATAGTCAAGTCCATTATTACACATTAACTCGAAGTATTATATAATTGGAAAATTACACAAAATCAACCAGGCCATTTTTTCACTTTCACGGCAAAAAAGGCGTACACATATAGTATGGTTTTATTCTACGCGAGTCCAGTTTTCTGAAGTACGCAATGTAGGGAATGTAGCGCGCGTGTAAGCATGTACTCCGAAACGATCGTATACGCAAAAAAAAAAACGCTCGTCTGAAACCGCCCGTATGATGCAGAAATGACTGACATTCAAGTAATAAAAAATTCGAAACTTGTCTTTAAACAAGGGAAATGGGAGTCCGGAATTTAAAAGATATATATTATCGGATTTTGTTAATAAGGAAACAATTTAGAACTCCTTTTCTTATATTTTTCGAAGCATTTTTTTTTATTTGAATTAAAATAAGTTAATTTAGTTAAAATTAATTCCGCTCTGTAGATATAAATAAAGTTCTAGTCTATATCAGCTACTTCTAGATAAGTTCCGATATATCCATATGCCGCGTTCCTCGCTCGCAAATACTTGAGCAAACTCTCCACGCTTATTTCTTCATCGCTTGGCAACTTTAGGATCGCCTCTGATTCTGTAAATATTTTTAAATTATTTCATAATGGAGTAGAATGTATGTTTACCATGGTAGCGTCACCTATCTCTTAGTTAACTCAACTACACTACCAGCATACGCAGCTTCGACTAAGGGGGCGTCCATTAATTACGCGAGGAGTTCAGGGGAGGGGGTCGAGCCGAACTTCACCCAATCTCACGTGGGGGAGAGGGGGTGTCGCAGCAAATATCACGTAATTTTTTGCAAGATACATTGTAAAATTGCGACAAAACTGGGTTTAATGAAGAAAAAATACTACTGAAATATGGCTAAATCATAGTAGGAATTAGTCTTAAATAAAGAGAATTGAACAAAATGTGTGTTAAATAAATCTAACGCAATCAAGCACATATTAACTTATTTACATTAAATATACACATTTTGAAAAATCTCACGTGAGTTTAGGGGTCGAGGCAAATCTCACGAAATCTCACCAAGGGGAGAGGGGGTCGAAAAATCTCCAAAATCAACAATTAATGCCCCCTTAGGTCTTTGCTGTATATAGTTTTAGTTTAGTTTTATAAAAATAGTTTTATAGGCAATTCGCCCGTAGTTATATATAATTTTGGACATATGTCCGGACTTTATTGAAAGTACTAGGTAAACATGAAAATTAAAGAGGTAATAATTAGGCAACCATAAACGTGAAGGAGGTAAAAACGTTTTTTTTTTATGCCAGATTGGTAAGCATTTGACCGCTATCTCACCTGATGGAAAGCAATGATGCGGCCGAAGATGTAGCATGCTTACCTAGGAGATACCTTCTCTAGACTTGAAGACTCCCTGATTATACTGTCCCCGAACAGTAGACGCTTTATACGTTTTAGTCTGGTCTAGTCCATAATAAAAAAAATTAAACAAAAGAAAAAATAAAATATAAACCTGATGATACGGACTTCAAAGTTAAATCAGATCCACAGTCTACTTCGGTAACAGGAGTAGCGTCAGTGACGCGTGTTGCGTCAGAGTTGCGTGACGCGTCAGACCTTGTACCATCCGACTTATATGACACGTCATCAACAGATTTACAAACAACAGCCGTCTCAGACTTTTTGGACTCCACGCTGTTGGTCACAGTGAAGCCGTAACCATCTTTCATGGCCTTATTGTTGCTGTTAAATAAATGAAAATACAATGAAAAATAAGCTAATTAATAATTATAAAAAAAAAAAAACGTTTATTCATGGGCCCCAAAGAGGCACTCATAAAAGTTTATGACTATACTGCCAGATTCGCAAAATTACAGCCATCTCGAGAAGGTCGCAGAGGCAAAAGAAGGCAAGAAACTCGGCGGCGCATTTTTTCATTATTTGTTTTAAACATTCTTAAACACTAATACAGGAATTATATTAACCTAGGTATATCTACATTATGTAGTCGCTAGAAAGCGCTTGTGCAGTTTGCCTCCATGCATCCTTGTCATCGTCGATCGTTTTATAATAAGCTTTCTTAATAAATGCCCGTATTATTACAGATTTGAACTTGTCCAGTGGTAATTCAGTTACTATTTTAAGATTTTTACTGTAAAATCTAACCTCATTTGCCATAAAATAATTATTCGTTTCGCTTAATCTAAATGCGCGGACTGTTATTTTATGCTACTAATAGTACAAAGATATATTATTATTGACTGTTGTCATTCTCAGAAGTTTCATTTCTTGGTTGTAATATTGAACGCAAGTTATTTTGAAACTTCTACGATGCCAGTTTCATTTCTTAGTCAAAATATTATGAATTAATGATTTATTTGCTAAAGAATTAACAAGATGTACTTATTAATGTAGTTTAACACATTTCCAACTTGGCACGCAAGTATACCAGTAGGTACAGACTTATTTTTAAATTGTGCAAGTGCAAAAGAAAGGACATAAGATCAGTATGCACAAAATTCAACTCAAATTATTTTTTATTTTGACCAAGAAATGAAACTTACAATGTAGAGAAGTTTCATTTCTTGGTTATATTATGATCGAGAAATGAAATTGGCAAAGTGGGAACACTGGACTTTCATTTCTTGGTCAAAATATCAGCTTGAGGTTAATATTTTGACCAAAAATGAAACTTCTGCGAATGAAATTAGTTCATCGGGACTAGGTTTTAATACTTTTGATTAAAAATTAAAGACTTTTAATTCACTTTTTGATTCCCTGAAAAATTACATACCAACATAATTAAGTAGCGTGTACAAATAAATCATCTAATACCTCGAATCGGTGATAGTAACATCAGAGCTCAGTTCTTCCTTCACACTCTCCAAGACAACTACATCCAAGAGCTTATCATTCACAACCCCATCACTATCCATGATATCATTCATGTTGAGATCGCCATCATTATAATGATCATCATCATCCTTCAAAACATGAATCATATCACCCGGCTCATATGTATTCAAAGTGACATTCTCATCTATCGTGTCCAAGAATGGATTTTTTGTAAGTGTTATTAGAGTGCACATTTCATCGTTGCTTATATTGGGGTAAACTATTTCGAAATCGCTGTCTTTATATTTGAGGCTTAGGTCATCGAAAGCGGTTTCTTCCACTTTGTCGAGTATGTCTTCGATGACGTCTCTGGCGAAGTTTTGGATGTCTTCTTGTTGGGAGGAATGTTTGTAGGAATCGTCAAATTTGCAAGTAATCAAACCGCGTTCGGTTTTGAACACTATTTGCTTGCAGGCGAACGGTTTGAAACCTGTGTGGAGGTGGGAAATTTTATTGAGGCCGTTACAAATTGGGTTGGAAATTTCTACTAATAGCGTTGGAACTTTTAATAATAAATTGGGTTGGAAATTTTTACTAATGGGTTTGGAAATTTTTACTAATCAATTTGGTTGCAAATGTTCACTAAATAAATTGGGTTTGAAAATTTCTACTAATAGGATTGGAAATTTTACTAATAAATTGTGTTGGAAATTTCTACTAATGGGTTTTAAAATGTTGACTAATAAATTGGGTTGCAAATATTTACTAATAAATTGGGTTGCAAAAGTTTACTAAATAAATTGGGTTTGGAAATTTCTACCAATAAATTAGGTTGGAAATCTGTACCAATAAATGGAAAGTGAATGCAAAATATAAATTCTATCTAATATTTAATATGGACATAATATAAGTTTCATGGATATATATATATATAGTTTTTAACCGACCTAAAAAAGAAGAGGTTCTCAATTCATGTTGTATTTTTTTATGTTACCTCACAATGTTATGAATAAACCGATTTCAAAAAACTTTTAATGTTTCTAATTGGTCCCATAGAAATTGCATCAAAATCGGTCGAGTGATTTGGAATTTTCTATAGGCTTCTCTTTTTGCTGGATAAGCAAGCATTTGACCACTATCTCACCTGATGGAAAGTGAAAATGCGGCCGAAGCTATGCTTGCCTATTCACTCTAGAGTTGAAGACACCCAGATTGTACCGTTCGATTGCTTTTAATCGATTGTAAATATCGATTGTGATTGATCGGGGGATAACTACAGAATATAATATTTACCAAACATAAGTTCCCGATTGTAAGTGACATTCTCCCTGCTCGGGTTCATAATACACAATCTCGATTTCTTTATACGCGTGCTGCGTTCAGAAGCGGATCGTTCCGGCGATAGCTTACTTCTGGTCACTTGGAACGCTTGACTTAGGAGGTGCTCTTCTTGAAGCTAGAGGGAACGGGATATAGATAGAATGATAACAAGGACAGAGGATAATGGAAAGGATAATGACAGAATGAAAACAATAAGCCTAAAATCACAGAACTACACCCAATTCTAATATCTCTAGGGGAGAAAACTTGTGTTTCCATCGGGAATCGAACCCGATACCTGTGGCTAAGAAGGTGAACGCGCTAAGCCAATGGGCAATTCAATATATTGCATACAAATAGACAAAATTGTACACATTTTCTTATTCAATTAACTATTTTATTTAACTAAAAAATGTTTATAGACAACTTCAAAATACAAAATTTTATATGTGACATAATACGCTGAGATGTTCGTATGGTCTACGCGCGTATTCGACTGATGAAGGAGCACCGACTGTTCCGAAACTAGTCTCGCAACAATGCGAGAAACTAACCGTAAGTGGAATTGTTAAATTTTATTCTAAATATATGTATTACTTACGAATCTTTCAATCAATAATTTAAATTCTCGCTCCGCAAACTATGTGCATTTAGCCAGTGTCAAGTAATAAAAAAATTTCAATTTGGCTAGGTATTTCATATAACCAGTCACAATCAAAGTCAAATAATAAGGTCAAGGTCTAGTCATAATCAAGTCATGCCCTAGTAAAGTGGTAGAAACTTTACTAGAACTTCTATTGGAGTTTTGGAGCGAAAGCGAAAATCACGTTTACCAACTTTGTATGACTTGCCTACACTCATGCACGTTTAAGGCTATTAATAGTTAATATTGTACCATAAATTACACATTAACACTCCAAGAATCACAAATTATGGAAAATAATACAAAATCGACATCGTAGTTTTTCACTTTCGCGTCTAAGCTCAAAATCAAACCTTTTTTTTTCACACTCACAGCCCCACACAAAGTTCTATATATTATAATGATAATTGATTATTGTACAGAACAATACCGAAAGCTTCATTCCAGTAGCATGCGTCATCCGGACGGCGTGTTTGAGCAGGGAAGTCGTCATAGGTTTGATGAGGAGCGACGCTTTGGGTCCGTTGGCAGCAAGCAACCCGCGAACGTGCCCGTATACTAACGCATCCAGGGGGGTGGGACTGGGGGGCGAAGGGAGGATAAGGAATGGTGCAGGTAAAACATGTTTATACTCAATAAACCCATTTAAAAATAGAATCGACAAACATTTTAAAAAAATCACAGAAGTGATGACGCATCAGCTTAATACGCTGCTCTGTGTATCAACAATAATAATATTTTTCAAGAAAAATAATAATAATACATTTATATCGCCTCACAAAATGAAAGGAAAATTGTTTTATGTCGCGGTCGTTCATTGATATCCGATACAATGTATATCGACAGCTGCGCCGTACATTGACCTCGCGGTCAGCTGTTCTCGATAAATTGTACGGCATCGTACATTGACCTCGCGATCGGTCTGCTCTCAATACATTCAAAATCAAAATCGTTTATTCACATGAGCACCAAAGAGGAGCTCTTGATGAAAGTTAATGACTCTACTGCCAGATTCGCAACAGCCACCTCGAGAAGACCTGACAACCTGACAAGAAACTCGGCGGCGCATTTTTTTTCATTAATTTTTTTTTAATCATTCTTAATCTCTAATACGTAGCTATATTAACCCGGGTATATCTATAATTATTATGTAGTCGCTAGAAAGCGCTTGTGCAGTTTGCCTCCATGCATCCTTGTCATTAATCTAGTCAATTGTTTTATATCGCTTTCTTTATTACTTGTACATAAACAGCTGAATTGTACCTCGTCGGTCACTGCCCTATACATAGTATATTAAATTCAGTTACGCCGTACATTATAGTACGTACGTATGCTCTCATTACATTGTATATTTACAGATGCACCGTACATCAACCTCGCAGTGGTCACTGCTTCCAATACAATGTATATCAACAGCTGCGCCATACATTGACCTCGCGGTCAGTCTGCAGTTTATATACAATGTATTGAGTTCATTGTATATAAACAGCTGCGTCTTACATAGACCTCGCAGTGGTCACTGCTTTCAATACAAGGTATATCAACAGCTGCGCCGTAAATTGACCTTGCGGTCAGTCTGCAGTTTAAAAATATAAAATATTTATTGTCTGACATAATATGGTGTACATGCTAAATTAACCCATACGCTCCTGAATAGTGTCTAGCACTGTATTTCAGGTTCCAATGGCTTCTCTCTCTAATAATACTGCGGATTCTGTCGTACTGTTACAATACATTGCACCGCATTAAAATATTTTCATAAATCTAATTAAAATATAACGATCAAACATAATAAATTTAAGAATTATAATAAAACAACAAAATTAACTAAAAACTAATATTTAAACAATTAATACAACCGTCAATCATTGCAATGTAATATTGAACACTGTATCAATGATTGTAGCATGCGCATGCGTTCATTCTATACACAGATAAAATAAGCCTACGCCTTCTATGGTAGATTCGTTCTGAACGGCCATCTTATTACTGAGTCACGCTGAGAGAAGATTCAAGGCTATCTCTAGCGTTCGAATTACTAGATTAAATCCTTACAATATATATTTACGCCTATTTGACCAGACATATAAAGCTAGTAACTACCTGTGTAGAAACCCCGTAATTGGGTAAGTTGTGCATCTATTATAAACTGTGCTTCGATCATTTACGGTGCTTCTATAATTTACTGTGCATCTTTCATTTTGTTAAATCTAATTCACGTCCTTCCGCTTTGCTACAAGCCTTGACTGCATCATCTTAGATCGCTGCTTTCTACATTTCATTGCACAAGCTCCACTCCTATCTCATGAAAAGAATGTTGCGGTCAAGGCAAAATTATGACATTGTGCTGATTGCCCACCGTATGCGTATTTCAGGGTTTTCTACGCACACTATTAGTTGCGTGTTTAACACGCCGGAACAACGGCGGGAGCTGCCCTGCCGACGCGACGTTTCCCACGAAGTCGATTCCCACCAAGTCGATTCCCTTCAAACCTCCTGGACAACGGTCGCGCTAAACAGAGGGGAGTAGAGCGCTATTGCCAGAGGTATAATCAAAGAAGTACTTGATAAAGAACCCTACTTTTACATATTGTTATTATTTGTATTAGATATTTAATTAAACACTTTTTGTAATAATTGTATATTATTTTTGTTAACGCCTACAACGTAACAGTACGTAATGGTAATCCAATACCTGAATTCATTTTATTTTTGTATTTTGCTTGC